>OU612046.1:82550955-84019705 GCA_914767935.1 Coremacera marginata
ACTTTATACTCTACTGGTGGCAGTATTTCAAAAAAACGTAAATTAAACAGCGTATACACATTACTATTCTTATACACAGTTCTAAAGATCAAAGAGACTAACCATAACATGAAGATTTTATTTTATTTGGCAAAACTGATTCAAATCCCATTTAAATGCACGGCTGACTTTAAACTTATATTAATCGTAGTTGTGCAATCAACCGCAAGGTCAACTTACCCTTGTCCCTACTGTTTTTTTATCTTAAGTGTATTGCATAACTCAGCACAAAATACAATTTTGGAACTTTCAAAAATTTTAAAGAAGATTATAAAAAATTCGAAAAAGAAATATGCAAGAGAGTGACATAGTACAGTGAATCCTCCTCTTTAAGTGAAAGATGTTCGTTTTACATGTTCGCTATTGTCGTCCTAATTTGTACGGAACAAACATTTTTATTTCTGATCTTTACGAGCACCCCGAGGTTTTGTTCCTTAACATTAGAGAGGTAAACTGTGAAATGTTCAGAAAAAAATATTGTTATTAACACGTGCCACAAACCGGGATCGCAAACAAACTCTAAAGAAAAGTTTTTTTGTGTTCTTTTTGTTTCTTCTTAAGACCACAACAAGTATTTTTGTTTTTTTTTTTTTTGTTTTCGCTCTCCGATCCAAACAGTAACACAAACCGAAGCAAGCCGAGATGGAGAGAAAAGCAAAATGCAATGTTTTTTTTTTTGAAGTAGAAAACACTACGAAAGAAAAATATCTTTAGCGATCTTTTGCATGTTGCTGACGGCACACATTGTCGCGGCTGCGGACAAAAGTCGAAAAATATTTTTTGTTGGAATTTAAAAAAAACTAAGTGTACTGAATTACAGACAGCGATTATTCTCATCGTTTAAACATATATTTTTGGATCAACGAAGCAGGCTTTCTCCTTCCAATTTAGAAAACATTTTGTTAGTAAGAGTAAATGGAGATTTTAATTATGAATAACTTCAAATAATTACACTTACGTGTTATTTCTACCCTAAACAATGAATTCTTTAATGTTGCTTCTTTTATGTTCTTAATTATTTACTTCTAATGAAAAAATTTTTCCTATCAATAAATTTTAACTTAAAAATAACTAGAGTTTTAATTGTTTACATTCGTTTAAAAAAAAAACTCTGCTCAAAACTTATAATTCTTTTAGAATATCCGTAGTAAAACGAAGCAACATTAGTTTCTTGTTATGTTTGCTATCGTGACGACAAAATCAAAAAAAACGAAATACATATTGTGTTCATATAACACCAACAATCTTTGGTACGCATTTCTGTTTATAGCAAAGAGCCAAACGTAAGGAGATAGTGAAACTGTTTGCATACGCAGCTGTAGGGTTGGTTTTTTCATAGAGTTTGTTTCCAATATCTGGCCGCAAGCGACCTCTATATTGAAAATCTGATTTGTATGGGAAAATAGTGCTATTTTTCCAAAAAAAATCCAAGTAGACGTTTTTAGACTCAAATTTTCAAAAACCTGGTGCGCACTTTGTTTTTTATTTAATTTTTCTTTGAAATGAATCATTAAACATGAAAATCGAAGTTAAATTAACAGTTATGATTTTTTTTTTTACTTTTGGAAAAAAATAACATTTTTTCTTGTATTAAAAAAATCGCAAAAATCCAAATTTTGAAAAAGTTCCGTGAAATACCATGGAAATATTCTTTAGAACTATACCTGAAACAGATACAAAAAATGGTGTGATTAGGTTTAATAATTTTATCGTTACGAAATTGTTTGTTAGAAGCATGCCTTTTTGGAAATTTCGTGTTTGAATATTTTTACGAAAACAATTCCCAAAAAACCAAAAATACAAATTTTGAAATATGTAAGCAAGAAATATACAACGAATAGCTTTAAGATATATACAATTAAGTGGAACCAACTTTTTTTTTCGTTGAAAAACCTACAGTGGGCAATAGCTCGAAAACGGAGGTGACAGAAAAAAAAGAAAAATATGCTCGGAATTAGCGACCGATTTTACATGAGAAATGGATAGTTGTATTCATTGTACAAACAACTTTTCGTTATTTGTAAGCCAGTGTAATCAAACTACATATGAAAAATCTAAAATTGAGAAAAAACGCAAATCCTGTTATACGTGACGAGGTCACATTTAATTTTTAGTTTATTTTTAGATTTGACAATTACTCAGAAAAACAGACTTGAAAAAAGTTCGTGGATTCGACGAAGCATAACCTTAACGTATGTAAAATAAGCATAACCATCCAGGGTTAATAAAATTATGTAATTTAAAAAACAAAAGACAAAAATTTATAACGAACAAATTTCAAAATTGCAAAGTTACGAACGTAAGGCTTGAGATTATTATATTTTTATACACTTACAATACAAAAATTCATTTTTGGGTCTTAGTCGAATTGAAAAAAGTGAAATAAATAATATCAGTTTTAATTTTACTGTTATTTTGTTAAAATTATGCGTGTTTTTTTTTTTTTTTTTTTGTTTAAGCGTTAGTGACGTTTGGTTTAAAATTGTTGACTAGACTGGCGAGTACAATTGTGCAACCAACAAAATTTTCACTCTTCGCTATTCTTGCCAAGAAGCTTAAGAGTAGAGCTTCCAATTTCGGGATTGATAATTAGAGATCCCGGGATGAGTCCCGCGATTTGAAAAACAGAAGAAAAACAATTTTTTACTAAAAAAAATTCGTATGCAAGATATAAAAGTTAAGATAATTTTTTTCATAAATTTGTCCAAAGGAATTAAACGAAACACAGATTACATAAATTGTATTCATAAAAGGTTAATTTATTTTACATAAACATGTCGTTGGTGTGAAAGGAGAAACGACTGTCGGTCCAACATGTCGGATAAAAATCAAAAATTTTTGATATTTTCTGCCCGTCGGCTGAACACAGTGAACATCGGCACCAGCCATTCTAAACACTGAATTTTGAATAAAATTTATTAAATTTTGTAAAATTTTTACAGAAATATGGAAAGAAAAAATTGAAGCATGCGAAAATAAAGTAAAAGTACTGGTCATTTTCAAGAACAACCAAACATTTTTTTTCATTCCGCCGAAGTGCTCTGCTTGAGAGCTTGAAAATAATAATGTCGTCCCACATGTTCGATTCTTTGAACGCTCAAAAAAATTGTCCCGTTACTTTGCCATCTAACATTGTTGGATGACATGTTAGATTGTTAGAAAGCCCCTAATATCAAATTTATGTGCTGCCGTTTTGCAATTTGAAGCCAAAATCCCGGGATTTTAAGCCATATAATGCCGGGACTGTCGAGGCTATAAAAAGTCTGGGATCCCGTGATTGGAAACCCTACTGATGAGCTCTTGTATTGTTTGATAGTAATAGTTGTTATTTGAGCAACTTCCGCTTGCCAGCAAGCAAAGACTGAGAGATAAAGCATGCAAAACAATAAACTATAGAATACACAAAAGAAAAATGTCAAAAAATTGTATTATCTATTTTTATACCCCAACGCGAACTGCGTAAGGTGTATATTAACTTTGTCATTCCGTTTGTAACGCCAAAAAGGAGAAAAACGCCTCCTGAATCGATTTCCGTGTGTCCGTCTGTCTGTCCATCTGTCTGTCTGTCTGTCGACACTATTACAGCCGTAATTTTAAAGCTATCGCGATGAATTTCAAAATATAACCTTTTTTTGAAAAAAATTTAGATCAATTTCGAAAATGAGCCAAATCGGATGAAAACCACGCCTACCTCCCATACAGAGTGGCTTTATTTTTACAGTAAATCTCTTAAAAACCCACAAAAATTAGGAAAATGCCTTGAAATTTTGCACATAAGCTTTGATCTTCAATGGCAATCCTGACTATGAAATTTAAAAAAATCGGATGAAAACCACGCCTACTTCTCAAACAAAGTGGCTTTATTTTAAACTTAAATCTCTTATGCCGTGGTTATGCTAGCCAAACATGATTGCCGAACATTTTTTGTTGTTATTGTTTCTCGTGTAAAGTGAGAAATGAACTTTTTCTCAAATTCATTCTCTCGCGCTCGGACCGAACATTTTTGATTGCTGATTGAAACAGCAAACATGCCGAACTTTTCGGTGTTGCCTGAAGTCATTTTCCATAATAGCATCAAAAAAGTTGCAAAAAGTTGTAAAAATTTAAATAAATTGTGCTCAATTAACCCTAAAAACAAAGAGCAGACATTAAGAAAAAATCTAACAACATGTGTTGAGCATAAATTTGAAAAATTGAGCATAAAAAGTTGCAAAAAGTTTTAAAAATTTAAATAAATTGTGCTCAATTAACCCTAAAAACAAAGAGCAGACATTAAGAAAAAATCTAACAACATGTGTTGAGCATAAATTATCAGTATTTATTGTAATGTTAAATAAACATTAACAATTTTGTACCTTCACAAATTTACTACAAGAAAATAATCTTAAATCAAATTGCAGAGTTAATTCCATCAGTTTGTATTGTTCTGTTATATGTTATTTAATATATTTTATGTAGGAATGGCATTTACTTAGCGTCGCAGTTTGACCGAAGTGTAAAAAAGTGTTTAAGAAAGTGTATACGTATATATAAAAATTAGGTTTGTTTAATTTGTGTCTTGGCATATTATAACATTTATGCAACTGTGCAGCAAACAGAAGCATAACCACCAAACAAACATTTGAGCGAAGAGAAAAAATAAACGAAAATGAACACCAAATGCTCGGCAATCATGTTTGGCTACCATAACCACGGCATAAGAAATCCACAAAAGTTAAAAAAATGTCTTGAAATTTTGCACATGAGCTTTGGTATGTAATATGGACCATATCTATGATATTCGGCAAAATCGAATGAAAACCACGCCTACCTCCAATACAAAGTGACGTCATCAAAATATTAAAACTTTTGTAAATATATAAAACTGAATGTCATCGTGTATGTCGTGGCTAAAGACTTCGAATATACTTGAATATACTTGAATTCGGCCGCGGGGGATATTTTAGCTTCGGTACCCGGGCGAGTTATCTCTTCCTTACTAGTTATATATGATGTTTTTGTTCGTTTATTTCGCCCCTAAACTTTTCCCCCCACCCTCTCCCTGTATGCGCTCCTGGTGTTTTTTGCTTGTTTGTCTGAAAGAGTAAAACCATCAAATTTTGGTTTCGATGCAAATGTCTCCGCTGTTTTCAACGATGCCGCTGGAAAAAAAAAATCAACGGTACCGTTTGCCTGAAAATCTTATATAGCGAAAACTTAAAAATATTATTTTATACAAAAAAAAAACTCATTAAAAAAAAACATGTTTTTATATGACAGAAACTTCGACTTCGAAACTTCGAAACTAATCAATTTTTGTGTATACTTTTTGCCAATGAATGCAATGCGAAATGAAAGGGAGTCAAAAATAAAATGTTTATTTAAAAAAAAATTTAAAACAAAAATAACCATTACAAAAAAATCAATAAATACTTTCAACTTTTTTTGAAAAAAAAAATTAATATAAATATTCAGCACGTAGCACTGTAGAAATTATTTCTATCAAAAGTTTTATTGAACTTTTAGACAAAAAAGAATTGTGTGAAATATATGTATTAGAAAACAGCAGAAATATTTGCATCGAAAATGAAATTTTAAAATTTCTGGTAGCTTTTCCGCATTCTTTCAAATAAACTAAAAAAAAAACTCAATTTGTATAGAAACTCTATAAAATAAAAACTTTTTCAATCGAAAACAACAATTTTTCATACCAGTATTGTGAACTTTACCTATAAAAAAAAAAATTTTTCTAAGAAAATAGGTGAAATCTACCAAAGAAAACTAAAGCCTTAAAATGGAAAATACTCGTAGCTGAATTGATAGAAAATTCTCAGGCAACGAAATACATGTGCCAGCTAAGGGTTAAGAACAAATCGCAACATTTTTTTGTAATAGACCCATAACAATATCAGATAAGAGTATGTGTGTACACCGAGAAAAAAGCTTATGTTAAATTGAAAAACCTAGTATAATTTATAAGATGGCTTTGGCAGTTTTCAGACTCCCAAGTGCTTCATCCAATTTTTATTTGGGTAGAAAATTAACCAAGTATTTGGTAATTTTTTAACACTACTTTTTTAAAATTGAATTTCAAAAATAAAACTTTTTTTCCGGTTTTGGCTTTTTTATTTTCCTTTTTTTTTTTTGAGAAGCTGCCGCCTATCGTTCTGTGATTTGCTTGACTGAATTCGGAAACACCACAAATTTTTCTTTTTCAAATGTTATATTTCTTAGAAATTATTAATGACTTCTCTCGGCTTTTCTTGGTACTGGACGTCTATTATAATAAGAACATTAAATTAAATTAAATATCATATACAAAAATTTTACCCTCGCATGCAGTTGAGATTCGAACCCACAACCAACCGATGCCACTGTGTATGAAGTTACTACACTACGCATTGAGCCAAACTCCTTCGTTACGCGGAGTGATTTATTTAATATTAATTACAACTGAAGCTATGCTGCAGCATAACACAATAATCTATTAAAAGATTTAGTTGTATGGCTATCAGCAGAATACTGCGACATACTACATCTGTTAATACAGCATCTGTTAACATAGCTGCAGTTATGTCAGCAAGTAGTAGCAAGGCTGCTTGGATCAATGAGTAGAGCGATGGACTGGCACCAAAAGTTCCAGGTTCGATTCCGCACGGCGGGCAAAGAAATTTTTTTTTTCTTTTTGTTGATAAAATATAATAAAATTTACTGGTGTGAATATTAACGTGTGTTTTTTAATTTACTTTATGTTATTTTTGAATTTAAAAGTGGTTTTATTACAAAAAAAAAAAAAACATTAAATTATCAATTCTATCCTTCTCTCGTGTGTCTAATGACGCAGCTGTGCGTTTTTTGCAGAAAATAGCTCAAAACTATGTTTAAGCCATCCATGCTAGTTGTTTTTTAATTTTGTATTTTTAGATTTTGGGCTAAGGTAAATCAAATATTTTTTTTTTGTCAATGTATCGAAGTATGTGCTTTCAAAGCAATGTATTAAACAATAAATTCCTTAGGTGAATAAGCATAAGTTTATAATTCCCATACCATTCTCTGTACCCAAGCCGACTTAGGTGATTTACCTATTGCTTTTTTACGGTGTAGTGTAATTTACACATGTGTCAGAAAATATATTATTACATCTGGAATAACTGTCTCAATCGTGTCAGACACTCACTTGAACAGCGAAGATTTATAGAAATTTCTTTATTGTTGTTTTTTATGCTATCGCAGGCAAGCTTGTCTACAAAGAATTTCTTTGTTCGATTATTAACAAATTAGTGTTTGTATCTGTATCTAAATCTGTATTTATTAATTTTAGCAGGCATAAAGTCCCAAAGATAGAAAACTTAAGTCGTGTACTCAGATAGAAGACTTGGGCGGCAACAACTGTAATGAGGACAGTGAGTAGTGCATATTTTGTGCTTCATTTTAAAGATAATTTTTGTTTTAAATTCAGTTCTTAACGTAGACACCTCCACTAAATAATTTGTGTGTGCCTTATTTGAGTTGTGTGAATCGCTCGATATCTACTTTTATTTATGAGTTGCACATGTTCCACATTTAGCTCGTGGCAATTGATCACTTTGTTCCATTTCCGCCACATCATACTATTCATGTCATCTCCATCGCATAGTTTTATACAACCACAAATCTTTGCACTTGATTCGAACTTAATTTATTTGCTGTCTGTTATTTGCCAAGAACTCACACCGAATCAGTCCTAGACAACGCCAAATTCGGTTACACTTTGACTAAAAAGCGGCAGAAAATGAAAAACTTTTCGGTTGTTTATTTTGTACTTTGCCCTTTTGTATTTATTATGTACTTGGCAATTTACGACTTTGTGAACTTTTGTCTGCCAGTTTGTCTATTCATCCGTACGTCCGTTCAAATATTCTTACTACTAGCTAAGCTTGTCTGTCTGTTCCTCTATCCTTAGATTTGAGCTAAAGACAAATAATTTAAGAGCTCGTTTTGCTCATCCTTCTTGTGTAGTTTTCGATTATTTGCATTTTGGTCACAGCCCAATAGCAGACAAATTTAATAGCACTTTGTGTATTTTTTATTTGAGATATTTTTTTAAGGCTTGATTTATTATAAGAATTTGGTAATGTTGATGTGTTTATCAATCAATCAGACAATTCAACTAAGACAATGTCAATATAACTAAGACAATTTCAAAACTTAAAGTCTCATACATAAAGGTTACTTGTGGTAAGTATAAAATATCTCTTACTTGTTAGTTGAAAAAAAAACGCAAAAAAATGCAAAAAAAAACCAAAGATCTTAGTGAATAAGCTTTCAAAATGGTATGCGTCATCCTGAAATGCAGCTCGCTTGTCTGAGGACTTGCTCGGAAAATGTTGAGTGACCTTTTCAGTGAAATCGCAATTTGTTATAGAAAAAAAGTCTTAGTCAAAACAAATATTTTTTTAAATGGATTTCGTCATTGATTATTAATCTTTAAACAACAAATATTTTGATATTAAATATATGCTTACGGTAAGGTATTACCACGTTTTTGCTATATTTTTTTATTTTTTTGCTAAAAAACTTTTCCCCAAATCTATTTCATAGACTATTTTTTTATTTCACCCCTATAGGAACAAACTAACTTGTATTTAAAAACAACTAATTAAAAAACTAATTTAAAATAAACCAGTATATGAACTACTTTTAATTATATTAAGGCGGCAACTACTCTGATGTTGACATGTTTTAATTGCAAATTTTTATTATATTACAAGTTTATATATATTTAACCATGTTATTTCATCAAATATTATTAACTTTAGGCCATCAGTAATAGTTTTCAATTGGTTATTTAAAAGCAATTAAAAAATAATTTAAATGTAACTAATTTAACAAGTACTTGAAAATATATGCAGACGAAAGTCAATTGACTTATTTAGCGGACATCACCATACAAAATAAGTTAGTTCGTTCTATGGAAAAAAGTTAGAATTTCAACTAGTTGTGGTTGACAAAAAACTACTTTATCAACTACTTTTAAATTAGTTGATTTTCCTACAGGGACACTACACTTTTTTATCGTATTCGTTGTTTAACAAAGAGTGAAAATTCAAATTTACTGCATTTTGTATTTCTCTCAAAAACCAACATAACCAACCAGCATGAAAAGCTTTGTCTTTCCGTCATAGTTGCTGTCGAATTGTTATATACCAGTGACGGGCAAACTAACACATAAACATGCATGCTAGTGTGTGTGCCTGAGAGAGCGCGGCATTTCTGCTTAAATTCTTTTTTTACAAATAATTAGTTTAAGCGTTGCAGTGATCAGACGCACACTTTTCGCGAGCTTCTTAGTCCCAATTTAGACATGCCGATATGACGACGATTTCTCTCACCGATTTTCTTATTTTTTCTTTTGTTTCGCTGTTTCGTCGTCCATTGCTTTTAGACACGACGATTTTGCCGAACGATGTTTGCTTGCTGTTTCACTATTTTTTCATATGAGTGAAGGAGTAAGAACGCTAAATCGTCGCAAAATCGCTGGTACGAACGATTTTTTGAACGATTTTATTTTCGCCTTCTCTTCGGCTACTGCGTCCACAAACTGAAAATCGGTGAGAGAAATCGTCGTCATATCGGCATGTCTGAATTGGGACTAAGTTTTAACAAGTTACGGCAGATTGAAAAATCAATAAGTATATTAAAAGGATTGCTTATTGACTTTTCTACATATCCAACATATGTACAAGATATCATCATCATCGGTAAAAATTAACAATTGCCCACAAGTGCATTAAAATTGCAATTAATGTAGCACGCTATAAAATAAATAAATATTAATGAAATGTAATAAAATTTACTGGAGTGAATATTAACTTGTGTTTCTTCGTTATTTTATCTTATTTTAAAATTTTTAATTTAAAAGCTATTTTATCAAAAAAAAAAACATTAAATTATTAAATCTATGAAACTGCAAAAAAACTTCGGTTCTCTCGTGTGTCCAACGACGCACCTGTGTTTTTTCTTATATTTGGCTTTTATTTTCCGCTTTTGCTTTAACTTCACTTCTCCACTTAAACTTACATATTTCCTTTTTTCGTCTTAATTTCTTTTTAATAAACTATCTTGAAATAAACTGGTTATTTTAAATTGGTTCTGTGTTTGAATACACTTGGTATTCTATGTCTTTTGTTGGTTTTGCATATCTTAATAATGTTTAATATGAATAATATATGTAATAGGGTTAATAATAAGTGTCTTGTTGAAATTTTATGTAGAAATAAATCAGGCTTGAAAGTTGTACACTTCAATGCAAGAAGTTTAAATAATGTTAAATTGGACTACATATGTTTTTAATGGCTTGTGTGTTGATGTTATATGTGTGTCCAAAACATGGTTCTGTAGTGATGTTATAGACTATATTTATAGTCTTAAACACTTTCCCCTTTTTAGAAATGATAGGCCAGATAGATGGGACGGTGGTGTAGCCATTTAATGCTGAAGTAGCTTAAATGCATGACTGATTAAAAAATCTGTTAAATCAAATGTTGAATATGTGAATATCTCCATATCTGATAATAATACAAAAATCTTTCTGTCTTGTGTTTATAATCCAAGTTAGTTGAATAACCTAGATTCCTTCTTCTCTGAAATGTCTGATTTATCAATAGATTTTAACTATTTTATTATATGTAGTGATTTTAATATTAATATCTTAAGTAATGATAGTCTTACTTGATCATTGATAATATTTCATCTGTCGATCTGTCAGTTATTAATGATACCATACCTACCCGTTTTTCGTCCGGTGATAGTCCTTGTCTTCTTGATTATTTTATAGTGTCTGATGTCTCGTCTGTCTTGATGTTTGATCAGATATACTTTGTATCTGATCATGATCTTATATTCTGTACATTTGACATATCCTTATCACATTCTATAACGTCAAACATGTCTTCGTACTATAACTTTCAAGATGTATCTTTAATTCCTTAAAATCATGTTTGGTTCAGGCCAACCGTTGAGGAGAAGTTGGCGATTTTCTCAAGCTCTGTCACTGCCCTTTTACATAAACATGTTCCTATTAAAACTGTCACCATCAAAAATGTGTTCTGTCCATGGTTTACAAGTCATGTTGCGCATACTTTAAAAAAGTGAAATAAGTTGCATAATACGTGGAGAAAAAACCCTACGCCAGATAAATGGAAAAATTAAAAGTGCGCGAGGAATGCTGCTACTCTGATTATGAGGAATTCAAAAAGGAAATATTATTCTGTTAAGCTAAAGGCATCCCTTCCATCTAAGGTTTTGTGAAATAACTTGAAGAAGCTTGGTATTTGCGGTAAGGAAGTCACTGAATGTCATATTCAGAATCTTCAAATCTTTCAAACCTTTCAATTTACTTGTGCTAGTGAGGTTGATGTAGCAAAGTCCATAATGAATGTAAAATCAAATTCGGTTGGTGAAGATGAAATATATATAAAAATTATTCTTGTTCAAATTCCTAGCCCTCTTAAACATATTGATAACCACTGCCTCACTACTTCCTCATTTCCTGACTCCTGAAATGTTGCAATTACGCCTATGGCAAAAAAAACACTGCTTCCGAGCCTAAAGACTTCCGGCCCATATTAATTTTGTCGTCTCTGTCTAAAGTCTGGGAAGCTCTTATGGCTGAACAAGTGTCGGTATTCCTAACGGATAATAATTTCCTCTCTCCACTTCAATCTGGATTTCGTGCTGGCTACAGCTGCTCAACAGCTACAGTAAAAGTGCTGGATGATATGCGGTGCTCATATGATAAGAGTTTGGTTACGTTACTATGTTTGCTTGATTTCTCCAAAGCGTTTGACTCAGTTAATCACGCACTGCTTTGTTGTAAAATTAAACATATTTATGGATTTTGTGAAAGTGCTGTTATTTTGTTAAAGAGCTACCTAACCAACAGAGCTCAAAGGCTAAAGGTTAACAATATATTCTCACAGTATAAGTTAATTGATAGCGGGATCGCCCAGGGATCAGTTCTTGGCCCTCTTCTATTTCTGTTTTCATTAATGACATTTTTCTTAACTGCAAGTACTCTATAAGGCATGCATATGCTGATGACGTGCTACTTTACTTATCTAGTAGTACTAACCTCTTTGAAGATTTGGTGTGCAGATTGAATGAAGACTTGCTTAGTATAAACCAATGGGCCCAGAGAAATGGTCTCCTGTTAAATGCACTGAAGTCGTATGTGTTACCCATAAGCAAAAGTGAAATTCACTTTGAGGATATCCTTGAACTATTAATAGATGACAAGGGCATTTAACTAGTTAGAAGTACCTATAATAATATAATATAGAAGTACCTATAACCTATATAGAAGTACCTATAACCTATAATAATATAATATAAATGGCCATATCAGCCCTTGAAAGAACTTTGACCGAGCTTCTTATGATCGATTGTGTTGTGAAATGTTTGAACACAAATGATCGAGAACTGGACTTACAAGTTTTACGCCGACTCCGAACGGCTTATGTTCTCAAGAAACTTTTCATAGCATTTTTTTTACTCTCTGAGGCTGCATATAGATAAAGGATATAGATAAGATATAGACAAGATTAGATAAAGGAGCAAATAAACTGATAATTTACATCATGTTCTGTGAGAAATACTCAATTATGGCATTCTTAAAACGTTTATTTCCAACAATTGATTTTAAGTTAGTTGACAACGCATCCCATAACCTGATAGCACTAATAAAAAATAATCATGTAGAATTTAGGAAGTTGAAATTCGACAAAGTAAGCATATGACTTCAGCGCGACTGACTAAACTGTAATTTTTCATACAAGTATTAGGGTATTTTTAGTTTTATCAGATTGTAAAGAAAAATGAAATCTCTGGCATTTAGGCAGCTAATAACATCACAACCAAACAAACAATTCCTGGATTGAGCCAAGTGTTCGAATTTGTGCAATCCATAAATGTAACGGGTAGCGAGACCGTGAGTCCATTTTGCTACACACATGTTCAGAGTATGTGATCACAGGAAGGACTAGTTGAATTATCAGTTTTTTCCTTGTATATATAGATGTCTACTCTGCCGACATCCTTAGATTACGCAAGACGTAATAAATTTTACGAACGACGCTGCTTATGTGGTCAGTACATGTGAGTGTACAATTAATGTTGAAACCTAGGCTACACACGAACGTGGCATAGTGAGTAGAGTGTGTGGCCCATACGCCAGAGAACCCTGGTTCAATTCCCACCTGACGCAGAAAGTTTTTTCAATTAAATTAATTTTTCTGTTTGGCCGTCACCTCTCTGCAGACAATGGCAAACCTCAGAGTGTAAAAACTGCCATGAAAAGCTTCTTGAGAACATAAGCCGTTTGGAGTAGGCAAAAAACTTGTTGGTTCAGTTCTCGATAATTCGTGTTCAAACATTTCACAACACACACAACACAATTGATCATAAGAAGTTCGGTCGAAGTCCTTTCAACTTTTATATAGTTAAAATGTTAGTAAAATAGTTAAAATGCTAGAGAAACATCAGACTTAACCTTTTTATTTATTATTTTTACAAAATAATTACATTTAAAAATTTATGCACAGCGTTAGTTTCACAAAGCTGAAAAAGTCACCTCACTGAAGCGCTGCTCGAAAGAGCTGTGTTGTATTGCATAAACAGTTCCTTTATAACTTAAAACTTAAAAAGCAAAATTTTTATAAGTTTTTGTTTATAAAATGAATTATTTTACCTTTTCTATAAATAAAATGCAATCCCAGGTAGTTTAAGCTGAAGAAAATATTGAAATAGATGATCAAAATATCAATATCGATTTATGCCACACAGTTGCATTTATTTTTGGAAAGTAATGAAAAACTTTTTTTATCGAATATTCTTGGTAGAACACTGTTGGTGCTTTTTGGAAAACAAGGCACATTTGGTGCCACCGAAATTAAAAAAAAAGTACCAAAAAATACACCAGGCACCAAACCTAATTTTGTGTTCCACCAAACCTGGTGGAATCTGGTGGAAAAAGCACGAAGTTAGAAACCGTGCTTTCCTTTACTTCCATTAAGTGAGCACGCTCAAAATGTGTTCGCGCTCAATAGTAAACTTGCTAAAGTTGGAACAGTCTTCGTCCGACCAAGAGTTTTGAACCCTTTGTCAATTTAACTATGATATTTTTCCAAAAGCTTTGGTACTTACGTTTATATGTAATTGTTATTAATATTTTTTAAAAATTTATATTTATTTCTTTATATCTCTTATAAGATGAATACTTATGAACTCTTTTACAAAATCTTTACAGAATGACTGATAATTTGTTTTCCTTGCTTCATGGGTTCCTTCAACTTTATAACAAGTATAAATAACAACAATGTAATTGAAGTTTTCAGACATTTTTATTTACAATTTCTTATTTAAAATGAGACTAGCATCAACTCGTCCAAATTACCTTACAAACTCAAGGGAAACTTTAAGATCGATCTAACTTATGTTCAGTAACTTGTCATGAGCTTGACCTTATTTTGATTCGTACATTTTTAGATTGAGAACAATTGTTTTTATCCTCATTTTTATCCTCAGACCCGTTGTCCAACAAGAGGAATAAGGAACTAAGTAAACTTCCTATTATCTGACGTCATTTTAATATTTTTTTTATATACGGCAATCCAATAGAGAAGTTTATTTGGTGAAAGTTCGCATGAGTCGCAATTTAATATTGGTTTTCTTTTCCCTTGATAAACATCGTCGTCCTTGAAAACGCAATAAATAGTTCAGAAAAACGTGCTCTTGATAACTAATAATAGCCATACGGTTATGGATTGTAATTGAACTTAATTTTGACTATCATCTAGTGTGATTAAACCGAGAGGACATTATCAAAAAAAAAGAGGCTGAGCCAAGAGTTATTGCAGAAGAAATGTTTTTTGAGGAAATATTTCGAATGGCTTTCTTTTCCTGGATCTATCATTAGAAATTACTTATATAGTTAAAATATCACTCCTTAAATTAAGCAGACCTTCAATAGGAGATATTGTTTTATTTTAACTTAGGTTTCAACTTTGATGTGATTGTCTCGATTTTTAACCATTAGTTTTAATTGTGGCGGACAAGATTGCCAGTTAAAACTCGGAACAATTCTCAACAGAAATTACCTTTTCCCCACGGCAGCATAAATTAAATACCACCAAAATTGCTAACAAAAAAAATTCCACCGCAATTAAAAAATACATCAAAAAATCCCACGTAATACGCAACTTACGACATAAAATCTGGTGTCAACAAAACGTTTAATGCGTATAATAGCAATGATTTCATATAAAATTTTTGCTTAATAAATGTGAAAAAATATCATTTAAAGAAAAAAATTCCAAATTCCCACGGCTATTAAAAAATACCACGTTTAATTCCCACGCTAATTAAAAAAGACCACGCTGAATTAAAAAATACCATGGCAATTCACAAAAAAAAAAAAAAGGGCAATTAAAAATTACCAAGGATGGGATTAATTATTAAATTTAAAACCTGGATCTTAAACGCCCATTTTTTTAACAAATAATTACTTTTTTTTTTTTAAGATTGTTTGTTTCAAACCTGTGCTCGAAATATTGAAATAAAAGATCGTAGTCTTGTATTATATAGATTAAACATGTAAACTAGATATAGGAAGTGATACCTCCCATATAACTGGAATTGCTTATATATCCCCTAGAGCAGGGAAACTTGATTTGGAGCAACTATTTGTCAACGTTATTTAACTATTTGAAATTCGTAAGTGAGTGGTACACATTTTACTCAAAATTTTGAAATGAATTAGGAAAATATGTGGTACATTGCACATTATAGAAATAACATTAATAACACAATCTGGCTGACAGAAACTTCGAAATCTTAGAAAAGGGCGTCTGGCAAAAAAACCAAGAAATAAACAGACGAACGATTTTCTGTGCATAGTTGTCGGCCAACATACACACAAACAAAAGTTCCAAATAAATGTTGACGGTCCGCACCACGCGAAAAAAAAGAAAGCTCGCCATTTGGCGCCAAAATAGACTTTCTTTTTTCAGTTTGCCACTCACATTGTGCTCTCTTCTGAGCGAGAAAACTGGTGGCGAATTTATTAAGAAAGCAAGCTATCCCAAATTTTATTTCTTATCGAATTTTGTTTGAATGCAATTAAAGTTTTAAATTTAATTTGAATTGAAATTTCAAGCTCGATTTGAACAAAATGCATTGTGAAATCGAATTATTCTGGAAAACTTATTGTTACCAGAAGACAATAAGAAAAATATAAAAACAAAACAAAAATCGGTCAACCATATAAAGTTGAATTTCGACCACAGGCGATTTTGTTCAAAAAACTGTGTAGAAGCGGCAATGTAGAAAATTTAACTTTTTTGAGTGCAGTTAGCTTACAAAACCACTAAAATATTTATTTTTTATAAAAAATAATTTTTTTTTTTTATTAATTCCGGTTTTATATCAATAAGTGCTTTTTGACACCAGTTTTATGTATGCGGAAGTACAATTAGGGCTTTTTGCAGTTACTGTATAAAAACCGAGAATGTATAATATTAAAATTTTTTTAAATGCAGTAAACTTACAAAATATCCAAATATTTATTAAGGCTATTTATTATTTAGGGCGTTTAATATGAAGTTTATTGGTACAAAAATGCAATGATGAACAAATAATAAGAAAAAAGCAAGCAAACAAATACAGAACACTAACAACAAGTATTCTAAATCAATAAGTAAAAATTTAACGTTTTAATAAAAACGTTTTTAAATAATATAAAATCACTTAATACTTTTTTTAAAAGGACGCCACCAATAATAAATAAATATTGCATTATTTAACACATACTCTCAATTTAACACTGGCAAACAGGAAAAAATTGCTGTTTTGCACATTTCTAAGGCACAAGAAAATTCTAAATACACCAGTTAATTAGACAACAGCAAAATGTTCTACTAAATCTACTCTGTTGTGCACATGCAAGTTTGCAATGGTCATAATACACGGAGAGAATTTTCAACTTTCATTTAATTTAAAACAATAAAATACTATTTTCACTTATTTGTCAATACTTATGAATTACAACTTCAAAGAATGATTTAGTCCAAATAAGTTATAATTTAGATTTCGAATTGAAGTACGAATTTATTGAATTAGAATTATTGACATTTTATAATCATTAATACACATTAATTAAGAAATCAGCTCTCGAAATTTTTACCTTCAGTGGACCAGTTCGTTATAAGAGGCTTGTTATGTTAATTTGATGTTTTAAGTTATTCAGGTTCGATTCTCACACCAGACCATACTGCTGCTTTATTTTTTGTTTTCAAATATTTAAAGATAGTCAATCACAACTAATGTTAGAAATTAATATTCCCTCTTCACTGGACTTCAAGGACTCCGTACCATTGCCTTGCTTGTATGTAAGCGGAAAAAAATACAAACAAATATTCAATTACGATTTTATCTCCTCAAAAAATTATGTAATTTCTGTTGCTTAAATATATGTAATTCCAAACAAAGCATTCGTAAACCACTACAATATGTTTTGGAATAAAATTTTTGCTGGATTGAATCAATACATAGTTTTCTTAAATTAGCACTTTGTTTTCTTAAATTACGGCAAATCCGTTTTAAAATAAAATTTAAGTAAAATTTGAAAATCATTCCTGAAAAAATGCCAACTGATTTTTTTTTTTTTCTCCGTTTAGTGCTTCGTTGAGTGTAGATATGTACCTGCGTACTTTTACCCAATGTAACATATATATTAAAGTTGATAGAAAACAAAAAGGCATAACACTGAATGTTGTCTTGAATGCTAGCTTTACTCTTTACTGTGAAAATCATACCAGCAGACAGAATGGCGGCAACCTGCTATTTATTCCAAGGCGTCACTCCCCATCGATACTCAAATCGAATTTGAGCAACATTCAAATCGAATAACCATTAGATTTTGTTGATTTTTTTTTTGTGTCCTACTTTATCATACCAACAATTTGCGACCGAAGTGCTTCCTACTTTGAAGCATGGATCTGGTAGCCGTGGACGAATGCCAGCTCTTATTTTGCTTTTCCAATTGCACCACGTTCCGACCATTTGTTCCACTTTCCTAGATTTGAGCATCAGATTTAAATATCGAAAAATATTTTGGAACTTTCTTTATTATCGTTCGCTTAGAAGATGATATCGAATGGAACGAATGTAATTGTCGCATTTATAAAAAAGGGCGCTGTAATGGGCCATTACAGAGTGGGCATCAACTTCTATCGCTTGATTTGCCTCATGGTTTTTTTTTTTTATAAATTACTATGCTGTGAGAAAAATCTATTGAGATGATGTGGTGTAAAGTGGTAACCGCACAATTTCATATATTTTTATATGGGATCCACTACTTTTTATTTGTGTTCTAATGAAGTGAAAATACTGCATTTCCATGTGTGTGTGTGTATGTGGCAAGAACTTTGTAATGTGAGCCTGGTGGTTTCTCGCTTTAGTATCTACCCGTTATGGCATAACATACTTTTATTGCTCACATTATGTGGCACGAAACAATTTTGATAGTGTTAATAGCTTCATTCAATGAATCGTGGAAGTTTTTGGTTTTTTCGCTCAATTTGGAGTCAGATGAAAAACGAAATTACCATTAAATTAATTCCATAATCGTTCATTATTTCGTGTACCCTTTTGTTAAATATTTTTTTTTTGTTTTAGTATTTTACTAATATTTAAATGTTCCTCGCTATATAAACGAAGAAAAAAAACGAGTTGACCATTTCAGCCCTTTACTGAGCTTCTTGTGATCAATTGTGTTGAGCGTGTTATAAAATGTTTGAACACAAAGGATCGGATCGAGATCGAGACTGGGCCTACAATTCTTATGCCGGTTCTAACGCCTCATGTCCTTAAGAAGCTTACCAATGTCTGTAATAAGAATTTGATTACAAAATATTGATATATCTACTAGCGGTCGTTCATACACTACGATACCAATTTACACCGAGAAAAAAGCTTATGTTAAATTGAAAAAAAACCTAGTATAATTTATAAGATGGCTTTGGCAGTTTTCAGCCACCCAAGTACTTTATCAAAACGCCTTTTACATGTTGACTTGCCTATTTTTATTGGGTGATAAATTAACCACGTATTTAGTAATTTTTTATACACTACTTTAAAAAAAAAATTAATTTCAAAAATATAACTTTTTTTCGGGTTTTGGTTTTTTTATTTTCCTTTTTTTTTAAGCTGTCGCCTTTCGCTCTGTGATTTGTTTAACTGAAATCGACAACAACACAAATTTTTATTTTATCATCACAAATTTTTGTTCTTTTCTTGCTGCTTGACGTCTATTATAACAAGAACATTAATTTAAATTGAATTAAATTAAATATCATATACAAAAATTTTACCTTCGCATTCCGTTGAGATTCGAACCCACAACCAGCCGATACCACTGTGTATGAAGTTACAATATTACGAATTGAGCCAAACTCCTTCGTTATGCGAAGTGATTTATTCAATATTAACTACAACTGAAGCTGTGCTGCAGCATAACACAATAATCTATTACAAGATTTTTGTTGTTTGGCTATTAATAGAATACTGCGACTTACTGCATCTCTTAATATAGCATCTGTTAACATAGCTGCAGTTATGTCAGCAAGTAGTAGCAAGGCTGCTTGAATCAGTGGGTAGAGCGATGGACTGGCACGAAAAGTTCCAGGTTCGATTCCGCACGGCGGTCAAAGAAATTTTTTTTTTCTTTTCTTTTTGTTGATGAAATGTAATAAAATTTACTGGTGTGAATATTAACGTGTGTTTTTTAATTTACTTTATCTTTTTTTTAATTTAAAAGTGGTTTATTACAAAAAAAAAAACCATTCAATTATCAAATCTATCCGTCTCTCGTGTGTCTAATGACGCAGCTGTGTTTTTTTTTTTGCAGAAAATAGCAGAAAGCTATGCCTCAACCACCCATGCTAGTGGTTTTTAATTTTGTATTTTTGGATTTTGGGCTTAGGTGAATCAAATATTTTTTATGGCAATTTATCGAAGTATGTGCCTTCAAAGCAATGTATTAAACAATAAATTGCTTAGGTGTATAAGCATAAGTTTATAATTCCCATACAATTCTCTTTATCCAAGCCGACTTAGGTGATTTATCGATTGCTTTTTTTCTCGGTGTAGGGGAGAAGAGGGGGTTTTGAAAATAGCTACGATAAGTAACGGAGGGGTGGAGGGGGTTTACATATATTGTAAAGTTGCCAAAAATTTAAAAAAAAAGGTTAAACAAATTGATATTAAAATACACTAATCGTTTTATAACGTTGTCATCCATACATCTTTATGTTTGACCTTTTTAATTGACGGTTAGCTATTGGCGAGTGTAAGTGCGTTGTTTTCCATATTTTACGTTATTTTATAAGAGGTAGGGGAGAGGGGGAGGAGAGCAATTTGAAATGTACTACTACGAAGAGTAACGGAGTGAGATGGGGGTTAAAAAATACAGCGTGCGATACCCTGCACGCGTGAAAAAATACCCAGCGAGCGTGTTTCTTGTGAGTTTGTATCGAGTTGAGCAACAGACGCGTGCGCTTCAGTGAACGGAAAAGCAAATTTTTCATAAATTTATTGTGATTTTTGTAAAATGGATCGGAAAAGTAATAAAAAAAAAAAGCGCCCAAGTGAGCGTCAGAATCGTGCTAAAAAACGCGGGTTTAGTGGAAATCAGCATCTTAGACCAGAGGATTCTTAATATACCAGTACATCGGCCAAGAAATTCAAGAATAACGAAGACGACGAAGTATCAATCAAAAACAATTTGCAGTATTGCATTCTCGAGTTCTGTTCTGTGTTTACCACGTTGTCAGCGTTGGTAATTTGTGCCTCATGCAAGCAAAAAATTGAGTTCTCAGAAGCCTCACCAAATGGAGTTGGATTTAAAATCGCTTTGAACTGCGCCTGCCCACGCACAACATATATTCCTTCGTCACCTATGATCGGAAAATCATATGAAATTAATCGACGCTTGGTTGTTGCCATGCGGCTTTTAGGGATTGGGCCAAAAGGTATAACCATGTTTTGTGGCCTCATGGACCTCGGACAAAGTTTGTCCAACAATCTGTACTATACTATCCTACAAAATTTGTACGTTGCTGGAAAAGCCATGTACGAACATGTCATTTCAAAAGCTATTGGAGAAGAAAAAGATGCTATGATCGAAGCGAATCCAGAGTGCGATCCCACTTTATTTACTGTGTCGGGGGATGGGACTTGGAAGAAGCGTGGCTTTGCTTCCCTTTATGGTGTCACAACTTTGATTGCCAAGCATACCAAAAAAATTGTTGACACTGTCGTAAAATCTCGTCTGTGTAACAGCTGCAAATATTGGGAAGCCAAGAAGGAAGAAGAGCCAGAGGCTTACCAAATTTGGCTTGATACTCATGACGAAGAATGCACCATAAACCATGAAGGAAGCTCTGGGAAAATGGAGGTGGACGCTGTAATAGAGATGTTCTCCAGGTCGTTTGAAACACACGGCATAAAATCCGTCTGCCTGACAATTGAGCTGCCGACTGAGAAAATGTGAGTGTACGTGTTAGTAAAAAATGTTTGAGTGTATTGGTATTGTGAAGACAAATTGTCTGGTGTAGGCGCAGCGTAAAGCGTGGTTCACATTAACGATCATGAGTGACACTCAAATATTCAACACTTTTGAATGATTCTTCTTAGCGGCCAAATTATCATTCATCCTGAAGCTCAAACCGTGATTCAAATTGTGAAATTTGAGCAATAAAAATGGAAAACAAGAGAATTGGGCGCGCATTATCAATGATCGCGCTAGCAAAATATAAAAAAAAAGAAGTATATGGGTCAACAAATTACTTTTATTTCTGACTGAAACAATATAATCATAAAAATTGTATTTTTGATCAAAAAAATATCAATCAAAATAGAAAAGTTATTTCAGACTGAAAAAAATATCGATAAAAAAGTAATTTTTATTCCTGTCTAAAAAATACATATAAAAAAATAACTTTTATTTCTGATCGAAAAATATCAGTCAAAAATTAACTTTCATTTCCGATTGAAAAATATCGATAAAAAAATAATTTTTATATATCTGACCGAAGAAATATAGATCAAAAAACATAATTATATCTGATCGAAAATACCAATCAAAATAAAACTTTAATTTCTAATTGAAAAAATGTCGATAAAAAAATAATTTTTAATTCTTCTGAAAAAAAAATCAAGAAATAAATTTTATTTCCCAGCACTTATTTAAATTTTTCATAATTGATAATAGTTCCTTTTTTCACTTTCACATCGCATTTCATAACATAACTGCTAAATTTATGCTTGACCAGGGATCGCAAACAAACTCTAAAAAAAAGTATTTTTGTGTTCTTTTTGTTTGTTCTTAAGACCACAACAAGTATATTTGTTTATTTTTGTTTTCGCTCTCCGATCCAAACAGAAACACAAACCGAAGCAAGCAGAGATGGAGAGAAAAGCAAAATGCAATGTTTTGTTTTTGAAGCAGAAAACACTTCCTCTCATTGTTATGCTTTTAAATCGCGGACACAAAAACAAAGAATAAAAAATACTTTAGCGATCTTTTGCATGTTGCTGACGGCACATAGTGCCGCGGCTGCGGACAAAAGTCAAAAAATATTTTTTGTTGGGATTTAAAAAAACCAAGTATACTGAATTACAGACAGCGATTATTCTCATCGGTTTTTTCATACAGTTTGTTCCCAATCTCTGTGGTTGACTGAAGCTTTTCACTGAAGCTGAGTATACATTAGCAGTCAAAAACAAATATGACCGTAGACTGGCCACACACGTGAGCCTGCGTAAAAAGAGAAAATTTGAGCATGAGTAGCACTCATGATTGATAATGTGTACCACGCTTAAAAGTAAAATATGCCCTATTTTGTTTCATTTTACATTACAATGTACTCTCTGTTTCCATACAAACTTAAAGTACTTATTTATCAACCCTGGTCGGCACCGCATGGCTGCTTTCAACTATAAAAATATATATAACAAAAGGAAAACTAATAGAAGTGAGAAGTGCTACGTTTATTTTTTTAAGACTATATATTTAATCATAAATAAATCATAAGGTAAGTAAATTACTGTAAATTACCGTAGTAAAAAGAAAAATACTTGGTCTGAAAAAAATCATGTGAGATATGCACAAAAAGAAAACTTGAGGCATAAATTTACTTCAGGGCCAAGGCATAATTGAAGATGAACGAAAACTTAAAATTTACAATTTGAAATAAATGTATTATGACCTTCTAAGCGCAAATCCGGAAAAATTACATGCCGCTCTCAATTGGTTTAGATGTTATAGCGCTCGAAAGGAGGGAAAATGGACATAAAAAACTTGTGATTTCTTGTGAACTGTCCTACAAAACCTAACATTATTGGTATCAAAAGACAGGCTATGCTGTTACCTATTCAACGAGCTATCAATCAATAAAATCCATGCATTACTTTTAATGCTAAGTTTTGTAGGAAAAACCACAAGTTCTTAGTGTCCATTTTCCCAACTTTCAAGCCCTATAAGTTCTATACCACTTAAGAGCGGCGCGAAATTTTTTCACCATAGTTTTTTTGGATTAAAATACACATTTTCAAAATATTAAAAAAGTGCATTTTCACTCATCTTCAATTGTTCCGTAAATTTAATCATGCTGAAATTGTCAGTCTTGTTGGCAGTCGTCACAATAAATTTGGCAGTATTAAAAAATCATGAAAAATTTTGAATTAATAATAAAAACCAACTTGAAGCCATGGTGGTCCGTCCGTCCGTCCGTCTGTGATTAAGGCAATGTTCGTCTGGTCCATGGTATAAGAACCCAGGTAGACACATTAGAGTTAAGTTCCGAGAAATTAATATCCATGTTCTGTCAAACTCGGAGTTCATACTGCCACTTGTTGAATTTGCTTTCGAAGACTGTTTTGAGAACCCTACTAGCTTCAGTAAAGACTGGTTTTTTTGTAAGAGATATTTCAGGACTGTATTTTGACATTATATGGCTGTCATTCTAATGTATCTGCCTGGGTTCTTATACCATGGCCTGATCATATATTTATTTAATGAGGCTCTTCAGACTGGCCTCACGTAAGCCAGAGGGAGTAATAGCCGCAAATCAACCTCTTAATATATTTGGATTTGGTGACAAGTTTGGTGGCCATAGCCTAGTGGTATAGTGCGTGGCGTGTATGCTAAAGAACCCCGGTTAAAACCCCAGCTCAGAGTCTGTTCGGCCGCCACCTCTCTGCAGACAATGTCAAACAAGTTTGGTTTTGTAAAGCATGCAATATTAACAGTGTAGGATTTTAATTTTCAGCCTTTGTCGATTTTATTGAAATTTACATATAAATATTGAAATTTATTGTCTTGCAGAAGGTAAATTCTATTCGAACAACAAACAACATATACGAACGGATCAAAAATGAGCAGTGGTGCAAGTGATAGGCATATTAGAAGATTAATAAAAAAAAAAAAAATGAATATTGCAATTTACTTGAAAACAAAAATTTAAATGAAAATGAAGCAAGTTCTACCGGTGAAGAAAAATAAATTTCCCTGTAGAGTTAGAAGAAGAGAATATGTGGGTCAATGAGACTGAGGAAGTTGAAGTAGTCCCAACATTGCAAGAAAAAATAAAAAACTGGTTTATTAGAAACCGACCATCTCGAAAATGTTTGGAGGAGCTATTAGTTATTTTAAAAGAAGAGAATTTAGATGTTCCACTAAGTGCAACTGGGCTTATAGGAAGAGCACGAAATAGAATAATGAAAGAAGTTTTTCCTGGTCGTTATTGTCATTTAGGAATTTTTAACCAAGTAAGCAAAATTGCAAGTGAGTTTGATTTCCTAAATATACATGAAATTCTTGTTGACATAAACATTGACGGTTTGCCACTCTTCAAAAGCTCAAATACTCAGTTGTGGCAGATTTTATTCAAAATTGTAAATGCGGATGCTATTTCTGTGTTTCCTGTCGGAATATTTGTAGGGAAAAAAAAGCCTAACAATATCAAAGATTTCCTTTCTGATTTGATAGCTGAGGTCAAACATTTGATGGTAACTGGTATTTCTATTCAAAATAAAACGCTACCATTTAAAATCAGATGTATTATATGCGATTCCCCGGCTAAGTCTTTTGTTTGTTGCACTCCTGGCCATACCTCCCGTTATGGTTGCACAAAATGCAATCAAGTTGCAAAAAAAATCAATAAGACTTTGACATATTCCACAAAATCTGGTGAATTATTGTCTGATGAAGATTTTAGGTCCAGAAAATATTTAACGCATCATCAAGAACTTTTTCATTGCGCTCAAACTCCTTTTGAAGAAGTAAACCTAAATATGGTAACACAAATACCACTTGACCCAATGCATCTCGTAGATTTAGGGGTCATGAGAAAGTTCCTTACCCGAATTATCCATGACAAAATTAATTTCAAGGTCGATAAAGAAAATAAAAAGAAAATATCCGATCATTTGATAGCACTTCGACCAAACATTCCTAAGGAGTTTGTTCGCAAACCAAGAGGTACTAATGAGCTGCCGAATTGGAAAGCAACTGAGTTCCGTCAATTTATTTTATACACGGGCATGGTTGTTTTGAAAAATAAGGTTCATGATGATATTTATTATGAATTCCTTTTACTACATTGCTCGTACAGACTTTTATCATGTCCATTTTGTTACACAAAAAATATTGAAACCGCCCAAAGTATGTTAAAATTGTTTGTTGAGAACTTTCCGTTAATTTTTGGGGAAAACAGCGTATCGCATAACGTTCACGGGCTTTTACATTTAACGGAATGTGTTAAAAATTTTGGAGATCTCACAAAATTTTCGGCTTATGCTTTCGAGAATTACCTTCAAATTTTAAAAAAATATGTAAAAAAACCTACAAAAATTTTGGAGCAAATCAGTAAAAGAATCGACAGTGATTTTATGGTGGTTAAAGAAAAAATGGAAAAAATTAAACAAAAAAATAATGAAATTATCAGCGTTTCATTGCGAGAATATTTCTTTAGTTTTAAAAGTCCCAACAATTTATGTTCCATTATTTCCAAAATTCCCATAAAAATAATCGGTTTCAAAAAACAAAATGATTCTGTACATTTAATTGCAAACAGGTTCCTTACGATTGAAAGCTTTTTTAAAGAGCCTTGTGATTCAGTGACATCTTTTGGTGTAAGTCTTGTGGACCCTCATACTTTAGGAAAAGAAGAATATTTTAAAATTGAAGAAATCGAAAGTAAATTTGTCGGTATTCCACATGAAAATAAGCTCCTATTAATACCACTTCTTCATTGTTCATATTAAATTTTGGTTTTTTTTTTTATTTTGCTTATCTTCTTTAATTTTCATAAATTTTACTATTCTATAATTAAATTTTTCTGCAAATAATACTTGCACTACTGCTAGAACCAATTTCGCAACGAATTCTACAAGATGGATAAGAAGAGGAATCGAAATGAAAACGTCGAAAATATGCCTTTAAAAATTAAACGCTTTGAACAAACTGCAAAAAACACTCCAAAATGTAGTTCCTGTTCGGAAATGATGCAAATTTTCCAACCAACTATCAGCGAAATGAATGGTTTTTTAAATTTACCTTTTACCTTACATTTATTACATTAATTCCATATACTTTCTTCTTATAGAATCAATTAAATTACAAAACAAAGCCATAATGGAAGTCTTGGCTTCTCAAACTGTTTTGATAAAAACGCTCATAAAGCAGCAAGCAGATGCAAATGGGGTGCGATCAAGTTTCCCTATCCGCACTGAAGATGCACTAAAAACATTAGATGAAAAAATATGTGAGGAAAACAAATCTTTTTACGTAAGTATATTTAAACAGCTTAGTGCAATTATGATCGAAGCCACTAAACGTTTAATTTCTTGTTGGCTAGTGTAATGCCATGTATCTCAGCATACATTCATCTGAGCGTTCATAATGGATTTTAAAAAAGTTCCTTGTAGACAACAATATACGATCAAATATTTTGTGGGTTGGGTACGAAATATTCATGACAAAATCTGCAAACCAAAATCTCCAAGTCAAAATATCCAAAGCTAAAATCTCCAGATCACAAAATATCCAAATTCAAAATCTCACTACCATAATCGCCAAATACAAAATAGCCAAAATTCGCGCGAATTCATAAATTGTGCAATTTACATTTTTGGAGATTTACTTTATTTTTTCAAGTAAAAAGTTTATTGAACTTTAAAATTGTATACGTAGTAGGTATGGATAATATAACAAAAGTTAAATTGTTCTAAGTCTAAGTTAACGGCAATGTTCCTAAGGGCCAGTTTTTCACTACGAGTTTAAACTTAAGTCAAATTAAACCGAGCTGAACTCGCCAAAAGTATACGTTTAAAATCGGTTTAACTAGATATTTTACAATTCGTAGAAGTTAAATTGATTTAAAATATCATGTGATGTGTTTGTTTTTTGCCTAAACTGAGTTTCAACATTCAATTTTGGTGAGGTAAACTCCTTTTAATTTGACTAGACTTTAAACTCGTACTGAAAAAGTCGCCCTAAGATAATCTGCTTTAATCATAGTTTGTTTGTTCCATACAATTTTGTATTCGGTGAAATATCAATATCATAGCAATAATATTATTATAAAAAAATTATTAATTAAAAAAAATTTGGTGATTTTGATTTTATGATTTTGGATATTTTGTCTTTGGCGATTTTATAATTCGATATTTTGCCTTTGTATATTTTGTAACTTGAAGATTTTGTCTATGGTGGAGATTTTTTATGTTGAGATTTGGTACCGCTCCCATATTTTGTTTATTGGAATCAAACGTGATTCACTTAACTTTGAATTATTTTGCTTTGAAAAAAATTAAAAACATAACGTTAAATGCATAATAGGCGTGCTCAAACTCAATATTTAATACGTTATATAGTATAAACGATATGTTCTGTTAAACAAGCGCAGTTTTTTTCACTAAAGTGGAATACTTCAAGTTTCAAATGAAATCATGTTAAATTCTAATAGAAAAATTTATTAATATTTGCTAAAATTTTGAACCTTACATCGTCTTCGATTCGTAGATGGAAGCAATGAAATCTCTTATAGGAGGACGTCCAAAAAAGAACTTAATTTCAATTTTAGATGAAACCATTATTATAAATTACAATATTGACGGAACTCATGTGAAAAAGAGATTAAAGAACTATTCAAGATTTTTTGATATTTTAAAAGGTACATTCATACATATATTGACCTTCATAGAACTACCACAGTAAAATTACAGTTTCACTTTGAAAGCCTTTTAATTTAGGCATAATGGGGAAAATGTAAAAAATTTTTGCTAAAAATTTGAATTTAACTTATATATTAAAAATCAAAACATGTTCTACAAAAATTTTTTCCTTCTAGATGCATTTGCTGGACAACATTCAGCTGATCCAGAAACCGCTATACGAAAATCTTTTCAAAATGTAAAGAAGCAGCGCTTCCATTACCAATGTATGCAAAGAAAGGCTATCAAAGAAAAAGAACGCAAACAGGAATCAGTTCAATAATCTTAATTTTAAAATTTTAATATCGTTAAAGACTGAAAGCTTGAAAGACTTTTTTTATTTAATTTTTTAATATGCCTTATGCATTCGCTTAATGAAGTTATGTATATATTTTTCAAAACAGAAAGTCTGTTGAAACTTTTTTTAAGACTTTGTTTATTTAATTTTTTAATACGCCTTATGCATTCACGTAATGAATTCATGTATTTTTTTCAAACAGTCAAATAAATGATCTCTTTGATGTACAGAAATTTAAAATTTTTATGCTTTTATATTCCCTATCCCTATTCCCTTTTATATTTATGCCTATCTTCAGTAAGTGGCATATTAACTAGTTTTCAATTGATTTATTTTAAAGTAGTTAAAAAAATAATTTAAATATAACTAGTTTAACAAATAGTTGAAAATATATGCGGTTTTCAATGATTTATTTTAAAGTAGTTAAAAAATAATTTAAATATGACTAGTTTAACAAGTAGTTCAAAATATATGCGGTTTCCAATTGATTTATTTTAAAGTAGTTTAAAAATAATTTAAATATAACTAGTTTAACAAGTAGTTGAAAATATATGCGGTTTTCAATTGATTTATTTTAAAGTAATTAAAAAATAGTTTAAATATAACTAATTTAACAAGTAGTTGACAATATATGCAGACGAAAGTCAATTGACTTATTTAGCGGACATCGCCATACAAAATAAGTTAGTTCGTTCTATGGAAAAAAGTCAGAACTTCAACTAGTTGTGGTTGACAAAAAACTACTTTATCAACTACTTTTAAATTAGTTGATTTTCCTGCAGGGATAACACAATTGTGTATATATAGAATATAGGAGTACTCCGTTAATTTACCGATGGGCTTTTCACTGCTGCGCTCTACTGCGCTCTGTTTCATATCTGTGGCAGATGAGCAGAGTGATTCGACTGCTTATGTCGATTATAAGTATTTCGGTAATTAGGATAAGTATCAGCAAGACGACAACAATCATAAGTATTTATGAACCGAAAAACCCCGATCTTTACCCGATGCTGCTTATGATTTATGATACTCATATCTATTTGAGTCACCGCACTGTAGCTTCGTAGAAGAGAGTATGAGTCGAGTTGCGTGCGCTAAGGGTTAAGTAGGTTTTTGTATTTATTTTTTTCGGATATGCTCAGAGTCGCAAAAAAGCTATCCGTTGCAGATCACTGGTTTGAACAACTGTAGGTTGCACCTTATAAGACAGAACAGACTTTTTGATTTTTGGCAATTATCAGGTTTCTTGGAGTCAACTTATTTATTTTTTGTTCTTTTTTTAATCCTACGTTTAATATTTCATTCACTTGAAACAAGTTGGATCTTTTGGAACAAATAAAAATAAATTGCGCTCTTACCACTCACATTTTAGTATTTCTTAAATTAACGACCTGGCTTTTAACACGACCGTTGTATGTTTTAAGTATTTAATGAAAGTTTATTTACAGAAATTTATAACTTTGTTCTCATAATGAAAAGTTTTTCGCTCGCTTCGCCCCAGGCCTTATTTTCGATGAATTTAGCTTAGCTTTGTTACAACAAGGCCAATGCGTTGTTATTAAGTCAGAACAAGCTAACGGCAATAACATTTGTCAGCTACAAAAAATGGTGCCAATGTAGAACGTAGGGATCCTGTTCTTTATTTATTTCTTTTTTTTTGGATTAAATTCCAAAATAGATTAAATTACAAAATAGGCCAAAATATATTAACAGTCATAAAAAAACATCTTGTTTGCAGTGCATGTTGAGTATCTTTACACCAAGCTGTCCAAAGCTTACACTGCCATAGTTTTGTTGTGACGACTTGTAGACAGACTTAATTGCATAAAGTTAATTAATGTTATAGTAAAAAACTGAAAAATATTTCAGCTCATTTTTTCATCTGCAGTTTATTAGCTAAACAAATTCGTAACCAAAGAAACTGCCACAAAATGTAACAAAAGTCACTCGAAAAAACACAATGGAGGGAATGCAAAAAACTTGAAATTTGATATATTTTGTCATTGTTTTAATTTTTTATGCTGCGGTTTTGTTTTCTGCAAAATCGAGATCCGCATTTGTTGAAATGTAAAACACTGAAATCAAGTCAAGACTTAATCACCAAGACTACAGAAACATCGTACTTCGACTTGTTGATAGAATAGCATGCAAAATAAAATCAAGCAAGGATGAGATGAAGGGAAGGCAAGCGGGAGTTGTCGATGCATTTAAGCAGAAAATTCCTTTGAAAATATGAAAACAATACCGCAGGGTGAAAAAGTCGGGTTCCTGGAATGGCAGGGAAACAAAAACGGTTCGAGAGGCATGCGACAGAAGCGTTTGTCGATTCGTTACCTTACGACAATGTTTCAATACGACTTCTGTATTGTCCTGATCCTTGTAAGGATGCGCGGTTGTTGGCTTGGAAACATTTTATTGCTGTCAGAAATATTGTCCGCTAGATTTTAGATACTAGATATTTTAATGGAAAACTTGTTGATCATTCCGAAAGCAATTTAAGCTCTTTGGCTTCGAAACAAAGTGCCTACTCCGCACGCGCTTATTGCATGTATTTTCTTGTTCTCACTAGACCTCATGACATGGCATGTTGTTGAGCATTAAGTTTCAGTCACCCGTCATCGGCTCCTCGGTTACGATTTGCGAAATAGAAAACCATCGCTCAAGGGAAATTATATTACGGATTATATGTTCTACCACGAACAACAATTGCAGTCATTCCATAAAGATATACCACAAATGCAAAACATGCTTAAATATTATTTTAATATTAAATTGCATTCGTAATGTTGCCACTGTGCAGCTCGCCTATCGCCAACACACAATCCGTTCACTAAGCGTTCACCCATAAGAAATCTTTCGCTGCGCTCGATTTCATTTGTTGCTTATGGATAAATAATGAACATCTCATGGTATTGAATATTATATTTATTACAAGAACATTGCGAGCACTACGTAGACCACTTCCCCCGCTAATTCAGTTCTGTTCAACAAGCTCTTCCTAGTGCTCCCTGACTACAACGCTAGCTGAATGCCAAGCTGGTAACAGTTTGTCATGCAACTACGTAAGACACAAATAATCCGAATCCACACATAATCAAATAGATCGACGGATGAAAAAGCGAACGGAAATCGGGTCATTGCACCGCACAACTTGTCAACACTTTGTGCCAATAAAGTGCTGGTGTCCATGTTTGGCATTGAGCTTTCCGATTGAGTTCCATAGAGAATTCAATTAAAATGCATTTATTTTTGATTTATGTGGTAGAGTCGTTTGCGTAGCCAAGGGGGGACCCCAGAGGGCCCCGGCCCACCCTAAATCTTTGTTAAAATATTTTTTTATTATTATGTCTCCGTTATGTGTTTAATTGATTTACTTTTTAGTAAGCCCTCAACTAAGTTATTTGTATCATAATATCATAATTTTATTAACGTAATTTCAATGTGTTTGAAGTGTTTTATTGTTTATACTTGCCTCTCCTGCCGTCCTAAGAAAGAAAGTCACATCTCCATTTTAGTAGTTTTGAGATATTTAAATTTTACGTTTTTTATCTTTAGCGCCTTAAAATTAATTTTTGAATATTTGAATGAATATTTTACGAGTATTCAATTTTATTATGTTAACAAACAGGAGAAATTTTGAGGACATAGTACAGAAACTGGACTTATGACTTTTTTCCTTAGTTAAGGCACACAAAAAAATCTTTGGGTCATAAAATCATTTTTAACTTAAAAACTTTTGAACAAAATGGGAATGATAAACTTATTTATAAGCAGTTAAGGAACATTTTACCTAATTTTGTCGAAACTTTAGGAGTTTTTTAAGTGAAGAGTGTGAAAAAACGGTTATTTTTTAGTACATTTTTAATATAAATTAAATATGATTAAATTAAAGAAAATGAATCTCGAGTTTGACTTATCTGAAACAAAAAAAAAATTTGGTGAGAGCTTAAACCTAATATGAGGGTATTCAAAAAAATTAATTAGAAAAAAATGGAGGGAGGCTACGCAATGTCTAACTTCAAAAAACTGCCTAAAATTTTTGGACAAACGTAGCTGAAAAAATTTGTTGAGGACTTTTTAAAAAAAACTTGAAATCAGACCCTCACAAATATATTTTTTTTATTACTCAGCAGTTTTTAAGAAAATCGATTCAGTAGTTATTGCGCAATCTTGCACACCGATTTTGAAAAACCTGTTTCGAGAAAAACGCGTTTGAAGTTTCAAAACAAGTTGTTCGGTATTTTAATAATTAAATTAATCTTTAATTTTTTTTTTTCATTTAGAGAAATTCATAACAAAAAATCTAGACTATAAACATAAAAATCGGTCAAGTATTTTTACCGAAATGTTAAATAGAATGAGTAAATACGTGGTTAAAAAGGAAGGAAAAAAATTTTTTTTTGACTAAAATTAAAAAATTATTTTTTTTTAACTTATCAGTCGTCTGCGATCCCGGGTACAAACAGTAAGCCTTCTGCTTGCTCATATTCTGCTTGCACCTGACCTTTTTCTTTTTGCTTGTCCGATTTTCTTTTTTTGGCCAATTCAGTACTGCGATGTTTGGCGATTCAATAATACAATTTTGTATACGTGGATACAATAGGAGAGAAGCGTGAGGATAATAAAGCCATCTGTTTAATTTTAAAGTATAGTTAGTTATAGGAGGAATTTGGAAAATAAAAATTGTTTGCATATTCTTAAGACATATATGAAGTTACTTATAAAAAAAATCGATTCTCAAAAAAAAAATTAGATAAAATGTCCCTTAAGGAACCCCTATAGTATAGTTTTATTTAAGAGGGCAAAACTCAAAACATTTCCCGCTAGAAATGCATAAAAACTTTCTCCTACATTTATTGTTCTCGCACTCTCATTGAAAACTCTCCTCTCCTAAAATTGTCTCATTCACTCTTGTCTTCGCTTATAAAAAACTCAAGAAATGCGTGAAATCTCTCACACGCTTCTCTTTGAACGAAAGGACTTTGACCGAGCTTCTTATGATCAATTGTGTTGTGTGTGTTGTGAAATATTTGAACACAAATGATCGTGAACTGGACCTACATGTTTTATGCCGACTCCGAACGGCTAATGTTCTTAAGAAGCTTTAAATGGCAGTTTTTACTCTCTGAAGCTTGCCATTGTCTGCAGAGAGGTTTCTCTTTTTAACCGACTACAAAAAGGAATAGGTTCTCAAGTTCGTCGGCTTTTAGTTCTCTTTTTCAAAGCATGTAAAGTTTCCTTTTGTTTGTTTTGTTTTTGTTATGCATGATTTTTATACCCCAACGCGTACTGCGTAAGGGGTATATTAACTCTGCATTCCGTTTGTAACGCCAATAAGCAGGCGTGGCAGGTATAGAAAAGTATATGTATATATTTTTGATCAGCATCACCTCCTGAGTCGATTTCCGTGTGACCGTCTGTCTGTCTGTCAGCACGATTACAACCATAATTTTAAAGCTATCGCGATGAATATAAAACCTAAAAGCTCAAAAATCAAAAATATAAAAGAATCAACAAGAGAAGAGATCTGCCGTTTTCGAGATCAACAGGGAAAGATAATAGTGATTTTTAGACCAAGTCCTTTCAAGGGTTGAAATGGCCAATATTTTTTTTTTTGTTATGATTGCTTATAGTTAGTTACGTGTTAGAAAAGAGTCCCATGTTTCAGAGTTTTATGAGCGCTTACACATATGAGAATGAAAAGAGTTCTATTTAAGAAGATTCCATAAGTACTCATAATTATGAGTCAGAAAAGGATTTTTAAAACTACTTAATAATGAAATTATAAGCATTTTTACGATCTTAATAACTCGAACTCTTTTTTCCGTCATAATATTGAGGAATTTAGGAGTGCACATCAATATGGTACAGAGTTACTTTTTCGGTGGTTAAAGCCTTTTTATGCAATTTTTGAAGAACATGTTATTTGATTATACGGCATAGAAGCAAAGCGTTACAGTGCAACTTAAATAGGTGCGTTTGTGTCTGTTAACTGTCAAAATTGGTTCATGCACCATTTTGACGTATTTTCACTCCAAATGATGTTTGACGTATTTAATGGGTAAAATGACGTATTTTGCAAACGAAAACGTGTGCTATATACGAATACAAGTTTCACTCCTATTTTCATATTCTGCAACACTGCACATATTAGCATTGCAAACGTTTTGTCTTGTGCTTTCCTTTTGTTTTCTATTTTTAGTTTTTCTTCACAATTTAAAAATTTGTGTTTGAAAATGGAGAAATATTTAAAAAAATGTGAATATATAAACATTAAAAATATAATTTCGTGTTGGCTAAAGTAAACAATAAGTTATCCCATTTTTTATTGTTTATTATTTCCTTCAATCTTAATCCAATTCAAATGGAAATTAGTTCGTGGAATGCAGAATGTATAAGCTTTTTACGTATTGAAATATATTAGTGCCCACATATAAAATTTTTTCAAAAAATTGTTAGTCAAGTTGAAAATATTGAAAAAATGTTGCTGCTTAAGTAATTTAATTCGAACGAATAGTACAAAGTACATGTTACTCAATTATTTGAAGTTATTGTCCTTTTATTTTTTATTGTATGAAATACTTTTATATAATAAACATGTTTTTTATTACTATGCATTAATAAATGCTTAAAAACATCTGCATTTTTTGTTTTTTCGTAGGAATTTGAATATGACGTATTTTAAGTTGACCAATGACGTTTTTTACTCACGAAAATATGGCAATACTGTCATGCACATATGTACATGACATACAAAAAAAAAAAAAACCAAATGGCCATTTCAGCCCTTGAAAGAATTTTGACAGAGCTTCTTTTGATCAATTGTATTGTGTGTGTTGTGAAATATTTGAACACAAACGATAGAGAACTGGACCTACATGTTTTGTTCCAACTCCGAACGGCTTATGTTCTCAAGAACATAACTTTTTCATGGCAGTTTTTACTGTCTGAGGTTTGCCATTGTCTGCAGAGAGGTGACGGCCGAACTGAAAAATTAATTCAATTGGAAAAACTTTCTGTGACAGGTGGGATTCGAACCAGGGTTCTCTGGCGTATGGGCTACACACTCTACCCACTGCGCCACGGTCGCCACTGACATGACATACAAGCCTACTCAAACACGCAACGCACTAACGCAATTCAATTCGGATTTCCAATTTTGACAATGCGTTCAGTACACTCAGAAAAAACCACTATCTTTTTGTCATAAAAAATTTCTCTATTTTCGATAATAGCAATTTTCTCTTTTTCAAATAAAATGTTCTTCAATTATAATTAATTTTCGATATATTTCATGTCTCTAATAATGATAAGTATTTTTCTCGCACTTAAAAATTCCCATTTTTAGAGAAAAATTTCTAGAAAATTAAAAATTTTCTCTATTGTAGATAAACAATTTAATATGTGAAATATTTTCTTTAATAAAAACAAGTCCTTTCGCAAAAATAAAAAAGTATTCATCTCTAAAAACGATATATTTTTCTTATATTGAATACGTACAAAAAAACAAGTAGAAAGCGTGAGAGCGAGTGGATGATGCTAGTAAAAAGCAACTGTTGCATATTCTGTATATTATGACGATTGTTTCTTCAAAGCTGTTTTTTATTTAGCATAGCTACACAAAGCGATGTTGTTTATTGCCACTGGTTCTTTGGATGCATTTATTAAATCGTTTTTCGGAAGAAATTTCTGGAATATGAAAACACAATAAAGAAATATGTTGCACCAATATTAAGAAAATATATCTATCTCTATTTTGAAAAGAGTGTTTTTTTTTTTTGTGGGAAACTATGAACGCAATTTAAAGAAAAGTTTTATTAAATTTCAATAAATATTTCTCTGTCAATAAAGAAAACGGTTGAACCTGTTATAAAGAAATATTTTTCTTTTAAAGAGGAGCTGTCTTCATTGTTGAGGAAATATTTCTATTTTTGATTGAAGCTTTTTACCATTTTACCAAAATCATTCTCTGGAGAAAAATCAATACCACTTTTCTTTAAATATTATGGCTTTTTTCTCATATTCCGAGAAGCTTTTCTCTGAGTGTAGTGGAGTTGGCTGTGACAAAGAGAACACAAAAGAAAAACAAGAACAAAAGCAATGATTGTTGAAGTTCACGCAGTGTTTGGTTTGGGTTGCGCTCATACAACATTTTCGTGGTGATCGGAAACGCAACGCAAAGCGCGCTTATTTAGGTTGAACTCTCCAATTTAGTTTTTACACTCTGAATTATTACATATAATTCGCCAATACTAATGTTAAACATTTTTTCTTATAAACTTTCCGACAGAATTTAAAAAATGCCCATAGCTTGGACTCAGATCAGTGTGCCCTTGCATAAAGGGAAACACACATGAAAAAAGGTATTGATAAACTCTTTATAACACAACACAAACACAAACACATTAAAAGAAGACGATCATGCAATTCGTGGCATCGGGAATGATTTCTTTAAAAACTTAACACTTTTATTAAACATTACTTACTTACTTAGGTGTCCGTAACAACCCGTGTCCGGGTTTCAGCCGACATCATCAGCTCTCGCCAGGTGCCTTTGCTTTGCGCTCGTCTTCTCCAATCGGATACACGAAGTGCGGTTAGGGCTTCCTCAGCCTAGTCCATCCATCGGACACATGGTCTCCCTCGTCGTCGTTGTCCAGCGACCCTCGCCTCGTGCACCTTTTTCACTGGAGCTTTGTCGTCCATACGATGGACATGACCCAGCCTGCGTAGTCGCTGCACAGTTATACGCCTAACTACGTCAATGTCTTCGTAGATAGTCATCGCTGACTCGAACAGGACCGAAGATTTTGCGAAGAACTTTTCTCTCCAACACCCCCAGAGCGGCTGCGTCAGTTTGCGAAACTACCCATGCCTCAGCGCCATAAAGCAGCACAGGTAGAACGAGCGTCTTGTAGGGTGTTAGTTTTGTCGATCGAGAGAGGGCTCTGGAACTTAGTTGCTTACTGAGTCCGTAGTAGCACCTATTAGCAATTATTGTTCTTCGCTTTATCTCCAGGCTGATTTCGTTGTTGGTATTAATGGCGGTGCCAAGGTAAACGAACTCCTTGACTACTTCAAAATTAAAGCTGCCGGATGAAACGTGGGAGTCTAAACGCCGCGCTCCCTTGTTTGTAGACAGCATATACTTTGTTTTACCCTCATTTATCGTCAAACCCACTTTGGCTGATTCCTTTTCGATAGCGTAAGTCTAATCAACTTTGCAGGTATACCGAACTCAGACAATCCCTTCTCGGGCTATCGAACGCAGCTTTAAAATCGACAAAGAGATGGTGTGTCTCAATTTGATTTTCGTGGGGTTTCTTCAGGATTTGTCGTAGCGGGAAAATTTGGTCTATGGTGGACTTTCCAGGTCGAAAACCACACTGATAAGGTCCAATCAGTGTTTTTGTAAGCGGCTTTAATCTTTCACACAGTACGCTTGAGAGAACCTTATATGCGAAGGAAATAAGACTGATACCTCTATAACTGGCGCAGATTGTTGGTTCTCCATTTTTAAGTTTATTAGAGGACCCCTGCCAAGTGAAGGCTTAATTCCTCTGTGTCCAAGACGTTGGAGTTATAGTTCATGAATGAACATATAGTATTAAAAAATGCACATCCAAAAAGGATGTGCAACTGAAATACTCTTCACAGACCTGTATTATACAAGTGACACCTAGAAAAGCAACCACGTACTAGATGTCACATTTACAAACTCAAAAGCATTACCCTGTGCCCTATTATGTAAAAGCAGTATGCAATAAGAATTCCATACTGCCCTTAATAGTACCAGTTTGGCTACCGGTAGATGGCGTACCTTCATTACCATCTACTAGTCAAGACGAGACCTATCCAATCTCTTGCATACTAAGCAGGTATGCCAGCCCGGTCGTACTAATGCGCGACCCCGCCGGTCAATCTAGACCTGTGCAAGCGATGTGCACAAACCACAGCCAGCACGAGTCTCCCCGAAGGGCCAACCCATGATAGTCACCTGGGCAACTCGATCCCGTCGAAATGGGGGTCTACAACATCCCAACAAAGAGACAAAAAATTCATATATCCATATATATAGAATTTTTGTTTTTGACTGTGCTCATAGCACTGTTTCGCATTTGACTGGCACCTCAATCCAAGGCATGGTAAGATTACCATACCCTGACCGAAGTGCCTACGATTTTTCTGACCAGCTGACTCGCAAGAAGGTCCACACAAGGTCTTGTTTAGAGACCTTGCCATTTATGCCTGTGTCCTAAGACACCAATTTATCCTTTTATTGGCCATATAGGCCATGTCTTCTTGCCGTGGATAGATAAAGTCACCTCATTCGACGGGTTTGACTATCCCCGTGCTAACAAGTTATATGGACCATTGCTATTCCATCGAAAGCTTTTTTCACAATGATTTACATAGTGACCTGCTACCAAGATGGGCGCCACCCCGAGCTCTTGGTTGGTTCTAACTTTTTACGGTATGGGACGTATCCCATTACTAACCCTTCTCCTTAACCTGGCTTGGGGCAGGCAGGGCACAGTACGCTGAGGTTCCAATCATCGGCCATGCTTTCCACTAGCCATATTTTGCTGATGATCTGATGCATGCGCCTTATCAATTCATCGCCGCCGGTTTTAAACAATTCAGCTGACAGGCCGTCAGCATCCGCTGCTTTATTGTTTTTGAGCCGTTGGATAGCAACTCGAACCTCTTCATGGCTAGGTGGTGATACTTACACTCCCTCATCGTTGATTGGTGGCTCTGAACTGCGCTCTCCATGGGCAGCATTGGTGGAATCGTCGCCAGTAAGTAAATTAGAGGAGTGCTGTCTCCACAATCTCAGCACACACTGTGTATCCGTATTCTCTTCCGTATTTTCAAAAAAACCCTATTTATTTTTTTTCAAAAAAGCTTTAAAAATACAAAAATATACACAATAAGAGCATTTTTTGACTGTTTTTCGTTAAAATACCTATATCCAACGTAGTAAAAAGCAGAATGAAAAAAAAGGTATGTTGGTCTGCAATTCAAAAATTTTTCGAATGGAAATCAGAAACATTTTTCTAGAATCATTAAAGTTACTCCGAGTGAAACATAACTTTTTTTCGATTTTTAATAATTTTTTTTGTAATCAAAATGCTAGGAAAGAGCACTCAAAGTATTTTTGAAAAAAAAGTCGAGTTTCAACAGGTATTACTTTTTTTTTCCCGAATTTCGGTTTTTTCAATTTCTTGCAGAAAGTAGCTCAAGGCTATGTTTAAATCATCCGTCCTAATTTTTTCATATTTTACATTTTTGTATTTTTGGGATTTTTTTTTTTTTTTTTTTTTGTAAAAATACAAAAACTCGAAATTTTCAAAAAGGTACACTTCTAGCAAACAAATTCATAACGACCAGGTTATATTTTCCACATATTTACAAAATTTTTTGTATCTACACTTGGTATAGTTTAAGAAAATATTTTCAGAAGATTTCATTGAAATTTTTTCAAATTTGAATTTTTTAGATTTATTTTAATACAACAAGAACAAAAAAGAGTTTTTTTTTTTCGAAAAGTAAAAAACACAACTCTGGAGGTTTTCGTCAAATTTTCATGTGTGAGAGCTTATTTTAAAGAAAAACTAAAAAAAAAACAAAATGCGATCTCTTTTTTTTTTCAAAATTTACACTTATACAAAAGTTATTTGAGGTTTTTTGAAGAAGTTAGCACTTTTTTCCCATATAACCAAGTACTGACATGTATCGAAGCAAGTCGGTACTGGTTTCCGTGGTCCTAGGTACACCAAATTTTCTTACATTTATTTCAACATCATTCGAAAAAATTGAGGCGCTTAAAAAAACAGCTTCGACTTTTTTGGGACACCGCAATACATATGCCGCAATATACGGTCCATCAAGGTGATAGCTGAATTTATCTTTTCTTATTTATGCTACATTTTTCATCGCTAATATTAATAAAACCTTGATTAATTAAGAGAATTATTTTCTTTTGAATCAATCTACATATTTTCACAACAGTTTTCCTTTGCAAAATAAGTTAAAAAGTTGACAACTTTAATCAGTCATTTTATACAAAAACTACTCTCTTGACGCTTACAAATAATTTTGAAAAACCCAAAAAGCACCATTTTACGACTGCCGTTTTAAATATGTCGGATAAAGCAACATTTTCAAATTTTTGACATTGCTTTCTGTGTGTACTGTAAATTTGTTTGTTGTTTTTTTTCTACTTTTGTCCTCGTAGATTGATAAAATGTCACTCTGTGCGCTGTTCTGATTTGTGTTTTCAAGTTCTTTTGAACGCATTTGTTATTATTTTTATTTTTTTTGTTATTGATCATAGCGTTCTTCGTGGAATTATATGGAAAAATAACATTTTATTTACGATCAGGAGTGTCGCATTGCGACTGCAGTAAAAAACGCCGCTTATAGAAAAACGCTGCAGTCAGCTGCAACGCGAGCCGTGCGAGAAAACTACCGCGAAAAGAGGAAGGAAGAGAGGCGCCTTTTCAGACGCAAGAAAAGAGAGCAGGAAAAGCGTGAGCGTGAGGAACTAGAGGTATACCAGGGCAAGAAGGATGCACGAAAATTCTATCAACAGGTTAAGCGTCTAACCCAAGGTTTCAAGCCCGGAGCATCCACTTGTAGAGACGAAAATGGAGATCTGAATACTGATACACAGTGTGTGCTTAGATTGTGGAGACAGCACTTCTCCAATTTACTTAATGGCGACGATTCCACCAATGCCGCCCATCGAGAGCACAGTGCAGTGCCACCAATCAACGATGACGGAGTGGAAGTATCACCACCTAGCCATGAAGAGGTTCGAGTTGCTATCCAACGACTCAAAAACAATAAAGCAGCGGGTGCTGACGGCCTGTCAGCTGAATTGTTTAAAACCGGCGGCGATGAATTGATAAGGCGCATGCATCAGCTCATCAGCAAAATATTGCTAGCAGAAAGCATGCCCGACGATTGGAACCTCAGTGTACTGTGCCCTATACTTAAGAAAGGAGACCCTACAATCTGCGCAAGTTATAGAGGTATCAGTCTTATTTCCATCGCATATAAGGTTCTCTCAAGCGTACTGTGTGAAAGATTAAAGCCGATTACAAAAACACTGATTGGACCTTATCAGTGTGGCTTTCGACCTGGTAAGTCCACCATAGACCAGATTTTCACGCTACGACAAATCCTGGAGAAAACCCACGAAAATCAAATTGACACACACCATCTCTTTGTCGATTTTAAAGCTGCGTTCGATAGCCCGAGAAGGGATTGCCTATACGCAACAATGTCTGAGTTCGGTATACCTGCAAAGTTGATTAGACTTTGCAGAATGACGTTGAGCAACACACGCAGCTCCGTCAAGGTAGGAAATGACCTCTCCGAAACCTTCAATACCGAAAGAGGTTTCAGGCAAGGCGATCCACTGTCTTGCAATCACTTCAACATCATCATGGAGGGGATCGTACGAAAGGCCGGTGTGCATCGTAATGGCACCATTTTCTATAAAGGTGTCCAGCTCCTTGCTTACGCTGATGATATTGATATTGTTGGCAGAACCAAGAGAGATGTTACCGCTGCTTTCGCCGCTATCGAAAAGGAATCAGCCAAAGTGGGTTTGACGATAAATGAGGGTAAAACAAAGTATATGCTGTCTACAAACAAGGGAGCTCGGCGTTTAGACTCCCACGATTCATCCGGCAGCTATAACTTTGAAGTAGTCAAGGAGTTCGTTCCCTTGGCACCGCCATTAATACTAACAACGAAATCAGCCTGGAGATAAAGCGAAGAACAATAATTGCTAATAGGTGCTACTACGGGCTCAGTAAGCAACTAAGTTCCAGAGCCCTCTCTCGATCGACAAAACTAACACTCTACAAGACGCTCGTTCTACCTGTGCTGCTTTATGGCGCTGAGGCATGGGTAGTTTCGCAAACTGACGCAGCCGCTCTGGGGGTGTTCGAGAGAAAAGTTCTTCGCAAAATCTTCGGTCCTGTTCGAGTCGGCGATGACTATCGCATCCGAATGAACCACGAGCTGTATGAGCTCTACGGAGACATTGACGTAGTTCGGCGTATAACTGTGCAGCGACTACGCTGGCTGGGTCATGTCCATCGTATGGACGACGAAGCTCCAGCGAAAAAGGTGCTCGAAGCGAGGGTCGCTGGTCAACGACGACGAGGGAGACCATGCCTCCGATGGATGGACCAGGCTGAGGAAGCCCTAACCGCACTTGGTGTATCCGATTGGAGAAGGCGCGCGCAAAGCAGAGGCGCCTGGCGAGAGCTGATGAGGTCGGTCGAAATCCGGACACGGGTTGTCACGGCCACCTAAGTAAGTAAGTAAGTAACATTTTATTTTTGTCGTTTTGTATCTATCATCAATTTTGTCTTCTTTGTTGTTAAAAAACAAACACATGTACAAGCAACAATAACACAAATTGCACTTGACGCATTAACATTTTCAACTCAACAACCACAATTGCATGTGCAATAACAAAAAACCTCACACGCCGATGCAAATACTAGTAGCCCTGTTAGCAAAAGAGATGCATGACTTGGTTTCTTTATTGCTCCAATGTGAAAATTTGATTTGATCTGCCTGACTGTCTGCAATGGCGTTCACTATGTTCGCAACGTTAGGAGCTACCAACAACGCAATAGGGCTGTTCACAATCAGGTGCAAATGGTCTTGCATCATAGCATTTGTAAAATGGTAGAGTATATTTTTACTCTACACTAAAAAAATATACAGAGATGCATTTACTACGCTTGTGTAAATATGCAACACTTAAAACCCTTAGTTTATTTTTACAGCTGATGATCAAAAAAATAAAGTCAAAAAAATAAAAGTAAAAAACAAAGATATGGAAAATATGTAAATAAAAAAACGAATTAAACGGGAGAAACCAATAAAAAATTCATTAAAGAGTCAGTGAGCTATCAGCCATTAATTTTATTCTTTGCAACAAGTATTGTAAAGTAAACCGAAAAAACCGCTCACGATTGATGGCAAAATTTTTACAATTGCATAAATTTGCAATGTCAAATACTCAAGATTGTGAATAGCCCTAATGTCTTTTTTTTATTAAAAATCACCTCAAGTTGTTTCTTTCCTTTTCTTTCACACTCTTCCTATTCCAAAATTTTCACAAAATGCAATACAAGGAAAAAATTAAAACCAAATAGAAACCTGTCACAAGCAGCAATCTGCAACGTAAACGCGCCTTTTCTTTCATAAATAAGCTTAAAACCTTTAAGCTACCCGAAGCTAAACACCCAGAACTTCTTGGGTATCCGGGTATGGCTCAGGTAATTCAAACTACTCGGTTAGCCGTATACTCGAAATTCGAGAGCCCTATAAATAATGCAAATATATTTAGCTACTGATCCAATATGTAGTTACAAAAATTGTGTTACTAGCTGTTGTGATGTTAAAGTTAGCATATTTATTTATTTATATTGCATAATAACACATATTTATATAAATTAACTTCAACTAAAAAAACAGAATTTTTCTCTTAATCTTAAAACAGAATTTTAGCAAACAAAATAATCAATCAAATGAAAATCTTCTTTTTTACTTTTGCAATTTTTAGTATACAAAAAATTCAACACTGCAGACTGCAGTTAACATTTTTTTCTTGGAGCGAATGGACATAAAAGCATGAAGTTTCGATGCTTTTGGCGAATGTTGCTCATGTCATGCTTTGTTGGCCATTCGTGTCTCTTAGGCATTCGTAATCGTAGGCGCTCGAACTCTATGGCATTCGTAACCACAGCGATTGGTGCATGTATTCGCACATTAATTTTAATGCAGAAGGCATATTCGTAGCTCGTATATTGACGAAACATTCGAAACTCCATTTGAATGCACTCAAGCTGTTCTGTGGTGTGTACAAGCAAAACATTAAAAAAACCGTTTGCGCATGAGATGTTTACTGCTTGAAGCAGAGATAAAGATAAAGAAAACTTCATGTTTTCCATGGTAATTTCAGATTTCACCTTTTTCAACTCTCTTTTTTTATGCAAAAGTCCTGAATTGTGTATATGAGTTTGGATATCCCATGTTTGAGAGGAGTTTCTGTGGCTTACCTTTTACACATTTATGGTGAATTTGTATATCCCATGTTTGAAGGGAGTTTCTGTGGATTTTGTGCTTGTATTGAACATTTTGTATTAGTATTTCGCACAATTAGGACATAAGGCTATCCCTTTCCCTCAGTCCAAAATCGAAGTTTCCTATCTCCTTATCTCTGGCTTGAAGTACAAACAAGAACTGATTTTCTGCTAGCGTCCCAGAACTTCGGTAGCTTCGCACACACGCCTTGTATGTGAAAGCCGAGTGGATCCGTAAAGCTCCCGTGTGCATCACTGTTTTATATCCAAGCTTAGGCGATTTATTGTATGTGCGATCAGGTCTTCGCTGATGATGCTCTTTCTCCTGATGAACTTTATTAGAAAATAAAGATTTTTGGGGAAAGTCTCAACACGTTAAATAACAATTTTAGGGAAATTGGAACATTTTTTAGGCGCTCTCTGTACCAAAGACTTTGATAAAATTTCCATACCGTAAGATCTTCTTTGTCGCAGACTGTTTCTTTCGGGACTCAAACACTATTTTCATCAGAAAAAGGTCTAAATAATTTAAAAAGCAAGAGGAAAAATAATAAAAACTTGTAAGGAATCGAGTTTCGGTAGGGTACCGAATCAGTAACGGTTTTTTTCCTTTTGTAACGGCTTATACAAAATCAAAAACTAAATATACTCCATAAAATACTGTGCAAAACCTAAGCAACTTTATTTGTTTAACTGCATTTTAAGAACGATTTGAATTGCTTTGGTAAATTTTCAATTTAATTTGACCAGCTGAAAAATAATAGGAATTAATTATTGTATATTATTAATCGCCGGTTACCCGTTGTGTTAAATTTTTTGGTTTTTTTATCATGTTTACTAAATATGTTAAGAGTCTTAAATAAAAAATAAAAAAAATTATGAAAATGTCTGTAATTGTAGTTAAAAATTATCAAAATATTATTTAATTTATGAATCAATAGTTTTTGATTTTAATAAACAAATATAAAAACAATGGAAACATTGAAAATACCAATTTTGAAGCACCGACTCGATTTCCATACCTTAAAAAAATAAACAAAAATAATTAATAAAACTGCTTTTAATATATTAAAGGAACTATTGGAACTTCATATTTAGATAAAGACTCCTGCACCACCCGTAAATTTGGTCTTTAGGATAGTTATTTAAAGTTAAATAGCATCAAAACAATTATTTCATCCAAGAAAAGACTGACTCAAAAGATTTGTTCAATACAGAGTTGTTGAAAGGTGTAATAACACTTAAATATAATACAACTGATCAGTAAATTTACGGAAAAGGGTCTGTTAGAAACCAGGGGAAGTGGTATCGAGTTAAAACTACTCTTATAATTTTGACTTGGCTGCAACCACGAAACTACATATTCAAAATATATTTTCATACACAAGAACATTTTAGAAATTAAGATTGTTCATTATTCTGAGAAAACATAATTCGCATTAGTGGATGTTTCACTACAACAAAGATCCATAATGCACATCAAAGTTTAAAATGAAGATTAACAACATTACAACTAAGAGTTTTAAATTGATTGATACTATTTTTAGACTTTAATCTCATCTAAACTATGGCCAGGATAATCAAACGGTTATGAAGATCATACTCTTTTAAAATAATAATAAGTTCGTAGCTATATTATAGCGCGCATGGTAAAAAACCATTTGAAAACATTATTTAAAATCTGAAAGAATCAGATCCTCAAAGTAGTGCTGGAGTTGTCATAAATTAAAAATATTATTTAAATATGTGGTAAAAATCGCTTAGATTTTGCACAGTATATTTTGCACTATTTTTTATTTTTAATAAACTGTTGCCGAAGGTAAATTGTTTTATTTTTGTAGTATATATTAAAATTACTATATAAGCTTTGAAGGAAAAAAATGTTTCTTGTTTCGTTTACTGCGCAATAAAAAAATTCGTAGCTTTATTTTAATGGTAAGAGCGAGTTGCTGAGGTTTTGCATTTTGAGGTTTTGACGTATTTGTGTCATACGTTTCATTTTATTTTTCCCTTAGCTGCCACATAGAGTAATTTCTAGACTGCCCATTATACTAAAGAATATATGTTAAAAATTAGAGTGGTATGGGGAAATTCATACCAACGGCTAAAACAATTTCGCTTAAAATTAAAGTGCCACTCCTCCTGTCTGCCGCCCAATTTTATAAACTTACTCGAAAGATTGCTCAAATTACCAAGAACAATATGTGCAAAATTTTGTTGATGTCAGACACACGGTGTTGAAGGAGTTCGATTAAAAGTAAGATGCCACGCCTACTTTCCAAGTCTAAGGACTTCACATTACACCATATGTGTATATAGAATATATGTCCAAAATTTGGTATGGGTTGGATAAACGATGTGAGGGGAATTTGAAAAACGGAAGTTTTCTATTTTGACGACGTCACTTTGCATGGGAGGTAGGTGTGGCGTTCATCCGATTTTGCCAAATATCAGAGATGGTTCATATTTTATTTCAAAGTTCATGTGCAAAATTTCAAGACATTTCTTTAATTTTTGTGGATTTTTAAGAGGTTTCCCATTTAAAAATATGCCAATTTGTGTGGGAGGTAGGCGTGGTTTTCATCCGATTTTGTCCAATATCATAGTGATTGTCTGCATTAAATATCAAAGCCTATTTGGAAAATTTCAAGACCTTCCTTTAATTTCAGCAGCTTTTTAAGATTAAATCAAATGATTGTCATCTGATTTTTCCAAATTTCATTGTCAGCATTTATATTGAAGATAAAAGCTTTCGTGCAAAATTTGAAGACATTTCTTTAAGTTTTGTCTTTTTTTAGGAGATTTTCTGTAAAAATAAAGTCACTCTGTATGGGAGGTAGGCGTGGTCCGATCCGATTTGGCTCATTTTATAAAAAGAAGCTTATATTTGTAATTTCATCGCGATAGCTTTAAAATTACGGATGTAATAGCGTAACAGGCAGACAGACGGACACACGGAAATCGACTCAGGAGGAGATATTGATCAAAAATATATATACTTTTCTATACCTGCCACGCCTCGTTATTGGCGTTACAAACGGAATGACAGAGTTAATATACCCCTTACGCAGTATGCGTTGGGGTATAAAAATCAAAATTTAATTTTTTTTTGTACCAAAAATAACTATTGTTTTCTCTTGGATAATTTTTCTAGCAAAAGTATCCAACATTTTGTTATATTTCGAAAACTATGGATGGATGGAAACTTATGGATGATGAAATTTGGTAAGTGTTAGCTTGGTATTAAGATCTACATATTTAGAAAATGTGGGTGGACCACGCCCTGTTTTAGGGAAAATTACTATATCTTATGACCACGACACGCAATGATAACGAAATTTGGTATGTGGAAACTAAGCATGAATGTGGGCGGACCACGCTCCGTTTAAGGAAAAATTACAATATCTCATGACCACGACACACAATGATAATTCAATTTGGTATGTGGGAAATTACCATGAATGTGGGCGGACCACGCTCCGTTTTAGGAAAAATTACAATATCTCATGACCACGACACACAATGATAATTCAATTTGGTATGTGGGAAATTACCATGAAGAAATATATATTTGGAATATGTGGGCGGACTACGTTCATAATAATTGCATTTTTTTAATGTTGATTCTTGGAGATTTGAGATCCAATTTATCTTAAGAAAATTTTGCCGCCATAATGATGGTCAACCTCAATGCTGAAATTGCTTAAAACAAGATTTTTATTTTTATTATAGTTTGTAAGTAAATGGTAATTTATAATTGCCTTATTCTGTTTTGGTAAAGTTCAAGTTTTGTATAATAGCGGTCAAGTTGCAAAAATTTTTTCCCAAATTTCATAATTTAAATTTAATAAATTTAGGCATTTCTCCTGAAACGGGGCGTGGTTCGCCCCTTCTTCATAGCTCCTACATACCAATATTCATTGCGTGTCGTGGTCATGAGAACTTGTAATTTTCCCTAAATCAGGGCGTGGTTTTTCCACGTTTTCTAAATATATAGATATTAATGCCAAGTTAATACATACCAAATTTCATTGTCCTAGCATCCATAGTTTTCGAAATATAACAAAATGCAGGATATTTTTGCTTTAAATTATAACATACTTTTCAAGTTATAACATATAACATACTTTGTGATTTTTTTGAAAAAAAATTAATAATAGTTACGGTCCCTGGTTTAAACACAAATGATCGAGAACTAGACCTACAAGTTTTATGCCGACTCCGAACTGCTCATGTTCTCAAGAAGCTTTAGATGGCAGTTTTACTCCCTGAGGTTTGTCATTATCTGCAAGGGGTGATGGCAAAACAAAAATATTTATTCAATTGAAAAACTAACATTCCCTGTCAGATGGGATTTGAAAAAAGGATCTTTGACATACGGGCCATGCACCTTAACCAGTATGCCATGGCCGCCACACAACATCGTCAAAAATTTCTCACTTTTTGGAGTCTAAATAGATAACTATGAGCGCTCATTATACTGTTTTTTTGGATATTTTGGTAAAGCTAAAGACTTTTCAAATTATTTATTTTATTATATTTTTTTATAGTTATTTTGATGACTGCATCGAAATTAACTTTGATGTATTAGAGCACACCGTGCTACTGTGAGTGATGGCAAAAAAACCGAACTGTTTGAGATCTTTAATAATAACTCTGGCTTTCAACGCTGTAGTTGTGATTAAGAATCTAATTTTTATTTTAAAAGTCTGGGGCTAATATATCAAATAAAACAGTATTTTTCTTAAAATTATTTTACCTCTATTTTCAGTACTCCTCCTTCAATACAAATTCTTAATATTAGTTTCCCGATATTTTAAAACGTGATCAATCAAATTTTAACTAATTTGTTTGCACTCTTTCTTCCCTTAAGATTTTAATACCGAATAGCCAGAATAAAATTCATAGCCTTGACTTAAGTGAGTCAACTGCAACCGTTCATTTAATGCTTGTTGTTGTTGCTTTATGCTTTCTTGCCATAAGCGTGTAAATTAATGTGCGCTGTCGCGTTCATGCTTATGCAGTATCTGGCGGAAGAAAACAATAAAAGTGCCAAGTGCATTGAACATGAATTTTATAATTTCAGCTTTTAAGAATATAATTTGTTTACTTTAAAAATTTTGAGTTTTTTGTTTGTCTATAGACGTTATGGCTTTGTTGGAGATTTAGATTTTTGTTTTGTTTTGTAATAGTGTACTTTGTTTATTAAAAGAACGAATGTAGTTAAATAAGATGAAGTATTTTAGGTGGTGGTAATAGTGGCATTTAAGAGTACCATACACGACCATATTGAGTCCGAACAGCCGTAACAGGTCGGACACTACTTACTACGTTTCTTTATAAAAATGCTTAAGCCTGGTTTTCACTATGTCAGTTGTATGGCGGCAGAAAACTTAATTAATTAAAATATCGCTTAAAAAAAATTGTTCTTTATTTGTTATATAGCTCAATTCAAAAATTCAGTTGTTTTTAATTTTTCTCTATTGTCAAACATAGAAAAAATGCCAACGTGAAAACCAAGCATTAAAAAGGCTTTTCAACATGTTGATTGTTTTGAGGGCAGAAAACTTTGTCTTTTTTAATTAAAAACACAACCAATTCGGTGCGAAAAACATCAGCTGGCAATCCTAGCCCCATGGACTTCCCCAAATCTGTCGAGCAATGCCAAAACAATACCAATAGTTGAATTGTCAACATCACTCGTACCGAACGACCCTATCTGTGGTCACAAGTCATAACAGCCTAACTCAAAATATCGTAAATACGGGATGTTTTATTTTCCCTACATCGCCTGTTTCCAGGAAGTTGACAGAACAATCAACTGAAAATGCCTCCTAATTCAATGGTCATTGCGCAAATCAATTCGATCCCAAGCTAATGCCGGAGAACGTTTTATATAGCAACGATGGCAAAAACAATCTTTTGCATAGAGAATTTATAAGAGTAGTCTGTTAAAGTGAGTATTATTGTAGGACGTAATTAATAAAATTTTTTTGATTCCAAATGATATAAAACGAAAACTTTGATAAAAAAGTCAAAAAGTTCATAAATATATTAATTTTGACTCTTGTGTGCTCATTTACGAACGTTTATTACTTAATCTTAGCTAGTTTTTCAACACTGGGTACATCTCTGAAGGTATTTTTGTACAGTTGTTTTAAAAAAATTCGAATTTTCTTTTAATCGCTAAGTAAATTATTTGATTTTATTAATGTGTACTTATGTATATGTTTCAATTAAACGGTTTTTTATCTTTTATTTCAGCTGTAAATGCTACCCTGATTGCCAATAAAACTTATCGAAAAAGTATACCAAATTTTCCAAGGGGAACAACTGTTTAAGGATCACTAATCAATTGGAACATATTCAGAAGTAGGCAGCGAGAAAAAGAACTAAGAGAAATAAGTAACGGACTTTCTTTCTGAATCATAGTTATTGTTGCCAACCAACTCTTAGCGAACATATAAGCATCGCCTTGTTCAAAATAACCTTCTTAAATAATGACGTTCGATGCCCGTTGTAGTAGAAGTAGAATAACTAAAAGTCCTGCCGCCTCATCAATCAGCATCGACAAAATGCTGTCATGGTTGCTGGTATTATTTATGGCGTTGCTTTTTAGCATGCAGCCTATAGGCGGCATCTCCGACTGGATGCAAAGTTGTAGTATTTGCCACTGTAACTGGAACTCTGGAAAAAAGACAGCTGACTGTAAGAACAAAATGTTTACTACGATACCCGACAACCTTAGTACAGAGCTACAGGTTGTTGATCTGTCAAATAACATAATTCCCGAACTTCGACGCGAAGAATTTCAAGAAGCAAATCTGCAGAACTTGCACAAGATTTTCATGCGTAACTGTACGCTCCTGGAGCTGAATCGAGATGCACTTAGAGGCCTGCCTATTCTGATTGAACTTGATCTGTCCCACAACTCAATACGTGAATTGCACACTGGCACATTTAACGGACTAGTAAAATTGCGAAACTTAGTGATGAACAACAACGAAATCGAGGTACTCGATAACTATCTCTTTGCCAAACTTGAATTTCTTTCCCGAGTCGAATTTAAACACAACCGCTTAAAACACATAGAGGTTAAAGCGTTTGGTCACCTGCCTTCGTTGTCAGCTGTCTACTTGGAGTCAAACGAGCTAACGGTTCTGCGCAAGGAAACATTTGCCCAGACGCCTAAGCTGCTGCATCTGTCACTAGCTCAAAATCCTTGGAACTGCACTTGTGAACTTCAGGAATTTCGCGATTATGCGCTCACACATCGACTCTACACGCCACCTACGGACTGCCATGAACCGCAGCATCTACGTGGCAAGCTCTGGTCTGAAGTGCCGTCTGAAAACTTTGCATGCCAACCGCGTATTCTAGGCTCTTTGCGCTCTTACATCGAAGCACAATCAGACAATGTGACCTTGCCATGTCGCATTGATGGTTCACCACGACCCAATGTTACCTGGATCTTCAACAAGCGACCGATCAATCCCAATGATCATCGATTCAAGGTACACAACTCGCTCGAGCAAAGCCACATTGACCTGTCAAATATACTGACCTCCGAGTTGCGCATTTATGGCGTACGTGTTAACGACAAAGGTGCCTATACCTGTGTGGCTGACAACCGCGGCGGAAAGGCCGAAGCAGAGATACAACTCATTGTAAATGGCGATTATTTTGGTGGCATTGATGTTATCGGTACTGGGGCAACAGGTACATCTGCGTCTGAACCTCAATCAAATATGCCAATTGTAATCTGCCTAATTGCGACTACGCTGCTTTTGTTGCTTATAATTATGGTGCTGGTCATTTGTTGGTATTGTCGTCGGATTAAAACCTATCAGAAGGATTCGACTATGTTGAGCGAAAACGGTTTAATCTCGGTAAAGATGGACAAAACGCACAACGGCTCGCTTTTAGAGGGATCAGTCATAATGGAAATGCAAAAAAGTCTGCTTACGGAGGTCAATCCAGTGGAAAAACCACCGCGTCGCACTGACTTGGAGAGCGTGGATGGAGGCGATGATGGTCATGAGATCAAAAAAACATTGCTGGATGAAACACAGTTTGGTGAGTTACAAAACAAATTATTTTATTATTTTCCTGTTTAAGGTAAAATTTAATTTTTTTCATTACCTGATTACTTAAGTAATTTGTGGACTTAAACCCCCCGGATAATGGATTTCCCCTCTTATAGCTTAGTATGCTGTAGGAACGAAAATTTTTGTGCATATAATTCTACAACCGAAATCTTGGTGTAGAGTCAAAATTTTTGTGTGGAGAAAAAGCACTGCCTGTTCTAGTTGACAGATTCATATTTTTATTTCTGCAATTTTATATCCTGTAAAGGCAAGACTACGCATTAATAATCTAAATAAATTCGTTAATTAACAAATTCAACACCAACACATTCTTACTGCTTATTTTTTATTGTTGGATGTGAAATTTCCGCGGCAAATTAAATGCACGGGCATATAATTGCCAACGAAATTTTGACATTTTAACTCTACACACATCACTCTACACTCAATGTACTTTTTATGGGAATTTTGTTTTCGTTTCTACAGCATACTGAGCTTAAAGTATTTCATTGCAAATGTGTGAACCATTTGAAAAAAACTTATACAAAAATCCCCGGATAGAAAAAATAAAAATTTGCATACCTGTAAAAAATATGTTTATTAATTAATTTATCATAATATTAAGGAAAGGATGAAAATTATAGATGAGTGTAAAACTGTTACCAAAGCTGAATTGTGTTCAAATTGCGTACATATTTTAAGTACATGTACAATGAAACGGATATGAATTTATCTATAAATATGAATTTAAATATTTGTATCTTTTTGTATGAATAAACATTTTTACATTCATACGTTTTTTAAAAGTTACAATTTCATAATTTCTTTTATTAATACGAGTAGGGTGAGTATGCAATTTTCTATAAGAGTGAATTTCTTATATAACCTCCAAAAGGTTCATTAGGGGCTTATAAGATAAGCCCCAAATTGGCTTTTAACCGAGATCTGCTCTTATATCCGAAAATTACAGTATAATAAAGGGATATGGAGATAAAGTTACGCAAATGGATCCATCACTGGGTGTATAAAACAATTTTTGTGGCTAGTACACAGTTTGTCGACTTAGTTGAATTCTTTAGAGTCTTCACTGACTTGTTTAACTAAGTTTTCGAAAAGTGATAGTTTTGCTATCGATTTCAAGTCGATATTTTTATACCCCCACGCGTACTGCGTAAGCGGAATGTTAACTTTGTCACTCCGTTTGTAACGTCATTTTTTGCGTGGTTATGGCCGCCATCTTAAATCCGCCATATTAAATTTTATTACATTATCGGTCCTATCTTTAAGAAAAATCAATTATGGCACCGCATACGAAGTATTAGAATTCTATCGAAGTGACTTCTTGTTCAAATTTACAATTGATTGAAAAAAAAATTATAAAAAATTTCACATTTGTTCATGATTGATTGACTCACTAAAAATCAAACGATTAAAAACAGTAAAAAATGTATGCCATTTGGCATGAAACGGGTTAATATTATCCCTCACATTGAAATTTGACAAAATCTAATGAAAACCTGTCTAACTCCCATATAAAGTGACGTAATCCAAACTGTAAAATTTCTTAAAATTTGTTAAAAAGTTTATTACTGCCTTGAAAAAATGGTAGTATATAATCCCCGCTTTCCCCTATGAACTCTAAATTTGAAATCCACTTTCTTATTCTCTTAAGTGCGAGTTCGTGCCTTAAGTCTTTTTGCCATTTTTTGAACTTCAAACACTCATATCTGCTCAACGCTTATCAAATATCTAATAATTTTCCGCTTGCCCACATCTCAATACCTTTCTAATGATATATCAAGTGTTGCTTTAGCCAGTGATTTAATTGCTGCAGTTAAAATAGCAAAAGTCGTAAAATTATTGCTTTTTAAGCACTAACTTCATAACTTTTCATAACTTCAAAGCATATCGAGTGCTTCAACTTGTGCTTCTGATAAATCAAACTGTCGCAGCATAAGCAGTAGCAGAAAACTAGTTATAATAGTTCAAAAGTGCTGCGGTAGTCGTCGTTTTGATTGACTGAAACTATTGAAAACAGCAGTTGTTGAACTTTCGTAAGTCGAAGTAACATAAGTTTTTAAACAGTCGTTTTGCGCCTGTAATTTCTACTTATTCTTTCTAACTTTTGTACAATTAAAAACATTTAATAAAGCGAGCGATCAAACAAAAATTAGAAATAATAAGCAAAAATCATAAGCGTAAAACAGTCCGCTACAACTGTTGAAAACTGATGCTGCTTGGACTTACGAAAGTTGAACAGCTGCTGCTGCTTCGACTTTCGATTTTGCGAAGAGTTTCAGTCAATCAAAACGATGACTGCCGAATGACTGTCGACTGCGGAAGCAATTTGCAAACTATTGAAACTAGTTTTCTGCTTATAGTGCAACTGTTTTCGAAAGCACAAGTTAAAGCAGTAGTAGGAGCAGTGAAAACGACGATGCTCAACGATGCTGATGTTGATAGCATCGTTGCTGTCTGCGTTCTCTACATTCAACGAAACATTTTTGGTAAAATTGATAAATAACTTTTGTTAATCCTTAACAAAACCAAATTGTGCAATTGATTAAATTTTATCATAAGTGCTTCATATTTTTATCGATTCGAAAGAAATTTTATCCATTTGATTAAAAACATAATAAAACACTAACAAATTGAATGTGTTGATTTGAAAAAAAAGTGGTTTATTTGTTTTAAAAATGATTTTCTCAACTTGATATAAGCTTATTCACTATAAAAAATCGCCAATCAGTTGGAATAAAATTTTATAATTTTTATAAACGGGATTAACAAACTTACTTCGTTGGTTTTATAAATAGGTTTGTTGTGCTGAAGAAATCATTTATAAAATTGATAATCGCTTGAGTCACACGGATAAAATTTCAATTTCGTAATGATGAAATGAATTAGCAATTTCAAAATCTTTCAATCATTATTACAAACATAGAGGTCTGGCATATCGGTGGCGTTATTTGTTGTTCGTAAAAATTATAAAAAGCTATTTTTTGAGTTGTGTACGTGTTATTTAATTTGTTAAGGGGTTACATGACATTGGCAGGTTTTTTAAATCGATTTTTTTTAATTTCATGAAAAAATTCCTACGGGTTCAAAAGTTACAGCCGGATTAGTGAGAGCGCATTTTTAATTTTTGCGCTACCTACGTACGGCAGCTGGTATATACTTGTTTTACTTGCTAACTTACTTTTGGTGGTTGTTATTTCGTACCTACTTGAATGGTGAAGGGTGAAGCCTGAATTGCTAAACGATTGCAAAAAACTATAAGAAACAGCAACACAAGATAACGAAGGCATACAGTACGAAGCAGGCATGGCAGATTGAAGGTAACCTTTTTTTTCTTTCTTCACAAACTTTGAACGCGTTTATCTCGAAACCATGTTTTTCGTACTGGTTGCGGCACTAGCGGGTTCATTTTTTGACGAAAGTTTTTTTTTTCTTGTATTTTTTAAAACTTGATTCGCTATCGTATGACACGAGCTTTTTTTTTAAATTTTATTTTCGATTTTTTATGAATTTTTAAAGTCAATATTTTTTTCGAAAAAACACACTTTCAAATTTGGCACATCACCAAAAATTGAAAAAAAATTTAAAAAAAAAGCTCGTGTCATACGATAACCAATTTTGTTAAGATTTAAAAAAATCATTTTTTTCCAGATCGGATAATTTTTGCAACTCCCAGCGCTGCAACCACGAGGCCCCGTTTTTTTTCTCTGCCGCCAGTTTGGAGCTCTATAAAACCATGTTGGAGTGAAAAATATATTTTTTTAATTTTTTTCTTGTAATTTGCTTAATTCTCTACAATAATAAAAAAAATTTTGGAAAAATGTTTGTTTTTGACTGAGTTATGAATTTTTAAAAAAATTTCTGTTTTCTCTGCCACGAATGTCATGTCCCTCCTTAAGCAAAAAGATTATTTCAATAACAATTCAGTGGGAGTAAGGAGCTTGGAGTAAAATGGAGGAATGGCTTGAAATAATAAAATATTTTATTTTTACAGCAAAACATTTTTGTATGATTGATAGAAAAATATATTTTTAACAGAAAAGCTTTTTTCTATTCAACACACCATTTTTTTCAAATTGAAATATTCTTTATTAATATTGACACATTCTTTGATTAAATGTACAATACAAACGCAGCATTCTTGATTCTTGTCAAATCAAAATATCGAATTTTTAAATAAACAACATATAATTTGGATAATATGATTGCAACCTCTCACCTTCAATCAAATTGACAAACGCTTTTGTAGGCTCTTTACTAACAAAAAATGTATCAACATAACCTAGTAGTTTGTCAATTTGAACAAATACTTCTTTGAGTATAAGGAGTATCTTTGCATGCGTATTTTTGTGGTGAACTAGAAATTCATACGCAATAAGTGTTGTTTGTTTTTATTGAAGCGTTAGCTCATGATACAATTATTAAGGTAGTAGTGACAGCTCGTTTCCCCAACATAGCTAGTCAAAAATAGTATAAAGTAGAGAACGAAAAAAGTAAAAAACCGGTGTTTCGGCTCGGTGGAACAGTCAGAATGGATGAAAGGAAATCAAGAACAAAAAAAAAAACCCGAATCACAATTTTTAACAGCTACTTTGACAATTCGAACAGAGGTGAAAAAGAGTGATTTTCTCCCAAGTGACTCAACCAGTGGCGTAGCTAGGGTTGCTGGCACCCGGGGCGAAAAACAGATTTTGCACCCCCAAAGGAAGGTTATCCTTATCCTATCTAAAATCTATTTACAGAAAATGAAAATTTTTAAACATACTGTTTTTGTTTAATATTTTTTATTTTATTAATAATTTTGTTGAGATGCATCGAGTAAACATAAATAAAAACATCGATTTGGTATCTGAAAAAAATAAAAAAAAAATTATTTATTGATATTCATTAATAAAATTAATCTTTAAGGTACCATCAAGATTTAAAATTTCTTCTTTCTTGCTTTTGGTGATGCAAACTTTTCGATAACTTCATCGAAATCAATGTTTTTAGCCTCTTCGGCTTCAATGGATAAGATTGAGAGCTCTGTTAGTCTTGACTGCCCCATTGTAGATCGTAAATAATTTTTTATTAATTTAAGCTTGGAAAAGCTTCTTTCGCATGAAGCGACGGACACGCAAATCGTTACAAACAATTTTAAGCAAAGTGTAAGATTTGGCAATGATTCCTCGAATCCCCACTCACAAATAAATTTAAAAAAATCTATTGAGGACCAGTTTGAGTTTGTTTCCAAGGCAATGTCTGCAGCTTTAAGGTGCCTTCTTAGCCTTGGTATTTCAATCCTCAACTCTTCTTCATTGATCTCATCATGGACAGTGACCAATCTTTGTATTAAGAGCTGCAGTTCATTTTCAGAAGCAGATAGCAAGCTCGATGGGAGGATTGCTTCAAATACATTTTGAACGTCTTCTAGTGATTTTGTTCTTGTCTGAAGTTCCGAATGAAACCTATCCAAGCACTCGAACATCGCCCTCTTGTTTTCTTCTTGTAGACTAAGTCCACAGTCTCTTGTCTGTTCTCCTGGCATCATTTTTCTGTATCGGATTCGTCTCTCAACTAATATACCACAATTTTCCAATTCAACGAGTGCTTTTTGAATTGATTGTTGCACTAGGTTAGAACGTTCCTCAAAAATAAAACGGTTTAATGCCTTAAGTTTAAGCAAAACATTATCAAGTGCCAAGTTCTTAGTTTGCAAGTACTTCTGCGTTATTTGAACTTCCCGAAGGACATCATGCCAAAAGTATAAGTAGCATAGAAATGTGAAGTCAAGGAATGCTGATAATAGGCCCTGTGCTGTTCCTCTTGTGTCAATATTTTCGTCGGGATCGCATAGAGCTTCAATCGCTTGGACAAACTTTTGATAATGTTCAGCAAGAGGCATTACAGCAGAATTGTGTGCACTCCAGCGCGTTGTTGACAACCTTTTTACTGATACATTAGTATGACGTATTAATACATCCCATCTATGAGTGGATGCAGAAAAGAAAGAATACAGCCGTTCGAGACAACCAAAAAATGTGACACATGATGAATTTTGAGCGAAGGCATGTTGACCGCACAGATTTAAAGAATGGTCTACGCATCCGATAAATACTGCCTTTTTATTCTTTTCTTTAAGTTTTTTCTGCAATCTCCCGTGAATTGCAGACATTGTAGCAGCATTGTCATATCCTTGGGCACGACACATCATAAAATCTAAACCATCACTTTCAATTTTATTTAATATATCTGAACTGATATCAACGGCTTTCTTGCCCATAATAGTAAAAAATCCAAGAAATACTTCCTTAACTTGTACTTCACCATTGGTTATTTTAACATACCTAATAACTTCCGACATTTGATCCACATGTGACACATCTGGTGTGCTATCAAACATTACTCCAAAATATTTAGCAGCTTTTATTTCTTTGATAAGTTTGGATTTCACATGATTAGCTAATACACTTATAAATTCGTTCTGAATGGTTGGTGAAAGATAAGAATGTTGATATTTGCAATTAGCTCGTTTTAAGTTCATAAGGTGTTCTTTAAGGACTGGGTCATACTTTGAAAGGAATTCAACTAACTCAAGAAAGTTTCCTTTATTTAGTGAGTCCGAATGCTCGAAATGTCCACGAAATGGCAAATTCTGTTTAGCAAGGAACAAAGTAACATCAAGAAGTCTATTGAGTATGTTTTTCCATTTTTTTTTTTTTCATTTTCCACAATTGTTATATTTTCTGCGTCAATGGTTTTGTTTAGTCTCAGCCGTGTTGATAACGTTTTCCACATTTCAAGAAAACGCAAGTGCTCTATGGACTTCTCATGATCGTTTATTTTAGGATTCAGCTTCCACAAAGCTTGGAACCCAGTTACAAATTTAGATGTGCTATCGGTTATATTAACGTTGAATAGTCGGCAGCAAAAGCAATACAATTGCTTACTGAAAGGTGAGTAAACCATCCATGATCGTAAAATTTTTTCATCATTAGGCAAAAGTTTGTAGAACCAATCTTTTGAGAGCTGGCGAGTCTGACCTTTAGTATTGTCCCCAGGACGACGAACAACTTCGAAAGGCCCATCTTTATTTTGAAAAACTGTATTTCCTCTTTTAATAATTTCTGTTCTAATGTGATCTTTTAGGGGTATCTCCCAAAACGAGACATCAAGAAAAATTCTCAAGCTACTCTCCTCTTCGTGTTCCATCATATTTGAAGTGTTATGACTACAATCAGTTCCATGAATATGTTTTTCTTCTTCGTCCTGTGTAGACTGCATGCTCAATACGGAAGTATCAGGATTTACCTTTTTAGAATAAGAATATTCAAATTGAAAAATTGTAACATGGTGCGAGACCAATATAACTGCAAATTTCTCAATGGTGTCCGCTAGTCATATAGTTCATAACCACTTAGATATGGTGGTGGAGTGGGTGAGCATAGAAGATTCTCCCCTGGCACTCAGACCTCTGTCCATTGTGCCATTTAATTTAACCACTTAATTTAAAATAATATTACAACTATGTATATAAATTTTAGAAATTATTTTTACTGCAAACACAGATACATAACGTTGATTCTAAACTAAACTAAATTTAAGAATTTGGAGATAAAGTTTTTTGACTACACGTCCAAATAACAATTCTTGATTTTATTCAAAATTTATCACTGGTTATAATAGGGTGGGCGGATTTTTTGAAATATCGTTTTTACATGGATTTTCTAGAAGAGGTCAAAAAAAGAAGTCCAGGAGTGTATTTTTTTTTTATTCTGATACTAAAAATTAGTTTTTAGTTTTGAGCGAAATCGGTCAATCTAAAACGAATTTTCAGCCCATCAAAAGTACAAAAAACGTCATTTCCTATGTTGACGATTTTACGCGTTTGTATGACGTTGTATTGAAATTTTTAGAATTTTGATTTGCTGTAACTTTGTTTTTAACCGATCGATTTCGCCCAAAATTTGCATTGGCATCTGATTAAAAAAAAACTAAAGTTTTGCTGGGAAAACCCCCCTTTTTTGAAAACTAGTTTTACATGAATTTCTAATAGAGCATAAAAAAATGAGAACAGGGGTGGATTTTTTATTTAATTTTGACTGATTATTATGACGTTTATTGTACACTCGATGGGCTGTATCTTCGGTTTGAATGGACCGATCTCTGAAGAAATGTAGTTTTGGTATTAGATTTAAAAAAAAAAACGAAAGGCTAGGGGAGCTCTAGTACGAAAATGGCAAAAATTTCATAAAAACTCAAATTGTGGGGGGTAAATTTTATTAAAAGAAATACACCACTGAGTTTCTTTTTTTTTCTCTAATAGAAAATCCATGTAAAAACGAGTTTTCCAAAAATCGGCCCACCCTTGTGCACAACATTAAAAAAAAAACATTTTTTCAATAAATACTGAAAATTATTGAGATATTTGCAGCTACTTTAATAACGCTTTAATTTTTGCATATACATATATTAATTTAAACGAAACGGCTAAATATCGTTTATAGAAAGGAAAGTTAATGAATTAAGCAAAATTAAATGTAGTCGCAAACCAAAAGTTTTAAAGTGAAATTGGTGTTTATTTGTTTCTTTTGAAATCAAATTAATACATATCAATTTTAAATATTGATAGAACGAGTCGCCAAAAATAGTTTATGCATTTACAAATTTTTCATGGGAAGCTAAAGCATGTTTATATTTTTTATATTTACATGAGGAGGCACCGCTGCATTGCTTCCAGATTTATTGACAAATTGAAGCATTGATCCGGCTAAATCTTTTAATTCCTTGGAATGTATTATTTTGGCCTTTCTTTGTTGGCATCCACTTGGCCGTTTTGGCTTAGCAATTTTATTAAACATATTTAAAACAAACACAAAACTCGCACACTCTTCACTGTTGAACAATTCTAGTTGGAAATTAATATGGGACAAAGATACACGAATGTTCGGTTAATATCAATTTCCCGCTCAAAAATTTAAATTTCTTCGTTAAAAAGCTCATATTAAACCTATTGTTCAGTGCCTCTTAAACACTGAATGTTTGTGAATACAAAGCTCTCAAAGTATCAAAAAACCATTGCATACTTTTAGTTTGTGAATACAAAACTCTCAATTAATCAAACATCCATTGCATACTTTTAGTTCCTATTAAGTTACATAAATGTATTCATATAGAAAAACTGTATGTTATATTTTTGCGACACCAATCTATATAAAATATACTAGAATTTGTAATTAATCTTTATGATAGTTGCACCCCTCACCATTATAATAAATAAATACTCGTAATAAATAAAGTACATTTTAATACAATTTTCCACTATTTATATTGAAAACAATTTTTTTTTGTAAATTTTGCACCCCTATTGACTGTGCACCCGGGGCGGACCGCCCCCCCCGTCCCCCCCTTGCTACGCTACTGGACTCAACTTTTATTAATCAACCTTGGTCTGGACAGCCGACGGATGCTTTATCTTCTTAGCATTAGATATAAAATTGAATAAAGTATTAAATGAAAGAAATCTTTTAAGATTTTTTATAAAATTGATTGCAATTTTGAGTTTTTGTTAAGCTACATACAGTGAATGACAAAAGACTACATATAAACATTTTCTGATAATTTATGAACTAATATTTCTTTCTAAATTCTTAATTTTTTAATTGCTTGTTTCTAATTAAATTTTTATTTTAGTTTTAATTTTAATTTTATTATTAAATTTTATTTTGATTTTTATTTTAAATTTTATGTTTTAAGCTTGTTAGATGTTATTTATCTCAATCTGCTGCATGCAAAAGAAATCTATTCTTATATGCTTACATATTTGCTCAATAAAAACAAATAAAAATAATCCAAAACCTCTGTTCATAATCTCCAGGTTTTGAAGCCAACAACTTTTAAGGGTTTTTTTTCATAAATTTTAGCCGATTCTGTGTTTTAGTTCTTTTTTTTTTATAGTTTTAGTTCATAGTAACTTTTTGTGAAATTTTTATGGATTTCTACATAGTTTTTAGTGATTTTGACAATTATTATGGGCAGTAAAATGTTTCGTAGATACTTTTGAAAGCCTTATGCCCCTATCACTAGTATAAAAACTAGTCGAATTCGCGGAGGCGGCATCACAATAAGCGAACTTTCCAAGTATCATTCGACCTAAACGTCAAAACCAGGCGAATTAAAAAACTATGAGTAGCCGGCAAATGCAGGAATTGCTTGCAATTAATTTCTTTTATGCTGAAGAAAATTACTTTTATCTTTTTTCGTTATCATTTCACATTAAATGAATTTTTTTCTAAGCTAATCTTTATAGTTTTACACTAATATGCTCTTAATAAAAACACTTAACAGTTTCTTGAAATCTTGCTATTGCAGCAGGGCATAAATGTTCCTTGGAAAATATTTGAAAAAATCCAGTTTCACTTGATAAAACTGTTTGCATCTACACCAGTGGCGTAGGTAGCTTTTGATTCTGGGGGGTACGTAAAAAAATAATAACCTTGAAAAAATGTTCTTTTGAATACATGTTGCCTGCGTGTTTTGTGACACCGAATGTCATGTTTCACAGCCTAGTTTTGTTTAAATATCAGTGTCAGATGTGTATTTATATGCACATACATATATATATATATTGATTTTGGTTTTACTTGAAAAAAAATGTTTTTTTTTTAGTATGCCATATGCTAAGTTCATTATTTTAAGTTAAGTATGTATATAATGCCTGCTTTCGGCTTTTTCATATTTTGTTCGTTTCAATACAAGAGAGGCAATGGTGCGATGGTAGCACGTTGAACTTGTAGCTGTATGGTGCGCGGTTCAATGCGAGCACGAAGAGGGAAAGGGCAATTGATTCTTGGCAGGATTTTTGACAATTTTTTTTTTAAATATTTGTAAATAAAAAATAGAAATAAAAAAAAAAATTAAACAGAACGGTCTGTCGTCTTTGCTGTGAGGATCGAACCTGGGTACTACTCAAATCTTCAATTGAAAATAATAAAGCCTCTTAATAACTAACTGATTACGAAAGAAAACAATTTTGCAATCTAGTTCCGTATCGCCATATTAAAAAAAAAAACAGTTGGTTTTATGAAAAAAGACAGATCTTGAACAAGTACTGGTATGGAGGTAGACTGCTTTTAAACTATTTTGTTGCACTGTGGTTAGTAATGTTAATAAAATAAATGCGCAATCCTCCCTGCAATTCTATTTTTGGGTATAAGTTTCACTTCTACAGTGCGTGGAGGCCACACACATACTTTGTTTTTAAATCAACCTTTTTGTTGAAATTGCTTATAATGTAGTAGTTTCGTCATATAACACTGTGAGTAATTTTTTTTATTAGAGCTAATTAGTTAGTTAGTTAGTTAATTAAGTGAGGAGGGAGCAAGTCACCTAGTTACTGCGGCCTCAAAGGCCTATTGTAACAAACCTTTATCAGTTGTAGTTCATCTATCTATCCGCTATTAGATGCGGTTCTAGGTACAATGCACCTAAGTAACGAAGACGGGTCCTGATTAGACCGTTACAGTGACACAAGATGTACTATGCTGTTTCTTCATCTTCATTACATAGTCTACACCGATCTTCCTGAAATATACCCATGGTTGATAAGTGTTTATTTACCTTACAATGTCCAGTTAGGAAACCTGTGACAAGTCTGATAGATCTTCCACTTAGAGTCAGGAATTGTTTCGATCTTTGGAGCGAAGTGGTTGGCATGAATGTTTTCGCCTGTCTGTTACCTTCAGTTTCCCTCCAGTAATGAAGTGCCTCTCTGTTTAGCCACATTTTCATGTTATGGCGCATAGTGCCCCATGGTATCCCGCAGAATGGTTCTGGGCCTATGAAGGACCTTGCAGCGCCTTTCGTGGCTAGTTCGTCCGCGATTTCGTTACCTAAATAGCCGCTATGACCTGGTACCCAAATTAGATGGACTCTGTTATGGGTAGATACCTTGATAAGTAGCTGTAGGCAATCCCATACGAGTTTGGACGTGATTTTATATGCGCTAAGTGCAAGTAGAGCTGCTTTACTATCAGAGTGAATGTAAATGTTTTTGTTCCTAGTGGGAATGTTTATATACTTTCTTAGGCAGATCTTAATGGCGTGGACTTCAGCTTGAAAGACTGAATTACCTGTGAACATGCTGGCATATATAGATTTTCCCTGCCTTAAGCCAAAAACTCCAGCTCCCACCCCTTCATCTGTCTTTGAGCCGTCTGTATACCAGGCTTGAAAGTCACCAGTGAACCGTGGCCTCTCTTTTTTATATGAGGTTCTGTTTGGGAAGGAGGCTTGGAAGTTTTTGTAGAAGTTGAATTTTGGACGGCAGAGATCGCAGGGTAATAACCTTTGATTCTCGTCCTTGGTTATTTCGTCTAACAGCGCTGAGTGAGTATTACTTGGTATAATCAAATTGTTGTCAATGATGAGCCTGACTGTGAAGAGCAGAGCTTCTTTCTTAAGAAGAAGATGTAATGGTGGTATGCCAAGCAAAACCTCCAAAGCAGCAGTTGGAGCAGAACGCATCGCTCGTGTGATACATACACAAGCTAGTCGTTGCAATTTGCTGAGCTTGGCTTGAGCTGTTTTTTGGATCGTTTTCTCCACCATACTGGTGCGGCATATAAGACGATTGGTCTCGTGATGGAAGTATACATCCACATGACTAGTTTGGGACTTAGGCCCCAGTTTTTACCTACAAAGCTTCTGCTGACCCATAATGAGGCCCTTGCTTTGTTTACGGTGTTGTTTAGGTGTGGGTTCCATGTGAGTTTATCATCAAGCGTCACACCTAAGTATTTGACTTCTTTTGAGAAGTTTATAGTTTCACTGAGAAGAGTAGGTTCAGTTAGATTTTCCCTGACTCTTTTCTTGGCGAAGATGATGGTGTTGGTTTTTTTAGGGTTGACATTTAGCCCTGTTTCCCTGCACCATTTAGCTACTATGTTGAGTGCTCTCTGGAGGAGGTACGATAAGGTATTTTAATCTGATAAGGATCACGATGTCATCAGCGTAACCCTGCACATCGAAGCCATTTGAGCTAAGAAGCTCTAAGAGTTCATAAACCACAATGGACCACAGTGTTGGAGAGAGAACTCCTCCTTGTGGGCAGCCTTTTGCGGCGAGTACTCTTAGTTCTACCGTGCCCAAAGTTGATTTCATATTCCTGACTTTCAGCACGTTATGCACCCAAGCACTTGTTGTTCCATCAACACCTTTGCGCTAAATGCATTCGCTTATATGAGCGTATTCGGTGTTGTCAAAAGCACCTTCAATATCTAGAAAGCACCTGATTGCATATTCTTTGTTCCCAGTGATTTTACAATCTTGTTTGTAAGGATCTGAAGAGCATGAGTCGTGAATTTCCCTGGTTGATATGCATATTGTTGCGAATGCAGCGGATGGTCTCTAAGACAACCCTCTCTAATATGCCGATCAACAATTTTCTCCATAGTTTTTATGAGAAAGGAGGTGAGGCTTATTGGTCCATATGATTTTGGTTGATCCGAAGGTCTACTGCCCATTTTAGGTATAAATCTAACAATAACCTCTCTCCAGGCTTTGGGTATAGTACCCCATGCGAAGCTCGTCCTAAAGATAGCTATTAGGAAAGGCATTAGTAGCACTACGCTATTTAGCAAGAGTGCGGGAAAGATGCTGTCTGCTCCAGCTGCCTTGTATGGTTGGAATGTGCTGAGAGCCCATTTTATCCTGACCTCGTTGAAGATTGATCTGGATAATCTTCAATTTATTATGTTTTGTCTCCTATGCCCTGTCTGTAATAAGTTCGTTGGAGTTCCAGTCAATGTAGTAGAACCCGGGAAGTGGGTATCTGCAAGGAACTTTAGAGTCTCGAGGCGATCATTGCTAAATATGCCATTCAGTCTCTTTAGCAGGCCGAAGTCATTAGTGTGAGTTTTAGATAGAACTCTGTGGATTTTTGCGCTACTGGTCGTGTCTTTAAGACTTTCGCAGAAGGACTTCCACGAGTTCCTCTTTGCACTTCTAATCTCTTTGTTATTGTTGGTGAGGGCTTCTCTATAGCTGTCCAGTTGATTTGGCTCTATTAAATAGTTTCCTAGTTACAGTCCTAAGTTTGGCCAATTTCTTGTTCCACCAAGGAGTGTGCCTATTTCCAGTTTTTGTGGTCTCTGGGCAGGCTTGATGGTAGGAAGTTTGGATAGCTGTGATAAGGTTGCCACTTGCTATTTCAAGGTCATCAATGTTTCTTAGCTTCCTATTGCAACGATTTAAGTTTACCATTAGGAGTTTATTATATAAATCCCAATCTGTGGATATTGGTTGCCTATAGGTGTTTGTTTGGTGCCTATCTCAATATCCAAAAGAATTTGTTGGTGGTCAGAAATGAACGTTTCCACTAAAACCTGCCAGTTTACGATAGTTTTTTATAAATGAGGTTGAAAGTGTGAGGTCAAGGACTTCTTCTCTTATTCTATTTATAAAAGTGGGACGGTTCCCTACATTCAGAATTTCTAAATTATACTTATTTATAAATTATAAAAGGCTCTCACCTCTAATGTTAGTATCTGAGCTGCCCCATATTGTGTGGTGGGCGTTTGCCAGTCTCTGTAGCGCCAGAAATTGGAGATCGGTAGAATCTCCAGGCAGGTAAGCTGAACAAATTATGATATCTGTCTTACCTGCCTCAGATGGTATCTCTACCATAGCCGCAGCTTGGTCCTTGGTAGTGAACTCTGGAATTAGAAGAGTATTAATATCACGTCTTACTAATAAACATGCTCTAGGTCTTTCTTCATTGAAGGAATCATAAAGCAACTCACCTGTGAGAGCCATTATCTGGTTCCTATAAACATACGGTTCCTGGATAAAGGCAACATCAAGGTGATCCCGGTAGAAGCACTGTGTTAAGACTGCCGAGGCCTTAGCATGTTGGAGATTTACCTGGATACACCTCAGACCCATTTTACTTTTTTGGTTGACCGGGCCTGATTCCAGCCCTCTTCCATTTGGGCTCCTTTCCACCAGACGTTCTTGAAGCGTCTGAGTGGCTAGCTTGACGGGAAGTCCTTGTTGGTGACCGTGGCAGTTTTGCTCTCTGAGTCGATTGAGACTGAGAGTCTCTGATGCTCATCGAGCTTGCACTGCAAACCATTTTTGGTGGTGGCCGTGGTTGTTGTGTTCTCTGAGCAGATTGAGGCTGGGAGTCTCTGCTGCTCGTTGAACTAGCGTTCGTTAAAGCCATTCCCTTGGCTGCCGGTATTGAATGGGGTTTGACCTCCCTTCTCGTATCTGGTTCAGCCTTGCGCTTAGGGTGGGGTTGTGTTACCATCTTCCCTATATCTTTAACTCTGATCTGTATTTGCCCGAAGTTTAGAAGGAGCTTCCCTCCTCGAGCACGGCTTTTGTCCTTTGAGGCCTCATCGACAGACAGAGTTATTGTTTCACCACCTGTATTGCTCCTTTGCTGTCTCAAAACACGCCAGCCAGTCACCTTTAAGCTGGCATCTGGGAATGGTTTGATTTTCTCAGTCACAACCATGATCCAATCACGTGTCTCTTTGTTGTAACAAGTTAGAGAGAGAGCCACCCATCCCTTGCTTGGCTGGTGATAAATCCTAGATTTGCAGACGTGTTTCCGGTATTGTCAATCTCCGTCAGCAAACTTCTTTTGATGAGTGTGATCTGCTCATCAGTCAGGATTTTGTTGGGATGCATACTATGCATGATAGCAACCTTACATGCGGCCATGGCGTCTCTGTAAGACTGTTTCAAGGTGCTAGGCTGATCGTCCTGAGCATTTTTGATTAAAGCTAAGGATTGAGCTGGTTGCTTCTGTCCCTGGCTTTCCCGTTGCTTGTGTCTCTTAGTCGACTGCTCTTGTTCGGTTGGAGAGCTCTCCGCTGATCTTTGCCGCTTGTTCGCATTTAGATCAGCTGCGCCCTCCTCTGCAGCGTGTTTTTCTAAGACAAAGGCGTATCGCTGTCTTTCCAATTGCTTGGCAACTTCGCGTTCTACACCATCCCTGACCATGGCGGCTATCCGCCTCTTTTGAGCACCAGTAAAGTACTCGTACCTCTGCTGGTGTTCCTCCGTGCCTGTCACACTAGAAGCTAAAGGTTTCTGAGTGCTTGAGCCCGGGACCGCATCGACAGCTACATCATTGCTTGCTTCTGATAGACCCTGAGATGAGGCACTGTCCTTCCTCTTTGGTGTTGATTGGATATTGAGACTGGCCCTTAGCATCTGCCCAATATTCGTTCCGGTACTTCCTGGCGAACGGAGTAGAGATTCTTCTTCTGACTCCGTGACTTGTTTTTGTTTTTTTTGTAGTTTATCCATAAACGTTTTTTTTTACTTAGGGAAATGGGGTCGAGTACATGCAGAGCCCCGTATGCACGCACCAAGGCTGTTACTATGAGAGGGCGCCCGGTATCTCATAGGGATAACGCTAGCGATGCACATGTTTAATTCCCTGCCCCATTCAGCCCTCGGCACGAATCCAGACACCTTGGCTTGGGAAGGTTTTACTACGGGGCACGACAAGACTTGTCCATGTTGGAAGCATGTTACGTCTTATAGCGTTCAAATTAATGTCTTACTACCCAACCCTCCTCCTTTTTCCTGGCTTGGGACAGGCAGGTCGAGACCTGGCGGAGTTAGAGCTAATTAACATTCAGGTGATACCCCTTATAAATGCGAAAGCATTGTATTGATTCGGAAGATGGATGGCAGTTAGTTGGAGGTTGGAAAGACAGAGCAGTGGCGTTTAATGACTTTCGTTATTATTATTTTTTTTTAATCATAAAACTCTGTCGACAATCGCAATACAAAATTGTGTATGCATAGGTTTTTAAAAATCAACCGCTCGAATCGCTCCTGGGATGCTGCACTTCAAATAAAAACACCTTTTAGCATCAGTCTTTTCTCTTACCGTCATATTCATTTGTATGTGCTTTGCACAGAGAACGTTCTCTTTTGCATTGCACACTTCAAATAAACATCTTGAAACAGTTTGTTGTGCTAATTTTAAGTGCCTGTCTTGCCCAATTTGGTGCTTGTATCCACCTTGAGGCAACAATTTTAACGTCGTTGACAATTTCGTTATAGGCGGAATTGCAGTAGACCTCTTTGTCGCTTTCACAAACAATTTTTCACAAAACTGCAAAGATATACTATTAATTTCCGATAGTAATATGAACACATATGCAATGATTAGAGATTTACCTTTTGTCACTAAGCCCCATAGTATTTGATTGATTTCTTATAATTCTCCGCTGCACTCTCTCTTCATCACATCACTCTCGTCTAAAAAGCCACAGATATTGTTTTTTTACAATATCAAATTACAATTTTAATAAATTGCAATAAAATACAATATTTTTGTTTTTCTCCTTCTTTCGCTTTTTCCTATTCACATTTTTGACGTAATTCGTAATAGATTTCCGAATACAATCAGCTTTCGAATCGCGTTACAGAGTAAGGCCCTGCTTCAAACTTTACAGAAATAATATAACAGTACGTTCAAAAAGTCCATAGGATGACACATAGATGGCGTTACTAGATTTTTTCCATATGATTTTTGTTTAGTACCAACCTTCAATCGAGTCGGCTTGTAACGTGATGGCGTCTGTATTTCGGGATGCGAAAGGAATAATATGCATCGACTTTTTCCAAAAAGGATCCACCAACTGCGACTATTACTGTGCACTTTTGGATCGATTGAAGGCTGAAATCGCCAAGAAATGGCCACATTTGCAAAAGAAAAAAGTGTTGGATCACCAAGACAATCCATCATGTCACAAATCGAGGAAAACGATGGCAAAATTGAATGAATTGGGCTTCGATTTGCTTACCCACCCACCGTATTCTCCAGATTTAGCCTCGAGCCACTTTTTCCTGCTTTCAGATCTCAAGAAAATGCTTGTGGAAAAAAATTCAAGTCCAATGATGAAGTAATCGCTGAAACTGAGGCCTATTTTGACGAGAAAGAGAAATCGGATTATAAAAGTGGTATCGAAAAATTGGAAAATCGCTCTCGAAGGCAACTATGTTGAATAGTAATAGTAGACACATATAAATGTCTACCTGTCATAGAGTTCGGACGTGTTGTAGATTGTAAGCTCCGCAATTGTTAAATTTCAGTTCACATTTCTTTCGTGAATTATTGCATTAAACTGCATACTAAAAAAGTGCGAATTTAGTGGTTTCTCTTGACCACAGCTAAAAGTTCAGTGGGCTATTTAATAATCAGTTCAACAGTACTAAAAAATACGACCGAAATTAAATAAAAGTGCGAATTCTGCAAGCTATTTTTCGTTCACTGTGTCAACTTTACTCATAAAAAAAAAGTTTCTTGTTGCGCTATAATTGCTCCAAACCTCTGACTGCTGTATTGGCATTTTTCTGCTAAACAGACAGAATTATAAACAAACAATTGTAAACAAACAGAATTATAAAAAAAGTTAAAAATAAAAAATAGCAATAAGAACAATAAAAATAAAAATGGAAAAAATCTGTGCTTCACCTTCTTGTACCGCAGAGGATCGTAAGGCGCCCAAGATAACGTGCAAAGGCCTTTGTGGAAAATCTTTCCACACTTCTTGCATAGGCTTATCGAAAAGAAGCTTAACTTATCTTGACGAATATCTGGCCAATTTTTCGTTTTACTGCGATGAATGTAAAGAATTGTCACTCACGCATGTTCTACTCGCAATAAAATGCCTTAGTGACTTAACAAACTCAGTGCGGTCGGAAAATAAACAGGGTTTGAAAAAGACAGTCGATCTAGTGTCGAAATTTGATGAGGCATTAAAATCAATAGAAGACCTCAGCAGTGCTGTCGAAGTGACAAAAAATGAAAGTAATAAAATGCTCGGAACACTTAACCAAAACTTAACCAAAATCTTAAACTATGCCATAGACCACCAAAACGATATGAACTGTGTTGAAACCGCGATAAACAAACTTTGAGAAAATAAACACAGTTGAATCAGTAAAAAATGTAACTGAAAATATCGCGTGCTTAAGAAATGACGTCGACATCTTGCTGCAATCGAACTCGAAGAAAACAACACAATCACGAACTGTACCAGATCCACTTATCGAAGTTTTGTATCACAAAATAAATGAAATAAGTGACGATCTTGTCTTAATTAGAGAGTCGCTTGCGGAAATATCTGATGCAATCAGCACTGGAACCAACAGAATCAACGTGACAGAAACCATTGAACACAATTCATCCTCCCTCTTCGATGAAATCATGGAAGCCTCCGTGATATCCTCTTCAGTGCGTCCCTTACCATCTAACTCGGATTCAGAACCTAGCCAACGAACACCCACACCATTAATACAACCACCTGTTGCTGCACCTCGGAAAATTATTAATCACTTTGGAACCTCTTCGACCACTTCAGAATGGAATCACAGAATTCAAAAACTGAAGACAGGAAACCAAAGTGATAGCACTGTTTCGTTCGTGAAAGGCTTCCCTACAACTACAGACGCAACTTGGGTAGAAAATTACTGCAAAAAGAAGTACAAATTAACCATCTCAGACAGCCATAAAAAGTCGTCAAAACGATCCAAGCTTAGCAGTTTTAAATTGAATATACCCAAGGCATAAGCGTGGATGTTTTCTAGTGAAGGTATGTGTACGAAAGGAAACATTCGTATAACTGAATGGACGGAAAAACCAAAAACGGAAGTTAAGGCACCTAGTATTAAGCCTATCACTAAGCCTATAATTAAATTTATTAAGCCTGCTAATATTGATAGTAATAAAAATAATATAAGCCCACCTGCTAGAACACCCTCAAAACCAGCTCAAGATCAAAACTGGTCATATAAAACCAATTTATTTCCAAAGTTTTCTCCACAGTCAAAACTATCTTCTCAACTGTTATCTTCTTCTAAATTTCCTATTACTCAATCGTCGAAACTCCCTTATCCTAAAGTTAAACTGGGTACGTTTAACCTCAATAACGACGAAAAAAATAAAACTTATCCATATAAATTCCTAATTTCGTGCATTTCCATACACTAAATCCATCCCCACAGCCCGCAATAGTCATACCTAAGCCTACTTCTACACAACCTGTTACTGCAACACGTTCTCCAGTAATCACACCCTCCAATAACACACCTCCTCCCTTAATTACTTGCACTAATACTCAAACGTTCACTAATGCTACACCAGCCTTTCTGGATCCTCTTCTGCCACCTAATGCGAAGCTCACAAAAAATCACGCTGACGTTAGTAGTGAGGGTCGTTTCGTTATGTCTCGTCTAAGAGACCGTCGGTTGTATGATAATGTTCGATTATGCCTGTCTTATTTACATAATAAGTCTGACTCAGTCTGTATTGAAGGTACAACAAGAACAAGTGCTATGATGTCAATCCAACAAGAAGGTCTTCCTACCGACCCTGTCGAGCAGAAAAAAATGTTCATTATCTTCCATGAAAGCCTCAACATTTCACCCACTGATGTTGAAAACGACCTCACGGCATTTGCATCGCATACTAGCTCAAAGTATATATGGCATTTACAAAGAGCACGTTCTAACTTCAAAAATTTCTATTGTCCCTAACTCTCATCCTAAAACAATGTCCGATTATCCAGCCTCCCGAAATACACTACCTTCAATTGCGTCTTTTAATATATCCTACCACAATTGTGGTGGCATGAGAGGCAAACTCAATAAACTGTTTGTTGAAGCTAAATCTTGTCATTTCAATGTTTTTGTCTATACGGAAACGTGGTTGAATGACGCTATCAAAAATGAAGAAATTCTAGATAGCAACTGGAAAATATACTAGAATGTCAGAGACTATGCAAGCTCTGGCCTGTCTCGAGGAGGCGGTGTCTTAATTGCCACACATAACTCTTTATCTAGTGAATTGATTGTAACCTGCTCCTCCAAATGCTTCGAGCACAAAATAATCAAAATAAGGCTAGATCAAAAAGCTTCCGTATACATAGGTGTTATATATATTCCTCCAAATTCAACCTACAATCCTTCAATGAATTATGTGAAATGATAACGTCAATAACAGCCGCGTTAAACGAAGATGATAGAATTATTATATTTGGAGAATTCAACCGTCCCAATATAACTTTTGTGCACTATGATGATGACAACCATCTCCATCCAATAAACCTGTCCAATGCGGTCGACTTCGATTTATTAAGTACTTTTTATAGTAATGATTGTCAGCAAGTAGCTCCAGCTCTAAACCGAAACAATCGCTGGCTAGATTTGATTTTTACTAACTCATTAGTCCAACCTGTGAGGCTGAGCAGATATTTTCCAATACCCTCCACCACACTGCTTTTACTACTGAGTTATGTACTAACAACATAACTTTTATACAGTCATTCAATAATTCTATTGTATACGATTTCCTCAATGCCGATTACAATAACATTAAAAATGACTTAAATTGTTTGGACTGGAACCACTTGTCTGCACTAGAATTGGACGATACTGTATCGTCTTTCTATCAAAAAGTCTTCTGTATTTGATACTCATGTTCCAAAAATAAAGAAAAAAAATAAACTATCGGAACCGTGGCTTGATTCAAATCTTAGAAATTTGAGAAATCAAAGAAATTAACTTTACAGAGTCATTAAAAATTGCGTCATTGTAAGTGATGAGGTAAAGGTTAGATACGAAGAGCTGTCTTAGGAGTTCTCCATTAAGTCCGAAGAGGCTTATAGGCTTTACACCAATTTAATTGGAGAAAGATTTATTGAAGACCCGAAAAATTCTTTGTAAATGTAGAACGGAAATCGACCGGATACCCAAACTTCATGTTTAAAGGCAATTTTACTTCATCTAACTCACAGGAAATTTGTTATCTCTTTGCGGATCATTTTAAAGAAGTCTTTTGTTGAAATACTTCCCAAAATCAACCTACATTTGCCAGTATAACTAGTAGACCGACATTGTTTTGTGAAATTAATATAACACGGAGTGACATAAGCAATTCCATTGAAGAATTAGATTCAAATAAATCTCCAGGTCCAAACCTTATACCACCAATTTCACTTATTCAATGCTTAGACCAATTAATTACGCCGTTACATATGATTTTTAACAAATCCTTGCATACAGGTATATTCCCAACTTTTTGGAAATCTTCTCATCTTACGCCAATTCATAAAAATGGCGACAAGAGTTCAGTTGAAAATTATAGGGGTATTGCAATATTGTCAGCTCTTCCAAAGCTATTTGAAAAAAATTGCATGTTCCAAACTCACGAGCGTATCTAATCCGTGTTTAAACGAGCAGCAACATGGTTTTCGTAAAGGACGATCAACAACCACAAATCTTGCAATCATGGCATCAGACATTCTTACTAAAATGGAAAAGAGCCACCAAATAGATGCAGTCTATACAGATTTTAGTAAAGCCTTTGATCGTGTTAATCGCGAAATCCTAGCTAAGAAACTAGAAAAATTTGGTATATCAGGTACTGTGCTGAAATGGCTCAAGTCTTATCTCTGTGAAAGATCCCAGTATGTAAAATTTCAGGGTACTTTGTTTAAAAAGATTGTTGTCTCGTCGAGTGTACCTCAAGGTAGCCATCTTGGCCCACGTCTCTTCAACATATTTATTGCAGACATCTGAAGTTTTGCATGATGTCCCCCATCCCTTGTATGTAAATGACTTAAAATTATACTATACCATTAGATCAGAAGTGGATTCAGTATTCTTACAGAATAAGCTTTTGCCTCTGGAACAGTGGTGTAGTCAAAATAAACTCTCTTTAAATATAAATAAGTGCTACGTTATAAGTTTTGCCCTTTATATAAATAAGTGCTACGTTATAAGTTTTGCCAGTAAAAACGTAATAACATATAGCAGATACAAGCTAAATAAGGAGGACCTTAAAAGGGTCAACCACATAGCAGATCTTGGAATAATTATTCAGATTCCAGCGTTCCCTCTCCAAATCACTTTCCTTTACATAACTATCCCCTTATTAAACACCAATTCACGTCCTATGTCCAATGGTACATATAAGTGAATCTTCTCCAATTCCTTTTCACCATTCTGATCCCTCTTCTATTTCCTTGATCTAGCATTTGTAGAAAAATTGTAAATGAAAAATTTTAATGTTAAATAAGAAAAACACCGCATTGTAATATTAACTCTATCCATATCCAAATGCCTCTTCTTACATTGCCGTCTACCACCCATACCTAAACAAAATTTAGTTGTTTTCCCATTAAGCTTTCCATCTTAATAATATTTTAGCATAGTATTGAAAATTAGTACATATTTTTACTATTATTATTTCTAAATATATTTATTTAAGAAGCAAACATATGTACAATAAGAGCTAGCTCTTTTATAGCACAACATAAAATTAAACAATTGATGGGTTGACAGAGATAATAACAACTCAAAGCTAATTAAAACTTGATTAACTTAATTATGCTAATTAACTTAATTTTACTTAAGATATTTTAAAAAATTAGAAGAAAATTAAGAAAAAGAGTAAAAAAGAAGCAGAGAGGAAGTAATCTAGTGAGCAGAGAAAAAGGAAAAGATAGATTGCCTAAAAGCTACTCTCCCACTGACCTCCCTAAGCCTACGTGGCAAAGCATTCCACAACCTAATGGCATTGATGAAAAACAGGTGGGAAGTGTTCAACGAATAATGTCTCGGAACGATCAGAACATGGCTTCTTCTAGACATGCAGAACTGGAGTTTGTCAAACAAATACCCAGGTGTTTTTTCGTAGATTAACTTATGAAGGTAAATGCAATTTCTAGCCTTAAGATATGCAATTATATCACAACTAAATATTGCATTTCGGAAACTGGAAAGACGATCGTATTTATGAAGACCATAAACATACCGAGTGGCATAATTGAACGCAATTTGCAATTTTAATTGAGACGATGAATCAAGTTGACTATAAACTATTTCAGAGAAAGTTATAACCGGTAAGATGAGTTGAATTACCAACTTACGCCTAATATCAACAGGAGTTACGCTGGCAGATAATCTTAGGTTACGTAAGACATAATACACTCTTTTTACAACAATATTAACATGATCAACACATGACAGAAAAGAATTTACATGGAAGCCAAGATTAACAATTTTCGACACAACAGTAAGCTTATTCGAACCAATAAACAAATCAGGGACATCAATTAAGCAAGACTTGACCTTACAAATAGGAAGAACATATGATTTATTAGAATTAAGCAGAAGATCATTCTTACAAGCCCATTCATAGACATTTCTGAGGTCATCATTCAACCTACAACCAAGGTCCTCGATGAGACCAGTTCTTCGAGAAAGATACAACTGGACATCATCAGCGTAAGCATGAATAGAAGCATGATTACAAACAGAAAAGATATCGTTAAGAAACATAGAAAATAGAAGAGGGCCAAGTATCGAGCCTTGAGGAACACCACTCAAGACCGGTTGGTACCCTGATGACAATTGACCAATTTGAATTTTTTGATACCTACGGCACAAGTAGCTAGACATTAAGTTAACAGCACTATCACAGAAACCAAACAATGACTTAAGCTTATGACACAGGATTTGATGATCTACTTTGTTAAACGCCTTTGAAAAGTCTAACAAACATAAGAGCGTCAAAGACCCAGCATCAAAATGTGGTCGTATGTCGTCAATTATCTTAACAACTGCAGACGAACAACTATGACCTGCAAGAAAACCAGACTGAAACGGAGATAGAAGGTTATTATTAACTAAGTGGTGTGTTATTTGACGAGACATGAGTTTTTCAAAAATTTTTGCTAAAGGTGAAAGAATGCTTGTTGGCCTAAAATCATTGGGACAAGATGGATTTTGCTTCTTTGCTATTGGAAGAACAATGGCCATTTTCCATAAATCAGGGAACGAAGACGACATAAAACATGAATTAATTATATGAGTTAGAGGGCTGATTATGTGGGGGAGTAGGATTTTAATAAATTTAATGGGAATACCATCAGCAGCCAATGCATTTGACTTGATTTGTGAAACGCATTTACCAACATCAAACTCAACTACTGGGGAAAAAGTAAAGGATTGAAACGTTGAATGATTTAACTGGGGCAAAGTATTACTATTGTACGCTGAAGAAGAAGCAGCGGAAGAAAAAGAAGAAGAAGCATTATTAGTAAAGTAACAGTTTAAAACTTCTGGATCTAGATGACATTCAACTTTATTTTTGTTGCAGACCCCAAGACTTTTAATATTATTCCAAAGCACTTTGCTTGGCAGAGAGAGCTTAAGTTTATTAGCGTAAAAACGCGTTTTAGCTTGTCTAGTTACAAGCACGGCTTCATTCCTCGCCAATCTATAAGATTCCTAATTTGTTTCTGTGGGACTTAGTCGCCAAGTTTTACGTAACCTGTTTCTTTTTTTATGACGGACTGGACATGCTGGGAAAACCAAGGACATGACATATTTTTTATCCTACAATTACTAACAGGTACATGTTTCTCAAACAAAAACTTAACAGGCTCTAGGAGAGAATTAAGCTTATCATTAATATTGTGATGAAGCCAACAACCATTAAACGATAACATGGACACATCACAGAAGAGAGACGGATAATTTATGTTCTTGAAATCACGATAGGAAAAATTACTCGGAATAACTAAACGAGACAAATTGACATTTAACGTGCAAAAAATTAAATCATGATCAGAGACAAAACACAATTGATTGAAAAGAGAAACAACAGACGGGTCAGAAACAATAAAAAAGTCAAGAAGACTAGGAGTGGTGTTAATGGAAAACCGAGTGGGCATTGAATCATTTACAACAGACAATCCTAGCGAAGATATGTTGTTATGCAGTAATTGTTTAGGCAGTTCGTTAGAAAGGAGATTTATGTTAAAATCACCACAAAGCAAAATCACGTCATAATCAAGTATACTATTTGATAATACAGAAAACAATGGCTCAACAGAAAAACATTTATTAGGATTATACACACACGAAACTAGAATTTTATTGTTACTGTCAGATACACATAAATTGATAAATTCAATACCTGATCCATTAGAACGGCATACAACGTTAGCATTAAGATTATTTTTGCAGTATATTGCAACTCCCCCACCCTTTTTGTCATGTCGATCATTTCTAAAAAGCTTATACCCAATAATACCACAGGAAACATCACTAATATCATTACTTAGCCAAGTTTCCGAAATGCAAATAATGTCAACTAAAGAGTTATCGAATAAATACCTGATGTAATCCAGTTTAGCCACGTTTAAACTACGAGCATTAAAGTGAACAACATTGAGTCCACTGCGTTGCTTACATAAGACCTGAATTAGAACTTTATGATTTTCATCAGCGCCAGAAGGTGCTAAGCTAGAGTTGGACATAAGAAGAATCAAAGAGAGAGCAAGTTATAGGCAAAAAAGATAAAGAAGAGATTAAAAAAAAAATAGATGAGAAAAACAGATAAGGCTTAAAGTAAACTATTATAATAGCAACTATGAACATTAATATAAACAGACAGGAGCGTAAGTGTTTAACAAGTAGGAGACGAGGTAGCAGCATTGACATCATGAGAATAACTCCGTAGCTCATCCAGACTGCTAATGTGATTACTGTCAGCATTTTTCTCTTTTCTGATGTACACTCTGCCACGAAAGGAAAACGCATTATAGATGCTCTTCTGACGTTTGCAAGCAGTAGCAGCTTGCAGAAGTTTGCGAGTATCAACATCGAGGCTCTCATGGATGAAAATGTTTTTGTTGAAATCCAGCCCAACATCCCTCAGATTAACAGCTGATTTTGTGCGCCTCCGAAAATCACCAAAAGCTTTGAGCACGCGATTTCTGTCACTAGGTAACAAATATTTGATGATGACAATTGAGCTCTGAGTGCTCTGGTTTGACTTTACCCTGAAAATGTCTCTAATAAGAGGAGGTTGAAAGTCAATATAGTGGCATATCCGGTTGAAAATGCTCTTAAGGTTTTCATCATTTGATGCAGGTAGGCCAAACAAAACAGCATCCGAAGAGAAGTCTGCAAGCTTTTTGTTGTTAATGTTGCTGTTCTTGATACTAATTAAGTTATCTCGTGAAAGCTCCAGATCATCGCAGCGACTTTTAAGAGCACATAAATCATTCTCTAGCAAAACTATTTTCCTGTCCAGCTCACAACAAACAGTGTTAAGAGCATTCACTTCAGTCCCTATTTTTTGATTCTCCCTACTTTGATTCTCACTTCGACGCTTGCAATTTCCTCTGTTAGCTGTCTGTGAGAGCTGTCGTATTTGGAAAGAAGATCATCTTTGAGTTGCCGCATGTCGCTACTAAAATTAGCGCAATTTATAGTATGTGTATAAAATCTGTTAGTATGTAAGCTTAGTATATAAGTTTCCCCTTCGTTCTTCTTATTGTCTTTTCTTTTTGACGCGTTTTTGAAAATGTGTCGATTCATGTGGGCGGATTACGCCCACTGAGAATTGCATATCTTCTACACCTAAAACAAGGAAAGGGGAGAGAAAAAAAAAAAAAAAAATAAATACAACAACAACATGTTAGAAAAATAAGTTAGAATAAGTATATTGCCTTGTTTGGCTAAATAAATAAAAAGATAATATAATCGAGTTGTATCAAAATTTTGTTTTTTCTTACTTATCCTACGGACTTATTGAATAACCTGTTAATTACTTAAAATTTTGCACATATACTTTCATTTTGAATATTGGCTTTGAATTCTTACTTGACAAAATCTAATAGAAACTCCCCCTATCTTCCATATAAAGTAACGTCATAAAAATAGAAAAACTTTCATAAATATTAAAAAAATGTATGTTGAATTTCTTGATAAGCTGAGATGAATCCAGTAATATAAGTGCCACACTGGTTACTCGTTACCCCAATGACAAAACATCACTCTCAAAACTTGAAATTGAGTTCTTTTTTTACTTACCAAAATATATAAACTTTGGTTGCTGTGTGCTTTATTGTACTGACGGTTCGTTAATTATTACCTGTAATATTTATTAAAAAATAACCACGCCTTAAAAACTTAAAAAAAAATTCATTGAGAGAAAAGTCTGGGGCAACCTAATGTAAAACTCATTTCCGAACAAGAAAGAAGTTAGTTTTAAAGGTGCATTTTATTCCGCGAATGATTTACAAAGAGTCAATTTCTGATTGCCGCAAATCTACTTTTCTACCCTAAATAATTTTTTACCATAAATAAATAAATTCAAAAAAGATACTTTTGTATCACTGCGCTTAATTTATCTAAATATTTGTTCATGTCTGCTGTAAGTTGTCGTTATTTAATCTCAATCACAAGTTATCTTAAATAAACTCATTTTTCTTTCACACACACCATATTGAAAATAATGTTTACTCACAATATCGATAGGTTCAATGTTCTTGACAAATTCAGTGCATCAACAATACTGCCTGGATGCAAACAGCAATGCTAATTTTTTGTTGCTCTCAAATGACACGTCTTCATTACTCGAAAGTGTCTCTTGTATCTAACCTCATCACATGTTTAACGACTGACCAAATGCTGGTAGCCAACCAACCAGCACTCACCACAACTTTCCCCATCGCCCCGTCTCCTCCCCCCACACACACACACTCACGCATACAAGCATAAGCATATTAGGATTTCACTTAAAACACTTTGGACAGAAATTCAATTTTATCGTGTTATATCATATTTAATACAGGAAAATAGACATTTCCGCAAATTGTGCTAAATAATGACAGCAAACGATACAGAATTTTAATTTATTTGTGTTCGTTTGTGATTAAGGTATGATTTAATTGCTTTAAAATATATTAAATATTCATAACTCAGCATTACGTCGCATATGTCGCTCATTAAATACGACATTTGCGTATTACTGAACGGGCCAGTTTAGTCATTAGGCAAGAAGTCAAAGATATTTGACCACCGTCACAAAGTCAAGTATAAGACTACTAGGTTAAAATAGATAAAATTCTGAATCACGAACTGCAAAACTTCTGTCAGAAGAGTTAACGTTTCTTAACCCATTTCCCAGCGAAACTCTTATTATGGCTATGTTGTAGGTTCCAAAAAAATGGGTCTGAAATGATCAAACAAATTTCCCGCTTTTTCATTCACCTGGGCAACAGGGTGCGGAAAAGCATCCGTGGCAACTAAGATGCACAAGAACTTTTTTTGACAGCAAAAAACCAAAATTTGCCTTATTGTACTTTTGGCTGTGTTCGGAAATGCAAGCAGCTCTGCGCAAAATGTGCTCTCTACACTGGCCCCATTAAGCCGACTTTTTTTGACATGTGTGGTGAGGCCAGTATAGATTGCTCATTTTGTGCAGTGCTACTGAATCAGTTGCATTTCCTCCGAACACAGCCCTTATTTAACAAAAAAGAACAAAGCAAATTAGTTCATATGCAATGCCAAGCACTAACACATTTGTAATGCAGAGGCACATTGTACTTTTTACAACGAAAAGCAGTACATCAAATTTTTTTACATTTTAAACGTTTTGATGTATTAAGAATTACATGTTCTGGCACATTGATGCGTGGCAGTGTTGATGGTCTAAACATTTCTTCATCGTTCCTACTCCGAATTATCATCTGACTCACGCTGTTTATTATCCGCTGACATTTTATTTCTAGCTATTTCCGACTTGAAATCAAGCTGAGGTATTGATTTTATATGTTTCTCTTTACATGCGAGACAGTGTAATTTCCACTCGTTAACGATTGAGCTGTTGATTGAGTTAATCCACAATGGCCACCACCATTTTTTTCTCGTGCAAATCCACATCACTCATGCATTTGTTGTACTGTGCGATGACCATCGGTTGTGGAACAGACACTTTCTTCCTCTGTAATTTATTATAGCGTTTGTCTTGTGCTAAAGGCTCTACCTTGTTATGGTTCATTACAAGTGTCACCTCTGTATTATCATGCCAGCGTGTGATAAGGATTTGATTTGTTCAATCGAAAACATAATCGCAAGCAGGGACGCACCCAGAAAAAACTTGGAGGGCCTTAGGTTTTATATTTATACACTTGTTAAAATTTTTTTTTATAAAAGGTGTCTCAAAAGTCACTGACATTTTCCTTTTTTAATAAATCGCATTTCGACTGACCGCCTTCGAAATACAAGCCTTGACCGCTTGTATTCGTTAGCCGTTTTTATGAAATTTTTAATGACATTCAGGTATAATTCTAAATCAATTGCTGCAATGACCATTTGGATTTCTGTTTTCGTCCGAACGGGCGAAGTGGGCTCAAGTTTATTGATTAAATTGACCACAATAGTGATAGATGGTGCTTGCGTTATCATGACCTAGAAGTGTAGGTTTTGCAATTTTGTGCAGTGCTGTGAATTTCTCCATGACTAGCGCTGCGCCTATACCTGACAATTATCATCACAGTTTTTTAATTCGTATTAGTTGTCAAATTATTGTCGGCTGCAAGGAAATTGTCCTATTATAACGTAGGTTGGTTTAACAATTGCAAGACAATAAATAACATTTGCTTCGTTATTTGACATTTCCTTTGAAAGTGGAAAAAGAGACAAGAATAAAAAAAACGCGGTTTTTGCTTGTGAAATTAAAAAGTATAGTTTTACGCACAAAATTTTTATTTTTTTCGCTGGCCAATAATCTCCTGATCCTCCAAGTGCCAACATCAGCAGCACAAGCAAGTATAGCGTACATTTTTTTAACATCTTCCAAGTGCCACCACCAGCAGCACAAGCAAGTGTAGTGCAAATTTCTTGCTTTTTTCGCGAAAGTTGGCCAGCGGAAGAAGTAGGAAATTTACTCTGCACTTGCTTGTGTTGCTGGTGGTAGCACTCGGAGAACGTTAACCAGCGAAAGAAGCAAGAAATTTGCGCTGCACTGACTAGTGCTGGTGGTGATGGCACTTAAAGGACGTTGGCGAGCAAAAAAATTCAATTAAACTGTACTGCACTTGCTGATGCACCGGGACATCGGTGGCCAGCAATTTAATTTTTAAATTTTGTGCGGAAAACTATACTTTTGGTTTTCACAATTTTCACACCGCGTTTCTGATTTACACTTCTCAAACATTTTTTCAGAGGGAACGTCAAAAATTGTCAGCATACGTCAAATCGTTGTCAGCTCAATTGTCTGCATGACAATTGAGACAATTGAGCGGCCGACTGAGAAAATGTGAGTGTGTTAGTAAGAAATGTGTGAGTGTATTGGAATAGTTAAGGCAAACTGTTAAGTGTAGACTATGCGTAAGCCTCCATGATTGATCATAGATTTAGTACTCTTCGCTTGTCACAAAAAAGTATTGCTGATCAAAACGTCAGTGACTTTTGGAAATATATAAACTTTAGAATATAATATCTTTTTTTAAATCGATAATATAAAAATGAGGATAATTTTACTTTTTTTCGGCAGTTGAACTTTAATTATCTTCTGGTTTCACTTCAACATCCCTGTGAACATTTAGAAGAGCTAGACTACTGAGCCTCTCTCCTCCAGTTTTACTTCTTACATATGTTTTGAGTATTCAAAGCGACGAAAACGAACGTTTTCTTTTTAAACATGGTAGAATAAAATAACGTATATGCATTTCAGACTTCGCTCTCTTTCTCATTGCCAAAATTGTCCAAATCAATACAAATCACTTTTTTGTTTACATTTTCCCAATTAAAGCCTTCTCATCGCTTTCAGGTTTTTTATGAGCTATCAAATTCGTTTTGACAGTTATGGCAGTCTGCCTCTCCGAAATGCAACTACCTTCTCTTATTCTACCATGATTTTAAACAATTAATTTTTTAAACTTTTTTTGTGTTAATATCTTTTTTCAAACTTCAACGTTGATTTTTAAAATATTTTCAAAATTATTTTCAAGTGATTGAAATATTCCAAACTTTGGAGGTTAAGAAACATAAAAAGTTTATTAATATATGAATTGTTAGAATACAACCAGAAAAGTTTATTATATACCTAGATTTTATTTTTTTAAATCTTTTAAAACTTAAGTGTTAAAAAAGTTAATCGAAGAAGCTACGAGATGTATATGTTGTGACAATAAAAAACAAAAAACGTATAATTTAGGCTGAAAGTTTACTTTTAAAATTTTGGAAAAAATATAGGTTTGAAAAAGTCGACATAAGAATGGAAAGAATTTTACAATTGCGTCTTATAACTATGTACATAATGCCAAAATAAAAAATATTACTCATTGAAGTTTCACAATCAAATGTAGAAACAAAATTTAAAAAAAAGAAGTGCAATTAATGAAAAAAATTAATGTGACCATTAGACCGTATCGCAAAAAAAAAGTTCGCCGTACACCTTCTATTCTGAAGCATTTATGCAAGTTAATTTCGAAAATTTTTTTTTTTTTTTTTTTGACCGAACGTAGGGGTCGCGCATTTACATTTTTGTTTATAACTTCGTCATTTAACGTCAGATTTTAAAGTATGTACGTAAGATTTAAAGTATCAAAGTTTTTGTCTCGAGGAGACCAATATTATTGTTTCAAAGGTCATTGACCTCAGACCGCCCGTTCTAGTACTTACTCACCAGATCTCAGTTCCTACCATGCTAACATGCCACCCTGATTTCAGAAAAAAAAGCTCGCAAAAAATGTGTAAACTTTTGTGAAGGAAGTATATCGATTGTTTCAGTGCAAATATTTTTAAAAATTTTTTTAATTTTCTTTGACGAAATTAGGTTATTTTTACACTGGAGTATATCTTAAAGGGCTTAGAGCTACCTTGAATTGCAATTTTAAGACAAAAGGCTATTCATAATCAAAAATTAACAAATGAAATAAAACTTTATTGAATTCAGAAACCATTGGAAATCCTATGATTTTTGATCTTTTGAAAAACCTCCATAAAATTTAAAAGCAACAAAGTTTTTGCTGTATTAGAAATTTGGTACAGACAGACTTAACAAATATTACAGCAACAACAGCAATAATGATCCAATATAATACCCTTACCCTTTTTGAAAAAGCCAGTTTTTCATACCGTATAACAAAATATTGAAAACTACTGAAACAAAGAAACAACTTCAATATCAGAACAAAAATAAACAATGTGATTAATTCTTTATTAGCTGTGTTTTTTACCAAGCGAGCTGTAAAAAAACGCCCGCTTATCATAGAAATACTCGCTTAAATAACACAGGAAACTAATAGTGGCTTAAAGTTTAGCGAGCAAACGAAAAAAGTGCTTCCAAGTCATTTCTCAATTATTGTGTACTTTTTCTATGAGGGTGGTAACTGTGACTTCGGATTTGTTTTGTTTTTATTTTTTGTTTACATTTTTGACAAATCAGACAATGCTTCCAAGTTTTAAGAAACATTCTTAAGCAACTTAGCAGTCGTTTTTTGACTACTCGCTTGGTAAAAAACACAGCAATTGTATCTTTGTCATAACAGTGATCAAAGGACGCTTTTAAACAAGAAGCTGTAGGAAACGTTATCCTTTTGTGGCAACGCGCGGCATTCCAGTTATATCGGTACGTAAACGTTTAAATAAACTCGTGAATGAATATTACAAAATTGCTAAAAATCCATTGAGATACAATGTTTATGCGTGGAATAAATTGTTCCTAATTTCGCGATGCAAGTATGGCATTGAAAGCAATAACTCGACGATGAGTGACATAAATTAAAAAGTAAAAGTAAATTACAAATTTTAATCCATCAAATTTCAATCCATCAAATTTCGACGTGATTCAAGTTGGCTGTATTTCTGACGGCTCTCGAGTTTAGCTAAAATGTGGCCCATACGTTGTTCATCGGTGACGGCCATAGCAGATTCATGTACTACATGGACAAAACGCTCGGTGTTTTCAGAATGGCATGGCATGGACTTCGATCACTATTTTGTTGCAAATACAATAAAAAATTAATCACATCGCGCTCCGTTGGCAACTGTGTATTATTAAATTTATTCACAATAAAAGACATTTTTTATTTTTTAGGTCGTGAAATTTAAATACACAAAACACATTTGATAATTATAACCAACATTTATAGCCCGAACACAATTCACGCAACGAGCGACTAGCGCCAATTGTCAAATTTTTTTTACACGTATTTCTTATGAGACGACTTTTTGGAGACTTTTTGATGATGTCAAAGTGTGTGGTGGTGCTGCCACTTATTTTTTTTGCTTGCTTTATTTTGGGACAAACACTTTGAGAGGGAGTTTTAAAATCGGGTAAAAGGGATACAACTATGAAAAATCCCATCAATCGTGCATATAAAAATGCATTTCGCAGACTTTTTCCGAAGACTTCAATTCCAATCCACAAGAGTCTTTCTACCTTTTCCTACATAGTTCATTTCTGGGAACCTTGAAAAAACTTAAAAATTCTTTGTTCCAAGTACAGCGGCAGATAGCACAGCTTCTAGAAATTTTCTTTAATTTAAAGTATATTTTTTTAGCACTGCACTGAATTATTTTGGTTAACACACTAGACGCGTCTTGTAGATTGAAGGCAATAAGAAAGTAGAAATTTACCATTGGATTTTGCAATGGATTATAACATAAAGAATGGCATCACTGTATTTTGTGATTTTGGTAGCACCAGTTGGTCTATTTCAGAGATGTTGTTGCTAGGAGTGTTTTTAAATTGCAATTCAAGGTAGCTCTAAGCCCTTTAAGATATACTCCAGTGTAAAAATAACCTAATTTCGTCAAAGAAAATTAAAAAAATTTTTAAAAATATTTGCACTGAAACAATCGATATACTTCCTTCACAAAAGTTTACACATTTTTTGCGAGCTTTTTTTTCTGAAATCAGGGTGGCATGTTAGCATGGTAGGAACTGAGATCTGGTGAGTAAGTACTAGAAAGGGGGGTCTGAGGTCAATGACTTTTGGAACAATAATATTAGTCTCCTCGAGACAAAAACTTTGATATAACATTCTTTAAAATACGACGTCAAATGACGAAGTTATAAACAAAAATGTAAATGCGCGACCCCTACGTTCGGTCAAAAAAAAAAAACATTTTTTTTTTCGAAAACAACAGACAAAAATGCTTCAGATTCGAAGGTTTACGGCGAACTTTTTTTTTCCCCCCTAAAACGTGATACGCTCTAGTGACCATGTTTGAAACTGCAGACTGCGTAGCGGTGGATGGAAAAGTGTATAGTTTTTCTTAGACTTTAAGGATAAATTATGTCGTTCCTCCCTTGTGCAAACAATTTGCAATTCCAGGATTTGAACTTCCATAATTTGATTTTTGGCATAACTTGTGATTTAAAACCAAATCCAAAGAGATCAAAATGTAAACTCGGTCCTCTTGAAATAATTTTTTTGGTTTAAAAAACAAAACCTAAGGTTTTCCATCCTTATCCTTATAAGTTTTGGTAATAATAATAACAATAAATAAAATAATTTTTGATGTACTATTTCAAACTACAGTGCTTACTCCAAAACTTATTAAAATTTGGATAAACATAGAAACTCTTGTTGTTTAATATTTAAATTTAAAATTTCGACCGTGCTATTTGCGCGAATACACTGACTGATGCGAATATCCTTAATTTGTACAAATTGAAATAAATAAATGATGATAGCCTATTTGTCTGATTAATACAGTGCATATAAAATGCGGTAAAAAACATTAAAAGAAATCAAAAAATGTTGATGGAATTACAGTATTGAAGGAAAATAACCTTAGGTATTGTATACCTTAGGTTACAACCTCAGTTTCAATACTGATAACCTTAGGCTACGTAAACAGTATTAAAAGTAAATTAACCTTTATTACTTTTTCTTGGGGTAATTTTCTTGGTCTTGGTCTTAACAACTAAATAAATTTTTTATTTAAGTTAAATGGAGTTGTTTGGCCATTTCTTTTTAATTGCAATTTTGCATATACTCATTATCATTATATATTCAATATCACAAGTAATGATCGAAACTTTGCGCGACTTTTGGTGTCAATTGATTGATTATTAACTAAATTAAAATACTTTTCAATATTTCTGAAATTTTTGCGTGCCATTGTGTGACTCACGATCGGCATATTGTAATCAGGTTGCATTGACCAGTACAAATCCGTTCTTGGTAACTTATGATATCCAGACAAAATCAAAATGCCAAGGAATCGTATCATTTCGAAAATTTTTTTATAACTGTAAAGAATTAGTATTAGTAAAGTGTTAAAATATTAGCACAAATAAGCAAAACCCAATTCAACAAATTCCAATTAGTTCTGTAGTTCAATTTTATAAAATAGTATTGATAACTAAAGGGTGGTTAATTTTAAGGGCCGATGTTGATTTTGAATAAAACACAAATTATTTGGGAAATTATTGTCATTTCTTTTTATTATGATAATATTGGTATGGTTCAATTATGTATGGAACAAAATATCGGCCAAATGGCCGCCGCGACCTCGGCGGCACACCTCCATCCGATGGTCCAAATTTTTGATGACGCTGAGGCATAAGTGAAGCTCTATGCCGTTAATGTGCCGAATTATTTCATCCTTTAGCTCTTAAATTGTTGCTGGCTTATCGACGTATACCTTTTCTTTCAAATAACCCCAAAGAAAGAAGTCCAACGGTGTCAAATTACATGATCTTGGCGGCCAATTGACATCGTAACCACGTGAGATAACACAGCCATTGAATTTGTCGGGCAAAAGAGCCATTGTTTCGTTAGCTGTGTGACAAGTGGCACCGTCCTGTTGAAACCACATATCGTCCACATTCATATATTCCAATTCGGGCCATAAAAAGCTCGTTATCATCTCACGATATCGAACACCATTCACAGTAACTGTCTGACCGGCCTCATTTTGGAAAAAATATTTTTTTAGATTTAGATAGATTTAGATATTTATTTATTAATCACTAGATACATAGAACTTTACAATTTTTGAAATACACTTATACAATACTGCAATCTGTTGTTCAATTTGAACAAGTGGCGAAAGCAGTTAACTTAATATTAGAACATTATTATTATTATTTTTTTATTAAGTTTTTAAATAAAATATAAAATGAATAAACAAATACTACATTCTTTTGTTCAATAAGAACAAGTGGCGAATGAAGTTTACAAGCTTAAAAACAATTCAATTAAACTTTATTTCTATTTTTTTTTATTTTAGATTAATTATCTTTTTGTGCCCGATGATGCCGCCAGCCCATAAGCCGAGTGACCAAACAGTCACTCTATGTGAGTGCATTGGTTTTTCGACAATCACTCTTGGATTAGCATTCGCCCAAATTCGGCAATTCTGCTTGTTGACGTATCCACTGAGGTGAAAATGTGCCTCATCACTGAAGATAATTTTCTTCGAAAATTAATCATCCACTGTTGCCATTTCTTGTCACCATTCTGACCATTGACGACGCTTGAAATGGTCAAGAGGCTTTAGTGCTTGAGTCAATTGCACCTTGTAAGCGTGTAAATGCAAGTCTTTATTCATAATGTTCATCAACGACGAGCGTGAGAGGTGCAATTGTTAGGCACGACGACGAGTTGAGGTGGACGGCTCTTCAGCCACACTATCGCGAACAGCAGCAATATTTTCTGCAGTACGATCTGTACGAGCATGCACTGGTGTTTTCACATCTCCTACATACCCGGTTTGCTCAAATTTTTGCACGATTTTTCCGATTGTACGCACATTTGGACGATTTAATTGACCAAAAAAAATCACGAAGTGCACGCCCATTTTCATAATAAGCCTGAATAACTTTAACGCGTTGCGCAATTGTGTATATTTCCATTGTTCAAATGAGTTAGTCTGAAATTGTGAAATGTCAAATGAAATGCAGAAAAAAACTTGAGGTTTAGGTATGGTTCACATTCAACATCGGCCCTTAAAATTTAACCACCCTTTATGATTGAAAAATTACGTTAAGCGCCACGGGTGCGTTTTTGCACCCACCAAAAGGTGATGCAAATATATCACAATTACATTTCCTAGCTATTATAAAGTAAATCATATATTATTTTTTGATTTATTCGCATCACATTAAGGTAATGGTGGAGCTTATCCGGTAAATGGAACTTTTTTATCTGATAAGAGTGATAGAGTATGGTAAGGGGAGTGCTATATATGAACTTGAAATACGAAAGTTAAAAGATCAAACATTCTGTTTATGCATTAAAATCAAAATAAAGTTAAATTTTTTTTCATATTAAACTAGTAAGGAATGGAGCTTCGGCAGGGTACCGAACCTTAAATATCCCCTCCCCCGCGACCGTTTTGGAGTATATTCGAAGTCTTTAGCCGTCTATAAAATAATTATGTTTTATCTGCAAAAATACTTGTGTCATAAGCTTAATTTTATTTTACCCTTAGCTGCCACATAGAGTAATATGTAAACTGCTCATTATGCTAAGGAATATATCGCACATTAAATACAAAACAGTCAACTCAAAATTTTTAAATTTTTAGGTGAAGCAAAAAACAATTTTATTTTTCAACTCCATACAAAGCAATGAGACAAAAAAATTGTTTAAACTATAGAGAAAGATGCGTAGAAAATCTATTTGATGTGTTACAGTCAAAGTATTCGTAATTACTACGAATAGTTTTACATTACGAATAGTTAATCTTACGATATGGCCGAATTTAAAAAGAGAAATACGCAAAACTTTAGGGACCCAATGGCAATCAAATCACTTTGTAGCATGTTCTCACGGCAGTCAGAATTAAGTAATTCGGCCTATGAATTACGAATGTGAATTACCCTGTTCTCACGAATCAATCGTAATTCGGTTTGACAGCTGTTCTTTGTGTATTTTATTTTAATTTTATTTGATTTGTTGTGGAGAACGAAAATGGGGAAAAACAATGTGCAAAATAAATATTTGTTTATTATATTATTTATTTTTTTAAGCAATGATACTCACTTTGCTGATTTTGAGAATTTGACTATTTGTTTCGTCTTGTTTTTATTTCTTCTTGTGTTTTGCTTGTGGTTTTCGATTAATTTTCGATAAAAATTAGAGATGAAACCGATTTTTACGTAATTCGGATGTTAATTCAAACTGAATTATCTTTAAATGAGGTAATTCGCTTGTCAAATTTTGTATGGTGAATTACTTAACTCGGAACATAATTCAGCCTCGAATTACGAATGAGAGCCGAATTACTTTGTTCAGCGTGCCGTGAGAACATGCTATTATGTAGCACTGATTCGTAGCGTGATTGAATGCTGCTCCATCATTTGGAATCCTTTTTATGTTGAGCATTCAAATCGTATTGAACGAGTTCAGCGGAGCATAACCAGATATGCGCTTAAAAAATGTATTGGCCTAACGGTCTTTCATCCTTTAATTCTCGACGCAAGCTCCTTGGCTTGCAATCTTTAAATGACGGAAGAAACTCGAACGCTCTGTTATTCGTATACCACATTCTTTCTGGCAAAATAAATTGTGGCTTACTAGATCGTTTCGTTTTAATGAACCTCCAAGACATTTAAGGATAAATAGACTTTTTGAAGCTAGAACTCATAGAACAAATAACGCAGCAAATGAGGCTATTAATAGATGCATTTTACTTTGTAGCAATTATGCGAACGTCCTTGATTTCAATTTAGTTGAACACCGCTTTAAATGAAATCTTTTTGCGTTATTTAATTAATTGTGTATTAGTTAAGATATTTAAGATACTTTTGTATAGTCTGTAATATATTATAATCCGTAGACTGAATTAAATAAATGAATAAATAAATTCAAAAGTAAAAATTTGTAAATTTTGAGTTGTGACTATTTTGTATTTAGTGTGCGATATGTGCAAAATTTGATTGGTATGTGCAAATTCATACAAACGATGTAAAATAATTTCGTTCAAAATTAAAGTGCAACGCCCCCGTTCAATTCCGCCCAATTTTCTAGACAACTGACTGTTCATTATTTCAAAGAATATGGGAAGTTTGGAAGAAGTCGGACAAACGGTATGGAAAAGTTCGATTTAAATTAAAGTGACACACCCCTGTCTAGTTGAGCCCAATTTTTTAGACTAATCACTGATCATTATTCTTAAGAATATGTTTGCAAAATTTGGTTGAAGTCAGGAAAACGGTATAGAAAAAGTTCGATTAGAATTAAATTGACACGCTCCTTCAACAAATTTAGATGGAGCTAGTTTAAAAATTTAGTGCCACGCCCCCTGTCTAGTACTTTTATAAAGTTAAGATTGCTTAAATTACAAAGGTTTTAAGGCTTCAAAATTTGATTGAAGTCGGAAACAGGGTGTAACAGAAGTTCGATTAAAAGTAAAATGCCACACCCACTTTTCTAGTCTAAAGACTCCACATTTTACCGAAGAATATATGCATGGGTTGGATAAACGATGTGGGCGTAATTTTGGTACATACAGACACGATGTCATTCAGTCTTATATATTAATGAAAGTTTTTCTATTTTGATGACATCACTTTGTATGAGAGGTAGGCGTGGTTTCCATCCGGTTTTGCCAAACATAGAGATGGTTTATGTTTAATATCAAATCTTATATGCAAAATTTCAAGAAATTTCTGTAATGTTTGCAGATTTTTAAACGATTTTACGTTTTGGTGGTCTATATTATATATCAAAGCCTATGTGCGAAATCCCAAGACATTTTTGTAATTTGAGCAGATTTTTCATGGATTTTATTTTAGTTAATGTAAAGCCATTTTGTATGGGAGGAAGGCGTAGTTTTCATCCGATTTTTCCAAATTTTATTGTCAGGTTTTATATTGAAGATCAAACTTACATGCATTTCAAGGCATTTTATAAATTTTTGTGGATTTTTAAGAGATTTTACGGTTAAAACAAAGTCACTATGTATGGGAGGTAGGCGTGGTTATCATCCGGTGTTGGTCATTTTCGAACTTCATCTCCATTTTTTAGTAAGAAGCTTATATTTTTAATTTCATCGCGATAACTTTAAAATTAGCTGTAATCGTGATCACAGACGGAAGACAGACAGACAGACGGACAGACGGTTACACTGAAATCGACTCAGGTGGTGATGCTGATCAAAGATATATATATATATACAAACGGGATGGCAAAGTTAATATACCCCTTACGCAGTACACGTTGGGGTATAAATATTTCCCAACTTTGGGTGTAGCTATGCACTTCCAAAGTTAAAGTTCCTTTTTTTTTTGTGTGCAGTCATTTCGGTGATTTTTTTCGGTACTTTGAAACTTTTTTCAAATGCTTAGAGACATAAACAAATTTTTGAAATGGACACTTCGGCTTGAGCTATTTGTCAAATGAAAATAGATTTTTTTTAAGCTTTTAAGTACGTCGTTTTAAGGTCGGCGCTAATATAACCAGACTTTTTATCAGAAGCGCCAACTGCAAAGCATTTGTATTCATCAAGAAATTAATATATTTATGATAATAAAACAAATAAGAAAAAATTGAAATAATAAGATTTCATATATAATAATATGTCTAAATAAATTATCAAATATGACCAAGAAAGGGCGAAAGGGCTTAAGCAAAATTATGTTTTTTTCCACCAAAATCATGAATGAATGAAAATATAGATATTAATTCTTTTCATTCATTTTTTAATAACTTCTACATTACGAACATGTAAAATTGTTCGTTGAACTGAAATATGCCAATGGATTTTTGATAGAATTAACCTTTGACGTTAAACCCATATCGATTCAAGAGGTATAGATGGTTTTTATTGATTGTAATCTTTGAACCGTACCTTTGACAAAGAGGAGACTTTTATAATGTTGTAATTAAAAACCTTCTGGTGATTTTCAATCACTTGCACAGTCAACTGTTTTTCATTTTCTTTGTGAAGAGGGCCAATTACGAAAGTTGGCTCCTAACGAAAATGGTAGCGGAATTGAGTTTTATTATTATGCAACACGCCTCTGTCTTGTTTGTGTTCGAATTCGCCCTAATATGAAGCGTTCGTTTTTGAATACGACTGACATTTTTTGGCGAATTTGACACAAATAAAGTAAAGAAATGTTAAAAAAACAATTATATACGAAAAAGTAAGTAAAACTAGTAAAATAAAGTGCAGTTAAGTTTTTTAACAAGTGCTTTACGTTTGGAATCGAATTGCATAATAAACGAAAACGAAACGAGCCGAGAAGCTAAAAGCGGATTGAAAACGAAGTACAGGGCTGTCAATATTCGAAGCGTCCATCTGGCAACACTATAACTTTCCGCAGTGATGCCAAATCGACTAATGACATACCGCGTTTGAAGCGTCATTCCAAGCAAATGTTTACAATGGAACAGTACACGCCACGCGAACGCTTTAAAATTGTTGAAATTTACATTCAACAAAACAAGTCAATAGTGAAAACTCAACGTGCTTTCAAAAAAATTGCCGCACTACAATCGATTTAATCGATTTATAATCGATTTTTAATAAAATGGGCGCTTCGGATATGGGCAGCCCTGTACTTCGAGTTGTATAATTGGCTCTCAGAAGATTATCTGTGTTGGGATCGTTTGCAAGCAATGTGATATTACAAAACATTTGATGCTCAATTCCGAAATGACGTACCCACTCGGAAAGTAGGCGAAAACCTCTCTAAAGCGATCTATTGGTTTTATTGCCTCAAGTATTGAAAATAATCACTTATGCCTTAGGAGATGACCAAGGCAGCTGCAAAACGATGTGTTGGGAAGAAAATGCGAAAAATGCGAAAGTAGAAACAAAACCAAATTGAAAAAAAATCTATATCCATCGATCGATGCATACAGCTCCATACAATAGCAGCTCCATACAAAAAAAGATATGCCATTTGGAAGTGAAGGGGTATGATCACCGAGTCTTAAAGGATATGACAAGAAGCCATCTTGGGTTGATCGCTTTTCCTACTGGGTATGAGCCCGAAACCATACATTTTTCTCTTTTTCCCAACCTTAACGTATTCTACGTTCAAACGTATTTTGTAAAGCGCAAGCGATCACCTCACTTGGGGTTTTTTTTTGTCTGGCAAAAAATTTTATTAGAAATTCCACCTTCTATGAGCATGTTGAAAAAAATAACGATGCCAATGATAGAGAAATAACTAAGTATAAGCCGATTGAGCTAAAACTTCGCGCAAGCTTTACATTATAGTTTATATAAGAAAAAGTTAGTTAAGCCATTAAAATAAAAAATAAGATTTTTTTAGAGCGCCTAAATAAATAAAACTGTAATTTTCTACTAAGAGAATCTAAGTCTACTGGATTGAAAGTAGTTCATCTTATAATTTATGTATCAAACTTTCAAACGCTATAAATTTTTCTATATCTGCTTAAGACAGTATTCTTGTGTAGAATTTTGAACAAATTGAAATTTTTTCCACATTTTAGACATTCAAGAATATGTCCTTGCTTCTTGCATTGCCGAAAATTACATTACCATTAAAATTTAGTGGTAATGAGAAATTAAGTGGCATTAAAAATGAAGGGATAGTGCAATTTTTTACCATTACCATTTTTCATTACCACAAAGTTTTAGTGGTATACCACTAAGTTTTTAATGGTAATGAGAAAATTGCATTATTACCATTAAAATTTAGTGATAATGTACATTTTTTTCGCTTACACTTAAAATAATTCATTACCACTAAATTTTAGTTTCCATTATCATTACATACTAATTATAGTGCATTTTTTCCCAATTACCATTACATATTAATGGCAATGAGAATTTAATTTAACGACCAAAGTCAGATTTTTGGCCTATTTGGACAAGTAATACGATTAGACATCCTGGTAATCAATTTTCCTTACATTTGTAATAAGTTCTTCCTTCTTTTAGTTCTTAAAAAAAATATTTTCAACCCATTTTAAAATAAATAAATATTCTTAAATATATATATTAATACTTGACTTGTTAAATATTTGCACATAACAATATTTTCGGATAATGAAGAAGGAAATATAGTATTTGTCCAGGCTGTTTAAACCTATGATGTGTCAATGACAGACCTGGGTCTACTGCATTAAATGAGGTAATGCAACTACTATATATGCAACTACAATACTACTTTTTGCATGGATCTAATTTCTGATCAAAGTAATGCATTAATATTTAATTCTCACTTAAATGTATGGTAAATAATGCAATAATATTGCACTATCGCTAAAAAACATTATGATTAATGCACTATTATTGCATTATCACTAACAAACTACCGAACCAATTTTGATGAAAAGTATTTTCTCAGAGGCATGCAAATTCATAGATGCTATAAAATAAAAAAATTACCTCCATTAAGCGGGCGAAATTCTCCATTAAGTGATCGAATAAATCGGTCCATGACTGTCCGCTTAGGAGAGGTATCAATTTAATAGCCAGTACATTTACAATACATCTCTGACTTCTTCTACACCATTCGGGCATTTGTTCTCTTTTGCTGGCATAGTAAATACGCCTCGCAGGCGGAGTCTATTATGATTGGAAGTATTAGAAGTTTCTTCTTAAATATGATAAATATTTTAGTATTGTTTGTTATAATAAATTTGTTAACGTTTAGTTGTATTTCATTCAATAAAAAATCTTTTGCATAACTTCACAATGCTTATTAGTGATAATGCAATAATAAGGCATTATTCATAATGCGTTTTTATGAGAGTGCAATAATAGTGCATTATTTACCAACACTTTAATGATAAACTATGAATGCATTACTTTGATAAGAAATTAGTGCAGTGAAAAAATTAGTACTCTAAAGCTATTATAGTTAATGGTAATGAATTAATTTGTTCACTAAAATACATTTTCTTTAATTTAATGCTAATTTACATGTAATGCAAATCGTCCAGGTCGTGTCAATGATTCTTAGTTTCACAACTTTTATAATTTTATTTGACTTAAAATGTTCACATTGCAAAAAGATTAAACTCCACATTTTTCACGGAATTAAGCAAGGCGTGGTATGCTTTTACTTATTTTCTTTTTCTCTGCAATACTAGGAACAGGGCAAATTATTTTATTTAAAATTTTCCATACAATTTTCCATACAATTAATTTTCGTTTTCTTTCTTTTTTTTCTTCCAAATAGGCAATCACAACCGTGACGATGAAACTCATTCAGTTGCACTTTCGGATACTACACCACGTTCACGACATACATACGTCGATGACGGATATGGTACAAGCCTGCCTCCAGATCTACTGGCCTTTCCAGCACGTGTTCCCACTTCTCCATCAATGCAGTCTTCACAATCAAACATACCCGACCAAATCATTTACGGCATAAGATCGCCTTTGGCCAGCCCAGTCTACGCACATATGACACCACATGGCATCTACGGGACCACAACTATTTCCGCAGCTTCACCCAATGGTTTTATGACCCTACAGCACCCAAAATCACGTAACCTGGCATTAATAGCGGCCGCCAATAGTCGGCAGCAACAATCACCATTTGTTCCTGCGCCTGTTATGTATGCTGCCACCAATGCAGTGGTCATGAAGCAAGGCTACATGACAATACCTCGAAAGCCACGTGTTCCAAGCTGGGCTCCATCTTCCGGTACGCACTCCACACAGCTCAGCGAGTTCCAATCGCCCACATCACCAAATCCCAGCGAAACGGGCACAGCCAACACAGCCGAGCTGCACGAACCTGTCTACGACAACCTTGGCTTGCGCACCACAGCCGGCGGCAACTCAACACTGAATCTGCACAAAATTAATCAGGAACAACCGGTGCGTTACACCATGCGTGATCGGCCACTGCCGGCCACGCCCAGCCTGAAAGTGGCTGCAGTCAATTCAAGCATGCAGCATTCACAGCAACAACCCCAACACATACAATATCCGACGCACAGCCTCGCCAACACTTCCGGTCATGCGACGGGTAAAATCTACGAACCAATACATGAACTTACACACCACTCCACAACGACATCCGACACTGAACCACTGTATGGCACTGCCAAACACCACAGCGGGCTCACCATTGTACCCAGCATCGTCAACAATAGCAACAGTGGGACAACAACAGTGGCGGGCGAGAACAAAATCGCCAAAATACCACCACGACCGCCACCAAAACCCAAGAAGAAAATGTCCGTAACGGCGACGCGTGGTGGTCAGGGAAGCACAAGTCAGTTGTTTGAGGATGAGGGTGAGGATGGCACCGAGGTTTAGTTGTGCCCAATTATAGCCCAGTTGCAGCTAGCTTGTTGCTAGCTAGCACGCTAGCTCAGCCACCAGAAATTTTGTTGCCTTCCTTGCTGCGTACTCGACGTCAGTTTTATTGTTATTGTTCAAAACACCACCTAAAAATGGGAAAAAGAAAACGCGTGCAAAGCCTTCAATTAAAGTAGTAGGAGTAGTTCAAGGAGTAGTTCAAGGAAAGTAGTCATTGTTGGGATGTGATGAAGCAATTTCAGCGAATTGCTTTTAAAGGGGGTAGGAGAAATTAATAAAAGGGGTTTTTGTTAAATTGTGAGTAACTTTATCTAACCATTTAGACCTGTAAAATCTATCTACATTCATATTCAAAATTCCAAGAACGACTGAACAACGACATAAGAATGCATATATTGAATTCAAAATTGACGTTCGAATTGAATTTTGAAATCACATTAAACTTAAAAAGATTTATTTATTATTCATGTTAATTATTGCTTTTTCGCTGTTATTCTGAATTGTTATTCTGAATGTTATTCCATTTTTTTTTTTATTGAAAATGAATAGTATTCACAAAGAATGGAATTCACTATCAGCTTTTATAAATTTCATATTTGTTTGTCATCACACATTAATTTTTTATTCATTATTCATTTGTTATTAATTTTTATGCGCTTTCGTTTCTTTTTTATTATTAAATAATTATAAATTTTTATTCATTATTTATTCGTTATTTATTTTTTATTCATTACTAACTTTTTATTCATTATAAGTTTTTATTCAATATTAATTTCTTATTCTTTTCTTTTCGGTTTCTTATTTTTACTCATTACAATTGCTTTGCTTACACCAAAAATAAACTGGTTTGTAATCGAATTTTTTCTATGTATTTTTGGGCGTAATTTCCAAAAATACAATATAATTTTTTAAAATTTTTTTTTTTCCAGATATCTTTAAAAAGCTCGGTTTTTGTCCTATTTTACTTAACGCCCATATCTCCATTAATTTTCACCCGATCTATATCGTTTGAAAGGTATGGTTTGAAGTAAATTGATTCGATTTTACAGGCGTGATAAATCACGTGAACAAACGTGATTTTCACTAATATACAATACTCCGTTTAATTCCAAAAATATTGTTTTCTTCATATTTTTAGGATTTAAAATGAAAGATTATTTTTTCACAAATTCGCCAAAATTTAATAAAAAATGTAGAAGCTATTCAAAAATAAATGAAAATATGAAATATCTATATTTTCATGCATTCATGATTCGGGTTGAAAATACGTCTTTTTGATTAAGCTTTTTCATTTGTGTACCGTGGTATCTTTGTGAACTTGCATCCAACAATAGTCAGCTATATTGCTCTCTTTTGAAACTTTTGAAGAGCAAAACGCTCTTCAATAATTAGCATGCATAACAAAATATATTTTTGGTTTGAGACTCGTAAGAAAGTGTGCTTAAAACAAAAAATGCATAGAAATTATTCAAAAACCTATTTATTCGCACAAATAAGTGGAGTGAGAATTGGAAAATTTGTCCCTTTTTTTTTTTGTAAATTCTAATTGATTTCAGGTGTGGTTAAAAGATCGCGTGACTGCTTAACACGATAAAAAAGATTTCTGTAATGTGGAAATAGTTTTAATATATTCTTTATTGGGCTTAATACTTAAACAGGATCATTTTAAAATTATTGTGGCGTCATTCACGACGCCAAAGTGCGGACTTGGGTTAAGCAAGAAAATGTATGTTCAACCAGAATCAAAACTGCTTTAAAATATAGATATTACACTTTTACATTAATTTTTGAATAACATCTACTTTTTTGTCCGATTTTGGTAAGTTTATAATTAATCGGGGTTGTTGTAGAAACCAAGTACTCTTAAAATCAAAATTGAAACCGACAAATATTTTGCTAGGGTGTCATCGGATATTCTCATTTTTGTGACATTTAAAAGAGGCATCGAAACCGATTCAAGCATATATCCGTATATCTGTCAGTTTAAATTCTGATTCCAAGAGCACTTGGTTTCTACAACAACCCTGAATAATTTTTTGAAGACAATACAAATTAAAAATTCCCGAAAAATCACTTATTTTGATCGCCTGTAACTCCATTAAACCACATTGATCCGCTTAATACAAACAATAAGCTTACAAACTATTTACAATTTCTATAGGTCAGATAAAAATTGCTGAAGTTATGGGCGGATAACCGAAAAACGGACCAAAAACTCGGTTTTTTAAAGATATATCGAAAAAGATTTTTGAAAACAAGATTTAGCAATTGCAAAATAAAGCAATCGACTCTTAATTTTTTTTTTTTTTTGCTCTAATTTTCAATATCATTCAATCAATAAATTCCATTGGAATACAACACGAAATTACTCCTAAAAAAATCTATTAATAAACTATTCTGATATGGTTAGCAGAGTTACCAAATCAAAAATAAAATACTTATATAGTCAAATTGGTTTCAAAATTGTCACAAATTTCAGTCTTGAATAATGAATAAAAAATTAATACCTATGAATTAAAATGAATAATTAATAAAAATTGAAAATGACTAAAGCAATTAACTATGAATAAAAAATTAATGCGCAGAAATAAAATTCATTCTTTGTGAATAGCATTCATTTGAAAAAAAAAATTATAATATTAGAGTAATTGTAATGAATGAGAAATCAGTTACTTTAAATTTAATGCCAATTCAGAATTTTATTTAAAAGTAAAGTTTGAATACATTCTTAACTGATTCTATTTGTTGCATATAAAATCAAATTAAATGCATTCTTTTACAGCGTTTTACAGTTTTATTAAACCATAACCTAACAGTTTTGTTTGAAGAAGTTTTCAAATGAAAACGTATAAATGCGTTTATAGTGCGCATTAGTAGTATGAATTTGACACATTAATCAATAAAATATAGAGCTGATTTTTCAAAAACTGCTTCATTTTCTTACCGAGTTTTGCCTCGGTACTTACTGTAAATTTATGGTAAAAAACTATATTGTTATCAGTCTAAACGTGCGTTATCTCACTTAACTATTTGTCACTTGGATCATCCAAAGAGAAATTCCACATGAATGATCGTCTTAAATTCATGATCGACACCGAAATTTAGCCCTCTTTGTTATATTCGGCCGAAACCGAATCTGAAACCGAACTAAGTATTTCTATGAAAACTAATTTTTTTTTTTAATAAATTATAAACTTTTTTATTCAAAGTAAACAGTAATAATAATTTAATAATTTTTGTTGTATGTCTAAAAATATGAGATTTTAAATTTTCGGTTTCGGTCATGTTACTAACAAAAAGGGCCGAAACCAAAACCTAATATTCGGTCGGCCACTGATTTTATGCTCTATCCTGAATACTAGATTTGCTAAAACCTGGAATTTCTTTTAGCAATTTTTTTCGTCCACCAAAAGCGACTACATACGAAATCCACTTCTTCTATTATGACTTTAGTCTTATATCTGCCTATTTCGAATATTTATGAATCTAGCAACACCCTTATACACAACAACCCTTTTATTGTCGTCTAAAACATCAAAAAACTATTTCCAACAATTGTAGAACCACTCCACGTGACTTGTGTGCCAAACGACTGATGTAGAAATTAGTGATTAAATACATTAAACGAATAACAGTTAAATACAGAGAATAACTGTTTCACTTGTAACCGATCTGAACCCCTGGTGTAATGCCTTACTTACACTTACTACAGAATGTAGGTTTTTTTTTATTAAATACTAACCATACATTAATTTTTTGTAACTAGGCTAGGTTGTAAAAACTCAAAAGTTATAATACAGTGAATGAATACGAAATCCAAAAATAACAGACTATAAAATATGTAAATTTCTCAACTGTACAAAAGTGTACTGTACATTATTTTAAATTTTAACAAATTTAAACCTTTAAAAAAAATTTATTGAATTAAAATTATAAAGTTATACCTAGAGTAAATATAAAATATATATGTATATGTATATATATATAATGCATATAAAAAATGAAATGAAATCAAACATTTTATAGAGTACGATATATAAAAATTGTAATTTAAAAATATAAAAATATATTAAGGCTTATTTACACACTCACGTATATATAGAATATATACATGTTTATTGCATATATTTGCTAACCTAATTCACTTAACCCTATTCACGTCAGGCTGTGCCTTTGGGTCACTATCCAATTTAAAACCAATATAAATGATTTAAAACTGGCTTGAATGCAAAATAAGTTAAATATATTTTATATTTGGTCACTCTGTTTCTGTTATATACAATTAATTTTTTTTCTTAGATTTTGATAATATTTGACACAATATATTCAAAAATAACATAAATTGTTACTCAGATAGCGTGACAGGAATAGGGTTAAAAGCATTATGTGCAGAATATTCATGAAATATGGGCGAATATTGTTAGGTTTGTTTTTTTTTTTTTTTTTAATTTTACAGAAATAAGTTTTTCGAGCCTCGCTTAATTTTTTGCCCATTTTTATTCAAAGCCCCCATATGAACTAAGCCTCATACGCCCATGGCTAAACGTTCTCATTATGTATAAACTTATTAATTTGAATGTAAGATTTACTGAAATATAGGCTAACATTATTTTATATATATAATTTAAACCAGAAAATTATTTCAAGATCTTTAAACAACGATTTTTGTACTTTTATATTGTTTTTATTTAAGACTAAATGAATTACATTTACACAAACAAAATTTTAATCTAAATAAAAGAAATAAAAAAATTAAGCAATTATTAATAATAACAAAGTATTAAGCAATTTCATCTGTATTCTTTGAGTAACTCCGAAAACATTTGATGAGTAATGCATTTGAAATTTAGTCTAATGTAAGATTTTTATTTTAAGCTATAACTAGGTTCAAATTAAAATAATCAGACTAGGAGAGAATGCTGAAAATGCAAGTGTTTTTTATATGATTTTTTTTAAGGAATATATAAAGTTTTTTTCATTTAAGCCCTGTAGTTACTGTCTTGAACCCAATAAAATTTATTTTTTCGCCAAAATTTAAATCGATTCCGTAAATTTTTTCTTAGCATTTTTGGTTTCATGTAAATTGTTCTTTTCTTTCAAATCATGTACAAAAATACATTATTTTGTATTGAATCATATATAGTTTTTAACATATTCGTTTATATTTCAATTAAATAAAATTGTTTTGTCTGCTAAGTTTTGTTATTACTACCAATTTTCAATAAAATCTAACAATTTTAAAAGTGTAGACGCTCGATGATGTGTAATTATAAGCAAATAATTATATATTGTATTACTAATATTATGAGTATTCGTTATACTTTTTTATAAAAATAAAAATATTTAACATTTCAGTAACTATTTCTTTATTTTAAGAACATTACGTTTTTCGTTGAAGTTGTCCACTGTTCTCAAAAAAATATGGCATTTTAACACTTCTGTTACCTTAAGGTCATTTTGTTATTTCATTTGCTCATACTTCCGGAAAGAAAAAAGATTTTGCAATTTCCTTTTATGATATCCTACATTGAGGGAAATCCCTTCGAAAAACCACAAAAATAAGCTTTTGGTTGTATCAAATAAGTGGCAACTCCATAACATACGTGTGTGAGCTTTATGGTCATTCAGTGGCCATCAGCTGTTTAGAGATCATTGACAATTCGTACGAGTATCTTTTTTAATAATATATAAAGAGAATTTCTCCTCAAAATGCAAAGAAATTTAAAAACAGTAAGTATTTTTTTTAATTGTTTATACTACTTTTGTTTGTACTAGTTTTGACTGGATCTTAACACAGCAAACGCAGCTTCTGACAGACAGCGAAATACAACAGATCATTGAAGAAAGAGTCGATATTGATGAATGTAGTGACATTGCGGACGAAGACCAGAGCTGGGTTGTAATGATTCCTTTTGGATTTAATTCCACGTCAATTCCAATTCCTTGGAATTAGAAATTAATTGGTAATTGGTCATCTCAATTCCTCAGGAATGCAATTGGAAAAAAAATCGTCAATTCCATTACAGAAATTGTAATTGGTAATGGAACATCTCAATTCTTCAGGAATTTAAATTTTCAATTCCATTACAGGAATTTTAATTAGAGGTTATTTTAATTGTAATTAGATTACAGTAACCTCCAATTACAATTTCTTTGAATTTGTTCCAAAGAATTGACAAATTACAATTTCTTGGAATTTGTTCCAAAGAATTGACAAATTCCAAGGAATTGTAAATGGATTACAGTAACCTCTAATTACAATTCCTGTAATGGAATTGAAAATGTCAATTCCTGAGGAATTGAGATGTTCAATTACCAATTACAATTCCTGTAATTGAATTGACGATTTTGTCCAATTCCATTCCTGAGGAATTGAAAGGCTAAATTACCAATTACAATTCCAGTAATGGAATTGACGACTTTTTCTAATTCCATTCCTGAGGCATTGAAACATTCAATTATCAATTACAATTCCTGTAATGAAATTGACGATTTTGTAGAATTCCATTCCAGAGGAATTTAGGTGACCAATTATCAATTTTAAATTCCAAGGAATTGGAATTAAATTGCAATGAATACTTTTTGACCCAGTTCTGACGAAGACTATGTTGTGGTGGAGATTACAGATGGTGAGAGCTCTGACGAAAATGTTCAAAGTGATGTCGAGTGATTTTATTGTAATGTATTAACTAACAGTCAAAAAACTGAACATTAATTATCAATAAAAATTTAAATAAATTAATTATTAATAAAAGTTTAGAAGTAATTAATACTCAATAACAATTAAAAAATTTTTAATAAAAACTTAGTTCTTACAACATATCCATACATGGACATATCCATACAGTCTTGGTCATTTCGTGACCTTAAGATCACAAGTGTGACTTTTTCTTAAATTAACAGAAGGGTTAACAAAAGTTATTAAATGCGAATATCTCATCTGAACAAAAAGTCAAGTTAAAGCGAGTTAAATGAAGAGTATTTTGTTCTGTTTTGAATTGATCGGGATTTGGTGGAACAATTGTAACAAGTTTTTTTTTATAAGTTTTTATACTTGTTAGGAGAAGCTCTTAGGTCTTACATCACTTAAGACTCTTGGAAAAAACGAATCGTTTGGTGATTGGAACGGAGAACAATAAAAAAGCAATAACAATTTTGTTAAAAAAGTTGTTCCATGATAATGGAAATGATCTTTCGATCCAAAATCATTGTTCTAACATGAAAACTATCGAAGTTATGAATTTTTGAAAATCAGTCTACGCAAAAAAAAATTGACTTTTTGTATTTTTGACTACCCATAACTCGGTAACCAGTCGTGCAAAATATTAAAAATAAAATGTCCAGACTTTACATCGACTTAGGCTATAGGTGTACAAAGTTCCATTAAAATCGGAAAGAGTAAGGTTGAAAATAGTCAAAATTTGGTCGAAAACGGATGGAATACCTCTATAGTAAAGTATCGAATATGCACACTTTTATTATTTTCTCCTATTAAAAGTATCGAATGTGGCAATTCGTTACTTTGCATTGGATTTTTTTTGTAAAAAAGTTATTTCTACATACACACACAAAGGCAGGGCACGATAAAAAATGCAACTGTAAAATTTTCTGGAAAAAGAACCAAATTTTATAGTAATTTCTTTGACGTCACTTTTTGCTTGACCAATTCCCTATAAGACCTTTATTTAATTAATTAATAAACATTAACCATTTAATAAAATATAATAATATATTATATAATTATGTATGTATCCAGTATGGCATATTCTTTACTTTACAATGGAAGGGCTTAGTGCAGAAACATGATAAGCCACAAAATACAAATCTTGAAATAATCGCATTTGAATCTTTACAAAAATGTTTAAAATAGACCTTCCATGTAATCGTTCTTTTAATACTTACAGTTATTGCTTATAGAAACCTTCTGTAACATGGCCAAAAATTACTGTGGCAAGGATAGTGGAAACCAATCATTTTAAAAAAACCTGTGGCTTATCATGTTTTTGCATACAATTATTTTGAAAATTTTTTGTTTACAAAAATGTAACATTATATAGGTACTAATTATTATAACTCATTGAACGATTTCTGCGATTTCCTCCTCATATTTAGTGTTGTAAAATACATGATAAGACCTGTTTCTTTTGAAATAAGATAAAAATTTCCTGACTGGTTCCTGGTAGCACATCAGAATATTTGTTATGCAATTCATTGTTGCATTCTCCTAAACCATTTTCCGATAACTCAAATTCATAAAGCGAAGAATTTTCAATTTGACTACCTTTTTTTTTGCAATAATGTAAAAAGTCACTATATGAAAATAAATAAACTATACCTCACTGGTTTCTGATATTCCTTCATCATCCGATGGTATTAGCTGATTTACAGTGATCAAGAATTGACGTCAATTCTTTTCTTTTCCCTTTTAAATCTACCCTCTCTCACGTTGATGTCCGCGTCTCTCATTCACAAATGCAAGTCTTGATCGTCAATTCTTGACGAGTGTAAACCGGGACTATGAAATCATCATCTAATAAGCTATCATTGCTGTTTTCAAATCAGTCTTCGTTATTAGTGGTAATTATTTTTGAGTTCATATTTTTGCTCGATATGAAAGCTAACGATAGTATGTGACTTTCATAGAAAAAATTTAAATGTAAAAATTGACTTTAATGGCCAAAAAATTTTCAGGGAAAAACGCTAAAGTGTTTTTATCAAGTGTTACAATAGTATTTAGTCATAGAGAGGACACAAATATCTGTGTTTGATTTAGGATAATTCGCGAAGGTTTTGATTTTAGATGCCACGACAGAATTTTACTGGACTGCAAAGCCATGATAAGCTACTACAAATTTAAATGTTAAAATTATTTCGTTAAAAACATGATTAGCCATACAAATTTTATAACACTTTCTCTAAAAAACAACATGATTATCAACAAAAATAAAAAAGGAAATATGCCTCGTTGGTTTCTTAAACTACTTCACCAGTAGTTATAGGTTATTTATGGTTACAAGCCTCCAAACCATTAGCCACATATTTCCATTAGTGGTTAATAGGAAATCTTCGTCTATCATACCGTCATCGCTTTAGCCAATAAAATCCTGAATTTTGATATAACTCACAGTTAAATTCACGTTTTCTATTTGAAGGGTAGCTTTTGTATGTGGCTTATCGAGTTTTTGAGTAGAAAATTTAATAAAATAAAGTTTGTAAAGTTTTTACAATTACAAAACTTTTATTATTAATAAAACAAATTAAAGGTGTTCTAACAAAATAGTTGTAAATAAAATTGTAAAAAAAAACCAAAAAAATGGTTTACATAGCAAATAATACAATTAACCTGTTAAGTCATGTATGGCATACTTAAAGACCTTCATTTTTGTTTGCAAAACCGGTAAGAAAATTAAAATCTGTGGATGTTTGACGAAGTTATGGGCGTATAAGTAAGCGCATGTGCGAAAAAACCGTTTTTACCGTTATTCAAAATTTCGATGTGCACCATAAAATTCTAGTATGCCACAAAAATCGATTTAACTATACTTACAGCCTACGCCAAGTCCCATTCCAAAAGTTTTGTTTTCATTTTTGATTTTTTGTGTTATTTCAGGGCCATTCAAGGGCCATTTCAGCCCTTGAAAGGACTTGACCGAGCTTTTTATGACCAATTGTATTGTGAAATGTTTGAACACAAATAATCGAGAACTGGACCTACATGTTTTATGCCGACTTCGAATGGCTTATGCTCTCAAGAAGCTTTTCATGGCGGTTTTTACTCTTTGAGGTTTGCCATTGTCTGCAGAGAGGTGACGGCCGAACAGAAAAATTAATTCAATTGAAAAACTTTCTGTGTCAGATGGGGGATTCGAACCTGGGTTCTCTGGCGTATGAGCCACATACTCTACCCTCTAAGCCACGGCCGCCACATTATTAGGGCTCTCGATTTTTTTCGAGCTTGGGTGGTTGGGTGGTCGATACTCGAAAAAAGACCGGGTAGCTCGAAAGCCCGGGTACTCGGACATTACCCAGGTAGTTTGATAATCAATGCTCGGGTAGATTCGAGCTCGGGTAGATTCGCGGTAGTTAAAAATTTGTTAAGTTTTTGTTTTGAAGTGAAGCTGCTTAAGCCGCGTTTATGTTGCGCGATTGCTGCTTGTGACTGGTTCCTGTTTGTTTTGTTTTTTTTTTTTTTTGTGTATATTTATGAAAATTTTGAAGTTGCAAGAGTGTAAAAAAGGGTAGGAAAGAGGTGAAGAAAAAGGAAACACAGAAGTTGGGTTGATTTTAAATAGAAAAAGAGGCATTGCGTTGTTGATAGCTTCCAATATTCTGTTAAGAATTTGGCATAATATTCACTACATGGCACTGTCTATCATAGCAACAAAATACACATGCAATTTGAAGCAGCGCAAAGTTAACATGACTTTTACTATCTGAATCGTCGTGAGAGGTTTTTGTTTGTTATTGAGCATGTGTTTGTTGTTGCTTTGTTGGAAATGTTTAGGATGTCAAGTGCAGTTTGTGTTCTTATTGTTGTGTGAGGTTTTTTTTTTTTTTTTTGTTATTGCGCATACGTTTGCCGTTGCTTTGTTGGTAATGTTTAGGCTTTAGGCTGTAGGTAATTTGGGGATTTTTTATTGTTCATACTAGCCTATCGTCCCTCAAAATTTGAACCAAATCAGAAACATTTCCCGCCGGTCGAGGCTAATCTGACATGGAACTCCCCATATATATCCCCTAAAAAGTGGGCGTAATTTTAGTGAGGTTATGCCCATTTGTTGTATACTTGCCGTTAGTAACCATACGAACTAAATTATCAACTTTTAGTCTTATTTTAGTTTAAATTACCAAAAATTTGCTAAAACCGTCTGATATTTAGTATTTTTATTGCTTGTGGCCAGTAAAAGGGGGCGTGTCAACAGGTTTCTTTTCAGAAATCTTGGCCTTAGATGTTACCGTTCGTGAGATGTTAAGCAGCATGAGTACGCACCAATGATTTTATATATAGATTCCGATTTCCCAGTAGCAAGACATCATCAAATAGTAACTCTATTCTGAGTTTCAATGTTCCGTGACTCTTACTTCCATAGCTATTCCCTATCAAAAATATGGCGTGCATGGGTCGCACCATTCTACGTTTTCTTATGCCCGTGCCAGTTTTCAAGTAAAAAGTCGCGGCCAATAAGTAACTTCATACTTTCATTTCATTCATTGCTTTGCGACATTTATGTCCAAAGCTATTTAATATCAAAAATTTTATTGAATGGTGTATGGGTAGTACCACACCCCCTTTTCCAATGTCACTCAATCACTAGTCGAAGTACACGACTAAAAAGCAATTTCGTACTGAGTTTCATATAAGTGATAATTCAAAAACTATTTCATATCACACATTTCGATTGTATTGCAGGTGGCACGCCCACCATTTGATATTCAATCAAATATCAATTACAATCAAATCACATGAAAAATATCAATATGTTCAAATTTTCAAAGCTCAAAACTTGATTATCAAATGAAATCAACTCAACTCAACTCAAATCAAAGCGAAGCAAAGCAAATCAAATCAAACCACATTATATTAGAGGAGATTCATTCAAAATTAAAGTCTTTTCAAACAGCAGTTTCGAAATTGAGACAACCATATTCTGAAAGTTTGAAGGAAATCGGAGGGATGGCTTCTCCAAAGGACACCAACAGGAATTGATTTTATTTAACCGACTTCAAAAAGGAGTAGGTTCTCAAGTTCGTCGGTTTTTTGTTTTTTATTTTATTTATTTTCTTTTTTTTTTTAAATGTATGTACATCGATAACTCCTAAACCATATGCCTGATTGCCATAATTTTTGGTGAACAAATAGATATCATAAGCATGGAGGTGCCCGTAAAAAAGTGGCCAGTATTCGAGAACTGGGCGTGGCAATACTAGATCTCGCAATACTAGATACTACTGTATCTCGAATAATATTGACACTAGGGTACTGCAATTTAGTGTAGGGGTAGGCACAATTATTACAAATTACGGGCAAGAAAATGGGTGCTCTTTGACAAATGGGCGTGGCAATATAAGAAAAAGAGTGTGTCTCGAATAATATTGATACTATTTCACTGTAATTTGGTATAGCGGTAGACATTATTAGAACAAATTACGGTCAATAAAGTGGGCGGAATTCGACTACTGGGCGTGGCAATATTAGAAAAACACTGTATCTCGAATAATATTAACACTAGTGTACTGCCATTTAGTGTAGGGACAGACACAGTTAATAAAAATTACGGTCAAGAAAATGGGCGTTATTTGACACATGGGCGTGGCAATATTAGAAGAAGAGTGTATCTCGAATAATATTGACGCTATGGTACTGCAATTTGGTATAGGGGTAGGCATTATTAGAACAAATTACGGACAATAAAGTGGGCGGAATTCGACTACTGGGCGTGGAAATATTAGAAAAACAGTGTATCTCAAATAATATTGACACTAGGGCACTGAAATTTATTTAAGTACAGGGGTAGGCAAAATTATTAAAAATTACGGTCAATAAAGTAGGCGCAATTCGACAAATGGGCGTGGCAATTCTAGATAAACACTATCTCAGTTAATATTGACGCTGGGGTACTGAAATGAAGTAAAGGAGTAGTCACAATTATTAAAAAAAACGCTCAAGAAAGTCGGCGCTCATGTAACAATAGGGCGTGGCAATATAAGAAAAACACTATACGTGTTGACAAAAAACACGTGACATCTGATTTAAATTTAAGGGACAGATATTTAAAATAACCAACAAACTTTCAGAATGTAATAGAACAATTTTTTAAGAACAATTGTATTTATGTAGTTTATACACTTTTTTCGAAAATTTATCATATTCTCTAAAAAGGAAGAAATAAAAACTTTTCAAAAAAAAAAACCGTCTACAAAATCACTACAAAGTAAAAAATAATTTGAAAATTTTCCTTTTAATTTCTTGGTCATATTTAACAATTTATTTAAGCATATTATTACATTGGAAAACTTGTTATTTGAATTTTTTTTTCTAATTTGTTTTACTATCATTAATATATTAATTTCTTTATGAATATAAAAGCTTTGAAGTTAGCGCTTCTTATCAAAGTCTGATTATAGTAGCGCCGACCTTAAAAGCTTTTCTATTCATAAAAAAGTTAATATATTTATGATAATAAAACAAATTAGAAAAAAAATTCAAAGTTTAATAAAATAAAATAAAAATTTAATTGCATGAGCTGTTAATTAGTTGAAAATTAAAAAATTTACGTAAAATGTAATTACAATACCGATCGACATTTAAAAAAAAAAAAAGGATATAGTTTTAGTGGCCCGGCAGACATTGTCCTACCTAAAATAAATTGTTTTCATAGATAACGCTGCATCGACGAAGTGCCATCGAATAATTTTATGGTCTAGTACGTTGGATTGATGCTTGTAAAATAAAAAAAAAAATAAATAAATTTCAGTTTGAATGTCATAGGAAATGTTGTTTGTTTTATTAAATTTGAAGATATTATATTTTTGATGACAATTGATTATTCGATTATTGCATTTGACTATTGCAAAGCTTTGTGATAAACAATATTTTTGGTTTTGAGTTTATACAATTACATTATATGTATGCTATATTATTATTGCCACTGGATCAGAGCTAGACATTCCCTATAGGAACAAACTAACTTGTTTTTAAAAACAACTAGTTAAAAAACTAATTTAAAATAAACTAGTATATGGACTACTTTGAATTATATTAAGGCGGCATCCACTTCAATTGTAAATAGTTTTATTTGCATTTTATATAAAATAATTGAAATACTACTTAAAAACAAGTGATTGATAAACTACTTTGAATTTTATTAAGGCGGCAATTACTCTGATTTTGACATGTTTTAATTGCAAATTTTTATTAGATTACAAGGTTATATATAATTATTTAACAATCTTATTTCATCAAATATTAACTTTAGGCCATCAGTAATAGTTTTCAATTGGATATTTTAAAGTAGTTAAAAACTAATTTAAATTTAACTAATTTAACAAGTATATATGCAATATATATGCAGACGAAAGTCAATTGACTTATTTAGCGGACATCACCATACAAAATATGTTAGTTCGTTCTATGGGAAAAAGTCAGAATTTCAACTAGTTGTGGTTGACAAAAAAACTACTTTATCAACTACTTTGCACTTTTTAGCTGCGCGGGTATGTTTGCAAGACATTTGTTTGTGGTTCGCATGCTCACTTCAACTCTCATCTTTGACAGCATTTAAACCAGAGCTAATCAACTGGCGGCAGCGCGGGCAAAGAGCTTTCTCTGCTGTCACACGTATTATTGTTTTGCTTGCAAGCATTATTATAAATAATAAACATTACCATTAACTAAAAAAAAACTAAATATTTTACAAGTATATCAAAGCTACTTTTAAAAACTTTATTCTGCGCAACCACCTTTTTTAAAATGTTTACTCTGCGCAATTACCTTTTCTAGAAGCTTTACTCCACGCAACCATCTTTTCTTTTGACAGCACAAAGCTTTTCAATGCACTGACACATAGACATAAGTGTCGAGCTTGTGGTTGTGTAGGAATGTCTAGCTCTGATTTAAACACAAACAACCCAATAAACATTGTGGCTAGGGGTGATTCGATAACGAATCGTTTGTGAATCGTTTTTTTTTTAAAGTTTTCGAATAGTTTCATACCGACTTCGTGAGAGGTTGGCTTGATGATCAAATAAAGAATCGATTACAATAATGACTTTCCTTAACTCCATTTAAGATGTTTTGAAACAAAAAAAAACAATTTTTTCGGCTTTTCAATACACAAATCTTTTTTAAAAAAGTATTTTTTACTAACTTTCTATTCTTAATACGGCATTCATTTACGACATTTTATGTTTTTTTATATATTTTAAGTGAAAAAAAGACTTAAATATAAATTTTTATATGAAATAAATTTTGTGAAATATTTTTTCTTCTGTTATTTTATTTCGTGCTTATTCTTTATATAAATAATTTCCACTTATAATTTCTTCAAGATTCTTGTTGTTTTGGCTACTCGTTAACGAATTCCTTTTTTCGGTTTTGACGAATGTATAACGACGCCGAAAAAAAGTTGGTCAAAAAATGATAAAAAAATAATTTCGAACTTTTGTAAAGCCAAATCTTTAAAAATAATACCTAAATAACAAAAAAGAAAACAAAAAAATTTATTTTTTTTTTGACCAAGTTGGGGTTCGAACCCGTGTCTGCGAATGCTGGCTTTTATTAACAAGCAAATTAAGCAAAATGTATTCAGCATCTGAAATAGCTGAGTGGGTAAGGTGCTGGACTAGCATTCAGGAGACGTGGTTTCGATTCTTGACGTGGTAAGCTTGAGTGTAGTTTTCATTTTTTTTTATTTTTTATATGATTTATATGATTCGTTATCGAATGGCTTCTTTTAGTTTTGGAAACTCGTTGAAGAATTGCTTTTTATAGTTTTGGCGACTCGTTAACGAATTGCATTTAATAGCTTTGGCGACTCGTTAACGAATTGCTTTTTTCGGTTTTGACGATTCATTAACGAAGGAGGAATTTCTCCCGCTCGCGATATTATAAATGAATCGCTACTAATAATTGCCAATGAATGGAATGTACGAGAAAACGATTCGTAAACGATAACATAGTGAATCATTTTGTTTATTGGGAAGATAAAGAGCAAGAACAAATGAGTATAAAGCATAACGAAAACAAGAAAATCGAGCACTTCATCAAAACAAGCAAATAAAGTAAAATTGAAATGTGTTGAAGTGCTCAGTGGAGGATACTGAGTTCTTGGTTACTTTATTTTTATTTTGAAGATGATTAGACAATGAAAAAGAATAAGTAAAAAGCATAAAACGAATATAAAATTAACCAAAAAAGAACATCTTGCCAACAAACATCAAATAATGTTATTATTTTGTGTTTAAAAGGATTTTTTTTTCATCATCTCAGAGCAAAAAAAAAATCACATCGGATGCAGTTATTTCTCTATAACATACCACCTTGTTCAAAAGAAAGGTTCATTCACATTGTGAACCGGACTTAACTGTCCGATTCGAAAATTTTCTCGTTGACATTTAGTAAAGTGACAGTGTTTTGTTTACAACTTGATTCGTGTCTTCGATTTTTACGATGAAAGAAAAAATTGAGCAACGAGTTTGTATAAAATTTTGTGTGAAAAATGGTTTCAACTGCTCCGATACACGTAAAATGTTGGTGAAATGTTACGGTGACTCTGCTCTATCGTATCAAAAGTCAAACAAGTGGTTTAACCGATTTTAACCGATTTGTGAGTGGCCAAGACGAAATAGAAGACGACCCTCGTACCGGGCGGCCGTCGTGTTCGACTACCGAAGAAAACATTGAAAAATCAAAGAAATGTTGGTCAAAAATAGCAAATTGACGATTAGAGAGATAGCAGAGGACGTCAGCATTTCAATTGGATCCGGAGAATGAATTGGGCTTGAAACGTGTCGCTGCGAAGTTGGTACCGAAAGAACTCAACAATGCTCATCTTTTTCGCGACTTTTTGGCCAAAAACAACACGATAACCATCCAGCAGCCGGCAAATTCACCTGACCTGGTTCCGTGTGATTTTTTCCTGTTCGATCGAGTCAAAAAACCGCTTCGAGGAACGCGTTTCACCAGCAAAGAAGAGGTCATGGAAAAATCGGTGAATGCTCTGAGGGCCATACCAAAAACCGTGTTCCAGAAAGGTTTCCGTGACTGGATCAAACGCTAGCATAAGTGCGTTGCAGCCGACGGGGACTACTTTGAAGGCGACAATACTGGGTTGCCCATATTCGAAGCGCCCATTTTAATAAATCAAAGAAACCACAATTTTTTGTCTGTTCGTCATGAATATCATTGAATTGGGTTCAATTAAATATGCTTACATCATTTCTTGAATATGATATCTCGTAAATGGTCGCCATTGGCCTCTACGACATATTGTGCCCGTTTTGCAGCATTTTCCATGGTTTTCTTCAACATTTCGATGGGAATGGCGGTTATTTCTTGACGGATGTGGGTTTTCAGCTCTTCTAGGGTCTTTGGCTTGTTGACGTAAACCTTTGATTTCAAATAACCCCACAAAAAGAAGTCTGGAGGCGTTAAATCTGGTGATCTTGGCGGCCAATGGAAATCACCATTTTTTGACATCAAACGGCCAGGGAACAATTGCTTCAAAAAATCAATTGTAGTGCGGCTTGTGTGTGGTGGCGCGCCGTCTTGTTGAAACCAGTAGTGTCTGATACGCTTTCGACGAACGATTGGATTGAAAAAATTGTTTATCATATCGCGATAACGCTCCTGATTGACAGTAACTCTGTGGCCATTATCATCTTCGAAAAAGAACGGCCCAATGAGCATTTTAGCACAAACGCCGCACCAAACAGTGACTTTTGCTTCGTGAAGAGGTTCCTCTTGAATCTCTTGTGGATTTTCAGTGGCATAAATACGGCAATTTTGTTTGTTTACCGTTCCGTTCAACTGAAAATGAGCTTCATCGCTCATGATAATTTTATGCCAAAATTGCTCGTCTTCTTCAGCCATTTCGATGACTCTTTGGGCCCATTCCAATCGACGTGGCTTATCGGTAGGCAACAATTTGTTTACCAATTGAATTTTGTACGGAAACAAATTCAAATCAACACGTAAAATGCGTTGTAAAGTGGATCGGGGAATGCCGAGCTGCTGAGAACGGCGATTTTGGGATGTTGTTGGTGACTGCTCAATACTGGCTCGTACGGCTGCAATATTCTCATCCGATCGCCTTGGTCGCTTTTTATTTGGCCTCTTTGGGTTACCAAGAGTATTACCAGTTGTAAATCTTGCATACAAACGATAAATTGTTTTCTTGGAAGGCGCACTTTTCACTTTATTTATTTTTTTGAAAGCACGTTGAGTTTTCACTATTGACTTGTTGTGTTGAATGTAAATTTCAACAATTTTAGAGCGTTCGCGTGGCGTGTACTGTTCCATTGTAAACATTTGCTTGGAATGACGCTTCAAACGCGGTATGTCATTAGTCGATTTGGCATCACTGCGGAAAGTTACAGTGTTGCCAGATGGGCGCTTCGAATAAGGGCTACCCTGTATTAATTTGGATGAATAAACTTGTACTTTAATTTTTTCAATAAATGATCCATTCTTTTTGAGCAAGGTGGTACTCCTTTTGCTTGGTGTGGTAGTTAGTTTTTGAATTGATTTGGCTGTCTCTATTTGATCGTATCGAATGTATAGAGCATTTAAAAATAATGTGAAAGTGCATATGTTGTTGAGAGGCTAACAAATACTGTAGAGTGTGCACATTTTTTGTGAGAGAATGCTTTACAATGTTTGCTTATGCTTTAAAGAATAAAGTAAATAGAGAACAAGAAAATAAAATGCTCGATGCACTTTATCGTATAAAATACATTCATGCAGTCTTTTAATATACATACATATGTTATGTGCAGTACAGTGCGTAAGTACAGTCCAGTAATACGAATTTTTCAATTCAACGAAAGGGCCTGTCACTATATCATTCGTATTACTAGACGTCGATTGTATTTTTTTATATAAGCACACACAAATGAAGTCAGTCCTAACAATAGCTTATTTCTGTTTTGCAGCTTTGTTGCGAAGCAAAATTTAAGTTGTTGTAGAGAAAACGTCAAATTAGATTTTTTTAGAAAATAATTTTGCTACTTGTTGAAAAGTAAAAAACAGTGCGTCTCTCATCTTTTGTTTGTTGTGTTCAATAAAATTGTTTTTCTTTGAAAACATATAAAAGCGTAAAATTTTTTTATAAACTGCTTTCGGTGACTTTGAAAATGAATAATTCGGTCATGTTCCAAAGATTACATTTATTCTGTTTTTGCTTGAAATAGTGATTGAATCTTCGCAGAATTATGATTTAACTTCGTTTGAGGTTCTAAATATTCATTGAGATTATTTTTATAATTTGTATTAATTTCTGAAAAAAGCTATACAAAATTTGATTATTTTACAAAAAATATTTTAAAAATTATTTTTGTTGTAAATATTTTTAAACTCACAAATTTGTTTGATTCCTTGATTCCCTTTCATATGATGTACATAAATGTAGAATTCATTTAGAATTTCTGTCTTAGAAATGTTAAAAATGTTTCATATGAACAAAAAATCAAGCCTAACTCATAAAAAATTTTTGAATTTTTCTTTTGTTTGAGTTTGTATGTTTGTACTTTTATAATTTTATTTGCACAAAGCCAAAGGTTTAGTGAAAGATTCATGTCAATATCTCAGAATTAAATTCTGAGTTGCAAGCTCAAACACGTTTTTCTACATACACTAACAGCCGTGTTCATAAAAATATTTCAAAACAGCTTTCAAACGTTCGTTAGTTAAAATGCTTTTTAAAGTTAAAATACTCTTTAAAAGCGTTGTATTCTTAAACGAGTTTTAAGTGTCTTATAGCTAAAGTGAGAATATTGATGCTTTAAAATAGGAACAGTTGTAATTTTCATTTGTGACTTTGAAAAAAAATATATAGAGGTTTGTCAATTTGATATATTGGCAGGCATTTGTTTAAGGCCCAGTTTCAATTTTATGAGTAAAAAAGCGGGCTTTTTTGCAGATTGTATTTTTTTTTTTTTTATTTTAGTTAAGTTAAGTTTTAGTTAAGTCTTAAATCAACAATTTTATTTTTTTTTTTTTAATCAATAGTTATGGCTATACAGAGTGTAAGAGTTGAGGTTGCGCACAAAAGGTCTCTTGCGGCTTGCATGATATTTCCTCTCCATGGAGCGAAAAACAAAAAAGGTTGTTTTTAGAACAGTTTTGCCTTCTGAGTAAACCGACAAAAGATTTAAAATTATAAAGGCCGCATATATTAAAATAAAACCCAATTTTTCGTGCACATTTTTGAAAATAATAAAACTAGATTTGAGTTAATTGGTCGAATACTTTTCCAATTAGAGTGCAAGCCGTTTCAAAAAAGTCATTTCGAGAAAACCGCGTTTAAAGTTTTTGTTTACCTTACTTTATGAGCGTTTACTGCTCATAAAAACTTAAACATCTCTTAAACGGCTTCGAAATTCGAAACAATTGAATTTGGCTATAATTTTTACACATTCTTAAAATGTTTTTCAAAACAAAAAAATTAAAAATAAAATCGTAAATTTTTCTAAAAAAATTGAAACTGGGCCTTAAAGTTCTGTTTACCTTTAAAAAATACAACTGACGATAGCAACTGCCAAACAAACACAATTACTTTTACTCATGATTCAATCATTATGAGGTTATCCAGATATTTGACGTCTTCTCACAAAAATAAGAATCTATACCCTTATTTGAAGAGGAAAGCAAAAGAGCAATTTTTCAATGACATAAAAATCCCTCAGTTGCATGAATATCATACTTTTTCGTAGTACAAAATACTAAAGATACATTTGACTACTACGTTTTCAACTACCTGTTTGTTTTCAACAATACTTATATTATGATCTTTTAAAAGTGTGAGGTTACATTTTTGATGTAAAACAACATTGAAATAAAATTTGATTTGTGTATGCAAAACACATTTTGAAACAATTTGTATGAATATTTTTATTATGGTTTTGAGCTTTGAGCTAAAAAAGTTAATAAACAATAGTCAGTTTAGAGGTAAAATTTATTGAAAATATGTTTTTAAATCTGTGGTACAGAGTTTTGAAATCGTTTGTTTAACCAAAAGGATGATTATAGTTATTTCTACATTTATATTAGGGAAAATCAAGCATACTTTTTTCCTCTTTTGACAAAAGATAGCTAGTTTTGTTCACACAATCGCAGAGAATAACACCGAAAGAAAGCAATATAAAATTAAAAATAACAACGTTAAATTAAAATTCAACAGTGACAAAAGGAGGGATAAGTTTGAAATTTTTGAATCAGAATGATATTTTTAATTTGAACATTAATTTCCTTTTTATTCCAAAGTTGGTCATTGTTAGAACAAAGTTGTTTGATTTTTTAATGCGGAAATCCAACGGCACTGCGTACTTTCACACTTGCTCACTGCCGAACACATACAACGGCTTAAATATTCTACATGTTGAAGGCATTTTTTATTTTAAATTTTTTAACACTAGTTCGAAATTAAAAATATCACATACTAAGACACAAAGTAATTAGAGATAATGGCGTTATAAAAATTGAAAAAAATTTCCACAAATTATTTTCATGTCAATAAATTTTACTAAAGTAAAGATTTTTTTAACATAATCACAAGCATATGGAAAAAGTACTTTTAAAAAAACACAGCAGAACACTGAAACATACTTTTTTTTTTTTGGATGACCACACAACCCTGGCTGTCATTTTTCTAAGAGAGTAAAAATATTTTTGCTTACATAAAATAAGGGTATGTCATATATCTGTATAACCTTATAATGATTGAACCATGCTTTTACTTATTTATTTTTTTTTGATTTTTGTTTGACACAAAATGAGATGATTGTTCTCAATTGAGAACATTAAAATTTAAAAAAGCTTTCTAAGAATTTTACAGAAGGTTTGTTCGTATTTTTAAATTCTCTTAATTGTGAAGCTATTACAATAGGTTTTTTTCGTTATTGACCGTTTATGAATAACGTTTTTAGGCATGTGTCTTACAAAGGGTTTACAAGAGGCTTGTAACTTTTTATGAATACGGCTGTAAAAGTTTTTCTTATAGTATGCGGTGTGATTGGCCGAGGAAAAAGAATATATCTTTTAACTTGACCTGAGACGTAGTAAGGCCCTCTGCCAAATTTCAAAGTAATCGGTGAACACATTCCGGAGATGTTAGACATTTTCCATTAAAAATACAAAATTTCTATACAAAAAAGCTTCTTTGGGTTTTCGTGATTTTCCAGATTTTCCAAGTTTTTCCAATTTTTTTTTTTTTATAAACTATCCTCTTACATAAACCAATAAAATAGTGAAAATCCCTGCCTTGACAACACATGTTGCAAATTTGCTGCCCGTAAGTATTACCGTTCCTGAGATCTTAAGAGATCTTATAGATTTCATTTAACCTAATGAAAAGCAACAGATTTTTAAAGTGATAAAATTAATTTATACAATTGATAATCTTTTTGCTAACTTTTTTGACTTCCCTAACATTTTTAATACACTTCCCTTTCTTATTTTACCAAAAGTCAAAATAATTGATTATTTTTAACTAATTAGGTAAATTTTACAAATCTCGCATTCTTAACCCAAGAAGAATTATAAAAAAACTCTTCTTTATTTAAATCACTTGATATATCGGTTTTTTTTCTCGGCACATTTTTAACGAAATTGCAAGAGCGACAGTGTGCATAGTCCTGAAAAATAAAGGTGAATGTTCTAAAGTTTATTTTAAAATTTTCTCTATTAGAACTTATTGCAAGAACATGATATTTCACATAATAAAAACATTAAATCAAAACTTTCTAGTTTTTAAGAACTTTTGTTGAGTTGTTTTTTTTTTGTTCATAATGTTTTGGAAAGAACCCGAATTCATATCAATAGATGTTCATACTGCCTTACGTAACTTAAATAAATAAACGTATTATGCCTGATTCGGACTGTTTGGCAAAACTTTAATTTTTTTAAGTCATTATCATCGTCATTCGTAATTAGACTATCTGAACGATTGTGACAACGATTCGATGGCGAACTGTGTTACAAACTACACGGTTAGAAATCCTAGAATATATTTTAATAAAACGATTTGTAATTCCAAAAGTATTACATTTAATACTATTCAATAGATTACAAAATTTTTAAATATATTTTGTATTAAATGTTAACACAATTTAAATTACACTGATATTTTATACCCTTTGGAATAAATTTGATATTATGGTGAATATTATATTTGAATTTTAAGCCATGCTGTATTATATTTCAATACTTTCCGTTTTAGTTTTTATATTGTTAAGATTCAAAATTCTTATGATTCAGAGTTACTTTTTCGGTTAACAAAGCTTTATAATACAATTTTTGTGAAGCATTTTTGATTTGAATATGGCGCACAAGCAACGTTTACTACTTTGATTTCAATGTTGACGTGAGTTCAAAACCTATAATAGGAGAGGTGATTTAAAAATTATAAGAAGTATAAAAAAAAATAAATAAATTATGTTCTATAATGTTCAATAAATTGAATGCTAACATTTTAATATTAAAATTTAAACCAAAACAGTATTAAAATTTAATACGAACTGAGCATTAAATTAAAATACAAATTTTTATTAAAAATTAAATGTAATATTCGGTAAGTACCAAAATTGAATACAATATTGGTGTGGTCATATATGTAAGCCCATTTGAATTAAAATTTATTCCAAAATTTCTAACCGTGTAGACTTCAACAATGGCATGATGATGTGAACTGTAAAAATTTTGTGTGGCTAGTTGAGTGACGCAATGAAATACAAAAAATCAAAAGCCTACATTCTGGCTTTTGTGTGACGATGTGACATACAATTTTGTTTTGCTTTTTTATAAATCAGAACAAGTATGTTATGAAATATTGAATATCAAAAAAGTATTTTTGTATGTTTTGCATGGCAGGCAATGACTCTCAAGTGGCGGGTGCAGTCTGCTTTTATTGAAAGATTAAAGCAAATTCTACGTGGCATTTCTGATAGATTTTAAGAAGCAGAAAAACAACCTTTTCGTTTTTCCTCTTGTGCTTCACCTTTCTGGTTTTATGTCTGTGATCACAGTTGACGCAGGTTGTGGCACTACTGATTTTTCAAGAATACTTTAAAATATCCTCCTAAGTGATTGATATAGAGTTAAAAAAGACTAGATAAAGAGTAAATTAATTTCTACGTCAATTAATTGAAGGTTTCGTATTTTTCATCACATAACTTTTTTCCACCAATTAAGCACAGTATAATTATATCGTTTGAAGTAAAAGGTGACCCAATGCGAGATTGTTATTCAATTGGGTTGTTTTGACAGCTGTAATGTGTCAAATAGCTTGTCTATAGGACGTTTGTGTTCAATATTCAATACGACTCAATCATGAATAGACTACTCCTGAACAACGTTTATTAATTGTAGAAACTAACTAACAAAATGCCATACACCTGGAGAAACAATCGCTTTATTGAGGGCAACGTTCGATGAAAACATCATCTCAAGAAATGGTCCTGTTAATTGGCTACCAAGATCATGTGATTTAACGCCATTGGAGTACTTTCTTTGGGGATATGTTAAATCACTTGTTTATGTCGACAAACTCGAAACTATTGACCAACATAATTCGTCTTACTTAAGGCCGGCCGGTATGCTCGAAAGAGTTGTCGAAAATTGGACCCACGGAATTCACCATTTAAGTGTTAGTCGTGGGCAACACTTGAAAGAAATAATTTTTAAACATTAAGTTGTAGGACCCGTACTATCGTTCCAAATAAAGATTTGCCTCAATGCATTGATTTTTATGTATTTTATTTAGAAAACAAAGTAGGAAGCTCTTATTGGATCACTCTTTATATTATGAAGCGTTATTTTACAATTGCGGAAACAATCTCTCTCGGAAATCTTTGAAGCTAAGTTTCAACCTCATCGTGTAGATAGAACATTTGTTATAGCGGTTTTTATTTAGTTTTATATCCGTTTACTTTCAGTTACTTTTTTTAACTTCCGGCTACGGCTACTTTTTGCAAAATGCTTAGAACTGACTTAACTGACCAAATGTTGTACTACAATAAAATTTCATTGTTGTACCAAAATAATTATTAAGAGAACAAATTTACAATTACGCGGAGAAAAAGGCGTTTTCATTAGGATATCATCTTTTTTTTTATCCATTTACCATAAGCCAGTTAACTGAGCATTGCTTAAAATATGTTTCCGAACTCGAAACTGTCTTTGTTAAATCAAAAAAATTATTTGATATCAAACATAAATAATATTCAGAATATTTATTTTTCTGGCCAGTATATGCTCAACTAATAAATTTTTTAGATATGCCGACCTCGTTTCATAAATTTACGAATGTGATGACAAAGAAAAAAAGAAACTACAATTTTTTTGTAAAAATTTATTATTTATTGTATTTCTCTTTTATCTAAAGAAAAAGGACACGAAATACCCACTACGCAAGCAACCCTGCTAAATTGTTCAGAAAAAAATTGGGCTACATTTTTTTTCATAAAATGTTCTATATTTAACAACAGAGAAGCAGAGGAAAAATGTGTGCATATATAAAACATTGTGATGTAAAGGAACTTCTTCTTTGTAAACGAACCTGAACACAAATTAAAAATGGAAAACTTCAAAAATGTTTTTTTACTCTTCTCTTACACCTTGTTGTTTTTGTAATTGCTGTTATCGTGTTTTGTTAGCTTTGTTTTTTCAAAGATAAATACAGAGAAAAGTAAAAAAGTGAATTTTAGACGCTTCCCTGTAGGAAAATCAACTAATTTAAAAGTAGTTGAAAAAGTAGTTTTTTGTCAACCACAACTAGTTGAAATTCTGACTTTTTTCCATAGAACAAACTAACATATTTTGTACGATGATGTCCGCTAAATAAGTCAATTGACTTTCGTCTGCATATATTTTCAACTACTTGTTAAATTAGTTAAATTTAAATTATTTTTTTACTACTTTAAAATAAATCAACTGAAAACCGCACATATTTTCAACTACTTGTTAAATTAGTTATATTTAAATTATTTTTTTAATGACTTTAAAATAACCAATTGAAAACTAGTTAATCCGGCATGTTCTGAAATCCGATTCATCTCGGAATCCGATTTAATTTCAAAGAAATGTTATTGGAAATAATTCCGCTTCCGATGTGAATCGGATTTCAGAACATTCCTGAATATTCCACTTACTGAAGATGAATTTAAAAGCATAAAAATTCTAAATTTCTATACATCAAAGTGATCATTTATTTGACTGTTTTAAAAAAAAATACATAAATTCATTACGTGAATGCATAAGGCATATTAAAAAATTATATAAAAAAAGTCTTTTGGAAAAAGTTTGAAAGAAAGTCTGTTTTGAAAAATATATACATAAATTCATTACGTGAATGCATAACGCATATTAAAAAAGTCTCTGAAGCTTACAGTCTTTAACGAAATTAAAATTTTAAAATTAAGATTATTTGTTTTTAAGTAGTATTTCAATTACTTCATATATAATGCAATAAAACATATTTAGAACTGAAGTTGATGCCACCTTAATATAATTCAAAGTAGTTCATATACTAGTTTATTTTAAATTAGTTTTTTAATTAGTTGTTATTAAAAATAAGTTAGTTTGTTCCTATAGGGTTTTATATATAGTTTGCATCAGGTACATTTACACATACACTGAGACGCACATAAGTTCTCACAAACACTAGAACGGACACTCACACGCTCATACAAAGTAGCAACATGAAAATGCATTATGTTGACCGTACTTTTGTGCCTGATACGATAAGAAATCACAAAACATGAAAGTAAATGTTATAAAGTCTGAAAATGCAGCAGGAAGGATATGAAAATATTTTCCACAATTTTATGAGTGTGTTTTGCGCCGATGTTTTTTAAGCGTTGAGTGAGAAAGTTTACTATTAGCAACAAAAAACATAAGCTTAAGTAAGTAACTCCTACAACAAATATTAACCTTATGGAGAGATTTTAAGAGTAACATTGGGTTAAAAAATATTCCACGCCCGCTTGGATAGTGTTCGTGGATAGTGGAAAGGAAATTTTTTAACCTACTTTTTTGACCATCCCAGTAGGCATTGGAAAGTGTTCGAAGCGCTACGAGGACCGTTTGATAATTCAGTGAAAAATTAAACAAGGAATGATTTTTACTTCAAAAAAACGTTTTATTTCTCAATATAGTTTCCTGTTAGCTCGACACACTTCGTCCAACGTTCCTCCAATTGTTTTCCTCAAAATAGACCTCTGTTTCAGTGATGAGCTCCTCTGTGGTGGTAATCTCTTTCCGCCGAGCCATTTATTCGGGTTAAGAAACGGAAAATAGTCGCTGTGGTCCAAACCTGGAGAGTATGCTGAATGAGGAAGATATTCGTACTTTAATTCATGGAATTTCGTCATGGGAGCTAGTAATGTGTGAACGCGCGCATTGTCTTGATGGAAGACCACTTTATATTTTGCCAAAAGGGGACGTTTCTCTTTCAAAGCGTTGTGAAACGGTCCAATACGGCTGCATAGTATTCGCAGCTGCATAGTAATCGATGTGGTAATCTACCGCGTTCATCCCAAAATACTGTCGCCATAACCTTTCCAGCCGATAGCACCGTCTTCGCCATCTTTGGAGCATGTTCGGATTCAAGTCTACTGTTTCGACTGTTCCTTTGTCTCTGGTGTGTAGTGATGGATCTATGTTTCCACGGTTACTAATCGCCGGAAAAAATCCTTCTTGTCTTTGTTCAACATCGCCAAACACGCCTTTGAATCAGTCACACGATCGCGTTTATGGTCGAGAGTGAGCATACGCGGCACCCATCTGGCGGATAATTTTTTCATATCCAAATGATTTCGCAAAATATTCCACACCAGTTCGTCTGAGATGCCTACGGCCTCAAAAATCACGCGCACTTTATTTCTGAAGTGGTGGCCTCATTTGGGCGTCCAGAACGTTCGACGTCACTTGAGCTTTTACGACCGCATCGGAATTCAGAAAACCACTTGTGAATGATTCCAATCGATGGTGCAAAGTCCCAATAGCATTTATCAAGACTTTCCTTGGCTTGGCTGATGGTTTTTTTGTGCAAAAATAATGCTTGATGAGCACACGAAACTCACTTTTTTCCACTTTCGCCAAAACTCACAAGGTCGTCTGCTGTCAAAGGCTGCCAAACACAAACTAAGCAACGCAGCGAGCTGAAATTTTGACAGTAGTCTACTAACAGATGGCTGTTGACGGGATTAGTGTTGCATTTAAAGTTACTACGCGAGAAATTAAAACATTAACTTACTTCTCAAAAATTGCAGACCTTACAATTGATGTCGGAGGCCTACGCTATTCGTACCCAAGCCCATTTAGTTTTTTATATGAAATGGGAAAATTCTTTATGCCACCCGCTCCCCTGCCCAAGATTGGCTAAGAGAAGGGGTTAGCCAACCAAATTGAATACAAAATTTTTTTTTTATATATCGGTGATCAGCAGTTGTTGAACTTTCGTAAGTCGAAGCAGCATCAGTTTTATTCAACAGTCGCAGCAGACTGTTTTGCGCTCATGATTTCTGCTTATTATTTCTAACTATTATTTGATCGCTCGATTTATATAATTTTTTCAATTTTGTTATGATTATAATTGCATTATTATTATAACTTGTATCGCCTGTGGCCGAAATTCGGCCATATCAAAATCTGTTTTTCTTTTTTTTTTTTTTTTTTAACGCACCAACCCATGGCCTGAACAGAGTTATTGAACAAAATAAGCAATTATAAATGTTTAACAGTTTTTTTTTTAAGCTGACGCGATGGCAAATTTATTTTTTTGAGAGAGAAACTAAGACTAACTAACTAAGCACCAACAACAATAATGATCCACAGCTCTTTTGAAGTGTCTGCGACTCTCGCATTCTACTCTTGCTCGTGTGAAAAAAAAAATCGTAATTTTCACACCATGAAAATCGTCAAAATCGACATTCACTACAAATCAGTATTACAATATAATAAAGTTTTCTTCATTCAAAAGCATATTTATTTATATAAGCATACATAGGTTTAAATAAAATAATTAAATAATGTCTTTAAAAATTCATTGACTATTAATATATCGGTCGTTTTTTCCAAAAAACGTCACAATCCAAAAAAGTAAAAATTGAATTAATTACTATAACTCATATAACTAATACGTATACCATGGTTACTAAATACTATGTGTAGTTTTGGTTATGATATCTGCTTTACTTTCGCGTGAGAGCAGAATATGTAATTACTTAAGCTTAATATATAATTAATTTTTCCACATTAGTGATGGAAAATCGTAAATTTTATTTGTCTGTGTAAGTGTGTTACGACCAAAATATTAAAAATATAGGAGCATATTTGATGTAATATTAGTAGATAGGATATGGCGATTCTGGCGCAGGAGCAGGAGCCGATGACGTCACGCCCGCACCCCAACACCACCAAGTGGTGGCTTTTTTAACTAATCTGCAAGTTTGGGGTATGTCTTTGCTTTAAGCTTTTAAAATTGACAAGTTTGGGGTATGTCTTTGCTTTAAACTTTTTAAAATTGGAAAGTTTGGGGTATGTCTTTGCTTTAAACTTTTTAAAATTGGAAAGTTTGGGGTAAGTCTTTGCTTTTTTAAGCGTTGATCATAATTTTATACACTACATTATCGGTAGTGGTAGTCAAGCGAGTTCTTATCAGTGTTTGCATGTTTTGTTTTTTCTTAACCCTCGCATTAGTTACAGCAAGACTCAAATTTTGCTGGTCAACTTGCTTTGTGAAAATATATATATTTATTTGGAATGAAGCAATTTAGGTACGGCGAAGGTTGAAGAGGTTAAAGAAATGTTTATAAATTTATCATAAAGTCGGTAAGTATTAGGTGGGAGTCTTTGTTTTGAGCTTTTAAAAATTGGCAAGTTTGATGTATGTCTTTGCTTTAAACTTTTTAAAATTGACAAGTTTGGGGTATTTCTTTGCTTTAAGCGTTGGTCATAATTTTATACACTACATTATCGGTAGTGGTAGTCAAGCGAGTTCTTATCAGTGTTTGCATGTTTTGTTTTTCTTAACCCTCGCATTAGGTACAGCAAGACTCAAATTTTGCTGGTCAACTTGCTTTGTGAAAATATATATATTTATTTGGAATGAAGCAATTTAGGTACGGCGAAGGTTGAAGAGGTTAAAGAAATGTTTATAAATTTAATAAAGTCGGTAAGTATTAGGTGCGTGTATTAGATTTGTGTAAGTAGTTTATATATTAGATGACAACCATTAAAAAAACATAGGCGTATATAAATATCAATTCGTCAGTTGGGGGACATCGGGCTAACAAACCCCCGCGTAATAACCACCGGCCAAGTCACTTACACCCAGCAACTTCTCCGCCGCTGTATTTTATTTTAAGTAAACGAAATACACCGCAACCAAGAAGAGTCAAGAAGTTTCTAGAAGCTTCGAGATGCAGAAACGTCGATAACATTTTAGAAGTTGACAACATCACAAAAAAAAAATTTTTTTTTAAGTCAAACTGTGCTAAACTGTGTAAGTTTTAGTAACTGCTAAAACTGGTCTGTACTGTTCAACAGCTACCGGCTAAAACTGATCTGTACTGTTCTACATCTACCAGCTAAAATGGTCTGTACTGTTCAACAGCTACCTGCTAAAACTGATCGATAATCAATCAATCAATCACAATATCGATAATCAATCAAACAATAATTCAATATGAATGAAATATTCAATAAGGCCTTTCAAATCATCTGAAAGTCATCGATCATAGTTATAAGTGGTGCTGCACATTTTCCGAATCGTTCATCATATGGATTGGTACAACGTGGGTTCTTGCCTTGATATATGTCAAAATTTAACATGTAACCGTTTGGCCGATTGGTTTACCTTTAAAAAACTGCTTGCAACCGTGTCGTCCATTGTCATCGTAAGATAAATGTTGTGTTGGGTGATAGTTCTTCAACATATTTGACTTGAGATGGTCCGTAATTGGACGTAGCTTCCATAGCTTATCTTGGTTATCAACAGATGTGACCAAATTGGGCTCAAAATGTAGTGTAATTAATATAAATAATATTTTAATAAAGAAGTTTAGCTATTTATTTAGTAACTTTAGATTGCCTATTTTTATTAGTAAAACAGCCTCATCAACAACAACAACCACAACAACAACAAGAGTAAGAACAACAACAACAACAACAACAACAGTAAGAACAACAACAAGAACAAGAACAGCAACAACAACAACACCAACTTCAGTAAGAACAACAATAGCAACAGTAAGAACAACAACAACAAGAACCATTATAAAAAAGCAGCCTATTATGGGCGTTCACTATGAACGCAGCCTTAGCTTATATTAGCTTAGGTTAGCTTAGCTTAGTTTTTGACATATCAACTTTAAATTCTTATCTTCTTTTTTTGCCCTTGCACTTGACCGCAAAAATTGTTTATTTATTTTAGAAGTCACAAAAAACAAACATGTTGAACTTGTACATTGCTGCCTTATCTTGAACTTGCGGGTTATGAGTGCGCTTACTATAAAGCTTGAGACTTAACACCTTTGACTTAAAAAAAAATTTTTTTTTTGTGATGTTGTCAACTTCTAAAATGTTATCGACGTTTCTGCATCTCGAAGCTTCTAGAAACTTCTTGACTCTTCTTGGTTGCGGTGTATTTCGTTTACTTAAAATGAAATACAGCGGCGGAGAAGTTGCTGGGTGTAAGTGACTTGGCCGGTGGTTATTACGCGGGGGTTTGTTAGCCCGATGTCCCCCAACTGACGAATTGATATTTATATACGCCTATGTTTTTTTAATGGTTGTCATCTAATATATAAACTACTTACACAAATCTAATACACGCACCTAATACTTACCGACTTTATTAAATTTATAAACATTTCTTTAACCTCTTCAACCTTCGCCGTACCTAAATTGCTTCATTCCAAATAAATATATATATTTTCACAAAGCAAGTTGACCAGCAAAATTTGAGTCTTGCTGTACCTAATGCGAGGGTTAAGAAAAACAAAACATGCAAACACTGATAAGAACTCGCTTGACTACCACTACCGATAATGTAGTGTATAAAATTATGACCAACGCTTAAAGCAAAGAAATACCCCAAACTTGTCAATTTTAAAAAGTTTAAAGCAAAGACATACATCAAACTTGCCAATTTTTAAAAGCTCAAAACAAAGACTCCCACCTAATACTTACCGACATTATGATAAATTTATAAACATTTCTTTAACCTCTTCAACCTTCGCCGTACCTAAATTGCTTCATTCCAAATAAATATATATTTTTTCACAAAGCAAGTTGACCAGCAAAATTTGAGTCTTGCTGTAACTAATGCGAGGGTTAAGAAAAAACAAAACATGCAAACACTGATAAGAACTCGCTTGACTACCACTACCGATAATGTAGTGTATAAAATTATGATCAACGCTTAAAAAAGCAAAGACTTACCCCAAACTTTCCCATTTTAAAAAGTTTAAAGCAAAGACATACCCCAAACTTTCCAATTTTAAAAAGTTTAAAGCAAAGACATACCCCAAACTTTTCAATTTTAACAGCTTAAAGCAAAGACATACCCCAAACTTGCAGATTAGTTAAAAAAGCCACCACTTGGTGGTGTTGGGGTGCGGGCGTGACGTCATCGGCTCCTGCTCCTGCGCCAGAATCGCCATGTCCTATCTACTAATATTGATATTTTAAAATTAGTGGGGCAAATGCCTATGCGATATAAGCGATATAATAATTAATATAAAATTGAATAGATGTATTAATAGAGGTAAAAAATGATTAGATTCAGTTAGTGATTTTGATCGAAAAAATTTAAATCAAAGCTGCATTGGTACATTAGTTTCTATTTGTATATATTTTTATAATTTTTATTAATTTTTATTTTTATTTCTAAATCAAAACATGTCGAATTGTCCACGCTCAAATAATATTTGGTTTATCTTTGGTATAATATACAAACGGTTTCTGATTTTTGTTTGTTCAAATTATTTGAGAAAATGAGCGTTCAACGTTTGCTAACGAATTCGGCAATGAGAAAATATTGAAAATGAATTTTCCCATGAGGAGAATTGCTAAAGATTTGTTTCCCTTTCTGATAGAAAAAACTGTTTTCCAAAAATATTCAATTTCCACTTCTTCTAAATCACTTAAAAGATGAGCTAGTTTCTAAATCATAGTGAAAAAAACGAGTCAACAAAAAATCGTAATTTTCGGCACCAAAATTAAAAAAAATCGTCACGTTATAATCACTGGCTACAGCATCGATGTTTAAAGAGCTGTGCCGCTATGTATTTAGTTGTTTGTTTCTCATTGTCCCATTGGGAAAAAATTGTTCTAACATTTGCTTAGCTTTACCTATCTTAATGGTAATATATTCGAATAAAAATTATATTGTGCACATCTACTCGAAAATACCTTTCCATCGATATAAGTTTTATGTGAATATGTTGAAGTTAGCACAGGAAAAAAGGGATGCCAAGCTTTGTTTTTTGCGTATTAATATACCTTGTTCAAAAAGAAAGGTTCATTCATACTAAGAACCAGACTTAACTGTCCGATTCGAAAATTTTTTTTTTTTAGGTAGACACATGTGTCTATGACAAGGCTGACAAATATCAGCGTCTCTCGTTGACATTTGGTGAAGTGACAGTGTTTTGTTTACAACAACTTTTTTCGTGTCTTCGATTTTTACGATGGAAGAAAAAATTGAGTAACGAGTTTTTGTATTAAATTTTGTGTGAAAAATGGTTTCAACTGTGCCGATACGCGTAAAATGTTGGTGAAATGTTACGGTGACTCTGCTCTATTGTATCAGAAGGCAAACAAGTGGTTTAACCGATTTTAACCGATTTGTGAGTGGCCAAGACCAAATAGAAGACGACCCTCGTACCGGGCGGCCATCGTGTTCGTCTACCGAAGAAAACGTTGAAAAAATCAAAGAAATGTTGGTCAAAACTCGCAAATTGACGATTAGAGAGATAGCAGAGGACGTCGACATTTCAATTGGATCCGATAAGAACATTTCGAAGAATAAATTTGGCTTGAGACGTGTCGCTGCGAAGTTGGTACCGAAAGAACTCATCTTATTCGTGACTTTTTGGCCAAAAACAACACGATAACAATCCAGCAGCCGGCAAATTCACCTGACCTGGCTCCGTGTGATTTTTTTCTGTTCGATCGAGCCAAAAAACTGCTTCGAGGAACGCGTTTTACCAGCAAAGAAGAGGTCATGAAAAAATCGGTGAACGCTCTGAGGGCCATACCAAAAACCGTGTTTCAGAAAGGTTTCCGTGGCGGGATCAAGCGTTGGCATAAGTGCGTTGCACCCGACGGGAACTACTTTGAAGACGACAATATTGATTTGGATGAAATAACTTGTATTTTAATTTTTTTCAATAAATGAACCTTTCTTTTTGAACATTGTACAAAATTTAGAAAGAATAACCAGAAATTATAAGCGCAAAACAGTCTGCTGAGACTGATGAAAAAACTGATGCTGCTTCGAATTACGAAAGTTTAACAACTGCTGCTGCTTCGACTTTCTACTTTTTCAACAATTTCAGTCAATAAAACGACGACTGCCAAAGCACTTTGAAAATTATTCAAACTAGTTTTCTGCTTCTGCTTATGCTGCGACTATTTGATTTTTCGCAATGAACAAGTTGAAGCAACGGTACGCTTTGAAGTTATGAAAACAGTTTCTAATTCTTTGTTTGCTAATAAAAAAAACAGTTTCTTCACAGAGGACTAGCACTAAGCCGTGGATTACGACTTCTTAAGCCCCCTAATCCACGGTTAAGAAGTTGCCTAATCAATGGTTTAGTGCTTGTACTCGGTGAAGAAATTGGCCATTAGTGCTTAAAAAAGCAATAATTTTCTGCTTTTGCTATTTCGACTGCAGCAATTTAATCACTGCCGGTGATGCCATGCCAAATCGGAAGCTTTAGTCCAAAAATTAATTTCGACGTTTCCGATATTTTTCAAATTTTACACGTCGATAGGACTTAAAAAAATATAAATATTTGCATATTTTTTAATTTTCTTTTCGGATGAGTTCGGCCACAAACATTGTGAACTCATTCGAAACTCATTTGAAAAAACTTTACACAAACTTTAGAATGAATATTGTGTTCATCTTTCAAACCATTAACTACAGTGGAATAAGCAAAATACTAGCTTCAACATCTGAAGATTATGAGAATGGGTGCGTGGTGATAGCTTCCAAAAGAATATATTCAAACATTCGACCAAATTATTTAAATACTAGCTTAAACCCGCCGCTTCGCCGGGTTTTCAAAAAGTTTTCATTCAAAAATTGATAGTGGGTAGGCTTGATTTTTCGCTACCAAAACGATTTTTTATTGTTTAAGTAATACTACAAATTATTAACCTTAAGATCGTTATATCATCTGATAGGAAATCGAAAACCTAAATTTTGGATTTAATTTTTTTTACAACAAAAACAACTTTTATCCAATTTTTTGGCTTAAACTAAAAATTTTTGAACATTTTTTAAAAAAATTTTTAAAAATATTAATACTTTGGTTTAGTAAAAATTTCAACTTATGTTTGAAGGATATTTTAACAAACAACATTTTTCAAAAAAAATTATTGAAATCCATTGCAAACTGACTGAAATATTTGCCTTCAAATCTAAAAGTGTGAATTTCAAGTCGTTTTTCTCTCATTCTCAGCTTATAATTAATACTAAAAAGATCTGGTACTAAAATTTTTCACAGTTTTCAAACTACATACATGATTTTGGTATCAAATTGAAGGAAATTTAAAAGCGTTTATTGATTTTGTTCTCGTTTAACCGAAGTGCAATTTAATCCATTAGGGCCGAAAGAAAACCATAAAAAACAGACATTTTTAGACTTGAAGCAACATTTTGGTGAAAACTATGTATGCCATTGAGCAGAAATAAGTTATTATTGCATGCTAATTTTACTTTTTTTAAAAAACTGGCACTAAAACTTTTGAAATATTATGCAGTATTTAATGAAAATTCGAGACGCATATGTTTCCATATAGTACCATTGGTTGTTAATGGGTTAAAATAAAGTATCCTATTGCACTCTCTGCTGACCTATAAATATGTGTACAAAATTTTATAAAAATCTGAGTTGTCGTTTAAACGTGATGAGTGAACATAAAAAGTGGCTACAGATTTATTAATAGTATAGATTAGGCCACAATATACAGTTGCTAACAATAACCATGCGAAGTAAATTACAAACTTAAAGTCTAATACGACAAAAATCGTTTGAAACATACCGTTCTCATTGATTTGTCAGTGGTAAAACGGGGCGTGGAAACCTATTTTTACTACGGTTGCCGACAGTAGCCAAACTAAATTACCAAATTTTAGTCTTATACGACCAAAACTGTCTGGAATATATAATTTTTATTGATTTGTGGGCAGTGAAAGGGGAGAGCCAAGAAGAACACAAATAAAAATTCTCCATGAAATCTGACGTTTCATACTTAAGTTATGGAATTAGTAACACATCTCTCGACTTTGTTTTATATATATAGACTAGCAGGACCCAGTGGTCTGCGGCTTCGCCACGGACGTTTTCTCTTATCAATAAAGACGTTAACCCAGTGCAGCCCAGTGCACAGAAGTACTTTCTCTTATGTCTTCCATACAATCAACATTTTTTTTTTGTACTACTATTACTAAACATTCGTACTACCCAAATTTTAAATGCACAACTTGCTCAATTTTAAGAACTCGGATTTAATTTGAGCTTAATTTTTAAGCTCTTTTTTAAATTAACACAAAATAAATAATAAGTTGATACCCTTTAATCTTCCATACAAAAAAACTTTCTTAAGCATTCCCATTAATAACCCTTTTCACTTGTCGTCGTTTCATTTTTCGGTTTTTGAGTTTTATTTTTCTCAGTAAACAAAGTTTTTTGTGTTAGTTCAAAACGTTTTTACGTTAATATGTAAATATACAAGACAGTCTATTTACCCCAATTTGTGTATTCAATTTTAGATGGCCAAAAATCTGAAAAAATTTATGGCATTTAAATATTTTTGTTACGACATAACATATAGTATGTCGGCCAATTTGACATAACATAGCCAGCGCAAATAGTTTTTCGAAATTTTTTCATCGTTCCTTCTTTTTGTCTTTCTAAACATATAACTTTCTAAACTCTTATAAACATTCTAGTTTTGGCGGCAATTTTTCAATTTTAATACAGAAATTTCGATTTTAAAATTGTCGTAAGTTTTTTATTATGGTGTACGTTATGTTTTTTTTCTAGTTTTAGTTTTGAAAGCACGCTTCCATGGTACTTAAATAAGATTAATAAATTTTAGGTTTTTTTCCTAGGAAAAAAAAAATATTCGCATGAAATTTAAATTTGCCGAAAAGAAATGTTAATGTCAAAATTTTTCTCATATTTGCCCACCAAAATCGACTGAACAAATTGGCAATTTTTTTCTCCCAAACAAAGTCTAAGATATATATAAAAATTTGTACAGATTTGTTTTTTCTTACCAATTATAATTTAAATATCAAATATTTAAAAAAAAAACTAAAGTTCTTTTTTTCAATATCGTCATAGCCTGTCATATCTAAAAAGAAAATGATTATCCAGGAAAAACACTTTAAGATTTTAACATGCATACGAAATTGCTCAGCCTCTTTTAAAGTATCGTCATAATACGAAATATGCCACTAATTTTAAAATAGGCGTATCCTAACACAACAACATCGAAAAAAACTTGAAATCTCTTTTTCTCCAAAAATTGTTAAATTTATTATATTACTAGCAGGACCCAGTAGTGCGCGGCTTCGCCACGGACGTTCCAGCACAAATATATTTTTAATTTGTGAGCGGTAAAAGGGGTGTGGCAAACATTTTTTTCCATAAACCATCTCGTGCTCGAAAACATTCTATGGGTAAAATTTCAGCGCAATCGGCCCAGAAGATTTGGAGTCTTCATGATTTCTTAAAGGTGAGCGTAATTATAGTGCCAGAACGCCTATTTTTAGTACAGTTGCCGTCGCGACTGTAAGTTTACAAACTTAATTACCAAATTTTCGCCTTATACGAACAAAATAGTCTCAAATATACCATTTTCATTGATTTGTGGGCGGTAAAAGAGGGCATGGAAACCCATTCTTAGTATAATTACCGAAAGTTACCATACGAAAGAAATTACCAAATTTTAGTCTCATACAATCGAAACAGTCGGAAATATTGCATTTTTATTGATTTGTGGGCGGTTAAGGCGGTCTTCTCATTCAAAACCCGTTTTTTGGACCCTTTTTAAAAAAATTCTTATTTGAAAACGCAAAGAATAATTGAAAACTTTTTTTATTTATTGTATTACAAAAGGTTCAAAGTAAATAAAAAAATTTTTTTTGCCTCGATACGTGGGCTGTTCAAAAAGTAATGAGACTTCAAAGTTGGTGGTGAAAAAAAAGGTGTCGTCACGGTGGCCACGATTCCGGGTCTCCGAAGCGTCTGAAATGAAAAAAAAAACGGGGTTATAATCAGTATAGATGTAATTCTCGGGTGAACCTCAAGCTTAGTTTTGTGATTTTTTTGACAAAATGGCGGCCATTCAAAAAAAAAATTTCAATTTCGGGTTTTTTTTTTTTGTAGTTTAGTGTAAAAAACATAGTAAAAAATTTTTTAAAATTATGGTCGAGGTTCACCCGAGAATGGTGACAATTCTGCGTCGATTCCACTTTGTTTCATGAAAATCGGTTCAGTTGAACTGGAGATATCATGGCCGCCAGTTCGAAAAACGTGGGTTCGAGATAAACGCGTTTAAAGTTTGAAGTAATTTTTTTATAGCTCATTTTGACGAAGACCTTGCTTCACAAAAAAAACTGTATCTTCTAAAGTATTTCGAATTTCTAAAAATCCTTTTAGGGGCATATTCACAACTACCCAAGCTATAAATAAATGCAAAAAAAAAAGGCAAAAAAAAAAGTTGCTCAATGAGAAGACCGCCTTAAAGGGACCGTGGTTAAAACTAAGTATGCAATTACCTATTATGGGGCGCAAGTAATACACGTTTTAAGCTTGAGCGATTTCCGTTCCGCCGTTAAGATTTGTATAAAAGTCAAACAAACACACAAACAATCAAACAGATAATGATTTTTATTAATATAGATTATCTATAATATTTGGCAAAAGTTCCTTTACTTACTGGGCTCCATTACAAAGTTGTGGAGGTTTTAATTATGTGCGAAATAACATAATAGGCAGATTAATTTTAAATCTTAGTTTATGTGGGAGAAGGCCGCATGAATGCAATGAATTAAAAAATTCACTTGGATAGTGAATCACATCATCTTCATTAACAATCGTATCGATTGACTTGTACATCCACATCTGAATTTTTGGTGGAAACAATAGCTCTCCACATAACCATGCGGCAGATTTTTGACGCAGATTTTTTCGATATCTGGGTAAACATTTGAAACCAAATTGTCTATAGTCGAAGCGCATATACCCAATGTCTCTGAAACATGAAGCAATCCATTGTCAAGAGCAATGTTCCTTTTCCTATTTTTAGTAAAAGACCTGCAAATATAGCGGCATCGTGATCTCCTCTTAAATGGACACGCATATTTGTGGTCAATTGAAATTTCTTGACATTTTGACACACATTTGATTTCTTCATGATAACTCTAACTGTATCAGCTCGGGTGGCTTTAGGTACAATCGGTAGTGTTTGACGGAAGTCGCCAGAGAAAAAAAAGTTATATCACCCATCGCACGACCTCATGACCCAGCATCTGCTAACATGATATTAACAGCATCGATGTGGGTCTTATGTGTATGGTGCATTCATTCTAAACAACTAATGATGATTCTTTGAGTACTTTTCAGGATGATATTGGCTTTACTGTAAAAGGGCCAAAATTCATATAAAAATAGGGCCAATTTGACATTAAAAGGGCTTTAAGATTTATAAATTGTAACTCAATATCAGAGACCGTACCAATAATGCATTTTATAATAAAAAGCAAAAAATAATAAGTAATTATATTTTGACTTTTAGAATTGTGAGCAAAAAGTAATAATTATTTTTAGTTTTTATTTGTTAGGGCAAAAATAAAAAGCAAAAACTAACCGATAATTTTTTGAGCACTAAATAACTGGTAAGTTTTGATTTTTGTTTTTTAAGACAAAAATGAAAAGCAAAATCTGACCGATATTTTGTTGAGCACTAAATAACTGGTAAGTTTTGATTTTTATTTTTTAAGGCAAAAATAAAAAGCAAAATGTGGATCTAAGGTTACGGTTGAACCAAAGTTTTACTAATTTTAAGGTAGGAAATGCATGCTCCACGCATGATGACGATGATGATGATGACTATTAAGAACTGTAATTTAAATGATTAAATTAAATCACTTCCATCTTAAATCAAAAATTTTGGGTGAAAGGGATATAACTAGTTTCAGGTTATTCTTTCAAAATATTTTATTACACGCGTTGTTTGTAAAAGTTAAAAAGACGCCAAAATTAATCTATAGATAAAGTGTTTCTAAAAGAAATTTTTAACAAAAACATTTTTCTGATAAGTCAATCCTAAATTTGATAAATAAAAATAAAAATTGTAAAGCTTTTCCACAAAAACCACACACCAGATATTTCCATCTTGAAATAGTCGTAGAATGTCAGAAATGAATAAGCAATTTAATGAAGACTCTCCGTCAAGTCTTGCAAGAAGTCTAATTAAAGAAGCGGGACTTGGATTCACTCTTTTCATCTAAACTCAACTTGGGAAATAAACTAAGCTCGTTGAAATTACTAAAAAGTATGCTCTTAATGGGACAATGACTGTATTTAACAAAACTTGTTTTACTGAGAACAATTTTAAAGGCGTAGGAAATCTCGCCTTTACATAATATATAAACAATAAAAAATAACATAAGAAATGAAATGAAAAATCACCCAACATTTTTCATACGAAATTGGGGTGAATGAAATAAAAAATTAATGGGAAATTCAAAGGAAAAATCACCGAAAAAATTGGACAATTTTGCACATTTTTTAACGAAATTTCGCTTTTTGCTGAGGGTTTTTTTATACAAAAATCACCTACTTTTTTGGATGCAGTTTCGCTTTCTGTTTTTAACTGATAGTTCACATTGACTACTAGTGAAATGGTAATTATAACTCTTTTTTATTTTTATCACTTGATCCTTATGTTTTTTAAAAATTTTAAATAATTAACTTAAATCGGTCGAGGGCTGTCCGTCACCTCTGGCCCTCCCCCCTCGGTTGTCTTACCTTTACATGATCACAAAAAGATAATTTTTTTTCTCCAGATATTTCTATTTACGAAATAAATCAAAGATAGCGTATAATTGGCTTCCAGAAATTACGAACGAAAAAATTACAAAAAACCCGAAAATTTAAATACAAAATCGGGCTTAATTCGTCGAAAAACAATTACCGAAATTTCTACCGATTATGTAATTTTTTCTGGTGTTTGTTCCAATAAAATTAGGATCTTTTTTGCAAATACTTGAAAAAGAAGAAAGGCCCGAAAAATAAGCTTGTAATTTAGGGCCGAAAAAAAATCGGGCGTTTTCCCCAAATTAAAAAATAAAAAATCGCCCGAATTTTTGTTTATCGAAAAGTTAAGAAATTTCAAATTCATTACGATAAAATGGTTCGCCCTTTTACTGAAGATAAAAGAATATTGTTCCGTAAAAGAAAAAAACACCATCTAAACCTTATTCCTACATAATGTCCATGGACCCCTTGTTCATGAATTACATCAAAAAACAAATAAAATGAATAAAATCTTTGCAGATATTTTTACAGGGGAATATTAATTTACTACTCAAATCTGTTCTTTTATACTTTGATAATCTTATTTATAAATAAAGACCGAAAAACTGCTGAAAACTTCGGTCGTAATTTCCATTTTCTTTCGAGTCGTATTTCCAAACCGTTCGAGCATAATTTCTTTCTTTCGGGCTCAATTGCCATTTCAAATTCGGGCGTTTTTTCCGAAATTTAATGCTTCCAAAATTTCGGGCTTTTTTGCCATTTTTTTCGGGCGTAAATTCTAGAAGCCTTATAATACTTGTTCGTCGTCGTCTATACAAGCAACAATATTTTCAATTTAGAAGCAAAACCCTTTGCCGCTGAATTGCATTTTAGAACATTTTTCCAAAAAAAATATTTAACATTTTTTTTGTTTTTATAGTGTAAAAATTTTTTATTCTTTTCGTTGGGGGGATTTTTTAGTTTATTTTTTCGGCGATTTTTCTTTGGCATGTTGAAATCATATACATTTACCAGTAAACTTTTCTTTTAAAAAATTCCAATTTTTTTTTCGGTAAAATTTTCCAAAAGGGCCTAAAATGAATAAGAAGGGCCTCGAGGCTTTTGAAATGAAAAAGGGCCCAAAAGAGCCCTAAAAGCCCCCAAATATCATCCCTGGTACTTTTGCAATAGCACCGCTTTTACGAATTGAGCATCAATGTGTTGTTTTACATGGTGAAACTGAAAGCCGCAACTTAAATGTTGAGTGAGTAGTTCGACCGCCACTTAGAAGTGCTGCTGCGATTCCGGACGATGCTACTGCAATTGCAATTTAGAAAGAACTATATTAGTTAGGACGGTCTTACCAGTACTACCAGGGCCATCAATAAAAAAATGATTGTTGTTACACTTCATTATTCGTTACACTTTGTAATATTTTGTTGTAGACATTTATCTGTTCTGGAGTTAATTTTAGTTCCTTCTCAGATATATCTACTTCAGTATTATCTCTTTGGAGTTATGGCAAACCGAATTCATTTAAGAGTTTTCCAAACATGTAAATCGTACTCTCAATCGAAGCCAAGCCCTCGTTAAGAAAAGTAACGTATCATTGTAAGATATTTCCTGATTATTTTGTTGTGAGCGATTTTTGAAATCGTTCCGTAACTGTAACGCGTTGAACATTTGGCAAAGAATCAGCATTATTGCAAACACCTCTCTGAGTCGGAAAGCTTTTTCAGAGATGGCGGCATCAGACAGTGCATTTCTTAAGACTAAAGTACCGTTATTTTACTATATAAACGAAGGAATTTGCCAAATTTTTTCACTTGCAGACTGTCAGCACTATTAGTGACGGATTTAGCTTCAAAGTTTACTTCCTGTAACACTTCATAGTGACGCCAAAAATATAAACTTCGTGCCGTGCGGCGTTTTTAAATGCCGGCAAACCTTTAGGCAGGTCCTCTTCATTTTTGAATCTGATCTTGCCGCGAAACACTTTATGCCGATCCTGCCGCTTATCATGGCATAATAATAATTTTATTACATTAGATTCGAGAATTTTATTAGTAAAACAGTAGCACTTTTTGTAAAAAATACCCAAAATTTTTACCGATTTTTGAACACTGTTGTACTAAAAATATTCTCAATCTAACAATCTTCTTATTCGCAAATTTGGGGTCCTAAATACCTTTCGTTTGAACCCTGCTTTTGGGTAGATATTTTAGATTGATAAAAACTTACGGCGAAAAAAGACAGAGTTTCGATAGTATCGTAAGTGTGCACGTAGAATTTTTGTTTGATATATATTTGTTGATGAATTTGTTGTTTTTTTCATTTTTATGTTGGATAAAAATAAATATAATGCAATCTTCTATTTAATAAAAGTAAATATTTCGGAATAATATAAATTTATTATTTTTCCTGCAGAAAATAACTTATATATATTTTAAATAACTATAACTGAATATTTAAATTTGAACGAGCAAAATATATTTTTAATATGCATACATAAAATTAGTTCAATAAATAATTCGAATTTATATTTTAAAAATTGATGAAGTTTATAATAGAACTAGCTTATACCCGGAGCGCTTCTCCCCTAAAAGAGGGCGTAGCTTTAGTGAAGCCATGCTTTTATAGTAAGTTCCTACCGAGTTTCATTGATGTGTGACTTATTTCGAAAGCTATACCAAAAATTTTGGGTGCTGAAAAAGTACCACGCCCCTCGTCCAACACCCATAAAATGTTACCTGTGGAACAGTATGTGTAAATTGAGGTCGAATACTGAATTCCGAGGCTGCGCGACCTATAATCCCAAAACTGTTTGAAACCGAAAATTTTAGGTGTATTTTAGGTGTATTTTAGGTGCCTTTTACGATCGGCATCAGAATTCACAGGAATCCTCTCAAGGCTTTGGTATAAAAATTGGCTTAGCGGTTTCGGAGTATTTACGTGATAAACACATATACCCACATACGTATATACATTAAGTCGCCTCACGCTCCTTAGAAAAAAAAAGTTGTTCATTCCGATTCTTCAAAATAATCCATGGCTTATGTTAGGATGATCCCCAAAATATTTCGACTAAACATATTGGCTGGTATGTTAGTTAGAAAAAAACGAACGGTTAGAAATAAGATTTTATGGATTGTTTTAACTTTTTTTATATTATTTTCATTTAAATTCAAACGAATCTTTTCCTATACTACTTTTAGTCAAATAAATTGTACAATGTAAAAAATGTGTAAATTTTTTTGTATTTTCATTCTTTTAGTTATTCACTTTACACTATATTTTATCATCAATAGATAATTTATTTTACTAAAAGTAACATGGTAAAACAAAAAAAATTATAATTTGAATTTAGTGCAAATAATACGAAAAAAAATGTTAAAAAATTAATGAAAATCTGCATTATCTCTGGTCCGACTGTAAAAATTTAAAATTTTTTGGTGTAGATTGGAAGAACTCTTTCATTACTATTATTTCTGACCGTTTGTTATTTTTAACTACCGCACCAGTAAATATTTTTATAAAAAACTCGGTTGAGGTGCGTGGCTTGTATGCCATAGAACCTAGGTTCGAATTCCACCTGGCACACAAAGTTTTTTCAATTGAATTAATTTTTCTTTTCCGTAGAGGCCGTCATCTCTATGCAGACAATGGCAAACCTCAGAGAGTAAAAACTGGCATGAAAATCTTCTTGAGAACATAAGCCGTTCGGAGTCGGCATAAAACTTGTAGGTCCAGTTCTCGATCATTTGTGTTCAAACATTCCACAACACGCACAACACAATTCATCATAAGAAGCTCGGTCAAAGTCCTTTCAAGGGCTGAAATTGGCCATTTCGCGTTTTTTTTTTTTTATTTGCGGGTGGTACAAGTTGGGGTGGCAAATTTTATATATATATATTGACCGCCACTTAGAGCACCTGCGTATGAAGTGTTACTATCAAAACGCGTACAACTCAGGAATAAGCATGATTTCGAAAAAGTGGGCGTAGATATGGTGCAACCACGCCCATTTTTAACAGTTGCCGATAGTGACCTTATGTAAAAAATTACCAATTCTTAGTCTTCTACGGTAAAAGCCGTCTAATATAAAGCATTTTTACTGATTTGTGGGCGGTTAAAGTGGACGTAACAACATTTGTATATACATAGTGACTGTCACTTGGATCCATAGCACCTGCATACTAAGATTTCCTATCAAACTGTGTACAACTCAGGAATAAGCATGATTTCGAGAAAGTGGGTGTAGATATAGTGCGGCCATGCCCATTGTTTGTGCATTGGCCGACAGTAATCAAATAAACTAAATTACCAAATCCTAGTCTTCTACTTTTTTACTGATTTGTGGGCGTTGAAAGTGGACGTGACAACATTTATATATACATAGTGACTGCCACTGGGATCCATAGTACCTGCACACTTAGATTCATTATTAAAACGTGTACAGCTCAGGAATAAGCATGATTTCGATAAAGTGGGCGTAGATATAGGGCGGACATGTCCATTTCTTGTACACTTGGCTGACAGTAATGATTAAAACTAAATTACCAAATCTTAGTCTTCTATGGCAAAAGCCGTCTGATATAAAGCATTTTTACTGATTTGTGGGCAGTAAAAGTGGGCGTGACAACGTTTATATTTACATAGTGACTGCCACTTGGACCCATAGCACCTGCATACCAAGATTGACTATCAAAACGTGTACAACTCAGGAATAAGCAAGATTTCGATAAAGTGGGCGTAGATATAGTGCGGCCATACCCATTTTTTGTACATTGGCCGACAGTAACCATACGAACTTAATTGCCAAATCTTAGTCTTCTACGGCAAAAGCCGTCTGATATAAAGCATTTTTACTAATTTTTGGGCGATAAAAGTGGGCGTGACAACATTAATATTTACATAGTGACTGCCTCTTGGACCTTTAGCACCTGCATACCAAGATTCACTATCAAAACGTGTACTACTCAGCAATAAGCATGCTTTCGATATAGTGGGCGTAGATATAGTGCGGCCATGCCCATTTTTTGTGGATTGGCCGACAGTAACCATACGAACTGAATTACCAATTTTAGTCTTCTACGGCAAAAGCCGTCTGATATAAAGAATTTTTACTGATTTGTGGGCGGTAAAAGTGGGCGTGACAACGTTTATATTTACATAGTGACTGCCACTTAGACCCATAGCACCTGCATTCCAAGATTGACTATCAAAACGTGTACAGCTCAGGAATAAGCAAGATTTCGATAAAGTGGGCGTAGATATAGTGCGGCCATGCCCATTTTTGTACATTGGCGGACAGTAAATATACGAACTAAATTACCAAATCTTAGTCTTATACGGCAAAAACCGTCTGATATAAAGCATTTTTAATGATTTGTGGGCGGTAAAAGTGGGCGTGACAACGTTTATATTTACATAGTGACTGCCACTTGTATCCATTGCACGTGCATACCAAGATTCACTATCAAAACTTGAACATTTCACGAATTAAAACGATTGCTGAAAAGTGGGCGTAGATATCGTAAGACTACGCCCATTTTTTGTACAGTCACCGGAAGTAACCATCTGAACAAAATTACCAAATTTTAGTTTTATATGATTAAAACCGTTTGATATAAAGCATTTTTTTTGGTTTGTGGGCGATAGAGCCAATTTGGGTTGTATGGGAGGTACCACGCCCCCTTGTCCAATCAACACCAAACTCCACAGGAACACTTCCCGAATGTTGCTTCAGAATCCCTAAAAATTTCATAAAGTTTGGTTCGGTGGTTTTGGAGTCTATACGTGATATACACACATATCCACATACCCAGATAGCCACATACCCACATACATACATTCATTTTTATATATATAGAAGATACCCTGTAGGAAAATCAACTAATTTAAAAGTAGTTGATAAAGTAGTTTTTTGTCAACCACAACTAGTTGAAATTCTGACTTTTTCCCATAGAACGAACTAACTTATTTTGTATGGTGATGTCCGCTAAATAAGGCAATTGACTTTCGTCTGATATATTTTCAACTACTTGTTAAATTAGTTATATTTAAACTATTTTTTAATGACTTTAAAACAACCAATTGAAAACTATTACTCATGGAATAAAGTTAATAATATTTGATGAAATAACATGGTTAAATATATATAAACTTGTAATATAATAAAAATTTGCAATTAAAACATGTCAAAATCATAGTAGTTGCCGCCTTAATATAATTCAAAGTAGCTCATATACTGGTTTATTTTAAACTAGTTTTTTAATTAGTTGTTTTTAAAAACAAGTTAGTTCGTTCCTATAGGGTAGTGACTGCCACTTGTATCCATTGCACGTGCATACCAAGATTCACTATCAAAACTTGAACATTTCACGAATTAAAACGATTGCTGAAAAGTGGGCGTAGATATAGTAAGACTACGCCCATTTTTTGTACAGTCACCGGAAGTAACCATCTGAACAAAATTACCAAATTTTAGTTTTATATGATTAAAACCGTTTGATATAAAGCATTTTTTTTGGTTTTTGGGCGATAGAGCCAATTTGGGTTGTATGGGAGGTACCACGCCCCCTTGTCCAATCAACACCAAACTTCACAGGAACACTTCCCGAATGTTGCTTCAGTATCCCTAAAAATTTCATAAAGTTTGGTTCTGTGGTTTTGGAGTCTATACGTGATATACACACATATCCACATACCCACATACCCACATACATACATTCATTTTTATATACCCTATAGGAACAAACTAACTTGTTTTTAAAAGTAACTAATTAAAAAACTAGTTTAAAATAAACCAGTATATGAACTACTTTGAATTATATTCAATTCAAACTTCAATATATGAAGTAATTGAAATACTACTGAAAAACCAGTGATTGATAAACTACTTTGAATTATATTAAGGCGGCAACTACTCTGATGTTGGCATGTTTTAATTGAAAATTTTTATTAGATTACAAGCTTATATATATATTTAACCATGTTATTTCATCAAATATTATTAACTTTTGGCCATCAGTAATAGTTTTCAATTGGTTATTTTAAAGCAATTAAAAAAATAATTTAAATGTAACTAATTTAACAAGTAGTTGAAAATATATGCAGACGACAGTCAATTGACTTATTTAGCGGACATCACCATACAAAATAAGTTAGTTCGTTCTATGGAAAAAAGTCAGAATTTCAACTAGTTGTGGTTGACAAAAAACTACTTTATCAACTACTTTTAAATTAGTTGATTTTCCTACAGGGTATGTAGAAGAAGATAGATAAATAACTACCATGTCAGTCTCAAATCTGCGTATATGTAAACCTGCATTGATTTAATGCAGTGATTTAATTTTTTGTAATATGTATGTATTATTTATTGTATTAATCTTGCTGAAGATTATCAAAAATAAACCAAAAAACGAAATTAATATATATGTATATGCAAATATTACATGCATACGTATTAATAACAACAACACAAGCAGTTACTCAAGAATATTCGTAAAACTATTCGTAATTCTTGATTTATATAATGGTTTATTTGCAGTAGCGCTGCGTTTTTTAAATCTATATCAATTAAAATGAAATGGTGTTCGTTGGATTCCGATGCACTCATGAACGGCTCATCCGATTTGAATGGATTTTTCTTTATTTTGTTGATATTTATGCGAGGATGGTTTATAAAAACAAATTAATTGCCACACCCTCTTCTACCGCGCACAAATCAATAAAAAGACTATATTTCAGACTTTTTAGTTCGTATAAGACTGAAATCTGGTAATCAAGTTTGTATGCTTGCCGTCGGCAACAGTACTAAAAATGGGCGCGGTGGCACTATAAATACGCTCACTTTTAGGAAATCATTAAGACTCCAAAACTTCTGGGCCAATGGTGCTGAAATTATGGCAGTAGATTGTTTTCGAGAACGAGATGGTTTAGGGGAAAACAAGTGTGCCACACCCACTTTTACCGCCCACAAATAAAAAAGTATGATTTCTAGAACGTCCGTGGCGAAGCCACGTTACATCAACGACATGCATCGCTTCTTCGTATTGCAACGTCTTAATTTCTGTGTACATCAGGCGGACAGAGCGAACCCACCCTAATTGATTGGAATCTGCCAGCAGACTGAAAGTTTTTAGCGGCTCAAGCATTTAAGTGGGAACCAGAATGGTGTAGCTTGTAGAGCGTAGTATGACCTGCCAAAAGTTTAAATATACGTACGTTATATAGTACGTCTGTGGCTCGTAGCTGTAGTTGTAGCGCAAGTTAAGCTAACTTTATCTTTTGAGTACTACGCTGCTCTGAAAATGGTATTAATGATGCTTTTTTTAGGATTGAGTATATCAAGTCGATACTGCAAACGTTGTCGGTACCGAAATAAGTGCTGAAAGTGTTCAATATTTCTAAAATCGAAAAAAAATGGTAAATAAGTGTTCTCTGAAGCGCTCATGCCATTGTGGACAAATTTTTTGGCGTAGCGGGCTACACACTGAACAGGTGATGAGGTTACTACCTGGAATCGCTACAACTACATTGCATTCTGTTCACGCTTTATATACGTATGCATAGCTGTCACTGTTGCAACTTTTTAAAACCACTACTCCTTAAAAAATGTCCTCAAATGTAAATAAAATTCCTTAAAAAAATTGTTTGTAACGGTATTTTAATCAAATAAAAATTTAAGATACGTATTAGTTTTTAAAATTTAGTTGTGGGTATAAGCGCTGCAGTATTGCATATTTCTTCCAATCGTTTCTTATTTAACCCGTTAACGCCCAAAAGGACACCTTTTGGTTGAAACTCTTAGCAGAAAAATTTAAACGCAAGGTCTGAAAATATTTTTTTTTTTTAATGTGCTCGACACGATGCTATAGTCAGATATTATATTCTGTGATTTTTTTTTTTAATTTTTACAATGGGAGATGCATTTTTTGATAGTCAAGAACATAATAAAAGATGGACGGACGGCATTAAAATTTTCCAGATATGGTAATTCATTTTGCTCCGATTTTTCTCTCAAAAAGTAAGACGTAAAATTTTTTTATTTATGCCATGGTGGCCCTAGAAAAATTTTAAAAAAGTAGAAATTTTTCTCATGAGCTAATAATTTTACTATGGAGTCGACTAAGCAGAATAACATATTTGATTGAGAAAATTTTGTAAGGGCTGTGCATAAATCACGTAACATGTTTTTGGCCAATTTTAGACCCTCCCCTGCCTCTATGTCACACTTTGTCACAAAGTCTTGAACCGCCCCAATTCACAGTGTGCGATTTGACCAATCTAGGCGGACAAAATTCAAATTTTTTATATGATTCCGTGGCTCATTCCTAAAAAAAAATTGTTACGGAGCTGGGGTCTATCTCAAACATCCTCTTAATTACAGGGTGTTTCATTGAGTTGCCTATATAGAAAAATTCACTTTGAAAAACTAAAATGCACTAGAACAACACAAAATTGTGTATCTTCTCTGTTATTGAAATTAATTTCTATTTAGGAGAACTTGCAGGCTTTTAGTTTTCCAAAGAAAAACATATTAATTTTTTTTCAAAAATCTAAAAAAATATAAGAATAAACAAAGTAATAGTTATTCAGAATTTGAATTTTTGCTTGTAGGATTACTCTCACTTCCTTCTAGTGCTTGGTAATTTTAGAAGTTCCATAACTCCCTGCAGTTATGCATTATCAAGTGGTGTTGGATTATAGTTTGCTTTTGTTATATATGAGCTAACCACAGGGTCCGAAGTTATCAAACCTTTATGCAATATTTCCAGTATGTCTTGGTACTTGATTTCATCCTAGAGTGGTTCATTTTATTGCACGCTGTATTAAGAAAAATTTCAATCTTTTGGAGAGTTTGAAATGCAATAAAAAAAAAGCCATGATTTCAATGATTGAACTAAAAATTAGTCCAAGATTTTTGACTGTATACTAAATATTGCATTTAGATAGTATCTTAGTATGAATTATCAGCTTATAATGATGGTCTTGGACTTTTGTAATTTTTTTTTTTTACATCATAAAGTTGCATTCTTGAGATATTAAGGCCTCTACCTAAAATACAAATATTTTGGTTATCTGCAAAACCTAGCAGCTAAATTTTTGTATGAACTATCTATGAGAGTGAAACTTAATAAAAAAATTCAATTTATATGCATACGTATGCATACAAACTTTTTGGCAGTCCATCAAAGTGTTAGCTGAATTTATCTTTCCTTATTTATGATACATTTTCCATCGCTAATTTTAATTAAACTTAAACTTATTAAGCGGCTTATTTTATTGTGAATTAATCTACATATTTTCACAAAAGTTTTCCATTGCAAAAAAAGTTTTTAAGTCAACAACTTTAATCAGCGTACTTAATACAAAAACTACTATCTTGAGGCTTAAGAATAATTTTGAAAACCATAAAAAGCACCATTTTACGACTGCCGTTTTAGATATTTCGGATAAAGCGATCATTTTAAAACTTTTGGCATGGCTTTATGTGTGTACTAGCTTTATTTTCAAGAAAAACAAATGAATTTTTTGAAAGTTTTTTTTTTACTTTTGTCCTCCTAGATTGATAAAATCTCACACTGTGCGATGGAAACACTTTTATTTTTTTTTTAACATTTATGGTTTTTTTTTATAATTTAGCAGTTTGTTATGAAAAAAGCTTAAAACACGTTATATTTATTATTAGTTTTATTGTTATGAAAATAACATTTAAATTTACTGTTGTTTTATTGTGTTTGACCAACAATTTGATGAAAAGTTTTACAATGTGAACAGATTTGTTTAGACACAAATTAAAGCTTTTCTGGCGTTAACAAGAACACCAACCAGTGGCGATGCGTTATAGCTTCGTTGTTAACAACACTTTGATGTTCGCTTTGAACGTGAAGTTATAATAGCGTTTTCAATGACTGCTTGAGAGTAAGACTTTCCACTTCAGTTCGGAAAAAAAGTAACTTTAACTCCGTTTTCTGCTCTTACTTACTCTTGACTTTTGTTTTTAATGCTGCTACACTTGTTAAAGGTATTTTAAATGCCTTTTTTAAATTTGCTAGGCTCAAACATAGTTTTAGCTGTCTTTTTTTCAGCTTGTCAGCTTGTTTTCACATCCGTTGTGATCTGTTGTGATGTAACGCCCGACCGACCCCCCTTCCCCACAATTTCACACTTCGTCACAAATTCTCGACCCCTCCCCCCTTAAAGTGTTACCTAATTTATGAACTGCCTCTAAGAAAAATAGAAATTTAAATATTTTGGCTTTTAAAGAATTAATTACAAATTCTTTAATATTTCATTCAGGGTCACAATGGAAAAAAATTAGATATTGTAAGTTTTCTTTTTTGAGCAGCCATTCTGGGAGAAAAAATCGTAATCAAAATTTTAGCCAGACTTGGAAAACTAAAACACTCTCATCATTTTGGAATGTGTTTCCGACTTTAAGAAAAAATGTTTAGAAATGTTCAAAATCACCGAAAAAACTGAAATTTTTTTTTAACTGTCAATTAATAATTCGTGTAAAATCGTGTAAAGCACCCATAAATATAGAAGAAATAGGTATTTTCTAATATATTTTTCAGGCTTATCCTTATTTTTCTGCTCAATGTTTCAAACAAAAAGTGTCATTCTGGGCGTTAACGAGTAAAATAAAAGAAGTATTTATAATTGTCAAATTCCTCAAAATTTCCTCAAAATAAAATTCCTCAAAAATTACTCACAGCCACTGTAAATTCCTCACGTTTTGAGGAATTCCTCGCAAAGAGCAACACTGTTTGCTTGTAAGGCTCTAAGAATTCATAAAACGCGTTCGAGATTTCGGCACGAACTAAAGCAACAGGCATATGAATGTCAGCAGCAACTGAATCAATGCATTTTTCTCATACAAAAATGTGAATTTTTCTTCTTTTATTCAGCTATCATATGGCTTACTTAGAGAAGTGACAAAATACAAAATTAGATATTCCTTTTATGCACAAAATAACTGATATTTTGGCATAAGTTTTATCTTTGTACGATGAATATTAAAGGATGTATTATACACTAAAGTGTCACCCAAAAAAACCTTAGCATGATCTTGAAGAAATTTTTGAAAATACCCCAAAGCCGATGGTTTTTTTACCGATTTCGATATCCTTTTGGACTTAAAATCTACTTAAATCCAGCTCCCAAAATATGAGTGTCGAAAAAAGCGTTTTTTTTACCCACCTTAACCAATAGGTACTCATGGAATAACTATTGCTTACTGCAAAAAATAAGCTGTAGTAATACATACTTAATATTGAATCAACAACTATTCTTAACAGATGCTTTTGAATCAATGGATAGTGTTTTGAACTTCTAATCATAACGTTGTGGGTTCAATTCCACGCGGCGGATCAAAGAAATATTTTTTAAATATAATAATATATTAAATATATAATAGATGTAAAGAACAAAGAAACATCAATTTCTAAGGAAAACGCTGTCAAAATTAAAAATTGTCGTTTTTGAGATTTCACTCAAGCAAATCACAGAAAGAGGCGTAAAAAGCTTCGCTTCAAAAATAAAATCACGAGAAATGTGTTTAGTTTGTTTATAATAATTTCTTAAAAGTGCTGTGACAACATCTTGTAACTAACGAACTAGGACACCAAGGGCTTCGAAATTTTTGTCAGCTCATATTTGAGTGAATACATATCTATCCTTAAAAAAACGTTTAGCCCCTCCCATTTTAATGCGGGCATGAAAGGGTTAAGTTATTTTATATTTGTAAAACATGTTAACAAAATAAAAAAGTTAAAATAGTTATTTTGCAGACCAGATGTAATGATATACATTGAGTACGACGCACAACTCTTTAGAGAGCATTATGTCGATAAGTGTTTTAAATTCTACGAGTATTATATAGAACTTAGTTTTAATCAGACTAAAATCAAAATATTTGCGCTCAGCAGCTCCTGAGCTATGTTGAAAGGAACATCAGACTATTAACAAATTCGGTCAATTCTTTAAAACAAATTTCTCCTGATCAATTCTTCATACACCTTACTTTTTCCCAAAATGTAGCAACATCAGTACAATTTTATAAAAAATTAAAAATTTCTCAAATATTGCTACCAAGTGTTGATTTTTGTGAAATGTTGTGAATTTTTTTTACACTTTTTACAAAATTAGAAGATAATGTACCGATGTACCAAGTGAAATTACATGCCCCAATTTTGGTACAATTGTACCAAAGTGGCAACCGAGCCTATAACAGTGTCAGACAAAACTAAAGCACGAAACGTACCTTTTAACCACTCTATTGAATAAAATTATTGTATAAGTTAAAAATCAATTTGTTTCTATTAACAACAAGAATTGAAAATTAATTGAAGGTACAACAAGAACAAGTGCTATTGTATCCATCCAACAAGAAGGTCTTCCTACCGACCCTGTCGAGCTGAAAAAAATGTTCATTAACTTCCATGAAAGCCTCAACATTTCTCCCAATGATGTTGAAAACGACCTTACTGCATTTGCATCGCATACTAGCTCAAAGTATATATGGCATTTACAAAGAGCACGTTCTAACTTCAAAAATTTCTATTGTCCCTAACTCTCATCCTAAAACAATGTCCGATTATCCAGCCTCCCGAAATACACTACCTTCAATTGCGTCTTTTAATATATCCTACCACAATTGTGGTGGCATGAGAGGCAAACTCAATAAACTGTTTGTTGAAGCTAAATCTTGTCATTTCAATGTTTTTTTCTTTACGGAAACGTGGTTGAATGACGCTATCAAAAATGAAGAAATTCTAGATAGCAACTGGACAATATACCGGAATGACAGAGACTATGCAAGCTCTGGCCTGTCTCGAGAAGGCGGTGTCTTAATTTCCACACATAACTCCTTATCTAGTGAATTGATTGTAACCTGCTCCTCCAAATACTTCGAGCACAAAATAATCAAAATAAGGCTAGATCAATAAGCTTCCGTATAGATAGCTGTTATTTATATTCCTCCGAATTCAACCTACAATTCCTTCAATGAATTATGTGAAATGATAACGTCAATAACAGCCGCGTTAAACGAAGATGATAGAATTATTATATTTGGAGACTTCAACCGTCCCAATATAACTTTTGTGCACGATGATGATGACAACCATCTCCTTCCAATTAACCTGTCCAATGCGGTCGACTTCGATTTATTAAGTACTTTTTATAGTAATGATTGTCAGCAAGTAGCTCCAGCTCTAAACCGAAACAATCGCTGGCTAGATTTGATTTTTACTAACTCATTAGTCCAACCTGTGAGGCTGAGCAGATATTTTCCAATACCCTCCACCATACTGCTTTTACTACTGAGTTATGTACTAACAACATAACTTTTATACAGTCATTCAATAATTCTATTGTATACGATTTCCTCAATGCCGATTACAATAACATTAAAAATGACTTAAATTGTTTGGACTGGAACCACTTGTCTGCACTAGAATTGGACGATACTGTATCGTCTTTCTATCAAAAAGTCTTCTGTATTTGATACTCATGTTCCAAAAATAAAAAAAAAAAATAAACTATCGGAACCGTGGCTTGATTCAAATCTTAGAAATTTGAGAAATCAAAGAAATTAACTTTACAGAGTCATTAAAAATTGCGTCATTGTAAGTGATGCGGTAAAGGTTAGATACGAAGAGCTGTCTAAGGAGTTCTCCATTAAGTCCGAAGAGGCTTATAGGCTTTACACCAATTTAATTGGAGAAAGGATTATTGAAGTCCCGAAAAAATTCTTCGATTTTGTAAATGTAAAACGGAAATCGACCGGATACCCAAAATTCATGTTTAAAGGCAATGTTACTTCATCTAACTCACAGGAAATTTGTAATCTCTTTGCGGATCATTTTAAAGAAGTCTTTTGTTGAAATACTTCCCAAAATCAACATACATTTGCTAGTATAACTAGTAGACCGGCATTGGTTTGTGAAATTAATATAACACGGAGTGACATAACCAATTCCATTAAAGAATTAGATTCAAATAAATCTCCAGGTCCAGACCTTATACCACCAATTTCACTTGTTCAATGCTTAGACCAATTAATTACGCCGTTACATATGATTTTTAACAAATCCTTGCATACAGGTATATGCCCAACTTTTTGGAAATCTTCTCATCTTACGCCAATTTATAAAAATGGCGACAAGGTATCAGTTGAAAATTATAGGGCTATTGCAATACTGTCAGCTATTCCCAAGCTATTTGAAAAAATTATATGTCCCAAACTCACGAACGTAACTAATCCGTGTTTAAACGAGCAGCAACATGATTTTCGTAAAGGACGATCAACAACCACAAATCTTACAATCATGGCATCAGATATTCTTACTAAAATGGAAAAGGGCTACCAAATAGATGCAGTCTATATAGATTTTAGTAAGGCCTTTGATCGTGTTGATCACGAAATCCTAGCTAAGAAACTAGAAAAATTTGATATCAGGTACTGTGCTGAAATGGCTCAAGTCTTATCTTTGTGAAAGATCCTAATATGTAAAATTTCAGGGTACTTTGTCTAAAAAGATTGTTGTCTCGTCGGGTGTACCTCAAGGTAGCCATCTTGGCCCACTTCTCTTCAACATATTTATTGCAGACATATCTAAAGTTTTGCATGATGTCCCCATCTCTTGTATGCAGATGACTTAAAATTATATACTATACCATTATACTTATATTAAAATTATACTATACCATTATACGTCAGAAGTGGATTCAGTATTCTTACAGAATAAGCTTTTGTCTCTTGAACAGTGGTGTAGTCAAAATAAACTTTCTTTAAATATAAATAAGTGCTACAATATAAGTTTTGCCCGTAAAATTGTAATAACATATAGCAGATACATGCTAAATAAGGTGGAACTTAAAAGGGTCAACCACATAGCAGATCTTGGAATAATTCTTGATAGTAAGATGCGCTTTAGCCTTCACTATGATCATATCATATCCAGGGCAAACAAAATGCTCGGATTCATAAAAAGACGTGCAAAAGAATTCAAAAACCTTTGGGTACCTAAAACCTTATACTGCGCATTAGTGCGACCAATCTTAGAATACTGTTGCATAATTTGGAACCCAGCTTTTTTAGTGCATAGTGAAAGGCTAGAATCTATTCAAAGACAATTCTTGCTTTTTGCATTGAGAGACCTATATGATCATCGTGACTTTACAAATTTACCAGCATACGAGAGTAGACTGAAAATCCTCAATTTAATGTCGCTGTCATCAAGGAGAATATTATTTTGCTCAATGCTTTACATTTGATGTTATTACTGGTAACATCGGTAGCGAATACATCTCGAGCAAGGTACTATTTAATGAACCAATAAGGCGAACAAAAAAAAAAACGAAATGGCCATTTCAGCCCTCAAAGAACTTTGGACGAGCTTCGAATGATCAATTGTGTTGTGTGTGATGTGAAATGTTTGCACACAAATGATCGAGAACTGGAACTACATGTTTTACGCTGACTCCGAACGGCTTATGTTCTCAAGAAGCTTTTCATGGCAGTTTTTACTCTCTGAGGTTTGCCATTGTCTGCAGAGAGTTGACGGCCGAACAGAAAAATTAATTCAATTGAAAAAACTTTCTGTGTCGGATGGAGGATTCGAACCTGGGTTCTCTGGCGTAAGAGTCACACACTCTACCCACTACGCCACGGCCGCCACAATAAGGCAAACAAGGTATACGAAATTGTTAAAAAAATCGCATCACAACACTATTTACGCATTGAAAGAGCCCTTGAATAGATGTTGTAAAATATTTAATAATATCGTTTCCTTTCCAAATCACTTCTCTTTACATAACTATCCCCTTATTAAACACCAATAACACCATAAAAACGTCCTATGCCCAATGGTACATATAAGCGAATCTCTCCAATTCCTTTTCACCATTCTGATCCCTCTTCCATTTTCTTGATCTAGCATTTGTAGAAAAATTGTATATGAAAAATGTTAATGTTAAATAAGTAAAACACGGCATTGTAATATTAAATAACTCTATTCTCTCATATCCAAATGCCTGATTTTACATTACCGTCTACCACCCATACCTAAACAAAATTGAGTTGTGTTGAATTAAATACTTTGTAGAAACACTTTTATCTTTAAAGTTCAACTTTTGTTTATTTACCTGAAAAAATTTTTCTGATCTTGTCAATTATTGAAAAATATTTTTTCACTTCTAATTTTGAGTTCGTATTGAATAAATGTTTCTAGATTCATTAAATAATTCTTAGTCTTAATTTCGCACAATTTTCTATCAATCATAAGTTGTTCTCCCATTTAGCTTTTCATCTTAATAACATTTTAGCATTGTATTGAAAATTAGTACATATTTTTACTATGTGTATAAAATCTGTTAGTATGTAAGCTTAGTATACAAGTTCCCCCTTCGTTCTTGTTCTTGTCTTTTCTTTTACGCCCACAACAAAATTTATCATAGTGTTTCATTTAAAACCAAAATATTAAAATAAACTCAAGATTATTACTAAAATTACTGCGACAAAACTAAAGCACATTATTTGGGTATACAAGAAAAATTTAGTTTTTCTAATGTTTGGTGGCGACACTTAGCACTGGTTCACATCTGCGAGGCATAGACTCTATTAGGTTATTTAAAACGTATTTTGAAATACTTTCCATGCCAATTCCGCTTGAGTTTTCGCGTCGAATATTCCTATCTATAATTTCCCCTAGATTTCTATGGATGTTCTATTATCATGTTGAAAGATCCACTATAACTGCAATTCTTTTTCCGCAAGAGGTAACATGACATCGTGAAGAATATTCTTGTATATGAAACGATCCATTATGCCGTTGATCCTATGAATTGGGTCGATTCCCTGGTCGGAAAAGCATATCCAGACCATTACGTTGCCTCCACTGTGTCTCACAGAAACCATCAAGTAACGTGGATGAAAATAGTACGGTTCGCCATTATGAAACAGCTCAGTTAACATGGGCTCTTACAAATTCAATTTGTGCTCTACGGTTTTTTGGAGAAATAAAAGGTTTTTTCGCTCCTGTATGTTCGTCCACAAGCCACCGTCCACAGCTCGTCGTTAGATGGATCTTAATGAAATATTTAAATGCAGTTCACTTTGAATAGATCTCACTGATATAAAGGGATCCCTGGTCCTCACGTTTTGTTGCTTTTGTTCGGTGGTCGGCCACCTTGATGCGATGTTTCGAAGGAACCAGTTGAACGAAAACGGCTTAAAGTTCGGGATACAACACTGTGGTCAACACAAAATTTTTGGCAATGCTTTTCACTAATTCGCATTTTTTAAATTCGTTTACAATTGTTTTCTCTAAATGCAGCAGAAGAATACTTATTTCGAGCATTTTATTAATTTTTTTTTTAAATTGTGTGACCCGGATAAATAATCCACCAACGACTGATTTAAAAGTTTAATTCTTTTCAAAGCGAAATTATTTTGCTTTGCCAATAACTGGTTTTATTCAAACGGTTCATTAACAACTTTTTGCTTGAAATGCGCTCAAACAATGAGTGACTGAGATTATGTGCTTTAGTTTTGTCGCAGCAATTGTGAGTGTTTTGTACTCGAAACATTATTGTAAAAAAAAATGTATTTGCAATAAATAATTGTATTTCGACTTTTTATTTTAACCAATCTGATATTATTACATATTTTTTAATCAAAATAAAACAAGTAAATACAAATTTTTAGTATATTTGTAGACTAAATTGCTAACTACAAGGACTCGTGCTTTAGTTTTATCCGACACTGTATATACTCTCATGAGTATATATTAATTAGCGCTTCAAAGCTCACACTGAAAACATAGTAGATTTAAAGCCCTTCTTGCAGAAATCTTATGAGGGTGAATTTTTTTTTTGTGCTTAGACTAAGATTGCAACATTAATTGTAGTGGACGGACTATCAAAATCAAACAGACATAATATAAATTTTATGCAAAGTACAAATAGTATATGCAGACGGACATGTTAAAAGGCAGTCGAATAGTGAAAGTGTCAATATTATTTAAACAAAATCAACATAATGTGGACATGCCGCTTTTAAATCATTAATTATTTTCGTCTCGAATCCACACAATTACTTTATTTATGTCATGCAAACTATTATATCTTTTAATTCATAATTTGTTTCACGTTACCTCCTTATGACACACCATGGCGTCATGCTGTTATTTTCAAAAAATAAAAAATTTTGCTCATACATATTTCCAAACATAAAATTTTACCCAGTGCAAAATCTCGCAACTTTTCGTCACGTATTCAAAGAACTCTCAAGCATGGACGTTAACTGCTTGACGTTCGCTTGAACACTGAATCTTTGATCGTTCTGTACGTGAGATAAATACATATTTTACTGCATTAACACAATCTCAAGCTGCCCGACACTGGCCTATAAGCAAAGCGGAATCAAAAAAAGCTTTTATAGGAACGTAAAAAAAACAAACAAAAAAGAAAGAAAAAGCTTTGTACATTTTTAGTAATATGTTTTTTTTTATGGTAATTAATCTTAAATTTTAATAACTTTTTAGGGTAGGTATTAAAAAATAAAGTATGCAATAGCTTAAGCTTAGAATGAAGCTTTAAATTAGTAAAATAATTATTGAAATTGATCCAGTTGATCTTAAGTTTACCTCACTCCAAGATACGTGATAAGCCTTTTATATAATAGTACTTGCTTATACCCGGTGTGCGTTGCTAGACCAAGCAACTATATTGGAAAATAATAAATATATTCAAAACTTTTATTTAACCCTTTGTTTGACACCACTCTCATTGTCCAATGCCTGTTTCAGATACCCGGTAGCAGGACATCACCAAATAGTAACTCCATTCTGAATTTCAATGTTCTGTGACTTTTACTTACACGAAAAACTGATGTTTAGCGATTTTGTATGAGAAATCGTATGGGCCAAAGGAGATCAGCTATTTTTGCAATATAAAGGGTGGTTAAATTTTAAAGGCCGATGTTGATTTTGAATAAAACACAAATTATTTAGGAAATTATTGTCATTTCATTTTATTATGGTAATATTGGAATGGTTCAATTATGTATGGAAGAAAATATTGGCCAAATGGCCGCCTCGACCTCGGCGGCCCACCTCCATCCGATGGTCCAAATTTTCGATGACGCTGAGGCATAAGTGAGGTTCTATGCCGTTAATTTGCCAAATTATCTCATCCTTTAGCTCTTAAACTGTTGCTGGCTTATCGACGTATTCCTTTTCTTTCAAATAACCCCAAAGAAAGTAGTCCAACGGTGTCAAATCACATGATCTTGGCGGCCAATTGACATCGCCATCACGTGAGATAACACGGCCATAAAATTTGTCGCGCAAAAGAGTCATTGTTTCGTTAGCTGTGTGGCAAGTGGCACCGTTCTGTTGAAACTACATATCGTCCACATTTATATCTTTCAATTTAGGCCATAAAAAGTTCGTTATCATCTCACGATAGCGAACACCATACACAGTAACTGCCTGACCGGCCTCATTTTGGAAAAAATACGGCCCGATGATGCCGCCAGCCCATAAACTGCACCAAACAGTCACTCTTTGTGGGTGCATTGGTTTTTCGACAATCACTCTTGGATTATTATTTGCCCAAATGCGGCAATTCTGCTTATTGACGAATCCACTGAGGTGAAAATGTGCCTCATCACTGAAGATAATTTTCTTCGAAAATTAATCATCCACTGTTGCCATTTCTTGTCACCATTCTGACCATTGACGACGCTTGAAATGGTCAAGAGGCTTTAGTTCTTGAGTCAATTGCACCTTGTAAGCGTGTAAATGCAAGTCTTTATGCATAATGTTCATCAACGACTAGCGTGAGAGGTGCAATTGTTGGGCACGACGACGAGTTGAGGTGGACGGCTCTTCAGCCACACTATCGCGAACAGCAGCAATATTTTCTGCAGATTGCGATTAACACTCTTCGCGGACGGACGTGTTTTTTAACTCCTCTCAAAAACGTTGCGTTATATACGTTAAAGCACTGTTCTGATTTAAAAAAAACTTGTTTAATATACGCGTTTTGATTAAATATATATGGTGCCCTTTATTAAATTATAGTTTGTGCGCTTAACAGCATCGAAAAACAAAAAAATATTAAAATAACTAACACCATTTTAACAATCGATGCAAAAAGAAAGAGAGTGTTGGTGACAATAAACATAGCCCCACACTCTATATACTAACGACACGAACTGTTTAAGTGTTTCTGCTACAATATTTTGCTTAACTTAGTGATTCATCGTTAGACGCTATTTCTACTTATTTATTCGTTCTCTGCTGCCCACTTCTCTGCAACAACTCTTTTACTTAATTTCTAGCTAAATTCAGCTATTCATCTTTCGTGTGCTTGCTATCTCTGCTGCGTTTTTTTTTTTATGACGCCCTCTCCTATGCTGACACGGCAAAAACGTGAGCAACTTGCTCCCCGTGCTGTGAAGGGACACCAAGGCAGGGTAGTACCAAAGACGACAACTCAGCTTCGTTTTTTTTTTTTTTTTTTTTAACTTAACCAACGCTCAGGGGATGCCCCCTTTAGATGCGAAAGCATTGCGTTAATTCGGAAGACGGGTGATAGTTAGTTGGAGGGTGGAAAGATGGAGTAGTGACGGTGAAGATTTGCTTTAAACTTACACAGATCAAAACTGCCGGGGAACACGCTCACAGGGAGATTATTCCACAATCGTACCGAGAGACTAAAAAACGAATTATCTCGGTAATGCGAGGTTCTATTGGGCACCGATGCAATGGTAAAAGGATGGGCTTAAAAAGCTGCCCGAGTAGACCCAGGAAATACACGAGCTGGTGACGTCAGGCAATGTACCTCCCTTGAACACTTCCCATGGTAGAACCTATACAATAGGCTTAGGCAACCAACATTGCGCCGATGCCCAAGAGTACTGAGAGGAGATAAAATGTTTTCATATCCTATCATATATATAGCACGCCATTGAATTCGGTCCAGAAGCTTCAAATAAGATCTCGAAGCTCCTGCCATTTAGGCCTTATATATGAGGTATAGATCACTCGAAGATCAGATGGGGTGAAGTATCGCTTGCACCGTTTTAAGAAACCTAGGCACTTGGCCGCTTCTTTAGACACATGAAATATATGATCATTCCAACGAAGGTCTGATTGTATCGATATGCCCAGAACATCAAGAGCATCTGACTCCAAAAGATCTACACCATTCATATTCATGGGAGCTAAGGGGCAGTTCATCCGCTTGTGGGTTAACAGGGAACACTGGGTCTTGTTTGCATTAAACTCTACTCTATTAGCAAGACCCCACTCGAAGATTTTTTTTAAGTCATTAAGAAGTGTGTCATTCATATATTGCCTCTTACTCTCAATCTCCAAAGAACTCGGACGTTTTTTGAAAAAATATGAAACACAAATGCTGCTGTTGTTCGCAAACAAAAGAATTGGGTTGTGAGTCAACGACAGAAGGTCGTTGATAAAAACCAAAAACAAAGTTGGCGATAGTACTGAACCCTGCGGTACTCCTGCGTTGATGGCGTGCTCACTGGACGAAATGCCGCCGATTACGACACGGATAGTTCTGTCCTTAAAAAAGCACGTGATCCACCGAGCAAAGATACCACCGACACCGTATGCAAATAGCTTTGAGACGAGTGCTTTATGCTACACTCGGCCTTTGAAATATCCAGAGCAACAACCCTGCTCTCACCGAACAGGTGAACGCATTGGTTCCATTTTTCTGTAAGGAACGCCATAAGGTCACCAGTAGACCGAGCCCTACGAAAACCATATTAACGGTCACTTAGCAATTCGTTGTGCTCCAGATAGTTCATTAGGTGGACGTTTATTACGCTCTCCATAACTTTGGAAAGCGTAGAGCATATCGCAATGGGTCGGTAGTTTGCAGCATTCGTGACATCGCCCTTTTTAGGTATCGGCTGGACATTTGCGACCTTCCAACAAAATTGAAATACTCCTGTTCTGTATGAGATGTTGAAAAGGTTGCGCAAATGCCGAGCCTGTGTAGAAGCACACGTTTTAAGCACAATTGGTGGTATGCCATCAGGACCAGAGGTATTATTTATGTTAAGATTTGCAAGGAATCTTTTGACTGCTCTCGTTCGAAAATATATCTGCTTCATTGAAGAAGAACTAGTCCCGACAAAGGGCAGTGGCTGACTGCTATCCGAGATTGTGGAATTGTGGGCAAACAATCCAGCCAACAGGTTCGCTTTATCAACCGAGTCAGTGAAGATTTGGTCATCTTTTAAAAGAGTTGGAATCGACGAAGACGTTTGATTTTTAACTCTTTTAACAAATGACCAAAAGTTTTTGCTCCCTTTAGGGCAGAGAAGAACCTGTTCTCTAATGCGAGCTTCGTGAAGAAACTTTTCGCGTTTTAAAATTGCGTTACAGCGATTCCTAGCCTCGATGCGAAGTCTATTAGTATCAGCATTCTTATCAGATCGCCAATTCTGATAGGCTTCCTCTTTGGACCTGACTGCAATCCTGCAAGTCTCATTTAACCATGAGTGGTCTTTTGATTTAATGCTTTTCTTCTTATTGGGGATAAAAGACCGCATACCCAATAAGATAATTTCTTGTACCATCACAGCAGCGGCATACACATTTCTATCAGCGAAACATAATTTCCAATTGAAGTTGCGATAAAAATTATTTAACGCATTCCAATTTGCTCTTTCATAAAACCATGCAGTCCTTTCCGGGGCTTTAGGCGTAAAGGTACGAAGGTCAGAACATGAAAAAACAGCGGAGATGGTACAATGGTCTGAATTGCCAAGAGGTGCATTGACACTCAGATCATATTTTTCATGATGAGAAGTCAGAAAAAGGTCTAAGATATTATGGCTTTACAAATCATTTCGAGGGAAAAATGTTGGTTCCTTCACTAGTTGAATCAATTGGTTTGATTCAGCAAAAAGCTCAACATATTGTCCTTCAGGTGTGATGTGGTTCGAGTGACATAACCAAGCCGAGTTGTGGACATTTAAACCGCCGGCAACAACGATTTCGCTGTCAGGACACAACCCCAAAATGTGCGTAATCGAATCAGAGAGAGAGAGAGTCCAATTTATTAAAAGTGGGGTATCTTCCTAAATTCGGACTTCTATACACGAAACAAAAATGTAGCAAGTGCGAACAAACTCTGAACCTCACCCACATGGAGCTGAATTCCGGATCGGTGACGCTCAGACCCCACTCGAACTGGTATGCCACATCTGTTCTTTTAAAAAGAGCGATGCCCCTATGCGAAGAAAACAATGGCAGTAAGTGATACCCAGGAATATGAAAATCCAGTGGATATGAGTCCTCCGTCACCTGGGTCTCACTTAGTGCCATTATTTGAGGCCTATAAAGAGCACAATATGCATAGACCGAGAAGAAATTCGCTCTCAGTCCACGAACATTGCAAAAATCTATGCGAAAATGTCCCGACATTTAGGCACAATGCAAGCCTCAAGCAAATAAGGGTAATAAGGTAATTAGTTACTTTCGCAAAAAATATTAAACACAGTGGACATAGGCAAAATGTACTGAAGTAAGTGTTATGCCTTTGCCTCAGCACAAATCAACCTAATGTGCAACCCCCCTCCCAGACGTAACTAATTGGAGAGGATGGTGGAGTGGACGGACACGAAAAAATGATTACTTACGCGTGGCGAGGAGCATAGAACAGCCCCTCGCGTGGTTAGCAAAAAATCGAAGCCCGAAATCGCTGCGATGTTGATGTTGCTGCTGGCAGCTCACGGCAAAACTGGTTTCAGCTGCATTTGTTGTTGATGTTTCTTAATTTATTTAATTTTATTTATTTAATTATTTGTTACAAGTTTTTATTTCTATTAGTACTATTACACCGAATTCATTCCACAGTGTTACTGTTTGCTTGTTTGATGTTTTTTTTTTTTTTTTAGTTTATCGATGTTTTTGTTAGTTGTATTACTGTTTTGTTTTTTGATGTGGTTTACCCCCCTTCTCCCCCCCGTTGTGTTTGTTGTTATTGATGCTGTTGATTATTGCAGCTGCTTGTTTATTTCTTTTTTCTAAGTACAATACACTGGACGAACACTCATTTAACGACGGACGTTTTATTAAGTAACGGAACGAAACGAAGACACTGGATTTTTTGGTATGAACATATATTATTTTTTTTTTGCACGATGCGGTTAAAAACACAAGTAAAAGTATTTAATTAAAATTCCATTTATCTTTAACACTTAACATAAAACTTAGAGACCCACGACGGAAATAAATACAACGACGGAACATAAACAAACGATTTTAAAAATGTACCAAGGGGACGGCACGTCTATACCCCTTGACTGCACGATGTCAACTCCCTTTTTTGCATTCAACTTGCGGCGTTGGAAGAGCGGCTTAGTGTTAATGCAAAAGAAGCAAATAAAGATCTAGAAAATCGACTTCGTCAGCACGTAGACTCTTTATATAATCGCCTCTCCACCGATATTGCTAGCAAGTTCAGCAAGTTAGACAACGAAGTCTCTGCTATTCAACAGCAATTAAATAATATATTTTTTGAGTATGACAGCAAAATACTTAACTTGAAAAATCTAGTAAGTGCTATCTCCGCGACGACCTTGCAAAAAAAGTCTCAGACAACAACAACAACAGCATTAGCGTTAACACCAACAACAACAGCATTAATTATAATTCGGATGCTGTTTTGTTTGGATTAAAATTTGAAAGTGGGGAAAATCTAAAAGGTATATTTAACCTTATCTGCCGATCAATAGATTGTCAGGCGCCGCAAATAAAAGATATTTTCCACGTCAAGTCCAAAACGAATTCTTCAAACTCAGTAGTAATCGTCAAATTCTACACCCCGTTTGGTCGCAACCGGGTACTGAAAGCCTTTGGTGACTATCGCAGGCGCACTAAGAAGGCGGTTAACCTGAGAGACGCTGGGCTTGAAGTGGACGACAATGTCTCTATACACGAGAGCCTTACAGCTGAGACGAGAAAACTTTTACAAGCAGCTATCTCTTACCAGCGGAAAGCAAAAGTCTTTAACGCTTTCACACTCCGGGGTTCTGTCTTTTTTAGATTGTATAAAGGCGCAGATGCTGTTAAAATCAAAGATGAAAACGAGCTTCGGAATATCATATGCGATGCAGTTGCTGATGATGAAAATATTTAGTAGGGCTGTTCTCTATTTATATGATTTAAATATTTATTTATTAATTTTTTTATCTTTTCAACTTATGCTTTACTTTCTCTTCTTCTAAGTTCTATTCTTCTAAATGCTTTTAGTACAATATATATAGGAAAATTTCCTTATGTCGAGTGAAATTAGTTATCATCGTAATGCTAGCGAAAATCATAAAATTATGATTGAAGTGTTATGCAATCAACGCGCTGGCTTGAAAAATTTGCATTTCAATGCAAGAAGTCTTAGTGGCGTTAAAATAGATTGTGTAAGACATGCATTTGAGGATTCAAGTGTAGATGTAATTTGTGTTTCGGAAACTTGGTTTCATGTGGACGTTAATGACGCCTTATACAATATCAAAAGTTATAATCTACTTCGGAATGATAGAATAGATAGTAGAGGTGGTGGTGTATCAATTTTTTGCAAGGAAAATTTAACGGTCAAAGTTCTAGAAAAGTCCTCAGATTCAAAGGTAGAATTCCTGAATGTTGAAATATCGGACAACAAAACTAAAATATTTCTTTCATGTGTGTACAATCCATATCGAAATTGTAGTCTGGATCCATTGTTTACAAAAATCTCTAGCAGCTTTTTAGACTACGAACACTTTGTTTTGTGTGGAGATTTTAACATTATTATTTTATCCAATGATAACCTTGTTACGAAGTTCTTAGATAGTCTCTCTGAAGTAAGTCTCAATATAGTAAACACTAGAAGGCCAACACAGTTCGCAAATAATGCCTGCCCAAGTTTATTGGACATTTTTGTTGTGTCTGATCCATCGAACGCTTTGCTTTTTGACCAAATTTCATTTTTGTCAGATCATGATCTTATTTTCTGTGCCTTTAACATAAACCTTAGTCCAGCGCCATTCGAGGCTGTAATTCAGTATCGCGATTATAAAGCAATTGATTACCCTTCCTTGATGAGTGACTTATATCAAATAAATTGGTCTGACTGTTGGTTTCTCAACTCAGTTGACGAAAAACTTGCTTATTTCATTAATAATATAAATAATTTATTTGATGCACATGTGCCTTTACGGAGCCGTCGTGTGAATAATAACACCTGTCCCTGGTTTTCTGTAAAAACGTATTCTGTAAAACTAGCCTTAAAAAGGCGCAATAGAGCTTATAGTAAGTGGAAGCGGAACCCGACTGCTTTGAACTGGGAACAACATAAAAAAATGAAAAATGAAGCTACGATCGCTGTTCGGTTATCTAAACAGAAATTCTTTATGTCCAAGATAAATCCATCATTACCACCGAAGCAGATTTCGTCAAATATTAGGAGCTTAGGTGTTTATAAAACAGAACCTGAAACATGCCGTATTGATCCCAATCTACTAAATGATTTTTTGTTGCCTGAATATGACGATATATCTGTTCGAAATATTATAAATGAATTTCAATTTGATGCAGTTAGTGAATTTGACGTTGCTCGTTGCATTAAAAAAATTAAATCGAATGCTACCGGGCAGATGGTATTTCTATAAAATTCCTAAAATGTATACTGCCATATACAGGGTTGTCCATATTTGAAGCGCCCATTTTATTTTTAAATAAATCAAAGAAACCACAATTTTTTGTCTGTTCGTCATGAATATCATTTAATTGGATTCAAGTAGATTTGCCTACATTATTCCTTGAATATGATATCTCGTAAATGGTCGCCATTGGCCTCTACGACATATTGTGCCCGTTTGCAGCATTTTCCATGGTTTTCTTCAACATTCCGATGGGAATGGCGGTTATTTCTTGACGGATGTTGGTTTTCAGCTCTTCTAGGGTCTTTGGCTTGTTGACGTAAGCCTTTGATTTCAAATAACCATACAAAAAGAAGTCTGGAGGCGTTAAATCTGGTGATCTTGGCGGCCAATCGAAATCACCATTTTTTGACATCAAACGGCCAGGGAACAATTGCTTCAAAAAATCAATTGTAGTGCGGCTTGTGTGTGGTGGCGCGCCGTCTTGTTGAAACCAGTAGTGCCTGATACGCTTTTGACGAACGATTGGCATGAAAAAATTGTTTATCATATCGCGATAACGCTCCTGATTGACAGTAACTCTGTGGCCATTATCATCTTCGAAAAAGAACGGCCCAATGAGCATTTTAGCACAAACGTCGCACCAAACAGTGACTTTTGCATCGTGAAGAGGTACCTCTTGAATCTCTTGTGGATTTTCAGTTTCATACAAACGATAAATTGTTTTCTTGGAAGGCGCACTTTTCACTTTATTTATTTTTTTGAAAGCACGTTGAGTTTTCACTATTGACTTGTTTTGTTGAATGTAAATTTCAACAATTTTAGAGCGTTCGCGTGGCGTGTACTGTTCCATTGTAAATATTTGCTTGGAATGACGCTTCAAACGCGGTATGTCATTAGTCGATTTGGCATCACTGCGGAAAGTTACAGTGTTGCCAGATGGGCGCTTCGAATATTGACAACCCTGTATACTCAGCCCACTTGCTCACATCATAAGTCACTGCTTCACAACTTCAACTTATCGTGAGATTTGGAAAGTGGCAACAATTATACAAAATTATGTAGCAAAAAAATCCATGCTTGTGAACTAGCTGATTTTCGCCCAATAAGCATACTATCCTCAATTTCTAAGATTTGCGAGTCTCTAATGGCTGAACAGATTTCCCGCCACTTAAGCACATTCGGTCTTATGTCACACTTTCAGTCCGGTTTTCGTTATGGTCACAGCTGTTCAACTGCGATGGTAAAAGTTCTGGATGACTTAAGACTGCCATATGATAAGGGCCAACTAAGCTTGCTATGTCTGTTAGACTTCTCAAAGGCATTCGATACTGTGAATCATGCTATTTTGCTCAGAAAGCTTAAGATATACTTTGGATTTTCGGATACAGCATGTCATTTTTTGGAAAGCTATTTAGGTGGTAGATCTCAAAGAGTCAAAGTTAGGAATAATTTATCGTTATGTTAAAGAACCTCGAGTGGAGTTCCACAAGGATAAGTTCTTGGCCCTCTCCTGTTCACTATGCTTGTTAATCATATTTTCAGTAAATGCAGTCATGTTACCATGCATTCCTATGCTGATGATCTGCAACTGTATATGTCAAGACCCACCGGACTTGTTGAAGAGCTATGTGAAAAATTAAATGAAGATCTATATATGGTAGCTGAATGGGCCAGAGCAAACATGCTTCAGTTGAACCCTCTTAAATCTTTTGTTCTTCCGATTTCTAAGACTCCTTATAGAAATATTGATGTTCCACCAATTTTTCTAAATAACATTGAGATAAAATTTGTCAGTAAGGCCACTAGTCTTGGTTATCGGATCAACTCGACCCTGTCCTGCGAAGATCACATTAATTCAAATGCGTGAGCAAAATATACTATGTCTTACGAAATCTTCGAATGACTGCAGCATTTGTGCCGGTCGATACTAAAAAGAAACTCGTCTTGCAGTTGTTATTACCAGTTATAACATATTGGGAAGTTGTATTTAGCAAGCTCGTCTCGAGATCCCTACACAAACTTCTAGTCGCTTTCAATAGCGCAGTACGATATATATATAGTCTCAAAAAGTTTGATCATATATCATCCTTTTCAAATAAAATACTAGATCAAAGCCTACCCAATCACCTTAATGCAAGATATTGCATTTTCTTGCATAGACTCATACACTCACGTTGTCCCAATTACCTTTTTGAAAGCTACAATTCTGTCGATCGAGCAGAAGCATGAACCTCGTTATTGCGACGAACAACTTTAAAAACTCCAGCAGATTGTTTTTCGTTAGTGCGATAAGACTATGGAATTCACTACCAAATAATCTCAAAAGTGTCTCAGATATGAAGTACTTCAAGCATTTAATTTTCGAATACTTCTCTTAACTCCCTTCTATCTTTTCTTAATTTCTGCTTTCTCTTAAACCTTACAAATAATCTCTTCTATTGCTATTCTATATTCATTTAATTTTAAGTTAATTTTTAATGTTCACTTACAATTTTCATATCGTAATAATTTTCGGATTTGCAATGTAATACTTACTTATTTATCTAATTTGCTGATTGCTTTTCTTTCATTTACTTATTTTATATTTCATTTGAACAATGTTAGTGTTATGTACTCCATTAATTTTAAAGTTCATTTTTAATGTTAATTTTACAATTGCCATATCGTTATAATTTTCTGATTGCAATGTAATTCCTAATTATTTATTAAAATTACTGATTGTTATTCTTTAATTTACTTATTCAATATTTTATTTGAACAATGTTAGTTGTTTGGACATTTGGACAATTAAATTTACCAAAAAAATCACGAAGTGCACGATATGCATTTTGATTTGAACGCCCATTTTCATAATAAGCCTGAATAACTTTAACGCGTTGCTTGATTGTGTATCTGTCCATGGTTCAAATTGAGTTAGTCTGAAATTGAGGAATGTCAAATGAAATGCAGAAAAAAACTTGACGTTTAGGTGTGGTTCACATTCAACATCGGCCCTTAAAATTTAACCATCCTTTAGATAACCGCTCATACGATGTTGTAAAAAAAGTTTTAAAACCTGTGACATGACTAGCGAAACACACCCTAAAAATTTGAACAACACCATTAGAACGGTTCAGAAGTGATGGAGCAACATACGGACACCATTAGATTTTTATATATGAGTTGCTCAGAGCACAAGTGGCGTAAGTCCACTTTTGATAGTTTTGAGAAAATGAAATATTTAGAAAAATTCTTATTAGAAATTCTATGTATAAAGAACTCAGTTTTGCTTACAAGCTATGTCAAGAGAATAAAAAGAGCTTTTCATATCGTAAAAAGTTAACTTAATGAATAATGAAGAAAATTGCGTACTAAATTGAACATATTTTGGAAATATCTTATTTCCGTTGTAGAAATCTAATGTGAGATATTTTTAGAATGTTTTGATGAGGAATCATAGCATTTAGCGCCAGAAGTCGAACAAAACTTCCCCCTAGTGATTATCTTCATTATTAAGGGAGATATGAAATGAATGGACAACTGGCGTGTCCTCTGAACTTTTTTTGAAATTTTTCATTTCCGCTGTAGAAATATAATTCTACAGAAATATAATTTTTAAGAATGTTTTGATGAGGAATGGTAGCATTTAGTTCGAGAAGTCGAACAAAACTTCCTAATAGTGATTATCTTCATTGTTAATGGAGATATAAATAATTCGAGATATTTTTAAGAATATTTTGATGAGGAAGGATAGCATTTAGTTCCAGACGTCGAACAAAAGTTTCCTCTAGTAATTATCTATATTATTAAGGGAGATATAAAATGAATGGACTTACGTCACTTGTCCTCTGAAGAAATTATATAATTTGTCAGAACAATCACAGGTTCAATATTGCATTGCATTTTATTCAGAGATTACATAAGCTAGGAGTTTCTAACCCGGAGTCATAAATAGGTTACATATTCCTCTTCACTTCTATGTACTTAACTCAATTTCCTTAAAAAATGGACTTACGCCACTTGTGCTCTGAGCAGCTCATATATAGATAGATATTGAAATAAATAAATATAATTGAAAACGAGAATTTTTTTCTTTTTTTAAAGGATTTTTTAAATTTGCAGGTGAATACTTTTTATCACAAGGAATATTGTTTTGATAGGAACTCAACATCAAAACAATCGTATTATCCTATTTATTTTATATGAGGTTTAATGCTTTCATCCGTTAAAAACAATATGATTATAGCATTGTTTTTGTACTATAATGTATGTACTGTAATGTAATTACTGTAAGTAATGGGAAGAATCGCATTGACGAATTTTAATGGTAAAAAACTATTGGTTATATTTGAAAACATTTTGTGATTATAGGATTTTTTTCTGAGTCTAAAAGTCAATTTATATCACTTTCATTGAACGTTACAGAAACGATCAACGCCGACTTAGACAAATTGTTTGGGTTTGATTTTAATTTGCCCCGAGGTAGTCTGTTAGTTACCTATGAGTACATATTGTTAGCGATTTTATACTAGAACATCAACATAATCAACGCGTTTTTAACAGACTTTAAATCCATTACATCCATTAGAGAGATGCTAATTTTGATAAACCTTAAATAACCTCGACAGGTAGTATTTTCATTTCGCACCAGTCATGATTCTGTCGTCGGTTAACACGTAATATGCAATCGGTTGGATATCACAACCGTAGGTGGTTAAAGTGTTTATTTTGGAATGCTTTTGGTCGTTACGTGGGGTCCTGAAGGGCGACATTCATTTGCTTAATGTTTGCTATTACAGCGATGAATTTCAATGAGTTTCATTGTGTTGCACAAAATAATATGATATTGTAAAATAACAAAAAACTGATATATTTTTTGTAATTTATTATGGACTTTTTGATAAGTTTTTAAATAATACTAGTAAATACCCGGGCGCATCTCCTGAAATAGTGGCATTGCCGACAGAGGGCGTTTAAACCAATTTTTTGGTGAAATAGAAAAAAAATCAATCAAAAATGAAAGTACTGTCTTTGATTGCATTAATTTTTTTTTAATTTTAATTAATTGCCCGTCCAATCTTGTTCCAATCTTTTTCATTTTCGTTTCCCTTCTTATTTTTTTAACTTTCCAAAAGAACCTTAATGAATTTCTTTATTTCGCAAAAAAATTTGGTAAAATATTTATTGTTGGAAAAATATCCACAACCAAAGATGGTTTGCTTTATGTTATTTCATACGGTATGCATAAATGTAGGGTTAATTTAAAGTTTCTATCTTAAAAATTTAAAAACTTTGAAATGCCTGAGTATTATAAAAATATAAGTTTTTTTTATTCATTTTGTATTTTTGTAATCTAGTTTGCATAAAAATAAAAAGTAATGGGTAATGAAAGAGTCATGACAATTTCTCACTTCGTTTGTGAGTTATACCAAATAGCACTGCCACAGCAACAACAGCGCCACTTATCGGGTCAAACTTTAGACTTAAGGTATAATATACGTGTAACAACCAAAAGAAAGCAGCTATTTCCAAAATATTTTTAGATACAGGAAGTTATATTTTTTTTTTAATAAATACAGCTTATTGTACATGAAAAGTTCTTTATAAAAATATTTTTCTCTTTTTTTAAATAACACAGGGCAACACTGATTCTGCGGTATGGGATTTGTAAGTCAATTTTGGTATATATGTTGATGAATATCTAAGCCTATAATTTGCATTATTTTATTTGACTCAGGTTCTCGAGATAAGCCGTTATTTTAAAAATTAAAGAGATTTCACCAAATATTTTAGCATAACTCAAGAACCATTTGTCCGATAAGGTCAAATCAAAAATTCGAAAATCCGCAACTAAATTAGCTTCCAAGTTACGGTCGCACTATTTTTAATTAGCTCAATAGTTTCGGAAATATTCAGAAAGTTCCTCTGAAAACATTATTTTTTTATGCAAAATTCAAATTTTCTTGTTGGTTTAAAATTCATAAAACATTAAAAAGGTCAAAACTGCTATTTTTTTTATGTTTATTTTAAACACTTATTTGTTACAAATAAAACAAGCCATATTTTTAAAATCAATTGACAAGTTTTGGTTTAATTCACAATTTGGTGAATTTAGAGAGATAACTCTCATATTGATAAAAATTTTTAAATGAATATCAATAACACAAAGAATATTATTCTTACATAATTTCATAATTAACATAATGTTATTATGTTAAAAACTCTTAAAAATACATTTTGGTAGATGGCAACACTGTTGTAAAAAAATTATACAATTTTGAAATTCTGGCAACGGATTCGGATTCAGCGACCTATTTGTACCTCATTGCTTTAGTTCTAAGCTAACCTAACCAATTTTGAACAAAATAAGAATGATAAACTCATTTATTAGCAGTTAAGGAACCTTTATTGTGTTAGTAGGTATCATTGCATAACTTGAGTGATATCTACATCAATGTTCCTTAACGATTCATTTACTTGATATAGACTCTATTCAACATACTACTTTACAACAGCACAGAATTTTTGAAATCTATGGCATACACAATACATCAAATTATCATAGACTCCAACCACCACAACAGCTTTTCGAATAGACAATTTTTGAAGAATAACTATTCTGTGAAGACATTGACTAGTTCTGGCTTATGGTCTCAAATACGCATAATAATCAGCCTTTCGTATAAAAATACAAATTGCAAAGTCTATCATCCGTATTAAGAGTTTGGAAACATAGGCTCTGAAACGTTAGTTAGTTGCTTTCCTTGGCGATGTAGCCAAAACGGAACTATAACCGAGTACTCCCAAGCACGGTTAACATCACAAAAAATAGGCACCAAGGACAACCATCTCTCTAATACAATAAACCCACACTATACATAATATACATCAGCTTAGGTCTTATCATACTAATGGCCAATTTCTTCACAGAGTACTAACTTTCGCTATTTCTCGGTATAGCTGGTTCGTGAACTAACTCTGGAACCTAGGATTAAAAAAGCTAGTACTCGGTCATTTCTTCACTATCTTAGTCCGCAGATTAATTTTCCAACGGAGTATTAGGCACTAATACTCCGAATTTTTATATATCAGTTCTTATGTCAAATTTGACAGCAGTTTTAACATCCAGTTGTCAGAACTTATTTGTAAGGATGCATTCCTAAATATTTTTTGATATTCGGTACGACAGGATATATTTGAGAAAATATTGAAATTTTTTTTTTTTACATAATAACGTAGACAAATTTTTTTGTAGAGTAGCTAAAAGTCAAAATGATATATTACATTTGTATAAACGCGATATAAACAAAAGAAATCGTAACGCGATTATCTAGTATAAACTCCGGTATCGAGTGCAATTTCAGTAACGAGAAAGAATATAACGAATTTCATCATATAACGAAACATTTTTTCATCACTAATCAATAAGTGACATATGTTATATTTTACTATTTACTTGTTGTGTTTGCAATTTCTTGTGGTTTAGTTATGTTTGGTTCAGTTGCATTGAAATGAGTACACAAAAGAGGAAAACTTCCCAAGGAGGTGCATTTCTACTCTAAATTTATTCTTTTGCAGATTCAGTTCCAACGTACCATCTCTTCAAGCGCGTTACAAAAAAATAATATAAGCTCTGCGCATGAGCTTTAAACATGAAAAGGTGAATGCGAAGACCATTGGAGGCAGTCCGGCAGATCGGCCTCCCAATTTAGGAATTGAAGTAACCGGCGAGCTGTTACAACTTCAGCAATTTTACGGACATCTTGTCACTGGTCTTCCCTCATTTAACTGCGACAATGTCGATGTAAATACAGAAATCGGGGCTGACGAACCATTTTCGAATATAGTGGAGTTCATAGAGTTGACCGAGTCAAACGAAACTTCAGTGCTGGACGTGACATGTGAGGACGATGGTGAAAACGAAGATCCAACAATGTCGACAGTATGTGACCTCAAAATACCAACCTCAACAGTCACATCAAATGTGCGCCCTCACTATGAATCTTCCACTAGTGCACATGCATCCACATCACGTTGACAGCACCATAACACGTCCTCAACACCGTCGAATAAACCTTCGCAATTTTTCCCGACCAACTGCCAGCGAAGACCAAGAACGTCTGCACACATCTCCGAATACGACGAAGCTCGTTTGCAGTTGCTACAAGAAGACCGGCAACGAATGTTTGATTTGCACACTGTGCGCATGCAAGCATTGCAAGACGAAAGTGCGACACGCCTGAAAATGATAAATCAGCAATGTGAGCAACGTAGCGCGTTGCATGAAAAGCAAATAGCATTTTGGATCGCGACAGTGCAGCATGAGCGAGGCAATATCGCTCCAAATTGTGAAGTGAGCAAAAGTTGTACCGCAGGCGAACAATTTTTTAATATGTAGAATTTATTTTAATTTATGTTTTATATTATATAAAATAAAGAGTTTGAGTTTTTTTTGAAGAATTGAGAGTTTTATTGTTGAAAATAATTCGATGCTTTAATTTTTACCGCAGGCGGAAAATTTTTTAATATGTCGAATTTATTTTAATTTATGTTTTATATTATACTAGCTGGATACCCTGCTTTACTCGGGAGTTGATATAAATAATTTTTGAATTCATTCGTCGATTTGAAAAAACTTTTCACAAACTATTGAAGGAATTTTGTGTGCATATTTCAAACTGGTAACTTCAGCGAAATAAGCAAAATGTAGATTCAACACCTAAAAATTATCATAAAAAGTTAGTAAAATCGTGATGTGTGTGATCGTGATCACTTGCAAAAGTGAAAACATCAGAGCAAAAATGAATTTTTTGCAATCATTTATGTAAATTTTCTCATACACAAATGCTCTCTGTTGACCTCGTGCCGTAATGTTACTGCAGCTTTTAATGTGTCAATGAAAGTGAGTCAAAAATGTAATTTTGAATTTAATTATTTTTGCAACATATATTTTTTTGAGCTATTTTTTAAGAAAACATTAAATATTATGGACCTTTCTTGCACAAAAAAAAAAAATATTAATGCCTTACTAACTGCTATTATTATTTGTATAAAGTACTTTTATTGACCTTTCAGACAAAAAAGAATTGAGTTAAATGTTTTCAAAAACAGCAGAGCAACTTGCATCGGCAGTCAATACTGTAAATTTCTGACCATTTTTTCTTGCAGCAGGTCACATTGATAAGTTCAAAAATTCATTTTACTAGGAATTTTTACTGCTTTGAAATTAATGATATGAGTATTTAACGGTAAGTTTTTCAAATAAATTATCCTTCAGATATTTTGAAAATAAATATGTACTAAAGTAAATATGTACTAAATATTAACATACATTAAATAGAAAAATGCAAGTTGTAGCCTGTTCGTTAGAGATTAGCTTAACCAATGCTAGCTTAGGTCATATTTGCAGATATTTTTATGATCAAGAATTCTTTCATACGTTATTTTTATGTACTTTTCATTTTTACCACTTTTTTTGCATTTATTTTTCTTAATTTTTTTCGAATGAGCCATTATTTTGTAAGTCTTTTTTTACTAGAAAACAATTAAATAAGCACTGGAACGTACGCCAACGTACGACGTAACGAACTTGCGCATGTTTTAATGCGATCTCAAATACAACAGAATTTAGCATCAGCTGTCCTGATATGCGAAAATAAGAATGTTGAATATAAATACACATAAAGAAGAAAGGAAGATATATATTACCCTTCGCTCTTTGCTACGCTTTACTGTATTTTGTAGTACAGCGCCCTCTGGTGTTCAATATATAGCAAAATACATAGCGCAAAAATCTTACCGCACCCGAAAACCTGTTATGAAAATCATACTTATCGGATGAGTGGTTTGGAGCTTTTTCGCAGTTTTGTGCAATAGCGCCCTATGAGTTGCGAACAAAAAAAAATAGCGCCAAAGCCCTTTGAATGTTCGAAAATCCTATAAACAAAATTTTTATCCTCATCAGATGAGCGATGAGCAGGTTTGAAGTGTTTTACCAAGAGATTTGTACTACAGCGCCCTCTGGTGTTCAAGGAAGCACATTAAGAAATAAGAGTGTGCTTTAGACCACTCGACTGAAGTAAAACTTATTTAACTCCATCTATATGTATATGTATAAATATGTATAGTATAAACTTGTATACATATCAGGGAGGAAACTGCCCTCTCCTGCCCTCTCCTGCCCACTCCTGCCCTATCGTCACAACGCCCATGTATATGTATATATGTGTATGATACATACATGTATATACATATACATATCAAGGGGGCCATCTGCCCTACCCTCACTACGCCCATGTATATGTATATATGTTTATTAGGCCGGGTCGATTTGTGGGGAGGCAAAAAAATCGCCCATTGGTCTGCGAAAATCGTATTCTAGGGATCAAAATAAGAAACTTTGCCGAAGGAACCATACCTCTAAAACGAATTCTGATGTCCCCCAATTTGGGTCGAACTTTTGGGTAGGGGCAAATTTTGAAAAATCCCACTTTGACCCATTTAGAGTGCTCCAATCGAGTCCAAATATATGACCGACCCCCACTAACTTTGGAGGCCCGACCCACCCATGCCAGTGGCACACCACCTGGAACCCCCCTGGGGGTTCCCCATACAAACATTTAAAAAAATCGCCAGTTTTGGCACTTTACATGAAAAAATCAGCGAAATGCCTATGTTTTTTTCTTTTTGGAGTTTTTTTTCTCTTTAGAAATTTATTAAACCCTTTTAAAAAATGAAGGTATCACTGTGACACAATTGCAAATCGGAAAATTGCTTGTGTACGTTTTTTAAGGCACCACAAGACACAGCTGCATGTCGTAAACTTACTTGTGTAGTTTTTTTATAGCACCTACTTAAGAAATGAAAGTTGTTTTTAACTAAAATAATTAAAAAAAAAAATTAAGGTATCACTGTGACACAATTGCAGATCCTAAAATTGCCACCACAAGACACAGCAGGTAGAATTGAAATTACCATTTCATTCTTATTACCTCGTCTCGTAGACCATATATAACGCAACAGTTTTTGTGAATGCATTAAGTTGTTGTGAAGAACTCAAAGTGTGAAGTGCTAATTTCAGATAGAAAAATATTTTAAAAAAAAATAATAAGTGAAGTTGACCATTCCAAATCAAAAAGTTTACAATGAATCCACCATCCTCTACACCGCAAGATGAAGCAACAACAACATCAACAACTATAGAAAACCCAATGAGTCATATACCCAAGCACGATGTTACTGTTTTTGGTGTGTCTACTGATTTGACTGATCTTAATTTACCAACCCATCTGGATATCTTGAGATATTATTTTTACTTAAGCGAACGTGCTAAAACAGAAATAAAACAGTTTTCCCATAAATCATTCACTATTCAAGTACAAGATAAGTTGAATGGAATTTGGGAAAAACTTGGTATGGAAATAATGCTGAAAAAAAGTGTATTTAATAAATTGAATGAATTGCTTGACAAGTATCAAGAGCAAATCAAGAGAAGAAACAAAACCCAACAATTTACAGAGTATGTAAAATCTCTGGAAACAATTTTTTACATTGGAACATGTAAATGCGATTTGAAGGCAGCTCCATGTGCATGCGGCTGGGTTCCCGAACGCCTCAAAGAGTTCATGCACGATCAACATAATCAGAGAAGACTAACAAGGGATGCAGTTGTGATGGAAAAAAACTGAAGAGCAAGGAGCAACGTCTATGTCATCAATGCCAACATACCAAGATCCCGATGATTCAACATACGCACCGTCACCGGTTCAAGAAGATATGGATAGAAGCACAAGTTCACAATACACAGAGAGATACGATTGTTTTAACTTTGCCTTGGTATGTGACAGATTTGGTGTGCCTGATAGAGTAGCATCAGCATTGGGAACCGCTCTTTTCGAAGATTTTAAAATGAAAGATAAGCATGGCAAACCTCTCATCATGGATAAATCGAAAGTTCGCAGAGAAAAAGAGAAATGCAGACAAGAAGTGGTTCTCAAACGGTTAGAGCATACCAATTTGTTAGCGTTTTCATTCGATGGCAGAAAAGATGATACTTTAACGACAGCTAAAGTTGATGAAAAGTATCATACTAGGATGGTAAAAGAACCTCATCTTGTTATTTTGAGAGAACCCAATTCTGAATTGATTGGTTACGTAAGACTGGAACACGAAACCGCTGAATACAAAACAACCAAATTAAATGATTTCTTCAACAATAAAAATATATCACTGGATGCATTAACTGGAATATGCACTGACGGTGAGCCAACAAACACTGGCCCACACGGTGGAATTATACAACGATTCGAATTGCTGTTAAAAAGACCATTGCATTGGTTCGTTTGCCTTCTACACTTCAACGAACTTCCGTTTCGGCATTTGTTTAAAGCTTTTGATAAATCAACCAGCACTGGACCAAGATCGGCAACCGGAAAACTGAGCCGTCAAATCGAAACTTGTGAAACTCTTCCGGTAAGTTATTGCTATCACTCATTTATCATAATTGCCAACCATTTTTAATTATTTTATTATTACATATTTTCAGGTGGTGGACGGCTTTCAGAAAATTGAGTTGCAAATATGCCCCCGCTCCAGAAAAAAATTTAATTTTCCACCGATTCGAAGTACTTATACGACATGGCCCATGCAATTTCTAGCGGCGTGGTTTCGGTGGATCTGGCTAACATCAAACCAGGGAAAATTGTACATTCTCGGTGGCTCACCAAGGCCGCTAGATTATTACGATTATATGTGACAACGGAAAATCCAGATGCAAATTTAAGAATTCTGGTTGAATTTATAATTAAATGTTTTGTGCCCATGTACTCCAATATCAAGTATTACAGCTCTGTCGTGTACGGCAGTGCATTATTTTTCAACTTCATTAGTTGGTCACGATTTCTAGAACCTCGCTTACGCAAATTGTCAATCAAGTAATTACAGATAATTTATATTATGCGCATTCGGAAAATATCTTGTTATCAATGTTGTTTGATGATAGCAAAGAAAAGCGCGACTGTGCTATCAACATAATTCTACGCTATCGAACAGATGTTGACGACCCAACGCAACTTAGAGCTTATAAAAAACCAGATATAAAGTTTAATTGCACAAGTTACACGGAAATGATCAATATGAATGCCATAAATAACGTATTTGAACCACCATTCACTCGAAGCATTCCGTACGATACATTGAAAGAATATTTAAATCAAGATGATCCACCGTTTAATAATCCAAAAATTGCATCACACATACAAGGAACGGAACGACAAGTTCAATCGCTATATAGCGTTTCCAAACGGGTTATACCGGAAAATGTAGAGGCTGTTATTGCGACGACATTAGAGAGCCGTGCGAAATTGCCCAGACTTGAAAGTAAAAAAGACTTCAAACAATAATTTTTTTAGTTTCTTTTCTATAACTAACTTAAATTAATTTTTTCATTTACATATGTTCTGACTAAATAAATTTCAAAAGAGAAAAAATAGATATTATTATAAATAAATAATAAATATTATTATAAATAAATAAATAAAAATAAAGAAAAAACATAGCCATTTCGCTGATTTTTTCATGTAAAGTGCCAAAACTGGTGATTTTTTAAATGTTTGTATGGGGAACCCCACAGGGGGGTTCCAGGGGGTGTGCCACTGGCATGGGTGGGTCAAGCCTCCAAAGTTAGTGGGTGTCGGTCATACATTTGGACTCGATTGGAGCACTCTAATTGGGTCAAAGTGGGATTTTTTAAAATTTGCCCCTACCCAAAAGTTCGACCCAAATTGGAGGAGATCAGAATTCGTTTTAGAGGTATGGTTCCTTCGGCAAAGTTTCTTATTTTGATCCCTAGAATACGATTTTCACAGAGCATTGAGCTATTTTTAAATCGACCCGCCCTAATGTTTATGTATGTACACATGTATAATATATATGCATAAACATATACATATAAGGGGACAACTGCCCTCATCTGTCCTACTCCCATGTATATGTATATATGTTTATATATGTAGTTTTGTTTTCATATCAGGGGACAACTTCCCTCCTCTTCCCCACCCTCACTACGCCCAGGTTTATGTATATATGTTTATATGTGTATATATGTATAATATATACATGTAAATACATGTCAGGGGGGCAATTGCCCTTCCCTTCCTTACCCTCGCTACGCCCATGGATATGCATTTATGTTTATATATGAATATATGTTAAATATAAACATGCATATGCATATACATATCAGGGAGAATACTGCCCTTACGTCGCTACGCCCATGGATATATACATATAATGTATACATATTATATATGCATATATGCATATATATGCAGTATTTTGACGTTTTTCAAAATATTTGTACTACAGCACCCTCTGGTGTTCAAAATGGAACCGAGTAGATAAGTCATTAAAGCTTAACGTATCCGAAAACCACCACATACAAGATTTCATGCAAATCGGATGAACGGTTTTTGACTTTTCGACTTTTTAAAAATATTTATACTACAGCGACCTCTAGTGTTCAAGATAGAACAGAGTTTAAAAGTCATAAAAACTCAGCATATCCGAAAACCTCTATATACCAACTTTCATGCAAATCGGATAAGCCGCTTAGGAGTTTTATGAAAGATAAGTGCAAAACACTCACCGTATCAGAAAACCCCTATATTCCAATGTTCATCCAAATCGAATGCACGGCTTAGGAGTTTTTCGAGGTTTTCGAAATATTTCTGCTACAGCTCCCTCTGGCGTTCGAGATAGAACAGAGCAGATAAGTCATAAAAACTCACCGTATCCGAAAACTTCTACACACAAATTTTCATGCAAATCGTTTCGGAGATAAGCTAAAAAAAAGAATTCCTGAAACCCGATCGCAGCGACTCCTACCGGGTCCAACCTTTTTTATTGGATAAAAAGTAGCCAATATGTTGACCGGGGATATAAAGAACCTGGATGTCAAGTCTCTTTGAAATTTTTTTGAAAAAAACGATGAGTCCGAAAATCGCATTTTTAAAATGTTTGTCTTTCTGTTACAGGATCAAGCGAAAACCACCGGATGGATTTAAATGAAACCACTGAATGGATTTAATAACTATAAGAAAACAATAAAATAATAAAACTTTTGGGGAAAATTTTGGGTTAAATTTTTATCTAAAATTATTTAAAGGGGGTAAATTGGGTAATGTTAAAAATATAAAAATAAATTTTTTTTTTAAATAATTTCGGCAATACGATTTGCTTCAAATAGACAAATTATTGATAAATAGGCTTTCCTGAACGTCGACACATTTTATTATGATTTTAGGATGAATTTAAAAGATATCATTTTTGTTGAATGATCACAAAAATAATTTTAGTAAAACATGTAGTTCAAAACCACCCTCTCCCCTTAATGTTTTCATTTTTATTATTAATTTAGTGTTTTCTGATTTTGATCTGAATTTGTTAGTTCCGCGAGCAATATTTCGCTGGATACGGCCCTGTGCAGTGGGGTTTGGTTTTTACGAGCACTTTCCAATAAGTGGGTGGGATTAAACAAGGTTAATGTGAAATATCAAAACACATTTGATTTGTTTTTGTTATTATGCGCATGTTTTTATTAATTTATAATTAGTGTCTCAAATATTTCATCTCTGGCATTGCGGCGATGGGTTCGAAGGTTTGGGTTATCAAGTGGATTAGCGACTAAATTATCGTCGAGTTGAATATATCGGCCACAATACCGAAGGCTAAGTCTTCAGGCGGTTGCGGTTCTTTCTGCTCGATGCAAATATTATGTAAAATGGCACATGCAACAATGATTTTTTCAGCCGTCTCTGTGGCGACGCGCATGCTATAGGCTAATACGGAAAAACGCCATTTCATAACACCATATTTTCGTTCGACCACATTTCTTGTGCGAACTATTTTGGATTGGTATACTTGCATACGCTGGTTTGAAGCGAGTTCTGGATTGCTTGAAGTAAAAGGAGTTGCTAGAAATGCTATATTGGAGTACCCTGAATCACCAACCAGAATATGTTGATCAAAATCGCCATTTTTGAATGGATCATGTATAACAGAATTCCGAAAAATTGTTTGGTCGTGAACTGATCCTGCCCAACGCGCAATGATGTTTAACACTTTCAGGTTGGCAGATGATACTGTTTGTACGTTGAGCGAGAAGTATCCTTTTCGATTTCGAAAACCTTCGCTCTGAAAAACACAGAATTAGTTGAATTTTTCTTTTACAATATGCACAGAGTCCTACCAATTGCCCACCATATTGCATTTTGATATGACTGCAATCGATGGCTCCTATTGTACGTGGAAATTGGGCAATGCGATAAAACTCCGCATTGGAACTGAGTTTCAAATCGGAATATTAGGGCCTTAATATTTGGTGAAGAAATGACTTAGTACTCGACTTAGTAGCTTTCCTTGGCAATGTTACCAAAACGGATTATGGAAGAAATTATCCCGAAACTATCGAAATTATCCGCCAAAAATTGTAAACGAAAAACGTTATTTTTACGGAGGTTTTTAGTAATGTTTTTTGTTCAGAGTACCTTTAATAAATCAAACTACAAAATATAACCATTTATGCATAATGGATTTTAACGTGAACAATTTATTTAATGAGGACTTCGGGGAAAAGCAATTGTTTATAAGTACTATCAATTTAATTTATTCTTAACTTAGTTGGGTGATTTTGGGTGTCTATTATTTCTAAACATATTTAGGTCTCTGACATTTTTATTTGACTCTAAATGTCATTCATACTTATATTACAATTAAGATTCTATCTCCGGCTTCAGTTATGGACTTATCTCTAATCCGAAATATTTATCTACAACGATATAATTTTGGTTGTATCCGCTTCAGGAAAAATAAATTTGGTACATGCGCTTAAACGGCTTAACCTTGGATGGTTATGCTACGACGAAGCAATAGTATTATATTTTTTGTATTGTTGTTGTATCTAATCGTCGCACATTTCCGTTTTTTCTTACAATGTTAGTTATTGTTAAGCTGTTAATTAAAACGCATCATCGTCGCAAAAAAAAATATCTATATATAGGAGATTTGTGGGTTTGCTTGAAAGTATGTAAAATACGCTTAACCCTCCAGGGTTAAGTAAATAAAATTTGCAATTATGTAAAATAAAATTAAGGTGCCATTAATATAAATTAATACAGAACTGAACTCCATTGAACTCCAAATTTTGCCAAAAGTGTAACTTAAAAACGCTTTTATAGGAGATATTATACTAGCCTGAGCAATAAATCTTTTTTCTTATTAAAAAAACGCAATTTTTTTGGCCAAATTCATATTTATTATTCAACATATTCTCCTTTTAGCACGATACACTTAGCGTCTAGCGATCTTCCAACATTTCGATACATTTTATAATGTACGAGTAGGTTTCTCCAACTCTTCAAAATACGTATTGGTTTCCAATTCAATTTTTTTATTTTTTATTTTTTTTTTTTATTTACATGCAATAACAAAAGAGTTCAGCTACTACAGCTATATCGCACATTCCTCAGCATTAACCCATCTAAAGCCACTACCCAGTAATCATTGAAAATGTCAATGTTATGGATACCCGTGACCACAAACAAGTTAATGTGGGAAAAATTTACCCACCAATAAATGGGTTGGGCTCAGGGACAACACAAGACGTAACAACTAACCATGCGTATACATAGATCTATTTACACAACTAATTTAAATCTACTTTTGAGTTGACCTTTTGACAAATTAACATCAAAAACGCTACAATTGTTAACAAAGGAACTCATGCGACTTAAAGGAGCAGTAGCCATATAATTTGTTCTACTAAATGGCAAATAAATTAAGTTGTTAGCGTTTCTACTGCTTCTACGGTTAGTGTTAAAATTTATGTGAGAAAGAAGTTCTGAATTATCTCTAGAATTAATCGTTCTGTATATTTTCATATCATCGGCATAAATAAGCAGATGAGAGTGTTCAATGACGTGAGTTACATCATTGATAGCTAAAATAAACAGAAGAGGACCAAGGTGACTACCCTGAGGAACACCTGATCCAGCAATAAATTCAGAAGACAATGCGCCTCGGAAACGTATTTGATAAGATCGCTCCACCAAATACGATTTAATCCAGTTCACAAAATATTGTGGAAATCCCATTAACTCAAGTTTAAATAAGATTAGATTGTGTGGTAGCTTATCAAATGCCTTACTAAAGTCAGTGTAAACACAATCGACCTGGTTACCAGAATCAATAGAATTTAAGCAGAATGTTGTAAAATCGAGAAGATTAGACACAGTGGATCTGCCATTCACAAAACCATGCAGACGAGTTGTTATGACTTCTCCACAGTGAATTTTCACCCGATCATACACCATCCGCTCAAAAAGTTTTGGAATCGATGAGAGCTTAGCGATAGGCCTATAGTTACTGACATCGTTCCTGCAACCCTTTTTAAAAATAGGATTTATAAATGATTTTTTCCAAAAAAGTGGAAAATAACTTTCGTTAATAGATTTATTGAATAATAAAGACAGTGGTTGACTCAAAACGGAACCGCATTGTGTTAACACTGCGGCAGGAACACCGTCAGGTCCAGCACCAAACTCCTCATCCTCATCGATCGATCTAATATACATTAAAATATCCTCTGGAGTGAAGGATATATGTTCCAAAGATACTCTGGGTTCGGAATTCATATATTCAAAGTACTCTCCATCAGGATTAAAAGAATCTGAACAGAATGATTCTTTAAAAAGATTGGCGAAAAGGCCACAAATTTTGACGGGATTGTCAGTAAATCCCTCAGGAGTTCTAAATGAAGAAGGAAATCCATTAGATTTCTTCTTTGTGTTTACGAATCCCCAAAATTTCTTTGGATCTGTCAATATTCTCAGCTTAACATTATCTAAATATTTGTGATATAATGTAGCTGAGCGATTTTCAAATTCCAGAAACAAACGTTTGTAAGTTTCTAGGTCGTTTGAACCTAAGCTACAGATGTATTTCTTCCATGCCCTATTCCTGTTGTTGCGAAGAGTCTTTAAATCCTTTGTGTACCAAGGGTACGTAGAATTCCTCGCAAATTTGAGACTATAAGGTACGGATTGAGAAAACACAGCAAAGAGTTACATATAAAAAAAATGTATGGAGTCATCAAGGCAATTTCCATTTATATATTCTAAAATTGCATTAAGTTTACCATTAAGCAACTGATTCAACTTCAAAAAGTCAGCTTTTTTAAAATTGAATTCATAAAGCTTATCTGCTGAATTAGAATTTACTATATTTGCTCTGTCGGATTCGTACCAAATACTCAATGGTGGATGATATTCATCAACAGTAGTTAGAGCATGAAAGGCCCTCTTAACAACAACATTGTTACTGTCTGTAGTTAAGACCAGGTCAAGAAGTCTTTCAAGACTATTATAAATACAACTCACTTGTTGTAAGTCTGAACATATATTATCAACAAATATATGTTCTTGGCGGGTCTTCGAATTAGATGCACAATAGTACGTATCATCGTCAGAAGAATGCCATTTTAAATCAGGTAGATTAAAATCGCCCAATAATAAAATGTCGTCATTAACGTCAAGTAAATCAATTATGTAATCTATGCACTCCGCAAGGCTTGCATAGACCTCTACACTACTCTTAGGAGGAACATACGCATTAATAACATATACATTAGAGTTACAATGTATAACTTTAACGCAAATTAGTTCAATATTAGAAGAGCAGGGAATGTCAACAATAAAACTGACAAAGCAGTTCCTTACAGCCAAAAGGACACCACCACCGACAGAAGAAATATTGTCAGTGTATCTGTCTTTTCTAAAAACTTGAAAACTATTGTCAAACAATTCCAAATCAGTAATGCTTCCGTTCAGCCACGTTTCTGTTAACGCGATAATATCCTCAGAGCAATTTTGAGTTGATATAAATAAGCTCTGCGTCTTAGAACGTTACATTTTGATAGTAAAGGGACAGCCTATTTAGTTTTTTTGAGCCTGGCGGGCGGCTTGAGTCACCCTTTTAGGCTTATTTTTTGGCTTGAACTCAGTAACAAGAATATTATCGGCCCACAAATTAGAGTTAAGAACAGTTGTAAAATCATCGGCTGCAACTGTTAAAATGAAAGAAGCATGGGAAGGCTTATTACCAATTTTTTTGCATGAACAGAATGCATTTGAGTTCACTAACTTGGATTGCCTGACAAACGTCAATATATTTTCTATTGATGTGTCGGGCTGAAGACGTGAAATGAAAACATTTCTGGTCCTCGAAACTGCTCTTAAAGTCAAATGACTGTTAGGCGTAGTTGAAATCGTATTTGGTCAATGGAGGAATAGAAGATGGTGTATAAGAAATCACCGTATTATTATTTTCTGATGGCATTGCTGAGGGCTGCTTTGCCTTGGAAGGTCTGGAGGACGCCTTCTGACGCTTATTTTTGTTTTTGTTTTTCCTCTTTCTTTTAGAGCTTTTAGGGTCTTTTTCTGATGAAACTGACAAAATTCCGGAAGAAGCAGTCATGGACGAAGGAACCGAAATGTTATCCTGAACAGTAATTTCATCAGAAACGCTGGTAGTAGGTGCGGCACTAACTTCGCTAAAAAATTAAACAATTTCTCTGAAGTTATTATTAAATAAGTTAAGGCTTTCCCCAAAAAGCTTAATTTTAGAATAGAGTTCATCCGGGGAAAGGGCCCTGCACGAAGCACAATACCAGCGAAGACCAGATCGGACTGAAATTAAATCGTCAAGGCACGATTTAGAAATACCAGCACAAGAAGCGTGGAACATTCGCTCACATGGGCCAGAACAGCTGAACATAGGGTACAGAATATTCTGGCTTTTGCATTGCTCGTTCAGAGAACAAGCAGCAATATTATCAATGGAAAAATAATCCATTGAAAAAAATTTCAATTACTTTGTGAGCGTTTTTAAATGTAAAATGTGCTTTCAGGGTTGGCACAGTAAAATGCAGCGTACACAAAGTGTTAAGCACAATAACAACACTAGAGACTCTCACTGCACAAGAGATAAACAAACACCGCACAAAGAGGAATAGAAAAAAATTAGGCATACAAACACTAGATTGTGTGAAGTACAACAAAAACTGTTCTATATTAATGACATAAATTATGTAATCACTATAAGAACACTAAACAAAATTAATTTCTTTCTTTTAAAAACACATAAATACAATTCTTAATAGTTTTTAATACAAACGATTTAAAAAATTTTAGATTTTTCACTATAATAATTACTATAACAACACACACTAAAAAAAACAACACCGATACCGACAAGTATACGAGATCAACTGATCAACTGATCTCAACTGAATTTCTTCATTTGATGTACATTTTTCCCCATGATCCATTTTTTGAGATTTCGAGAAAGATAATAGTTGCTGGCAGTGGCGTAGATAGCTTTTGGTTCTGGGAGGATCCAAAAAAAAAATTACCTGAGTACCAGGGTAATAATGATATAACTGAATACCAGGGTGTTTTGCGACGCCGAATGTAAGTTTCACAGACCAACTTCATTTAAACGTCGAGAAATTATGAAAGTAACTGCTATGTCATGTCAAATATGTAAGTGCTCTTTTGTCGAAAATGGATTAACTGCATTTTCCAACTGATCAATTTATACTCTATATTGTGTAAAATTATATTAAGTGAAATTTCATTGGAAGACGATCAGTACAAGACTAAAATAATTTGTTTGTGCCAAAATGTTTGAAATTCAAAAACAAAATTAGCGTTGCTGAACATTTTAAATTTTCCACTAATCACTTTTGTGAGCTGAACCATCGATATATATATATAATTCGGGTGTAGTTAAAAAAAGCGACAATTTTCTTAAGTATTTCATATGCTCAGTAAAGTATGTTAAGTTAAGTGTGTATACAGCGTCTGCTTTTGGCTTTGTTCATATTAAGTTCGCTTTAAAATAAGAGAGGCAACGGTGCGATGGTAGCTTGTTGAACTTGTAGCCGTATGGTGCGTGGTGCAATGCTAGCACGGAGCAGGAAAAGGCAATTGATTCCTAACAATTTTTTTTTCACAATTTCTTCTTTAAAATATTTTTAAATAAAAAATTTAAACAGTTAAAAAATTAAAATAGCACAGTCTGCCGTCTGTGCTGTGAGGATCGAATCTGCCCAGCAGAAAATATCATGCCTGTCAGGCTTGAATTTCAGCCTGATCGAGGCCTGCCGTTTCCTTGAAAACACCCCTGATTTTTTTCATACAAGTCTTTTCAGACCTGAAATTTGGTAAAGTTTGGTTGTAGTCTGAATATCAATTTCGAATTCAAATTCAGATATGATATCTGGCCTGAAATAAACGGATTGATTTTTTGTTTAACTTTATTTTAGAATACGGGTCTGTAACAAGGAAGCCTGAGCTATATTTCAATTTCAGCCTTGAAATTTGAACTGAATAATGGAGTCATGGTTATGTTTAGAATTTAGTCCTGGATTACAGTCTGACTATTAGAGGCCTGAGCGAGTTTTCTGCTGGGTGGGTACTTGTCAATTCATCAAATAACAATAAGATGGCTTCTTAATATCCAACTGACCCCGAAAGTAAAAAACTTTCGCGATCTAGTTTTGTATTGCCATGTTAATAATACTGTAGAAATTATGACAAAAATTTAGTTATTTGTCTCAAAAACTGAGACAGCTCAAAACAACAACTGTAATTTTGTTTGAATTTTTTCAGTCTCATATTTGATTATTGAAAGGATATTGAAACTAGTTTTAAATCTACTTGGTCAACCATTTGACATATAAAATTTGCCGGTGAATCAAATGCTATCATTAGAATTTGCGTAAACTTAACTCTTCAGTTTTCAGCGCTATTCGAAGTCACAAAATTTTTTTTGTTTTGCAATTTTTGTTTCCACCGCATCCAACGAAGAAGCCGCAGATGCAAAAAAAAATATATATATATAAACTGTAAAAAATCTTAAAATGCAACGGTTTTATAACAACTCATCTAATACAGATTTTTAATTTCAAATTCAAGTTTTTCTCTTCAAATTCAACTTTTTTCAGTTAAAGAATCTTTTAGCAACTCAAACTTCAAATTCAACCTTTGCCAGAAATATTGGGTTGGCAACTAAGTAATTGCGGATTTCACTGATAGATGGATTTAGTTGATTTTTAAGTTTGCTGACGTAATCGAAATGTCAAACAAATTTTGTTATTTGATAGTTGGTACTTTAACTGTCAATCAGTAAAAAAAAATTTTTGATAGGTTGTGTAGTTTTTGTTTGGCGTCTGTTGAAAAATGGAAAATCACAAAAAGTTATGTTATGTGCTGTTTATGGTGACGAAGCCTTAAAAGAACGGTAGTGTCAAAATTGGTTTGCCAAATTTCGTTCTGGTGGGTGGTTTTTCACTCAAAGATGAAAAACGCTCTGGTCGTCCAGTTGAAGCCTATGACGACCAAATCAAAGCAATAATCGATTCGAATCATCACAGTACAACACGTGAGATTGCAGAGAAGCTTCATGTATCACATACATGTATTGAAAATCGCTTAACACAACTTTGCTATGTACGAAAACTCGATATATGGGATCCTCATGAACTGAAAGAAAATCATTTAACACAACGCATTAACATCTGCGATTTGTTAAAGAAACGTAATGAAAATGATCCATTTTTAAAACGATTGATAACTGCTGATGAAAAATGAGTTGTTTACAACAATATCAATCGGAAAAGATCGTGGAGCAAGCCAGGTGAACCAGCTCAAACAACATCAAAAGCTGATATTCATCAAAAAAGAGTTATGTTTTCAGTTTGGTGGGATTACAAAGGAATTGTCTACTTTGAACTTTTACCACCCAACTGAACGATCAATTCAGATGTCTACATTGAACAACTAACAAAATTGAACAATGCAGTTGAAGAAAAGCGACCAGAATTGACAAATGCAAGGCTACACACATCTTTGGTCACTCGGCAAAAACTATTGGAGCTTGGTTGGGATGTTTTGCCACATCCACCATATAGTCCTGACCTTGCACCATCTGATTACTTTTTATTTCGATCTTTGCAAAACTCCTTGAATGGTAAAAAATTCAATAATAATGATGATGTCAAATCGTACCTGGTTCAGTTTTTTGTTGATAAAAACCAGAAGTTTTATGAACGTTGAATTATGATGCTACCTGAAAGATGGCAAAAGATCATTGCTCAAAATGGGCAATACATTACAGAATAAAGCTATTTCGTTCCATGAAAAAGTTGTCTTATTTTCTAAAAAGAATTCGCAATTACTTAGTTGCCAACCTGATATATTTATAATGAAGGCTGTTAACTGAAAACACTAGTCTATAGCAAAATAAAGCCATTATTGCTACATTTTTTATAGTCGGGGGTGAATGCAGTTTTTTTCGAAGTGTGGGAGTGAAAATCAGGAAAAATTGCGTACATATCAACAACTTACCGTTAATCATTTGGCTGAGAGAAAGCATGCTGGAATAGCGGTTAATTATTGTCTTAATTGAAAGAACCCGCTGCGTAGATTCTTATTTTTTTAATATATATTATCTTTATATATAAATTTCTTCTGTACATGGCTTTGTCACTGAATTCCTCGTTAACAACTGGACCGATTTTGATGAAATTTGGTGTGTGTGTGCGGCTGGGTCTGAAGATGAGTGTAAAGTTTAACCCGATAGTGGCGCTGTTGTTGCTGGGGCAGTGTTTAAAGGGGTATTTGAGATTATAACACACAAACGAAGTGAGAAATTGTCATGACTCTTTCATTACACCATTACTATATATGCAAACAAAATTACAAAAATATAAAATGAAGTAAAAACAAAATAAAAAAAAACCTAAATTTTTATGATAGTTAGGCTTGATTTTCCGATTGTATAAAAAGTTTTTTAAAGTATGTAAATAAATAAAAAGATTTATTTCATATTTTTCCTCCGACGTTTCGCTGATTCTTTTTCAGCTTCCTCAGGGATATTTATTGAATCTTAAAAATTTGAATAAAAATATTTAAAATACAATAATGTGGGAAAATGGATGTGAGCTATTTTTAAATTTTGAACGAATACTTACAAAAATTTAAATTTCACATTAAAAAACAAGTTTTACTAATGACTTAACATTATTACAAATTAAAAGCTCGAACAATAAAAAAACATTAAACAATTAAAAACAATAGTGTTAAAAACAAACTCCTCCAGTGCACTTAATATTAATATTGCACTAATGATCTTTTTAAATTGCTACTGAGTATATAAGATTTTTGTTATCCTTGTCTTCTTTAGTGTTCATCCTCGTTTTTATTTTTTGTTGTATTCTCAAGCTTTCTAGTGTTATGCTGAAATCGCAGTGTCGCGTTAGGTCGGTCTCGCGTTTGCCAAAATTGATCGGCGTTTTTGAAACTTTATAAAACATTACGATATTGGCTGTCAAAACGCCCGACTTTGCTTTTTATAAATCTTAATGTAGCGCGCGTCTGTCATATCGAGATTGTCATTGAATGTTGCCACTTAAAATCATTACGAAAAATGTTGTTCTTCACAAATTCATAAAAAGGCACAGAAAGATTTAAATTTAACAATTTTCAAACAAAATTTAAAGAAAGCATTGTTAAATGACAAAAGGCAGTGTTCAATTGAAATAAAAAGTGATATAAAAGAAAAGAAAACAATTAAAAAGTAAATCCCATTTACAATTATTTTTCCCACGGATTTAAGTACAATCCCCAAACTGGCTATTCGTTAGAGTGGCAATATTTTTAAAGTTTGTCATTTCGTTTTGTTTGTTAAAGGCAAGATGCAATTGGTAAATGATAAAATAAATTAGTTTTAAAAATGGATTTGGATGAAATAGAGGATTTGGCGGACCTGGCGTTGATTGGTCTTATTGGGCACGTTGCTTATGAAGAATATAAGCACAAAAGTTGTAAGTGGTCAGTACGAGGGCAATGGGTTCGTGAACTCAATTTGAACCGGACCGTGGAAGGTTTCTACGCTCTTAATTTTCATAAAATGCAATCGAAGGATCCGGAACAATTTTTTAAAATAACAAGAATGAAACCACAAACATTTGAGCTTCTGCGTGTTCTTATTGAACCATCCTTGGAGAAATTTTCCTGGAGGGAACCGATTTCCCCATCTTGTAGACTGTTCCTGGTTTTATTGTATGCATATCCTTCTATTAATTATGCTAAAATTAATTGCATTTTATTTTGAAGGTACCTCTCGCAAGGAGTTCCCAAACAAGTTTTGGCGTGGATTTTCCGCATGGGATACTCAACTGTCCAATACTGCATATACGAAACATGCGACGTAATTTGGAATATTCTGATGCCACTATATTTGCAACCACTTTCAGACGTGAATTGGAAGCAAAATGCAGTGAATTTCGAAAAAATGTGGAATCTTCCAAACTGTGTTTCCGCTATTGATGGAAAACACATTAATATGCGATGTCCTCCAAGAGCAGGGTCGGAATATTACAACTACAAGGGCCACCACTCCATAGTTCTTCTTGCTGCTTGTGATGCCGACTATATTTTTGTTGCTGTTGACGTTGGTGCGTACGGAAGTCAGAGCTATGGTGGGATCTTTGCAGAGTCGTCGTTTTGAAAAAAACTTTTAGCAGGCGATCTTAACCTGCCTCCAGCATCTTTACTCCCAAACTCTAACATAGAGTTTAGTTACTATTTAGTTGGCGATGCAGCTTTTCCGCTTAAAACTTACCTTATGAGACCGTACCCGGGAAGACTTTTAAATGAAGAAAAATACAATTTCAACAAGAGGCTATCGCGCGCTAGGCGTGTTATTGAGAATGCATTTGGCATTCTGGTAGCTAGATGGCGGATTTTGCAAACAACTTTAAATATGTTACCTTCTAACGTTGAAAAAATTGTTAAAGCTGCAGTTGTTTTGCACAATTTCGTTAAGCTCAATGATGCTGCTTATTGCTCAGAACAGTTTGTTGATATCTGCGACGAGAATAATGAAATTGTTCAGAGGGGCCAGTGGCGAAACGAAATTACGCCCCTTCCTCAAGCTGGACCAATAGGCTCAAACTTTTCTTCTCGAAAAGCATTCCAAATGAGAGATATGCTCAAAGACTACTTGTTCGAAAATAAACTATAAAGAATTCATTTAAGTTAATAAAATTTATATATAAGTTAAAAAAGGTTTTTTGTATGTATCAACGCAGTCCTTTTAATGCAATTTCTAGCTTAAAAATAATAGCGAATAACGTAGTTTCCACGCCCCTGGTCCAATCCCGCCAACTTTTTGCAAGCTGTTTGGCACAAGCCCTCTGCATCCATGCTCCAAATATCATAATAATAGTCCCGCCCACTTTTAAAAAATTACTTAATTTGTAATGCACAGAAAGACAACAAAGTGAGTTAACTAAAAGTTTTAAAAATCCATTTTATTAATATACTTTGTAAAATATCACAATGCGAATATACTTTACAACAAAAAAAGAAACTAAAAATAAAGGAACTTATAAAAAGAAATGAGAATTCATACCAATAAAATAAAAAATTCAATTGCTTAACATTTGTACTTGCGCTAAGCGCTGTTAGTCTTATATGATTTAAAAAACTTAAGCTTCCTTACTTAGTTGCTACTTAGTTGTTAAGTAGCTCGCTGTTCACTTCACTTAAAAATTTTTCCTGAAGCCGGATTTTTGCATGCTGCGGTAAACCTTTCATTTTAAGTGCAAGCGCTTTCATAAAAAGGTCGTTTTCATCTGCATCCTGGGCCTTGAAGCGCTCCGATAATGTCTTTGACAAATCGCCAAAAAACTCTGAAATACCGTCACCAGGACGGGACCTCTTTGCTGGTTGCTTCTGTATGGGCTCGGGAGTACTGCAGTTTGTGGTATTCATGCAGTTTTCTTCAGTGTTTGAATACTCCGGTACATCGCAAAGGCTTTCATTAACTATGTCGTAGTTTCCTACCTGTCTACAAAATAGATAAAAGTTTAAATATTTTCCATATTATATTCTCACATACATACTTTCTGGGTCTCAAAGCCTCATTTAAAAACTGCAGTGAGTTGAAAAATTCCCACACATCGTACTCAGCAGCGCTGCTGCCAGAAGGCTGCTCCATTTTTTTTGTTTCGCGGACGTAACGATCCCGGAGACTTTTCCATCGCTGTTTGCAATCGTCGACTGCAAATGTTAAAATTTTATAAGTTTTTATTTAACTTAGTTAGTTTTTTTGCATTATATGAACTGCAAGCCAATTTTGAGTGCAATCAAACTTACCAGGTCTCCCAAGCTCCTCAGCGATTTTGGCCCATGCGAAATCGCGCTTAATTATATTTTTGTAGCTGCGAGACTTCGTGTTGTATAAATATTCATGTTCGCTGACTAAATTTATGAGTTTTTCTTCAAAAGTTGTCATTTTAAAATTTTTTTTTCACCAGCCGCAAAAACACCAAAGCAAACAAAAAAATTAATGCAACAACTGTCAAACGCACGTTCTTGTAGAAAGTAGCTCTACTCGAGCGTCAGCGATGGCGTTGACCGTATTTACGATCAAATGCAACGCAACGCTTGAGGTCGAATTTAAGGTTACAGCATAATAACGCATTGTTCTTACTTTAGCTGTCAAAGTCAGACCGACCGAGCGCCGCACTGCGATTTCAGCATTAGTCTTTTAATTGCTCTCTTCTCTTTCTCCAGAATTTTAATCTTATCAAAATTAGCTGTATATCCCGTGTTTAATGCCGTGGTTATGCTAGCCAAACAAGATTGCCGAACATTTTTTGTTGTTATTGTTTCTCGTGTAAAGTGAGAAATGAACTTTTTCTCAAATTCATTCTCTCGCTCTCAGACCGAACATTTTTGATTGCTGATTGAAACAGCAAACATGCCGAACTTTCCGGTGTTTCCTGCAGTCATTTTCCATAAAAGCATCAACAAAGTAGCAAAAAGTAATCAAAATTTAAATAAGTTATAAAGCAACTAATTTTAAATAACAAGCAACCTTAAAAACAAAGAACAGACATTAAGAAAAAGTCGATCAACATGTGCTGAGCAAAAATTTTCAGTATTTATTGTCGCTCCAAATAAACACTAACAAATTTGGGCCTCCACAAGTTTACTACAAAAAATAGTCTTAAATCAAATTGCAGATTAATTTCCATCAATTCTTTTTGTTGTGTTGTATATAATTTAATATATTTTATGTACGAATGGTATTTACTTGGAGTCGCAGCTTAACCACGGCATAAGATGTGTTGAGAAAGCCTTGTTGGCGCTCTTTCTTTATTTATATCCGGCATATGTTCTTTCATTCTAACACCTAGTGTTCTTTTTGTTGTTTCAATGTATACTGCTTTGAAATCTTCTCAGTTTTTTCCATTGCAGCTGATTTCGTACACTACGTTGTCTTGCTCTAGCTTATTTATTTTGCCTTTAGTGTTGGTGAATAGATTTTGAAGCGTTTGATTAGTTGTGTGGGCTATGATGTGTTTTCTTGCTTTAAAATTCTGTGTAAGAGTAAGCTATTTGTTAGTTTTGGGCAGTATTGCCAGTATTTTGGTACTCATGACCGCCATTTTTCGGAAACTAAACCGCCAAAAACCGCCAAAAAAAAAAATTTTACAAAAACTTTTAAAGAAAATTAATAAAAACCCTTATAAAACCATTTAGTTAAAAATATATTTATTATATTTGCATGAATTTCATGTTAATATTCTATCATTCAAAACTGTAAAAAAAAACCAAAATGAGATCACGACTAGAATTCAAGTTTATAAAAAGAGAATAAAAAAAAACAATAACTAAAGTTATACAATCCCTTAACTACGTAAAGAAATACAAGTTTACAACAATGTCCCAAAAAATATTGCTGATTTTATCAAAATGCTAGCAAGTCACCATATACCTCCAATTCTTCACTGTCTTCAAGTTCAGAATCTTCTGGTTTGGGGTACATAATTTTATAATTAAAACGTTTTATCATATCTTTTGTAGGCTCAAAATTTTCGCAGCATGTATTAAAATTATTTGTATAAATTGAAATCCTTAAAAGAGCCTGAAGTAGCTCAAATTGCATTTTATTTCTTTTCTTAGTTTTAATGTTGTTCATTATAGAAAAAACTCTTTCTACACATGCATTACTACTTGGTATCAGAAGCATTTTAATTACCACTTCTGAGAGTTCTCTGAAAAATTTGTTGCCTACTCCATCCTCATATTCGTAAAGATTCAACCAAAAATCAGCAATATTTTTTGGGACGTTGTTACGAAAATAGCTATTTCAATCAACAAAAGGCAGTTTATTCCATTGATTTTCATATATGCTTGCGGAGACTTTCGGTTCCCAAAACCCATTAAAAATTTCAGAAACATCTGAAAATTTTGGATGTTCAATGATATTAATGCATCTTACAGGACACAGAACCTTGAATTTTCTAAAATTTTCAATGTTTTTTGGTAACCGAATCATGCAGTCAAAACAAGCCATCTCATGCAGTAATTTGCGCAAGTATTGAAAACAAGAAATTTTTAAATTTAAAATTGTGTCTACATTTAAATTAGTATTTAACAGTTCTTTTGAAAAACTCATTCCGAAATCGATTGAATCAATTGGCAGGAAAGCGCAATCATTGTTCACGTCTTCAATTATTTGGTTAAGTATACTTTGAGAACCAGCTTTTTTAACCAAAAATTGTGGTTTAAAAATTTTTGAGGCAAAAGAAAGGAATGTTAAACAAACATTTTCATACGCACTACCAACATCCATAGAGTCACTTTGGAAAGATAAGTTAAGTTCATTCATAGCTTGAAGAATTGGATTTAAAAAAATTAAGTAAAGTTTGTTTGTTTCGCTTTCCAACTCTTTCGAAATTAACTGAGCAGTATACTCATTCTCTTTTGTACTTATTATGGAAAAGTGATACTTAAGCTCAACCCATTGATCAATAATTCTATTAACAGCTAACCCGTATGAAAGCCAACGAGTCCCTGAAATTTGGATTAGTTTTCGAAATTTGTTAGAATTAATGCCAGTATTAATTAAATCAAAAGCTCTTCTGTATTTCACAGCACGCAAAGGACTATTGTGAAAGTAATTGTAAATTTCTCTTACCAAGAATTCAATCGAACTCGGAATGGTTTTTGATGCGCTAGAGCAGCAAAGATTTAGTGAGTGGCATGTACACTTCATTAACAGCAAATTATTGTTATCATTACTTAAAAGAGTAAATAATGAATGTTTAGCACCACACATATTATTTGCGCCATCTGTTCCAATTGCGATCATATTTTCAAGTCTAATGTTGACTTTAGACAGATATTCCTTCAAGTTAGTATGTAGAACTTCAGCGGTTGCTTCTTCAACAAGAAAAATACCAAGAAAGTCTGTTACAATCATGCATTTCTTTGTATGAAAATAACGTATGCATATAGACATCCATTTTGTCTGAGACACATCGGTGGATTCATCTACTATCAAAGAATATTTGTTGTTTCCAATTGCTGCAACCATTTCATTTAAAATTGCAGGTGCCACAACATATTTGACAATACTACTGCACTTGGTACGGTGAATGCGCAGGTTTTCGAAACATTTTCCCTGTCCAACCGAATGCAATAGCTTCGATAAATGGTCTATTGAAGCTATAGACGCATGCTTTGCAATAAACATTGTCAGTTTAATGTCCAAAATTTTTGACTCATCGTTTATACATATTATATCTATAAATAATACGTTAGCACGATAGTTTTAGTAAACAAAAAAGTTGCATACCGTAATTGTGCAATGTGTTTCTTATGTGCAGCGCGGATATGTTAGCCTTGTGGCGTTCTGTTTGACTGTGGGTTGTTAAATCTTTTTTGTGTGATCGCACAGAAATTTTGCACACTTTACACCAGGCACTATTTGATGTGCTTTGAATTGCTGCTGGTGCATCTGCAATGTTAGTCAGCCAGCCTTGAAACAAATGTAATATAATTTTTTTCTTTTATATGATACTAATATTATAATGAACTCTTACCTTGAGCCCAACTTTCAAGTTCCCAGTCTTTTCGGTATTTTCTTCCTTCCTTACTTTTTGGCATATTATTTAGGCGCGCACTCAAAATAAACAAAATTAGTTTAAGTAATATGTGTTGCAATATGGGTTTTTAGGTTTTGTGTTTTGGTAGCACTGTTGCTCGGCGAATTTAGAATTAGAGATGATACAAAAAAGCAATTTTATGTTTCATGTTGTGGTAACACTGCTGCTCATTAAATAAAGAATTAGAGATGGGAAAATTTTTTGTTTTATAAAAAGTGAAGTATATGGTAAAAATAAGATTTTCTCTTTTTTAAAGAATCCCGCCAAAATATCGCCAAAAAAAATGTTGAAACCGCCACTTTTTCGTTATCTCGCCAAAGCAAAATTTCTCTCGCCAAAGTAGTTGGTCAAACCGCCAATTTGGCGAGATATCGCCAATACTGGCAACACTGGTTTTGGGACATATGTTATGCTGAAATACCACCTTGTTCAAAAAGAAAGGTTCATTCACACTGAACCTGCGTATCGGCGCAGTTGAAACCATTTTTCACACAAAATTTTATATAAACTCGTTGCTCAATTTTATCTTCCATCGTAAAAATCGAAGACACGAAAAAAGTTGTTGTAAACAAAACACTGTCACTTTATGTCAACAAGAGACTCTGATATTTGGCAGCCTTGTCATAGACACATGTGGCAACCTACTAAAAACAATTTTCGGATCGGACAGTTAAGTCCGGTCCACAGTGTGAATGAACCTTTCTTTTTGAACAAGGGGTATTTTTTCATCATCTTATAATTATTGATCAACCTACATTTATTCAAGTAAAGGGTCCGCCAAATAACTTTTTTTTTTTGAAAATGCAAAAAAAAAAACTACTGAATATTTTCTCAAATTTCTTTTTTTATTTGAATGTATCATCCTTCCGGTTAATAATGGAAAAAAATTTCATTCAAATGGCTGCCTCGGCTGGCCATGCAGTAGCCTACACGATCGGTCCAATTTTTAAGCACATTATCGATTGTGTGCAGCTGTATTTCACCAATGGCTTCACTAATATTGTCCTTTAAAGCGTCAATTGTCTCTGACTTGTCGGCGTAATACTTATCTTTGAGGGCACCCCACAAATAATAGTCCAACGGTGTCAAATCGCAGCTTCGAGGTGGCCAAACGACATCAGCTCTGCGGCTGATAATGCGATCTTCAAAAACAGGGCGCAAAACATCGAGTGTAGCTTCGGCTGTGTGGCACGTAGCGCCGTCCTGTTGAAACCAAATGTTGCCAATATCCTCCTCTTCAATTTTTGTGAACAAAAATTCGTTCAACATGGCCCGATAACGATGGCCATTGACTGTAACGGCCACTCCTTGCTCATTTTCGAAGAAAAATGGCCCAATTATGCCTCTGGATCAAAATCCGCACCAAACAGTGACTCGTTTTGAGTGCATCGGCTTTTCAATGTATGCGTGCGGGTTTTCTGTGCCCCAAATGCGACAATTTTGCTTGTTTACATACCCGCCAAGATCAAAATGAGCTTCATCTGAAAAGATGATTTTTTTGGCAAAATCGGCATCTTCTGTAAGTCGATCGCAGGCCCACTCAGCGAAGCGAAAACGCATTGGATGGTCAGTTGGCTTCAACTCCTGAACCAATTGGAATTTGTACGGCGTCATACCAAGGTCTTTATGCAAAATTCGTCTCAATGATGTCTCCGAAATGTTCAATTGTTGAGCACGACGGTGAATTGATGTTGATGCCGCTTCACGCACACTTTCTGCCACAGCAGCAAACCCTACATTTATGCATACCATATGAAAGAACACTAAAAAAGGCATTTTTGGTTTTGGATATTTTTCCAACAACAAAGATTTTTACCAAACTTTTTTGTAAAATAAAGAAATTCGTAAGGAGTTTTTTGGAAAATTATAACAATAAGAATGAAAACAAAAATGAAAAAGGTTGAAACAAGATTGCCCGTCCAATCTATGGACGGATCTATCTATGGATCTATTTTGATAATCTATATTAATCAAAATTTAAAAAAAAAAACTAATGCAATCCCTTGTAACATGACCGAGTTATTCACTTTCAAAGCCAGTACTTTGATTTTTAATTGATTTTTATTTCTATTTCACCAAAAAATATAATTCTAAGAACTTTTTGTTTTTTTTTTGTAGTGTCAATTTCCTGGATATTTTAGAAAAATTAGAAAAAAACAAATTTTTCTAATAAAAGACATCTAAGCCAAGAATGTTACTTACCATAAAGGAATGCAGTTACCAAATTGCATAATATAATTTTCAAATTTCTTGCAGGGCAGATTATTTACCTTAAACATTTAAGGTATTTGATGAATCGAGGACATTAGTATGTTTAGCGATGACAAAAAAGGTCAACATTTTGGGTATAAATGGTTAAATATAAAAACGTGGCGGTCGACGCACAAAGTGTAAGTGCGTGATCTTGGCGCCTAAGGATATTGGTTTAAACACCCTCTGCCGGCAACGCCACTTTTCAGGAGATACGAGCGAAGTGCAGCTGAGCGCGCCCGGGTATTAACTAGTTTTTCAGATAAATTTGGCGTGAAGACTTTTAATTTCACATGAAATACTGTTATAATAACATTTTCCTTATCAAATTGTTAATTTCTGGCATTACATGAAATTAATAGGTGTTTATCATTTGTCTTACATGGCATATTTTTTCGGTGTACCTATAATTCAAACAAATCCTCTTAACAATAACAAACTTTATACCATATAATATAAGCCTACATGTGAGAATTATGTTAAATCCTTGCGACCCGATGCCATTTCTGTTGCCATTAACATAAGTACAATAGATGTTGTATGCACTCGTGTGTGTCTGTGTCATCGCTATCCTAAGCGTGTCCTTACCGCAAAGCAATTATCGTTGAGTAAAAACCACAAAATTTAACGCATGACGCATCGAATTATTCGGGTAAAAATGCGGGCTTACGAACAAGGATGTCAAAAGGAATAAATATGTATGCAAAAATACATGAAGCAAACACAAAAAATTGTGTTCAAAAATACAACAACAATCAGCAGAAGCAAAGTTATTCGAAGAGAGAGCAAAAAAGTGTTCATTTAGACGTGGAGCCCTAGTGGAATGCGGGTGGCCGTGTTCAGCAGGGACTTAATTCATGCATCGAGTGCAATTATAATTTTTTACAAAAAGCTCTTGAAAAGTTGCTGATGATGCCACGCGGATGTTTCATTAACCTATTTTTTACCTCTCGATTCTTCTTTTAGTGTAACTGGTAGCACCATTGGTTTGGCTCCTCTGACACAGTTTGTTATTTCAAACAACTTGACACTTTTGAATGCTGGTGGTGATTGTAAGAGAGTGATGCCACCAAGCTTACAACAACGTTCTTTTAATTTAATTTAAGTCTTTATGATGTGCATTAATTCGATTTATAAATTTTTTCTTTCATTTTATTTTTTTATTATCACCTGACCTGGCCGCTGTTGGAAAAAATGGTTTTAATTATTCGAAACACTTTCGTGTGAAATGCAACACTGTTTATCAGTGATGTCAACTTGATTGCGATAATGGTTATAATTTCGCTCACTGTCGTTCTGTTTACGGCTATAAACACTGATTGTTATCCATAGAAGGCGAAAAGTTCAACAAAATATGCAGTCACAAATAATTAATCACACAACAGCCACAGCGCACTAAATACGAAAATACTAAAAGGGTCGTATATTTGAATATTTAATTTTGAATATTTGTTGTAATTTTTTACTTTTGTTTCAATCACAAATATTTATCTGCCACATTCAAGAGCGCACATTGGGGAAAACAGCACAAACGCTAGCACCACCTGTTTTTAGCGCTAGCATATATATTGTTAGTGCTAGATACTTGAATTAAGGATATTATTTACAAAATTCTTTAAGGAACAGACAGATGAAATTTTTCTAAATCAAGCTAAAATTCCATATTAATAAATAAAAATACACGTGTTTCAGCATTTTAAAAGTAAGAGAAAAGAATCGGCCATTTCAGCCCTTGAAAGGACTTTGAACGAGTTTCTCATGATCAATTGTTTTGTGCGTGTAGTGAAATGTTTGAACATAAATAATCGAGAACTGAAAAACAAGCTTTATACCGACTTCGAACTGCTCATATTCTCAGAAAGATTTACATGGCAGATTTACTCTCTGAGCCTCGCCATTGTCAGCAGAGATGTGCCGGCCGAACAGAAAAATTAATTCGATTGAAAAAACATTCTGTGTCTGATGGGATTTGAACCTTGTTTCTATCGCATACAAGCCAAGCCACGCACCTTAACCAGTATGCCACGGCCGCATTTTAAAAGTTGAGACATAAATAATGTCTTAATGCATTTTAAAGTAGGTATACGAGAGGAATATTTTATGAAATCATATGAAAAAATTCTATATTTTTGTACATAAAGGTTTATAAAAAAAACTGTTTCAAATATTGTTTAAGTTTATGGTAACCGTCTATCAAGTACTTTTAGTGGTCTTTTAAGACACTTCTTCACAAAAAAAAATACATTTTTCAAGTAGAAAAATAAGATAAATTTTCACAACAGTTCACCAAGCAACCTTGATCTATGGTATAACGTTCAAAAATATTTTGGCTGTCACGAGAATCGCCAGTGAGCTAAACCATTTTTAAATAACCTCCAAAAATCTAGTTTTTCGTAAAAATTCCGGCTTATGTAGATGTTAAAAAAGAACCAACGGCCAGCAATTTTGTAACTTTTATACATTTAAATTTTAAAAGCTTAGGGCACTGATATTGTGCAGTAAACCTGTATAATGGATCGTGGTTTATATACAGATAAGCCTACTAAAAGATTCAATTCCACTGATATTGTGTAGTAAGCTTGTATATTTTACATTTTGAAAATTTTTAAATTTATATACGTCCCTAGAACTTATCTATTTACGTACGCTTTTATTATGATGACGGGTAACCAAGAAAGAGGTCCTTCTGAATCTAGAATATACCTACCATATACATATATGACAAATGTCACTGAAATTTATTTCTTCTTTTTAGTTCACGTTTTGGTTTTAAATAAAAGTTTATTTTATAAAAATTTTTTTTTTATTATTTTCTTATACCACAACGCGTACTGCGTAAGGGGTATATTAACTTTGTCATTCCGTCTGTAACGCCAATAAAGAGGCGTGGCAGGCATAGAAAAGTATATATATTTTTGATCAGCATCACCTCCAGAGTCGATCTCCGTGTGTCCGTCTGACTGTCTGTCTGTCGACACGATTACAGCCGTAATTTTAAAGCTATCGCAATGAAATTCAAAATATAAGCTTCTTTTCGAAAACTGAAGGTCAAGTTCGAGAATGAGCCAAATCGGATAAAAACCACGCTTACCTCCCATACAAAGTGACTTTATTTTAACCGTAAAATCTCTTCAAAATCCACAAACATTAATGAAATGCCTTGAAATTTGACATGTATGCTTTGATATTCAATATAAGTTTTCACTATGAAATTTGGAAAAAACGGATGAAAACTACGCCTACCTCCCATAAAAAGTGACTTTATTTTAACACTAAACTCTCTTCAAAATCAACAAAAATTAATGAAATGTCTTGGAATTTTGCACATAGATTTAAATATATATAATATAGACTATGGTTTTGGGCAAAATCGGATGAAAACCACACCTACCTCCCATACAAAGTGGCTTTGTTTAAAACGTTACTTCGCTTAAAAATCTGCAAAATTACAGAAATGTGTTGAAATTTTGCATACAAACATTGATATTTAACATAAGCCACTCTTTGATATTTGTCAAAATCGGATGAAAACCACGCCTACCTTCAAAACAAAGTGACGTCATCAAAATTGAAAAACTTTCGTAAATATATAAAACTGAATGACATCGTGTCTGTATGTACCCAAGTTCCGGCCACGTCGTTTATCCAACCCATACATATATTTTCGGTAAATGTTGAGTCTTTATACTAGAAAAGTGGGTGTGGCATTTTACTTTGTTTACAAATTACTCTACGTGGCAGCTAAGGGTAAAATTAAATTGAGCGTATGCCACAAATATTTTTGCGGATTTTATACATAAACATTTCATAGACGTCTAAAGACTTCGGATATACTTCAGTACGGCCGCGGGGGGTATTTTAGCTTCGGTACCCTTCTGAAGCTCCATTCCTTACTAGTTTTATGTTATTTTTACTAAAATTCAAATAACTTCATTTTTTTTTATGCTATCCTCGTTGTAAAGATTTCGTTGAGAAGGTTTTGACGGCTTCTATTTATTCCTGAACAGAATCAATCAAATCAGTTAGCATTTAAACTAAAATATTAATTATTTTTATTGCTTACATTATTTTTGCAGTACTATTTGTTGCAAAATATAATGTTTTTTATATTTTTTTCTTTTAAATGGTAATGCAATTGATTAACTCCATCCAGGAATAAGTAGAAGCAGCCACAACCTTCCCAACGATGTCTTCACAACGAGGATAGCATAAAAAAAATGAAGTTATTTGAATTTTAGTGAAAATAACATAAAAAATATCAAAAAAAAAATGCATGAAGGATTTGAAATTTTTTGATGCAGCTTGGAACAATTTTTATAGAACCATTTTTTCTGACCATTTGTTTTATTTTAACAACCACACCACCCGAAACTTTTACGAAAACCCTGATTTTTCGTCATAAAATAAATATCATAAATGAACAAAGTTCATTTTTGGTCGGTTGCATCGACACCTCTTTTTTTTTGTCTATGGAGGTCGAGGCACCTTAACGTGTATACGTATGTGGACATATGTGTATATCACGTAAAGACTCCGAAACCGCTAAATCAATTTTTTTAAAATTTAACAAAATCTTGAGAGTGTTCCTGAGAAGTCTGGGTCGATTGTAAAAGAGGACGTAAAATTTTCGAAATCGAATAGCTTTCGGAAGCTATTGAGTGAGCATGCTCCTTACATAAGCATCCTTTGTCACCTCAAGCATATCCTTGTAGGTCAGTTGGCCAATCTCGGCTTCGCAAATAAATGGACGTCCCAGAATCAATTTCAATTTCATGCTTGCCAATGCCGGGCACTGGTACAGAATGCGTGCTGCCGTTTCCGGCTCCCATAGGCATAACGTACACGCATCGTCCTCGGTCAGAGTCATCTTCCTGAGATGGTACATGTAGGGACCATGTCCTGTGACCAGTGCAATAAGTGTACGGTGTTCCGACTCCGTCCATTGCTTAATAAGGCCTGCCACCATGTTGTACGATACGTGGCTCTGGTCCACATAACTCTTCTGCTGATCCTTCTCTCGCTAAAGAATCAGCATTTTCATTCTGTTCTATGCCAGAATGTCCTCTCACCCACATAAGTGTGAGCTCATTTGTCTGACCGCACCTATTAAGTTTGGTAAGACACTCTATGGCCAGCCTGGAAGTGACGCCTGTACGCTGCATGCACCTAATCACCGACTGATTGCCAAGGGCAATGACAATTTTCTTGCCATTGACCCAGTCATCTATCAGGTGGTCCAGTGCGTGCACCACACCAAGCATTTCCGCCTGGTACACAGACACAAACCTCCCTAACCTCAGTACACAGGATAGGCTCAACTCTTCTGAGTAAACGCCTGTCCCGGCTCTGCCATTCATCAGAGAGCCGTCTGTTAATATACTGATATCTTTACCAGAGATTTCTTCACAGACGTCTCCATCTGTTATAAGAGTTTTATAACATTTTTCTGTTATCCTTACTCTCTGCCTTCCGTCTATAGGCATACTCGCCTCCCTGACATCTCTATGTACTATAAGGATGCGCATATGACCATGTAGGGCCGTTGATCCATGCCACGTAGCATTTCGCAACATCCTGAGGGCTGTTAGCGCCGCCGTTTTCTTTATTTCTAGATCCAAAGGCAGCATACCTAACACAACCTCCATTGCGCTTGTTGGAGTGCTGCGTATTGCACCTGTTATTCCAACACACGCCAGCCGTTGGACTCTATCCAGTCTCTTCTTAATAGTTTTCTGGCTGACTTTTGTCCACCAAATTACCGAAGCATACGTGATGACAGGTCTAACCATCATAGTGTAGACCCATTTCATTGACTCTGGGCTTAGCCCCCAGTTGAATCCACAAGCGCGTCTACACTGAAACAGAACTCTCTTGGCTCTTTGAATCCTATCTTCTACATTCTCGTTTCAGTTCAGTTTGCTATCCAGGGTTACCCCTAAATACTTAACATTCGTGAACATGTTGATTTCAGCTCCAAAAAGTCTGAGTGATTCTCTCCTCAGGCCTGTCCTCTTTCTAGTAAAGAGAACATTGTCTGATTTTCCTGCGTTTACTGTAAGGCCTTGTTCTCGACACCACTTCTCCACTATTCGGAGTGCCCCCTTCATGATGTCTGAAATGGTGTCAATGAACTTACCACAGACCACCAACGCAATGTCATCTGCATACCCTATCGTGTGTATGCCCGATTCATCCAGTCTAACTAGTAGTGAGTCCACAGTTATGTTCCAGAGGGTTGGAGATAACACCCCGCCCTGAGGACATCCTCTACTTAATCTAGCTCTTGTTTTGACTCTACCATTCTGCATGTTGACCGCCCTGTGCTTGAGCATATTGTCAACCCAATTTACAATCATTGGGCTTACATCGCGCTCTGTCAGGCCTTGCCGCAGCCTTCCAAAGCATATTTTGTCGAAAGCACCTTCGATGTCCATAAATGTGGCCATCGCAATGCCTCCTGAAAACAGCTCTTTTTCAGCAACTCTTACTAATTCGTGAAGAGCGCTCTCCGTAGATCTACCGTTTTCAAGAGGAAGGACGTAAGGCTGATCGGTCTGAACGACTTTGCCTCCGCATAATACTTTTTCCGGGCTTCGGAAGAAAGACAACTTTCACCTCTCTCCAGACTCTCGGAACGAACCCAGTCGCTAGGCAAGTAACGAATATACCCCTCAGCCTAGGTTCAATGAGATCTTCCCCGCACTGCAACATAGCCGGAAATATACCGTCCATCCCTGATGTTTTGTACGGAGCAAATGAGCGTATAGCACTCTTCACTCCGTAGATAGTGATCATTCTTTTGGCTTCCAGTCTGTCAACCCTGTGCATCCCTTTCTTCAAGGGTGTCCACGGGTCATCAGACCTAAAATTTCCAGGAAAATGCACCTCCATCAGAACTTACATTGACTCCTCTAAGTTCTCTGCCATGGTTCCATCGATTTTTCTGAAGCCTACATGCTTCTGAAATAGTTTCCATCCCAGAGCAGAAGTCTCTCCACGACTGCCTTTTACGGTGTCTGATGAGGTTCTTCAGTTCCCTTGTTCTTGCCTTGTAGTCTGCCCATGTTTCTGGGGTTCCCCCTCTCATGTGCAGATTGGAGGCCTTCCTAACCTTTTTCTTCAGAGATTCGAGTTCCGTGCACCACCATGGCGCCGGATCACCCTCGTCTACTGAAGATGTAGAACATGCCACCTCGTAAGCTTCAACCATGGCCGAACTAAGATGTTTGACATGGCTTTCCACTTCTGCTCTATTCCTCGGTATTTTTATAGCTTCTGGGTCAGTGTTTTCCTCACTTCGCCTTATATTTCACAGGATCTATATTCTTGGGAATCCTGACTTTTTTGCTATTCCGTTGGCGTCGGATTCCGTACTTGAATTCAAACTGAATGGATCTGTGGTCAGACATCGTTAGCCTATCCACGACCCTCCAGTTTTCTATTCTACTCAGAATCCTTCTGCAAATGAGGGTTACATCAATGACTTCCGCTCGCCTCGCATCAACGAAAGTCGGATGTGCTCCTCTGTTTGCTATTAACAGATTATACCTCTCCACAAATTCAAGTAATTGCTCTCCTCTGTCATTGTTGTTGGTGCTTCTCCACACAGTATTGTGCGCGTTGGCATCACATCCAATCATCACTCCAATGTTCCTTTCCTCACAGTACTTTACCAGATTCTCCACCTTTTTTGAAGGTGGTTGATCCGGAGAGTCGTAAGGAAGATACGCTGAAGGTACCATACAAGGACCTGCACCATCTCCGATTCTCACAACGGTGAGATCTGGGGAACATAGGTGTGGCATATGTACCGCTAGTATACCATGCCTCACCAATATACAAGTCCTAAGCCTGCCATCTGCTACCGGTCGGCACAGCGTGGCCTTTCGCTCTGAGAGACCTTTATTTCTTCTGTGCAGAATTCAAGATTCTTGGAGCATTGCTATGTCAATTCCATCCTTCTCCATGCAACGCATCATCATTACTGATGCTGCCCTACTATGGTGTAGATTGAGCCGACACACCACGAGGTTTTCCTGGTACGGGCCAACTACCCTCCCTAGTGGTTCCTTCCTTGCAAAATTCTCCTCTAGCCCCGTTCCAGGGGTTCCATCGCACTCACCTTGCATCCTTTTGGAATTTGATGAGAGCTTGAACAAGACCGCAGCTGAGTTTCCCCCCTGCTAGCCTGATCGCTTCCACCTCATCCGTCCGGCACCACACGGTGAACTTGACGCCTCCTTTCTTTGCGTCTTTGAACTTCGTTGCGTTACTAACTCTCCATTTAGAAGTGTCTGCAACGCACCGGTTTTGGATCTGCAACCTAATAAGGATGACCTCCTTGCTTTCGGAAGTACCGTAAACAAAGATGAACATCCTTCCAACATCCTTCAATGCGTATAGCCTGCGGTCGACCCTCAACTCGGCCCCTTCCCATAGGTTCGTGAGCTTTCGATGTAAGTCACACATCAATTAAAATCGGTACGCATTTATTGTAAAGGCGTGGCCTCACTATGTCCACTTTTCAGGAGATAAGCGCTGAGCGCAGCGAAGCGCTCCGGGTATAAACTAGTTTACACTAAAATTCAAATAACTTCATATCGTTGGAAAGGTTTTGACTGCGTCTATCTATTCCTGTACAAAGTTAATAAATTTAATTATCATCTAAATATTTATCATTTGTGTGCTATTGATTTTGTGTGCGCATAGACATATACATACCAGCAAAACCCAGGTACATCAATAACTCAGTACTGTCTTAATTTGACTTAAGCTATTATTGATTATTGCCACTTGACATGATACGTCAATTTCTTCGTAGAGCTCATACAGCTCGTGGTTTTTGCGAAGGACTTTTCTCTCGAACACCCCCAGAGCAGCTGCGTCAGTTTGCGAAACTACCCATGCCTCAGCGCCATAAAGCAGCACAGGTAGAACGATCGTCTTGTAGAGTGTTGGTTTTGTCGATCGAGAGAGGGCTCTGGAACTTAGTTGCTTACTGAACCCGTGGCACCTATTAGCAATTATTGTTCTTCGCTTTATCTCCAGGCTGACTTCGTTGTTGTTATTAATGACGGTGCCAAGGTACCAGGGTACGAACTAATAGTTTATCTAAAATAAAATTCACTGATGGCGTCATATCTCTGTTCAGATTTAGCAATGTGAGACTGTTTAATCCATCTTGCAACATCGTGCTTCTTAAATAACCATTGGTAAATTAAATAAATTAGAAAATATTTCTTTATTGCATAGTTCTAAGGCTTCAAACAGTGTTTTTTTACCATCGCTAGTTTTATTACTAACTTTATACAAAACATTCAGTTTCATTTTTAAATCATCAAAATCTCCTTCCAAATCATCTTAATAAAATCCAATTAGTTTTCAAAAACTCCTAAGGGGCAATATCCAGCGGTTTTGTATCGTAAGGAAAGAGTGTTGAAATGAATAGTGGAAATAGATTTTGTAAGGTCTTTGCCGTTTTCGCGATTTAAAACTTTCGTCGCGTTTTCGCTGTTAAAAATTTCGCAATTCCTTTTTTTCTTTTAAAATTTAGGACCTGCCTAAATATTTGCCAGCGCTTCTGCGCCACAGGCTCTAAGTTTAAATAGCCAAAGAAAAGCCTGAGCAAATAAAACTCAATTGGCTTTTTGAAGCTGAACTTATAATTGATTTTATTTTCAAATTGTTCGACCTTTTATAGCCGAGCAAATCGTTTTTTTTTTTCTTATTTAATAATATACATTTTTAATATTCTTATAACTAATATAAATTTAACTTATTAATAACTCAAAGTAAACATCATCATATGTTAGAAAATGTAACAAAAAAAATGCGTAGACAAAAAAAATGTGTGCAAAAAAAATAGAAGCATATACATATATATAGTGTGTGGGTGAAGTCCAATGTTCTTAAAATATTGTGGCAACAAAAAAAACAGTGCGTAGAAATATGTAAAAAAAAATGTGTGCAATAAAAATGCAAGCATCTATATATAGTGCGTGAGTGTAACAAAAAATAATAACATGATATAAGTTCAACGTACTTTATAAATATATTAGCAAGTGTAAACTTAGTTACAGTTACACTTAGTTACACTTAAACTTAGTTTAAGTGTGTGTAACAGCAATTGTTGTTTTGTGCAAAATAAATAATAATGTAAATTTAATATAATATAATATATATAAGTAATTATTATTTTAAGTGCGTGTTCTAGAAATTATAGTGGAGTGCACTACACCCCCATCCTTAAGATAAAAATTATTTAGTAAAATAATTTGATTTGGAAAATTTTTTTTTTTTTAATGTAATTCAATTTCTGATATGCTTTTATAATTCATATTATAATCTATGTTTATAATGAGCTTAGTGTTTAAATTATACAATACAATTATAGTAGTTTCTACTATGTATATTTAAATAAAATAGTGGGTTTAAATTTACATTTATTATTTTCATTAATTCCATTTTTTTAATAAATTGTTATGAAATTCATTAATTTTTCCATTTACGTTAATGGTAGAATTAACTCCATTTTTATTAATTATAGTATAAGGACCATGATATGGTGGTTGATTTTTCTTCCTATTCATTTTCTTTATTAAAACAGAATCACCAATATTTAAATTTAATGGTTGTATGAAATTGTCAGTTTGAACTCTCTTTGTTTTTGCTATCTCTATTAATTCTTTTGCTTTTTGTATTGAATATTTTAATCTCTGCTTTAATTCTTGCGCATAATATTCGGTATTGTAAAACTTTGATTTTGAATAATTATCGCTTGGAAGATTAGCCAATCAAAAAAAATAAGCTCGAAAGGAGTATAGTTTGTGTCAACATGAGGTGTTGTGTTATACGCAATAGTGAAGTATGGGATCCATTGGTCCCACTCGTCATTTTTGCAAAAATTTAGTAAGAATTCATTTAATATGCGATGGTTTCTTTCAATTGAACCTAGAGTTTCATGATGATACGGAGTGCTAAAAATTTGTTTAATGCTCAAGAGAGTACATACTTCAGACATTAATTCATTAGTGAATTCTGTACCTTTATCCGATTTTAGTGTTTTAAAGTGACCGTGTACTAGAATTACGTTTTCTACTAAAGCCTTTGCTACCGTTCTCGCGTCTTTTGTTTCTATTGGGCATGCGATGACGTATTTTGTCAAATCGCATTGTATTGTGAGTACGTATCGGTAATTGTTTGAATATCGTAGAGGACCTACTGTGTCTATCGACAACACTTCGAAACTGGTCCCTGGCGTGTCTGTCATTTTAAGTTTTTCTTTCGTATGTCTTGTTTGTTTGTTGATTTTACACTGTTCACATTTATTTATGTAGTTTTTAATCATTTTGTTCATATTTTTCCATAAATACCTTTGTTTTATTTTCAAAATCGTCTTTCTTATGCCCATATGACTTCCATGTGTCGAATTATGGTATTCTTTTATAATTTTGTCTTGTATTCCTTTCTCTAATATTCTTTTCGGATTTTTATAAATTAATATTTTTAAATTTTCTCTATCTTTGTTTAATTGATTATATGTGTTTTTAAAATCTTCAACTGTAATTATTTTAAATATATTATTGTTATTACTTAACGCAAGTTCTTCTATTTTTAAATTGTTCATTCTTGATGACAGCTTCTCCAACGTCAGCGGTGTGAACAAAGGATTGTCACTGCATCGAACAATTACTTCCTCATCTTCAATAAATATTTGGGCACCCTTGTAATTTTTTTGTGTTAAAAATCTAAGTTTTTTAAATTTGTGTATATCCGAGAGTGATGTACATTCCCAGGCAAAAAGTTGATCAGACTTAGTGCTAGGACTACCTTCTGAATTTTTAAAATCAATGTTTTGTTTGTTTTTTTCTGTATTCATACTACGTGTTATTGCAAGTATATTTTGTTTATCATTTTCTGTTCCAGTTGGAATCATTGCTTTTAGGGATTCGCTTTTCAATACAATTCTTGATAATGCATCAGCATTAGTATTCATTTTAACTTTTTTGTAAATGATGTCGAAATCGTAATCACATAAATCTAATCTTATGCGTGTCATTTTTGATGACGGGTTTTTGTGTGAGAAAAGAGACACTAGCGGGCGGTGGTCTGTTAGAACCGAAAATGTTCTACCATAAAGGTATGGCCTAAAGAAATTGATTGCCCAGTGTAAAGCCAAGAGCTCTTTTTCAATTATTGGTTTATTCATATCGTGTTTTGCGAGAGATTTGCTCGCATAGGAAATCGGTAAATCTGAACCGACTTCACCTTGAGACAACACAGCACCGAGGGCATAATTCGAGGCATCTGTGGTAAGTACAAACGGTCTGTCGAAATCTGGGTATTGGAGCACCGGGGGATTTTAAAGTTTTGTTTTTAGAGTGTCAAAAGCTTGCTGGCAACTTTCGTTCCAGACGAATTGTTTGTTTTTCTGTAAAAGTGCATTTAAATCTTTAGCTATGTCCGCAAAATTTGGAATAAAGCGCCTGTAATAGTTACAGAAGGCGACGAACCTTCTCACTTCATCTGCATTTGTTGGGACTGGATAATTCTCGATAACTGTATTTTTGGCTGGGTCTGTTTTTATCCCACTTGACGTAATGAGATGGCCCAGATATACTACCTCTGGCTTCAGGAAACAACATTTATTTGGGCTTAGCTTTAAATTAAAATTTCTTATTCTATTAAAAACCTTTGCTAAATTGTCATTGTGGTGCCCTAAACTGCATCCTAATACAATAATGTCGTCGACATAAAGAAACGCTTCTGCGTCAAGACCACTTAGCGCGATTATCAGCATGCGCTGAAAACTGGTTTAAACTTAATAGCTTAAGTCCAAAAGGTAAACGTTTAAATTGGAAGTGTTCATTTCCTGTCGAAAAAGCAGTTAGCGGTCGTGAGTCTTCGTGTAAGTTAATTTGGTGGAAAGAACTAGTCATGTCCAAAGTTGTAAAGTACTTAGCTCTACCCAGTATGTCCAAAACGTCCTCTATCCTGGTTAGTGGAAACTTATCGTTCACTATATTCTCATTAAGTTTTCTGAAATCTACAACGAGTCGCCATTTTTTTTCGTCGTCTGTCGATTTCTTCGGTACCACAAGTAATGGGGAATTGTATGGGCTAAATGAATGTTCTATAATGTCTTTTTCTAAAAGTTGGTCAACTTGTTTGTTTATTTCTGTCATCTGAGTCTGTGGAAGTCTGTAGTTCTTGATGTATACGGGGTTTAAATCTGTTGTTTGTATTTCCTGAGTATAGAAATCGTTTACGCTTAAGCGTTCTCCTGTGAGATGAAAAATATCCTGGTAATCTTAATTATATTGACAACTGATTTTTCTGCTTCTGGTTCGTTGCAACCAATGTTTAATGATTTAAGAAGCTTATCTAGCCTGACTTTAGTGTTATTGTTTTTAGACTTGCATGTGAAAATATTGTAATTTTTAAGAGGTTTAACCTCTACTTCAATTTGTTTTATATTAACGTCTTCATCGGTTGTGTTTAATAATTTCAAGTGCCTGAAACCTGTTGCGGGTATTAAAATATTCTCTAAAAGTACGCCTTCAGAAATTTCTTTATTAAAAACTATACTATCCTCTTTGACTTCTATATCGATAGGAACTATTGATTCTGATCTCGCTGGTATAATTATATTTGAGTTAAAAAAATCTTTTTTTGTAATTGGTAGAGTGTAATTCTTGCCCGTTAACGATAAAAGTAATAGTAAAAGTTTCAAAATCTATTCTCGACATGTATTTTTCTAGCATGCCGCGGCCTATGGTTCCATCAGTCGCTATAGGAAAGTCATTTTCTACTATGTGAAATTTGTGTTGAATCGTTTTGTTCTCTAATTTTAAATTTAAATTTGCTGTGGCAATGCAATCTATCTCTTCCTTTGATATACCTGTTAAGGTTGAAATATTCTGTGTATTGATTTCATTTACTTTACTGCTTTTACAAATGGAGATATCAGCTCCTGTATCTATAAAAAATCTCAAATCTTGATTTATGTTTTCGCATTTTAATGTGATGTAATTTGTTAATTTTTGGTAATTTTGAATATCAGTTTTGGCCTCTGCGGGTAACAATTCCTGCTACCCGGCCATTGCCGTTTCCCTGCTCGTTGTTGACTCTAAAATTTGGAATTCTATTCTGATTGAACTTATTCTGTCTGTTGTAATTTTGGTTGATGTTATTAAAATTTTGACGCGTTTTGTTATTGTTGTTATATCTGAAATTATTGTTGTAATTGTTATTATTATTATTTCTGTAGCTGGCGAAATTATTATTTTGATACCTTTAAGAATCGTTCCTGTAATTGTCTTGACTACTATAGTTTCTAAAATAATTTTTATTTAAATTTTCAGGTTGACTTCTGTAGTCGTTTCTGTTTTTAATTTGAAAAATATTGGTTCTATCGTTATTTAAACATTTTTCAGCTGTCATACATCTTGCTACTGCTTCACCAAACGTCGTTGGCTCATTTGCAAGTAAAAGAGTTTGGTATTCGATATTAACACCTTTATTAAAAACGTTTAACGACATATTTTCATTAACTTTGTAAACCGCATCTTCAGCTTCTTGAGTTGGATTCTCCAATGTTTTAATTTTAAATGAACTTAACTGTTCTGAAAGTTCCGTAATTTTTTCTCTAAATTCTGATATAGATTTATTATTCTGTTTCAGTGTACTAAATTCGTTTAGTACCTGTTGTAGTGTTTTTTGAGTTGGGTAAGCTCTCTCTAATGCATTTTTTAAATCTTCAAATGTCGACGGTCTATTTGTGCGACCTAGTATGCTACGAACTTGAGCTGATAATTTAAAATTGTAAACATATTTTATAAAAATTGGTCTATCTTCCTCTTTAATTAAATCAACTCTGTATGTATAATGAAATCCTCTAAATGATTAAAACCTCCTTTAAAAATTTGTAGGTTTTTACCTACTACATTAATGTCGAAATTTGACATTTTTGGCAAATTGACCTTTTCTTCCCAAACTGGTGATAAATCCAAATCCTCACAATATGTTGTAAAAGTTTTTATTTTGTCTTTTATAATTAAGTTATTAAGTAATTCAATTGCTTGTTCATAAATTTTGTTGATTTTTTCTATTAGCGTTGTACAATCTTCTTTAATTTTGATTTTTCTATTTCACTTTTTAAAGATTCAAAATATTTTAATTTATTTTTAATATATTCTTTACTATATGTTCTACTTTTGCTCTTCTTTAAATTTAATTTGAATTTTTCTAATAATTGAATGTTATTTTTAATAGTTTCCATAAATTTTTCTTAATATTCTTATTGTAATAGATTTTTTGAACATGTATTTAAGTTTTCATAATAACCCTGTGGATGGGAGCAAAATTGGATCATATGTGAAACGAAAGATAGCAAAAACAAAACGAGCAACTAATTGACGTTTATTGTTGTGAAATAATTGAAAAATGCCGGTCGCATGTTTTATTCGTGTTTTTTTTTTATTAAAATATTTTAATGTGCAATTCTTTTTTTGAGTGTGATAGATTCTAAATTGCGTAAATTATATTGAACTTTCCGCGTTAAAATTAAGAAAAAAAACAAAATGAAAATATAGTGTTGTGTGAATGCGTGTTTTCAAAAAAAAAAAATAAAAATGCAACAATAAGTGCAACCACAAAGTGGGGTGAAAGTAATTCCGCTATAAAAAAATGGAGGTAACATTATATTCTTTATTAATTCATTTTTAATATTTCTAAAAAAATTTAATTTGTTTTTTTTTTATAATATAATAAAATAAAAAAAATTAAGTTTGATGCTGTTGTTGTTGCGGCTGCTTGCTATCTCGAATTTTTAGTAGCTGCTGCTCCAGCTCGCCGATTTTTACCCAAAACCGGGCATGGTGGTGGTAGTTCTACTTTAACCATCCTTTTCAGCGCTGCAATTTGGCGCCTCAGCCTTGCTTGCTGATAGCCTCTTCTGGTCTTTCCACTACCGGGATCCTTGTCAGGCGCTCCTCACTTGCGGCCGCCTGTCTTCTTCTATACTCTTCTATTGAAATTGCTCTTGGGCCGATGTTGGAGCGATGGCTTCGATGGTGAATCCTTGGGGCACGTATTCTTCCAGATTTAAGTCCGTCGGGGGCAGGATCGCCATGTAAGGTCTTTGCCGTTTTCGCGATTTGAAACTTTCGTCGCGTTTTCGCTGTTAAAAATTTCGCAATTCCTTTTTTTCTTTTAAAATTTAGGACCTGCCTTAATATTTGCCAGCGCTTCTGCGCCTAAGGCTCTAAGTTTAAATAGCCAAAGAAAAGCCTGAGCAAATAAAACTCAACAGGCTTTTTGAAGCTGAACTTATGATTGATTTTATTTTCAAATTGTTCGACCTTTTATAGTCGAGCAAATCGTTTTTTTTCTTATTTAATAATATACATTTTTATTATTCTTATAACTAATATAAATTTAACTTATATAATAACTCAAAGTAAACATCATCATATGTTAGAAAATGTAACAACAAAAAATGAGTAGACAAAAAAAATGTGTGCAAAAAAAATGCAAGCATATACATATATATAGTGTGTAGGTGAAGTTCAATGTTCTTAAAATATTGTGGCAACGAAAAAAACAGTGCGTAGAAATATGTAAAAAAAAAATGTGTGCAATAAAATGCAAGCATCTATATATAGTGCGTGAGTGTAACAAAAAATAATAACATCATATAAGTTCAACTTACTTTATAAATATATTAGCAAGTGTTAATTTAGTTTAAGTGTGTGTTACAGCAATTGTTGTTTTGTGCAAAATAAATAATAATGTAAATTTAATATAATATAAAATATATAAGTAATTATTATTTTAAGTGCGTGTTCTAGAAATTATAGTGGAGTGGACTACAATGTAACAAAGTAATGTATGTATGTTATGTAATGTATGTTACATACTTTGTATGTAACAAAGTAAAGTACCACAAAGTAATTATTATTTTAAGTGCGTGTTCTAGAAATTATAGTGGAGTGGACTACAATGTTTTTAAAATCTAACTCTTATGTCAATCACTCTAGAGTCAAATCAATTTTGTTTTTTTTTTTTTGGCGTTATGCTTAGAGTAAAATAAATAAATTCTATACAATTTTTTATTATGAAGTAACAAATTGAACGTGTGGTAATTTAATAATAAAGTATTAGTACTTCAATCACAGTTCTATCTAGGGAAACGCCCTTTCACCCTAGTTGGTCATTCCATGGGTGACGCCATTGCATTTTTGTTTTCCATTTTTCTTTCAAATTAAAGTTATGTACTTTTGTATATATGTACTTTTTAATTACTTTTTATTATTATTTATGCACTTTTAAATTAAATACTCGTACGTTGTTAAAAGTTAACAAAAAACTCATATTTCACAAACTTCGTTGTACTAATGGGTTTTGCTTAAAATTAACCATCATCTATTTTTAACAGATCTAGGGACATTTCAGGTGAGTGAGATACGTTAGAAGGATTCTCAACCAAGTTCTTTATAGCCGCGTGGCACTCTTTTAATAAATCTCTTCATAAATCTCCTCCGTTCTGTGCATTTGTTTTATGGGAATATTAGATACTAGTGATAGCGCCCCGAAAATCGGGTGTACTTCCCTACTTCGCTTTGGAAATCACACTTTCTCATTCACAATACAGCGAGTTCGTGTCTTAAGTCTTTTTACCATTTTTTCATTTGTAAACGCTCATATCTTATAAAAGCTATAAAAATTTTCAAGAATCTAATAATTTTCTGCTTTCCTACACCTCACGACCTTTCTAATGATATATCAAGTGTTGCTGTAGCATTTGTAGATTCGCTGGAATAAGGGGACCCTTACAGGAATAAATATATAGAAGATAATCGCGTTTAAAACATTGATTTTAATATACAGGGTGTCCCGCAATTGAGTGCAACTACTTACGGAGGTGAAAGGTTATATCGAGCTGAGCAAAAAATCGTATGGGAGGGGGGTCTATTTTCACATTCCTAGGAGCTACAGGGTTAATTAATATTTCACGACTTTGATTCACGTTATTGTTCCTAGCACAAAAACTAAGTTTCTGACTTTTTTTGATAGCTCACTGCAAATGCAATAAAATCACATTTTCAACGGTATATCAACAAACAGCACCGACATAACCGTTACCAAGCAGTGCTCGTTCAAAGATGAAATTAATCGGTTGAAACTACCAAATTTCAACTTTGAATGGAAATTTCTCAGAATTTCGCGTAATAAATGAAATTTTTTTTATAATTTATTTAATTTTCTTTTCAATGAAAGCAAAATCATAAATTTATTTAAAAAAATAAAAAAGTTGGCTGTACTAAAAAAATTATACCTATTAGAAAAAATGATAAGTAATGACATTACAATTACTTATGCAGTAGATAATATCGTTGTTTTCTCATGAGTATAATTTTTTAGTACAGCCAACTTTTTTGTTTTTTAAGATACATTTATGTTATTTGTGTCATTGAAAAGAAAATTGAATACGTTACAAAATTGATTATAAAAAAAAAATTAATTTATTACGCGAAATTCTAAGACATTTGCATTCAAAGTTAAAATTTGGTAGTTTCAACCGATTGATTTCATCTTTGAACGAGCACAGCTTGGTTAAAGTTAAGTCAGTGCTGTTTATTGATATACCGTTGAAATGGTGATTTTATTGCCTTTGCAATGAGCTATCAAAAAAGTTTTCCGTAACTTAGTGTTTGTGCTAGAAACAATAACGTGAATCAAAGTCGTGACATATTGATTAACCCTGTAGCTCTTAAGAATGTAAAAATAGACCCCCTCCCATACGATTTTTTTTTCTCAGCTCGACATAACCTTTCATCTCCGTAAATAGTTGCACTCAATTCCGGGACACCCTGTAAATAAAATTAAATAATGTCAGCAAACAAAAATACACGAAGTGCTGCAAGCATTCGCAAATCTACTGGTACCGTCGACTCCCGTTGGTGCTTGGAAAGATGAATCATCGACCCCAACTACACAAATGCAGACGGATGCAAATTGGAGCTCTCATTTAAACAACATACGTGGAGTATTGTCAACCAACTCACGGGAGCAATAGCTGCGTCGGAAGAGAGGGTAATGCAGAGAATTGGTGAGGTGTCGGCTGAGCTTTCTAACATGAAGACGACAATTAGAAATTTGGTAGAAAGAGTCTCTGTAGTAGAAGTAGCATATTCTGAGCTTAGTATGATAAAAGAGAGTATGCAGGAACTAAAAATAGAGATGAATGCATATAAAGCCTATGCTGAGCCGAAAGCTCAAGACTCAACTGTTTTGAATAATGAAATGAGAGCGCTTAGGTCTCAATTGGAAAATTACGAGATTGATGTTGTGTCTACTGATGTCATTATTCATGGTATCCCCTCTGCTACAGATGAGAGCCTGAGTGATATTTTTACTAAAATTTGCTCACTTGTCAAATATGACTCCCTTAGACCAGGGCAGAATTATAAGATAAGGTCGACTCGGAGAGGAATGGAGTAGAAAGCAGAATAAAGCTACATTGATGTCAAAATCAGCTGTTCATCGCGAATTTCTTTATGCTCACCTTTCGCAGTTGTTTTTAGGTTAAAACTGTTACAGGTTTTTTTTTTGCAATTTTAAGACTTCTTTCACATTTTATAGTTTTTATTACACTTTTTATATAATATTTTCACTCAAATTAGCACAAATTTAACACCCGCGACCGCACTGTTTGCAACTTGGAAACATAAAATATTTTCTTCATTTGCAATTTCTACGAAATTCGTCGTAGAGAACAAACTTGCAGCTGGCTTCACCTTGTGTGGGCGTGTGTTTGTGAGAGCATTTAATGAGTGTGAGGCAAAAATGGTAAATAGCAAAGAAAGCGTTGACTGCGTCGCTGGAATCCTGAGCTAGTCTGATATATTTATTTTAATACTATCTTAAGTGATCAATTTTAAAGTATTTGTTATTTTGTATACCTTTGTTTATTATATTTTACTATACTTTTTCTCTCATTATTTTCTGAATATACCTAAATCTTTGCTTTTTCTCTTTCACTCTCTATGTCTATATCTTTCTCTACTGGTTTATTTCTTACTTCATTGCTACAACAATATTATGTTTTTAGTTGGTTCGTTGTATGTTTGTTGTAATGAATTGTGATGTTTTATATGATGGTGCTGTGGATAGTTATAAGGCTCTAATAAATGTACTGTGTAATCAGCGTAACGGATTAAATGTAACTCACTTCAATGCTAGAAGTTTAAATGGTTTGAGACTTGATCATGCCAGATATATATTTGAAAAGTCACCTGTGGATGTTATCTGTGTAACAGAAACTTGGTTCAAGAGTTAAATTCCTGATGAACATTATAACTTCAATGGGTTTAAACTGTTTCGTAGTGACAGGTGTGGTAGAAGGGGTGATGGGGTACCAGTATATTGTAAGTCAAAATTCAATGTTATGTTTGTTAATAAATGCCTGTGAGTTCCTTAATGTTGAAATTTTTGATAAAAACTTAAAAATTTTAATATTGTGTGTGTATAATCCTCATCGATGTCATAGCCTTGAACCTTTTTTTAATGATCTTAATAGTAAAATAATTGATTATAATTTTTATTATGTCTGCGGTGACTTCAATGTCAACCTGCTAAAAAATGACTCTGTCACGGATAACTTCTATTACTTGTCCCCTTTATGTGGTTTAAAAATGGCTAATAACTACATTCCCACTCGCTATATGCGTGATTGTGAGCCTAGAATGCTTGATGTCTGTTTTGTTTCTGATATATCTCTTCTTTTTAAATTCGACCAAATAAATTTTTTGTCTGACTTAGTTTTCTGTTCCCTTGATATTAGTCTTGGCAGAAATTCCCGTTTGTTTTTCTTACCATGATTTTAAATCAATTGACTCTTCTTCCTTATTTCTAAGCTTATCTACCTTCAGTTGGAATGATTGCTGGTTCTTCAACTCCGTTGATGATAAACTTAAAGTAGTTATGGATAAATTAAATGTTTTATTTGTGCGTCATGTTCCATTACGTACAGTTCAGGCCTTAAATAATTCTTGTCACTGGCTTAAAAATTGTGTTTTAGCTGCTATTAAGTTAAGAAATAAACTCAACTCGAAATGGAAAAGAAATCCTTCGAATGCTAACTGGGATGATTTTAGAAGAGCTCGAAATGCTGCTACTGTCATGATCAGACAAACAAAAACTAATTTCTTTAACTCAAAGCTGAATCCTAACCTGAACTCTAAACAGTTCCACTCCAAAGTGGTGTGTTGCCAACACTGGCTACAAAATCATCATCTCCTTCTTTTGAATTTGCCTCAGTAACTGAAGATTATGTTGGTAAATTTGTAATGAAGATAAGTTCAAATGCTGTTTGTAAAATGAATTTTGCCACATATTTTGTCACCTTTAACGCATATAATTAATCACTGCTTAACTAGCTCCTGGTTTCGTGACATATGGAAAGCTGCCACGGTCTTGCCTGTGGCTAAATCAGCTTCTGCCTCTGTACCTAATGACTACAGACCTATTAGTATACTGCCTGCGCTGGGAAAGGTTTTGGATCGTATTATAGTCAACCAAATCTCAGAGCACTTAATATTCATAAGTTGTTATCGCCGCTGCAGTCTGGTTTTAGAGCGGGCCTTAGTTGCTCTACGGCTGCAGTTAAAATCCTTGATGACATAAAAATTTCTTATGATCAAAACTTTCTGACCCTACTTTGCCTTGTTGTTGTTTTTTAATTTTGTATTTTTGGATTTTGGGCTTCGGTGAATCCAATTTTTTTTTTGGCAATTTTTTTCAAAGCAATGTATTAACCATAAATTGCTTAGGTGAATAAGCATAAGTTTATAATTCCCATACAATTCTCTTTACCCAAGCTGACTTAGGTGATTTACCTATTGCTTTTTATCTCGGTGTACACTTCCACTTGAGTCAAGTGTTCAAGAACTTGTTGTGGAGTATCGCATGTGGAGTATACATGCAATAACAATAGAGTTCAGCTACTACAGCTTGTTCGCAATTTCTCATCATTAACCTATCGGACCTATCAGGGACAACACAACCCAGGTAACAATTTCAACTAAATAAGCTTTGAGTAAAGCTTTGTATAAGGAATTTATGTTGGAAGGAGAATTTAAACTTCTTTGAACAATCCTTGGAACAAGTTTTACAAAAGGAATATGCAAGGAAAAAAATCGTATCAAATTATTTCCTTTATACAAGAACTTATAAAAAGTTTTATATAAGGCTTTTATTCAAGGCTTATTTAGTAAATCGACATCTGAAAAAAAATTAATTGTAGTAATCTTCTTCTTCTACGTTTCATCATTTCATTTTATTTAGAACAGAAAACTTGTAATTTAAAAAATCTTTGTATATCTTTGTATATTTACCATTGCCCAACCAGCTCGGATTGAACTCGGATCCTTTGTACCGACAGCCGCACGCTCTATCCACTCGTCTATTCAGTAGATTGCTCACGCGACGCACAGTTCACTTTTTCGACCAGTTCACTGTCCAAAAATCTATAACTTTTGAAAGGATGCAGATTTTTCAAAACGGTTTCTTGTGTTGTAAAGAGAATTTTTTTAAGGTAGCTCATTGTGAAATAAAATATATAAAAAAATTTATGTTAACTTTACTGATGATTCTAAGCATGAAAAATAAATGTTTTTTCTACCATTTTGTGTAACGCAAAATTTAAAAAAAAATTAAAAGTTTTAAGCCCTTTTTTTAACACTATTTTAAAGTAAGAAAAATCAAAAAAAAACACAGGTGCGTCGTTGGACACACGAGAGAAGCGAAGCTTTTTCGCAGTTACATAGATTTGATAGCTTAATGATTTTTTCTTTTTAATAAATTAACTTTTAAATTCAAAAATTTAAAATAACATAAAATTAATAACATATATACCGAAAACATATTTACTGCTTATTTTTTATTGTTGAATGTCAAATCCACGCCAATTACATATACGGGCATATAATGCCAGCGACTCTCCATTTTAACTTCCACACATGGTTGTGAACTTGACTGCACTGAACAAATTTTTTCCTTCAACAGCGTACATAGAGTGTAAATTATAATCTAGAGATAGCATCAACTCTGCTAAATCTCTGGCATGTGTTAACAGAGTTATTTCACTTAAAAACATGAAGAAAAAAAACTCCGTTAACCTCTGTTAACACATGCCAGAGATTTAGCAGAGTTTATGCAATCTCTAGATAATAATTTATACTCTATGCCAACAACACCACAAACGCATTCACAATACAAACACACCGATGCTGCAGATACCTTGTGGCAGCATAGCTTCTGTTATAACTAAGATTAAATTAACAACCGTTTCACAAAAGACTTTATGGACTAGTAGTTAGTGTGCTGGGCTGTCACTCAAGAGGACGCGGGTTCGATCCACACGGGAACAAAACACATATTTTTAGTATTTAATATTAAGTATTAAATTTTCTTGTTGTAATACGCGCTAGCAACAAAGAAACCATCAAAATTCCAAGAAAAAATCTGTCGAAAATTTTTCAGATTTCACTCTAAGCAAATCACAGAACGAGGAGTAAAAAGCTTCGCTTCAACAATATTGACTCTTTTTGTTTTTAGTTTTCAACTAATAAATCTTTAATGACTTCATTTTCACCGACACTTTTATTTTTCATCTCCTTCGTAATGACGTTAAAAATAGGTCCGATGATATCATAAGCATTGTCATTAAATCTGTGTTTTAATTTTCTCTATTAGTTTTTCTTGTATGGCTTAGCATATAATTCTTATAGTCTTTGTTTCTGGCTTCTTGTACCTCTTCTGATAGCTCACCAATTGGGAAGAAATGGTATTTAATTATTTCTTTTCCATGGAGAGTTGGTGTAAGGTCTCTCCAACTACCATATAAATGTTTATACAAATTTTGGGTCTCTAAAGCGAATTTTCCAAATTTTTCAGCATCGATTAGCTGGCGAGAATTAATGGCACATGAAATTTTATTGTTATTATTAAAATCAAATAAGGAACAAGGTCCAAGAGCGATTAAGTTCTATGTGCGTTTTATTTGGTGATTCAAATCGAAATAAGAATAATTTTCACAAAAGCATTTTTGAACATATTGAAAACTGAACTGAAACTCGATTTACATTTGAACAAGTAAAATATTGATTTTATAAATAAGGCTGATGATCTTCAATACGCCTCCTCAGCATCATATATTTAGTGACATCATGCCCATAGATTAAATACAGAAATAGTGCTTGATTCTTGCCAATGGTTTTGTAGGACGTCAGCAGTGATCTCACTTGTTGGTAAATATTGGACGTCTACAATTTGGTCTTCAATTACATCTCGAATGAAGTGGTACCTATAGTGAATGTGTTTAGTTCTTGAATGGTGTGAACTAAATTTTGCCATGCTTTGAGCGCTTTGAGAATCACTGTATATTACTGTTGGGACAAGTGATTTGTACCCAAGCTCCTCTACACCTCGCCATCTCGACTAATGTCCGATTCATTCGTTCAGCTACCCCGTTTTGTTGAGGAGTGTACTCAACTGTTAATTGACGTCTGATACCGCATGATTTAAGAAAATCTTCGAACTCATGGCTCAGTAATTCTTTTGCATTATCTGATAGAACTATTTTAATTTTCCTACTCGTTTCCAATTCTACTTCCTTTTTGAATTGCTTAAATACATCTAAATACTCGCACTTCCTTCTGAAAAAACGGACATGCTCTTTTTGAGTATAATCGTCAATAAATGTAGCAAAATACAGCATCGCACTCATGAACTCTACCCTCATCGGGCCTCACAAATTAGTGTGCACCAATTCCAGCTATTCTTTCGAATTTTAGTTATTTTATGAGGAAATGCCTCTCGAGTTTGTTTACCTCGTATTCATGTACTTTACTTTACTTTACTTTAGGTGGTCGTAACAACAGGTGTTCGGGTTTCGGCCGACCTCATCATCTCTCGCCACGCACGCGCCTCTGCTTTGCGCGCGCCTTTTCCAATCGGATACACCAAGTGCGGTTAGGGCTTCCTCAGCCTGGTCTATCCATCGGAGGCATGGTCTCCCTCGTCGTCGTTGACCAGCGACCCTCGCCTCAAGCACCTTTTTCGCTGGAGCTTCATCGTCCATACGATGGACATGACCCAGCCAGCGTAGTCGCTGCACAGTTATACGCCGAACTACGTCAATGTCTTCGTAGAGCTCATACAGCTCGTGGTTCATTCGGATGCGATAGTCATCGCCGACTCGAACAGGACCGAAGATTTTGCGAAGAACTTTTCTCTCGAGCACCCCCAGAGCGGCTGCGTCGGTTTGCGAAACTACCCATGCCTCAGCGCCATAAAGCAGCACAGGTAGAACGAGCGTCTTGTAGAGTGCTAGTTTTGCCGATCGAGAGAGGGCTCTGGAACTTAGTTGCTTACTGAGCCCATAGTAGCACCTATTAGCCATTATTGTTCTTGGCTTTATCTCCAGGCTGATTTCGTTTTTGGTATTAATGGCGGTGCCAAGGTAAAATAACTCCTTGACTACTTCAAAGGTAAAGTTGCCGGATGAAACGTGGGAGTCTAAACGCCGCGCTCCCTTCTTTGTAGACAGCATATACTTTGTTTTACCCGCATTTATCGTCAAACCCACTTTGGCTGATACATTTTCGATAGCGGCGAAAGCAGCGGTAACATCTCTCTTGGTTCTGCCGACAATATCAATATCATCAGCGTACGCAAGGAGCTGGACGCCTTTGTAGAAAATGGTGCCATTACGATGTACACCGGCCTTTCGTACGATCCCCTCCATTATGATGTTAAAGAGATCGCAGGACAGTGGATCGCCTTGCCTGAAACCTCTTTCGGTATTGAAGGTTTCGGAGAGGTCATTTCCTACCTTGACGGAGCTGCGTGTGTTGCTCAACATCATTGTGCAAAGTCTAAACAACTTTGCAGGTATACCGAACTCAGACATTGTTGCGTTTAGGCAATCCCTTCTCGGGCTATCGAACGCAGCTTTAAAATCGACAAAGAGATGGTGTGTGTCAATTTGATTTTCGTGGGTTTTCTCCAGGATTTGTCGTAGCGTGAAAATCTGGTCTATGGTGGACTTACCAGGTCGAAAGCCACACTGATAAGGTCCAATCAGTGTTTTTGTAATCGGCTTTAATCTTTCACACAGTACGCTTGAGAGAACCTTATATGCGATGGAAATAAGACTAATACCTCTATAGCTGACGCAGATTGTTGGGTCTCATTTCTTAAGAATAGGGCACAGTACGCTGAGGTTCCAATCATCGGGCATGCTTTCCGCTAGCCATATTTTTCTGATGAGCTGATGCATGCGCGTTATCAATTCATCGCTGCCGGTTTTTAACAATTCAGCTGACAGGCCGTCAGCACCCCGGGGAACAGGGGGTGAACCTTCACATGGCAACGTGTCTGACCGCCTCAACCTGGCAAGGCCAGCATTATCCATGTCGAAATCGTCTCAAGTCGACTCAAACCTCCACGTGGTGTTCCCTAGGCAACGGCAAACTGGCATCCGTCAGTTTGATGGCTAATTTGAGCGGCGGGTCGCTCCATAGACCTAAAACATGGAATGTGCGCAGGCTTTGGGTCCCGCCACTTTACTTCTCCCCAATGAAAACTAAACCAGCCTCGTATACATGTAACGCAATCTAATTTTTGACTTCGAAATTTTGGCAAGCCTATAACCATGTTTTCGACAATCAACTTATGCAAATCAACTTTATTCAAATGGCCATATCGCTTATGCCATAACTCAGTTTCGTTATCCGTCGTCGCTGATACTTCCTTGCACTTTTCGTTAGAAAATTTATACGAATTAACGAAAAATAAGCCGTTTTCTTTACAAGCCTCGAGTATATGTTGAATATTTATTATATTTTCTCTTAATTTATTACTTAAATTTTATTTATGTTTGGCTTAAGTCATATTAGTTATACTTGTTATATTTATTCATTTGATGTTTATTACGTGTTGTTGTTCTGTAATTTTTATTACATTTAAAATTCTATGTCTTATATGTAAACATTTTTTAAAATAAATTGAAATTAAAAGTATTCCGTCTTTAGAGATGCTAGCTTTTCCGTTTAGCTTTACTACCTCACAATTATTGTCTGTTGCTTTTGCTATCGATATTAAATTACACTTTAAATCTGGTACATAAAGTACTCTATAAAGTTGGATAGACTTTCTAACGTTGTTTTCTTCTACATTAAGTTGAACCGTACCAATATCTTGAACATCCAACTCCTTTTCATCCGCTAATCTAACTTTTCCAGTATAGCTTCGATCCATATCGACAAACTCTGCCTGCGAAAAGGACATGTGTGAATTGGCACTACTATCCACATACCACATATTCCACTCTGCATTTGCATCATTTCCAAAATAACAATTCTCTGCATCTACAATAAATCCTGTCGATTTTTCTACGCAATTTGACTGTTCTTTATTTTTGTCAAACTGGCCCTTTCTACCACATTTGAAACAATTAAATTGAAAAATGGAATTTGACTTACTTTGCTTTTCAGGATTTTCATCATTGTTGCTGTACCTTTTCTTAGGAATTTGAGCCTAAAGTAAAAAAATAAAATAAAAAAAAAAAAAATAATAATGTCGAACGCTGGACGATTTCCATTACTGAATGAGACCAACTACACGACGTGGAAATCTCAGATGGAGGCAATATTACATAAAAATAGACTGCTGCTTTTCTTAGAGTATTTCTTTACTTTTAAAGCGTTATCATTTTCGTTTAGATTCTTCGATTTATCTCCGATCTCAAGCAGTCTTGAACTCATTATCTTGACCGTTGGAACCTCGGTTGCTATGTCGAATGCAGCCTCCACTTCTTTGTAGCTATCTGGCAAGCCATCTAATAACATAACAGTTAGTAAGTCTTCATCCAGATCTGTTCCCATCTCACGCAAATATGAAACGATTACATCGACCTCAATTATGTATTCCGATATGCTCTTCGTTTCGTCCATTTTTATACTTATCAATTTTCGATACATTCCCGCTTTACGCCGTGTAGACTTCCTGTCGTACTTTCCTGAAGATAAACCCATACCTCGTTTAATGTCTTAAAATTCCTGACCATCCTTACGATGTCGGCCTCCAAAACAATAATCAAATCGGCCCGTGCGTCCTTGTCCTTGCCATCATAATCTTCCTGCGCCATCTTCTGCAATCGCTGTTTTTGTAGCTCATCGGCTGTCGCTACCGACGACACACTCTCGACTTCTGGTCTTGGTTCGCGACCCTCCACCATACGCAGCAACCTATATTTATGTAATATTGCCTCCATCTGAGGTTTCCACGTCGTGTAGTTGGTCCCATTCAGTAATGGAAATCGTCGAGCGTTCGACATTATCATTTTTTTTTTTATTTATTTTATTTTTTACTTTAGGCTCAAATTCCTGTATCCAAATTTATTTGCAGATTTTTCTTCTTGGCGGTTAGGGTCTGGGCCCATAACCTATTGTTATTATTAAAATGAAATAAGGAACAAGGTCCAAGAAATATTAAGTTCTATGTGCGTTTTATTTGGTGATTCAAATCGAAGTAAGAAAAATTTTCTCAAAGCTTTTTTGAACATATTGAAAACTGAACTGAAACTCGATTTACATTTGAACAAGTAAAATATTGATTTTATAAATAAGGTTGATCTTCAATAAATTTTGTAAAACCGTGCAAAAACCCTGCATTAATTTTAGTTATTGCTGCTGTTGTTTCAATATTTTCAAAGAATCGCCTTGCAGTGCTGCCATCATTGTTATTTCCAAAGCCTTACTTAGGGAAATCAACACGTAAAGCAGTATTTTCTCGAAACTCTTGTTGAATTCTTTTTTTCTCTCGCTATGAACTCGTTTCTAATAATTCCTTTTTCATTTGCATTCTTATTTTCAAATTCAGAGTTATTCTGTTTCAATTCTTGAAACTGATTTTTATACGCTATCTTTCTACAATGGAGTATTGTATTACCGTATTCTTGCATGTGAAAGTCCCATTTAATGCATATCTTCACAAACCGAATTATCTATTTTATTAAATTGTTTTTGAGTAGCATGGCGAACCGTACAAGATTTCGTTGATTTATTTCCTAATCAAAATTAAATAAAGCTATACTATACACAAAATAATTTGTTTATTGTACATTTTAAATTTACCTGATATTGCCTGTCAAACTTTTCCATTAACCATTGTTAACTTTAAATCGTGATAAATTTTAACCTTTTTTTCCATTTTTGCATTGATACTCCGTGTTCTTTAAGCTTTTTATTGCATTTTTCATAAAACTATGTTTATCTATTATAAGCTCTTTTGTTTCTTTCGAATAAGAAACTTCAATTGGACTGCAGTATTGCACAGAAGACGGTTGTTCATTTTTCCAAACATCCACCCAATTTTGTGTACTTTTTGAAGTTGAATCTAAGTCCACTATTAGTCTTAGAGGTACTATTGAAGTCATAAACATTAAGGAATCACATTGATCCTTACCTAAATATATATTTTTATTATTTTTATCAAAAGAATTGAAATAAAAGCTAAAACTCAAGAAAAAGTCTATTAAATATGTGTATAAAAATCGCCAATAAAAAAGAAACAATATTTGTTGCATTAAGTATTGTTTTATTTCTGTTATTTATAATTTATTTATATTTATTCTGCTTTTTCGTCTAGATTAACCAAACCTATTACAATATTTTACCTGTTTTTTGTTTGTATTGACTCTGCCCGGAAGACCCATCACGGCCCCATTTAGAGAATAAAGTTAAATATGTTGCATCATCATCATTCAAAATTAATTGAATCTAAAATTCGTTTGATATCGTAATGTGGTCCAAAATGCATTGCAAAGGAATTTTTGCTGATCTATTATCCACTATCATATTTTCAGGAACACAAGATTGTGTTCCGATTTTCAAATCTTCTGCAACTTTTTCTTTCATTTGTGCCAATTTGACGCAGTCATCCGTCAATAAAGCTAAGTGATGTTTAAGGATATATCTTCAGAATGATGACAAACTTTTTTTCGTTTAGTTGAATCTGTTGACTCCTCATAAGATTTTTGTGGGCGTCCTCTTCTTACGCTGGATATTGAATTTTCGACTTCAGTAGATATAAAACTTGTTTTATATTGTAGGTAAACTTGTTTTTTTTTTTAGTTAAATTGTTATTTGATTTATATTATAAGCTGTTTTCATATTTTTAAAAAAATTGTTCTTTGAGTAATTACATTTTTTCCAAATTCTTTTAAATGATTTATAAAAGTTGTTTACTTTTTCCGTATCAATAAACTCGTTGTCAACATCAACATTTAACTTAATGCAAATGTAATATTAAGATTTTTTTTTTTTTTCCTTAATGAATTTCTATGCAAAAATTGCAAAGATTTCTGATATAATTGACATAGTTACTCATTTTTAATATTCAAAATATTATTTATTTACACTTTTCTTTAACTTAAAAAAACAATCGCTGCCACTTTTTATTAGATTATAACTGATTTTAATACTCTACACTTGCAGGTTAAGCTATATAAATTCAAAGTTTTAACGCACTAATTAAATTTTTAATAAGAAAATAACTAGGATTTTTTTATGGAATCAGAGATTTTTGTTGACATGTTTGTCGTTAATTTTCTATAAATATAAAATAATTCAATTATAAATATGTCTACATATTAAGTTTAACAATAAGGTTTACAATAAGGCACATTGTAATGCAGGGTAAATCGTATTACAGCGTGACCTACCTACATTTTCTTTCACGTATTTGTTTATGTTTACGAGGAAATGTCACAAAAAAAAATCTTGTGGCATAACTTTAGGCATGTTGAATATATAACAACTTGGAGTAATTAGAAAAGTAAAGCAATAAGTATTGTTTATTATTAACTCAAAGTAGTATGTTTATAAAAAATAAAAATAAATGTTTATATCGATTTTTGTAAATATATTTCTTTATTTTGTGGAGGGGTAAGGTGAAACAGTTGCAGGAATCTTCAAGTAAACACAGAAAAATCTCAAAAATCAATTTGTTTTTAGACAAAATGAAAAACTGTGTTCATTTTTTTTATTATTGAAATGGTTTTTATATGATATTGAATTTTTTTTATTGAATTTTGGAATTTCTAAGGTAATTGTTTTCACAAATTGAAACTTTGCTTATCTAAAAAATGTCTAAGCATCTTAATACTTCCTAAAATGTATCATTGAATAAAGCTTTATATTAAACATTATACAAGAAAATTAAATTTTCACGGCTTTTACGAGGCCCTTTCAAGAAAAGCATGAATAATTACTTTTATACAAGGCCTTCTCAAGTTGAGTATGAATAACTTCAAATATTTAGGTAAAATTGTTATCTGGGAAGACGTAACAAATAACCATGCATATACATAAATCTAATTGCACAACTATTGTCAATCTACTTTTGAGTTGACCTTTACATAGCCTACGCTACACATTGCATCCAGGGCAGTTGCGTTTCGGATTGGTACTTTTTGGTTCGTTTAATCTGCATGCATGCAAATAAAGTTCGTTGTAACCGAAAATAACCTCTAAACCGGTTCGTAATAAGCGAAAATGAATGAAAGTATTATTAGAATTATTAGAAAGAAGAAAATTCTTTGCCCGCCCGCCGTGGGAATCGATCGTGGAAGTTTCAAGCAGACTTGCTACTGTTTGCTGATATAACTGCAGCTATGTTAACAGACGCTATATTAACAGATGCAGTATGTCACAGTAATCTGTTGATAGCCCTACAACAAACATCTATTAATAGATTATTGTGTTGTGCTGCAGCCTAGCTTCAGTTGTAATTAACATTCAATCAATGACTCTGAGCAACAAAGGAGTTTGGATCGGTGCATAGTGCAGTGAACTCTTAATCGGTGGGTGTGGGTTTGAATCCCCACGGCGTGCGAAGGAATGATTTTTATGTTTGATATTTAATTTAATATTCTTGTATTAATAAACGCAAGCAGCAAAGAAGCCATAAATTCTAAGAAAAAAAAAACAACGTCGAAAAAACAAAAGCCTTGTAGTGTTGATTTCTGCCAAGCAAATCACAGAAAGAGTGTTTCACGCCTCTCTTCAGTTTCACGCTTTGCTTCTAAAATAAAACCAAAACCAAAACCCGGAAAAAGTTATATTCTTAAGCTTAACTTCGTTAATTTATCGCCTAAATAAAAATTGGCAAGTTAACATGTAAGACTTATGCGTTTTAGTGAAGTACTTGAAAGGCTGAAAACCGCCAAAGGCAGCTTATACATTATACTAGGTTTTTTTAGTTTAACATAAGCTTTTTTCTCGTTGCGCGTTAAAATTAGGAAAGGTGGTGTGTAAGATAATGAATATTTTCGAAATTTCAGTTTAATGTCTCAAAAACCAAAACAGCTCAAAGCAAAATCCGTTATTTTATGCTCTTTTTCTTAGTCTCTATTTTTCTAAGTTTAGTTATATAAAGGATATTAAAATTGGTTTTAAAAAAATTGGTCAACCATTTCCTTGCAACAAAAAATTTACCCCTACCATCCAACAACAAAAAAAATAAAATTAAAAGTTAATAAATAATACAATAAAAAAAATTTATGAATTATTACCAATAATTAAAATTTTTTACTGACTCAAACTGGGTTTTTTTAACCAAAACTCATCCGATTGGTAATTATTTTTTTTAATTGTCTACATAAAATTCAGTAAACCTTAATTTTTCCCGTTTTACTATATGATCTGCGTCTACTTTGTTGGATGCGGTGAAAACAAAAACTGCAAAAAAAAAAATGTATGACTTTGCATAGCGCAAATTCTAATTCACCGGTCAATTTTACTTATGAAATCGTTGACCAAGGTGATTTAAAACTAATTTCAGTATCCTTTAACCCATTTTTGTCCAGCATTGCGTATACTCAACGGTTTACTTTTCTTAACCTGGCGGTCACACAGTGATAAATTTTCATGATCTCCAAAAAGAATATACAATTTTAAGAATTTATCTAATCGACCTGTTTTCGCTCAAGGCTAAGCAATTACTTTTACTTACATTTCCAAGCTTGGGAAATTTGAGAACTATCCAGTTTTTTTTTTGTCTTTAATTTTAAACCTCAACAAAATCTAAAAAAAGATAAAGTAAAATATAAAGTAAAATTCTTATACGATCGTCTTTCCAAGGCTTTATATTTAACTTTTGTGAATTTTTGTGAAGTTTGGCTGACATACGTGGCTCGCGCGGGTTGACAAAACGCTGGTCGTTAAGGAAATACGTTTTTGTTTATTTTTTGTTGTTTTGTGTAAATTCTTGAGATCAATTTTGGTGCAAAATGCTCGACTTTGCTTGTAGAATATAGTTCAATACCGATCAATTTGAAATTAAAAATCTCGGGGTGGCAACTTCATTTTTACAATTTTTTTTTTAATTTTTTCACTTTTTTTCTAAATTGGACCAAAATAAACATTTTTGGAAAGTTTCCTCATTCTAGCTCAACGGGAACATGGGTCAGTCCATAATGGGTTAAATAATCAAACATGAAACTATAAAATAATTTTAACAATATGACAGTTATTGCTTTGAGCTGTCTCAGTTTTTGAGATATTAAACTGAAATTTCGTGATTTCAATTTAAATTCTCTTGCCTTCACCCTTCATCATTTCTACAGCATTGTTAGCATGACAATATAGAACTATATCGTGAAATTTATTTTTTTTCGGTGTCAGTTCGTTATTAAGAGGTCAACTTCTTTTTATTTGATGATTTGAGTAGTACCCACCTAGCAGAAAACTCACTCAGGCCTCTAATAGTCAGTCTGGAATTCAAGACTGAGTTTCGAAACATAATCATGCCTTCATTATTCAGTTCAGATTTCAAGGCTGAAATTGAAATATAATTCAGGCTTCCCTTTTACAGACCCGTATTCAAAAATGAAATTGAACAAAAAAGCAATCCTCTTTTGATTTCAGGCTGGATTTTATATTTGAATTTGAAATAAAAATTGATATTCAGACTACAAATAAAAAAGAGTTTAAAAAAGTTATATCAAATGTCAGTTCTTAAGAGGTAGACACTTGTATGAAATCAGAGGTGTTTTCAAGGAACAGTCAGGCCTCGATTATGCTCGATCAGGCTTGAGTTTCAGCCTGACATTTGACATTTGACATTTTCTGCTGGACAGGTTCGATCCTCACAGCAGACCGCAGACCGTGCTGTTTTATTTCTGCGTTACTTATATTTTTATATTTACAAATATTTAAAAGTAGAAATTGCGAAAAAACCTGTTGGGAATCAATTGGCTTTTCCTGCCCCGTGCTTTCATTAAACCGCGCACCATACGTCTACAAGTTCAACAAGCTACCATCGCACCGTTGCCTCTCTTACTTAAAAACGAACTAAATAAGAACAAAGCCGAAAGCAGGCGTTGTATATATACTTAACATACTTAACTTAGTATATGACATACTGAAGAAAATTGTCGCTGTTTTACTGCACCCGAAATAAATATATATCGATGGTTCAGCTCACAAAAGTGATTAGTGGTAAATTTAAAATGTTCAGCAACGCAGATTTTGTTTTTGAATTTCAAACATTTCAGTAAAAAACAATTATTTTAGCCTTATACTGATCATTCCCAAATGAGATTTCACTTATACACAATACAAATACAAATACAATACACAATACAGATACAAAATACAGATAATAACTTAAAGTGTTGGGAAAATGCAGTTAATCCATTTCCGTGACAAGAGCACTTATCACTTCTGTGTGTTTATCTGTGGATATAAATACAGGGTGTCCCGCAATTGAGGTCAACTATTTACGGAGCTGAAAGGCTATGTCGAGCTGAGCAAAAAATCGTATGGGAAGGGGGATCTATTTTCATATTCTTAGGAGCTACAGGGTTAAGTAATATTTCACGACTTTGGTTGACGTTATTGTATCTAGTAGAAAAACTAACTTACATAAAACTTATTTTGATAGCTCATTTTAAAGGCAATGAAATCACCTTTTCAACGGTATATTAACACCCCACCAACTTAACCGTTACCGAGCTGTGTTCATGTGAAGATGAAATCAATCCATTGAAACTACCAAATTTCAATTTTGAGTGAAAATTTCTCAGAATTTCGCGTAATTAATGAAATTTTTTTTAATTTCAATTTTATAATTTATTCAATTTTCTTTTCAATGACACCAAAAACATAAACATATCATAAAAAATAAAAAAGTTGGCTGTACTAAAAAAATTATACTTATTAGAATACAATGATATTATCTACTGCATAAATAATTTTAATGTAATTTATTTATTTATTTATTTATTTAATTCATCTACTGGGTCATTGCTCTCACAGATATAGTTCTTAATCTAACTTAATTTGATATCTTAAACATAAGGTAACAATTCAAGTAATAAATTCTTAAATATATCTCTATTTGAACAGAAATCCACCTGACTAGCAACAGAATTACAAAGATGTAGACATTTGGAAATAACTTCATTCTTGCTAAAATTGGTTTTATGGGGAAAAATATAAAATAGCGGTCTTTCCCTAAGGCATCTTGTTGGTGCATACAAAGGGAAAAGCTCCAACAGCTCGGGACTTTGGATCTTACCATCCAAAATGTCCTTAATAAATAATATAGAAAAGCTTTTTCTTCTTTGCTCCAACGAATGGAGTCCAAGTAATTTACAACGATTATCATAAGTAGGCATGTCTTGATAAGTATAAATATTACGCAAAGCGAATCTTGAAAACCTTTTTTGAACTCTTTCGACTCTGTGAACATCTACAGCATAAGATGGGTTCCAAATAACGCAGGAATATTTCAGGATGGATCCGATCAGGCTCGAAAAAATTGATTTTACTGTGTACGGGTCAGAGAATTCCTTGAAGTTTCTTTTTACAAAACCCAGTTGCGAGTTAACATTAATATATAACATTTCGAGAAATTCAGCTTTAGACCATTAACCTTAACCTTACATTAAGCAATCAGAGGTATTTTTAATAATAGAAAACAATTTCAGGTCATCAGCATACATCAAACTTTTGCAGAATTTAAAACTTTTAGGTATATCGTTTATATAAAGTATGAACAGAAGTGGCCCTAGATGACTTCCCTGTGAAATTCCTGAAGTTGCTTGGACCATGCTAGAGTAACAATTATCAATTTTTGCAATTAATTTTCTATTTACAAGGTAAGAGTTCATCCATTGTAAAAAGTTGGAGTGAAATCATAGCTTGCTTAATTTGTGAATCAGTAATTTGTGGTCCAAGCTATCAAAAGCTTTGACAAAGTCAGTGTATAGAACGTCCACTTGAAAGCCCTTCGCTATGGAATTCAAGCAAAAGTTTGAAAAAATAGCCAGGTTAGTGCTAGTGGATCTGCCAGCAAAAAATCCATGCTGTTCAGTCGAGATATAGTTTTTTACTTTGGAGAATTATTTATCATTGTTTTCTAATAAGTATAATTTTTTAGTACAGGCAACTTTTTCATTTTTAAAGATATGTTTATGTTCTTGGTGTCATCGAAAAGAAAAATAAATAAATTACAAAATTGGTCTAAAAAACAGTTTCATTTATTACGCAAAGTTCTGAGAAATTTGCACTCAAATTTGAAATTTAGTAGTTTCAACCGATTAATTTCATCTTCACACGATCACATTTCGGCAACGGTTAAGTTGGTCGGGTTTGTTGAATAAAGATGATTTTATTGCCTTTAAAATGAGCTATCAAAATAAGTTTTATGTAAGTAAGTTTTTCTGCTAGAAACAATAACGTGAATCAAAGTCGTGAAATATTTATTAACCTTGTAGCTCCTAAGAATGTGAAAATATACCCCCTCCTCCCATAGGATTTTTTGCTCAGCTCGACATAACCTTTCAGCTCCGTAAATAGTTGCATTAAATTGCGGGACACCCTGTATATGTAAATATAAATACATATTTGACATGCCATGGCGTCTTCTTTCATACTTTTGCGACGTTTAAGCAAAGTTGGCCTGTGAAACTGACATTCGGCGTCACAAAACACCCTGGTACTCAGGTATTCAAAAGAAAATTTTTTGAAGGTAATTATTTTGATTTTTTGGATCCCCCAGGACCAAAAGCTATCTACGTCACTGCTGTGGTATATATATATTAGATAGGTTCAGGGTTCCATACAATTTATTATTGTATTTCAGAAACTCCCTGCACGGGCAGAATCCTGGATGTCATAATTATATTTTATTTATTTATTTATTTTGATGGTGTACAATTAAACTATGTCTTTTCTAGTACTTCATTGGAAATTGACAATTGATTATTTAAAAAAATTTAACTAAAAACTAGAATTTTTTTTTTGTAACAGAAATAGCAATATCACGAAATGTGAACAATACAAAATGATAAATATTATGATATAAGTTATATAAGAAATAATAACAACTAGAAATAAAATGACTTAAATGAGGTTACAAAATATGAAGTTATACAGAGAAGACTAATAAATGTACACTGGACAGAGAACAAAGAAGAAAATAAGGCATTGATAGAGATGAAAGAATACAACAGAGCATAGTTTTATTGATTTAGGGAATTGTATCAGGTTGGCAACTAAGTAATTGTGAATTTTTTTTTGAAAATAAAAGACAATTTTTTCATGAAACGAAATAACTTTATTCTGTAAAGTATTGCTCATTTTGAGCAATGACCTTTTGCCATCTTTTAGGCAGCATCATAATTTCACGTTCATAAAACTTCTGGTTTTTATCAGCAAAAAACTGAACCAGGTACGATTTGACATCATCATTATTATTGAAATTTTTACCATTCAAGGAGTTTTGCAAAGATCGAAATAAAAAGTAATCAGATGGTGCAAGGTCAGGACTATATGGTGGATGTGGCAAAACAACCAAGCTCCAATAATTTTTGCAGAGTGACCAAAGATGTGTGTGACCTAGCATTGTCATGGTGGAATACAACACCTTTTCGATTTGTCAATTCGGGCCGCATTTCTTCAACTCCATTGTTCAATTTTGTTAGTTGTTCAATGTAGACATCTGAATTGATCGTTCGGTTGGGTGGTAAAAGTTCAAAGTAGACAATTCCTTTGTAATCCCACCAAACTGATAACATAACTTTCTTTTGATGAATATACGTATCAGCTTTTGATGTTGTTTGAGCTAGTTCATCTGGCTTGCTCCACGATCTTTTCCGGTTGACATTGTTGTAAACAATCCATTTTTTATCACCTGTTATCAATCGTTTTAAAAATGGATAATTTTCATTACGTTTCTTTAACAAATCGCAGATGTTAATGCGTTGTGTTAAATGATTTTCTTTCAGTTCATAAGGAACCCATATATCGAGTTTTCGTACATAGCAAAGTTGTTTTAAGCGATAATCAATGGATGTATGTTAGCATCTCTGCAATCTCACGTGTTGTACTGTGACGATCCGAATCGATTATTGCTTTGATTTGGTCGTCATCAGCCTCAACTGGACGACCAGAGCGTTTTTCATCTTTGAGTGAAAAACCACCCACCAGAACGAAATTTGGCAAACCAATTTTGACACTGCCGTTCTTTTAAAGCTTCGTCACCATAAACAGCACATAACTGTTTGTGAGCTTCGTTTTGATTTTCCATTTTTCAACAGACGCCAAGCAAAAACCGATCAAAAAAATGTTTTTACTGATTGACAGTTGAAGTACCAACTATCAAATAACAAAATTTGTTGGACATTTCGATTACGTCAGCAATTACTTAGTTGCCAACCCAATAATTGTTAAATATGGATTGTTTGAAGTTGGATCGTGAAGTTATTTGCTTTAAGAAAATAGGTATCGTATTCCAAAGTTGTATGGTGCTAATAAAAAAAGATCTACTAATGTAATTAATTAATTAAGGTAATGACACCTAGGAACAACAAAGTTACTTGACCGTTGAGATTGAAAAAACTGCAGTTTAGTATAAAGGTATGCAGTGCTCTGGGTGTGGATAAGTGTGTGTAGAAATAAAATTATGCGGATATTTAAATACTCAATCAGACCATAGCCAAGAATACCTTTACTTATTAAAGAAATATGATGATAACGATTAACTCCATACACATACCTAGCAGCACTATTAAATGCCACAAGAAGTTTGTGCTGAGATTGTGAGTCAAGCTGACTATAAACGACAATAAAGTATGTGATATGTGGCATAATTAATTGCACAACAAGCCTGCAACGAGTTTCAATAGAGTCCCGTATATTCTTCCTATGATGTTATTGATATGGTCGATAAAATTTAATTTAGAATAAATTATAAATCCCAAATTTTTCACTTTACGCACAAATTCTAGTTGTTCACCTCTAATAAACAGGGGAGCAATATCAATAAAGCAGGAGTCATTTCTCGCAATAGGAAGAACTTTAGATTTCAAGGGATTAATGAGAAGCAAGTTGGTAACAGCGCATTCATTCAATGAGTTCAAATCATAGTTCAGTCTGTAAGTCAGATCTTCTAACAGTTCAGTTGGTCGAGAGAGGTACAGTTGAATGTCGTCAGCGTATGCATAAACAATAGCAAATTTACAAACTGAAAAAACATCATTTATAAAAAGAGAGAAGAGTAATGGACCCACGATAGACCCTTGAGGGACACCGGCTACAACTGACCTAAAGTAAGAATAAACATTTCCTACTTTAACACGCTGCAACCTCCATTCCAGGTAGTTTAATAATAATGTGTTTGTTAAAAAGAAAAAACCGAAAAGTTCCAAAAACTGGAAAGGGGCCGCACAGTGTTTTTTTTTTTTTTTTTTGCTGCAATAAATCATTTTTTTCAAATATCTTATTTTCTTAATATAAGCAAACTATATTATAGTCAGATAACCAGATAAGAAAAATCTATAAACATTTTATTGAAAAAGTGAACGAGTTTTTTTTTTTAAATCACGAAACTTGTGTAATATTTTTTATTGTAGCTACTTAGTAAAAATGCACAAAATTTATCGATTTTATTGATTAAATCCTTAAGTATAACAATGTGTCTTAAAACATTTTTAGAAAAAATATAAATTATATTTTATATCTGTTTTTGCTAATATAAGAAAATATGTGCAGTTTATTTTTTTTTTTTTTTTAAGAATCAATTAACACATTAAAAATGGAGAAAAAGTGAACCTTTGATGGAAGTTTTGTTTGTTTCCATTTTTCCAAAATTTTATATGGTTTCCTCTGAAGATGTGAATTTTAAGATGCAAGCCTATATGCAATGTAAGTATGCAATATTTTAAACAATTTCTTCCAGCAACAAGTAAAGGCAAAAAGTACCCATCAAACTATATAAAGATTAATATTGTATTGTCATCATTCTTTTTGCTTTCCATGCAAAAAATAATAATAACAGATATAATTTACAACATTAATTAAAATTGAACGTAATGAAATTTGTTAACCCATTATGGACTGACCTATGTTCCCGTTGAGCAAGAATGATGAAACTTTCCAAGAATAGTTAGTTTGGTCTAACTTAGAAAAAAACAGTAAAAAAAAATTTAAAAATCGAGTTGCCACCTCGAGAATTTTATTGAATGAGATTCTAGAAGCAAAGTCGAGCACTTTGCGCCAATATTGATCACAAGAATTTCCACAAAACAACAAAAAATATACAAAAAACTTATTTTGTTAAGGACCAGCGTTGTGTCAACCCGCGGGAGCCACGTATGTCAGCCAAAATTCATAAAAATTCACAAAAGTTGAATATAAATCCTAAGAGAGACGATTGTATTAGAATAATATTTTACTTTACTTTTTTTAGATTTTTTAGAGGCTTAAGATTAAAGATAAAAAATAATGGAAAATTCCAACAATTCTTAAGCTTGGAAATATAAGTAAACGTAATTGTTCAGCCTTGAGCGAAAACATGTCGGTTAGATAAATTCTTAAAATTTTATATTCTTTTTAGAAATCATGAAAATCTATCACTGTATGACCTCCAGGTTAAGAAAAGTATACCGTTGTGTATACGCAACGCTGGACAAAAATGGGTTAAAAGAGCGATAATTTCTTGAGAAGTTATGTGTAAAAATCGTTCTTTAATTACAGTATATTTCATTGTTATATATAAATACTGTATATCATATAAGGAAATTGACTTGGACTAATTAACTACTGCTATTTATTTTCTGTTAAAAATTATTAAATTGTATTGCAGTTGCGAAGTGAGCAATTTTTTTTTATGTACACATATATTTCAGATTCTTGAGTGAGGTATTTTATTAAAACTTCAATACGAAAGAACTTATTGTGTTTTCAATTTTTGTACTATATGGGAGTTAGGCATGGTTGTCTGTCGATTTGCAAAATTTTTCGCAAGTGATCTTATATAGACCATTTCAACTTATATACCAAATTTTATTGGTATACAACTACTCCTTGTTAGTGCTTTGCAAATATCATTTAAAAAGTATGGGAGGTGGGTGTAGCAAAACTTTTTTTTAATCTACATATATATTCCAGATTTTTTGGGGAGTTGTTTTAAAATAACTTCAATACGAAAAAAAACAAAGCGTATTAAAAATGTGTGTTGTATGGGAGGTAGGTGGTTGTGGTTGTGAGCGGACTTAAACATTTTTTTTTTTAAATTCTAATAGAGGTAATTTCAACTTATGTACCAAATTTTATCGATCTACGATGACTCCTTCTATTTTTCTCCAAACTTTGTATCGTATGAAACCACTGTGCGCCGCTATGATACGTGATTTTTAATGAACTTTTAATTGAATGCTTTATATTTAAATTTCTATAAGCATTAACGCAATACAAAAACTTTTTTTAATAACACGACTTTATGTAAAATTGTTTGCTGAACTGAAATATGCCATAAGATATTTGATACAATTAACCTTTGAACTTAAAACTCATATCGATTCAAGAGGATTCGAATTTTTTTTATTGATTTTGAACTTTGAACCGTACCTTTGACGAGTTCCTACAACTTCTGCAAAAAATAAGGACACACGATAATGGACCGTTTCATATAGTTTCATAAAAAAAAAATTATAAAATATGGGTCATTATTTACCAATAATTCAGTTTTTTCTGACACCATGTTTACAAAAAATTATTTGGTTTTAACACGGCTTAAAAATAACTCTTAAAAAATAAATTTTTCTAAATATGTTTATAATATAATTTTTTTTTAAATAATAAAAATTAAGTCCGATGTTCACTTTTTTATATAATTATAAAAGTTAAAATTTCGTTTAAATTTTTATTCCTCATTTTTGACTTTAATTAAAATAAGTAAAAATATAAGAGTCTCTGAGACTGTTATTCTTAAAAAAATTTTATGAAAGTCTTTTATTGCACAAAGTCCATAATAAGAGTTATTCGAGACTTTTATATTTAAAATTTTTGGTAAAAGTCTTTATAAAAAGCTCTTAATAGGATTTGAATAACATTAAATAAATTACAGAATTTTTTAGAAAAGTCTCAAAAGCCTCTTATAACTGACATTTTTAAATTAAAGTCTTCAAAGGCTTTTATAAAATATTTTTAAGAATAAACATCTATGCAAACTTATGTCTGACTTTTATTTATAAAAGTTAATAGATAACTCACACTAATAAGAGTGTTCCAATAAGTGTTAAAACTAAAAGTTATAAGTAGGGTGTGGATACTTATGCAAATGCATATTTTTGTGGTTATCTCTAAAATAAAATTAACCAAGTATCTTTACGAATCATTGATTTTGCTTGAAAATGGCATTTAAATGTATGTGCATATTTTTGCATATTTCGGCATTCTCGACAATATTTGCATATTTTCACTTATTTGCATATTTTTTTCCGCATATTTTCCCTTATTTTCATTAAATTTTTAAGATGTTCCTCTATTTTTCAAAGATGTAGTCAACGATCTTGATGATTCAGATGCATTCTATTTTAAAAATACTAAAGAATTTTAAATCTACCTTCAAATTCAACTAGCTTATATTAACGAAAACTATGGTTTTCTTAGTGAATTTATCACTTCATTATAAGGAAGGAACCTTTTAAGATAAATTAAATTAATTGATGATATTGTTAAAAAAAAATATATGCTGTGAAAAAAGGTGTAATTGGCCAAAGAACTAAAATAAAAAAAGTATATGCTGTGCTCAAAAAAAAAGCGGCTTTAAAAAATTTATAAAATTTCACATAGTTTTGATCTCGGTTATATTTTTGAAAGTGAATATATTCCCGGTGAACTATCTTCTTTCAAATATAGTCCAACTACGTCCGTCGATGTAGATCCATCATATTCGCTGTAGAAAAACTTTTTGAATATGATATTCAAATATGATTGAATAAAGCATTTAACTTTTATATTTTAATATTGAATTTTTATTTATTATTTAAAAATGTAGTTGGCAGACCGAGTATAAATTATATTTACAAATTTTTATTACTAGAAGTAAGGAATGCATTACCTTATCTTCATTTCTATTTATTTAATGCTACAAAATTGATTTCAAAACGTTCAATAAAGAAAGAATTTTTTGCCATAAAATGGATTTTTTTAAAGAGGTTTAAATTTAGTTTTACATATTTTACAATTTCTATTGAATAATTTTAAATTTTAAGTACATATTTTATGTGCATATTTTTGATTTATTTGTGCATAAAAATCCGCACCCTAGTTATAAATTACTGTTATTTATTAACCCTTTACTTGTAATCATTTACTTGTGACCCTTTACTTGTGAGGGAACAGAGGGCGAACCTTCACATGGCAACGTGTCTGACCACCTCAACCTGGCGAGGCCAGCATTATCCATGTCGAAATCGTCCCAAGTCGACTCAAACCTCCACGTAGTGTTCCCTGGGCAACGGCAAACTGGCGTCCGTCAGTTTGACGGCTAATTTGAGCGGCGGGTCGATCCATAGACCTTAAACATGGAATGTGCGCAGGGTTTGGGTCCCGCCATATTACTACTGCCCAATGAAAACTAAACCAGCCTCGGATAAGAACCCCAATTACGTTGACGACCACCGCAAACGAAAAACGGACAATGATTTACGGATATGCACCTGGAATGTCCGGACCCTTTATAGGGAAGGTGCCATTATCCAACTGGCGAAAGCCCTTAAAAAACAATAAAAGTTGACATCACCGCCATCCAGGAAATGCGATGGAAAGGGCAAGGCTGCTCTAATATCTACTACAGCTGCCATGCGGAGAAGCGCGAATTCGGATGTGGATTCGTCGTTAGCCGGAAACTACGCACCTTGTTTCCCGGTTCACACCTGTGAATGAAAGATTGGCCACGATCCGCATCAAGGCAAAACTTTTCCACATCAGCCTTATTTGCGCGCACGCCCCGACGGAGAAAAAGGACGAAGCCACCACCTTTATATGACCACCTTCCGGTCCATGACGTGAAAATAGTCCTCGGCGATTTTAATGCGAAAGTCGGAAGGGAAGGCATCTTTGGCCCCACTGTCGGTCAGTTCAGTCTTCATGAGACCTCCACAAACAACGGTCTAAGACTGATCGACTTCGCCGCGGCACGAAACATGGTAGTTAGTAGCACCAGATTTAAGCACCTCGACATCCACAAGGCCACCTGGCTGTCCCCGGATCAAAAAACGCGAAACCAAATTGATCAAGTTGTAATCGACGGAAGGCATGCCTCTAGTGTTCTAGATGTACGTACATTTCGGGGGGTCAACATTGACTCCGACCATTATCTTGTTGCAGCCAAGATCCGCATGCGATTATGCAATGTGAAGAACATACACACAGGAATGCAACGAAAGCTAGATGTCGCTAAGCTGCAATTACAACGGACTGCCGAAGCCTACTCCGCTCAACTCTCTGTTAAGCTCAACCAACCTCTACACCCGACGACGCCGGCGGACTTTGGGCTCATATATCCCACTCCATGCGCGCTGCCGCTGAAGAAGTCATTGGTTTCCGGCACCCGCAACCTCGGAACCAATGGTACGATCAGGAGTGTCGCATCGCGACAGCAGTAAAGAGCGCCGCATACAGAAAAACGCTGCAGTCAGCTGCGCACGCGAGCCGTGCGAGAAAACTACCGTGAAAAGAGGACGGAAGAGAGGCGCCTATTCAGACGCAAGAAAAGAGATCAGGAAAAGCGTGAGGGTGAGGAACTAGAGGTATACCAGGGCAAGAAGGATGCACGAAAATTCTATCAACAGGTTAAGTGTCTAACCCAAGGTTTCAAGCCCGGAGCATCCACTTGTAGAGACGAAAATGGAGATCTGAATACAGATACACAATGTGTGCTGAGATTGTGGAGACGGCACTTCTCCAATTTACTTACTGGCGACGATTACACCAATGCCGCCCATGGAGAGCGCCGTTCAGAGCCACCAATCAACGATGATGGAGTGGAAGTACCACCACCTAGCGACCAAAACAATAAAGCAGCGGGTGCTGACGGCCTGTACGCTGAATTAATTAAAACCGGCAGCGATGAATTGATAAGGCGCATGCATCAGCTCATCAGCAAAATATGGCTAGCAGAAAGCATGCCCGACGATTGGAATTTTAGCGTACTGTGCCATATACTTAAGAAAGGAGACCCAACAATCTGCGCCAGTTATAGAGGTATCAGTCTTATTTCCATCGCGTATAAGGTTCTCTCAAGCGTACTGTGTGAAAGATTAAAGCCGATTACAAAAACACTGATTGGACCTTATCAGTGTGGCCTCGACCTGGTAAGTCCACCATAGACCAGATTTTCACGCTACGACAAGTCCTGGAGAAAACCCACGAAAATCAAATTGACACACACCATCTCTTTGTTGATTTTAAAGCTGCGTTCGAAAGCCCGAGAAGGGATTGCCTATACGCAACAATGTCTGAGTTGGGTATACCTGCAAAGTTGATTAGACTTTGCAGAATGACATTGAGCAACACACGCAGCTCCGTCCAGGTAGGGAATGACCTCTTCGAAACATTCAATACCGAAAGAGGTTTCAGGCAAGGCGATCCACTGTCTAGCGATCTCTTCAACATCATCAGGGAGGGGATCGTACGAAAGGCGTGCACCGTAATGGCACCAGTTTCTATAAAGGTATCCAGCTCCTTGCGTACGCTGATGATATTGATATTGTCTTCAGAACCAAGAAAGATGTTACCGCTGCTTTCGCCGCTATCGAAAAGGAATCAGCCAAAGTGGGTTTATCGATAAATGAGGATAAAACAAAGTATATGCTGTCTACAACCAAGGGAGTGCGGCGTTTAGACTCCCACGATTCATCCGGCAGCTATAACTTTGAAGTAGTCAAGGAGTTCGTTCCCTTGGCACCGCCATTAATACCAACAACGAAATCAGCCTGGAGATAAAGCGAAGAACAATAATTGCTAATAGGTGCTACTACGGGTTCAGTAAGCATTTAAGTTCCAGAGCCCTCTCTCGATCGACAAAACTAACACTCTACAAGACGCTCGTTCTACCTGTGCTGCTTTATGGTGCTGAGGCATGGGTAGTTTCGCAAACCGACGCAGCCGCTCTGGGGGTGCTCGAGAGAAAAGTTCTTCGCAAAATCTTCGGTCCTGTTCGAGTCGGCGATGACTATCGCATCCGAATGAACCACGAGCTGTATGAGCTCAACGAAGACATTGACGTAGTTCGGCGTATAACTGTGCAGCGACTACGCTGGCTGGGTCATGTCCATCGTATGAACGACGAAGCTCCAGCGAAAAAGGTGCTCGAGGCGAGGGTCGCTGGTCAACGACGACGAGGGAGACCATGCCTCCGATGGATGGACCAGGCTGAGGAAGCCCTAACCGCACTTGGTGTATCCGATTGGAGAAGGCGCGTGCAAAGCAGAGGCGCCTGGCGAGAGCTGATGATGTCGGCCGAAACCCGGACACGGGTTGTTACGGCCACCTAAGTAGGTAAGTAAGTAAGTACTTGTGATCATTAGTAATAACTTTTTCAAAATAAAAGTTTCTTAAGACTCTTACTGTAAAGACTTTTAGCGAAAATATCATCAAAGTCCCAACCTCTGGTTCTTAATTCATTCATGTTCTTAATTCCTTATATGTATATATTTTCTAATGTTGTAATCTGCAAAAGAAGAGTCTTTTGCAAAGTTGTCAGAAAAAATCTTCTGGTGATTTTCAATCACTTGTAGTCACCTGTTTTTTGTCTTCTGTTTTGGTGATATTTGTTTTGAATCGTGTTATTAAACTTATTCATCTTATTGTTGTAGCTTACGACAACAATATTCCTCACCATTTCTTCAGCAAGAAGATACGATTTTTCGTTGAACCAACAGCTGGGATCAATGCTTAAAAAATTATAAGCAAGATATTCTTCGTTGGGATCGTTTGCAAACAATAAATTGGAAAATTTTTGAGTTTGTGATGTAATTTTTCAGATATCAACTGCTTCCTTAAAAATGTTTAGTAGTAAAGGAGTACATTTACATTATACTGCAAGAATAAAACAAGCTATTCTGCGAGCGAATTAAAAAGCTTCTCAAACTTACGAACGAATCTATAAATTCAGTGAAGTTTAAGTAAGCACAAATGGTGGTCCAACATTTAATAAAGGAATTCAAACCACAGCAAGCTTATTTTTTTCGTGTGACAATGTTTCAATTGTTGTTTTTCCTCCTTAATCAATGCAACTCAGAATTATGCAGTTTGGTACCTGAAGCACTGCGCCATGTTGCAACTTATTTGCATATCCAAGCGAAAAGGAGGACAAAAATAATGTCAGCAACACAACACAACACAACCCTAAATAAAATAAGTAAATAGAAAGAAACCTTAACGCATGTTTCTTGCGTTTTCGAATATGCAAATTGAAAAATGCTCTTGGCAACTCTGGACTCAGGCACACAACATTGTTTATACTTTATTGCCGCTGGCGCTGGTTTTTGTGAAAGTGCTTGCAAAAACCTAAAAGATGCAATAGAAGGGTACATCCTGCCGATAAATCAATTTAGTTCCTGATCCTTCTTTCGTCTAATATGTCCGTTATTGAGGTGAAATATTTCAATTATCAAGCCTTTAAACTTATTCACTTTTTCAACGTTGGTTGAACCTAATTTTGTGGCCTTATGTCTTACGTGCCGAAATTCATTATCTTTCTTCATTGTAAAAATTTTATAAAATGGCAAATTTTGGTTGCCTATTCTGTGCTGATGTTTACTTTGCGTGTTGTCAGAAAATAATTCAAATTTCCATTAAGGGGACATAGCTGGTTCAAATAAATAATAATAATAGTAATAAGAATAATAATTTATAAAAATAAATGCAGACATATTTGAATGCAACTTTGAATATGCGTTTTGTTGGTCTTATAGTATACAAAAATATATTTTTTTTTTAATTTTTTTTGGCCCCGATATTTAACAAAAAACCAAAAAATCGCGGCGTGCAGGATTACTGTCCTCAGAAAAGTTAAAGCGGCCATGAAATGACCTAAAAAAAATAGGTTGGAAAATAAGAAAATGACGGCGTATTTTCGAAAATTTACGTCTATTTCCCAAATCTGTTGTAACTCAAAAAATTGTGTGCCGATTTTTTCATCTGTAAGTCATTCTGAGCATTAACATGTGTTAAATACCGTGCTTAAATTTCAGAACTATCGGATAAATACTTTTCTTTTAATCATGCACGCCAACTTGAAAAACGTTATTTTGAGAAAATCGCGTTTAAAGTTTGCCATTGATTTGAAAGTACCTTGACCCGCTTCGCTACATATGCTCAGAAAATTTTTTTTTGAGAAATTCACTTTTATACTATTAAAATCATGTCTTTAAAGATTCATTCTAACATATTATATCAAAAAAAAAAATTTGATTTCTTGAAAATTTGAACCTGCTCGGTGCCCTTATTATTTTATGAATATCTGACACGTCACCAGCTATAATTTATAGTGTTGCAATGTTGCAACATTGCCTAAGAAACAAGGCGCCAATTACGATACAAAGTTACTGAGTACTAGTATTCAACAGCAATTTTTCGAATATTGTGCTCGGTGAATCGTATATGGCACTTTGAAGGACAAACAAACACAAAACAAACAAAAAATTAAAAAATAAATCTAAAAGTCATTACCAGATGTTTGGTTTAAAATATGGACATAGTTATATAGATAAAAATTCCACCTTCGATAAAATCCAACATTAGTTTTCACACAATAAGAGCCATAATGGAGCTTATTATGCTGTAGGAACGAAAATCTTTGAGCATATAATTCTACACGCAAAATTTTGGTGTAGACTAGCTGACCTGGTTGACAGATCCATATTTTTATTGCTGCAATTTTATAGTATATTAAAGGCAAAGACTACACATTAATAAACTAAATAAATTTGTTTAATAACAAATTAAATACCACCACATATTTCCTGTTTATTTTTTTCAATGTCAAATTTCCACGCCAATTAAATGTACGGGCGTACAATTTTTTACGGGCGAAATTTTGACATTTTAACTCTCCAAACATGATAGTGAACTTAACAGCACTGAACAAATTTTTTTTCCTAAGACAGTGTACTACCTAGCAAAAAAATCGCTGCCAGTTCCCTGTCAAAAAATTCAATGTACTTCTTAAGGGAATTTTATTTTCGTTTTTACAGCATACTGAGCTTCACCCTCCTTAGCCAAAGGCATGCAAATCGGGCAGGCCAAAACTTTTAAATTTTTCTCTCTCATAGGACACGCACTTTGGCGACCCCATATTGTACGACAATTATGTCCATGTATTATTGTAACCGTCGACTAGTATCTTGGCGTCAATTACTTCAGTTGTAGTACAGTTGCCGACGGTAAGCATACAAACTTAATTACCAAATTTCAGTCTTATCCGACCAAAACAGTCTGAAATATAGCATTTTCATTAATTTTGTGGAAGGTAAAAGAGGGCTTGGAAGCCCATTCTTGTTACAATTGCCGAAAGTAACCATACAAACGGAATTACCAAATTTTAGTCTCATACAATCGATACAGTCGGAAATATTGAATTTTCATTTATTTGTGGGCGGTAAGAGGGAGCGTGGTTAAAAATAAGTATGCAATTGCCTAATCTAGGGCGCAAGTAATACACGTTATAGGTTTTAGCGAAGTCCGTTCAGCCGTTAAGATTTCTATAAAAGTCGAACAAACACACAAACAGAAAATGATTTTTATTAATATAGATTATCTATAATATTTGGAAAAAGTTTCGAGTTCCATTGCAAAGTTTTGGAAGTTTTATATTGCGCAATAACATAATCGGCAGATTAATTTTTAATGTTAGGTTATGTGGGAGAAGGCTGCTTGAATGTAATGAATTGAAAAATTCACTTGGATAGTGAATCATATTATCTTCATTAACAATCGTATCGATTGACTTGTTGTGACATCCACATCTGCATTTTTGGTGAAAGCAATCGCCCTTTCACATAACATTGCGGCAGATTTTTGAGTCAAATTTTCAATATTTTCATTGAAATTAGTTGAAAATTCGTCGAGTTATTTAAATTTTAATCTAGCTGCTTTGCCTAAACAGAGTTTTTCGCAAATAAGATCAAGCAAAACATAGTTATTTTAGTGATTTTGTAGTGAAGTAGAAATACTTTAAATAGAATAAATCGACGAATTTTCAACCGATTTCAATTAAATAAAACTTGCTGGATTTAGAATTAGCTAGAATTTTTATTGCTATGACATAACGAGACATTTAATACATAATATATAATACAAATTGATCTTAAATAGAAAAAACATGAAAAATTTAAGGAAATTTTTAACTGTTTCATCATACAGATGCAGGATTGCGCTTAATACAATTTTGAAAGAAGTTAATTATATATATTAATACTTTGGTTTAGTAAAAATTTCAACTTATGTTTGAAGGATATTTTAACAAACAACATTTTTCAAAAAAAATTATTGAAATCCATTGCAAACTGACTGAAATATTTGCCTTCAAAGCTAAAAGTGTGAATTTCAAGTCGTTTTTCTCTCATTCTCAGCTTATAATTAATACTAAAAAGATCTGGTACTAAAATTTTTCACAGTTTTCAAACTACATACATGATTTTGGTATCAAATTGAAGGAAATTTAAAAGCGTTTATTGATTTTGTTCTCGTTTAACCGAAGTGCAATTTAATCCATTAGGGCCGAAAGAAAACCATAAAAAACAGACATTTTTAGACTTGAAGCAACATTTTGGTGAAAACTATGTATGCCATTGAGCAGATATAAGTTATTATTGCATGCTAATTTTACTTTTTTTAAAAAACTGGCACTAAAACTTTTGAAATATTATGCAGTATTTAATGAAAATTCGAGACGCATATGTTTCCATATAGTAACATTGGTTGTTAATGGGTTAAAATAAAGTATCCTATTGCACTCTCTGCTGACCTATAAATATGTGTACAAAATTTTATAAAAATCTGAGTTGTCGTTTAAACGTGATGAGTGAACATAAAAAGTGGCTACAGATTTATTAATAGTATAGATTTAAAAAGTATACAATCCTTAAACTAATATAAGATATGTCTTTATTCACCTCCTTTACCTTTTATATATATCTCAAATTCCAAGGTAATCGATTTAGAGGAGTAACCTCCAGTGGCGCGGTGCTGACACACACACTTTTTTTTTTTTTAAGCCGGAGTTTTTTCGGTGTTTTTTTAAAAGACAAAAAACCGCGAAAAGTGAAAAACCGACAACTACATTTTATCTTGCAATGCAACACTTACAGTGTTAAAAAACATTGAAAATTTTCAAGACAAAATATTTTATAAAAACAAGAAATTTTTTTTACTTCGAAAAAATTGATAGTTGCTTGGCAGAGTGCAACTTTTGAATAAAACGGTTAAAAATGGACGATGGCACATTAAACTTTCTCCAGCATCTTAAAAAAAGACGTTCGATTCGGTGATCTTTTTGGATGTTTTCCTTTTCAAAAAAATTAACAACATTAATTTTGTTTCTACGATTAGTGATGTGATTTCCGATGAAGCAAGTCGTCTGACGGATTCGCAGGTTACACAAATGAAAAATATTGATTTGACTGCAATTTAAAATTTATGACTTTTTTCGGCTGATCGCTCGTAGACTTATTCATAAGTTCATCAAGTTTCATTTGGTTTACAAAAATTCTATATCCCTTGCAAGATAACTATGTTTTTTTTCCAACAGTATGATTTATAACAGAATCCAATAAGATTTTATGGAGTTATAGTCGATCAAGAACCAAACAAAGCAATAACTTTGAATAATGGCCAAAAAATCGCTTTTTCTATAATTCGGTCGCATGAAATCCAACTAATTTTATTGTATTCCGTTATGAATCCCTTTTTACTGATGGAAAAAATATGGTTATCTTGCAAACTGTATACAATGTGCGCAAGCTGATTAAAATTTGATGAAAATATGAATAACTTACTGATAAAACTGAAAAAACTATTTTTTTATTTATTAAAAACGTAAGTATGTATTCGATTACTTTTTTGTTTTTTTTTATATCAGTTGGTAACTAAAATATTAGTATAGCTTTAGCCCCTTTTTATTATATATGTGGAAGTAGTTAACAGCATTATATTTGCTTTTTAATTAAAAATGTATATGATCTCAAGCGCACTTTTTGTTACGAGCTTTTTAATATGTAAACAAATATTTAAAAAAACGCTCTTGTTTTTCCTTAAAAAAACTTTTTCTATATACCCTGTAGGAAAATCAACTAATTTAAAAGTAGTTGATAAAGTAGTTTTTTGTCAACCACAACTAGTTGAAATTCTGACTTTTTCCCATAGAACGAACTAACTTATTTTGTATGGTGATGTCCGCTAAATAAGGCAATTGACTTTCGTCTGATATATTTTCAACTACTTGTTAAATTAGTTATATTTAAACTATTTTTTAATGACTTTAAAACAACCAATTGAAAACTATTACTCATGGCCTAAAGTTAATAATATTTGATGAAATAACATGGTTAAATATATATAAACTTGTAATATAATAAAAATTTGCAATTAAAACATGTCAAAATCATAGTAGTTGCCGCCTTAATATAATTCAAAGTAGCTCATATACTGGTTTATTTTAAACTAGTTTTTTAATTAGTTGTTTTTAAAAACAAGTTAGTTCGTTCCTATAGGGTAGTAACAGATGTATACCATATATTGAATGCATATTCTATTGAATTTTCTTTTTATATAATATTCAGTTTCCTAAACATTTTCAACAAAAAAAAAAAAATTTTAAATGTTTGACAATTTTAGTCCAAATTAATACAGATTGAAAAATACACAAACTTCAAAAATCTTCTAACTCAGCTTTAAAATTAATTCTTTAAAGAAATCTTAGTGTTTTTTATTAAAAATCTGTTTAAAAAATCGGTTTTTGGGCAAACCGGTGTTTTTCTTCGGTTTTTAGTTTCGGTAAAAAACCGAAAACGATAAAACCGGTTATTCGAAACGGAGGTTTTTTTAAAAAAGTGCCCATCCCTACTCAAAAGGTTAGATAAATGGTGCCACGATTTCCTAATAACGAGTTATCTCTTAAAACTTAAGACCAAAAAAGGTGTATATGACTGTAATAATAATCATGATTCTTCTTTCGAAGAAGAAGAGACATTATTTAACTTCAATATAACTTCAATGTGTGCAAAGTAAAAATCAAATTTTGATACCATCACTTAATTGCTCATAGCTCCGGTATTTATCAATAGATTTTCTACATCAATAACTCATTTGTTTCTTGAAAATGTGGTATATACGTACATTTTTTTATATTTTCAGTAAATTATAGATGAAACATGAAATTATATATAATATTTTTGCAAGGTGATAGAATTAATTATAGATTTAAATTTGGGCCAAAAAAATCCAAGTTTTGTCATATCTTTGGAAATAGATGTGAAAATAATGCTTTAAACGATTGCAAAAACTTGAATTACCTTTATAATGGCATCTTGAGCAACTCTAAAACTCTTACTCGATATATGGTATGATATGTGAAGCTACCAAGGTGAAAACCAAGAAAAATTTCAAAATGCATATTTCGAAAACCTATCCATAAGATTTATAATATAATTTTAGAGATTAGCGGATCATAGGCCATAAGGAAAAAATAGTCGCATTGAATGTACACAAATTTTTTTTTAACCAGTGCAACTAATTAATGAATTCACAATGTTTCTACTTTTGATTTTTTTCGTTTTTATGAGTTTTATGGGCGTATTTTGTAAAACGCAAGCGATCACCTTACTTGGGTTTTTTGTCTGGCAACAAATTTTATTAGAAAATTTCATTGAAAAAAAGAGAGTTTTACTTCATATGAAAACGGAATTGACAGACAAAAAACTCCCAAGTGATGTGTTTGAAACTGCATGAATGGAAAGCAAAAAAAAAATATAAAAATAATGCACCCTGAAGCTAAAAAACATGTAGAATAAATAAATTTTAAAACTAGCCTTTTTTTAGCTCCAACATTTTTTATTTAGCCCATTCTAGCCCTTTTTTTCGTGAGATTCTAGCCCTTAATAGATATTTTTTCTGGCAATACTGCTAAAGTCGTATGCCAAAAACAGCTGTTGCAATCCACCCACCCACCATGCACTCGACCATGGCAGAATTATAAGGTAGGGCCGACTCGGAGAAGAATGAAGTAGACAGCAGAGAAAATGCCGGCTAGTTGTCAAAATCAGCTGTTCATCTCGAGTTTCCTTGTGTTGATGTTTCGCATTTGATTTTAGGTTAAAATTTTTACAAGTTTTCTTGTAAATTTAAGACTTCCTCCACATTTTATAATATTTACTACATTGTTTTTATAACATTTTCACTCAAATTATCACAAATTTAACACACGCGACATCATAGTTTACAACTTGGAAACATTATATGGTATATTTACTTCGTTTGAAATTTCTACAAAATTCGTCGTTTTGACAACTAGCCGGCATTTTCATCTTGCACCATTCGTTGACGTATTAGAGCACTAAGTGACTCGGCCCACTATGGGGTATTTCTTTTCAAAAGTTGGCCAAAAAATGAAAGCACAGTTTAATATCTTTGAAATTTTGAACATATATGTGTATGGAAACGCTTAACACGAATCTGAAGTCAAAAATTGAGAATTCAAAATGGCGGCAACAAAATGGCGGATCATATATTTTGGATTGGATAAAGACGACTTTAATGTTGTCTTATTTCGTACATATTTTGGCATTACTTTTCACAAATCTGTAATCCAAAGCTCAAAACTTTATAGTATTTTTAAAAAAGATTTTTTAAAAATCTAATTGTTGTAGAAAAGTACACATCGCATTTATCAATAGGTTTTACAGGAGTAAAGTTTATTTTTATTCTACATAAAGGTATTTACACTAAATTCTTAGTTTGTATAAAAACGTAAAATAAATATATTTATAATTATTAATATAACTCCTCGTCACTACTTTCAAAATTTTCAGTTTGTGAAAAATTGCTAGGATAAGCTGGTATTAGCATTTCCAGAGCGTCATGAGGAAATAGCATATTTCCTCCCTGTATAACCTTATATGCTTATTTCGAGCTTCTGCAGCCTATTCCGATAGCTGTCCGATTGGCAATAAAGAATTTGAGATTACAGTCGGTGACATGGGATACCACCCATACAATTGCACATAAAGTTTATTCTGCATATTTTTTAAATTTTGCAACATCTATTTGGTGTCCACTAGGCAATGTTTCCAAAATTATTTTAAATTTAAAAATTAAATGTTCATCAACACCAGTTAATTTAGATGACAACTCATGATCTGCAAAAAATCGTCGACTGGTGTTGCCATCATTTGAATTGCCAAATCCTGGCTTAGGCATATCAACTAACAGACCCATTTAATTTTTAAATTTGGCTGGAATTTCTTGCTTTTCTAGCTTCACTATATCTCATCACTTTGTGATCTTGCTTGCCATTTTTTTATTAGTAATTTGGTATGTTCTGTAGTATTTATGAGGTTATGCTATTTTAATGACGTTACTTTGTATGGGAGGTACATTTGGTTTTCATCCAAATTTACTTATTTTCAACCAAGACCCTTCTTTTAAAAATATAAGAGCTCTCCCCAAGTTGTACAAGTGTAGCTTAAAAATTACAACAGTTAGAGCAATTTCGTAGTTGTTTTCGTAAAATGGCAACCCTCAGTCGGATCGCAAAAGTCCGCAGCCAATTTTATCCAACTTGTCATTATAAATAGCTATTGTTTTGTTAACAAAGGAAAATTTTAATGAGAAATGATAATGTATATAACAAAATGATTAAGATATTGAATGATAAAATAATTAAAAAAGTAATTTATTGGCATTTTCACTATATTTTTTAATTTTTTTTTTTCAAATAATTTCTTAAAATATAAAAAAAAATGTGTTCATCCATATTTGTTTTAAACATCCTTATTCAAAACTCGGCAAAAATTTACCATTATGCAGAATAACTACGATTTTGCTGAAGAAAAAAACTCTACTTTCCTAGCAGTGTCTATGTGAAAGTTGAAAAAAACCAAAAAAAAATAAGTACGCCACCTGAATCTATGCTTAATTACCTTTACTTATCTGCAATTACATTTCTGAAATGATCAATTTCAGAAAATTTCTTTTGGCCAGCTTTTGACAATAAATTCTCCATAGTGCACCGTGAGGATCGATCCTGTATTACATCGACTCACAGTTCTACACTCTTCCCACCGGTCCAAGCAACTCTTTTTTGTAAAGTCATTGATTTAATGTTAAATATAATTGCAGCTTTAACAACAGATGTTACATTAACAGATTCAGTATATCACAATAATCTGTTGATAGCCATAAAACAAACATCTATTAATATATTATTATTTTGTGCTGTAGCATAGCTTCCATTGTAATCAATATTGAATCAATGACTCTGCGTAACGAAGAGTAATATATGTAATGAACTCTTAATCGGTGGATAGTGGGTTCGGTCCCCACGGCGGGTGAAGGGAATATTTTTTATATTTGATATTAAATGTTCTTGTTGTAATAAACTCAAGCAACAAAGAAGCCCTAAATCTCTAAGAAAAACGGTGTCAAAAAAGGAAATGCCTTTTTGAGATTTTACTTAGCAAATCATAGAACGAGGCGTAAAAAAACTCGCTTCAAAAACTAACAAACCCAAAACTCGGAAAAAAAGTAATAGCTGTTGAAACTTTTTTTTTTCGTTTTAATAATGTATAAATTACCAAATATTTAGTTAATTTATCGCCCAAATAAAAATTGGCAAGTTAACATATAAAACTTGGTTGTTTTAATGAAGAACTTGGGAGGCTGAAAACTGCCAAGGCCAGCTTATAAAATATACTATGTTTTTTGTTAATTTAACATAAGCTTTTTTCTCGGGGATCAGGGGGCGAACCTTGACACGGCAACGTGTCTGACTGCCTCAACCAGTCGAGGCCAGCATTATCCATGCAGAAATCATCCCAAGTCGACTCAAACCTTCTCCTGGTGTTCCCTGGGCAACGGCAAACTGGCATCCGTTAGTTTGACGGCTTATTCGAGCGGCAGGTTGCTCCGTTGACCTTAAACATGGATTGTGCCAGGGTTTGGGTCCCGCCACATTACTACAGCCCAATGAAAACTAAATCAGCCTTGGATAAGAAAAATTGATCATGTTGTAATCGACGGAAGGCATGCCTCTATTGTTTTGGATGTGCTTACATTTTGGAGGGTCAACATTGACTTCGACCACTATCTTGTTGCAACCAAGATCCGCATGCGATAATGCAATGTGAAGAACATACACACAGGAATGCAACGAAAGCTAGATGTCGCTAAGCTGCAATTACAACGGACTACCGAGTCCTCTTCCGCTCAACTCTCGGTTAAGCTCAACCAACCAACCTCTGGACCGACGACGCCGGTGGACTTTGAGCGCATATATCCCACTCCATGCGCGCTGCCGCTGAAGAAGTCATTGGTTTTCGGAGCCCGCAACCTCGGAACCAATGGTACGATCTGTAGTGTCTCATCGCGACAGCAGTAAAGAACGCCGCTTATAGAAAAACCCTGCAGCCAGCTGCAACGCGAGCCGTGCGAGAAAACTTCCGTGAAAAGAGGAAGGAAGAGAGGCGCCTTTTTAGACGCAAGAAAAGAGAACAGGAAAAGCATGAGCGTGAGGAACAAGAGGTATACCAGGGCAAGAAGGATGCACGGAAATTCTATAAACTGGTTAAGCGTCTAACCCAAGGTTTCAAGCCCGGAGCATCCACTTGTAGAGACAAAAATGGAGATCTGAATACGGATACACAGTGTTTGCTGAGATTCTGAAGACAGCACTTCTCCAATTTACTTACTGGCGATGATTCCATCATTTTTTGGTGGAAAATCAAATTGACACACAACATCTCTTTGTCGATTTTAAAGCTGCGTTCGATAGCCCGAGAAGGGATTGCCTATACGCAACAATGTCTGAGTTCGGTATACCTGCAAAGTTGATTAGACTTTGCAGAATGACGTTGAGCAACACACGCAGCTCCGTCAAGGTAGGAAATGACCTCTCCGAAACATTCAATACCAAAAGACGTTTCAGGCAAGGCGATCCACTGTCTTGCGATCTCTTTAACATCATCATGGAGGGGATCGTACGAAAGGCCGGTGTGCATCGTAATGGCACCATTTTCTACAAAGGCGTCTAGCTCCTTGTGTACGCTGATGATATTAATATTGTCGGCAGAACCAAGAGAGATGTTACCGCTGCTTTTGCCGCTATTGAAAAGGAATCAGCCAAAGTGGCTTTGACGATAAATGAGGGTAAAACAAAGTATATGCTGTCTACAAACAAGGGAGCGCGGCGTTTAGACTCCCACGTTTCATCTGGCAGCTTTCACTTTGAAGTAGTCAAGGAGTTTGTATACCTTGGCACCGCCATTAATTCCAACAACGAAACCAGCCTGGAGATAAAGCGAAGAACAATAATTGCTAATAGGTGCTACTACAGGCTCAGTAAGCAACTAAGTTCCAGAGCCCTCTCCCGATCGGCAAAACTAACACTCTACAAGACGCTCGTTCTACCTGTGCTGCTTTATAGCGCTGAGGCATGTGTAGTTTCGCAAACTGACGCAGCCGCTCTGGGGGTGTTCGAGAGAAAGTTCTTCGCAAAATATTCGGTCCTGTTCGAGTCGGCGATGACTATCGCATCCGAATGAACCACGAGCTGTATGAGCTCTACGATGACATTGACGTAGTTCGGCGTATAACTTTGCAGCGACTACGCTGGCTGGGTCATGTCCATCGTATGGACGACGAAGCTCCAGCAAAAAAGGTGCTCGAGGCGAGGGTCGCTGGTCAACGACGACGAGGGAGACCATGCCTCCGATGGATGGACCAGGCTGAGGAAGCACTAACCGCACTTGGTGTATCCGATTGGAGAAGGCGCGCGCAAAGCAGAGGCGCCTGGCGAGAGCTGATGAGGTCGGTCGAAACCTGGACACGGGTTGTTACGGCCACCTAAGTCAGTAAGTAAGTATTTGTATTCAACATTCTTATTTCACATATCAGGACAGCTGATGCGAAATTCTGTTGTATTTGAGTTTGCATCAACACATGCGCAATTCCGTTGCGTCGTACGTTTGTTTTATGTTTGACATTTCAATTTCAATTTCCAGTGCTTATTGAATTGTTATCCAGTAAAAAAAGAATTTTAAATAATGGCTTATTCGCAAAAAATTAAGAAAAGAAATTGTCAAAAAAGTGGTAAAAATTTAAGGTACATAAAAATAACGTATGAAAGAATTCTTGGCCATAAAAATATCTGCAAATATGGCCTAAGCTAGCATTTGACCATTGAACAGGCTGCAACTTGCATTTTTCTATTTGATGTATGTAAATATTTAGTACATATTTACTTTAATACATATTTATTGTCAAAATTTCTTTATGATAATTAATTTAAAAAATTTACCATTAATCACTCATAGCATTAATTTATAAACAATAGAAATTCTTAGTAAAATAAATTTTAGAACTTGTCAATGTTACCTGCTGCAAGAAAACATGATCAGAAATTTAAAGTTTTGACTTTCGATGCAAGTTTCTCTGCTGTTTGTGAATACATTTAACTCAATTCTTTTTTGTCTGAAACGTCAATAAAACTACTTTATAAAAATAATAATAGCAGTTAGTTAGGCACTTATATTTTTTCAATTTTTGTTCAAGAAAGGCCCATAATATTGAACGTTTTCTTAAAAAATGGCGCAAAAGTTTATGTTGCAAAAATAATTTAAATTCAAAATTGTATTTTGACTCATTTTCATTGACACATTAATTAACATAACGACACGAGGTCAAAAAAGAGCATTTAGGTATGATAAAATTTGCTCTGATGTTTTTAAAAATGTCCAATCTATCGAATAAAATGTAAAATTTGAAAATATACTTTTGCAAGTGATCACGATCACACACATCACAATTTTCCTAACTTTTTATCATAATTTTTAGTTGTTGAATCTGCATTTTACTTATTTCGCCAAAGTTACCGGTTTGAAGATGCACACAAAATTCCTTCAATAGCTTGTGAAAGTTTTTTCAAATCGACAAATGAATTCAAAAATTATTTATATCAACTCCTGAGTAAAGGCGGGTATCCAACTAGTAATAAGATAAAATACTATCAAATTTTGTTATATTATGTAGTTCAGCAATGTACCCGTACAGGTGAATTTTCCAACATTTTTTCCATTTAATTTTCTTTTTCTTTGGTTTATAACTTACTTTTACTCTAATTAATTACAGCTACAATAAGAAATCATAAAAATTTACCGTCGTTTTACTATGGGCGTTAATTAGTTAAGTTCCGTGCTTATTACACCTTTCTTTAATCACAATCGCTTGAAAATTAATTTTATTTTTAGGGACTGGTACTGCCTCACAAAGTTGATCCTTTTAAACAAAAGAAAACAGAAGACGTAAAATAATACTAAAATGTTCAACAGGCCAACAATAAACAAATCGTCTATTAAATCCATTTTTGCTGCCTAGCATGATTGCAACAAAAGTTCTAAATTTAAACACCCATTGCATATAACCAGCACCCAAAACAACCAGCGGCCAGTTGTGTTGACACCTTGGTATCCGATCACTATGAACTAAATCTTTACACGATGCTCTATGCCGCCGATAAGCTACATATCACTGCGCTGCTCTGCTCTACTCTTCATATTGATTGATGGGAAGAGCGAACCCAAATGATTCGTTTCCCTTCCGGCGCAGGTGAAAAGAAAATGCTAAATAAAGTTTCAGTTGTTTTTGTACTGCGACTGTTTGCAATGTTTGACAAATACGAGACGATATTTATGGATTTCAAAACCAATTTGCAAAACAATACATTGGAGTGTCTTCGATTACACAGGACAAAGTAATTGTTATCATTGAGCGAAGCAATATTTTTCATGGGCATGGACATTGCACAGTGGTGAAACACGTATTTATCACCAGAGTTGATGGATAAAAAAAAAATTTTAAATGCACTGTACACTGTAGCACTGTTCGAAACAGAACTTTTCAGATATGCAGATGCTTTAACATGAATGAAATTCTATTAAATTGACTGTGACATATCGAACATGAATCTCTTCCCTCTTACATGATTTTGCACAACCATTCAGCTAAAATTGCATTTTGCTCGCAAACTGAAAAATAGTTGACATAAAATGGGTCAATACTTAAGAGTAGAACATCAGTCAACCAACATGCCACCATACAAGGTATTGAAATATTGTTGATGATTGTAAAAGTTCTACGCTGTTGTTGGTAGGAACGTGAAGCTGCATCTGCTCCACTTTTGTGCAATTCATACCAGTGATGTGATTCAGATCTTGTGAAAAATCCCGAATGTGTAAGCAAAAATCCCACTTTATCCCGCCAGTGGTAACTTAAAATCCCACCAAAAAAGTATAAGTAAAAGCATGGTGAAATCAAACAAGCTGAAAAAAAGTCGAGTTCGTTTGAAAAGTTTGTCTTTTTCCGAAAAATTTTATTACAATTTTTGAAAAATTAAAAAAAAAAATAACTTTAATGAGCGTGAATAATCCTTTTAGTGATTTACCACCACATATCAACAGTCAATTTAATCAATAATTACTACGGTACCGACTAATTATGAAAAAAGCGACATCATGTCCGATATGGATACTGATGTTAAGCCCGTGAAGTCCTCGCGATTCAAAACAAAATCCAGGACGCATAAGCGCAAGATACCGCCCTGAGGTAGTAGTGACAGCGGAGTCACCATAAAAAAATGTCCACCAGTGATAATGAAGTAGAAAAGCTCTCCATACAACTGGAAAAGCAATTACAGCAAATCGAGGAGCTCAAGAAGTTCAATAAGGAGCTAGAAGACAAGCTACAAAAGAATAGATATGCTCAATGAGCTCAATATTCATGAAGATTTCAACACCGTAAGTGATGGAGCTGATTGTGAGTTACCTCCAATCAGTACAAAGGAAACAAAAAAAACCACAACAGGACTCCAATCAACAATTCCCAACGCAGCAAAGCTGAAGCAGAAAAGCCGCCTCAGCTAATTGTATTTAATGAAAACACTAAGGTGATTCACGATAAAGTTTTTAATGTAATACACAACAAAACAATAAAACTTCAATAAAACACAGCACGACACTACCAAAGTTCAAATTCTTAATATTTCAGATTTTAAAAAAGTCAGAGAGTTGTTTATCAAGGACAACATTCAACATTACACATTCACTTCAAAATGTGATAAGCCTTTAACATTTATTTTAAAAAATTTCACATCATTTTCCCATCTCATCAATGCACTTAGTTCGGTGCAACTTAATTTTAAATTGACACGCGGCTGGTGCAGTTTGATAATTCTTCTAACGTATAAGAAATCCTACAAATCAAATATTTAAATCAAAACAAAGTTTACTTAAATAAATATAAGGCCAATCAAATCTTACAATGTAAGCATTGTCCATGTTTTAATCACGCTGCAATAAATTGCAATATGCCATACTGATGTGTAAAGTGCTGCGGTAATCATGGGCCAAATAAATGCTTAATTCCGCCTAAAGAACTTAATAACGACGTCATCACAAAGACACAAAGCAGTGGCTCCATTAAAAAACAAATTGGAATCCCAGTGTACTGCGTTCTCTGCAAATTGGGAGGGCATACTGCAAATTATAAAAAATGTCAAGTATATCAAAAATTAAAAAAAATCTTTCTGACAGAAAGGTCGAAAGAGAAAATAATATATTATCTATTCAAAAATCATTTAAAAACTTTCGTTTGAGTGGCAATGTTGAAATAAAAAGCAATGTTGATTGGACATATCAAAACAAAAAAAATAGCAATGTAGCATTCATAAATGATTAACGTGAATATGTATTTTGGCAAAGCTTTTCAAATAGAATATTAGAAATTAATCGATTTTTGCCAACCTATAATAAACAAGCGCCAACTTACTTTTCAAATTATTTTTTTCCATCTGCTCTGGTGGAAATCCATAAAATGTTTCGTCAAATTAGTAAAATAACTTATCTATTTTGTTGCATAGAAAAATTAAATGTATTATCATTAATGTTAACTCTTTGGTTTCAAAACAAAAGCGCCACTATTCCTAAAGAAACATAAACCTGATATTGTTTTGATTGCAGAACATAAACTTAATTTTCGTCATTAAATTGAATTTAAAGAATATAACATTATTAGGCAACATCGTTCGACAGGTTCAGGTGGTGGAACTGCAATTTGTATAAGATAAAATTTTAGTTATGAAATTATCGAAATTAATCTTAATAGTATTGAAAATACGGCAATCCAAATTAATCTTATTGATGGTAGTATAATTTCTTGTGTTTCTACGTACTTGAGGCCTACTGATACTCTTTCTACGGTTGATCTAAACAAAATTCTAAGAGTAATTAACTCTGGTAAATTCATTTTGGGTGGTGATCTAAATTCAAAACATCCCAGCTCCCAGGACACATCTGTCCCAGGACACAAACGTCAATGGAAGAATTCTTTCAGATTGGCTAGATAATCAGCCATTAGTGCAACTAATTTCTACAAATTTCCCCACCAGATTCTCTACTTGTGAATCTTATTTGGACATCATTATTACATCTGCTTTTCTCAACATTGAATTTAACGAATTACATCCAAATTATCTTAAGACTCTTTATTTTGAATCAGACCATAACGCCGTAGAACTTACTTATTAAGAGTCAGAAATCCTCCAGTTGAAGTCTTTAACTTTATTAAAATTAATACTAATCTATTCAATTCAACTTTAGAAAATAACCTTGTTGAGCATACTCTACCTATTGATAGAATTGTATCACAAGTCGAAATTATCAACTGCATTTCTCGGATAGGTCCAGCTTTTGAACCAGCCATTTCGGCCTCTACTCCTATAGTAACAATTCGGAAAAGGGTAAAAAAAATAAATCTCCCACAAAATATTATTAATTTTATAAAAGAAAAAAAAATCTTCGAAAACCTACTTTTAGATGCACTGATCCACAAAAGAAGGCTACGTTGAAAGCAATTATAAGAAATTTTGACAAAATAATTAAGGAACTTATTTTACTGCATGAAGACGGATACTGGTGTAATTTCTTCAAAAAAATAAAATGAATAATAAAACCTATAAGAAAATAAAAGGTCATGTTATGAAAGTAAATATGTTAGATGACAATTTCATCTAATGATGAAAAAATTCACAGTCAAAATTTAAATTTAGGTTCAGTTCATTTTACTATTTTTGTTAAAAATGAAATTGGTGGATTAGTCAGTAATGAGCCAATTTGCCACTTTAATAATATTTTTACTGGTAATGGTGAAGTTTCTTTAGGAAATAGAAATAGTGATGGTGTCTGAAAATTATAAGTTATTTATCAATGCTGTTGACGTTTGTTTTGCCCGTAAATTCAAAAATAATAAAAAAAGTTATGGTGAGGTTGGAATTTCTAATTTTGTTCTTAGAAAAACCACATCATTTTTTTAGGAATTCTGTGCCACACTTTTTAACCATATTTTTAATTTAGGCTTTTTTCCAATAAATTGGAAATGTGCAAATATAATTCCTATTCTAAAACCAAACACAAATGCAAAAAATCCTAAGAGCTACAGGCCGATCTCGTTATTATCAATTATAAGTAAACTTTTCGAAGAATCTCTTTTAATTAAAATCAAAAATAATATTTCGGACACAAATACATTAAAAAATTATCAATTTGGATTTAGGAATTCGCATTCAACAAATCATGCGTTAATGCTGCTTTCGGACTTTGTTTCTTCAAACTTCAAGCTTAGATTTTGAAAAAGCTTTTGACACTGCATGGATTGAAGGTATTATTTACAAAATGTTTAAAATATTTGTGTTTGACAAAAATGTATGTAGAATTTTGTTAAATTATTTGACAGACCGTTCCTTTTATGTTTTTAGTCATGATCAAAATTCAATTTTAAAATCAGTTTTGGCTGGCGTTTCACAAGGTTCATTCTTGGGCCCTGTGTTGTGTAACATTCTTTTGGCTGATATACCAGACCCAGATCCAAACATACTATCTTAGATTTATGCGGATGATATTTTGATTTTATGCTCTAAAGCCTCTATGCGAATAGCTACTAACTTGGTTAATCAAAATTTACAGTCTCTCTTTGAATACTTTAAAAAATGGAAACTTAAATTAAATATAAATAAATGTGAATGCACTGTTTTTAAAAGTTTGAAAAAATATATATATCCGAATGCCAGAAAATTTATTCCAACCATACAAATTAATGGGCAAAATTTATTATATAAGGACTGGCTTAAGTACTTAGGAGTAATATTTCATAGTACGATTGCGTTTTATTGACACATTGATTTTATTTTAGCCAAAGCTAAAAAAATTTTTTTCTGTTACTCTAGTTTTTTGAAGAGAAAAAGGACCTTCAAAATAGTATAAAGTTAAATTGTTACAAACAAATTGTTCGGCCTATTTTATGTAATGCTTTTGCAATATGGTTTAACATCTCGTCTTGTCAGATGGAGAGACTAAGGAAATTTGAAAGATGCATTTTACGGATTTGTACTGGTGCAGATTGGCGACCAACTCAGGATGACTTTAGGAAAAGAATTTCAAATTAGCATAGATACATTTCAAGAGCGCATAGATACATTTCTCGTTAAATCAGCAATTCAATTTTTGGAAAGTGTACCAAACGTTGACAACGCATTACTTTCACAATATTTAGAAAAAGAAAACCAAATTGCATATCCATTTTTAGAGAGATACTTGTCACCTATTCATTTAAAAATACTTTTTAAATTTAACAAACTTTTATTTTATCACACAAAATTCAATTCAGTTGACATCACCAACCTTGTATATAACATAAGTCAATACACTACTAACTAAAATTATATGTGTTACTCTTTATACATTAATTTATGTACTTAATATATGAACATATAAATACTAAAGGGTGGTGAAATCTTAAGGGCTGATGTTAATTTTGAATAAAACACAAATTATTTAGGAAATTATTCTCATTTCTTTTTATTATGATAATATTGGTATGGTTCAATCATGTATGGAACAAAGTTACGGCCAAATGGCCGCTGCGACCTCGGCGGCACACCTTCATCCGATGGTCCAAATTTTCGATGATGCTGAGCCATAAGTGAGGTTCTATGCCGTTAATGTGCCGAATAATCTCATCCTTTAGCTCTTGAATTGTTGCTGGCTTATCGATATACAACTTTTTTTTGAAATAATCCCAAAGAAAGAAGTCCAACGGTGTCAAATCACATAATCTTGGCGGCCAATTGACATCGCCACCACGTGAGATAACACGGCCATTGAATTTGTCGCGCAAAAGAGCCATTGTTTCGTTAGTTGTGTGGCAAGTGGCACCATTCTGTTGAAACCACATATCGTCCACATTCATATCTACCAATTCGGGCCATAAAAAGTTCGTTATCATCTCACGATAGCGAACACTATACACAGTAACTGCCTGAACGGCCTCATTTTGAAAAAAAACGGCCCGATGATGCCGCCAGCCCATAAGCCGCACCAAACAGTCACTATTTGTGGGTGCATTGGTTTTTCGACAATCATTCTTGGATTATCATTCGCTCAAATGCGGCAATTCTGCTTATTGACGAATCCACTGAGGTGAAAATGTGCCTCATCACTGAAGATGATTTTCTTCGAAAATTGATCATCCACTGTTGCCATTTCTTGCCACCATTCTGACCATTGACGACGCTTGAAATGGTCAAGAGGCTTTAGTTCTTGAGTCAATTGCATCTTGTAAGCGTGTAAATGCAATTCTTAAGGCATAATGTTCATCAACGACTAGCGTGAGAGGTGAAATTGTTAGGCACGACGACGAGTTGAGGTGGACGGCTCTTTAGCCTCACTATCGCGAACAGCAGCAATATTTTCTGTAGTACGAGCTGTACGAGAATGCACTGGTGTTTTCACATCTCCTACAGACCCGGTTTGCTTTTTTTGCACGATTTTTCCGATTGTACGCACATTTCGACGATTAAATTGACCGAAAAAATCACGAAGTGCACGATATGCATTTTGATTTGAACGCCCATTTTCATAATAAGCCTGAATATCTTTAACGCGTTGCTCGATTGTGTATCTTTCCATGGTTCAACTTGAGTTAGTCTGAAATTGAGAAATGTCAAACGAAATGCAGGAAAAAATTGACGTTTAGGTGTGGTTCACATTCAACATCGGCCCTTAAAATTTAACCACCCTTTATATAGTTCCTTTTGTTATGTTTGTTTGTTCAGTTCTAAGTTGTTTTTCTAGTTTTAGGTACTCTGTTTTTATTTTAGGATAGTTAAAAACTGTAAAATCATTCCTTTTTTTATGTCCATTTTTTTGGGAAATCAATTAAAATAATGTGAATTGATAAAGTATCATAAGCTTATATATTCTACTTATCAACTGTATAACTTAGGTAATTCCCAGATAAATGCAATTTGTATGTTAAGAGCAATTAAACATGTAATATAAATTAAGTTACTCTGTATATATTTTTTGGGATCAATAAAATTACTGTCTGGTAAAAATCAAACAAGCTGAACAAAAAAATTTTTATAGAGAGAGACGAACTGTAGTAAATGGTGACAAGAGTAGAAATATTTTTTGAGAGAGGTGAAAAAATCACACACATCTTATTTTTATCATGAGTAAAAGTTCATAAATATTTTTTTCAACAAAAAAGCTTATACAGAAGTAGTAAAAAATATTTACACATTGCCCAATATTTTAACGTGTTTTAAAGAAAGAGCTCACTTTATTGTTGTTGAAAATAGTTTGTTAGCAAAGTTTTTGTTGTTGCATAACTTGCAGTATGCAAAAAACATAAACAAGTTTTAGAAAACCTAACATTTTTGAATACCTGTGTATATTTTTTAAACTCATATATATAAGATAGAAAATAATATAACATTATTCAAAAATCTTATGTAACAATTAATTTTGATAAAAAGAAATAACGATACTATGGAACTTGTTTGGTTTTTAATGAATATCACACAAATCAAAAATTGAATTTAATAGTTTTTAATGTTTTTGGCTACGTTTAAATGAAGCCGTTTTTATTTGTTGGTTCCTAAATGAAGATTTAATAATACAAACAGATCTTAAAGTATATTCTCCAATTCTGTTTCGTTTTTTTGTTTTATATCCGTCACTATTGAGAATATCCTTTTGGTGTTGGCGTTGGAGAGCGGTAATAGCAGGACAAAAGTTGACAGTATTGTTAAATTTGGAAACGATGGAGCTTCAGGCATTACTGGAAGACACCTCTTTCCAAAAACTCGAAACACTATAGACATTGGGATCATTAAATAAAACTAATAAATTATTGCATTCATCTTCTAGTAAAAATTTGATAACTTCCGTGTAATCTGAGATAAAACGAAGATCTTTACAATAAACTCTCTTCTCAAGATCCAAAGCAGTTTTTGGGTCCGATTTTGGGGCAATGTTCCAACTAAGATCATTTTTTATTTTGACACATATGAAAATCCCACTTTGAAGCATAAAATCCAGTCCGCCCTGTAAGGGTCGAAAATCCCGAAAAGTGGACGAAATCCCGCTAAATCACATCACTGATTCATACAAGCATGTCCATAACACACATATGTTATTTTAATGTACAACTTTGATGTGGTGGATTTGGTAGCTTTGCGAACATTTTTTTTTCTGCTAAAATTTATAGTTTTTAGATGTTGTATTTGACAGTTGTACGCCCTCATTGCCAAGGGCCTGTCCATAAATGTCAATACTACGAAAATCAAGTCAGATGGTTTTATGTGAAATGACAATTGAAACTTTTAACAAACAAAATTAATTTAATTTCATATATTTTGACGAATAAATTTCTACGTTGACACTTTGAAAGATTATGACTTTAATTAGCTTGAATATGATTTATTGCATGCTAAGAACCTACAGCAACAGCTTGAAAGTTGTATGACGCTGAGACGAAAAGTTACTAAACAAGTAAAACAAATATAAAAGTGGTGTCATTATAAGTTCTGCTGATAAGACCCATCGTCGTGATCTCATTAAGATGGTGCGTGCTCAATGCTACGGTACGAAAAAATTATTGCAAATCATCAGGTCTGGATTTAGCGTACAGCAAGAAAAGCATTTGCCTAGGGGCGCCAACTAAAAAGCACCGCTCAATGCAGGTCATTACAAATCATCATAAAAACTCAGTTCTTAAATTTTGTACACAAGGCTTAGGCCGGTTGAGAGAGTAAAAATCAGTCACTGGAAAATATATTTTTCTTCTAGGCATTAAAATTAGTAAAATTTAAAAATCTTTGCGCTAAATATTGGATTGTTCAAAAAGAAAGTACGTTTTTTAAATGAAAACTTCTTTAGGTATGTCGAGCACTTTTTGGTAGAACGCAAAACTATACACTGAGGGAAAAAATTATGTGATATCAAACAATTCATGGTTTGAAACAACAGATTTCACTGTTCGATCCCTTCCAGAAACTGTCAAAATTACAGAAGACCAACTGTTGATAATTTTTTATTGAATTAACTGTTTTTACAGTTAATATTTTAACAGAATTATAACCCCCAAATATAACCCCCAAATTAACTGTTAAATTAACAAATAAGCTGTTGCTTTAACTTTGTTTTTTTTTTATTTATTTATCAACACAAAGCCATTGTTAATTTTAAATCAACTACAAAAATTGTGAACTTTGCACATTTGCCGAAACGAACCACGTGAATGTATTACTCGTTGTGTTCGAAACGAATACAAATACGAGAAGGTATACTCGTTAAATTGAATCAAAAATATTCAAGCAAATAACGCAAAGCATGCTCTTCGATAATGAAAAAGGGAAATAAAATGTTTTACGACTGCGTTGCCAAAAAGCTAATCTTGAAAAATGTTAACTTGAACGGAAATCTCTCAAATGAACCGTATTCTTTTATCTTTTCTTTTCTCCTTTTACCTTTTTGTCGATTTCAAAGCCGCTTTCGACAGTCCAATAAGGAATCACCTATACTCCACCATGTCTGATTTTGGTATACCTGCACAGAGCCAAAACAACCAATTAAAATAGAACAAAATCGAGAAGATTTCTCTATGGTTTTGATCCAAAAAGACTGTCTTATTAAAACCATAGAGAAATCTTATTAAAACGCTGTCATTCTTTATTATGAAAATCACATAGTTTCAAGAAGAATCTTGGTTTTTAACAGCAATCTTCTTAAAACTATAGAAAGTCTTTTTAAAAATATGTGATTTTATTTTTAATTTTAAACGTTTTCTTGATATTTAAATAAGAAATCTTATTAATTTATTTATTTATTTATAGGAAATATAGAAAGTTAGAAAATATAAATAGAAATTTCATAAAATTCTTTTAGTATGAATGTTTCAACAAAACATTTTAATTTCAATTTCATGTATTCATGTATACATAAAAAAAGCACAAGATTTTCTTCTTAGTTTAAAGAGTTATCTTTTTAAACTTCAGTGAGATGAGTAAGTGAGATGAGAATAGTATTAAAAACATTTCAACATCATTTCCTTCATTCAGTAACAAATCTTATTAGGCAATGTTTGATAATATATAATAAGATTTTCTCTATAGAAATAAGAAGATTTCTCTATGGAAAATTCTTAGAAGAAGATTTCTCTATGGAAAATTCTTCTTATTTGGTACTATTAAGAAGAAAACGTCATAAAATAGCTCAATAAGGGAATCTTCTTGATTTTACGTGGTAGTTTTTTTGCTTTGTTTGCAAAATTAATCCGTCTATGCAGGATGACACTAAGCAACACCAGCAGCGCAGTTAAAATCGGGAAGGACCTCTTCTCACCATTGGTTACCAAACGAGGTATCAGACAAGCTGATTATTGCCTTATCGTGCGACTTTTTTAACCAAATTATGGAGAAGTTCATTTGAGCTACTGATCTGAGACAAAGCGGCACAGTCTTCTATAAGAGTGTTATGCTGCTAGCGTATGATGGTGATATTGATATCATTGGCCATAACACACGCGAAGTCAGTGCATCATTTTCCGAATGAGTCGAGTCGCATGGGTCTTACAGTAAACGCAGATAACATGAAATATCTGGTGTCAACAAACAAACAGTCGCAGCGTATTGGCACCCACGTCACTGTTGACAATATCTCCTTCGAGGTTGTGTAGGACTTCGTCTACCTCGGATCTAGCATTAACTACACCAACGATATCAGTAGAGAGATAAAACTAAGGATAACTCTTGCCAACAGGTGTTACTTTGGGATCAGTAGGCAATTGAGAAGCAGAGCTCTCTCTCGACGAGCAAAAGTCACGCTCTATAAGTCACTAATCATGCCCGTCCTGTTATATGCAGTACAAACCTCGACATTGAGCAGCTCTGATGAAAAAACTTTGGGAGCGTATGAGAGAAAGATCCTTCGTAAAATCTACGGACCAATCTGCGTCAATGGCAAGTACCGAATACGATTGAACGATGAGCTATACGCCGACATTGTCATAGTAAAGCGTATAAAAATCGATCGGCTTTGCTGGCTAAGTCATGTTGAGCGGATGGATAATAGTTTCGGTACCCAACGGCAGTCAACGCAGAAGAGGACGACCGCATCTCCGTTGGAAGGACCAAGTAGAGGACAACCTGATACCTAGAATCGCATCTAATAGCGAATAGTTCACCCAAGGACATCGCTCGGTTCCTATCCACTTAACGATTAAGGATGAACTATAACTTATAGAGGTTTGTTACGATAGGCCCTTGAGGCCGCAGTAACTAGGTGACTTGCTCCCTCTTCAGTTAACTAACTAACTAACTAACTAGAGGACAACCTGACGAAACTTGGAGCTTCCAACTGGCGCCAGCAAGAGCAAAACAGAAATGGCTGGCGCAATTTCTTACACCAGGCGAAAACCGACTTACGGTTGTAGGCGCCACCTAAGTAAGTAAGTTAGACTGTTAATATCACAGTTAAAGTTTTTCTGCGTGCAGATTCGCGATATCATCACGCTGTTAGCGTAACTTTTTTAGGGATTATTTAGCATCGACCAAGCTGAAGACCGAAGCGATTACCGAACCAATTACCGAAGCGATTACCAACCGATTACCGAACCAATTACCGAAGCAATTATCAACCGATTACGGAGCCAATTACCCGATTACCCAACCAAAGTAATTGCATTACAAATGTATTATAACAGTAACCCGCCATAGTACAATATTATGAACACCATACAAACTCAGACAAGGATGTGCATACATACAAACTCGCTGTATGCAAACCCCAAATCGGAGAAGAACGGTTGAAGTACCAAATGCTCTGTATTTGGTGGGATCAGAAGGGTGTGCCGTATTATAAGCTGTTAAAGTCGGGCCAGACAATCACAGGTGACCTCTATCAAACACAATTGATCCGTTTAAAGAGAGCCATAGCCGAGAAACTACCGGAATATGCGACCAGACACGAAGCCATAATTTTTAACATGACAACGCTCGACCACATATTGGAAGACCGGTTGAAAACTATTTGGAAAATATTGGATGGGAAGTTTTGACTCATCCGCCTTATAGCCTGGACCTTGCCCCGTCCGACTATCATTTATTTCGGTCTATGCAAAACGCTCCCACCGGGATACGCTTCACTTCAGAACACTGTATCAGAAATTGGATTGATTCATTTTTGACCTCAAAACCGGAGCAGTTCTTTTGGCGCCGAATCCATATATTACCAGAAAGATATAAAAAAGTATTGGCTAACAATGTGCAATACTTTTAATAATACTATTGTACATGTTTTTCTTAAATAAACGTTCAAATTTTGAAAAAAAAAATCGCACGAATTAAGTTATAGACCCAATAATTTTTTACTCTTTCTTAAATAATTATAAATTTTGAAATTTGAAGTAAAAAGAGTCTGATTTATTTTTTTAATAGAAATTTATTCGTTTAAAAATTTATATCGTTTTCAAAAAATTCATATTTTAACCATAGGTGATTTTAACTATATAACTCTCAAACTAGTTATAAAATATTGGTTCTATTGGCTTATATTGGTTATATTGGTTCTGTGCGAAGACAAGTTTTTGAATTACGGGATTTGTGGAATCTATCTAAAGCTATCTAAAATTTAAATATTACTTTTTTCAAAGACAAAAAATTTTTTTAAAAAAATTTTATATAATGTGATTCTCATGGGAAATTGAATAAGTTTTTCAGTCACAATATCAAATATTCATAAGAAAATTGAACAATTGAATTTTTTTTTTTAAATTCGACTTTTTGAAATTGTTTTACATTATATCGAAAAATTTAGAAAAAGTCGAAGTTTAAAAGATTTATTCCTTAAATACTTTAAAATTTATCTTTTGAATATAATTTCAATCGAAAAAATTGTTTTCAAAAAGCCATATTTTCACTTTTTACGATTTTACGAAACCCACATAACAAAACAAAACAAAATCTTAATGAAACAATTTTCTGTGTTGTCCTCTTCATGTGAAATCAACAGGTGAACTGATTTAAAAATTTTAATTGCTCTTTGTTTGCTTTAATTTTTATTTTAATGAACTGCAAGTAACGATTACAAACTTTTTAATTTATATTTTTATTAAAGTATCATTACAGTTTCGGATAGGGGAAAGTAAGCAATTTTCTAAAGTTAATAATTTGGTCCCTTTATTAGATATTAAAACACATTATTTTTTAAAAAATTTGGACATCCTTGAAGAGTGAAAAAATAAAATATTTTGATAATTTGTATGAGTTATCCGGTTTCCATATACGGGACAGTTAACCTCTGGAATGGGACGCCTGAAACAAAAAAAAAACAAAAAAGGTTCTAAAAAGGGATTCTAAAAATTCTTTAAAGGGAAGAAAGAAAAAAATTGGGCAATATTTAAAAAAAAGAATCGACCACATTTTTGGACCTTTTATCTTTGGATTTTGTTTAAGATTATTTGGTAGATTGCCTTAGATAATATGTTAATAAAGAAAATAAAGCAAGGTTTTTCAAAATCGACCTAGTCAATCCTGAGATTAAATGTCCGCCATATGGACACCGGATTTTTGAGCACTTCACTTTGGAGCCATGTATAACTCATATAAATTATGAAAATTAATTTTTTTTTTGTTTTTTTTTTTTTTTGTCAATCTTTAAAGATGTACAAATTTAAAAAAAAAAACAGTGTGCAGTCGTCAAGACTGCCGACGGAAGCGATATTGCAACTAGCGGCATGGCTTGAACTCTTTGATGGTATACTAAAAAGCAAGTCTCATTCTTTTGCATTTTGTCAACACCACTGAGTGAAGCACTAAAAGTTAAATTCTAGACAAATTCTTAAAGGAATTCCTTAAATATATCAGTAAATACAAAAAATGCAGGCCTTCGGAAATACAGCGCATCTTCAATGGCAAGTGTAGTGTACTTATTGTACCTACTGTAAATTACCCATTGACCCACTGTAACATGGTTAGTCACTTGATGTGTAAACAGTGTTGCCGGAGTAAGCCTTTTTTTTAGCCAGAACACAAAATAAAAATAGCCAAAACATAAAAAAATAGCCAAAATTTTTATTTATGTATTAAGAAAAAAAAAACTTCCATGATGATTTTCTTAACTTTGCTTACATTTCTTAACTTCTTTAAGTTTTCACTATTTGAGTTTCATGATAAAAGCCATCATTGTTGCCTCCTCTTTTATAGGGGGGTTCAGACGATAGCACATGTTGGCGCGTATGGTAGGACAAACCAGGTATTTGACCGTTCGAACGCTCGAAACAGCAGACTGGCAAGATGTTGGATTGAAAAGAAAAGTTTTGATTTCAAGGTTTGATGAACAGTCATAACACTCGTGTGAACACGTGTTGGACGAACACGTCGAACTTTGCCATATTAAAAAAATTACAAAAGGGAGAACACGTGCTTATGTACAAATTTTTAATTAATAATTAAAATTAATTTAGTTTTACATAAAGGTTTTTGACTAGAGTGGCTTTTGACAAGACAACAATTAAAAGCAATAATTATTTTCCACGATATTATCTGCTAACATAGGCTAAATGAACGAAACTCGCAGCTTGAAAATTTGTTCCTAAATGAAGTTTGACAACATGGTGGATCGTTTGGCCGCAATGTTAAATGTACAGTTATGCCAGCCATCACACCTGGCTTGACGACATGTGCTATCGTCTGAACCTCCCTATTAAGAGATTCGGCTGTGTTCAAAATTGCAACTAATTCAGCAACAAATCGCAAAAAGAGCTAAATACACTGGCCTCACTACAAATGTCAAAGAAAGTCTGATTAGTGAGGTCAATGTAGCCATCTCTTTTTGTGCAGTGTTTCTGAATTAGTTGCAATTTTGAACACAGCCTTATTGCGATGTGCTTCACGATTGACACTATTGGTATATCGTGTTTACATGAAGGAAAATTCACCATCGCGGAAAAATTTTAAATCATTTTGGTTAAAACAAAAAATTAGTTTTCGCCAAAATAAAAATAAATATATAGCCAAATGAAAAATAAAATCGACAAATATCCAAAAATTGACCGCGGAAAAGCAAATAGTCAATTTTGACTATATATAGCCAAAACGGCAACACTGTGTGTAAACTTCAGTTGATCTCGTCTTCTTGTCGGTATTGGTATAGTGTGGCTGTTATCAGTTAGTTTTACGATTGTGCACTGTGGAACTTTTTCATTTTGTGAATCGTTATGTATAAAAACTATTACGAATATTATTTATATGTTTTCAAACAATTTCCTTTGTTAAGTGTTATTTTACTTAATACATTATATATTAATAATATAGTTGTTATTATATATTAATAATAGTTGTTGTTTCTAACACAATCGTGTTTGTATGCCTAATTTTTTTATATTTCTCTTTGTGTGGTGTTTGTGTATCTGTAGTGCAATGAGAGTCTCTAGTGTTGTTGTTGTTTTTTAACAACTGTGTACGCTGCATTTTACTGTGCTAACCCTTAAAGCACTTTTACATTTAAAAACATTTGCTTACAAAATAATTTAAATTTTTTTTGCAATAGATTATTTTTCCATTAATAATATTGCTGCTTGTTTTCTGAATGAGCAAAGCCAGAATATTCTCTACCCTATGTTCAGTTGTTCTGGCCCATGTGAGCGAATGTTCCATGCTTGTTGTGCTGGTATTTCTAAATCGTGCCTTGACGATTTAATGTCAGTCTGTTCTTCGCTGGTATTGTGTTTCGTGCAGGGCCCTTTCCCCGGATGAACTTTATTCAAAAATAAAGTTTTTTAGGGAAAGTCTTAACTTGCTAAATAATAATTTACTTATATAATTTATAAATAATTTTATAAATAATTTTAGTTGCAAAATAATAAACTGGCTCCCAGTACCAGTGTTTCTGATGAAATTACTGTACAAGATAACATTTCGGTACCCTTATCCGACCCAAAAAGCTCAAAAACACAGAGGAAAAATTAGAAGCATCGAAAGGCGTCCCACAGACCTTCCAAGGCAGAGCAGCGCTCAGCAATGCCGTTAGAAAAGAATAGAACACGTCTTCTATTCCTCCATTGACTAGTAGTCCAAATTAGTAGTCCAAAAATAGACCGTCATCTATTCCTCCATTGAATAGTAGGACGACTAAAGCCGCCCTTCAGACTCAAAAAAACTAAATAGGCTGTCCCTTTACTATCAAAATGTAAGTGGACTACGTTCTAAGATGCAGAGCTTATTTCTATCAACTGAAAATTGCTCTGAGGATATTATCGCGTTAACAGAAACGTGGCTGAACGGAAGCATTACTGATTTGGAATTGTTTGACAACAGTTTTTAAGTTTTTAGAAAAAACAGATATACTGACAATATTTCATCTGTCGGTGGTGGTAACTCCGCCAGGTTAGCAACTTAGTTGCGCCTGCCTGTCCACAGCCAGGATAAAGGAGGATGGTTTTTTGTAGGATAGGTCCTGGAAACGTAAAAACTGATAGAGCCAACCAAGAGCTCGGGGTTGCGCCCATCTTGGTAGCAGGTCATATTCGGTATATCGATATGAAACAAGCCTGCGAAGGTATAGCAATTGACCTTAAAACTTAAAGCAGGGCAATGGGTGATGCTTTGTGTTTGTGAAACAGCTTCCATGTTCGTGTTGCCACACCGGATGCCCTGAATGTTTTACTAGTTAAAACATAATCGGGTCCGTGTTGTGGTATAAGACATAAGTTCTGGTTGTCTGTTTCATGAACTATTACCCTACGTCTGGAAGACCGAAGTACTTAAGCCTTGCGGCAGGCGTACTTGTTAAACCAAAATCTAACTGTCGGTGGTGGTGTCCTTTTGGCTGCAAAGGAACTGCTCTGTCAGTTCTATTGTTGATACTCCCTGCTATTCTAATATTGAACTAATTTGCATTAGAGTTATACATTGTAACTCCAATGTATATGTTATTAATGAGTATGTTCCTTCTAAGAGTAGTGTCTATGCAAGCCTTGCGGAGTGCATAGATTACATAATAAATGTACTTGACGTTAATGACGACATTTGATTGTTGGACGATTTTAATCTACCTGATTTAAAATGGTATTCTTTTGACGATGATACATACTATTGTACATCTAATTCGAAGACCCGCCAAGAACATATATTTGTTAATAATATATGTTCAGACTTCAGATCAAGTGAGTTGTATTTAAAATAGTCTTAAAAGACTTCTTGACCTGGTCTTAACTACAAACAGTAACAATGTTGTTGTTAAGAGGGCCTGTCATGCTCTAACTGCTGTTTTCACCTTTGTGTATTTGGTACAGATCCGATAGAGAAAATATAGTAAATACGAGTTCAGTCGATAAGATTTATGAATTCAATTTTAAAAAAACTGACTTTTTGAAGTTGAATCATTTACTTCATAGTAAACTTAATGTAATTTTAGAATATTTAAATGGAAATTGCCTTGATGACTACATGAATTTTTTTTATATGGAACTCTTTGCTATGTTTTCTCAGTACGTACCATAAAGCCTCAAATTTGCGAGAAATTTTGTGTACCCCTGGAACAGGAACAGGGCATGGAAGAGATACGTTTATAGCTTAGGCTCAAATGACCTAGAAACATACAAGCGTTTGTTTCTGCAATTTGAAAACTGCTCAGCTACATTATATCATTTTAATAATATTTAAATAATGTTAAGCTGAGGATATTGCCTGATCCAAAGAACTTTTATGGATTCATAAACACAAAGAAGAAATCCTATGGATTCTCTTGTTCATTTAGAACTCCTGTGGGATTTACTGACGATCCCGTCAAAATTTGTGCCCTATTCGCCAATCTTTTTACAGAATCATTCTATTCAGATTCTTTTAATCCTGATGAAGAGTATTTTGAATATATGAATTCCGCATCCAGAATTTCTTTGGAACATATGTTCTTCACTCGATGAGGATTTTGGCGCTGGACCCGAAGGTGTTCCTGTTGCAGTGTTAATACAATGCGGTTCCGTTTTGAGTCAACCACGTTCTTTATTATTCAATAAATCTAACATTAACATTAACGATCATTCATAAGTCCTATTTATAAAAAAGGTTGCAGGAACGATGCCAGTAACTATACGCCTATCGATAAGCTCCCATCGATTGCAAAACTTTTTTGATCGGATCGTGTATGATCGGCTGAAAATTCACTGTGGGGAAGTAATAAAAACTCCTCAGCATGGTTTTGTGAATGCCAGATCCACTGTGTCTAATCTTCTCTGTTTTACAACATTCTGCTTAAATTCTATTGATGCTGGTAACCAGGTTACACTGACTTTAGTAAGGCATTTGATAAACTACCTCACAATTTAATTTTATTTAAGCTCGGGTTAATGGGATTTACACAGTATTTTGTGAACGCATGTCTTCTGAATTTATTGCTGAATCAGGTGTTCCTCAGGATAGCCAACTTGGTCCACTTCTGTTTATTTTAGCAATCAATGGAGTCACATCATCATTGAACACTCTCATCTGCTTATTTATGCCGATGATATGAAATTATACAGAACGATTAATTCTAGAGATAATCCAGATCTACTTAAGTCTGATCTAAAATCTTTTGATATTTGGTGTTCAGAAAATATTTTGTTTCTAAATTCAGATAAATGCCAAACTATCACCTTTGCGCGAAAAACGAATAATTTTATTTTTGATTATAAGATTAAAGATACTGCCTTGAGTCGTGTAGAAACCGTCAATGACCTAAGTATATGCATGGATTCTAAGCTGTCGTTTAACATTCATCTTCAATTCTTGGATTTGTAAAACGCTGGGCTAAAGAATTTAATAGCATTATTACAACTACAACGTTGTATTATGTAATTGTGCGTCCTCACTTAGAGTATGCAAGTCAAATTTGGTCCTCAGTTACAATGTGTATGTTGATCGAATAGAAAGAATCCAAAACGATTTGTTCAGTTTTCTCTAAGGGGCTTAAGTGGAACTGACATGTTAGACCTTCCTCCTTATGAGAATCGTTTAAAACTATTAAAAATGCAGTTTTTAAGTGATCGAAGAAAATTTGCAGATATCGTTTATTTACACCAGCTTGTAGCGGATGTATTCAATTCTTCAGAACTTCTTTCTCACATAATTTTTAACACTAACCGTAGAAGCAGTAGAAACGCTAGTAACTGAATTTATTTACCATTTAGTAGAACAAATCATATGGCTACTGCTCCTTTGAACCGCATAAGTGCCTTTGTTAAGAATTGTAGCGTTTTCGATGTTAATTTGTCAAAAGGTCAACTCAAAAGTAGATTGAAAACAATTGCATTACTAGATCTATGTATACGCATGGTTCCTCTACGAAGGATAGAGGAACATAGATACATGCATGGATGACGTACTTTCCCTAGCTACTCGTGGGACCAAAAATGAACAAAACCTTTAAAAACAACAACAACAAGGAAGAAAGTACAGAGGCGACAACAACAAAAACTACTACAGACGAAACGGCAACTGCGACGGAAACTGGCAGGTCTAGCATAGGGCAACCTACTCTGACCAAACAGGACAACACCAACGCGGGTGGGGACTTGGACTCAGCGACTCTGAGGATTCTGGGCAGGTTGAGCATTGGAAGTGACACGGAGGAATCGAGCATCCCTCAAGTCCTTCACAAAGTTCCTAGCTCAGAGACTGAAGAAGAGCTTCTCAACTCCGACTCCGACGCGACGGTCATTGAGGCGGGTAGTGCAGCTCCACAGTAGATCTTCTTCGAAAGAAGCCATGCAACGAAAGTTCTACAGGACTGCTAAGAACTATCTGCTGAAAATGAAAACCGCAGACCCGACTACTCTTACTTCCAGGGACAAGGCTCTCATCAGGAAGCACACGAAGAGAGTGAACACTTTTGAACGTCACTATGCCCCCAAAGCATCGACGAACGAAGCTGCCACAACTCTGCCTGCTTCCACGGATGAGGGTCTTTGCAAGGCAGGTCCATCCAACTCCAATGACGGGAAAAGCGACAAACGGGAGATGGAAATGGAAGGTAGAAAGAGGAGGAAAAGAGGTAGGAAAAATAGAGGGGACAGAGCTGAACCGTCCCAATCCAAGGTTGCTATAGGTGACAAACGGGATTGCGGTATAGGTGGAAGCAAGGGAGTGAAAGAAGGGGCAACGTCGGTTAAGGCAGGTCTTTCCTACTCCAATGTCGTCAAAAGCGGCAAACAGGAGTGTGGAAAAGGCGGAACCAAGGAGAAGGTAAAGCGAGACAAGGTCAACCCAAGGTTACCTCAAACAGGGACCAACCGGGGGTTGACCACGGTTTCGAGAGGAGAACCTCCCTGTACACCTGGTTCCACGGCCAAACGGCAAAGATCTGCGGATGAGGTCGCTGCGAGTTGTTCGAAGCGTAGCAAGACCCGGGGGAGCTTCAAAAACTCAGCAGAGGTCGCTGCGAGTTGTTCAAAGCGAAGAAAAGCAGGGGGGAGCTTCGAAAACTCACCAGAGGAGCTACAAGTAGCCATTATAGACACAACTGACCCAGACGGCTCTATGACGGGGGAAAAATGGCTGCTTGTAGAGAATGAGATCCTTAAAGCTATGATGGCTAGCGTCGAACACGGTGATCCCGACGATTACAAGTTCGACGGTGCTGGTTGGCAACAAGGAGTCAAAGTCGTCGGATGTGGATCGAAGAAATCCCTGGAGTTCCTGACCAAAACCATCGCCAACATTGGTGAAATTTGGAAGGGAGCTTCACTAAAGGTGATCTCCAAATCCACGCTTCCGCTTCGCCACAAGGTATCTGTATGGATTCCTCCTCCTGCTTTGCACGAGGATGAGTCTATTCAGAGGCTTTTGGCAGCGCAAAATAAAGACGCCAGAATTCAGGAGTGGAAGCTGGTCAGATCGCAGAAAAGTCACGGCAGCGAAGGGAAAATTTTTCTCTTTTCTGTAGACGCTGCTTCCACGGGATGGCTTAAGGAGCAGTCGGACATGCTCAAATTCGGTCTCGGATCCATTAAGGTTAAGAGGCTGAACCAACAATAGCTGAGAGGAGGAGGAAGCTGCAAGTGATGCAAATCAACCTGCATCACTGTAAGGCAGCGACCGACAACTTGATGCTGTGCATGTCCGAGAAGAATGTAGATGTGGCCCTCATCCAGGAACCTTGGATCATCAACAACAAGATCCAAGGCCTAGGGTCGAAACAATACAACCTGTTTCACTCTACAAATGAAGGTAAGTTAAGGAGCTGTATACTTGCGAAATAATCTATTAATATGTTTTTTCTCCCTAGATTCAGCAACGGAGACGTAGTGGCAACCAGCGTAGAAACAAGGTCAGCAAAACTGATCCTTTGCTCTGCGTACATGCCCTATGAAGAGGCGAACCCACCAGTGCAAACAGTCCGCGAGTTAGCAGAACATTCTAACACAAGCAGGGCATTCCTGGTCATCGGTTGTGATGCTAACGCCCATCACTCGCAATGGGGCAGTAAAGACATCAACAAAAGGGGTGAGTCTATTTTTGAATTTATCCTTACCACAGACCTTATTCTATGCAATAGGGGCAATAGGCCAACATTTCAGAATAGAGTCAGGGAAGAGGTAATAGATCTCACTTTAGCTAGTAACTTCGAACAGATTATAGTCGATATCTGGGAGGTGTCACAGAAGGAGTCGTTTTCCGACCACTTCACGATTCTCTTTACTATTGACTACGATCCCCAATTAAAGAAACATTTTAGGAACCCTTTAAAAACTAACTGGGAAAGGTATTCAGTCTGGATAAGCAGAAATATTGCAGACCCTGACACAGAATACATCCCAACCGATGTATCTATTGACAATGCAGTCGAGTTTATAACGGGAAAAATGAACCAGGCTTTCAAGAAGTTCTGCCCAAAGTCTCGAAGTCGCAAACCTGCAAATGCAAGTTGGTGGACCAGCGACCTCAAAAAGAGGCGATCAGAGGTTAGAAAACTTCACCGGAAGGCCATCTTAAGCAAACTAGAGCAGGACTGGACAATCTACAGATCCATGCTAAATGCTTACACTAGGGATGTAAGAATAGCTAAGCGAACATCTTGGACAAAATTTTGCGAGTCCATTGAGGACACCAGTGAAGCCGCCAGACTTCGAAAGACGCTATCCAAAGACCCAACGGTCCCGGGATACCTTAAGAGGTCCGACGGATCCTGGACAGAATCCAGCCAAGAAACGCTTTTGCTACTCATGGAAACTCACTTTCCAGGTTGTACAGAACCGTGTCAAAACGATGCTAACAACAACTTGGAAATAACAATGCCAGAACCTTTACAAGAACTCCCCAGCATTATTACAAGGTCAACTGTAGAATGGTCGATCGGATCCTTTAAGCCCTACAAATCTGCGGGGCCAGATGGTATCCTACCGGCCATGATGCAACATGCCCTTCCTAGCATCATGCCCTGGCTTATAGCAATCTTCACCGGCTGCCTCAAGACAGGATATGTTCCTAAAATTTGAAACCGATACACTCAGCACCAAAGGATTATAGGCCTATTAGTCTCTCATCGTTCTTGATAAAAACGCTAGAGAGAATAATAGATCTTCACATAAGAGAATCTGTGAACGATAATAATCTCTGTAGTGTACAACATGCCTACCTTAAGGGTAAATCGGTAGAAACGGCACTGCATGAGGTGGTTTCGGTCATAGAAGGAACCCTTCATCACAAAGAATATACTTTAGCAACGTTTTTAGATATCGAAGGCGCATTTAACAATGTAAATACAGATTCTATAAGAAATGCTTTAGTAGACAAAGGAGTTAACAGTAAAATAACCCAATGGATTTATAAAATGCTCAATAGCAGACGTATAAGCTCACAAATGGGAATGAGAGTTGTGAGGAAAGAAGCCACAAGAGGCACACCGCAAGGAGGAGTTATATCCCCCCTTCTCTGGCTAATTGTGGTTGACAAAATTCTCACCACACTCACAACTGGAGGAACAAAAGTGGTAGCCTATGCCGATGACGTTGTCATCCTAATATGCGGGAAATACCTGCAAACAATTAGCGAACTAATGTCTGCGGCATTGAATAAGCTATCGCGGTGGGCAGAATCGAATGGACTTGGTGTTAACCCAGTAAAGACCGAACTCGTTCTGTTCACAAGAAGAAGAAAAATAGAAAGTTTCACATTACCGAAACTTAACGGAGTAACTCTGAAGCTTTCCACGGAAGCCAAATACCTTGGAATTATCCTTGATAACAAGCTGAGCTGGAAACGCAACACAGAGGAAAGAAGGAAAAAAGCACTGTGCGCTTTGTACGCTTGTCAGAGGACATTTGGCAGGAAATGGGGACTGCGACCGCACATAATCCACTGGATGTATACAGCGATCGTGAGACCCATCCTTGCCTATGGTGCTCTCGTATGGTGGACGATAACGCATAAAAAAAGCTACCTTAGCTTCCTAACAGGAGTTCAAAGGTTAGCGTGCATAGGAATAACTGGAGCCATGAGATCTACGCCACAGGCGGGTCTAGATATGATGCTAAATCTTCTTTCCGAAGAAGAATTCCTTAAATGTTCGGCGACCAAGAGCGCGTTTCGCCTCAACGAATCACGAGCCTGGAAAAGCAGCACATTCGGACACGCATCTATTCTAAATCTCTTTGGAACCGAGGAATCGAAAAGAGCAACCGACTATATCATACCCAGTGTAAGATTCGGTACAGAATACACCACATCCATTCCCAGCAGACAAGAATGGGAAGAAACGGCTGTAGAATCCTACGGCAATCTCCATTTATATACTGATGGTTCCAAAATGGAAAACGGAACTGGATCGGGTGTATACTGTGAAAGCTACAAATCAAAGAGTGTTACAAACTCCCGGATTACTGTAGCGTTTTTCAGGCAGAAATATATGCTATTGAAAAAGCTGCACGGGCCATTTACAGGAAAAATCTTACCCCTACAAGGGTAGTAATTTTTGTGGATAGCCAAGCGGCCATCAAAGCACTGAGCAGTAAAACGACGAAGGCTCGAACGGTGCAAAACTGTAAACTTGCACTGAACAGTATCTGCAATACCCACAACGTCACTCTCTGCTCGGTTCCCGGACATAGCAATATTGAAGGGAACGACGCAGCAGATGAACTGGCAAGGCGTGGAGTGACCGCAAGTACAAACAGAGCTGACACAGATGTGCACATTCCAATAGGCGTCGTCAAAAGGAGTATAGAACTAAAAGCCAGAGATATTGCCAACACAAACTGGGCTTCCAGAGGTGACTGCAATATATCTCGAAGGCTTTGGCCTGAGCTAAATGAGAAAAGAACTAGAAGCCTTCTGCTTTTGGTCAAACGGGAAATCCGGATCCTTGTTGGAGTTCTAACGGGTCATTGCCCCATTGGGGTAATGGCCAATAGAATAGGTATAACAGCGCCAGACTTTTGTCGGAGCTGCAAAGACCCGGAGGAAATAGAAACAATAACTCACCTACTATGCGAATGTCCAAGTCTACAGAATCGTCGACTCCGACACATGGGGAACAGATTTTTCAAAGACTTGGAAGAGTTGGTGAACACACCACTGCTAGACATCTGGAGGTTCATAAAAAGCACAGGATGGTTTGAGGAACAAATCGGAACAATGGTTTAACTTGGTACCACAACTATAAAAAGGGATTCGTAATGGACCTATAGGCCCCCGCGGAAGCGCCGGTAACGGTGCACGACCCTTCATACCTAACCTATACGCATGGTTAGTTGTTACGTCTTGTGTTGGTCCCTGCGCCCAACCCATTCAATGGTGGGTAAATTTTTCCCACATTAACTTGTTTGGGGTCATTGGTATCCATAACGTTCATATTTTTCAATGATATTTGGGTCGTGGCCTTGAATTGGTTAATGCTGAGGAAGTGTGATAAAGCTGTAGTAGCTGAACTTTAAAGTTATTGTATGTTTAAACAAAAGCATGCACAAGCATTTTTTGATAAGCGTACTATATTGTAAGCGCCATGATTAAGAATTATACCTACTGTGAATAAGTGAATAAGAATAAGTAAGAATGCTACATAAGCACGGTATTCACGTATTGGTGAGAATGTTAGATGTAAGAAATAAATTATGTAAAATGTAAGTGAAATAATTATATTGGAATAATATGCAAGAACTATTAACATGTAAAATATAAGAAACAGAATGATATTGGAACGGGATCGATTTGGCTATACAAGCCAAAGGCGATCGCAAAATAAAAAGAACTGCTATTTGCTAACTTCAGTTTAAACGTAAAACAGTAGTCTGAATTTAACGGTAGAACTATTTACATGTAAAATGTAAGAAACAGAATGATATTGGAACGGGATCGATTTGGCTATACAAGCCAAAAGCGATCGCAAAATAAAAAGAACTGCTATTTGCTAACTTCAGTTTAAACGTAAAACAGTAGTCTGAATTAATTTAACAAGCTTTGCCAGCTTAGATACAACTTGGCTAATGTAAGAAAGGCTCTTTAGCCATCACCACAAAGCCTTGTCACCTTTATAATATTAGACTAATGATCCTTTCTCCTTTTTCCAAATCTCACACACACACACATTAGGTAATCTTCACATACTTCATGGCGATCCTGCAACCGATCCTGCAACTGACCTGTGAACAATCCTGCAACTAATCCTGTGACTGTAGATGAACACCGAAGGTATATCTAAAGCAGAGATAGACCCACAACCCTTAAGTCTAGAGAAGTATAGGGCACGTCAAAAACCAACACAATACAAGACGGAGGAAGAAACACCTAAGCAAAAAAGGAAGCGAGCTGGACGTCGAGTAAAAAGCAGTAGAGCAATAGCTGAACGCATAGAATAATTAATATAACAATAGACAAGAAAAAGAAACAATTTTTTAAAAATAAATAGGGTTAGAAAAATTAAAAGAACGTGAATTAGGCGTGAAGGAGGACGTAAGTCATGCAATAGTGACATCAGTTGTCTGTACGGAAGCAAAATTTAAGTGGGTGACGGCACTCAATCCGTCATTTAATGATTCGAATGTGTCGTAAATAAGCGTGATTATTAAATACAAAACTATCAAAGAGATTGGCTTTTATACACCGTTAAATAACGCCGACAAGCAGTCAAAAAATAATTACTTCGATTTCGGAATTGCAGGTATAGAATTTTGTAAAATGATTACTATTTTAATCATTCTAGACCACAGAAATATGTTCTTCCATTGCTCATATTTGTAAAGATTCCATTGGTAATACTTAACTTAATGACTCAGAGTATTATGCTTATTTAGCGGATCCTTCAACATCACTTGAAATGTTGAATCGTTATCCCACAATAAAGAAGGCATGCATCAAATATAATACTCCCTGGCCGTCCTCAGCTGCAGTAGAGAGGCATTTTTCATTTGTGTCCCTTATCAACACTCCGTGCCGTGGAGCACTTTCGGACTCCAATTTTGAAAAACCTTTTTTACTAAAAGTAAATAATGATATATAATTCTTAACTTTTCATTATTGCTTATATAATTTTTTTCAAATGTGTTTTTAAAAATGAAATAAATTAATTTGATTTTGTTCAATGTTGATTTATAAGTTTGTCGCAGGGCTGATCGCACTCTCTTCTCAGTACCCATAATTGTTAAAACCAGCCAATTTCGCGAATGACTACGAAAAAAAACGGATGATAAAAGAGAGCACTTGCAGATTTTCTATGAACTTCGATTTGACAATTATGGGTACTCGCTCTCTCCCTTGCGACAACCTTATAAATCAACCTTAATTTTGTTAATATTGCTCACTATGAGACAATTTTCTTTATAATAACTTACTTACTTCTATGTTTTAAGTTTCACTGTACAAAGTCAAATGCATACTTTGGAAATTTTTAAAATTGCTCTGTTCCTTTTTTGAGTAAATTGAATGCTACGTTTCATTCAGTGTCTTAATAATAAATTTGTTTAAATTTTTTATTTCATATTTTACTAATAACCTTTAAAAATGTTAAATTTGAACTGATTAATTTTAATCGTTATTCAGATTTACAGAAATCTTTCTGTACCTGTATTGAAGAACGGTGCGTATTATATCAAGTTTTATTTTTGAATTTTTTGACTATTTTGTACGTTTTTTGCTGCAATTTTCAATATCGTCAAACTAATAAAAGACGAGCATAACCTGAACCTAAGAACAATGAATAAAAAACGATTAATGAATAACAAAGGAATAATGAATAAAAAATTAATAATGAATAAGTAATGAATAATGAATAAAAAATAAATAATGAATAACAAATTAATAATGAACAGCAAATTAATAATGAGAAAAAAATTAATAATGAACAAAAAATTAATAATAAATAAAAAATGAACAATTAATAATAAATAAATAATGAATAAAAAATTAATAATGAATAACAAATGAATAATGAATAACAAATGAAAATTAATAAAAATTCAATAATGGATTAATTACGAATAACAAATGAAGAATGAATACAAAATGAATAATGAATTAAAAAAAGAATAATTGAAAGTTCTGGAATTCTTTGTGAATAGCATTTATATGTATAAAAAAATTGATTCTTTATTCTGAATAACGAAACTTAATAATTGAAATGAATAAATAATCAATTTTTAAAAATGAAATGTGATTTAAAAATCTTATTTATAAATCAATTCTGCATTGAATGATTGATATTCTTTTTTCGTTATTCACTGATATAAATTTTTGTAAATAAAATCAAATTGAATGCATTCTTTTACAGCTCTGTTTAAAACTATACTAGACTAATGTGATATAAGTTGTTTATATCACAATTTTATAAGAACTAAGAAGATGAGAAAATTTAGATCTTTAAAATGTGAATTTTAATTGATACAAGGTCGTAAAGCTGAGACATTTTTTATACATTTATGCTCATTTTATAATGCAATTATGTTAGAGAGCAATAATATAAGAATATAAAAAGAAAAAATTTTATATTTTTGCAAAACTCTAAGTAGTTTTAATATAACAGGTACATTAAACCGGGCCAAAAAAACGGAAGTGTCTTTTTTTATGAACACAGGGATAAAAATGTTCTATTATGCATCGGAAACAAGCCCTTCGAAAGCCCTTCCCAAATTTGGTACGAAAATATTGATGTTTAGAACTCGACCATAGACGTTAGATGGCGCTACGCCCGTTCCTAAAATTTAATGAGCTACAAACCCGATAAACAAATATTAGAATAATTATGAGATTTTTGAAGGTCTAACCTTACGTCTATGTAGTCGCCAAAGATAGTGGAATATGTTAGTTGTTGATTTGGTCCTCTTGCTTGCTTTAGAGATATTTAAGCAAAAACTGCAACACTACAAAAAAAACTTTGAAAAATCCATGTTCATGGAGTAATACGTCATGTAAAAGAATTTTCACATTTTTTTCAATATCCACTTCTATAGTCCACATTTTTACGAAAAATAAGTGGTCGCCCTAATATCGTATACCTATTCAAGTATACGATATACCGCGTAATTTCATTAGGGCCAACGCCAATAAAATTTTCTTTTTATTTATTTTCTTATATTAATAACCATTAATTTATAAAAAAAATGTATTTTTGTAAACCACTTTCGCTGCGCTCTAAAAGATTCACACTTTTTCATCGAGTCATTAGAATAAGGCCACCTGTTAAAATAATGAAATTATTAATGTGATTAAAAATGTTTTAAAGAATTAATAAGTGTTTTAAGCCTTTCCGTTTTCAGGTGTGTGTGGAACCTCCATTTTAGGAAATTACTTCGAAAATACGGTTCGGGAGTGAATCTAGAGTGATTTTAAATAATTTAAGTTAATGTCTGCCCAAGCTGTCATTATGGCGTCCATCAAGGATTTTTTATCTTCAAATTGTTTTGCATTTTCGTAGACTTTTCGTGCCAACCACCCCCAAACGTTTTCCACGATATTGAGGTCCGGAGAATAAGGTGGCCATGCCAAAAGTTCCACAGACTGCCCATTGATCCAGGATTTTACTATCCTTGCAGTATGAATCGGGGCATTATCATGCTGATAAATCCATGGGAGTAGCCCGAAAAGGTTAGTTTTGTAGGATAGAGCAGTCATTCTGGTATTCTCAAACACCAAATCAATCGTTCCGTAAAATGAATTGTTCCCCATACTATTAACCCTCCTTCTCGGCTATGGTGCCTAGCCAAAAACTTTTCTTCTTTCCTCAAATCGTGGAAGTAGTGATTATAACCGTCGGGCCCATCAAAATTAAATTTCTTTTCATCCGAAAATACAACCTTTTTTCACTGGTCCGTCCACGCCATCTTGTCTTTGGCAAACTCTAATCGTAATTTCTTTCGTTGGTGGTTAAGAGGTGGCTTTTTGTGTAATTTTTTTCGTTGGATGTGTTCCAACGATTTAATTAATCGTCGAACAGTTGATATTTTTCCCGTAGTTTTCAACATTTTGTAAGAAATTATTAATTACAGTTTAACTTTTACCGATTTTTGCTGCAATAATACGGCTACTAAGCCCTATTTCTTTGTAAGCCTCGTTTTTCGCCCTCTCAGCAGCAGAGAGAGCCTTCCTCGTCCCATTTATTGAAGAATATATTAATTCAATACCACTTTTAATAAAAAAAAAATAATATGAAAGCAAATTCTTTAAGAACAGCACGGGACTACGCAAAAACACACACTGGCCTTATTCTAATGTGAATGAAAGATGCTTTCTATAAAGAGGCGCTTAAGAAAGTTCGAGGCTTAAAAGTTACCAACGACATCGCCGAGAGAGCAGTATCTTAAGCAGAAACGTATATTGGAAAAATTACAAGGAATGAAGGGCAGTATCAGCTTTTACTGCACAGTGAAGATCCCAATCGAACAACCTTTACCCATTCAAGGATCAAGGAAAAAATTACTGAAGTTCTTGAACGATTCAAATTTGCTTCCAACACATGGTTTCGCTAATAAATATGTTTATTATGTTACTACCAATAATAGTAATGTATAAATAATCGAAAGGTTAGACCTCATGCCTTCTTTTTTTGCCAACCTTTTTTGAATTTATAACTTAAAATCTAGCAAGTAGATCAAATAAAAATATACAGTAGAATCCGGATATAACGACCTCGAAAGGACCGGCGAAACTCCGTTGTACTAACCAGACAAAACGGATGAATAAATTAAGCTTGTTTTTTAATATGTACATATGTATGTATTTAAATGTACAGTTAGATAAGTTTCCATTCACGAAAATAAAATATTAATTACCAATTACAAATAACTTTAATATTACTTAAACATTCCGCATTAAAAATATACAGTAATATACACAAAGAGTTACAATGTATGAACCTACATTCTATGCAACTAAATATGCAGTTACTAACGTAGAAAGTCTGTAATTCGAGTTTGTTTTTGATTTGATTATGATAATTTTTGTTCGATAGTAAGAACTTCGTACAACATTGTGAATACTCGACATCCTAGTTTTCATAACATCATCATCAAAGGTAGTTTGAATAAACACATCGAGCGTTTCCGCAGCCTTTAGATCTTCAGACACACTGCGCGTCGTTCTAACCGGACGAATTGTCTATAAAACAGGTCGCTATAAGCAGATGGTCGCTTAAACCGGAGTCGTACTAAACGGATATGTTTTCCTAGTACTGAGCAATGAAACCAAACTTGAATTTACATAGTGGTTGCTAAAAACGGTTAGTCGTTATAAGCGAAGTCGTTATATCCAGATTCTACTGTATATGTCTCTTGAACTAATAGGTATAGTATGGTGTGCGACCAGTCATTTTTTTTTTGTAAAAATGTTGACTAAAAAAATTAATCTAAAAAAAACAAATTGAAAAATTTTTTACAAAACGTATTAAGCCTTGTACACGAAATTTTTAAATATTTTTTCGTAGTGTAACAACTTTTTCTTAAATATCTCCAAATCTAGCAAGCGGATCAAATTAAAATTATTTCAACATCTTCAGCGACGCTATAAACGTAAGGTTAGACTTAAACGAAACGAAATAATTATTCATGTCATATGTGTTTATCAGGTTTATAGTTCATTGAATTTTAATAACGGCTGCAGCGCTACCTAACGTCTATCGTCGAGTACTAAACATCATTATTTTCGTACCAAGTTTTAAGGGCTTGTTTTAGATACATAATTAAACACTTTTTATCTCTGTGCTCACAAAAAAAAAAAGACACTTCCTGTTTTTTGGCCGGTCTAATGTACATAACTTGACAAAGTTAATTTTCGTATCATAAAAAGTACAGATTATTTTCTGTGGAACTGTTTTTTAATTAAGTCAATACCTATCTCAGAAGTAAAGATATAAAGGAAAACGGAAATGCTTAAAAATGATTTTTGTGCCGACCACAAAATGTTTCAAGTGGCTCCACGGGGTAACGGTAAAAGAAAACAAATTTAAAAAATATATTGTATTTGTTTTTTATGATGGGTGGTGATTCATATAAATATTTGACAATTTCTTTTTTTTTTTAGATGTTGATGATACAGTTTTTTTATGAAATCTCATGCAATTAGCCGTAAGCAACTTATGAGCATTCACAATTTAAAAAAAAAAATAGAGTGCATAGACACGCTTTTCTCTCAGGCTTTTGAGAGTGATAAGTTGTAATCTGGCCAAGAGTTTCTCATTAAATTCTAAGCGAATTTCACATTGTGCCCAAATGTTCATGGAAAACGAAAGTGTGCATAACAATGGAATGAAGCTGACTAAGACCAATATTTACCAAGATGCCTTTACTCTGACACACAATCCTACAGTTGTGCACATCCGCTGGGACTTGTTTGCTTTTTTATGTGTTTGCACTGATTGTGTCAGATTGCGCATGATGCTGAGCTGCGAATGTTCTGTATAGCAAGGTATTTAAAATAGTTGTACTCTTGAGTTTTCTGGGCAAGATGGGGATGTTCACTCTGCTGTTCTTTTTCGGGCTCATCGTCTTGGCAGATTTTCTGAGCAAAGTTCAACCAAGATATCAGGATAAAAGGAATGAGTAAGGGGAATGAAATGAGCTGCCCTATACAATAGTGTTCATGCAGAAGATTCACCGGGGAATAGAGTGGGTGGTTTTTGACACCTACACCACGTGTACATGTAAAAATCATTAGTTGCTGCTGCCTCTGATGTCAGGTATTTCGTACACTTTATTGCTGTTGTTCCTTTAGTTTGTTTCTATATGTTTAGTTTTTAGTTTCAGAAAATGTTTCCAAACTGACGCTTCAGTGCCAACTTTGATTGTTGGCTCTTGCCGCTTAAATTTCGCAATGCCTTCCCGATTTATGTAGCGGAAGCAGCACACGAAGCACCGGAAGAATAAGCCTCGTTGAAGTTGCTAAATTAATGTTATTGAATGTAGGACTGCTAGAAAAGTGGGTTAAAGTGGGTAACATCTTAATGCACTCTTGTGCGACAGCAGAGTCCAACGTAATTTGTAACTGGCTAGCATCGCTGGCAACCTATGAAGTCGCTTTATAAAGTAATCATGAGCAGTAACGTAGTTGCTTGAATGCAGTCATCAGTGTGGCCATTTTAGCCTTTTCGAGGCTAGATTTTGAAATTTACGATTTAACTTCATGACTTTTTTTTTAGGCTTTTTTCAGTTTAAGGGGTTACATGACATTGGCAGTTTTTTTAAATCGACTTTTTTTTAATAATTTTGTATTTTAGTAAATCTTAAGTCTTAAGATTCTAAGAAAAAAAGTTTATGGAAAAATTCCTACGGGTTCAAAAGTTACAGCCGGATTAGTGAGAGCGCATTTTTAATTTTTGCGCTACCTACGTACGGCAGCTGGTATATACTTGTTTTACTTGCTACCTGACTTTTGGTGGTTCTTATTTCGTACCTACTTGAAGGGTGAACGGTGAAACCCGAATTGCTAAACGATTGCAAAAAGCTATAAGAAACAGCACAACACAAGATAACGAAGGCATACAGTACGAAGCAGGCATGGCAGATTGAAGGTAACCTTTTTTTTCTTTTTTCACAAACTTTGAACGCGTTTATCTCGAAACCATGTTTTTCGTACTGGTTGCGGCACTAGCGGGTTAATTTTTTGACGAAATTTTTTTTTTTTTTCTAGTATTTTTTTAAACTTGATTCGCTATCGTACGACAAGAGCCTTTGTTTTAAATTTTTTTTCGATTTTTTATGAATTTTTAAAGTCAATATTTTTTTCGAAAAAACACACTTTCAAATTTGGAACATCACCAAAAATTGAAAAAAAATTTAAAAAAAAAGCTCGTTTCCAAAAAAAAAATTTTTTTTCCAGATCGGACAATTTTTGCAACTCCCAGCGCTGCAACCACGAGGCCCCGTTTTTTTCTCTGCCGCCAGTTTGGAGCTCTATAAAACCATGTTGGAGTGAAATATTTTTTTTTTTAAATTTTTTCCTTGTAATTTGTTTAATTCTCTACAGTAATAAATTACAATTTTGGAAAAATGTTTGTTTTTGACTGAGTTATGAATTTTTAAAAAAAGGTCTGTTTTCTCTGCCGCGAATGTCATGTCCCTCCTTAAAAACAGCCTTTTTTGGCTTCGTTAACAATTTATAAATGTGCCGACTTAATGTAATACTGCAAAGCAAAAAGAAGAACTTATAAAAATTTCCATCATTTTTTGAAAATGGAAAAGTAAGTCTATGGCATTTTGATATTGCAAAACTAATTAGTTTAACGTAGCTCTTGTGGCTATGCGAATAATCGCCTAAAACCATAACGCCCAAAATGAAAACGAACGAACGAGTGATGTACAAACGCCCAAAGCATAGAAACTGTGTAATCGTAGTGCAAAGAAAATAATAATTTCCTTTGAATGAAATATTTTCGTTAATGTTTTAAATATTGTTTTTACAAAATACAATTTTGGGCAATCGTTCATTTTAATTTTTGGGGCGATAATTCATTTGACACATTTGTGGCGATTGTTTATTGTAAACCATTACCCAAAATGAGTCAAATGAACTATCGCCCAAACATTTTTCTGAGCGATAGTTCATTTTCCGTTTTTGGGCGTTAGGGTTTAGGGCGATCATTCTCACAGCCAACTATTGTAGGTATTTCAAAAAACTAATAAAAACGTGTGTGGAACATGACAGAGGAGTGAATTCAAACTGCATCGAAAGCTCGGCTTCGGGTATTTAAGAGTAAAAGAATCGGGTATTTAATAATATTGGCACTTGCATATGCATGTTAATAATTATGAAATTGCAATGAAAATTGCTTAAAAATTAAAATGCTTGACTCTTTGCTTAATATTCGATGTTCACTAAAAAGATTACAGAAATGTTGTCATGACTTCAAAGTTGCTGATGATCTCATACGTTTGTTAGATTTACATAGTGCTAATGTAAACTGCAGTTCATTCGATTCACCTGATCAAGAGGAAATAATTATATCTAAGATATAATCAAACTATGGTGGAATAATATAAGTTGCTTGTGCAAGAACAATAACTTTCCAACCATATTTTTATAAGAATATTTCTCTTCTTTGCCATTTTGTACCTACACGCAGAGAAAAAAAAACGTTTATCGCCAGTTTGCCGCAAATGAACTTCGTTTATCGTGCTTGGAAACGTTTCTTGCAAACGTTTCAACAGTTACGAGAAACGGAAAGAATTGCGGGAAACGGCTTAATTAGTTGCAGGAAATGAACTTCGTCTGTCATAAGCGCGTGCGTTTGGATCTGGAAACAAAACTTGAGCATGATTCCCAGTTACTTTTATTTTGTTGTTTTCTATTAATATTTGCTATTTATATTTAAAAATAAGTAAAAATTTTAATAAAATGTAGTAATAAAACCAAACAAAAAAACAAAAAAAAATATTCTGTGTCAGCCGGGGACAAGAACCAAGGCTGCTTCGCATACCAATTAAGCACCCTAACCAGTATGCCACGGCCACCTCAAATTAAAGTTTTGGTTATGGTCGGGTTTCCGTCGATGATAAATGTTTAACTATTGCCATAAACGAAAACTTCAACACAATTAAATGCCACGCAGCAGCATTAGCAACACTACACGAATATTAGCCGACTGAAAATACAATTGACGGTGGTGCAAAAGGTTAAGCAAAGCGCGCTGTAAACCAGACATCGACGCGGTCCGGGTTCGAGGAAGTACCGAAAGTGTCAATTTTTTTCAAATAGTATTAAATGAATGTGTTAAAACTGAATGTTTAAATAAAATTAAAAAATGTAATTATAAAGATAAAAATTACAAAACATAGTTCCAACTGTAGAGTTCGAAGCAGTCAACTCACGGTAAGGAGTTCAGAGCTCTATCATCGCGCCAAATTCAATAAATTTTTGCGCACTGTTAGAATTCAGTATAAGTAGCGCAGTTCTATTTTTTTTTAGAAAACTATTATTTTATTAGAAAACGAATTTCGATGCGTTATTTTTTCGTCAGTTACAACTGAATATTCGTTTGCAGCTACTACAGCTCGCAAATGAAGTATAGTTGACTTATTTTCCAGTTGAGGTAAACGAAAAATTTTTCTGCGTATATATATTTAAAATAAATTTTATGTTAAAAATAAAATGAAAACTTAAATTTGTATGAAAAAGCTGGCCTTTTTTAACTTTGTTTTTCAAACCATTTAGATTTTTTTGACTTTTTCTTTTGCCGATTTACCTCTTTTTTATCAAGTTCGTGGCCAAACTGGCAGTCATACTTCAAATTTTGAAACTTACATTTAACTACTCACTGTAGTTAATTTAGTTTTATTCTAAGCAGGGTAAAATAAACGTACTTATTCGCAGGAGAATTTATCACTTTATAGAAAATTAGCTCGGAAGAGAATTTGAGAATCCTTTGTAGTAGTGTCCGACCGAAACTGAAATTTTAGGAAAAGCGAAACCGAAATTATGAATTTATACATTCAGAAAACCACCAGTTTTTATTTTTAAAATTAAGTATAAGTTTTCTTAGTTATAAGTAAATTCATATATAAAACAAAAATATTAACATTTCTGTGCAATTTTGACAAAAGAACTTATCTTTAAAACAGCAATTTTACAAGAGAGGGAAAAAGACATTGAAACCTAATTAAAACTATTTCGTGTATATGTCTTGAAATATATTAAGGACTAACATTATGAAGTGACATTTAAGCCTTATTTAATGACTGGTTTTATTAAAATTACCATAACAGTTTTAAAAAAAAAATTCAAAAAGGGAAATATGTTGTTTTGCCAAACGGAATTTGTTAAAAAACAAACAACTTATCTCGTTTAAGGTATAATATACATTTAATTTTAAAAAAAAAATAAATTATTTTTTGTTTGCTTAATGTGTTTTTTATAGTTTCTAGAATATACAAACATGTTTTTAAATCGATATCTGGCATTGCAGATTAAATAATAGTAAGTTTTTCAACCAATAATTTTAAAAAAATATGCAAAATTTCGAAAAACAAAAGCTTTAAACGCGATTTCCTTGAAACTAGTTTTTTTAAAACGATTCGATATATAACTCGAAATCTATTGGTACAATTTCAATAATTCTTCGTGCATTTTGTTTGCAATTTTGTCCTTTAAACATCCCCCCTTAAATTCAAGTACAACAAAGCGAGCGAAAATTGATCTCTTTTTTTAACTTTTTACTATAACTTTCGCCATAATTTTAAAAAACCCCCCGGTGGTCGAGCGCAAGGGGGATGCCGAATTAATAATATGTACTTTAAAATGACATTTAATTTTTTTGTTTCAGATACATGGGAAAGGCCATATCCATCAAACCGTTTTGGATGTCTTGTTTTTATGTCATTTTCAGCGCCCTCTATTTAAAAACTTGAAAATTATTTAAAAAAAAAACTAAAATAAGATGTATAAATTTGAAAAAAAAATAGTAACTCCTTGTATCTAAAAAAATTTTTGGAAAAATCTGCTTTTTTTAGTTGTAAGACCTTAAGTTCCTTTGTCAAATTCATTTTAGGCCGGAATATTAGAATTATCGCATCTTATGTCCAATTAAGTTACCTCTTTTTCAAATTTTGCAACTTAATTCGAAATAAGTTGTTTTGTCAAATCTATTTTAGAAAAAAAATGTAGGCATAAATTAACTCGATAATACAAATATCAACTCGACATTCGAATCGATCGGACGTGTTTTAACTAGCTCCGCAAGTTCTTTAACCAACTCCCCTGCCCTACCTCAACAACACGTTGCTATATTGCTGTGATAATAAGTGTGCCGCGTAAAAGTGAGATCATTGCACGTTGTCGAAAATAACATTTAAAAAGTGCGAATATTGCAATTTAGCATTAAAAACCAATAAACAGTGCACATACAAATAAATTAAACTGATAATAAGTGTGCCGCGTAAAAGTGAGATCATTGCACTTTGTCGAGAATAACATTTAAAAAGTGCGAACATTGCCATTTTTGCATTAAAAAACAATAAACAGTGCACATACAAATAAATTAAACTGTGTCAATAGTTCGTTGTACTAAAACACAAACAATTATAAAAATGTCGTGTGGAAATAATAATTGCACAATTGATGACAATAGTGAACCAATAGTTACCTGCAATGGGATCTGCAACAAATTTTTTCATGGTGGTTGCACTGGCTTGCCTAAGAGGAGCCTTCTCTACTTAAAGGAATACTCTACCAACTTCCTGTTTTTCTGCGATGAATGCAGGCAAATATCAGTCTCACATTTAATGCTAGCGATTAAATGTTTAAGTGAGTCCTTCGCCACATCACAATCGGAAAACAAAAAACTTTTTATTAAAACTTCTAAGCAACTGAACAACATTGCTCAAATAACAAAAGATGCCAATAAGGCTTTGGAGAGTTCATTGAAGACCACCCAATTGGGTATAACAACTATCTCCAAAAACATAAAAAGTTTGATCGAAGTGGTTGGTGACAATAAATACTCTGACATCGAGACAGCTCTGGTTGAATTAAAAAAAGATACTTCGAATATTAAGCCGCTAACTTCCTCGTTTGCTAATGACTGTAAGCAAATTAGCGAGAACATCAAATATCTGCGAAGCGACATCGATGGATTGATGCAAAGCTCGATTTCCTCGACTCCATATGTGCAACAACAAGACCCGCTACTCCCAATTATATTTGAACAAATAACTGAAGTCAGCAACGAAGTCACGGCAACTCGCGTAGATCTTGAAGGTGTTAACGATTTGCTGAAACACGCTTCATGTAATATAGAATGCGTTTCTGAAAAAATTCAGCAGCAATCACAATCATCTTCTCACCAGCAATCAATTCTAGAAGAAATACTGGAAACATCTGACACAGCAAATCCTTGCCGTTCTTTTACATTTCTCTTGCATTCACCAGCCCTGTCTTCTCCTTCATCGCCTACATCTCCCCGGAAAACAATCACGAACCAAACTGATCTAAGCCCAGTTGCTGCACCTCATAAATTAGTTCACCACTCTGGAACAACATGGACACTAGCTGATTGGGAAAATAGAATAAAAAAGCTAGCCAGTGGGAATGCTATTGATAAAACATCACTATTCATTAAGGGTCTGCCTTTAAGAACAAGTATATTCTGGGTCTGCAAGCTATTCAAGAATAAGTACGGCATTGTGATTCCAAATGATGACTGCGAGAAAACTTACATAAGCCGCAAAAAAATGCAGGAATTTCAAAATTAACATTCCAACAAAATTTGCCTGGCTATTTTCTCACACATCCAGTCTAGATGGCGGCAAGGCTGAAGTTTCAATATGGAGTGATAAACCTAGGACGCTGCTTAAAACCTCTAACACTAAGTCTAACTCTAGTTCTATTTCTAATAATACTAATTTTAACTCTAACTCTAATTCTTATAATCATAATAGAAATTTACCCAATTCACATTCTAAATCTGATCCCAATTGGAAACTTAAAACTGATATCTTTCCAATCTTCACTCCGCAGCTCATTCAAAGCATAAAATCAAAATCTTCTAACTCGAATCAAGCGAATCCCACACTTCAGCACTCTCACCCGAAACGGGTCTCATTTAATCTTAATCCTAATTCACACCAGTTCACACCGGCAAACAAAAATGAGAGTAATATGCTCCAGACACTTTATCCCAACTTTGTACATTCTCATACTTTAAACCCATCTCCTTCTGTTCCAATCACAAGTGGAGCCCCTAATCAACCTGGTAGTTCCACTTCTTTCATCGACCCTCTTCAACCACCAAAGGTGAAACTAACTTCGAACTTTTGTGTTGACACCGAGAGCAGATATGCCCTATCTCGTCTTAGAGAGAACAGTGTCTACAACAATGTGCGCCTCTACCTGGCTTACATGTATAAAGCACCTGTCTCTACTTGTATAGAAGGCAAAACCAAGACAAACCTCAAAGTCTTGATTCAGCAAGAGGCTTACCTACCGATGTCAATGAATTATGCCATTTGTTCACCAGTTTCCACGTGCAACTTGGCTTGACAAGTCAACAAGTCAAAGAAGACCTTGACACATATGGTGCTCATGTAAGGTCAAAACATATTTCCTATCTTCAAAAGACCCGTAAAGAGCAACAACAATATTATTCCTAACCAGCGTAGTGAACATAATCAAAACCCTAATCGCAGCCCAATTAGTGATTCCCCGTCAACGACTGCTCTTCGCATATTTTACCACAATTGTGGCGGTATGCGAGGAAAACTTAATAAACTTTTTGTTGACGCGAAATTCTTGCCTCTTCCAAGTACTAGTTTTCACCGAAACATGGTTAAACGATACTTTCAGTAACGAAGAGATTCTTGACAGCAATTGGACAGTTTATCGAAATGATCGGGACTTTGGCCACACAGGTCTCTCCCGTGGAGGTGGTATTATGATTGCAACGCATAACTCTTTAGAAAGCGAGTTTGTTGCAACAACCTCTCACACACTCTTTGAACACCGTATCATCAAAGTTCGCTCAGGGACCAATATTTTTATTTACTTTGTTGTCTTTTACATTCCCCCCTGTTCTATCGAAACAACATACAACGATTTATGTGAAACAGTCCAATCGTTAACCGCAACCTTAAATGAGGAAGATAAAGTTATAATTTTTGGAGACTTCAATCGTGCAAATATCTCATTTATCGTCGATGAAAATGACAATTATCTTCTTCCGGTTAACCTTTCAAGCTCGATAGACTTTAATTTACTTAGTACCTTTTATAGCAATGACCTACAACAAGTTAATCTAACCCCAAATCGGAACGGCAACTGGTTGGATTTAGTCTTTGCTAATTATTATTATTATTATTATTTATTATTTGATATACCAGTGCTACAAGGTGAAAACCTTATGATTAATGCACTGGCATCATTGATTTGTTTTTTTTTTTTAATATGACAATAAATTTGATGTTTACAATAAAAATTCATTACTAAGAGTAATACAAATTTTAATGCAATTAAATATAAGTAATATTAAATAGTGAATATAATATAAAAAAAAGGAAAAATAAAATAAAAATAAAAATAATTCCTCTTCCAGCGAGGTAATGACAAAACAGGAAATTTAATTTAATTTTAATTTGTAACATTTTTAAAACTTTTATGTTTATTAATTTTTTAGAAGAAAGAGAAGATGAATTTAGCGAAAGAGAAAAAAAAAAAAAAAAAAAAAAAAAAAAAAAAACTGATTAAAAAGATTATTGCAACGATGAAAGATGATTAAATAAAATTTTTTTTGAATTGCACGGCGTTTTGTATTGGTCTAATAAAAGTAGGTAAGGAGTTCCAAAGACGAATTGCGTATATATAAAATTGCCTTTCAGATGTTAGATAGAAGTGACGCAATTGTATTAACGTATAGGACCGATTGGAACGTGAAGCAGTGATACGATTGTGCAAGTAAGCTGGTTCACCAGAGTATAGCACTTTATGCAGCAGGAGTAACGTTCGGAATTTAAGAATGTTCTCAAGGGTCATGTTGCAGATTTTTATTACGTAATGGGATACATGATCTGTACGTTTTAATCCAAAAACATATCTAGCTATGTTGTTAAATACAACATTTAGTTTTTGCTTACTAACTGAGTCACAATGGGCAAAAATTTCGCAAGCATAAAGAAGCGTAGGGAGGATGTATGCTTTAGCGATAAGAAGTCTTATTTTGGGTGGTGTAAAATGTTGTGAAACCCTCAGTACCCTTAGCATTCCGTAGACCTTGCCTATTGTAGTGCCAATGTGTGTATTCCAAGTCAATGTCCTATTAAAGATTACTCCAAGGTTTTTAGTTGACTCAACGAAGTTAATTGAGGGGTTGTCCAAAATGATTTTAGAAAATTCCGACACATCGACTGGTTTTCTAGAGATAACTATACATTTCGACTTTTTTGGGTTAAGACACAAGCCATTTTGACCTGCCCAAGTTTTTATGCGTGCTAGATCGTTGTTGATTGTATATCTACAATCAGAAATACAGTCCGGCTTACAGCTTAAATACAATTGGACGTCATCAGCGTACATATGGACTTTGCAATTTTTAAGAACCGTGGGTAAGTCGTTAGCATAGATGGAAAACAGGACAGGCCCAAGAACTGAGCCCTGAGGTACTCCCCTGTTGACCGTTAAGAATTCTGATGTTTTGTTCTTGACAGATACAGCTTGGGATCGATTAGAGAGATATGACCTGAACAGGTTTACTGCTGTATGAGAAAAGTTAAACATGTTACTTAATTTGGTACAAAGGATGCCATGATCGACTGTATCGAAGGCCTTAGAGTGATCAAGAAGAATTAAAAAGCTAATTTTTTTATCATCTAAGCCTGCTCTAATCTCTTCAGATACATCTATTAGCGCTGTAACGCAACTCCTCTTTGCCCTAAATCCAGACTGCCTTTCGCTTAGTAACTTTTTATCGGAGATAAATTCGCTAACTTGCCGATTTAAAATCACTTCAATTGCCTTAGCCAAGAAAGGCAATATGGCAACGGGTCGATATTCATTGCATGTTTTAGGTATTGGAATGATTTTAGCTTGTTTCCAACATTTCGGAAAGATAGAAGTAGTGAGAATAGTATTAAAGGCGTAAGTTATGTATGGTAACAAGATTGGTAATAGAATTTTCAGAAAGAGTGGGTGAACTTCATCGAAACCAACGGCGTTTGATTTTATTGACAGAAGAACTTCACTCAAACTTCACTTGAATGTTAAGAAATGTTGCATGATAAGTTTTTCCCGTAAGAACTTGATACCAGAATGCAGTTACCTCCTTAATAATATTGTTCTGAGCCAACCAACCATATTGTAGACCTTGGAGTTGTCCTTGATAATAAGCTGAGATTTAATCTACATTTTGATAAAGTCTTATCGAGGGCAAATAAACAGCTGGGATTTATAAAAAGACGTGCTAAAGAATTCCAAAATGTGTGGGTAACCAAAACGTTATACTGTACCTTAGTGCGACCACTTCTTGAATATGCTTGCATCATTTGGAATCCAGCCTTTGAATCTCATAGCGACAAAATTGAATTCATTCAAAAACAATTCCTGCTTTTTGCGTTAAGAGATATCTTTGACCCCCGTGACTATAACAACTTGCCACCGTATGAACAAAGACTCAGGCTCCTCTCTCTGATGCCTCTATCATCAAGAAGAACTTTACTGAGTTCTTGTTTCACATTTGATGTTATTAACGGAGCTATTGATAGCGAATATATCTCCAGCAAAATTACACTAAATGACCCAATGAGACGTACTAGGCATACGCGGCTCCTAAATGAATATATTCACCACACTATTTACGCAAATAATGAACCTATTAGTAGGTGCTGTAGAATTTTTAATAATATTAGCGAGCACTATTCACCATCCATACCAAAATCCACATTTAAGCGAACCCTCTCAAAGTCTCTCTTTGACTCTGAATAATTTGTCCTTTCAAGCACTGCTCCCTACAGAGTTATGCTTCTTGGTCTAGTCCCCCTCCGTCATCCCCTAAAAGTAGTACTTAAGATATATTAGCGTATTTTAAGTATTCTTTAAAATATGTTCGTATATAAGTTCCTTTTCCCTTCTTCCTACCTTTTTGGCGTGTTTTTGAAATCATGTCATTCAGGTGGGCGGATTACGCCCACATCGAATTGCATATCTTCAAACACAAAAACAAGGAAAGGAGAGAGAAAAAAAAAAAAAAAATAATGTTAGAATAAGTAAATTGCCTTGCCTTGTTTGGCCAATAAATAAATAAATTGAAATAAGTTCTGTTGTAAAAATGACGTTACATATTTCTCTGTGAAACGTATAAATATAATAATTTATCTGTATATATATAAAATTGTAAAAAAAAAAATGTGTACATTGAATATTTTTTTGAAATTCTTTTTGCGATGGTCGTTTTGAATGACGCTGAGTCCGAAAATCGCATTTTTTAAATTTTTGTCTGTCTGTCTGTCTGTCTGTCTGTCTGTCTGTCTGTCTGTCTGTCTGTCTGTCTGTCTGTCTGTCTGTCTGTCTGTCTGTCTGTCTGTCTGTCTGTCTGTCTGTCTGTCTGTCTGTCTGTCTGTCTGTCTGTCTGTCTGTCTGTCTGTCTGTCTGTCTGTCTGTCTGTCTGTCTGTCTGTCTGTCTGTCTGTCTGTCTGTCTGTCTGTCTGTCTGTCTGTCTGTCTGTCTGTCTGTCTGTCTGTCTGTCTGTCTGTCTGTCTGTCTGTCTGTCTGTCTGTCTGTCTGTCTGTCTGTCTGTCTGTCTGTCTGTCTGTCTGTCTGTCTGTCTGTCTGTCTGTCTGTCTGTCTGTCTGTCTGTCTGTCTGTCTGTCTGTCTGTCTGTCTGTCTGTCTGTCTGTCTGTCTGTCTGTCTGTCTGTCTGTCTGTCTGTCTGTCTGTCTGTCTGTCTGTCTGTCTGTCTGTCTGTCTGTCTGTCTGTCTGTCTGTCTGTCTGTCTGTCTGTCTGTCTGTCTGTCTGTCTGTCTGTCTGTCTGTCTGTCTGTCTGTCTGTCTGTCTGTCTGTCTGTCTGTCTGTCTGTCTGTCTGTCTGTCTGTCTGTCTGTCTGTCTGTCTGTCTGTCTGTCTGTCTGTCTGTCTGTCTGTCTGTCTGTCTGTCTGTCTGTCTGTCTGTCTGTCTGTCTGTCTGTCTGTCTGTCTGTCTGTCTGTCTGTCTGTCTGTCTGTCTGTCTGTCTGTCTGTCTGTCTGTCTGTCTGTCTGTCTGTCTGTCTGTCTGTCTGTCTGTCTGTCTGTCTGTCTGTCTGTCTGTCTGTCTGTCTGTCTGTCTGTCTGTCTGTCTGTCTGTCTGTCTGTCTGTCTGTCTGTCTGTCTGTCTGTCTGTCTGTCTGTCTGTCTGTCTGTCTGTCTGTCTGTCTGTCTGTCTGTCTGTCTGTCTGTCTGTCTGTCTGTCTGTCTGTCTGTCTGTCTGTCTGTCTGTCTGTCTGTCTGTCTGTCTGTCTGTCTGTCTGTCTGTCTGTCTGTCTGTCTGTCTGTCTGTCTGTCTGTCTGTCTGTCTGTCTGTCTGTCTGTCTGTCTGTCTGTCTGTCTGTCTGTCTGTCTGTCTGTCTGTCTGTCTGTCTGTCTGTCTGTCTGTCTGTCTGTCTGTCTGTCTGTCTGTCTGTCTGTCTGTCTGTCTGTCTGTCTGTCTGTCTGTCTGTCTGTCTGTCTGTCTGTCTGTCTGTCTGTCTGTCTGTCTGTCTGTCTGTCTGTCTGTCTGTCTGTCTGTCTGTCTGTCTGTCTGTCTGTCTGTCTGTCTGTCTGTCTGTCTGTCTGTCTGTCTGTCTGTCTGTCTGTCTGTCTGTCTGTCTGTCTGTCTGTCTGTCTGTCTGTCTGTCTGTCTGTCTGTCTGTCTGTCTGTCTGTCTGTCTGTCTGTCTGTCTGTCTGTCTGTCTGTCTGTCTGTCTGTCTGTCTGTCTGTCTGTCTGTCTGTCTGTCTGTCTGTCTGTCTGTCTGTCTGTCTGTCTGTCTGTCTGTCTGTCTGTCTGTCTGTCTGTCTGTCTGTCTGTCTGTCTGTCTGTCTGTCTGTCTGTCTGTCTGTCTGTCTGTCTGTCTGTCTGTCTGTCTGTCTGTCTGTCTGTCTGTCTGTCTGTCTGTCTGTCTGTCTGTCTGTCTGTCTGTCTGTCTGCCTGTCTGTCTGTCTATCTTCGAAACCGTTTATCCGATTTGCATGAAAATTGGTATGTATGGGTTCTCGGACACGCTGAGTTTTTTAACTTATCAACACTGGTATATCTCGAACACCAGACGGCGCTGTAGTACAAATATTTTGGAATGCTTCGAAAAACTCCTAAGCTGTGCATACGATTTACATGCTAATTGGTATGTAGAGGTTTTCGGATACGGTGAATTTTCATGACTTATTTACTCTGTTCTATGTTGAACACTAGAGGGCGCTGTAGTACAAAGATTTTAAAAAACGTCAAACAACTCCTAAGTCGCTTATACGATTTGAATGAAAGTTGGTATAAAGAGATTTTTGGAAACGGACACTTTTTATGACTTATTAACTGGGTTGTATCTTGAACACCAGAGGGCGCTGTAGTACAAATATTTTAAAAAAGTCGAAAAAGTCCAAAACCGTTCATCCGATTTGCATGAAATTTTGTATGTAGAGGTTCTCGGATACACTGAGTTTTTTGACTTATCTACTCTTTTCTCTCTCGAACACCAGAGGGAAAACTCCTAAACCGTGCATCCGGTTTGTATGACAATTGGAAAATAGGGGGTTTCTGATACGGTGAGTGTTTTGGACTTATCTCTTTTGTGCTATCTTGAACACCAGAGGGCGCTTTAGTACAAATCTTAGGAAATCGTGAAAAACTCCAAAACGGCTCATCCGATTTGGATGAAAATTTGTAAATAGCGATTTTCGAGTACTGCAAGGGTTCTGGTGGTATCTTTTTCGCTCTTTCTCGAAAGTAGAGGACGCTGTTGTCCAGTTTGACAGTGTGTATTGTTACTGTTCCTTAACGGCTACACTGATATGATGAAATTTTTTGTGTGTGTTTTAGTTGATCCCTGAATGGTTCAGACTCACAATTGGACCCGGTAGGTGGCTCTGCGATCGTGTTAAGGCATTTTATTTTTATATTTTATCACCGAATCCGATTTGCATGAAAATTTGTAGATAGATGTTTATCCGATTTTCATGAAAATTGGTTTATAGGGGTTTTGTAATATGGGGACTGTTTTGCACTTATCTTTTTTGTACTATATCGAACACCAGAGGGCGCTGTAGTACAAATCTCCTAAGAAATAGTGAAAAAGTAGAAAGCCGCTCATCCGATTTGGATGAAAAATTTTACTAAAGGATTTTCGTATACGGCAACTGTTTTGTCGTTATCTCTTTTGCTCTGTATGGAAAAGTAGTGGGCGCTGTTGTACAATTTGTACGTGTGTATGTTATTAAACTGTTCCTTAACGGTCTCACCGATTTTGATGAAATTTGATTCGATTTTTTGAATACGATTTTTTTTTTAAAATTGTGTGTGCTTAAGTGGATCCCTGGATAGTTCAGATTCGGAATTGGACCCAGTAGGTGGCGCTGCGATCGGGTTCCACGAATTTTGTTATTATAGTTTGTTTCCGAAAGCATTCATCCAATTTACATGGAAATTTGTATTAAGGGGTTTTCGGGTACGGTCGTTTTTATGACTTATCTATTTTGTTCTATATTGAACACCACAGGGCACTGCAGTACAAATATTTAAAATATCTCGAAAAACTCCTAGCTGTACATCCGATTTGCGTGAACATTTGTGGATATTAGTTTTCGGATACGGTGAGTATCTTGGACTTTTTTTTCTGCGCTATCTTAAACACCAGCTGGTGCTTTAGTTTAAATCACTTAAAAAATCGTGAAACACTCAAAAACCGCTCATCCGATTTAATTAAACATTTGTATATCGGATATATAGGATTTGATTATCGAGTATAGAAAGGGCTTTATCGTTATTTTGTTATTATATCTCGAAAACCAGAGGGCGCTGTTGTACAAATACCGCAAAAAACTCAAAACAACTCTCCCGATAAGTATGATTTTTATAAGTGGTTTTCGGGTGCGGTGAGTCTTTTGGCGCTATGTATTTTGGTATATCTTGAACCCCAGAGCTGTACTACAAAATATTGAACCCCAGAGCTGTACTACAAAATACAGTAAAGCGTATCAAAGCGCGAAGGGTGATAAATATCTTCTTTTCTTCTTTATGTGTATTTATATACCACTTTCTTTTTTCGCAAATCAGGGCAGCTGATGCCGAATTTTGTGGTATTTGAGTACGCATCAACACATGCGCAAGTCAGTTGCATCATAAGTTGGCATTGTTTTGACATTGCAATTTCTATTTTCAATGCTTATTTAATTTTTGTCCAGTTTCCTCGCGAATTGCCAAAAATTCGTTTTTGCTCTGATTTATTTCAAAAATGTGCAATCTATCGAATACAATATAAAACTTGAAAATATATTTTTGAAAGCGATCGGCCGGCACGCACACGCAAATCACGATTTCCCTAAATTTTTCTCATAAATTTTAGATGTTGAAGCTACATTTTGCTCATTTCGCCAAAGTTACCGGTTTGAAAGATGCACACAAAATTCCTTCTAAAGTTTGTGAAAAGTTTTTTCAAATCGACGAATGAAATCGAAAATTATTTATATCAACTCCCGAGTTAAGCTGGGTATTCAGCTAGTATATAATATAATAATTTACAAGATAGGAGTGACAGTTTTTTGTCAACCAGCATTTGTCAAAAAAGCATAGGAAAAAAGAAAACGAGTAAGCAGCAAAACAGATGAAAAATTAAACTTTGTATTGATTTTGACAAGTGTTGGTCGACGCTCTGAGAAAATAGGTAGTTGTCAAGGCTACCTTGTAAATTATTATATCATGTATAAACTTATGTGGAATTAAGTTCCTTTGTCACATGCGCTGAATAAAATATTTGAGATATGTTGATTTGACGCATTCATTAATTTTTGATCTATAAATCCTAAAGAACCCGGATAGGACACAAATTACCGTTCTGAAAAGTTGTCTCCATAACAAAAATTCTGTCCACAGATTTTTCATAGAACCTAAGAATTTTAATTTAAAAATGAAATTTTCTTTAAAATATATGGTTTTTTAGTAAGAGAAAAAGAACTAGTTTCATTTATTGATTCTTGCTTGCTTTTCGACAACAGTTCTATACCCTACAGCATAGAGCGTCACACCCTGAACATTTTCGATCGTGGGTTCGAACCTCATGGCGTCAGAATTTTTTTTTATTTGTTTTTTGCTAGTTTTTTTTAATTTTAATGAAAACAAAACAATCCTTAACTCGTTGATGGTGTAAGCGGCGGTTTTTGCATGTGTATTCGTATATTACCCATCCGTAAACAAAGCACTTCAAAAGCACTAAACAAGCACTTATTCCATAGCGTTTCACACAACTGTAGCGCATTTTTAGTGGACCGAAATCATATTAAATTTAACATTGGATGTCCTATGATGGAAGCGCTTCTTAAGTGCACCTTATAGATCGTTTGAAAAGCGCTTCAAAAAGTAGTTTAAAAAAGCTTAAATTTTTGAATTTTATAAAAATGGTATTTTTTATTACAAAAATTAATTTAATGTTTAAGGCATTACAAAATTAATCCGAAGTTTACAAAGCATTACAAAAATTAACTCAAAGCTTACAAAGCATTACAACAATCAAAGTTGATATAATAGCTGAAATCCTTATCAGCCATTGTTCTAAATAATTTAATTCAAGATTTTTACTTTAAATTCTTCACTTTCTTTCAGCGATTTGTATATTTTGAGTTTAGCTTTTAACGGATTTCTTTCGCAAGGCAATCCTTCCTGCTATCTAGAATTTTTAAACTGTGTCATTAGATTCGAAATGAAATTCGTTGTCAGGATTTCAATTTTACAAGAATTCGCAAAAATACAAAAAGATGTGGATAGCAAGCCTATCAGCCATCTTGAATTTTTAAATTCTTACATTGGATTCGAAATAAGCGACCCCTTAAACTGTTAGATGATGCTTAAAACTCTTAAAAATTCATTTTATTATATAGCAATCCTGTGGAAAAAATTAACATGGAAACTCCATCTTCCATCTTGAATTTTAAAACTGTGACATTAGATTCGAAATCAAATCCGTAGTCAGAATTTCAAAATTACGAAAATTCGCAAAAGCACAAAAATAAAGGTGGCAAAAATCTCAATAAAAATTGTCACATCGCCGCCTAAGAAAATTCACTTGAATAATTTCCATTGAACTAGCTACATTATAGCTGTGTTTTACTTCCTAACGAACAAATTATATAAAATATACTTATGGAAAAGTTAAAAAGCTTGTGTGAATTCACATAATAAAACTGGGTACCTTACCATACTGCCCGTCGTTCTATGAAAGTGAAATTTATATAAATTGTTTACCACTTTTCAATTTAAGCTCTCCTAATTGTTCAACTATCAAAATCTAAGAACTCACACTGACTCCTAACTGAATTCATGTTACACTCGAGTATTGAAACATAAGACACCAGGGTTACTTGACTTCACAGCACGCAACAAGCAGCTTAAATTTTGATTATTGTAAAGAAAAACTTATAAAATTGAAAGAGCTTGAAACAGCCAAACAATAGCAAAATATAGTAACACGCCGAATACAAGGAGGGTAGATTCTAAAGAGAATTCACCAGACAATTTTTCCCCTTTTGCAGAAATTTTGAACTGGCCGACTTGGTGGATTCGAAATTATGTTCGAATCTGTGCAAGGAGGGTCTACCCTCCTTGATCTGTGCTCGAATCTCAAAAAGCCGAAGTGCCGAAGCGATGAGAGAGCTTACGAATGGTATTTTAAGCAAACTAAGCATGTGTTTTTGTTTGATGTTATTGTTTGCATGTAGGTATGTGTTTATTTTTTAGCTGGACGCAGTGTTTTGTTTTGGTTGGATAAATTTATTGAAATTTTCATTAATTGCTTTGTTCAAACATTTTTCTTCTGATTTTGAAGAAAAATTTTTGATCTATAAATTTTAAGCTACTAAAGAAATAATAGACATTTTTTCTTCGATTTTGAAGACAAATTTTTTATACCTAATTTTTTAAGCTGCTTAGAAATGATAGCTTTTTTTTAAAAAAAATGTTTACTCTGATTTTGAAAAAAAAATGTTTCTTCTATAAATTTTAAGCTACTATAGAAATGATCGACATTTTTTCTAGCACAGAAATGTTTCTAATTTTGAATAAAAATTTTTGATCTCCAACTTTTTAACTACCAAAGAAATGAAAGATTTTTTTTAAAAAATTTTTCCTCCGATTTTGATGAGAAATTTTTGATCTATGAATTACTATCCGCTAAAGAAATGATAAGAATTTTTTTTGGTTCAAAAATGTTTCCTCTGATTTGAAGAAAAACTTTTATCTATAAAATTTTAGCTGCGGAAATGGTAGAAATTTTATTCATGTTGAAAACTTTTTGATCAACTCTTTCCTGTTCTTGGACAATTCGAAAAAATATGGATTTCGAAGTGGGCCTAGAGAATAAAATTTTGCTGAGCGCCAGCTTAAACAGGTTTTGCGACAATTGAAAAACGTTGTCTATTTTCTAAAAAAAAAACTATTTGACACAATGTGCATGTGTGTTTGTGTGTGTTTTATTTCTAGCTACTCGTATGGTACGTTTGTTGATGTTTAAAATTTCGTCCAAAAATTTTTCTTCTGATTTTGAAGAAAATTATTCATCTACAATTTTTAAGCGACTTAAGAGAGATAATTTTTTTTTGTTCACACCCTCCCATTTTGAACAAACATTTTTGGTACCTAAATTTCTTTCTATGCAAAGAAATGTAATTGACAGAATTTTTGCGGTTATTTATTATATTTCTTTGTGTTTTATTTCTAGAAAAGCTGCGTTTGTTTATGTTTTCACTAAATTTATTGAAATTTATATTATTTCGTTCAAACATTTTTCTTCTCATTCTGGAAAAAAATTTTTGGTATATATTTATGGCTGCTAAAGTCGTTGTTTTTGTTCAGAAGTGTTTTCTTCCGAGTTTGAAGAAAAATTAAAAATTGACAATTTTTAAGTTGGTTTGAGTTCGCCAACTTAAAAATTGTTAGATACTTAGTTGTTTAAAAATTGGTTGTCTGAATTTGAAGAAAAATTGTTGATGTCTAATTTTTCGATCTGAAAACATTATTGTAATTATGATTAGAATAAGTTTTGTTCAAATTAATTCTTGATTAAAAAAAAAACTGTAGAAAATTTACATTGTGTGACATTTTTATTTTAATTTCTTGTTTTTGGTTGTGTTTCCATTTATTTAGAATTTATTTTAATTTGATATTTTGACGTACGTTTGAATTTATTTTAATAAGGTATACCAAACATATGTATTACTTTATGATTAGATGCGAAAATAATAATAAAAATCTTTCTCTTACTGATTATGAATATAAAGTGCAAAAAATTGAATTTGATTTGTAAAAAAATGACATTTAAAGAATATATTGTATACAATTATTATATACTTAGTGTCTGTACATAAAAACAGTGTTGTTTTTCATAGGTGTACACATTAACAATTTTTTTAATTAATTGAATACAATTATTAGACATCATTTTTATACAAAATAACTACAACAGAAAGAAATAATCTCGTGATTTATTCCTATTTGACTTATTTTCCTAACTGAAAAATTGCTTTACAATAATTAGTTAAGCTTTGATTTTCCTTACCAAATACGCAATAAAGTTTTTAAGTAATAAATTATTTTTTCACGTAAAGCAGAATGGTGTTTAAGTGAAAATTAAAAAATGTAGTGATCTACAGTTTAAGTGAATTTACTTTTGAGTTTTGATTTATACTTTTTTACAAAAAACATCTGAGAAAGCAGAAGAGTCTTTGAGAAGAGAGAAAATCAAAGGAAAAATTTTTGAACAAGAAAAAATTTCTATCATTTCCTTAGCAGCTATAATTAAAGGAATAAAAAAATTTTCTTCAGAGAAAAAAATGTTTGATAAAGAAATTGCAATGATTGCTAGTTAGCTAAAAATTTGTAGAAGAAAAATTTTTCTTTAAAGAGAAAAAATTTTTGAAATAAAATTTTTATAACTTTGTTAGTTAAAATTTATAATTTTTGAACAGAAAAAATTTTTATCATTTCGTTAGCAGCTAAAATTTTATAGATCAAAAATTTTTCTTTAAAATCAGAGGACAATTTAAAAAAAAAAATCAGTTATCAGTTAGCAGATAAAAATGTATAGCTCAGAAATGTTACAAAATCTAAGGAAACATTTTTTGAACATAAAAAATTCTATAAGTTCTTTAGCTGGAAATTTTATAGATAAAAAATATATAGATAAAAAAAATTTTCTAATTAAAAAAACAAATTCTATCATTACGATTATTGATTATTAGGGAGTAAACTCTAAAAATGTCACACTTGAAAATCATCCAAAGCATCTTATTAATTTGTAAAGATTTTTTTTAAATTAAGAATAAAATTGAACAAAATTTTTTTAAATCATGTAATAAATTTCGTTCTCAGATCGAAAAAATGTAGATATCAAAATCGAAGAAAAAAGTTTTTAAAATATCTATCACCTTTCTATGTTGGTAAAAAATTCTAAATCAAAAATTTTTCTTCAAAATCAGAAGAAAAATGATTGAACGAAATAGTGTAAATTTTAATTAATTTAGTAAAAACCAAAACAAAACACACACATGCACATAGTGTCCAAAAGATTTTTTTGAGAAAACAGACAATGTCGCAAGACGTGTTTTCATGTACATACTCATATTAATCTCTCGGACGGCATGTCATTACACTTCGAAATAAAAATTTTTTCGATGTGCCTAAATACAAGGAGGGGTTCTTATACGATTTTGACGAAAAATTTTTAAACAAACAAAATTTCTATCATTTCTTTAGCAGCGAAATACGTAGATATCAAAAAGTATTCTTCAAAATTAAAGGAAACATTTTTGAGCAATAAAAAAATGTCTATCATTTCCTTAGCAGCTAGAAATCACCCCAAAAAAAAAACGCAAAAATTCTGTCAATTACATTTCTTTGCACAGAAAGAAATTTAGGTACCAAAAATGTTTCTTCAAAATGGGAGGGCTTGAACAAAAAAAATTATCTCTCTTAAGTCGCTAAAAAACTGTTGATGAAAACCTTTTCTTCAAAATCAGAAGACAAATTATTGGACGAAATTTCAATAAATTTAGCAAAAACATAAACAAACGTAGCATACGAGTAGCAACCCTGTAGGAAAATCAACTAATTTAAAAGTAGTTGATAAAGTAGTTTTTTGTCAACCACAACTAGTCGAAATTCTGACTTTTTTCCATAGAACGAACTAACTTATTTTGTATGGTGATGTCCGCTAAATAAGTCAATTGACTTTCGTCTGCATATATTTTCAACTACTTGTTAAATTAGTTACATTTAAATTATTTTTTTAATTGCTTTTAAATAACCAATTGAAAACTATTACTGATGGCCTAAAGTTAATAATATTTGATGAAATAACATGGTTAAATATATATAATATTATAATCTAATAAAAATTTGCAATTAAAACATGTTTACATCAGAGTAGTTGCCGTCTTAATATAATTAAAAGTAGTTCATATACTGGTTTATTTTAGATTAGTTTTTTAATTAGTTGGTTTTAAAAACATGTTAGTTTGTTCCTATAGGGTAGTAATAAAGCACACACACAAACACACATGCACATTGTGTCAAATAATTTTTTTTTAGAAAATAGACAACGTTTCTCAATTGTCGCAAAACCTGTTTAAGCTGGCACTCAGCAAAATTTTATTCTCTCGTTCGGCCTCTCTCATCCCACTTCGAAATTCATATTTTTTTCGAATTGTCCACGTACAGGAAGGGGTTGATCAAAAAGTTTTCAACATGAGTAAAATTTCTACCATTTCCGCAGCTAAAATTTTGTATATAAAAATTTTTCTTCAAATCAGAGGAAAAATTTTTGAACAAAAAAAATTTCTATCATTTCTTTAGCGGATAATAATTCATAGATCAAAAATTTTTCATCAAAATCGGAGGAAAAATGTTTTAACAAAAACAAAAAATCTTTCATTTCTTTGGTAGTTAAATATTTAGAGATCAAAAATTTTTGTTCAAAATTAGAAACATTTTTGTTCTAGAAAAAATTTCGATCATTTCTTTAGTAGCTTCAAATTTATAGAAGAAACATTTTTTTTCAAAATCAGAGTAAAAATTTTTTTAAAAAAAAGCTATCATTTCTTAAGCAGCTTAGAAACTTAGATATAAAAAATTTGTCTTCAAAATCGAAGAAAAGTTTCTATTATTTCTTTAGTAGCTTAAAATTTATAGATCAAAAATTTTTCTTCAAAATCAGAAGAAAAATGTTTGAACGAAGCAATTAATGAAAATTACAATAAATTTATCCAACCAAAACAAAACACTAAAAAATAAACACATACCTACATGCAAACAATAAGATCAAACAAAAACACATGCTCAGTTTGCTTAAAATACCATTCGTAAGCTCTCTCATCGCTTCGGCACTTCGGCTTTTTGAGATTCGAGCACAGATCAAGGAGGGTAGACCCTCCTTGCACAGATTCGAACATAATTTCGAATCCTCCAAGTCGGCCAGTACAAAATTTCTGCAAAAGGGGAAAAATTGTCTGGTAAATTCTCTTTAGAATCTACCCTCCTCGGCTTCATACAAAAATAATTACCCAAGTCATTTTATGCAACACGCCGTAGGTATTTTTCTGTGTGTAGATTCGATAATTTAATGGTTTTTTTTTTTAAATAACTTAAATTCAAAAATTTAAAGCAACATTAAATAAATTAAAAAAATACTCGTTAATATTCACACCAGTAAATTTTATTACATTTCATTATTATTTTATTACATGTTACAGTCATTGTTAAAACAAAAGCATGTACCAACAACAGCACAAGCGCATTCACATAAAAAAAAAGAATATTACTTCGCCCACCGTAAGGATCGATCCCATCACCCATTGATTAATTAACCTACACTCTTTCCACCGAACCAAACAGTTCTGATAAATTTGATATTGATTTAATATTAAATATAAAACTGCAGCATTGTTAACAGTTGTTAACAGATGGTGTTACCAAATTGAGGATGATGACCAGTGTTGTCACTTGCAAATTTTAGGTAGTGGTAGGTTGAGTCTAAAATGATTGGTGAATTTTTAAAAACGTTGGAATATATTTTTCTTCTTAAGGAAAAATTCGACTGATTTCCAATAGGAAAACAAATCATAAGAGAAGTATACCATAAAGCAAATTTTTTCACGCTGAATTAGTTTTATTGCAAATAATTCTTTCTCGTGCTTTCTTAAAAAAGCACTAAAATGAAATATTATATGCAACAATAAATAATATATTATAGTAGTAAAATTTCTAAAGTTTTAATTATAATGCAGCGATTTTTATATAAATATATTAAAAAGTGAATAGAAACCAAAAAAGTGCTAGATTTATCACAATTGTGGAAAAGTGGCAATACTGATAATTCTTGTAGCAAGTGGTTTAGCAGCTACCCAAACCATACAAATGCATTAATATGTTAATGAATGTGCGGCAACATAACTTCAATTGCACTTAGTACTAAATTAATGCTTCTGCGAAAGAATGTGTTTGGCTCAATGGATAGAGTACAGAACTGCAGTCATAGGTTAATGGGTTCAAATCACCACGGCAGGCGGCGAAAGTTTTTTTTATATTTGATATATTAAATTGTCTTGTAGTAAAAAACACAGAAACAAAGAAACCTCATAAAATTCTGAGAAAAAATCTGTCGAAAATTTTTCAGATTTCACTCTAAGCAAATCACAGAACGAGGAGTAAAAAGCTTCGCTTCAAAAAAAAAATTGGGACCCTCTACGGAAAAACTGAGGATAACATCATATTTTGGGAGTGGTTCTCTACTAGAAAGAAGCAGCGGTTTCTCCGATACATTTTGACTGTTGTACAGTGTTATGTATGAAGCTCAAGAACTTTATTCTACGAATAATCAGTAAATTAAAAGATTCTGAACCAAAATATAGAATATGACTGGCAAGAAGTTTTTGAGTTTAAGTGAGTGCCCATTTTAAGGCCAAAACTTTAAAACTTGAAACTAATGAGTTTATGCCTTATGTTTTAGAAATATGTCTGGTGTATATATTTTGGTTTTAAAGATTAATATTTGAATGTTCACTCACATAAAAACACTTACACTGCTGACGTAAGCCCTTTATTTTCTAAATTGAATAAGTAAAAATTGGATGTATTTTTTTCAGGCTCATACGTAAAAATGTCATAAAGGCAAAATGAAAATAACTTTTAAAATAATTAAATAGATTTTAAGTTTTGTTGCTTTTAAGTCATTTAAGTAATCTCTTTTTCTATAATTTTTTCTTTAGTTGAATCATGATTTTTTTTTTTTTGTGTAAATTAGATAATTTTTCATATAAATCTTTGGTGGTCCACTTAAAAATATTTCATTCTCTTCGGCCTAACAGCACATTCGAATGTTGCGAAAGCAGTTGTAATCAAGCTTTTGGGAAAGTAGATTCCTTCAGAAAGCACCTAAAAAGAAGTCACGTTTCTTTAAATAGTCGAAATACGTCAAATATTCCTGCTAAAAATCAATTTATACTTTCCCTAAAAGACTCTTTAATATCGTTTCCAAATCTTCTGTAGAGTTTACATTAAATCTCCATAACAAAAGCAAAACGAAGGCATTTGCCATTACGATCTCTGCCATATATTTAATTATTACATTAATGACTCGAATTTTTTTTTTAGCCACATTAAATGCTCGCAAAGAATATTTTAATTATGGAAATAGAGAGGTTGGCAATATATCGTTTTCCCACTATTTATTTTCGACCGTTCCTGATTCACTTCAATTAAATGAAAAATTTAAGAGAGTAGATACAACAGATATTGATTTATTTTCGTCGTATTCCATATTTCGTATTCCAAAATTACCTTTAAGGGAACATGCTATAAAAGAGGATATTTTTTAACGAAGTCCTCACAGCAAAAACTTTGTTTATTTAGGATTGTTCAGATTTTGATTTTTTAAAAAGAGTGACCGAATAGTACTTGTTGACGAGATCTTAATCAAGGGGTTTAGCTCTCATTATTGCTCATACGAAGTTGATTTAAATTAAACTGTAATAAGAGAAAATTTATTTTACGTTATAAAAAAGTTCAGTGGGCCACCAATCAATATTCATAAAATATTTAGTAGTCAGCTTAAAAGATTTTTTTTTTATTTTTTTTCTATTACTTCTTTTTATGTTTAAATTACTTATTACTTATTTAAATTAATATTAATGCATAATTATTTAGTAATAAGTTTAATACTGGATTAAATAAGTTGAAATATCGAATAAGAGGAAAATATGGATGATTTATCGGAATACGTATTCTTTACTAATTCTCAAACACCACAACAAATGAAGAGAGCTGAACAAATTGAGCAACCACAAGATGTTCAAATATTTTACAGTTCTGTTGAAATTCCACCAAATCAGAATGTTGAAAGAACTGCTCAGCCGGAGCTTTTAAGCCTTCTTGTGAACTGGGGTGTTGAAATTCTGTATGAAAAATGTATAGATAATTTTGTGCGCTAATATTTTTGAATATTCGATTTATTTTATCACATTTTAGATGAAGAAGTAGATTTGGACATTTTAAGAAATATGACATCGCGACATGCAGAATTGTTAACTAACGATTTTAAACTTGGAGTTTTGGTTAAATTTGAAAGCAATTTAAAGAATTGGCAAATGGCAAAATTTGCAAATGAATGTCAACACTTCAGTCTCTTCCAGTTTATCAAGGGGTCAATTCCTGTTCTGCGTTATCGTCATGTGAAATATGTTTTCACCTTTACACGGAAAATGCGATTCCCGTTGTGTGCTAAAAGGGCAACAGCTGTTCATTTTTCGCTGAAATGGAAAGAAAGTTAACGCCGGTAGCAAACGCACGTTATGGACAGAAAATGACTTTAAATTAAAATTAAATAATGTAAAAAGAAAAGCAGCTTAGGGAAAAAGGACAACCGGTACGCAGAAACAGTATCTTATCAACTATTTAGAGGAAAATGTTGATATGGCCAATAACAAGTAAATACTATTTACTTTACTACTTTTGGCTGTTTTATGTTGTCGCAAAACTTATCTTGTTCATATTTATTTATTTCCAATATCTTCTGCGCAAATGAAATGAAATTAATGATGAAGTCATTTTTGCAAAAGTTTCCTTCTTTCTTATACATTGTTTACATTTTTTCATAAAAGCTTTGTTTAATAGGCATTCAGCACCTCTTATATGCTATTCAGCAACTACTTTCCATTACACGAACAAGAATCGCGTTTTTGTGCATAGTGAAGTGAAAAAGTGAAGACGTCAGATGAAAACGATTGTGAAAAGTTTTTTTCACTTCACTTTAATGCAAAACGGGAATTGACCCCCAGAGCATACAGTAACGGAGTTGTTTCCTAATATTGATAAAAGATATACTTCGTCGCAAAGTTCCTTGGAATTTGTTGAAAACAAAGAGCACTTTTTTAAACTTGAGGAATTACTTCAAAAAGCAGTCAAGGGAAATCTTTAATAGAGAAATATATGGAGGGTATATATGGAATATATGGAAATATAACGACGGATGCAGAACTATTTTAATGGATATCATTATCAATTTTTTAATCCAAAAAGATATGAAAATGGGCACTCAGTTGGCTGAGAAAATTGCAGACGAAATTATTTCGGTGTTTCCCAAAGAGATTAAAGTATTTTCTTTACTTAAAAATTGTGAAAATGCCTCTAAAATATTCTTTATAATTTTAGGCAATTTATTTCTTCAAATAAACCGGTAAAGCACCAAAAGGAAAACTGTACTCGAAGTATTTCAATACTTTACGATATTTGAAGAGCTGTGGTCTCTTACGAAAACGAGCAGCGTTGACGCAGATGCAGGAACTTCTACATAATAATCTTATCATTTTTTCATTTAACAGTATTTGTCATCAAATTCACTCAATTGCTGTTATAGATGAGGAGATAAATGTTTATTTTATAAAAATTTTTTAGGTTTAGCAAACAAATAAATGATTGATAAAATTTTATCAATTGGAAAAGAAAAATGTTTAAATGAAGACAATTTATTTTTAAATAAATAAAATATTTCTTTATACAAAAAAATTCTTTATAATTTATAACAGCAAAACGATTTTTGAATCGAATATAATGTGTCTCACAAAAGTATTCGGAATTTGATATTATTTTTTAAAGTTTAAAAACAAGAAGAAAAAAATAGTTAACCTCAATTAGATGGTATCAATTTCAACATAACATAACAATACTATAACAATACTATAACAAACTATAACAATACAGTCAACAAAATACTAATTACAAGTATAAAATACTTCGTTACAAGTATATATTAAATCAACAAAATTTTTGTAAAATCAACAAAATATTTTGATAAATCAACAAAAAATTTTGTTAAAGCAACAAAATTGCTTTCAAAACTATAGTATAATTTTATCAATTTGACAACATTTCTTATCAATTTGATAAATGTTTATCAAATCAACAAAATTTTTTATTGTTTTTCGTGCTTCGCATTGTTTATATTTTATTTATAAATTTTTCATCAATTTAACAAAGCATTTTTGTTAAATCAACAAAAAGATTTCCGACTTTTATCAAATTGACAAAAATTTTTGTTGGACGTATAGTGACAAAAATGTTGTCAAATCAACGTAGTTTTTATCAATATCACATATGTTTTATTTTGAGTGTATCAAAACTTTTGTTTTTCTTGAACTTTCCGCATGTGTAGATATTTGATCCGAAATCTTTATATTTTACAGTGCTTACATACAAACTGTGTGCTTCTTACTTGTTTGCCCGAAGAATAAGGAAAAATCATCTGAAATTTAAAGATATGACTTTCGATGCAAATATCTCCGCTGGTTTTAAATATATTTCACTCAACTCTTTTTTGTCAATGTCATGATATCGACTAAATACTGTTAAAAATTTCGACAGCAAAATAACAATAAAACTTCTTGCTAAAAATTAGATGTCATCATGTGCGCCTTTTCAATACCTTTCGTTTGATACCAAATATGTGTATGTTTTTATGGAAAGTAGTTAAATTATGGCGAAAAATCGAAATTTAAGCTGATTTTAAAACGCCATTTTGAAACCCTAAACTATCGATTGAGCACGTATAAAATAATTGCGTCAACCTTAGATTTCTGTCCTCTATCACATATACAAAAATCATTCAAATCGGCTATTGACACCTGGGGACCTTTCCTTGTTAGTGATTTACAGTAAAATAATCTGGAAAACATTGCTTTCATTTTATTAAATTTTTTTATAGTTAACCTAGCATGTTTATTAAATTTAAAAAGTTTGTTAAGTGTGATTCCAAGGTATTTTATACTGTCTTGGAAAGGAATATCAGCACCATTTAAACTCAATTTTAGACTTTTGCTTTCTGGAACTACTTTTCTATTGCATTTACCTGAAGCGTTCTCATACATATAGCTTGCGATTTTGTGGCATTAATAGTAATACCCCAAGATTTATAATAGTTATTTATTACTCTAAGATGAATTCTAACTAACCGGAGAGCATCAGCAGAAGATTTATCATGAGCATAAATAAGAGAATCATTAGCATAAAGAATGCTTTTTGATTCATTTAATTCGTGAGGAAAATCATGAATTAATATTATAAAGATGGGTAGCTAAAATAGCACCTTGTGTTACCCCACTTTTAATAGAACCAAAATTTGAATTACTTACTTACTTACTTAGGTGGCCGTCCAATCGCCTTCTCCAATCGGATACACCAAGTGCGGTTAGGGCTTCCTCAGCCTGGTCCATCCATCGGAGGCATGGTCTCCCACGTCATCGTTGGCCAACGACCCTCGCCCCTTTTTCGCTGGAGCTTTGACGTCCATACGATGGACATCTTTGACATCTTTGATGGACATCTTGACGCTTTGACGTCCATACGATGGACATGACCCAGCCAGCGTAGTCGCTGCACAGTTATACGCCGAACTATGTCAATGTCTGTGTAGAGCTCATACAGCTCGTGGTTTATTCGGATGCGATAGTCATCGCCGAATCGGACAGGACTGAAGATTTTGCGAAGAACTTTTCTGTCGAACACCCCCAGAACTTTTCTCTCACTGCGTCAGTTTGCGAAATTACCCATGCCTCAGCGCCATAAAGCAGCACAGTCAGAACGAGCGTCTTGTAGATTGTTAGTCTTGTCGATCGAGAGAGGGCTCTGGAACTTAGTTGCTTACTGAGCCCGTAGTAGCACCTATTAGCAATTATTGTTCTTCGCTTTATCTCCAGGCTGATTTCGTTGTCGGTATTAATGGCGGTGCCAAGGTAAACGAACTCCTTGACTACTTCAAAGTTTTAGCTGTCGGATGAAACGTGAGAGTCTAGACGCCACGCTCCCTTGTTTGTAGGCAGCATATACTTTGTTTTACCCTCATTTATCGTCAAACCCACTTTGGCGGATTCCTTTTCGATAGCGGCGAAAGCAGCGATAACATCTCTCTTGGTTCTGCCGACAATATCAATATCATCAGCGTACGCAAGGAGCTGGACACCTTTATAGAAAATGGTGCCATTACGATGCACACACTGGTCTTTCGTACGATCCCCTCCATGATGATGTTAAAGAGATCGCAAGACAGTGGATCACCTTGCCTGAAACCTCTTTCGGTATTGAAGGTTTCGGAGAGGTCATTTCCTACCTTGACGGAGCTGCGTGTGTTGCTCAACGTCATTCTGCAAAGTCTAATCAACTTTGCAGGTATACTGAACTTAGACATTGTTGCGTATAGGGCTATCGAACACAGCTTTAAAATCGACAAAGAGATGTTGTGTGTCAATTTGATTTTCGTGGGTTTTCTCCAGGATTTGTCGTAGCGTGAAAATCTTGTCTATGGTGGACTTACCAGGTCGAAAGCCACACTGATAAGGTCCAATCAGTGTTTTTGTAATCGGCTTTAATCTTTCACACAGTACGCTTGAGAGAACCTTATATGCGATGGAAATAAGACTGATACCTTGTGACATGGTTTTCTCGAAGGCTGAGGTAAAGCTCAGCCGCCCCAGGATCCTGTGAAAGATCCACTAACTTTCACAAATTATTTTGAAATAAAAACACGCAGGGTTTTCAATAATTCAAATACTCCTTTTATTGAACAATTTACCAACTTAGTACTCGTATCTTACATAAGCAGCCTCAGATAGGAGTTGGCGTGGGTATTGGTTACGGTCTCAGTCTTTTGGTATTCGGTTGGTAATCGCTTCAGTAGCCAGCAAGTGCCTCGGCAATCGGTTGGTAAGCACTTGGGTAATCAGTTATTACCTCGGTAATGGGTCAGCTCTCTGGCGCTGGCTAGTGTCTCAGTAAGTATTTTAGGACTCGGTAATCGCGGGGTAATCGCTTCAGTAGCCAGTGAGTGTCTTGGATATCGGTTGGTAAGCACTTCGGTAATGAGTAGATGCTTCAGTAATCGGTTGGTAGCACTTCGGTAGTCGGTAGTCGCTTTAGAAACTGATAACCACTTGGTAATCGCTTCGGTAGTGAGTAAGTGTCTCGGTAATCAGTTGGTAAGCACTTCGGTAATAAGTGATTGCCTCGGTAATCGGTTAGGAAGCACTTTGGTAATAAGTGATTGCCTTCTTAATCGGTTGGCAAGCACTTCGGTAATCAGTAGCTACCTCGGGATTCAGTTGGTGAGCGCTCCGGGAATCGGTAAGCAGTTGCTAAGGCTAAAGATAGGAACTCTCCTATAAAATCTTGTAATTCATTTAATAGTGGCGGCCGTGGCGTAGTGGGTAGAGTGTGTGACTCTTACGCCAGAGAACCCAGGTTCGAATCCTCCATCTAACACAGAAAATTTTTTCGATTGAATTAATTTTTTTGTTCCGCCGTCACCTCTCTGCAGACAATGGCAAATCTCAGAGAATAAAAACTGCCATGAAAAGCTTCTTGAGAACATTAGCCGTTCGAAGTCGGCGTAAAACATGTAGGTCCAGTTCTCGATCATTTGTGTGCAAAAATTTCACATCACACACAACACAATTGGTCATAAGAAGCTCGGTCAAAGTCCTTACAAGGGCTGAAATGGCCATTTCGTTTTTTTTTTTTTTAATTCATTAAAATTAAATTAGCCGCAGCAGAAAGCATTGGAGCGTTTGCCGGCGTCGCAGCCCCGAAGAGAACCTTATGGTCGGTCGAGGCAGTGACGCGGTAAATAAAAAACAGAAGAAAAAGAAGAAGATAATAGTGACGCTGTAGCGAGTGCCTGCGTCGCTGCCCCGAGGAGGACCAAGCGGTTGGTCGAGGCAGTGATGTGGCATATAGGAAATACGCAAGTCAACGCAAGGGAACCACTAAATATAAATCAACAAAAAACCGTCTAACACTCAGGGATGATATTTGGGGGCTTTTAGGGCTATGTTGGGCCCTTTTTCATTTCAAAAGCCCCGAGGCCCTTCTTATTCATTTTAGGCCCTTTTGGAAAATTCTACCGAAAAAAAATTGGAATTTTTTAAAAGGTAAGTTTACTGGTTAATGTATATGATTTCAATATGCCAAAGAAAAATCGCAAAAAAAATAAAATGTAAAATCCCCCAAACGAAAAGAATAAATAATTTTTACACTATAAAAACGAAAAAATGTTAAAAATTTTTTTGGACATATGTTCTAAAATGCAATTCAGCGGCGTTGTAGTGCTTGACAAAAATAAAATGACACAACCAATATCCGCCGTCACAAAGGGTTTTGCTTCTAAATTGAAAATATTGTTGCTTGTATAGACGACGACGAACAAGTATTATAAGGCTTCTAGAATTTACGCCCGAAAAAAATGGCAAAAAAGCTTGAAATTTTGGAAGCATTAAATTTCGGAAAAAACGCCCAAATTTGAAATGGCAATTGAGCCCGAAAGAAAGAAATAATGCTCGAATGGTTTGGAAATAAGACTCGAAAGAAAATGGAAATTACGACCGAAGTTTTCAGCAGTTTTTCGGTCTTTATTTCCAAATAAGATTATCAAAGTATAAAAGAACAGATTTGAGTAGTAAATTAATATTCCCTTGTAAAAATATCTGCAAAGATCTCATTTTTTTATTTGTTTTTTGATGTAATTCATGAACAAGGGGTCTCCATGGACATTATGTAAGGATAAGGTTCAGATGGTGTTTTTTTTTATTATAAAATGATTTGCTCTTTTACGAAACAATATTCTTTTGCCTTCCGTAAAAGGGCGAACCATTTTATCGTAATGAATTTGAAATTTCTTAACTTTTCGGTAAACAAAAATTCGGGTGTTTTTTATTTTTAATTTGGCGAAAATGCCCGATTATTTTTCGGCCCTAAATTACAAGCTTATTTTTCGGGCCTTTCTTCCTTTTCAAGTATTTGCAAAAAAGATCCTAATTTAATTGGTATAAACTCCCGAAAAAATTACATAATCGGTAGAAATTTCGGTCATTGTTTTTCGACGAATTAAGCCCGATTTTGTATGAAAAATTTCGGGTTTTTTTGTAATTTTTTTTTGTTCGTAATTTCTGGAAGCCAATTGTAAGCTATCTATGATTTATTTCGAAAATAGAAATATCTGGAGAAAGAAGAAAAATTATCTTTTAGCGATCATGAAAAGGTAAGACGACCGCGGGGGGAGAGAGGTGACGGATAGCCCTCGACCGATTTTAGTTAATTATTTGAAATTTTTAAAAAACATGATAATCGAGTGATAAAAATAAAAAAGAGCTGTAATTACCATTTCACTAGTGGTCAATGTGAACTATCAGTTAAAAACAGAAATCGAAATTGCATCTAAAAAAGTAGGTGATTTTTGTATAAAAAAACCCTCAGCAAAAGTCCAATTTTTTCGGTGATTTTTCTTTTGAATAACCCAATCATTTTTTATTTCATTCACCCCAATTTTGTATGAAAAATGTTGGGTGATTTTTCATTTCATTTCTTATGTTAATTTTTATTGTTTGTATTTTATTGTTGTATTGTGCCTTTAAAAATGTTCTCAGTAAAACAAGTTTTGTTATATACAGTCATTGTCCCATTAAGAGCATACTTTTTTGTAATTTCAACAAGCTTAGTTTATTTCCCAAGTTGAGTTTAGATGAAAAGAGTGAACCCTAGTCCCGCTTCATTAATTAGACTTCTTGCAAGACATAACAGAGAGTCTGCATTAAATTGCTTATTCAGTTCTCTATTTCTATCTTGGTACTGAGTCTATTTTGGTACTGTTGTTTGTTTGTCATTTATTTTATATATGTCGTGTTGTTGGTAGCCTACTGGTTTGGTTAGTTGCTATCATGGCAGAATTATAAGGTATGGTCATCACGGAGAGGAATGGAGTAGAAAGCAAAATAAAGCTACATTGATGTCAAAATCAGCTGTTCATCGCGAATTTCTTTATGCTCACGTTTCGCAATTGATTTTAGGTTAAAACTGTTACAGGTTTTTTTGCAATTTTAAGACTTCTTTCAAATTTTATAGATTTTATTACACTTTTTTTATAATATTTTCACTCAAATTAGCACAAGCTTAACACCCGCGACCGCACTGTTTGCAACTCGGAAACATAAAATATTTTTTTCATTTGCAATTTCTACGAAATTCGTCGTTTTGACATATATGTTGCTTATATGTCGTTTTGTTGGGAGCCTACTGGTTTGGCTAGTTGCTGTGGTTGTTGTTATTGCGTGCATGTCGTGTCATTGGTAGCTTACTGGCTTGGCTAGTTACAGTGTTTGTTGTTATTTTATGTATGTTATGTTGTGTGTAGCCTATCTGTGGCTGATTGTATAGCTTAAATTTAATAATGTTATAGTGAATTATACAGTATTATAAATAATAATATTATTCTATCAAGTAGATATAATATGTAATATAAATATTGTTAAATGTGATTTGTAACGCGATGTTACAACCTCTATAACTGTCGCAGATTGTTGGGTCTCCTTTCTTAAGTATAGGGCACAATACGCTGAAATTCCAATCGTCGGGCATGCTTTCTGCTAGCCATATTTTGCTGATGAGCTAATGCATGCGCCTTATCAATTCATCGACGCCAGTTTTAAACAATTCAGCTGACAGGCCGTCAGCACCCGCTGCTTTATTGTTTTTAAGTCGTTGGATAGCAACTCGAACCTCATCATGGCTAGGTGGTGGTACTTCCACTCCGTCATCGTTGATTGGTGGCTCTGAACTGCGCTCTCCATGGGCGGCATTGGTGGAATCGTCGCCAGTAAGTAAACTGGAGAAGTGCCGTCTCCACAATCTCAGCACACACTGTGTATCCGTATTCAGATCTCCATTTTCGTCTCTACAAGTGGATGCTCCGGGCTTGAAACCTTGGGTTAGACGCTTAACCTGTTGATAGAATTTTCGTGCATCCTTCTTGCACTGGTATATCTCTAGGGGAACAGGGGGCGAACCATCACATGGCAACGTGTCTGACCGCCTCAACCTGGCGAAGCCAGCATTATCCATGTCGAAATCGTCTCAAGTCGACTCAAACCTCCACGTGGTGTTCCCTGGACAACGGCAAACTGGCATCCGTCAGTTTGACAGCTAATTTGAGCGGCGGATCGCTCCATAGACCTTAAACATGGAATGTGTGCAGGGTTTGGGTCCCGCCACATTACTACTGCCCAATGGAAACTAAACCAGTCTCGGATAAGAACCCCAATTACGTTGACGACCACCGCAAACAAAAAACGGACAATGATTTACGGATATGCACCTGGAATGTCCGGACCCTTCATAGGGAAGGTGCCATTATCCAACCGGCGAACCAAAATTTGAATTAAAATAATTTATTTGAATATAAAAACCCTATCACTAAGAAAACTTGAAAACAATTTTATTATGAAAGGATCAAATCCAATATGAATCAATTTGTAAATAAGTCCTTTGTGAAAAGCTCAATCGAATGATTTTTCTATATCAAGTGATACTGCAACTGTACAAGATTTTTCCCTCAAATTGCTTAAAACGTCATCATGTAATTTTAATTAAAAGCGTGAACAGTTGAGTGGCCAGGTTTGAAACCAAATTGATGATCAGGAATAAAGCTAAAGTTCATATTATAATACATCTTCGATTTAATAATCCTTTCGAAATCGATCTGAAATTGTTTGATGCAAAAGAATGGTTTTTTTTCTAATAGGAATGATTTTAGCAATTATCCATTTTAAAGTAAAATAGCCATTGTTGATGCAATTCTAAAAAATAATTAATAGAAAACTAAATGCAGAATTTGAAAATTTTTTACAATTACATTTGAAATAAAATCTGCTAAATTTTATAAGTTATCAGGATTAGTAAAATAAGTATCTGAAATATTTTGAATAGAATTGAAGTTATTATCAAAAATATTTATTGGATTGGAACAATCTGGCAAGACCTCATCAATTGATTATCAATTATATTAAAGTTTGCTTCAACAGGAATATATTCCTTATAAATGTCTGCAAAATGATTTTTAAAAGCCTCTCCAATTTAATAATTGTCATAAATAAAACTATCATTACTCTCGATTTTATTACAAAATTTTGAATTATTTCCGTTAATGAATCTGTATAATTCTTTGTATACAAAAGGACCAGGTTTAATGTTCGATAATTTCTCATTAAGCATAAAGGTTTGATGAGATTTTATTTAATTTTTGATCATTATATTTAGTAAATTAATCTGTGCTGATAAAGGTTGATACTCTGAATATTTTTTATTAAAAACTCTATTATAATTGTTTTTGCCATCGATATTTAATTGATAAAGAATTTTAATGTTTTCTGGTAGTAAATATTTTGAAGTTCAATAGTTTCTGAATGTGAACTCATCGTAGAGATAATAGCTGATGTAAACAACTCAATTGTTTGATCTATTTCCACATTTGACAAATTATAATTTCCCCCCCCCCCCCCAAATTTGACCCCAAAATTTATGTAGGGGTATTTTTATTTCGAAATTTTAATATTGGGGGTTGGAATTAATTTTAAAGGTTTTTTTCGGTTTTTGAGCATTTATTTAGAAACAACGGTACAATGTATATTATTCAAAGTATTGTCCATCGTTAGCTACAACATTTTCCCATCTTTCTGGCAGCATATGGATTCCGCGCCGGAAGAACGACTCGTCTTTTGAGGCAATCCACGAATCGACCCATTTTTTGGTATCCTCGTAAGAAGTGAAGCGCTGCTCAGCCAAGCCATGCGTCATTGATCTGAATAGGTGGTAGTCGGAAGGGGCTATGTCTGGGCTATAAGGCGGGTGGGGTAGCACATCCCAATTCAGCGCCTCCAACGTTTCCTTGACGGTTCTTGCAACATGTGGCCGTGCGTTGTCATGTTGAAAAACCACTTTGTCGTGTCTTTTGCCATATTCCGGCCGTTTAACTTTTAATGCTCGGCTCAATTGCATCAATTGTTGTTGGTAGCGTTCCCCAGTGATGGTTTCGTTAGGTTTTAGCAGCTCATAGTACACGACACCCTTCTGATCCCACCAAATACACAGCATAAGCTTGGCGCCATGAATATTCGGCTTGGCCGTCAATGTTGATGCATGGCCGGGTGGTCCCCACAATTTTTTTCGCTTAGGATTATCGTAATGGATCCACTTTTCATCGCCAGTGACAATACGATGCAAAAAACTCTTCCTTTTATGCCGTTGAAGCAGTTGTTCGCAAATGCAAAATCGCCGTTCAACGTCTCTCGGCTTCAACTCGTACGGCACCCAATTTCCTTGCTTTTGAATCATTCCCATGGCCTTCAGGCGTTTGCCGACCGTTGATAAGTCGACTCCCAATGATTCTGACAATTCTTGAAGGGTTTGACACGGGTCTTCATCGAGCAAAGCCTCCAATTCCTCATCTTCAAACTTTTTCGGCTGGCCCGGACGCTCTTTGTCTTCCGTATCAAAATCACCACTTTTAAACCGACGGAACCAGTACTCACAAGTAGAAATCGATGGAGCATAGTCCCCGTAAGCCTCAGTAAGCGTGCGTTGTGCTTCAACCGCTTTTTTCTTCAAATGGAAGCACAAAAGTAAACCTTCCCGCAAATTGCGTTTTGTTGGAACGAAAGTCGACATGTTCACAGAGAAAAAAATATATGTTATTTACACTTCAGTGGAATGACACATACTGAAAAATGAAGCTTAGACAATGTGCTTTGAAATAAATATAGTCACAGGTGTGCCCGATGCGATCTATTGATAGTTACGCCATCTCTTAGAAAACCTTTAAAACTAATTCCAACCCCCAATAATTAGTATGTTTAATTAAAGTGTTAAGTTTTTTAAAAAATCATCCCCGATGCCTCGAATTGCTTGATCGTTTTCTTTTAACGTGTTTGTGTTGCAAGAATTTCAATGAACTCCATGTTGTTCTCTAATGTTCTCTTTTTCTGCTCAGCTGGCACAGCACAAGAAACAAAATGATGAGCTCACGGAAGGCGAAAAGAGAGACACATAATAATGCAGTGCTGAGCTGCAAGACAAAACAAAAGAAAAAATGTTTTTTATTTCGTTTGACATGCGTTGCCTTAAGGGCTGATGTCACACGGTAATCGTTTAAACGGCGTTCAAAAGTTTTTGATGGAGTAACAAGAACGTGCTAACGCAATTTTTTTGATAAAAAAATGTCCGTGGCGAAGCCGCGGACCACTGTGGCCTGCTAGTTTATTTATAAAATCCATAACTCATAAAATTATTCTTGAATGACGGTTTTTTCCAGATCACTAGAAAATAGTTCAGAATGATTTATTGAATAGGAAGAATGATTTATTCCTATTGTGCACAGGAAGATTGTTAGATTCGAGAATATTTTTAGTACAACAGTGTTCATAGTTCAGTCAAAATTTTGGGTATTTTTCACAAAAAGCACTATAAATCCGCTATTTTCACGTAAATTTAAGAAACTTTAGCATTGTTAAAAAAGACTTGATGTAATATTGATATATATATAAAAAGAACAAAAATCAAAATAGTGGAATTTATTTTTTAATTAATTTTCATTGAAAAGTATTTTTGATAGAGTATTTTCACAAAAATCGCTATAAATCCGCTTCTTTTCAGTAAATTTTCGCAAAATACCGAAAGGCTCGTGCACCTTGTAAGCAATTCGTGTGGAACTGCCACAGAAAAGCAACGTCTCGAGCACATTATGTGCACATTGGATTCACGAGAACGTTACAATGGGATTGAATCACGAAAAGATTTTAAATTCAATTCAATGACTTTCCAATGAAAATTTATTAAATAAATAAATTCCACTATTTTGAATTTTTTTTATATATCAATAGATTACATCAAGTCTTTATTAACAATACATAATTTTCTAAAACTTACAGAAAATTTGCAGATTTATAGTGATTTTTGTTAAAAATACTCTATCAAAAATAATTTCTCAGTGAAAGTTCATTAAACAAATTACTTCCACTATTTTGATTTTTTTTTTTATATATATATCAATAGAGTACATCAAGTCTTTTTAACAATACTAAATTTTATAAAATTTACCAAAAAAATAGCGGATTTAAAGCATTTTTTGTGAAAATACTCAAAATTATGACCGAATCCTGAACACTATTGCACTAAAAAAATTCTCGAATCTAACAGTCTTCCTATTCAGAACTTTGTGGTTCTAGATACCTTTTATTTGCACCCTACTTTTGGGTAGTTATATCAGATTGATAAAAACTTACGGCAAAAAAACCGTTGATTTTTGGCGAAAAGTGATTTTTTTAAATCAAAACTGCTGGCAGACGGTTCCACCGATTTCGATATCCTTTTGGATTTAAGATCATCTTGAATCCAGAATTCAGAATATGAGTGTCGAAAAATTTTTTTTTTTGCCCCTGAACAAAATGATCCACCTTAATAACTAGTAACCGTGTGGCGTTAAAACGCTACCAAAGTAAAAAATACGTAGTGGTAGGTAATTTTGTTTTTTTATTGAGGACTATCATCACAAAGAAATTTGAATTTTTTTTATAGATTAGTTTTTCGTCTTTTTTTAAAAAAATACACAATATTTAAGAAAAAATAAGACCTTATTGCACATCTACAAAGCAAGACCTTTCAGTTGCAATATTCTTGAAAATCGCATCTATAACATAGATTTGATATTTGCGCAGAAATGTGCTTGCGTAGTAAGAATATAGATTACCATATCATTATAAACACAGTGGTCGCATGGTGGAGAACTGTAATTCAGAGTCGGGGTAGAAAAATGTTCAACAGAGTCTATTATATCTTGGTCAGAACTATAAAAAAAGATTGCAGCATCTCAATCGAGGAAAGATGCAATTTCATAACTGCAACTTGTTGGAAAAGTGTTATCGCGATCAGATCTCAACAATGGGCATATCCATATAAATATGGACACAGTATAAGAATAATATATCATTGCTTTGCAACCTGAAACTATATCCAAATTAATGTTTATTATAAGCAGCATTGCCACCAAGTATCAAATTTAAGATTTCCAATTCGTTAGTATGGCCTGTTCTAGTTGTTGTGTGTGTATACGTGCTTTCAGTGTAAGATAAAATGTATTTTTAAATCGTGAATTTTCCGTGTTTCTTGTCATAAGTTGGTAAGTAAAGTTTTTGTATCTTATATAATATAACGTCATGTTTTCAATAATGCATTATAACAATAATTTTAAAAAATATAAGTTCTTAAAAATTAAAAAAGAAAAAGTCCTTGCTTCTTGAAACGCAAGTTACCAATAAATATATTTTTTTCTAGTATAGTTGGTATATATTGTCTAAAACTTATTGGTTAAAACTTCCTCCTTTTAACTTTATTGGACTTAAATTACAGAGACAACTTTTAGCAACGCGAGTTACCGGTGACTCGTATCATCATAATTTTACACCAGTTTCTTAATTCTTATCAATCTTTTTGTGCTCATGGTTTTTTTTTCTGGTTTAGATCAAAATGCCGCTCTCAGCTGCCGAAAAAATGAAGAGAAGAAGGGAAAAATTAAAAAACGAAGGAAAATATGAAGATTAAAAAAAAAAAACACCAGGAGGCTTGTCGAAAGAGTAGAGCAAAGAAAGCAAATAAAATTAACAGCCTGTCAGAATCAATGTTCATTAATATAGGTTAAGTCACTTGAGAGAAAAGCACTCTTTTTCTGCCTTTGCTCGAACTGTCAAAGTAGCTGTTAGCTAAAAATTGTACAAATTCAGGTTTTTTTTTCTTGATTTCCTTTTATCCATTCTGACAGTTCGACCGAGCTTCTCTCAAGTGACTTAACCTGTATTAATAAACCTTGGTCAGAATCAGCAAAGAAAAAGAGTATACTTATTCAAAGAAATAAGACAAGGGCACTGGTACAAAGGTTTAGAGAGAAAAAACTTCTTAAAATTATTCAGAAAGAATCGAATTGTTCATCCTTCAGCTACCCACAGGCTTTCGGAAAAGCGGTGGCACGTACTCGTAGATCTCTTCCTAAAAATCCACTAAAAGCTAAACAGGTTCTTGGCAAGTTGCTAAATGACTTTAACGTGGAGCCAAAAAACTTTCACTCAGCGCAAGGAAATCGTTCATCTGCGTTGAGTAAAGAAGTAATAATTAAAATAATAGAATTATATCAACGTGACGATATAAGCCGACAAGCTCCAGGTTTTAAAGATTTCATTAGTATTCGCAATGAAGATGGAATGAAAGAAAAGACACAGATTCGACATTTATTTGACTCTCTTCTGAAAGCCACGCCTTATTTATAAAAGAACACGGAGCAATTGTCCAAAAGAGCAGGTTTGCAGAACTAAGACCAAAACATGTCTACCTTTCGAATAAACTTCCTCATAATAGGTGCATTTTTTTTTGGCATCGCTATTTCCGCTTAACAACATTTTTCATACAAAATATTGCTTAGCTAAGACAGGATAGTTATATCCGCTTAGCTCGTAGTCGGTGATAGAAGCACTATTGCCAAATCAAAAAATTCTACTTTACGTAATTATTGGCAGCACTTTTTTGGAAAACAATTATGTTTATGTCACATCGGTGAAAAATTCTTATTAGATAAACATAAAATCAATTGAAATTGAATTTTAATCTTTTGAGGAAGGTAAAATGCGGACGCTCTTGACCGCATACAAAAGGGCTAAAGATAATGCGAAGCAGACGGGCGCTACTCCATGCATACCCCCCTATTTTGAGGAATTTGAGGAAAAATTTGACAGCAAGCCATTAATTCCTCTACGAAGGATAGCTACCTTGTCGTGGTGTAGAGGCTTAGGTTGCAATGAAACAATGGGCTATGATGGGGTAATACCGGCTGTATGGGAACGGAGACCTCACTGATACCTGGCCGCCTCAGTGAGTAATTGTGGCCTTTCCAAGGTATGCGGGGCTCTGGCATGGATGACGTACTTTCCCTAGCTACTCGTGGGACTAAAAATGAACAAAACCTTTAAAAACAACAACAACAAGGAAGAATGTACAGAGGCGACAACAACAAAAACTACTACAGACGAAACGGCAACTGCGACGGAAACTGGCAGGTCTAGCATAGGGCGACCTACTCTGACCAAACAGGACAACACCGACGCGGGTGGGGACTTGGACTCAGCGACTCTGAGGATTCTGGGCAGGTTGAGCATTGGAAGTGACACGGAGGAATCGAGCATCCCTCAAGTTCTTCACAAAGTTCCTAGCTCAGAGACTGAAGACGAGCTTCTCAACTCCGACTCCGACGCGACGGTCATTGAGGCGGGTAGTGCAGCAGTCCACAGTAGATCTGCTTCGAAAGAAGCCATGCAACGAAAGTTCTACAGGACTGCTAAGAACTATCTGCTGAAAATGAAAACCGCAGACCCGACTACTCTTACTTCCAGGGACAAGGCTCTCATCAGGAAGCACACGAAGAGAGTGAACACTTTTGAACGTCACTATGCCCCCAAAGCATCGACGAACGAAGCTGCCACAACTCTGCCTGCTTCCACGGATGAGGGTCTTTGCAAGGCAGGTCCATCCAACTCCAATGACGGGAAAAGCGACAAACGGGAGAGGGAAATGGAAGGTAGAAAGAGGAGGAAAAGAGGTAGGAAGAATAGAGGGGACAGAGCTGAACCGTCCCAATCCAAGGTTGCTATAGGTGACAAACGGGATTGCGGTATAGGTGGAAGCAAGGGTGTGAAAGAAGGGGCAACGACGGTTAAGGCAGGTCTTTCCTACTCCAATGTCGTCAAAAGCGGCAAACAGGAGTGTGGAAAAGGCGGAACCAAGGAGAAGGTAAAGCGAGACAAGGTCAACCCAAGGTTACCTCAAACAGGGACCAACCGGGGGTTGACCACGGTTTCGAGAGGAGAACCTCCCTGTACACCTGGTTCCACGGCCAAACGGCAAAGATCTGCGGATGAGGTCGCTGCGAGTTGTTCGAAGCGTAGCAAGACCCGGGGGAGCTTCAAAAACTCAGCAGAGGTCGCTGCGAGTTGTTCAAAGCGAAGAAAAGCAGGGGGGAGCTTCGAAAACTCACCAGAGGAGCTACAAGTAGCCATTATAGACACAACTGACCCAGACGGCTCTATGACGGGGGAAAAATGGCTGCTTGTAGAGAATGAGATCCTTAAAGCTATGATGGCTAGCGTCGAACACGGTGATCCCGACGATTACAAGTTCGACGGTGCTGGTTGGCAACAAGGAGTCAAAGTCGTCGGATGTGGATCGAAGAAATCCCTGGAGTTCCTGACCAAACCCATCGCCAACATTGGTGAAATTTGGAAGGGAGCTTCACTAAAGGTGATCTCCAACTCCACGCTTCCGCTTCGCCACAAGGTATCTGTATGGATTCCTCCTCCTGCTTTGCACGAGGATGCGTCTATTCAGAGGCTTTTGGCGGCGCAGAATAAAAACGCCAGAATTCAGGAGTGGAAGCTGGTCAGGTCGCAGAAGAGTCACGGCAGCGAAGGGAAAATTCTTCTCTTTTCTGTAGACGCTGCTTCCACGGGCTGGCTTAAGGAGCAGTCGGACATGCTCAAATTCGGCCTCGGATCCATTAAGGTGAAGAGGCTGAACCAACAATAGCTGAGAGGAGGAGGAAGCTGCAAGTGATGCAAATCAACCTGCATCACTGTAAGGCAGCGACCGACAACTTGATGCTGTGCATGTCCGAGGAGAATGTCGATGTGGCCCTCATCCAGGAACCTTGGATCATCAACAACAAGATCCAAGGCCTAGGGTCGAAACAATACAACCTGTTTTACTCTACAAATGAAGGTAAGTTAAGGAGCTGTATACTTGCGAAAAAATCTATTAATATGTTTTTTCTCCCTAGATTCAGCAACGGAGACGTAGTGGCAACCAGCGTAGAAACAAGGTCAGCAATACTGATCCTTTGCTCTGCGTACATGCCCTATGAAGAGGCGAACCCACCAGTGCAAACAGTCCGCGAGTTAGCAGAACATTCTAACACAAGCAGGGCATTCCTGGTCATCGGTTGTGATGCTAACGCCCATCACTCGCAATGGGGCAGTAAAGACATCAACAAAAGGGGTGAGTCTATTTTTGAATTTATCCTTACCACAGACCTTATTCTATGCAATAGGGGCAATAGGCCAACATTTCAGAATAGAGTCAGGGAAGAGGTAATAGATCTCACTTTAGCTAGTAACTCCGAACAGATTATAGTCGATATCTGGGAGGTGTCACAGAAGGAGTCGTTTTCCGACCACTTCACGATTCTCTTTACTATTGACTACGATCCCCAATTAAAGAAACATTTTAGGAACCCTTTAAAAACTAACTGGGAAAGGTATTCAGTCTGGATAAGCAGAAATATTGCAGACCCTGACACAGAATACATCCCAACCGATGTATCTATTGACAATGCAGTCGAGTTTATAACGGGAAAAATGAACCAGGCTTTCAAGAAGTTCTGCCCAAAGTCTCGAAGTCGCAAACCTGCAAATGCAAGTTGGTGGACCAGCGACCTCAAAAAGAGGCGATCAGAGGTTAGAAAACTTCACCGGAAGGCCATCTTAAGCAAACTAGAGCAGGACTGGACAATCTACAGATCCATGCTAAATGCTTACACTAGGGATGTAAGAATAGCTAAGCGAACATCTTGGACAAAATTTTGCGAGTCCATTGAGGACACCAGTGAAGCCGCCAGACTTCGAAAGACGCTATCCAAAGACCCAACGGTCCCGGGATACCTTAAGAGGTCTGACGGATCCTGGACAGAATCCAGCCAAGAAACGCTTTTGCTACTCATGGAAACTCACTTTCCAGGTTGTACAGAACCGTGTCAAAACGATGCTAACAACAACTTGGAAATAACAATGCCAGAACCTTTACAAGAACTCCCCAGCATTATTACAAGGTCAACTGTAGAATGGTCGATCGGATCCTTTAAGCCCTACAAATCTGCGGGGCCAGATGGTATCCTACCGGCCATGATGCAACATGCCCTTCCTAGCATCATGCCCTGGCTTATAGCAATCTTCACCGGCTGCCTCAAGACAGGATATGTTCCTAAAATTTGGAGAGATGTGCGAGTTGTTTTCATTCCTAAAGCTGGGAAACCGATACACTCAGCACCAAAGGATTATAGGCCTATTAGTCTCTCATCGTTCTTGATGAAAACGCTAGAGAGAATAATAGATCTTCACATAAGAGAATCTGTGATCGATAATAATCTCTGTAGTGTACAACATGCCTACCTTAAGGGTAAATCGGTAGAAACGGCACTGCATGAGGTGGTTTCGGTCATAGAAGGAACCCTTCATCACAAAGAATATACTTTAGCAACGTTTTTAGATATCGAAGGCGCATTTAACAATGTAAATACAGATTCTATAAGAAATGCTTTAGTAGACAAAGGAGTTAACAGTAAAATAACCCAATGGATTTATAAAATGCTCAATAGCAGACGTATAAGCTCACAAATGGGAATAAGCGTGGTGAGGAAAGAAGCCACAAGAGGCACACCGCAAGGAGGAGTCATATCCCCCCTTCTCTGGCTAATTGTGGTTGACAAAATTCTCACCACACTCACAACTGGAGGAACAAAAGTGGTAGCCTATGCCGATGACGTTGTCATCCTAATATGCGAGAAATACCTGCAAACAATTAGCGAACTAATGTCTGCGGCATTGAATAAGCTATCGCGGTGGGCAGAATCGAATGGACTTGGTGTTAACCCAGTAAAGACCGAACTCGTTCTGTTCACAAGAAGAAGAAAAATAGAAAGTTTCACATTACCGAAACCTAACGGAGTAACTCTGAAGCTTTCCACGGAAGCCAAATACCTTGGAATTATCCTTGATAACAAGCTGAGCTGGAAACGCAACACAGAGGAAAGAAGGAAAAAAGCACTGTGCGCTTTGTACGCTTGTCAGAGGACATTTGGCAGGAAATGGGGACTGCGACCGCACATAATCCACTGGATGTATACAGCGATCGTGAGACCCATCCTTGCCTATGGTGCTCTCGTATGGTGGACGATAACGCATAAAAAAAGCTACTTTAGCTTCCTAACAGGAGTTCAAAGGTTAGCGTGCATAGCAACAACAGGAGCCATGAGATCTAAGCCACAGGCGGGTCTAGATATGATGCTAAATCTTCTTTCCGTAGAAGAATTTCTTAAATGTTCGGCGACCAAGAGCGCGATTCGCCTCAACGAATCACGAGCCTGGAAAAGCAGCACATTCGGACACGCATCTATTCTAAATCTCTTTGGAACCGAGGAATCGAAAAGAGCAACCGACTATATCATACCCAGTGTAAGATTCGGTACAGAATACACCACATCCATTCCCAGCAGACAAGAATGGGAAGAAACGGCTGTAGAATCCTACGGCAATCTCTATTTATATACTGATGGTTCCAAAATGGAAAACGGAACTGGATCGGGTGTATACTGTGAAACGCTACAAATCAAAGAGTGTTACAAACTCCCGGATTACTGTAGCGTTTTTCAGGCAGAAATATAGGCTATTGAAAAAGCTGCACGGGCCATTTACAGGAAAAATCTTACCCCTACAAGGGTAGTAATTTTTGTGGATAGCCAAGCGGCCATCAAAGCACTGAGCAGTAAAACGACGAAGGCTCGAACGGTGCAAAACTGTAAACTTGCACTGAACAGTATCTGCAATACCCACAACGTCACTCTCTCCTGGGTTCCCGGACATAGCAATATTGAAGGGAACGACGCAGCAGATGAACTGGCAAGGCGTGGAGTAACCGCAAGTACAAACAGAGCTGACACAGATGTGCACATTCCAATAGGCGTCGTCAAAAGGAGTATAGAACTAAAAGCCAGAGATATTGCCAACACAAACTGGGCTTCCAGAGGTGACTGCAATATATCTCGAAGGCTTTGGCCTGAGCTAAATGAGAAAAGAACTAGAAGCCTTCTGCTTTTGGTCAAACGGGAAATCCGGATCCTTGTTGGAGTTCTAACGGGTCATTGCCCCATTGGGGTAATGGCCAATAGAATAGGTATAACAGCGCCAGACTTTTGTCGGAGCTGCAAAGACCCGGAGGAAATAGAAACAATAACTCACCTACTATGCGAATGTCCAAGTCTACAGAATCGTCGACTCCGACACATGGGGAACAGATTTTTCAAAGACTTGGAAGAGTTGGTGAACACACCACTGCTAGACATCTGGAGGTTCATAAAAAGCACAGGATGGTTTGAGGAACAAATCGGAACAATGGTTTAACTTGGTACCACAACTATAAAAAGGGATTCGTAATGGACCTATAGGCCCCCGCGGAAGCGCCGGTAACGGTGCACGACCCTTCATACCAAACCTAACCTAAGCCATTAATTTCTAATGCCCATACGATACACCTGGAAAGAGGGCCCATTTCGTGTCTTAATGACGGCCATTCAGACTCAAACTTAAGCCTCAACTCTGAAGATGTAGAAGTAGAGTTTCTATTTGAGCCAATAGAAGTGCCAACATCGCCAGTATTAGATCCTGAGTTGCCTTCTACGTCCGCTGCTGTTCGAAGCATTAAGAGAAAGTCTCCACGTGAGTACTACTATGCTGCTAAGCTGCAGCTTAAAACAAAAGCTGCCGAAGATAAGTTGGCTCAACGTGCGGAGTTTTATTGCACTATGCTGAATTCATTTACTGAAAAGTGGCGTCAAGAAACTGAAATCTTAAAAGATGCTGAAAATAAAAAAACTCCTGCTGAAAATAAAAATTTTTTTAATAAAACATTTATTCAAAATGTCGTTTAATCTTTAGGCTGTTCAATGCAAGTCAGAGAAATGAACAAGTCTTCTTGAAGAGTAAGCCTTTTCAAGTACTTGAAAAGAACTATCCATACTTGAAAAAGCTCTAGCCTGCATACAAAAATTCCAAGCAAATGCAAGTTATTTGCTTTCTCGTTGGTCTCGCTTGTTGAGGCTTACTTTGCCGGGTCCGAAAGTAAAAAAATTATTTAGATAAAATTTATATTAATTTGAGACTTTTTTTCCAAAATGTGAATATTGTAAATAACAATGCTCAGTATTTGACAAATGGATCGCAATGCTGCCAAGTTTTGACGAGAAAATCCAAAAAAATTAAATTATCTCTATTTTTTTCGAAAGTTTTAAATAGTTTTAACTAATATTACTCTGTGAGCTACATTTTTTAAACATAAAACAAGTGAAAAACTCAATAATATTAACTAAAACCACATATATACACAAACTCAATCAATCCTAATAAAAATAAACAAAAACTAATCCTAAGAAAAAATTAGAACTTTTTTGTGGTCACTCTTTGTGCATTTTTTTTTGCTTTTCGCTCTTTGTGCATATAGACCTATAGCTTTCTCTATCTCTTACTGCTGACTATAATTCTGTGAGCATGACACCTTCGCCTATTCAGACTCGCCAACAACGTGAACAACAACAACTACTACGTAATGGCAACAAGACTGAGGGGACACCGAAAATGATGGTCAAAGCAGCAACGCAACATTGTTCAGCGCTCAACTTTAGGTCTTAGAAGAGCGATTTACTGCAAGTGCTAAACAAGAAAATGTCCAACTGGAAAAAAGACTAAGTAGGTGTTCATACATCAGTCAAATGATTGAAGTATATCGCGATTTTTTACTCTCTTTAACTCTCTCTGAAAATATTGATTGACGCTTGCTCACACACGATTTTTTGATTGAAGCTCCGACGCAGGCATTTGTTACTTTTCTGCTACCTACTGTTTTGTGAATTCATATCGTGCTGTGTGATAACTTTATTTGGGTGCTTATTTTATTAAGTTGTTTTGTGTGCATAATAATTTTACAAAATGGAAAACAATAGCGGAAATATAGTTGATCTTTTAGGATTAAAACTGATCACATTAGAAAATCAATACGCCGGAAATTATACCTATTTGAATGACCATCGCATGCAAGTCATAAAAAAACAAAAGAATTAATGAAATCATGGCAGGAACTAAAGAAACAACACCTCTATTTTACTTCAAAAAACTACCTTTGTTTTCAGTTAACTACTTTTCTTGATATAATTGCCTACTAAAAAGCAGACAAGTAAAATAATGCAACCCTTTGACTGATTGATGCAGGTCTGGAGCTCAATCAAAATTTTGACTGACGAGAGAAGATTCTGGAGTTCATTTTCGCTCTGAGATAAAGTTCATTTTTTGTACATAGGAAAGCAACAACAAATTTTGATTGATTCAATCATTTGACTGACGTATGAACACCTCCTAAGACAGCATGCGGATGAACTCTTCAAGCGTCTCTCACTAATTCTTACTGACAAATTTGAGAAATTGGAAAATGAAGTAAGCTCAATCCAACAGCAGCTTAATGTGAAATTTTCTGAGTATGTAGGTGTTCATACATCAGTCAAATGATTGAAGTATATCGCGATTTTTTACTCTCTTTAACTCTCTCTGAAAATATTGATTGACGCTTGCTCACACACGATTTTTTGATTAAAGCTCCGACGCAGGCATTTGTTACTTTTCTGCTACCTACTATTTTGTGAATTCATATCGTGGTGTGTGCATTACTTTATTTGGGTGTTACTTTTATTAAGTTGTTTTGTGTGCATAATAATTTTACAAAATGGAAAACAATAGCGGAAATATAGTTGATCTTTTAGGACTAAAACTGATCACATTACGAAATCAATACGCCGGAAATTATACCTATTTGAATGACCATCGCATGCAAGTCATAAAAAAACAAAAGAATTAATGAAATTATGGCAGGAACTAAAGAAACTACACCTCTTTTTCACTTCAAAAAACTACCTTTGTTTTCAGTTAACTACTTTTCTTGATATAATTGCCTACTAAAAAGCAGACAAGTAAAATAATGCAACCCTTTGACTGATTGATGCAGGTCTGGAGCTCAATCAAAATTTTGACTGACGAGAGAAGATTTTGGAGTTCATTTTCGCTCTGAGATAAAGTTCATTTTTTTTTTTACATAGGAAAACAACAACAAATTTTGATTGATTCAATCATTTGACTGATGTATGAACACCTACTATGACTCTAAAATACATTCGTTGGAGAATCAAGTCAGTGCTCTCTCTTCTATTTGTGGCGATTTGAAATCACAATTGTCTACATTCTGTAGCAGCAACAATAACTACAACAACAAAAACAACAACAGTAGCTCTAGTTCTAATAACAACAATAACTCTGACCATGCGTCGGACGCTGTTTTATTTGGATTACCGCATATTGATGGTGAAAATATTAAAAGTACATTTAACCTAATATGCCGATCTATTGACTTCATGCCGCCCCCCGTGAAAGGTATCTTTCGAGTTAAGCCCAAAACAAGCAACCCTAATCCTGTGGTAGTTATTAAATTATATACACCATTTGATCGTAATCGTATGCTAAAGGCCTTTGGAGAGTATCGTAGGCGGGCAAAAAAAGCAGTCAATCTGAGGGATGCTGGAGTTGATTCTGATTGCAATGTTTTCATTCACGAAAGCCTTACTCTGGTGACCAGAAAACTTTTACAAGTTGCCATCAATTACAAACGCAACAAACGTTTATTTAATGCGTTTACTTTTCGTGGCTCTGTCTTTATTCGTAAGTCAAAGGGTGCTGATGGAATTAAAATTAGCTGTGAAGATGATCTTCAGAAAATTGTATGTGGTGCTACTGCTGTCGAGGGATGCTAGTAATTTATATATCGTATTAAAATGTATCTTTTCAATTTATCCTTATTTCTCAAATATTTACGTACTTCTTTGGCTTAAAAAACACTCAGTGCCTATAACTTTCTTTTTACTTTTTGGTCATCTTATTTGTCTAAAATTTCTTACTTTTTTCTTTTTCCTGTGTATGTCTTCAATGCTCGGCTCTAACAGTTTGTCATTAGGCAATAATGAAAATTGTAAATCATTAATTAATATTTTATGTAGGCAACATTGCAGTCTCAACATTATCCACTTTAATGCTCGAAGTTTAAACGCAGCTAAATTGGACTACATTAAATACATATTTTGTAATTCGTTGGTTGATATTATTTGTGTTTCTGAAACGTGGCTGTCAAATAATATTTGTGATACAATTTGTGATATAAATGGCTTTAATGTATTTAGACATGATAGATCTGTAAAAAAAGGTGGGGGTGTTGCTGTCTATTGTAAAGCTAATCTGAATGCGGTAGTTCTGAGCAAATCTAGTGATCCTGGAATTGAATTCATTACTATTAGCATCACAGATGGTAGTACCAAAATGTTATTGTCTTGTGTATATAACCTGATTAAATGTCATCCTGTGGATCCTTTGTTTGCTGATTTGCAAAACTATGGTGATTTCAATGTCAATCTCTTGTCTAATGATTCTAACCTACAATCGTTCTTTGACAATATATCTTCAGCAGGCTTATCAGTAGTTAACACAACTGAACCCACTAGATTCTCTAATAATGCTACTCCAAGTCTTTTGGATTGTTTCATAGTGTCTGACCTGTCTCTCGTTTCTCTATTTGATCAATTATTTTTTATATCTCATCACGATTTAATATTTTGTTCGTTAAATGTAAACATGTCTCGTAATGTTCTTCCTACCTCTTTTTCGTACCGTGATTTTAAAAATATTAACTATTCGTCATTGTATCATGATTTGTCACTAACCTCATTTAATGATTGCTGGAATCATAGCTCAGTTGATGAGAAGCTTTGTTCCCTTACAGCTCCTGTGAAATACTTGTTCGCAAAACATGTTCCTCTGCGGTCAGTACGCTTATTGAATCCTTCTTGCCCTTGGTTCTCAGTGCATGTTCTTAATGCTATAAAAAAGAGAAATAAGTTACACAAACTCTGGAAAAGATTACCTTCATCTGCTAATTGGGAAAGGTATAGGTTAGCCAGAAATGAATCAGTCCACCTAACAAGGCAAGCTAAAATGTGTCCCTACCCACCAAAACTTTGTGGAGTAACATAAGTAGTCTTGGAGTGAGAAAAAAGAATTCCCCTGCTATAATTGCTGACCCAGATTTACTAAATGACTACTTTGTTACTAACACCGCGCCGTCTAATAATACCCAGTCTCACATTCCAGGTTCATCTATTCTGGATTTGTTTGAATTTATACCAGTTAATGAAATTGATGTCGGTTATTGTTTGATGCGAATAAGTTCTAATGCAGTGGGTGGTGATGGTATTCCCATCAAATTTTTAAAAATGTTGCTGCCTCATATCATAAGTCCACTGACACATATAATAAATCACTGCCTTATATCCTCCTCTTTCCCTGAAATTTGGAAAACTGCTACTGTTTTGCCGGTGGCAAAAAAACCAAACCCGTCTGGACCTTCTGATTTCAGACCAATAAGCATACTTTCCCCTTTTTCTAAAGTATGTGAAAAATTATGAGTCATCAAATCAATGCATTCTTGCATCCTAATAATCTCCTGTCTTTTTATCAGTCTGGTTTTCGAGTAGGGCATGGGTGTGCTTCCGCAGTTATTAAAATACTTGATGAGATACGACCTGATTATGATGCTGGATCTTTGTCTCTACTTTGCTTGTTTGACTTTTCCAAGGCTTTTGATAAAGTTAGTCAAACATATCTATGTCAGAAACTAAGGCAACTTTTTGGATTTTCTAACAGTGCAGTAAGTCTTATATCTTGTTCTTTGTCAAATAGACAGCAAAGAGTTAAAGTTGGCCAAATGTTCTCTCTACATAAGCCTGTTTCAAGTGGAGTTCCTCAAGGCTCGATTCTTGGCCCATTGTTATTTTCTATCTTCATTAATGACATACAGGGTTGTCAATATTCGAAGCGCCCATTTTATTTTTAAATAAATCAAAGAAACCACAATTTTTTGTCTGTTCGTCATGAATATCATTTAATTGGGTTCAAGTAGATTTGCTTACATCATTTCTTGAATATGATATCTCGTAAATGGTCGCCATTGGCCTCTACGACATATTGTGCCCGTTTTGCAGCATTTTCCATGGTTTTCTTCAACATTTCGATGGGAATGGCGGTTATTTCTTGACGGATGTTGGTTTTCAGCTCTTCTAGGGTCTTTGGCTTGTTGACGTAAACCTTTGATTTCAAATAACCCCACAAAAAGAAGTCTGGAAGCGTTTTGACATCAAACGGCCAGGGAACAATTGCTTCAAAAAATCGATTGTAGTGCGGCTTGTGTGTGGTGGCGCTCCGTCTTGTTGAAACCAGTAGTGCCTGATATGCTTTCGACGAACGATTGGCATGAAAAAATTGTTTATCATATCGCGATAACGCTCCTGATTGACAGTAACTCTGTGGCCATTATCATCTTCGAAAAAGAACGGCCCAATGACCATTTTAGCACAAACGCCGCACCAAACAGTGACTTTTGCATCCTGAAGAGGTACCTCTTGAATCTCTTGTGGATTTTCAGTTTCATACAAACGATAAATTGTTTTCTTGGAAGGCGCACTTTTCACTTTATTTATTTTTTTGAAAGCACGTTGAGTTTTCACTATTGACTTGTTCTGTTGAATGTAAATTTCAACAATATTAGAGAGTTCGCGTGGCGTGTACTGTTCCATTGTAAACATTTGCTTGGAATGACGCTTCAAACGCGGTATGTCATTAGTCGATTTGGCATTACTGCGGAAAGTTACAGTATTGCCAGATGGGCGCTTCGAATATTGACAACCCTGTATTTACTGTCTGCAATTATTCATCTATGCATGCATATGCCGATGATATACAACTTTATCTCTCCAGTAACATCGGGCTCGTAGATAGTCTCACTGGTAAACTAAAGGGTGATTTTTTAAGAGCTTGATAACTTTTTTTTAAAAAAAACGCATAAAATTTGCAAAATCTCATCGGTTCTTTATTTGAAACGTTAGATTGGTCCATGACATTTACTTTTTGAAGATAATTTTATTTAAATGTTGACCGCGGCTGCGTCTTAGGTGGTCCATTCGGAAAGTCCAATTTTGGGCAACTTTTTCGAGCATTTCGGCCGGAATAGCCCGAATTTCTTCGGAAATGTTGTCTTCCAAAGCTGGAATAGTTGCTGGCTTATTTCTGTAGACTTTAGACTTGACGTAGCCCCACAAAAAATAGTCTAAAGGCGTCAAATCGCATGATCTTGGTGGCCAACTTACCGGTCCATTTCTTGAGATTAATTGTTCTCCGAAGTTTTCCCTCAAAATGGCCAACTTTTTGTTGCCAAAAATGGAAGAACTGAACTTGGTTGGCATGTGGTTTCAACAAGATGGCGCTACATGCCACACAGCTCGCGATTCTATGGCCATTTTGAGGGAAAACTTCGGAGAACAATTAATCTCAAGAAATGGACCGGTAAGTTGGCCACCATGATCATGCGATTTGACGCCTTTAGACTATTTTTTGTGGGGCTACGTCAAGTCTAAAGTCTACAGAAATAAGCCAGCAACTATTCCAGCTTTGGAAGACAACATTTCCGAAGAAATTCGGGCTATTCCGGCCGAAATGCTCGAAAAAGTTGCCCAAAATTGGACTTTCCGAATGGACCACCTAAGACGCAGCCGCGGTCAACATTTAAATGAAATTATCTTCAAAAAGTAAATGCCATGGACCAATCTAACGTTTCAAATAAAGAACCGATGAGATTTTGCAAATTTTATGCGTTTTTTTTAAAAAAAAAGTTATCAAGCTCTTAAAAAATCACCCTTTAAATGAAGATTTAAGTAACATATATCACTGGGCTTGTAACAATGGACTTCAACTCAATGCAGCCAAATCTTATGTTCTACCAATCTGTAAGAATAAGCAATCCTTGAAGTTATCCCTGAGCTATACATTGGTTCTACCAAGCTTAATGTTATGTCGAAAATTGTTAACCTTGGTTTTAGTATAAATTTGTCCTTGTCTTGTAAAGATCATGTAAACACTGTAGTCCAAAAAGTTTACTTTATCCTACGTAATCTAAGAATGTCTGCTAATTGTTGTACTCTTGAAGTTAAAAAACTACTAGTGAAGCAACTTGTTTTGCCTGTAATAACTTACTCGGAGGTAGTATACAGTAAACTAGATTCGTCCTTTATGTTGAAACTTAATATTGCGTATAATTATGCTACTCGCTTTGTGTATGGCTTAAATAAATTTGACCGTCTGTCAAGTTTTAGATATGCTATTCTTGGCTATAGTTTGTCTGGCTACTTAAATGCTAGGAACTGCATTTATCTCCACAAAATTATACATACTAAAACTCCTCATTACCTTTATGTAAAATTACAGTTCAGCGTATCGAGAATTGTAATTTATTAATCATTCCCAGGCATAGCTTTCTAGCTAGTTCTCATCTTTTTTTGGTTAATGCCGTAAGACTATGGAACGAACTGCCTCGTCGACTCAGAATAATTACGCAGAAAGAAATTTTTAGGCAGTCTATTCTTTCACACTTTTCTTCTCACTGAATTCTACACTAAATCTTTCTTCTGATTTCTTTTTTTCTGCTTTTCCCCCCCATTTTTAATTTCTATAGTTCTAAGCTAATGTTTATACTACTATTTTTGCATACTGTTCATATAAACTATAAGTACTCATCATATTTTTATCAGTTTTTATAGCTCTACTTCTTTTAATTTTAATTTAAAAATCTGTTGTTATTTCTTTTTAATTGTTTTTAATTGCTTTTATCCATTGTACTGTAAAATAACTAGTTCTTATTTGTACTCATTTTTATATGAACAAATAAATATATGAAATAAATATGATTTAAATGCTAAGCGCCGATAAGCGTTTTTTTGAACAAGCGCATATAGCGATGCCAAAAAACGCACCTATTGTATGCTTGTGCAAATATCACGAGAACTACGCCCTAGCGTTAAACTCACTGCACAGCGTTTGTGAATGCTCTAGGTACACACAGGACTTTATTAGACTCGTCACTTGAGATAATCCAAGCAAAGAGTGCTGGTTAAATTATTGTAATATCTGCAAACCAGTGTTGAAAGAAAAATTAGAAGAGTGGACTTGTGATAATTTATCTATTGAAGTTTCCTGGTACGTGTGGAAGGACCATAATGGCAAACTGAGCAAGCTTCAAGAAACAGATACAGTTACTAAACTCATTGAGCACATTTTGGAAATGACTCCGAAGAACATTCTTATATTAAACGGTGGCAAGCTGACTGCTTTCAAAAAGACAGACTTGCTATATCTGATAGCTGGATGTCATGGCACTAATGCAGGTGGATTTTTCTGAGAATTTCACATGCATTGCTCAAGATAAAATTAAGAGTTTTCATTGGGTACAGCCTCAAGTAAGTCTGTTCACTGTTTCGCTATGGTTTTTTAGAATACAACATCCTATCGTCATTGTGTCTGACGATCACCAACACGATAAAAAAACATTTGTAATATATATAGACAGAATCTTGAAGGAGCTTCTAAAGGGTATTAAAAAAAGTGTACATATGGTCTGATGGACCAAGCTCGCAATTTAAAAACAGATTTATTGCTAATAGCATTAAAATTCTAGAAGAAAGAAACAGAGTAGGTTTAATTTGGAATTATTTTGCAACATTCCATGGAAAGGGGCCTGTTGACGGCATAGGCGGTGCTTTAAAGAGAGTTGTTCAAGACAAAGTTATGAAGAGAGAAGTAGTCGTCTTCAACGCTGAGCTATTTGTCAATGCAGCCAAAGATTCTTCTATAAATGTTATCAATGTTTCACCAAAACAAATTGACGAAACTGCAAAAGAAATTAATATGGAGTTAACATTTTCTGAAGCTACCGTAGTCGTCGTAATATCCAAGTCATTTAATATACTAGCAAAATGGTAAGCTTCAAATGGCCCAAACATCAAAAGAAGTCAACATGGGCATCAAAGAAAAAAACCTCCTATTACGAAGAACTTTATGGATCTGGAAGTGACAGTAATAGTTATGATGATAATATATCATTATCTGTATTAAGATCACAATTGAATGCACGAAGTAGTTCCTTAGTATTATAAAATTTTTATTTCCTTATATAATTGCAATTTTTGTTGACTAGAGCTAGAAAAGGCTCTTTAATTTAGTATGGAAATCGATAGTAATGCGAGTTACCAGTTTCTTGTAACGCGAGTTACCCGTAATTTTCGGATTATTGCAAAAACTGTAATTCAATATTGTTGTTTCTAATAAATAAAATCATGTTTAAATCCTGCTGCTTTTATTAATGTCTTATACAAAAAAATCTACCCACAAATTTCGCAGAATTTTTCGAAAGAAATTTACTCTCTGAACCTGTTGTCCAAAAATGGTAACACGAGTTGCTTGCACAATTTAACATTTCACTGGATAAATATTATGTTACCACCGCATTTTTATAGTTATCTAGAACATAAAAAATGTGTTATGCTCGTAAGGAATTCAATTGTATCAGTTTATCTAAGTACTTAAAAATAAAAGCTTGATAAAACTCAATAAATTTATCTGCTTGTAACGCGAGATACCATAGAATCACCCTGAACAGTTCTTCGCTTTTAAAATTAGGTCGAGACGAGGCCCAAATTTTATTAACTCAAAAAAATTTACTAAAATAAAATGCATAGGCCTAAACCCACATAATATTTACAACAATTTTTTGTGTGTTGTAATTCGCCGATTTAGTGTCCTCAAAAATTTCGACATGTAAACTGACGACAGCGCTGCCAGCGTTGTTGATTTTGACGAAGAAATACGTCTTACAGTGCGGTTTGTATGGGGGTCATTTTCATAAATTTTTTCAAGCTCATGCTAACATTTTTGGGAGAAACTTTAGAGTATACCTACAGCCTTTAATATTCAAAATACATTAATACAGTAAGAACTGAGATTTTTTTATAGTACAACATAAATACATTCAATATAAATATGATAACAACTGTTTCGTGAATTAAATTATCTAAGGATACATTACAAGTTTATAAAAATAGCACATTAAAGAGTTAACGGAAAATATATATATTTAAATAAAGTTTAGAGGCAAGAAAAATAAGATAGAATAGATTGCCTTAAGATACCTCGCATTGTCACTTCTCTCAAATTTACACAAACCAAATGCATAGCGCGTAGCAGGATTAAAAGTTTTTACAGAGAAGAGGAGTCAAGCTTACTAAATACCAATTCTGCATGGGTCATCACAGGTACTACCAGCTGTATTACCAATTTACGTTTAACATTGACAAGTAACACTAGCGAACATTCTCAAATTACGAAGGACATAATACACTTTTTGGACTACACTATTAATGTGATCGATACACGACAGAGTCGAATTTAATAAAAACCAAGATTTCGCATTTTCGACACTAATTTGAGCTTGTTAGACCCAATACACAAGTCAGGGATATTTTCAACACAAGTTCTATATTAACATATAGGTAGAACATACGATTTGGCATCATTCAATTGAAGACCATTGCCTTTGTACCACTCACTGATGTTATTAAGATCTTCATTCAATCTGTAACAAAGATCATCAAGTAGCCCAATACGCCGAGAAAGATACAATTGAACATCATAAGCATATGCATGAACAGAAGAGTGTTTGCAGACTGAAAATATGTCACTGATAAACAATAAAAATTAAAGTGGACCAAGAATAGAACCTTGTGGAACACCACTTAGTACCAATTGATACTGCGAAAAATTATTCCCAACTTTAACTTTTTGGAAACGATTAGACAAGTTACTTGACTTTAAATTGACAGCACTTACACTGAATTCGAATAAGAGCTTGTGTTTTTGACACAAATATTAATGGTTTACCTTGTCAAATGCTTTTGAAAAATCAAGCAAGCTTAGCAATGTGATGTTACCAGCATGATATTCAGTCCTTATGTCATCCAAAACCTTTACTACAGCTGAGGAACACCCATGCCCTGCTCGGAAACCTGACTGAAATGGGGATAGAAGTTCTTTATCCTGAATATGACTATTTATTTGTTGAGCCATTAGTTTTTCACATATCTTTGAAAGAGGCGAGAGAATGCTTATAGGCCTGAAATTTTAAACCCATGAAGGGTTAGTATTTTTTTGCCACAGGTAACACAATAGTTACTCTCCATGTATCCGGGAATGAAGACGATGTTAAACAATAATTAATTAGGTGTGTAAGCTGGCTTATTATATGAGGACTATAATAAATCAGCTATTATAAGATTTTTGTGAACTTAATCGGAGTTTCGTCTTCGGAGTTCAACTGCATCACACATTTTCCAACATCAAATTCATTTACTCTTTCAGGGCTGTTGGTATGAAAACTATACCACTTATTTAAACATGTTTCCTACATTTTGTGTGCATTGGTATATTTCAAATACCAATTTTGTCAAATACCAAAAAAAAAAATTCTTCAAGTGTGAGAAAAAAAGCAAATATAGATTTTTTTAAGCTCAAAATGTGTTAGCCATCTGAATGACAAAACAAATAAAAAAAAACGTTGGTGGTACTCTTACTTAATTAGGTGGCGCCTTCAACTATAAGTCGGTTTTCATCTGGAGTAAGAAATTGCGCTTGCTGGCGCTAGTTGGAAGCTCCAAGTTTCGTCAGGTTGTCCTCTACTTGGTCCTTCCAACGGAGATGCGGTCGTCCTCTTCTGCGTTGACCGCCACTGGGTACAGAATCGAATATTTTCTTCGTTGGAGCGTCGTCTTCCATCCGCCCAACATGACCTAGTAAGCAAAGCCGATTGATTTTTATGCGCTTTACTATGACAATGTCGGCGTATAGCTCATACAGCTCATCGTTCCATCGTATTTGGTACTCGCCATTGACACAGTTAATCCGTAGATTTTACGAAGGATCTTTTTATCGAACTCTCCCAAAGTCTTTTCATCAGAGCTGTTCAGCGTCCAGGTTTGTGCTGCATTTTACAGGACGTGCATAATTAGTGACTTATAGAACGTGACTTTTGTTCGTCGAGAGAGGGCTCTGCTTCTCAATTGCCTACTGAGCCCAAAGTAACACCTGTTGGCAAGAGTTATCCTTCCTTTTATCTCTCTAATGATATCATTGGTGGAGTTAATGCTAGATCCAAGATAGACGAAATCCTTCACAACTTCCAAGGAGGTATTGTCAATAGTGACGTGGGTGCCAATACGCTGAGACTGTTTATTTGTTGGCACCAGATATTTCGTCTTATCTGCGTTTACTGCAAGACCCATGTGACTCGACTCTTTTTCTAATTTGGAGAATGCTACACTGACTTCGCGTGTGCTATGGCCGATGATATCAATATCATCAGCATACGCTAGCAGCCGTGTTGCTGCGCTGCTGGTGTTGCTCAGTATCATCCTGCAGAGACGGATTAATTTTGCAGGTATACCAAATTCAGACATAGTGGAGTATAGGTGATTCCTTATTGGACTGTCGAAAGCAGCTTTATAGTCGACAAAAAGGTGGTGGGTGTCGATTTGCTTCTCTATGGTATTTTTCAAGATTTGTCGTAGCGTGAATATCTGGTCGGTGGTAGATTTTCCAGGTCTGAAGCCACACTGATAAGGCTCAATCAGTTGGATTACGATGGGCTTCAGTCTTTCACATAATACGCTAGACAGAACTTTATAGGCGATATTTAGGAGGCTTATCCCACGGTAGTTGGCGCAAATAGTGGGATCGCCTTTCTTGTGGATTGGGCAGAGTACACTGAGGTTCCAATCGTTTGGAATGCATTCTTCCAACCATATTCTGCATAGATGCTCGTGAATGCATTTAAATAGATCTTCGCCTCTGTTCTTAAACAGCTCAGCGGATAGACCATCGGCTCCCGCGGCTTTGTTGTTCTTAAGCCGTGTTATTGCTGTCAAGACTTCATTATATTCGGGCAGCGGAACTTCAACGCTGTCATCCATAATTAGGGTTTCTGGGATATTATCTCTATTGGCGGGATTGTTGTCATCATCGCCAATTAGAAGACTAGAGAAGTGTTATCTTTATAATGTCAGTGTACTCTGGATATCTGCAGCTAGATTCCCATTTTAATCCTTGCAGGAAGAAGCCTTGGTCTTAAGGCCATTGGCCAGGCGTCTTATCTTTTCGAAAAATTTCCGGTCCTCTTTTCTGTCGCCATACATCTCAATCTTCTCACACTCGCGCTTTTCTGCCTCTCTTCTTTTCAGCCTGAAAAGATTTCTCTCGTCCCTCCTCTTTTCTCTGTGTCGCTCCTCCAGCACGCGTTACAACCAACTGGCTTTGTAGGTGGCGTTTTTCTCTGCAGTGGCGTTACGACACTTTTTGTCGTGCCACGCACACGCTCCAAAGTAAATGCACATATACGTATTAGGCTTATATAAAAATAATTTAGCCTTGATGCAGATTATGGCAAGTCATCCGTTCACAGGAGTGAATCGCAGGACGCGATGCCGTAATCTCTTGCCAACTACAAGCCCCCACTCAAACTTGTGCTTCTCCGCATGACCGCTGTAGTAGATATTACAGGATGCTTGCCCAGAGCAACCCTGCCCTTCCATCGCATTTCTTGGATTGCAGTGATATCAGCTTTGTATCTTTCCAAGATATCAATCAGTTTGATAGAGGCACCTTCCCAATTAAGAGCTCGGACATTCCAGGTGCATACCCGTAAATCATTTTCAGTTTTTTGTTTGCGGTAGTCGTCATCAGATTTGGGAATCATTTTTCTCATATTTCTTATGTAACTTTTTATTGAAATGGTTTTTTTAAGGTTAGTTGACCCGCCGCTCAAATTAGCCATCAAACTGAAGGATGTGGCCCAGGGAACACCACCTTGAGGTTTTTAGTCGACTTGGGACGATTTCGACATGGATAATGCGGGCCTCGCCAGATTCGCCCCCTGTTCCTCATAATGCTTTAAGATGCAAATACCATTCATAATATAATGCTTTCCAAAGGATTAATTCTTAGTGAAAATAATCCGCACTTTGTATGGTCAACGAAAAAATATCTGTAGAGCATATATCTAAATCGCCTTTAATTTACAAAAAGAGAAACAGCTATGTTTCAAACAATTTTTCTTTTTTTTCTTTTATTTGAAATTTCGTGATTTTTTAACAAAGTAAACATAGCGCAGGAAAGTGATAAGTGAAAATTATGAAATTTCCAGACAAGTTTATTTTGTTTTTGCATTCCAGTACATTTCAGTTAATAACAAAAAAAGCGTTTTTGGAAATTTAAAAATTTTCATTTAAAAGTGCGCTTAACTATCGTTATACAGTGGGTGACCAATTAATAAGAACAACCTTAAAGATGTTAAAAATTCAAAACTGCATTTTAAACTACCTTTAATTTAGTAAAAATTAATGTTTGTCATGAATTCCCAATATTGCATTAGTAAATGCCATGTTATATGAAAGCAGGTTAAAAATCAATTTTTATTTTTTTATTTTAACAACAAAACTAACTTTAGTGTCATTTTTTGATTTATTAATATAACGATAAATTCACATTTCAAAGGTTATCCCTATTGATTTGGCCACCCACGGTATATTAGATGAGTTATTTTTTGTACTGAAATTTTTAAACGTAGTCCGATTCGTGCAGTAAGGGTGTCATATAATAGACGACATCAAAAGAGTTAGGAAACCGGTGATGTCCTGTTAATATCCTTAAAACCCAGTGGGCTCATCGGGAAAAACCTAATTTTGAAAATGTTTTCTTAATGTTTCAAGCTTTGCCAATTTAAAATTATTTTAGTCCAACAAAAATTTCTCAAATTTACCGTTTCTCATGTTAAATTTATCGCTCTTGCCGTTGCCGTTTTCAGAATTAGTGAAAATTGCATTCTTAAGCCGTGAGCGCTTTGCAAACTTGAACTTTAACTCTATTTTTTCTTAATTTTATTTTCAACTCTGCCATAGAACTATACCCCATTAACTCAGCGGAAAAAAAATTAAAGAGGTCTGTAGACAATTTTATTTAGATTTCTAAAATTTTAAATTTTAAAAATTAAAATTTTTTTGAAATCAGTCAATTTTTAGCTATGAAAACTAAGTTATATTGAATTACAAAATATTCAAATAAGTGCAAAAAAACGACATCAAGAAATATAATAGGTATAAGATTTTTTAATGGTTTTAGAATAAGGAAACAACTTTTGGTGCTATTCTATCACTTGTAACACATTTTGCCTTCCTTTCTCAAAGTTAATTATTCTTCCATTGAAGCGTGTCATCAACCCAATGGCTCTTTCTGCAATGTCGTTGACTACACGCATTTTGTTCACAACTTCTTCGGCGCTGAAATACCTTTCGTCGGTAAGCCAGCAACTTGGATCGATATTTAAAAATCTGTAGTACCATTTGGTTTCACGAATAAAGCTTCAACGAATATAATTGTATTGGCTTTAACAAAGTTTTCAATACTTAAATCAGCTACAGTAACTGTGTCCATGTCGATGGAGGCTCGCCTTATTCTTCTCTGGTCGCTATATAAAAAAATATGTTTATATATGTTTGGTTCCAAAAACAAAATATTCAGAGGGAACCGCCTAATGATTAAGAACTTTCCTTCAATAGCATTATTTTTCGATATAAGAAGATATTAGTTGTGTCCAACATTAATATAATTGCTTTAGCTAAAAAACTAACGTCTACATTAATATGCTTGTGACAAAATAGAATTGTGTGTTTCTTTCCAATAAAAATGTATTTGCATCACTGTTAAACTCAAAAAGAACAGAACTCTGCAAATTTAAAACAAACAGAACTCCTTTCTTTTATGTGTTTCGCCTAGACATTCATATATCTGTTTCTTTTGCACTTGCACGAAAAATAGCGGGAACCTTGTTGCTTTATGCGCTTGCTTTTAACAGTTGCCAAGTCTTGGCGTTATTTTAAGTTTTAAGCAGCCGCGCCAAACGTGTTGAAAAGTTTAGCTCTTGTGAAAAGTGTTTCTGAAAATGTTTGTTTAAATTAAAAGTGTTTGTGTTTTAAAATCAATATAATAAAAACAAAATAAACGAAAAATAAGGCGGTTCAGCAGTAAAAATATGTGAGTTTTGAAGCAAGTTTGCTGATAAAGCGGGTGCCTCGCTGGCAAAGTTTCTGGCATTTCTTTTGCTAAAATATGTTTCAAAGTAAATACAGTGTAATCATCGGTAAATATATTATGTTGTTTTTAATTATCGTTTTAAAAATAATTGCTTGATTGCAATTATATTATGTATTCTCCAATTAATATATATTTGTCCGTGAATATTTAATGTTATTCTTGGCTAAATTATATTTCCAAGCAAACAAATAGTAATAGACTAAAAGTGTTCTCAGTCCATTTATAATTACAATATATTTTAATAATAATAAATTCAAACAACAAGTGCTAAGGTACAATTAAATAATGTTAAGATGCAAATATATATATAAAGAAAAATTGCATTAATTAATTACTTGTTTCCAAGAAACATGCAGAAACATATTATACTGCCTGCAAATTATGTTTGGGAAGGCCTACTATTTTTCCTATTATTACCTACTATTACCTATTATTACCTACTCAAATCTACTCAAGGGTTTGGTGTAGCTAAAGAGCTAACGTGTGGCTAATTTACATCAAATATATTTTGTTGTTGTTTAGAGCTAATTTGCTCTTGTTCCCATCTGCCAGACCGGTTGCCCTACATCGTGAATACCACTATTATGTTCTTAATAACTAATAACAGCAAGTTTAGTTAAAATCAAAGCAAAGTTCGAAGTGCTTAAACAAATTTAAATATGCACAAATATGCGGCAACGAAAAATATTCTTTGATTTCAGATAATTTCCAACTGAGATACAGTAAACACATCAACTCGTTCTTGAAAAAATAATTATAGAATGTTATTAAACTGATACTTTACAATTTACAAAAGCTTTCAATGAATTTGCTTTATACATATTTTTATATATAATTCCCAAAAAGTGTTTTTTTTTTTACACTGAACCCCTTACTCGCTCCTTAAAAAAACAACGCTAGCGACAGCGAACAAGAAAGCTCAGGACTAACAAGCCGAGTAGCAACTGTATCGGAAAATTGGTAAACGAGAACGGAAAAGACACCTCAAGATCACGACAAAGCTTTGACCATCCAGTGTAGTTAAACCTAGAAACTCAACAAGGGTTAAACTATAAAAAACTGAAATCTTAAGTCAACATATAAATAAAATAAATAAATCAAAGAAATTTTAAAATCAAATCTTCCTTTATCTTTTTCTTGTACTCACGAAACCTGGAAAGCCGCTGAAGATACCTAGTTAGAAAGTTAAAGTACCAAAAGGATCGTTACAACACTAAAATTTTATTGCTGCATTCTTAAACACTGGTATAATAGTATCAATACAATTATTTCTTTTTAAAATAATTCTGTATTCAGTTTTACACTCGTTCAACCTACACTAAAACGCAAGCTTCTACACTACACTTGTACGCAAACATTATGATGATATACTGTGTGTTTGTTCGTCGAACGGTACATAATGATTACGTATGGTGTTTATTTGTTATGCAATTGTAGTGCATGTGCTTGCATTCTCTTACACGAACAATAGTTACTCTGAGATAGCGTCAGCTTACTACTTATAGTTTAGAAGTACGACCAGTGGCGACATGTTAAATTCTACTTTAGAAGCAAAATATCGATGTGGCAGTATGTTATAAAAAAAACAAACCAAATTGTAAAAAAAATTTATATTTTATTGAAAACTATGATAGCTGAATACCCGGCTTAACTCGGGAGTTGATATAAATAATTTTCAATTTCATTCGTCGATTTGAAAAATCTTTTTACAAACTTTAGATGGAATTTTGTGGTCATCTTTCAAACCGGTAACTTCGGCGAAATGAGCAAAATGTAGCTTCAACATCTTAAAATTATAAGAAAAAGTTAGGGAAATTGTGATTTGAGTGTGCGTGCCGCCGATCGCTTGCAAAAATATATTTTCAAGTTGTATATTGTATTCGATAGATTGCACATTTTTGAAAAAAACCGGAGCTAAAACGAATTTTTGGCAATTCGCGAGGAAACTGGATAAAAATTAAATAAGCATTGAAAATAGAAATGTCAAAACAACGCCAACTTACGACACAACTGACTTGCGCATGTGTTGATGCGTACTCAAATACCACAGAATTCGGCATCAGCTGTCCTGATTTGCGAAATAAAAAAGTATATAAGAAAGTAAATATAAATACACATAAAGAAGAAAAGAAGATATTTATCACCCTTCGCGCTTTGCTACGCCTTACTGTATTTTGTAGTACAGCGCCCTCTGGGGTTCAAGATAAAGCAAAATACATAGCGCCAAAAGACTTATCGCACCCGCAAACCACTTATTAAAATCATACTTATCGGATGAGTTGTTTTGAGTTTTTTGCCAGTTTTCTCTGGTTTTCGATATAGAATACAAAAATAACGCCAAAGCCCTTTCCATACTCGATAATCAAATCCTTTAAATCGGATAAGCGGTCTTTGAGTGTATTACGATTTCTTAAGTGATTTGTACTACAGCACCATCTGGTGTTTAAGATAGATCAGAAAAAAAAGTCCAAGTATCTCCTATGTAAAAATTTTCACGCAAATAGGATGTACAGCTAGGAGTTTTTCGAGATTCTTAAAACACTTGTACTGCAGTGCCCTCTGATGTTCAATATAGAACAAAATAAATAAGTCATAAAAACTACCGCACCCGAAAACCCCTAAACACAAAATTTCATGTAAATCGGATGAATGGTTTCGGAGACAAACTATAATAACAAAATTCATGGAACCAGATCGCAGCGCCACCTACCGGGTCCAATTCCGAATCTAGGGATCCCATCAGGGATCCACTTAAACACACACAAAAAATTTCATCAAAATCGGTGCTGGCGCTTAGGAACAGTTAAATAACATACACACGTACAAATTGTACAACAGCGCCCTCTAGTTTCCGAAACAGAGCAAAAGAGATAACGCCAAAACAGTTGCTCTACACGAAATCCCTTAATAAAATTATTCATCCAAATCGCTTTTTTACGTTTTCACGATTTCGACGTTTTTTCAAATATTTGTACACAGCGCCCTATGGTGTTCAAGATAGAACAGATAAGTCATAAAAGCTCACCATATCCGAAAACCTCTATATACAAATGTTCATGCAAATCGGATGATTTGCCCTCTAGCTTCGAGAAAGAGCAAAAAAGATAGCACCAGAACCCTTGCCGTACTCGAAGATCGCTATTTACAAATTTTCATCCAAATCGGAAGAGCAGTTTTGGAGTTTTTCACGATTTCCTAAGATTTGTACTAAGGCCGCACGGTTTAGGTGTTTTTCTAGGTTTTTGAAAATATTTGTACTACAGCGCCCTCTGGTGTTCAAGATAGAACAGAGTAGATAAGTCATGAAAACTCAAAGCATCCGAAAACCCCTATATACCAATTTTCATGCAAATCGGATGAACGGTTTCGGAGATAAGCTAAAAAAAAAGAATTCCTGGAACCCGATCGAAGCGCCCCTTGCCGGGCCCAACCTTTTTTACTGAATAAAAAGTAGCCTATATATTGACCGAGGGTATAAGGAACCTAGATGTCAAGTTTCATTTAAATCCATCCAGTGGTTTTCACGTGATGCTCTAACAGACAGACAGACAGACAAAAATTTAAAAAATGAGATTTTTGGACTCAGCGTTGTTCAAAATGGTTATCGCAAAAAAATTTCAAAAAAATATTTCTTGTACAGATTTTTTTTACAATTTTATATCTATATGGATATCGTCTGCGAAAGTATTACATTCAGCCCTGTTCTGAGTCCGATTTTGATCGGAATCGGAATTGATTCCGATCGTAGGTGTTCTGGAATCCGATATTTAACTGCGAATCGGAATTGGTCGAAAGGTCGGAATTGACCTGTTCTGCATTCCGATAAATCGGATTTGCAACCGGTTTCAATCCGATCAGCTATTTGGCAACCATTTTCATTCCGATAAAATTTTGCTTTGTTTTAACATGTGAGTAAATAGAAGTATTCTTTATTTAAATTAATAATTAAACTTTATGTTATATTAGAAGAAAGCACAAGAATACTGCCCCAAAACTCCGCGATGGTTTTGTTTATGGAAGAGCATCCAGATATTGCAAGCTTACTCCATTTGGGGCATAGGAGGCGTTCCGCATGGTTTAACATGTTCGTGACCACTTTCAACACTGTGTTTCTTTCTAAAGTTATGCTTGCATCATTTCCCATTGAACAATGATAGCCTCCTTGTGTTGTCTTGTGGTCAGTTGAATAATTGTGGGAATCGAAGATAGCAGGGCAAAAGGTTGAACTTCATTTATAACCAAATAAAGTACCGCCTTATTTAGTCGATATTTATTTATTTTATTTATATATTTATTATTACTTATTAGTAGTACTATAAGAACTAAGTTCTTTTAATGTAGAATATGCAGCGATAAAACAAATACAATATTATTTATAATAACATATTTTGATAAAATAAAAAATTATAGTAAATTAAATGATGAGTATAACTTAAATTCTCATTTAAATGCGAGAAGCAAAAAAAAGAATAGAGGAAGTACGAAGATACAAGAAAAAAAGAAATAAGGAAAAGTAGAGTTGAAGAAAACTTGCAAAGACTTAGTTATAAGAAAAATATTGAAATACAGCACGCCTAAATTTTGTTGTTTCCTTTATACTTCTAACATGGCTTGGTAGAGAATTCCACAATCGAGTGGCATTAATAAAAAACATTCTTGTGGAATCGAGGTTATTAAAGCTGGGTGGGGTTAGTATGTGACTTCTTGTTGATTGACCAAATTGAATTTTTTGAAATAAGTATGGAGGCATCTTATCCGTTAATATTTTATGCAGGAAGATACAATTTCTAGCATTAAGATAATTAACTATATCACATCCAAGAATACATTTTTTAAATTGGGAAATATGGTGAAATCTGCGTAGTCCAAAGACATATCTTGTGACTTGATTAAATCCTAAACTTAGCTTTAATTAAGATCGGGAGTCTAATTTACTATAAACACATTCTGCTTAGGTTATTATAGCTAGTATAAATTGAAGAAGTAGTTTACGCCTCACTTCTACGGGTGTAAATTCTACTGAGACTCTGAGGTTACGTAGGATGTAATACATTCTTCGTAATACACTGTTGATATGGTCAGAACAGGTTAGTGTGGAATTAACATGAAAACCAAGTTTTTTGATTTTCCTAACGACATTTAGCTTTTTGCCACTTAGGATCACATCCGGAATATCTTCAAAACAAACATTATCTTTACTAATATGTAACACATATGACTTAGAGGCATTAAGCTGAAGCCCATTGCAAGTAGCCCACTGCTCTACACTTTTTAGATCCTCGTTTGATCTACATACCAAGTCTTCCATGAGCCCATATCTACGAGAAAGATGTAGCTGAATGTCATTAGCATAAGCATGCAGGGATAAATTATTACATACGCTGAAGATATCATTTATGAAAATTGAAAATAAGAGAGGGCCGACCCTTGAGGTACCCCACTGCAAACAGACGTATACTCCGAAAATTGTTCACCGACTTGTACTTTCTGTACTCTATTTGAGAAATAGTTATTCAGAAAGGACACAGCGCTAACACAAAAACCGTACAAAAATTTCAACTTAAAACAGAGCAAGGAGTGGGTAATCATATCAAACGCCTTGGAAAAGTCAAGTAAGCACATCATTGTTACTAGCCCGTCTTCGTATGCGTATCTTATATCATCCAAGACCTTAATCATAGCAGTAGAACAGCTATGCCCGATGCGAAAGCCCGACTGAAGCGGAGATAACAGATTCCTTTGGGATATGTAGTTCGATATTTGATTAGCCATGATAGATTCACAAATTTTTGATAAGCATGATAAAATACGTATTGGTCTGTAGTCGTTGGGCTCGCTCGGTACAGTTTTTTTGGGAATAGGAGAAACGATTGCAGTTTTCCAAGAGCGCGGAAAGTGGGATGTTGTGAAGCAGTGGTTTATAATATGCGTTAGTGGACTGAGTATAAAAGGTAAGATTTGTTTTAAAAATTTTATATGGATTCCTTCTTCACCAACAGCATTGGATTTTATTTTTTGAACGCTTTTTCCAACATCGCTTACACTTACTGCTGAATACACAAATTCTTGTTCAGTATGATATCTTGGGGTGATCAAGTTGAGATTTCTAAGGTTCTGCGTGCATGACAAAAAATAATTATTAAGGACATTAGGTTCAATATCACAATCAGTCCTTATATTGCAACCAATACCAAGTTTTTTGACATTGTTCCATAAAACCTTGAAAGGAAGAGATGTTTTGAGCTTAAAGGAGAAGTATATCTTTTTAGACTGCCTGATTATATAACTGGATTCATTTCTTGCACATTTATATCTTTCCCATCTTTCTGCAGTGGGATTATTTTTCCACTGCCTGTGTAATCTATTACTTTTATTAATTATACTTTGCACTCGGGTATTAAACCAAGGGCAAGATGGATTTTTTATGGTGACAGTTCGATATAGCACATGGTTATCAAGAAGACTATTAATAATGCTCGTAAAGTTTTCCAACTTTTCATCAACAGTTTCACTATTCCAAACATCATACCATTGAATTGAACAAACATCTTGAATGAGTATTATTTCATATTTTTAAAATCATAATTCGAGAATGTATTTGAGGAAACAGAGCGCGAAAAGTGAATATTTAAAGTACAAAATATTAAATCATGATCAGACAGAAAATATATTTAATGAAATAATAGAACAGATGTTAAGTCAGACACAATGAAATATTCTAAAAGGCTAGGATTATCATTAAAGGAAAACCGAGTGGGCATCACATTACTTACAACGGACAGAGACGGACGTAATACTTTCATATAGACTTTTGGTGTAGTTATCCTCGCACAGGAGATTTACATTAAAGTCACCCAGGTAACAAAAAAACTATAGTCAATAGAGATATCGGAAACTTCAGAAAAAAAGGATTCTAAGCTATTCAACTTGCTACGGTTGTAGACGCACGACACAAATAATTTGGTGGATCATAGACACAAATATTAACGAACTCAACACTGCAATTTACTGATTTTTGAATCAGTTTAGCTTTAAGATTCCTACGACAATAAATAGCAACCCCACTCCCCCTTCTATATAACCTATGATTTCTGAAAATATAATAGTTATTAATACCATAAACAGCATCAGACACATCATTACAAAACAATGTTTCAGACACACAGATTATACAACAACCGACTCTTGAAACACATACCTCATATAATCTAGCTTGTTGAGTTAAGGCTTCGAACATTTAAGTGTACAATTTTTAAACTTGTGTGTCTTCCACATATAACATTCACAAAAGCCCTATTATTAACGCCACGATTGTTTATATTAGGTTGAAATATACAGTATAAAGGCAAGTATAATGGAAACACAAAAAACAGACATGCTGGCACAGTAACAAAGATGACAAAGTATATTTAATATTCCTAATAAGCAAAACACTTCATAAACATACATATATAGTAAAGTACTGAGATAGATACAGATCAAAGATGACAAGAATATGATAAGAGAGATGAGTACCAGAAGATTTGAAGAGTAGTAGACAAATAAGAAAAAACTACATGTAAACATAATATAATACAAGGTTGATTTATAAGGCTGTCGCAAGGCTGATCGCACTCTCTTCTCAGTACCCATAATTGTCAAAACCAGCCAATTTTGTGAATGACTACGAAAAAAAAACGGATGACAAAAGAGAGCACTTGCAGATTTTCTATGAGCTGTCAACTTCGATTTGACAATTATGGGTACTCAATCTCTCCCTTGCGACGACCTTATAAATCAACCTTGATATAATAAAAGATATCGTTCTAGCTTAATTAGTTGTGGTTGTTGTTGTTGTCGTTGTTGTTATAATATTGTGATGTTGTGTAGCTTAAGGTTCCAGCGACGCAGTCAACTATTTCTATCAGGACGGCTACACAGGCCAGTGACAGTGAAAATGCGAAAGAATACGTGTACTGTTCGAATGATTCGAAGAATTTCGAACTTTCATGCTTTCATGCAAGAGGTGCTACACAGGCTAGTGAAAGTTCATTAAAAAAATTTCATCGTATCGAAGGTTCTCGCTGCTATTGAATCACTTTAATTTAATGATTTGTTTTTGAGTTCATTTTCTTTCATTGTTTTTTTTTTTTTTTGTATATGTAATGTAATAAAATTGTATATTTTTCACTTTTATTTGCAACTTTTCACGTTTGTTTCATTTGCTTTGTAAATGTAAACAAGTTATCAGTGTTGCTTCCTGTACGAAATCGAGGAAAACCCGACAGAAAGTACGATTCGAGGGAAAGCCCGAAATGAATCCACCAAAAGTAATTAAAAACAACACTGATATCCCCCTTTTTGACATACACTAGCCGCTGCTGCCAAAATCCACTGGCTCTGAAATTTCGTTGCTAGTAGCGATGAAAGTGCCGTGAAAGTGAATCCAGTGTGAGTGTATTTGTAAAAAAGTGTGAATGTATTGAGTTTTTCGAACTACAGGGCCAGTATACTTGCCTGTGTAGCATGCCTGTATGCTGTTTATTTGATTAGCCTCACCATCACGAGATGCTCTCACGTACACACGCCCACGCAACGTGAAAACAGCGGAAAGTTTGTTGTCTCGCTTCAGCTGATTAGCACATTGCATTATTGCACGATTTGTTTTGGTTAGGCTTTCGTGCAAATAGAATTTTTCGCCTCCTCCGTACCAGGGATGATATTGGCTTTACTGTAAAAGGGCCAAAATTCATATAAAAATAGGGCCAATTTGACATTAATAGGGCTTTAAGATTTAAAAATTGCAACTCAATATCAGAGGCCGTACCAATAATGCATTTTATAATAAAAAGCAAAAAATAATAATTATATATTGACTTTTAAAATTTTGAGCAAAAGGTAATAATTGTTTCTAGTTTTCATTTGTTAGGGCAAAAATAAAAAGCAAAATCTAACCGATAATTTTTTGAGCACTAAATAACTGGTAAGTCTTGATTTTTATTTTTTAAGACAAAAATGAAAAGCAAAATCTGACCGATATTTTGTTGAGCACTAAATAACTGGTAAGTTTTGATTTTTATTTTTTAAAAAACCAAAGTTTTACTAATTTTAAGACAGGAAATGCACGCTCCACGCATGATGACGATGATGATGATGACTCATTTAGAACTGTAATTTAAATGATTAAATGAAATCACTTCCATCTTAAATCAAAAATTTTGGGTTAAAGTGATATAGTTTCAGGTTATTCTTTCAAAATATTTTATTTCACGCTTTGTTTGTAAAAGTTAAAAGACGCCAAAATTAATCTATAGATAAAGTGTTTCTAAAAGAAAATTTTTAACAAAAACATTTTTCTGATAAGTCAATCCTAAATTTGATAAATAAAAATAAAAATTGTAAAGCTTTTCCACAAAAACCACACACCAGATATTTCCATCTTGAAATAGTCGTAGAATGTCAGAAATGAATAAGCAATTTAATGAAGACTCTCCGTCAAGTCTTGCAAGAAGTCTAATTAATGAAGCGGGACTTGGGTTCACTTTTTCATCTAAACTCAACTTGGGAAATAAACTAAGCTTCTTGAAATTACTAAAAAGTATGCTCTTAATGGGACAATGACTGTATTTAACAAAACTTGTTTTACTGAGAACAATTTGAAAGGCGTAGGAAATCTTGCCTTTACAAAAAATACAAACAATAAAAAATAACATAAGAAATGAAATGAAAAATCACCCAACATTTTTCATACGAAATTGGGGTGAATGAAATAAAAAATGAATGGGAAATTCAAAGAAAAAATCACCGAAAAAATTGGACAATTTTGCACATTTTTTAACGAAATTTCGCTTTTTGCTGAGGGTTTTTTTTTTACAAAAACAATTATCGAAATTTCTACCGATTATGTAATTTTTTCGGGTGTTTGTACCAATAAAATTAGGATCTTTTTTGCAAATACTTGAAAAGGAAGAAAGGCCCGAAAAATAAGCTTGTAATTTAGGGCCGAAAAAGAATCAGGCATTTTCGCAAAATTAAAAATAAAAAAACGGCCGAATTTTTGTTTACCGAAAAGTTACGAAATTTCAAATTCATTACGATAAAATGGTTCGCCCTTTTACGGAAGGTAAAATAATATTGTTCCGTAAAAGAGCAAATCATTTTATCATAAAAAAAAAACACCATCTGAACCTTATCCCTACATAATGTCTATGGACCCCTTGTTCATGAATTACTTCAAAAAACAAATAAAATTAATGAAACCTTTGCAGATTTTTTTACAGGGGAATATTAATTTACTACTCAAATCTGTTCTTTTATACTTTGATAATCTTATTTAGAAATAAGGACCGAAAAACTGCTGAAAACTTCGGTCGTAATTTCCATTTTCTTTCGAGTCTTATTTCCAAACCATTCGAGCATTATTTCTTTCTTTCGGGCTCAATTGCCATTTCAAATTCGGGCGTTTTTTCCGAAATTTAATGCTTCCAAAATTTCGGGCTTTTATGCCTTTTTTTTCGGGCGTAAGTTCTAAAAGCCTTATAATACTTGTTCGTCGTCGTCTATACAAGCAACAATATTTTCAATTTAGAAGCAAACCCCTTTGTGACGGGGGGGTTGTGTCATTTTATTTTTGTCAAGCACTACAACGCCGCTGAATTGCATTTTGGAACATTTTTCCAAAAAAAAGTTAAACATTTTTTCGTTTTTATTGTGTAATAATTTTTTATTCTTTTCGTTTGGGGGATTTTTCATTTTATTTTTTCGGCGATTTTTCTTTGGCATATTGAAATCATATACATTAACCAGTAAACTTTTCTTTTAAAAAATTCCGATTTTTTTCGGTAGAATTTTCCAAAAGGGCCTAAAATGAATAAGAAGGGCCTCGGGGCTTTTGAAATGAAAAAGGGCCCAAAAAAGCCCTAAAAGCCCCAAATATCATCCCTGCTCCGTACCCGATGTCGTTGAGTGTAAGCAGCCGCCTGTTTGTTTTTCGAAATGCCGCAAAAGCTTTAAACAAACATTTGCGCTCATATGCTGTTGCAAGCTTGGCGATGATCGCAGTGTTTTTTCTGTTGTTGGTTCGAATTCTAAAGATGTCACGCAGTCTGAGAAAGTCACAAATAAGAAGTGAGCAAACTCTGCTGAAAAAGTCACCAAGGTTTTCATCTGCAGCAGAGGGGATTCCGTGTATGATGACGTCTGTGGAAATAGCATCACTCATGGTGTAAGAAAACCAGGTGGAAGCGAATTTTTCACCACACTTTAAATTGCCACGGGTCTGTCAAAAAATTCTGACAGGGAGAGAGCAACTGTTGATTAGTGCCAAATTTTATTGGCTGCGTTCAATAGGTATAACTTTTGTGCAACCGGTTAATGTGTGTCTGCTGAACGAAAAAAATATCAGTGTAGTAAAATCAGTGCAGTAAAATATCATTCGCCGCACTTTATATTTTTGATACATTTGCTCAACGTATTGAGTATTTCCAGTAAAAAATTTTGATTTTTTTTAAATTAGTGTGCTTTTATTACAAATGAAATAAATAACGCAAAATATAACAAGGAAACACAAATTTTCCCCTATTTGATCACTTTTAAAACAATTGTGTACACAGAAATAAAAAAGGAACGTAAACTGATACCTGATCAGAGACAGAACATGTTGTACCCATTATTCAATTATTATTATTAGGTTGTTCAGATATTTGACGTCAACTTACAAGAATAATAGCTTAAACACATTAACGACGACAACAACATTGCCACATGATTCAATTTTTATAAGGTTGTCCAGATATTTGACGTCTACTCACTCTTATTTGAAGAGGAGAGCAAAAGAGCAATTTTGTAAGGACATAAAAATCACGCCGTTGCCGGAATATCATATTTTTTCATAGTACAAACCAATAAAGATACATTTGACTACTACTTTTTGAAATACTTGCTTGTGTTGAACCAAAATATTATGAGCTTTACAAATGTTATGGTCACATTTTAGACGTAAAATAATATTGGAAAAATAAAACTTCTGAATGTTGTACGCATTTCATACAGAGTTTGTATGAATATTTTTATTACATATTGCACACTGAATACAAAACAGTCACAACTCCAAATTTTTAAATTTCAAGGTGAAGCCAAAAACAATTTTATTTTTGAAGAAACTCCATACAAGGCAATGAGACAAAAATTTTTTTTTAATCTATAGAGACAAAAGATGTGTACAAAATGTATTTGTTGTGTTACAGCCAATGTTTATGATCACTACGAATAGTTTTACATTAAAAAGTAAAAATTTGTAAATTTTGAGTTGTGACTGTTTTGTATTTAGTGTGCGATATATGTATTTTTTTATATTTGAGTAAAAATAAGTAAAAATTGTAGTCAGTTTATGTGTAAAAGTTATTGGAATAATGTTTTCAAAATAGTTTAAAATAGTTTCTTTGACCAAAAGTATAAAAGTAGTGATTTTTGCATTTGTGTTTGTGAAAATCAAAAATTTTTACTTTTTTCCTCTTTTGACAAAAGATAGCTAGATTTGTTCAGTCAACACAGAACTTTTTTTTATATTATATATAAAACTATATTTTATAGTTAATGGTTGTGTTAATATACCTTCTAAGTGTTTCGTGATATAACCATTGTCATTTTTTCAAGAACGTAAAAATATTTTTGATGTAGAATTACGTCTTACAGCACGTTTGTCATTTTTGGGGTCTTTTCCACAAATTTTTCCAAGCACATATGAAATCTCTATTGATTCTTTAAATATCATAGTAAATTCGAATTATTTATTGAACTAATTTTATACTTATTACACATTAAAACTATATTTTGTTTGTTAAAATTTTAAATTTTCAAATTAATTTAAGATATATAAGCTCTTTACTTGCGAAAAATAAAAAATTCATATTTTTCCGAAATATTTATTTCCAATTATTAAACCTAAGATTGAAATAAATTTATCAAAAAATATAGCAAACAAAAAACTCTACGTCTACGATAATATCTGTGTCTTTTGTTTACATAAAATAATGCCAAATATCTGGATAACCTTATAATGGCTGCATTCTATCCGAAAGAGCGCTCAGGTAGCGAAGTAGCATAAAGTCATGGTAGAATTATAAGGTAGGGCCGACTCGGAGAGGAATGAAGTAGGAAGCAGAATAAAGCGGGCTAGATGTCAAAAGCAGCTGTTCATCTCACGTTTCTTTATGTACATTTTTCGCAGCCGATTTTAGGTTAAAATTTTAACAGTTTTTTTTTGCCAATTTAAGACTTCTTTCACATTTTAAAGTTGTTATTACACTGTTTTAATAATATTTTCACTCAAACTATCACAAATTTAACACACGCGACCGCACTACTTGCAACTTGGAAACATACAAATTTTTCTTAATTTGCAATTCCTTGTAAATTCGTCGTTTTGACAACTTACCAACCTTTTCATTATCCACTATTCGTTGACGCGTGAGGACACTGAGCCAACCGGCCCTACCTTATAATTCTGCCATGCATAAAGTGATACTTTCTGCTGAACTATTTTTTTTTTCGAAACGTCAAAAGGCAAACAGCTGTTCGACAATAAATGCTTTTTGTCTCAAATTTATTTTAATTTAATTTTAAGCACTACTAAGCAATTTAATAATTTAGTAATTAATAAATTTAGTATTTGGTATATTTATCTGTCAAAATAAAGTAAGCGTAAGCCGCTCAACTGAAGTAGCATAAAATATTTTCGCTACCTAAGATGGCGACCGCTCAGGGAACGTGTTGTGCGAGCACTTTATGCAACATACCATTCAGCCCGAAAGTTGTTCAACAGCTACGTAGCAAATTTTCCGCTGAATGCAGCCAATGATTGAAACATGATTGTACCTGCTGAACGCAGCCATTTATTTCTGCTGTTTTTGACAGATGCGGGTACAATTTTTGTGAGAGAGGTGAAAAAAACGCTTTCACCTGGTTTTCTTACACCATGGCATCACTCTCATAATTTTTCAGTTTAGCCTTCAGCGCTCTCACTTCACCATCCAGAGTAGGAAAGTATGTTGCTTTTGTCTCTTCATAGGCTTTGTTGTTTTCTACTTGCTTTTGTAGTTCATCCATATTCCTTCTTATCATGCCTAGGTCAGCATATGCAGCTTCGATGACAGTCACTCTCTCTACCAAGTTTCTAATGGTAATCTTCATATTGGAAAGCTCAGCTGTAACTTCACCAATCCTCTGCATCACTCTCTCTTCCGACGCAGCAATCGCTTCAGAAAGTTGCTCCACAATACTCTCCCTCATAAAGTTGAGCTCAGGTCTAAATTTTACAGTTCTACAGACGATATAGGTGTAGTTGAGGTCGATGATTCATCAGCTCTGCCTGAGCCAAGAGGAGTTTGCGGGGGAAGAAATTTGCGGCTGCTTGTAGCACTTCTTGTATTTTTAATTGTAGACATTATTTGTTAATTATTTTAGAGATTATTTATTATGCAAACACGGCGCACAGCGAACTGACAATTAATTTATTCGAAACACAATAGGTTGAAGATGTGGTAGGCGAGTTATATTAAATTTAATGAATTGAAATATAGGTTATATCACGTTAAAAAGCTGGAACCAAACAAAACACGTCTACTCGTTGCGCATAGTGTAACTCTTGTCAATATTGTGCAATAATTCTAAAAGAAAGATCATCAAATGTTTTTAAATAAACCTTACAAGTCGCTACTAACGCTAAATCAGATAAATCCAAAGGATAACTGTATTCGCGCAGAATCCTCCGCTTAACTCTTTCGTCCCTGTTATTCTCATACTCCAATAAAACTGCAGCCAAACTACAATAATTTTACCAAAATTATAATTAATTCAACAAAAATTGTTAAGAATCCACAAATTTGATAAATCAAAAAATTATTGCTCCCAACCTTACAAAACAGCTGATTTTGACATATTCGAATCCTCTTTCATTTTGTTTCGAACAACCCATTTTCGATCGGAATGCAGAACACTGTTTTAGATCCGATCGGAATTCCGAATATATAAATCCTATATAAATTCCGACTATTTCGCAATTCCAAATTTTCGACAATTTGTCGAACATCGAAGTTAAAACATGTCGTCACAGGTCTTCTTGATATTTGCTTGATTAAGTGATATAAAAAAAATATATTTTGCATAAATTAAAAACCTAAAATTATCAGTTTTAAGTGCTTGGACTTAAAAAGAATAAAATAAATTTTAAAATGCATAACTTTTTTTTAAGTATATTCGAAATTTCTAAATCGATACATTTTTTCTTTTTTTGTTAATTTGTAATTACATTTTTATTTCGTCTTTACTAATACACAATTTGAACTAGATTAAAAGTTCATAACAGGGCATTCTAGTTCTGGTAGTCTATGGATTCAAACCTGCTTTTTGTTTGCAGCAACCGAGCTAAAACAATTACATTCAGTAGTTCTTTCCTTTATTTTTACGCTTTCCTCTTAAAACATTTTTTAAATGCACCAGGCTTGCGACGAATTTTAATCTAACGCACAAAACTGAATTGAGAACCGAGGATGCTCTAATGAAGTTTCTTCATTTTCCTTGTTCCTTCGAATCCACTTTACAGTTTGATCAACTTTTCGCTTCCGGTCGTACAGGGCACTCCTTCCATTCTGCTTTTCCGTTGTACAGTTATGCCGAGAGTGCGTCTTTCGCACGTTCTTCGATTTCTTCGGCTGAGTATTGCTGCACCTCCCGCTTATGTACATCATCAGGCTGCAAATTATCACCTGTGCGTAGTAGGCATATATAGAGATATCATCGAATTCCGATGTTTTTCCTGGCTTAAAGCGGCAACGAAAAATATTCATAACGTTGCTTTCTTTTTTCGATTGCTTAAATCTTAAAATTTTCAGACTTTTTTTAATAATTGAAATTCTCGGACTTATCTCTATTCTTGTATTTTAAATTTTATGCAATTTGAGTTATTTTTTCATTATTTTTTATAATTTCCGAATTTATATATACCAAACTTAATTTTTAGGCTTAACAAAAATTTATTTTTGAGCTATAGAGCTATGAGTTCATAATTTTATTTAAAAAGTTTTTGACTACAATGAAAAGTTTCGAAGAACAACGTCAAGAAAATCTAAAAAAAAAAAAAATTCATTTCAATAGGTTGTTCTCTAATTTGTGTAGAGAAACCCAAATGAGCTTGATAATGGAAAAACCTTCGTAGAATAAAAGAAGGTAGATGCATTTCGGAGAGGCAGACTGCCATAACTGTCAAAACGAATTTGATAGCTCATAGAAAATCTGAAAGCGATTTTCAATTGGAAAAATGTACACAAAAATGTGATTTGTATTGATTTTGACAATATTGGCTATGAGAAAGAGAGCGCAGCTTAAAATAAATATACCTTCTTTTACTCTACCATGGGAAAAACTATGTATATATATTCCCGATTGATGAGGAAATCAAAACCAATTTATTACTTACCAATAAATTACTTTGTGGTGAAATCGAATCCCGATATTTCCTCTCATCTCTAAACTTTAACGTTCCGAGGAGAGGATCTAGACATTTTCTTTTTTTTAAGTTAAATCAGTGCAGCTCAAATTACGCTATTCACGACCCCTTACGTTGTATGTGTAGTGATTTCAATAGTAACTATAGTTTGATTAATTTTTGTGACTCGGTGGATATATTAAAACTTCAATTAATTTTACATCTAAACACTTAATTTCATTAAATTTCTATCTCAAATATATTATACTTGGTTAATTATAACGTGATATCGGTCAAATGTTGGCTTTAAGAAATTCAGATTTATCAGGCTATTTTTATAATGAGTTGGGTTTTAAGTGTTCAGGCTACTCCCTGTGTTCATAATTAGACCAAATATTTTGTTGTCACTTGGTTTGAGTGCCAGAGCAATCTTTTCCACGCAAGTTTTCTTGCCTGCGTTGGCCCAAATGTTTGTCCAAATAATAACATTACCACGGTGCTCCTAAATTGTTAAGCGACCCGAATATATAGTATGTTATATTTTTATGCTTGTGCATTTTTATACTTATATATCTGCGTTATGTTTGGGTTTCGTGCAACGAAAGCTAGATGTCGCTAAGCTGCCATTACAACGGACTGCCGAAGCCTACTCCGCTCAACTCTCGGTTAAGCTCAACCAACCAACCTCTGGACTCGACGACGCCGGCGGACTTTGGGCGCATATATCCCACTCCATGCGCGCTGCCGCTGAAGAAGTCATCGGTTTCCGGCGCCCGCAACCTCGGAACCAATGGTACGATCAGGAGTGTCGCATCGCGACAGCAGTAAAAAACGCCGCATACAGAAAAAACGCTGCAGTCAGCTGCAACGCGAGCCGTGCGAGAAAACTACCGCGAAAAGAGGAAGGAAGAGAGGCGCCTTTTCAGACGCAAGAAAAGAGAGCAGGAAAAGCGTGAGCGTGAGGAACTAGAGGTATACCAGGGAAAGAAGGATGCACGAAAATTCTATCAACAGGTTAAGCGTCTAACCCAAGGTTTCAAGCCCGGAGCATCCACTTGCAGAGACGAAAATGGAGATCTGAATACGGATACACAGTGTGTGCTTAGATAGTGGAGACAGCACTCTCCAATTTACTTACTGGCGACGATTCCACCCATACCGCCCATCGAGAGCGCAGTTCAGTGCCACCAACCGACGATGACAGAGTGGAAGTATCACCATCTAGCCATGAAGAGGTTCGAGTTGCTATCCAACGACTCAAAAACAATAAAGCAGCGGGTGCTGACGGCCTGTCAGCTGAATTGTTTAAAACCGGCGGCGATGAATTGATAAGGCGCATGCATCAGCTCATCAGCAAAATAAGGCTAGCAGAAAGCATGCCCGACGATTGGAACCTCAGTGTACTGTATACTTAAGAAAGGAGACCCTACAATCTGCGCTAGTTATAGAGGTATCAGTCTTATTTCCATCGCATATAAGGTTCTCTCAAGCGTACTGTCTGAAAGATTAAAGCCGACTACAAAAACACTGATTGGACCTTATCAGTGTGGCTTTCGACCTGGTAAGTCCACCATAGACCATATTTTCACGCTACGACAAATCCTGGAGAAAACCCACGAAAATCAAATTGACACACACCATCTCTTTGTTGATTTTAAAGCTGCGTTCGATAGCCCGAGAAGGGATTGCCTATACGCAACAATGTCTGAGTTCGGTATACATGCAAAGTTGATAAGACTTTGCAGAATGACGTTGAGCAACACACGCAGCTCCGTCAAGGTAGGAAATGACCTCTCCGAAACCTTCAATACCGAAAGAGGTTTCAGGCAAGGCGATCCACTGTCTTGCGATCTCTTTAACATCATCATGGAGGGAATCGTACGAAAGGCCGGTGTGCATCGTAATTGCACCATTTTCTACAAAGGCGTCCAGCTCCTTGCGTACGCTGATGATATTGATATTGTCGACAGAACCAAGAGAGATGTTACCGCTGCTTTCGCCGCTATCGAAAAGGAATCAGCAAAAGTGGGTTTGACGATAAATGAGGGCAAAACAAAGTATATGCTGTCTAAAAACAAGGGAGCGCGGCGTTAAGACTCCCACGTTTCATCCGGCAGCTATAACTTTGATGTAGTCAAGGAGTTCGTTTACCTTGGCACCGCCATTAATACCAAAAACGAAATCAGCCTGGAGATAAAGCGAAGAACAATAATTGCTAATAGGTGCTACTACGGGCTCAGTAAGCAACTAAGTTCCAGAGCCCTCTCTCGATCGACAAAACTAACACTCTACAAGACGCTCGTTCTACCTGTGCTGCTTTATGGCGCTGATGCATGGGTAGTTTCGCAAACTGACGCAGCCGCTCTGGGGGTGTTCGAGAGAAAAGTTCTTCGCAAAATCTTCGGTCCTGTTCGAGTCGGCGATGACTATCGCATCCGAATGAACCACGAGCTGTATGAGCTCTACGATGACATTGACGTAGTTCGGCGTATAACTGTGCAGCGACTACGCTGGCTGGGTCATGTCCATCGTATGAACGACGAAGCTCCAGCGAAAAAGGTTCTCGAGGCGAGGGTCGCTGGTCAACGACGACGAGGGAGACCATGCCACCGAAGGATGGACCAGGCTGAGGAAGCCCTAACCGCACTTGGTGTATCCGATTGGAGAAGGCGCGCGCAAAACAGAGGCGCCTGGCGAGAGCTGATGAGGTCGGCTGAAACCCGGACACGGGTTGTTACGACTACCTAAGTAAGTAAGTATGTTTGGGTTTGGTTTGGTGAATAAGAGATTAATCTCTTTCCACGTAGGTTCTTGGGTTGGACAGTAGCCGCAAACCAACTCATGGCAATAAGATTTTTTTTCTATTTTTGGTCATTCTTTGTTTTGAACTCAGGGTGTAATTTTGGACATTTAATGATTATTACTCATTATTTTTCATTATTTTAGACATTCTGATCGTTCGGCTTTTGGTTCTACTTAAATAATATTATAATTAAAAAATTCGCGTTAATTTTAATATCCGTGTAAATTCCGCTAAAAAGCCAATAACGTGCTTAGCGGAAACCTATAATCGCCAACGGGAGTATGTTTTAGTAAGAAGCCACTTTCTGTCTGTCACGCCTGATCCTGGCGGATGATCATCATCATCATCATCATCATCATCATCATCATCATCATCATCATCATCATCATTATTATTATCATTATTATTATCATTATTATTATTATCATTATTATTATTATTATTATTATTATTATTATTATTATTATTATTATTATTATTATTATTATTATTATTATTATTATTATTATTATTATTATTATTATTATTATTATTATTATTATTATTATTATATTAATTATTATTATTATTATTATTATTATTATTATTATTATTATTATTATTATTATTATTATTATTATTATTATTATTATTATTATTATTATTATTATTATTATTATTATTATTATTATTATCATTATTATTATTATTATTATTATTATTATTATTATTATTATTATTATTATTATTATTATTATTATTATTATTATTATTATTAATTATTATTATTATTATTATTATTATTATTATTATTATTATTATTATTATTATTATTATTATTATTATTATTATTATTATTATTATTATTATTATTATTATTATTATTATTATTATTATTATTATTATTATTATTATTATTATTATTATTATTATTATTATTATTATTATTATTATTATTATTATTATTATTATTATTATTATTATTATTATTATTATTATTATTATTATTATTATTATTATTATTATTATTATTATTATTATTATTATTATTATTATTATTATTATTATTATTATTATTATTATTATTATTATTATTATATTATTATTATTATTATTATTATTATTATTATTATTATTATTATTATTATTATTATTATTATTATTATTATTATTATTATTATTATTATTATTATTATTATTATTATTATTATTATTATTATTATTATTATTATTATTATTATTATTATTATTATTATTATTATTATTATTATTATTATTATTATTATTATTATTATTATTATTATTATTATTATTATTATTATTATTAATATTATTATTATTATTATTATTATTATTATTATTATTATTATTATTATTATTATTATTATTATTATTATTATTATTATATTATTATTATTATTATTATTATTATTATTATTATTATTATTATTATTATATTATTATTATTATTATTATTATTATTATTATTATTATTATTATTATTATTATTATTATTATTATTATTATTATTATTATTATTATTATTATTATTATTATTATTATTATTATTATTATTATTATTATTATTATTATTATTATTATTATTATTATTATTATTATTATTATTATTATTATTATTATTATTATTATTATTATTATTATTATTATTATTATTATTATTATTATTATTATTATTATTATTATTATTATTATTATTATTATTATTATTATTATTATTATTATTATTATTATTATTATTATTATTATTATTATTATTATTATTATTATTATTATTATTATTATTATTATTATTATTATTATTATTATTATTATTATTATTATTATTATTATTATTATTATTATTATTATTATTATTATTATTATTATTATTATTATTATTATTATTATTATTATTATTATTATTATTATTATTATTATTATTATTATTATTATATTATTAATTATTATTATTATTATTATTATTATTATTATTATTATTATTATTATTATTATTATTATTATTATTATTATTATTATTATTATTATTATTATTATTATTATTATTATTATTATTATTATTATTATTATTATTATTATTATTATTATTATTATTATTATTATTATTATTATTATTATTATTATTATTATTATTATATTATTATTATTATTATTATTATTATTATTATTATTATTATTATTATTATTATTATTATTATTATTATTATTATTATTATTATTATTATTATTATTATTATTATTATTAATTATTATTATTATTATTATTATTATATTATATTATTATTATTATTATTATTATTATTATTATTATTATTATTATTATTATTATTATTATTATTATTATTATTATTATTATTATTATTATTATTATTATTATATTATTATTATTATTATTATTATTATTATTATTATATTATTATTATTATTATTATTATTATTATTATTATTATTATTATTATTATTATTATATTATTATTATTATTATTAATTATTATTATTATTATTATTATTATTATTATTATTATTATTATTATTATTATTATTATATTATTATTATTATTATTATTATTATTATTATTATTATTATTATTATTATTATTATTATTATTATTATTATTATTATTATTATTATTATTATTATTATTATTATTATTATTATTATTATTATTATTATTATTATTATTATTATTATTATTATTATTATTATTATTATTATTATTATTATTATTATTATTATTATTATTATTATATTATTATTATTATTAATTATATTATTATTATTATTATTTTATATTATTATTATTATTATTATTATTATTATTATTATTATTATTAAATGCGAAGCACTTAAGGCTTTATAGCAATTAATCTTAGATTAGATTGTATTAAGTAATCTTATTAATACAATTTTTTTATTTTCTGTGTTTTTTCAGTTGCAATCCGGTTAGCTTATTAGTGGTAAATAGAATGATTGATTAGAGCGGTGATCCCATATGCCAGGCTAGACGGACGAGCTCATACATGTGCTAGGCAAGACAGACGAGGTCTTGCTCTGGATAATCAAAATATATCTATAGCGTGTATATATATAAAAATATGGGTTAGAACACTGCTCATACATGCAAAGCTAGACGTACGGCTTCAAGCACCGGCATATGCCAGGCGAGACGGACGTGGTCTCGCTCTGGATAATCATATTGAACTACGCAGCTTGATTGCATAAGATGTTGCCAAACATTACAGGAAAGTATGAAGTATCCTTGGAAAGCATGATCCAGATTAGTGGCGGTATAGTAGATAATCTAAAATATTAAATTTAATTGAGTAAACGGTTATGCTTATTTTACATACGTTAAAATAAACCAACAAATCTCCTATTTATAAATATTTTTTTTGCGACGATGCGTTTTAATTAACAGCTTGACAACAACCTACATTGTAAGAAAAAAATGGAAACGTACGACAATTAAATACAACAATACAATAAATATAATACTAGTGCTTCGTCGATTCGACAAAGTATAACCATCCAGGGCTAAAGAAATTGAGTGGTTCGTTTTGCAAGTAATTTGTTCTACAAAAGTTCATGTTAAGTAATTTAAAGGATGTTCTAGGTCGGAGAGGAATATTAAAGTAAATTTTGCTCAGTAAATATTGACTGTCTACATATCCATGTAAAAGTTTGAAAATTCAAGTAGCATTTAGCATAATTCTCCGATTGTTTAAAGTACGGAGATTTAAAAGTTGCAGCCGATATTCATAAGGTGGTAGGTGATAAATAAAATTACAGTAAAGATGCACTCAGAAAAAAAAAAATCGTAAAACCAAAGAGAATGCACTTTACCACAAATACTTTTATTCGTTAGATTGTGCCCAAAGACAAAACATCGTTACGGTAAAGACACAAAGATTGTTAGATTCCTAAAAACAATATACTTTAAATCAAAAACTTGAAATCTTGTGGCAAAGACGTACGTCTTTAAAAAAGCATGGAAAAGTCGTAAAAGTAAAGAAAATATATTTTGGCTCAAAGACTTATTCGTTACGGCAAAGACACAGAATGTTAAATCCTTGATTTCAGGTATATGGATTCATGAAATCATTGGCTTTTCTCGGCTTTTCTTTATTGCTTGCGTTTATTATAACAAGAACATTAAATGAAATTAAATTAAATATCAAATTAAAAATCTTACCTTCGCCTGCCGTGGAGATTTGAACCCACACCCACCGATACTACCAATTGAGAAGTCACTACACTACGCTATTTTTATTTTTATACGTCACAGGCATAACCTGTGCATGTCGTTTGCTGAAGTGTTCACATTTGCACGAAAGCATATTAATCATGCGTTTTAATTAATTTTAGTTTTAAGTTAATGAATGCAACCGCAGGTAACGCCATAGGTAGAAATCTTAATTGGTTAACAGGCCGAATCCTTTTTGCGCACATTTCTTATATATAAAGCTGCGCATCTGCATAGCATAATCATAACAGCTATGGAAAATGTAACTTACGGTTTTGCAGCTAATTTGTGTTTGGTAAACAAATTCAAAAATTATGTTATCGTCGCTGCTATCATTGGCGAAAATATTGTCAGTCACAATACTATGGAAGCTGTATCAATAAAGGTTCCAAACATTGTAGACAGCGTAAAAAAGTGCTTTAACCATAGCTCGAAAACTATGCCGAAATTTAAGCTGGCAAACGAAACTTGGCTAAAGAAAACTCTTGAATACGATTGTCAATAAGACGAGGAAAGTGATTCTGATATCGATCCTGAAGATGGAGATGGACAGAATACAAAGAGAGGAAGAGCTACGAAGCCTTTCACTTAGAGTTCAGAAGATCTTGGAAACTTGTAAAGAGTTTGTCGAAAAAGCTTATCTGCAGCAATTGAACTCCGCACGAAGACACTTGCAATCCGAGATTGTTGAACGTGTATCCAAAGCTAGTCCAAATCGTCTTAGAAGGATATTAACTGCCTTTCCAACACCTCAGCAAACACAGGAGAATGACAACGCCACCAAGTGTTTATCTCCTGATTTAGCATTGGCGCTCTTCATAAATACTAAAACGACAAAACAGCAATATGAAGAGGTGAGAAGTTCCACAATGGACATCGGTGTGCACTGCTACCCAAATTACAGAACCATCATAACTGCGAAAGACTGTTGCATGCCTCAAATGGAAGGAGGAAATATAACAGAAACATCAGCTGAGGTTAAATTGCAATCTTTGTTGGACCATACTGCTGAGCTAAACTAAATCAAAAATCACTGCAGTTGATGAGGTCTTCATATCAAGATTGCGAACCATCTTACAGGTTATTAGCTGCAATGAGCATATAAACTATCATATCCTACCTATTGGAGAGCTATTTGAAGAAGCGCAAGAGAAAATAAATAAGGATTATAGGTTCTATAGGGAACATAACACCCGAATTTCAAGGCAAAAAGCAAATGAGGACCTATTTCCAATGCTTAAGACATCATCTGATCCATTTATATCTTGTTTCAGAAATTCAAAGAAAATTGCCCATAGTCTATTAAGTAAAGAAGCAAAAGGTTTAATTGTTCAACCAACAGATGAATTTTTTGAAGAAAATTGATATCAAAAATCAATTTATAAATACTAAGATAAATTATACTTTTTATTAATACATATACAATGTTAAAACAGTTCAATAAAACATTCTTTACAAAAACAAAGTAACTCTTATAAAATATTATTGTGAAAAATTGTTGTATTATATGTATTTTATAATTTTAGACCTTGATAATGAACTCCGACGGAGTTCGAAATATTGGAAAGAATAAATAATTCAAAAACTGACCTAAGGCGCGCTTATTTATTTAAAAAAAAACAAAACCTTTATATACAAAAACTTTTTACTTTTGAAAATTTCAAAAAACCAGATTCAAAAAAATATAGAAGAAAAAATCGCAGAAATTATATCAAGTCTCATACAAAAGGCAAGTACATATTTTATCGTCAATTTGCAACAAAAAAAAAATGCTATATATTTACCAGAGGGACAATTATACAACTCGAAGTACTTCGTTTTCAACCCGCTTTTAGCTTTTCGCCTCGCTTCGTTTTCGTTTATTATGCAATTCGATAGAGCTAGCATTTTACTTCCAAACGTAAAGCACTTGTGAAAAAACTTAATTGCACTTTATTTTATTAGTTTCACTTACTTTTTCGTATTTAATTGGCTTTCTGTCATTTCTTTGCAATGTTTTACGTTCTTTACTTTATTTGTGTCAAATCCGCCAAGAAATGTCAGTCGTCGCTTCATATTAGGGCGAATTCGAACACAAACAAGACAAAGGCGTGTTGCATAATAATCAAATTCAATTATGCTACCATCAATTACGATAGGAGCCAACTTGCATAATTGGCCGTCTACCTCCCATACAAAGTGACATCATCTATATGGTAAAAGCTTCATAAATGCCATAGTTTTTGAGATATTGCCTAGAAACTTGGCACACATCTTCTCCTGTACAAAATAAAGAACATCTTTAGAAATGATTCAAACAGGATATGAACCACGCCTACAATGCGTTGCACGGCATAACATATGTAAGCATTTTTAAAAACCAACTTCCCACCCAAAAAAAATATAGCAAACGAAATTTCAGGAACTATTTTGATACCTCATATTAAAGGATTAAGTTTTTTCTTTCATATGCCAAAAAGTGCATAAAAAAAATTTTCAATCGCTTAAGTTATAAATTTTTGACCGCCAAATTCCAAAAAACTCACGTTTTGCACCTCGGTGTGACGGCCGAACTGAAAAATTAATTCAATTTAAAAAACTTTCTGTGTCGAGTGGGATTTGAACCCACTGCGCCACGGCTGCGCAAACTTATACCAGCTATCCGCAAATTTTTTTTTTTTTTTTGTTTCTAACTAAAAAATTCAATAACTAGTGAAAATAATTCAGATATTGCATCTTGTTGATATAATCTCACAAATTTAATTTTTTCGCTTTGTCTGGGCATATTAAAAGTTATTTAATGTTTTGCAACAGCTGAGATATATGTTGCAAATGCACAATCGATTTAAGAGAACGTTCATGCAACCTACCTGATAAAAATAACTAATTGCCCAATATATAAGTTTGCCACTTTGCATGAATACCCCATCCCCCTTATTATACATTAAGGTTTATCCTATTAATATAGATCCTATATATCGGTAAGATAGTTTTGATGACATTTTTATTAAAAATAAGAACATTTTTTCCTTTATAGATGCGAAAAGTGATGTAGATACGGCTTTTTTAATTGTTTCCAATTGCCTGAATTCGAAGAAGAAACAAGCAAAAAGCGGAAAATACAATGTTTATGCCAGTTTTTGTCTTATTGGTAAATTCACTAAAATAACTTTATAATTGTTATTGTAGTGGGTTTAACTAATCAGACGAAATAAATTTTTATAATTATTAAATCCTTTGTTCATGAAATATTGACTTTATGTTTTAAGACATTTTGCTAAGGATTTTGAAAAATGTAGATGCCGCACTCTTCCTTAAGATGACAGAATAGGGGTCCTATAAAGCGCGTATAAGACGCTCCTATTGTATATACTGGGTTTGATATAAATAAAAAAAGTTCTTTGATCGTATAAAACAATAAAAACTTAAATTTTTATTTTTATATTCAATTCACTATTCATAAAAACAAAGAATGCCTGTCCTTTTATTTGTAAGAATTTTTACTTTTATTTTCATTTTACCATTCGTTTATCTGCAAACAAATAAAAATGTTAAAAACAAAAACGAACGCATTGTACATTTGTTAGCAGTGTTAATTGTAAAGTGTTGTTGTTGCTGTTACTCCTGTCTGTCGTTTTGTCTGCAGCGAGCATGCTCTGCATCTGGCATCTGTACTGATTTCATTTCTTCTTTTAAATTATTTAATTACGCACAATACAAACTTTGCATTTGTATTTAATTTCAATTTTAGTTCTAATAGTATAGTATGTAGTTTTATATAAAATATATTAAAAATTTTTTTGACGCGATTTGAGTGAACGTAATTAATAATAAAGTACATAATGTCTATATATACTATATATTTCTTTTATATAATATTCTTTATAAAGATCTTTTGACGCCTTCGCAGAAGTGCTGATATTTTTATTTAGTTTTAAATGTTTAAAGTTCCCTTCCTTTTCTAATGCATTTTTCTTTTTGTTGATGTTTCAATTGATGTTTCCAGTTTTATTACAAATCCTCATTTTCGGAAGCACACTTGGCTTTATTATCGTTAAACAAACGTGCATATTTGAATTTCTTCTGACAAATTTCCTTGTAGAGTTTTGTTTGATCTTCACAGCTACCAAATGCACCATCGCGCAGCGACATGAAAATTTGCGTAGCTTCCTGAAAAAAGAGAACAAAACAAAATGCGTCGTCATTGAGATATTATTAATATTTTTTGAGACTTCAGCAGCTTACCTCTAGCTTAACTTTATTAATGTCAAATGAGGTAATTAGTTTAGTAGCCGCCTCCTTTTTACTGGGTTCAAGTTCATACATGATCTTCGCACCCTCAAATAAATGCATTATGGAAGTGTTGTTTTTGAGAATAAATTCTTCGTTAAGCTGTTGTGAAGTTTTTGTTCCTATTAGTGTTTTTGTTGCCTTTTCAACAACCGTCTTAACGCTATCGTTAAAGTCATTAGCCAGTTTCGAGAGCGCGGTAGCCAATCTAATAATACATCTGTGAACCTTTGGATGATGGGCATCGATGGCTATTGAACGTTTAATTGACTGGATCACCAGCAGTATCTTGTTCTTTCGAATATATACTTCGAATGCCATCAAGTGCGTTTCGATGCGTTCTTTGGCCAATTGTTGCAAGGGTTTGAGGAATTCGATTGCCTTTTCAAGTGGATCCTCCGTGCGTTCTAGTTTATCCGGAATAAGCTCATCCAATTGCGGAGCTTCTGGGTCATTTTCTTGGTTGTTTTGTTGTTTTGATTTTTGATGCTGTTCGCGTTTAACAGCCGCTTGAGCAGCTTGAGCGCTTTCAAATTCTGCTTTTTTCTTAGCTTTTCGTTGTTTGCTACGCAATTTCTTCAATTCGGATGGTGGAAGATTTTCTAGGGATCAAAAAGTATATCAAAATCATCACGAATGTAAAATTTCTTTAATAGGCCAGTAAAATTAGCTCAAAAAAAAAAGGATCGTGATCGGAAATAATTGGCGGAAAGCTGGAAATCATTTAAATCGCTTCATTTTCACGCTTTTTCAGGATAACTGGAAAAAACTTAACCAATTTTATTGAAAAAAATGTAAAAAACTATTTTTCAATTTTTATATCTCGCTTATTAAAGTTATAATTTTATTTTGATAATGTTTCCATGCAGAATTGTATGCTCTTTAATTTATCGAAAAATATTTTTTTTATTTATTTGCGAAAAAATAAAAGAAGTCAGAAAATTTCAAAGTAATTATGGATTGTTACTTATCCTAGTTCCTAAAAACTATGGATTGTCTCTTATATTAACTCGATTGTTTTTAAATAATTTTCAAGTTCTGACACTTGTTAGGTAACAATTTTATGGTCGTTAATTTGTCATATAACATTTATCTGTAGGATAATATTTTAACTCAAAAGCCGAAAAATATCATTTTAAGAGGGCCGTGGCACCGAAGCTTACTAGGTAGAATTTTATAAACTTCAAATTCCTTCATTTGTCCTTGTCGATTAAGACGATTTCCGGTGTATCGTCAATTATTTCCGAGCAAATAAGTACACTATAATAACACTAACCTGTATCGATTTCTTCAATAGTTTCTTCAGATTTTAAAGGCTTGTCATACAACCGTAGGTACACCTAAAATATAAATGCAAACATATTTAATAGTGTTGGAAAACAATCTATAGCAATATCGTCACTATCGATGTTAAAAAATAAACTATCGCCAGTGCTTCGATAATTATTTTAACCCTTAAGTACTTGTGAAAAAAAACTTACGTAAGTACTGATGTTAATCTGTGATACCACGAGCGTTTTGTTGTTTAACAAAACTTAGTACACTTATTTGTTCATCCATATATGTATGTTAAGAAAAGTTTAAATAAGTCATTTAACTTTACAATAAAAAGAAGAAACACAATTTTTATGCTTGGATGAACTCAATTTATTTAATTTTTGCAAAAACGATCAACTCCTATTTTTTAACAAAAACAATACAAATTATCAAAAATTTGTGTGTTTTCAATGTTCATATTATAATTTTAAGAACTGCTTAGGTTTTTCTTAGGGCCTATTTCAGCATCAATTTTTTTGAGAAAATAAATCAACAATGTCGCTAAGCGGTATAGGAAAAGGAATATTTTTCTTAAAACAATGAAACCACATTAAATTTACAAATTTTTACTGCAATTGTTGCATATCGTCGCCGCGCCAACAAAAAGAGTTGTGTGATTTTTTCCAATTTTTTTTAATTTCATATTTTATCAACACTATCTATTGCCCACATTTCCGCATTTGCGGTTTTTTTATATCTTTTTGGTTTAGAAGTGATCGAAAACAGCTTTGTGCTCGCAGTACTAGAAATACTCTGAAAAGAAATTAGTTTTTTGCTCTCCTGAAAAGTTACTGAAAAACACATAACTGTTTTTGTCGGCGCAACGACGAAGTATTCTAACTGCATTGCAAACAAATTGGCCTTTTAAAAGTTATGCAGTTATAAGCAGTCTCCCCGTATTTTCGCGATGGACATATTTAACATAATCTATGTGCATTTTTGTCTACTTTTGCCCTTTTATGGTAATTTTAAGCTTCAGACGAACATTTGGACTTACAAGATGGTCTTCCGAAATAGCAAAAAAACAATTACGTAAATACTGTTGTTGGTCTGACAGATCACACAAAAAGTTAAGAAACGCAATATTTACCCGCTGCTGCACCTAACATGTGCGGTCGCCAAGGACAATAACACAGCACGGCTATTCCATATGTTACGAGTGGGCCAATTGAGCACTTTAAGTGTGAATAATTTGTTAATTAAAATTAATTTGAAGCATTTTGAAGAACTCGCAGAAATATACCATAGTATGGATTTATTTCAGAAAAAAATTTTTGCTTACACTTTTAATAAAAAAGTTCCTTTTTCATAGTGTTACGGGTGGGACCGCACAAAATGTAATTTAAGAGATTCACTCAAAGATGATTAAATTTCTGTGAGTTCTATTTCTCGAAAAAAATGTATTTACATGAACACGTCTTCATTGATTGTTTTTTTTTTTTTTTAATCAAATTTCTTTTTATTAATTTTTATTGTAACGGAAATATTTTCAGCGTTACTGGTGGGACGTTACTGATGGGGCGTTACTGGTGGGACGTTACTGGTGGGACGTTACTGGTGGGACGTTACTGGTGGGACGTTACGGGTGGGACATGAAAAATACCGTTTAAACAAGTCTAGTTTAATGAACCCGCTTAAATTTGAAAATGTTGTTTGGTACAGGGCATGGAAGAATTTTAATTATATCATTCGTTCAAGGTAGCATTTTTCGTAGATTATAAAAGTTTTGAAAAAAAGGCCACTATCCTCCCTGTGGTCCCCCTGTCGCCCAAGCAACCCCTTGAAACTACTCGGGTTCATTAAAGTAGACTTAAGCCAAGATTGTTACCACGGGTGAGACACTGAAGCAACATAACAAAGAACTGAGTGTTTCCAAACAAAAAAATGTTAATTTAAATATGCATTTTATTATGCATATTATGCATTTTAAATTTTTAAAAGTATTTTATATGACGAGAAATTATTTTAATCCCAAGATAAATTTGATTTAATTTTTTACCTCGTGGTTGACATTTTTGTGGAATGCTACTGAGAGCTTCAAGTCAGTTTGTGCGAAAAATAGATAAATAATATACTAAATATATTGATGTCGTCCCACAGACCAAGAACAGTACTAACGGGTTAACTACTACCCATAGTTTTAATATGGAAAAACAATTTCTTGAAAACTGTATTTTTAAAAATTATGAATGAAATTTTGAAAAATTCGAAAAAAATGTTTAAAAATTCGAAGAAAATTCGAAAACTGTCGCAAAAAACATTTAATGAAATAATATTTCTATATACTGTCAACATCTATCCATCTATATTATTATTATGAATGCGTATTTTTTGTGATGACAATCAAATTTATACTGAAGACGCGATTTTTATAAATAGGGTAGCAATTGAAAGGTCTTGTTCTGTAGATGTGCAATAAGGTCTTATTTTTTCTTAAATATTGTTTATTTTTTTAAAAAAAAAAGTCCTTGGTTGAAAGGTAAAAATAGTCCTTAATATAAAAACAAAATTGCCAATCACCACACGGGATTACTGGGTTTTACTAAAACCTAACAGAGAGTGACTTAACTAAACGGGGATTAAAAGAAATATTTTAATTTTTACACAGTTACAAATTCAAGTCCTATACAGAAATCAAGTTGACATGTCAACAAGTAACCTAAAAATATCTTTTGAATTTGGGAATACTTTGGGCTAGAGGATCCTATATTTTTTATGCTGTTTAAATTTTTTCTTTTTTTTTAACGTTAGCTTCTTACTTACTTAGGTGGCCGTAACAACCCGTGTCCGGATTTCGACCGACCTCATCAGCTCTCGCCAGGCGCCTCTGCTTTGCGCGCGCCTTCTCCAATCGGATACACCAAGTGCGGTTAGGGCTTCCTCAGCCTGGTCCATCCATCGGAGGCAAGGTCTCCCTCGTCGTCGTTGACCAGCGACCCTCGCCTTGAGCACCTTTTTCGCTGGACCTTCGTCGTCCATACGATGGACATGACCCAGCCAGCGTAGTCGCTGCAGTTATACGCCGAACTACGTCAATGTCTTCGTAGAGCTCATACAGCTCGTGGTTCATTCGGATGCGATAGTCATCACAGACTCGAACAGGACCGAAGATTTTGCGAAGGACTTTTCTCTCGAACACCCCCAGAGCGGTTGCGTCAGTTTGCGAAACTACCCATGCCTCAGCGCCATAAAGCAGCAAAGGTAGAACGAGCGTCTTGTAGAGACAAAACAAAACAAAATTAACTTTGTTAGTTTTGTCAATCGAGAGAGGGCTTTGGAACTTAGTTGCTTACTGAGTCCGTAGTAGCACCTATTAGCAGTTATTGTTCTTCGCTTTATCTCCAGGCTGATTTCGTTGTTGGTATTAATGGCGGTGCCAAGGTATGCGAACTCCTTGACTACTTCAAAGTTATAGCTGCCGTATGAAACGTGGGAGTCTAAACGCCGCGCTTCCTTGTTTGTAGACAGCATATACTTTGTTTTACCCTCATTTACCATCAAACTCACTTTGGCTGATTCCTTTTCGATAGCGGTGAAAGCAGCGGTAACATCTCTCTTGGTTCTACCGACAATATCAATATCATCAGCGTGCGCAAGGAGCTTGACACCTTTATAGAAAATGGTGCCATTACGATGCACACCGACTTCGTTTTTATTTATTTCGTTTTTATTTCGTTTTTATTTATTTATTTATTTATTATTTATTTTATTTAAGAAGCAAACATATGTACAATAAGAGCTAGCTCTTTTATAGCACAACATAAAATTAAACAATTGATGGGTTGACAGAGATAATAACAACTCAAAGCTAATTAAAACTTAATTAACTTAATTAAGCTAATTAACTTAATTTAACTTAAGATATTTTATAAAATTAGAAGAAAATTAAGAAGAAAATTAAGAAAAAGAGTAAAAAGGAAGCAGAGAGGAAGTAATCTAGTGAGCAGAGAAAAAGGAAAAGATAGATTGCCTAAAAGCTACTCTCCCACAACCTAATGGCATTGATGAAAAAAAGATGGGAAGTGTTCAACGAATAATGTCTCGGAACGATCAGAACATGGCTTCCTCTAGACATGCAGAACTGGAGTTTGTCAAACAGATACCCAGGTGTTTTTTCGTAGATTAACTTATGAAGGTAAATGCAATTTCTAGCCTTAAGATAAGCAATTATATCACAACCAAGTATTGCATTTCGGAAACTGGAAAGACGAACGTATTTTGGAAGACCATAAACATACCGAGTGGCATAATTGAACGCAATTTGCAATTTTAATTGAGACGATGAATCAAGTTGACTATAAACTATTTCAGAGAAAGTTATAACCGGTAAGATGAGTTGAATTACCAACTTACGCCTAATATCAACAGGAGTTACGCTGGCAGATAATCTTAGGTTACGTAAGACATAATACACTCTTTTTTACAACATTATTAACATGATCAACACATGACAGAGAAGAATTTACATGGAAGTCAAGATTAACAATTTTCGACACATCAGAAATTAAGTAGAAGATCATTCTTATAAGCCTATTCATAGACATTTCTGAGGTCATCATTCAACCTACAACCAAGGTCCTCGATGAGACCAGTTCTTCGAGAAAGATACAACAAGGAACGCAGCTTTAAAATGTGTGTCAAAGAGATGGTGTGTGTCAATTTGATTTTCGTGGGTTTTCTCCAGGATTTGTCGTAGCGTGAAAATCTGGTCTGTGGTGAAATTTCCAGGTCGAAAGCCACACTGATAAGGTCCAATCAGTGTTTTTGTAATCGGCTTTAATCTTTCACGCAGTACGCTTGAAAGAACCTTATATGCGATGGAAATAAGACTGATACCTCTATAAATTGTGCAGATTGTTGGGTCTCCTTTCTTAAGTATAGGGCACAGTACGCTGAGGTTCCAATCGTCGGGCATGCTTTCTGCTAGCCATATTTTGCTGATGAGCTGATGCATGCGCCTTATCAATTCATCGCCGCCGGTTTTAAACAATTCAGCTGACAGGCCGTCAGCACCCGCTGCTTTATTGTTTTTGAGTCGTTGGATAACAACTCGAACCTCTTCATGGCTAGGAGGTGATACTTCCAATAGCTTCTTATCGAAGGCATTAACAGGACTGAACTTTACAAAAGCGTCAGTTGCATTTAAACAGCAACAAATGCATGCAAACGCAGCAATAAAAAACAACCCTCACTAGATGATGCTGATGAAAAAAAAATTCCCCTTACAATTTTTAGTTTCCCCGTTTTGCTCCCAGTTTTTAAACTTATAAATAATATTTCTTAAAAATGAAATCAATTTGACTAACATAATTTCAATATATAAAAAAAGAACAATAGATTATATAGTAACAAAATACGAACAAAATATCTGAGAGAACTCGCTATCCTTGGCACCATGTACTTTTCTACAGATTACCCCTCTACTAAAATTGTTTGACAAGCGTAGCAAAATTTGTAAATGTCACATTCACCTTGTATAATCTCACCATGTTTGTACTTAAAAGTTTTATATAAGTTTAAATGAAAACTTAATTTAAGATACTATTACAGTGTGTAAAAAATTTTATGACAGTTTTTGTTAGAATATGGTTCTTTAAGGTCTTAAAAATACGTATACAAAATTTTAGAAAAAAATATCAAATAGAAAAAAAGTTATAACATCCCTATAGGAACAAACTAACTTGTTTTTAAAACAACTTGTTAAAAAACTAATTTAAAAGAAACCAGTATATGAACTATTAATATGAATTAATAGTATATGAATTATATTAAGGCGGCATCCACTTCAATTGTAAATAGTTTTATTTGCATTATATATGAAATTGAAATACTACTTAAAAACAAGTGATTGATAAACTACTTTGAATTTTATTAAGGCGGCAACTACTCAGATTTTGACATGTTTTAATTGCAAATTTTTATTAGATTACAAGTTTATATATATTTAACCATGTTATTTCATCAAATATTAACTTTAGGCCATCAGTAATAGTTTTCAATTAGTTATTTTAAAGTAGTTAAAAACTAATTTAAATTTAACTAATTTAACAAGTAGTTAAAAATATATGCAGACGAAAGTCAATTGACTTATTTAGCGGACATCATCATACAAAATATGTTAGTTCGTTCTATGGGAAAAATTCAGAATTTCAACTAGTTGTGGTTGACAAAAAACTACTTTATCAACTACTTTTAAATTAGTTGATTTCATACAGGGATATATTCGTATGTCGCGCGATATGCAAGAGCACGCCTGCTGTTATGTATCGTATTTACGATTTCTGCTTTTGTGCATGTCACGAAAACCGGTTTATTGTATCGTGATCTGGGGATTCATGTGCTCTTCACATGCAAAAAACACATTTTGAGTAAATCGAAGCTAAAGTTTGATGTATTTTTTTTTCAAAAACTGTACGATGGGATTTTTTAAATGCCTCACCATAAATTTATGTAAAAATGACAATACCAAGAACATATTTCCTAATCCTCGATCTCAAGTATAAAAGGACATTTTCTAACAGTAAAAAAATCCACTTTGCTCTATACGCCATTGCAAACGTATTATGGTGTGAACCCATACATGTAGAGCACACATTTAAAATTTTTGCTCAACAGCAATATATTCATTTACAAAAACAACAAAAGAAAAAGATATTCGAAAAGCTTTTAAATAAAAATCATAAGAAAAATTTTTCATTTACAAAAAACAAAAAAATCGCACACTAACACAAAAGAGACACAACTAAAAACTTTGAAATTTTCAGGAGAAGCAAAAAAAAATTTCTTTTTCAACGGACTCCATACAAAACAAGGAGACAAAATGAGTTTTATACCCCAACGCGTACTACTTACTGTAAGGGGTATATTAACTTTGTCATTCCGGTTGTAACGCCAAGAAGGAGGCGTGGCAGGTATAGAAAAATATATATATATTTGATAAGCATCATCTCCCGAGTCGATTTATTGTGTCCGTCTATCTGTCCGTCTGTCGACACGATTACATTCGCAATTTTAAAGCTATCGCGATGAAATTCAAAATATAAGTTTATTTTTAAAAAAGGAAGATCAAGTTTGAAAATGGGCCAAATCGGATGAAAACCACGCCTACCTCCCATACAAAGTGAATTTATATTAACAGTAAAATGTCTTTAAAATCCACAAAAATTAAAGAAATGCCTTGAAATTTGGCAGGTGAGCTTTGCTCTTCAGTTTTAATCCTGGCTATGAAATTTGGAAAAATCGGATAAAAACCACGGCTACTTAACCACTAGATTCTTTTAAAAATCTGCCCAAATTAAAGAAATGTCTTGAAAGTTTGCATATAGGCTTTGATATATAACATAGACCACCACTATAATATTTGGAAAAATCGAATGAAAACCACGCCTACCTCCCATACAAATCGGCTTTATTTTAAACGTTAAATATCTTACAGGGGAACAGGGGGCGAACCTTCACATGGCAACGTGTCTGACCGCCTCAACCTGGCGAGGCCAGCATTATCCATGTCGAAATCGTCTCAAGTCGACTCAAACCTCCACGTGGTGTTCCCTGGGCAACGGCAAACTGACATCCGTCAGTTTCACGGCTAATTTGAGCGGCGGGTCACTCCATAGACCTTAAACATGGAATGTGCGCAGGGTTTGGGTCCCGCCACATTACTTCTGCCCAGTGAAAACTAAACCAACCTCGGATAAGAACCCCAATTACGTTGACGACCACCGCAAACGAAAAACGGACAATGATTTACGGATATGCACCTGGAATGTCCGAACCCTTTATAGGGAAGGTGCCATTATCCAACTGGCGGAAGCCCTCAAAACGATAAAGGCTGACATCACCGCCATCCAGGAAATGCGATGGAAAGGGCAAGGCTGCTCTAAACAAGCACACTGTGATATCTACTACAGCTGCCATGCGGAGAGGCGCGAATTTGGATGTGGATTCGTTGTTAGCCGGAAACTACGTCACCTTGTTTCCCGGTTCACACCTGTCAACGAAAGATTGGCCACGATCCGCATCAAGGCAAAATTTTTCTCCATCAGCCTTATTTGCGCGCACGCCCCGACGGAGGAAAAGGACGAAGCCGTCAAAGACGCTTTCTACGCTAGCCTTGAGGACGTATACGACCACCTTCCGGTCCATGACGTGAAAATAGTCCTCGGCGATTTTAATGCGAAACTCGGAAGGGAAGGCATCTTTGGCCCAACTGTCGGTCAGTTCAGTCTTCATGAGACCTCCACGAACAACGGTCTAAGACAAATCGACTTCGCCGCGGCGCGAAACATGGTAGTTAGTAGCACCAGATTTAAGCACCTCGACATCCACAAGGCCACCTGGCTGTCCCCGGATCAAAAAACGCGAAACCAAATTGATCATGTTGTAATCGACGGAAGGCATGCCTCTAGTGTTCTAGATGTGCGTACATTTCGGGGGGTCAACATTGACTCCGACCATTATCTTGTTGCAGCCAAGATCCGCATACGATTATGCAATGCGAAGAACATACGCACAGGAATGCAACGAAAGCTAGATGTCGCTAAGCTGCAATTACAACGGACTGCCGAAGCCTACTCCGCTCAACTCTCGGTTAAGCTCAACCAACCAACCTCTGGACCCGACGACGCCGGCGGACTTTGGGCGCATATATCCCACTCCATGCGCGCTGCCGCTGAAGAAGTCATTGGTTTCCGGCGCCCGCAACCTCGGAACCAATGGTATGATCAGGAGTGTCGCATTGCGACTGCAGTAAAAAACGCCGCATATAGAAAAACGCTGCAGTCAGCTGCAACGCGAGCCGTGCGAGAAAACTACCGCGAAAAGAGGAAGGAAGAGAGGCGCCTTTTCAGACGCAAGAAAAGAGAGCAGGAAAAGCGTGAGCGTGAGGAACTAGAGGTATACCAGGGCAAGAAGGATGCACGAAAATTCTATCAACAGGTTAAGCGTCTAACCCAAGGTTTCAAGCCCGGAGCATCCACTTGTAGAGACGAAAATGGAGATCTGAATACGGATACGCAGTGTGTGCTCAGATTGTGGAGACGGCACTTCTCCAATTTACTTACTGGCGACGATTTCACCTATGCCGCCCATGGAGAGCGCAGTCCAGAGCTACCAATCAACAATGACGGAGTGGAAGTACCACCACCTAGCCATGATGAGGTTCGAGTTGCTATCCAACGACTCAAAAACAATAAAGCAGTGGGTACTGACGGCCTGTCAGCTGAATTGTTTAAAACCGGCGGCGATGAATTGATAAGGCGCATGCATCAGCTCATCAGCAAAATATGGCTAGAAGAAAGCATGCCCGACGATTGGAACCTCAGCGTACTGTGCCCTATACTTAAGAAAGGAGACCCAACAATCTGCGCAAGTTATAGAGGTATCAGTCTTATTTCCATCGCATATAAGGTTCTCTCAAGCGTACTATGTGAAAAATTAAAGCCGATTACAAAAACACTGATTGGACCTTATCAGTGTAGCTTTCGACCTGGTAAGTCCACCATAGACCAGATTTTCACGCTACGACAAATCCTGGAGAAAACCCACGAAAATCAAATTGACACACACCATCTCTTTGTCGATTTTAAAGCTGCGTTCGATAGCCCGAGAAGGGATTGCCTATACGCAACAATGTCTGAGTTCGGTATACCTGCAAAGTTGATTAGACTTTGCAGAATGACGTTGAGCAACACACGCAGCTCCGTCAAGGTAGGAAATGACCTCTCCGAAACCTTCAATACCGAAAGAGGTTTCAGGCAAGGCGATCCACTGTCTTGCGATCTCTTTAACATCATCATGGAGGGGATCGTACGAAAGGCCGGTGCGCATCGTAATGGCACCATTTTCTACAAAGGCGTCCAGCTCCTTGCGTACGCTGATGATATTGATATTGTCGGCAGAACCAAGAGAGATGTTACCGCTGCTTTCGCCGCTATCGAAAAGGAATCATCCAAAGTGTGTTTGACGATAAATGAGGGCAAAACAAAATATATGCTGTCTACAAACAAGGGAGCTCGGCGTTTAGACTCCCACGTTTCATCCGGCAGCTATAACTTTGAAGTAGTCAAGGAGTTCGTTTACCTTGGCACCGCCATTAATACCAAAAACGAAATCAGCCTGGAGATAAAACGAAGAACAATAATTGCTAATAGGTGCTACTACGGGCTCAGTAAGCAACTAAGTTCCAGAGCCCTCTCTCGATCGACAAAACTAAGACTCTACAAGACGCTCGTTCTACCTGTGCTGCTTTATGGCGCTGAGGCATGGGTAGTTTCGCAAGCTGACGCAGCCGCTCTGGGGGTGTTCGAGAGAAAAGTTCTTCGCCAAAATCTTCGGTCCTGTTCGAGTCGGCGATGACTATCGCATCCGAATGAACCACGAGCTGTATGAGCTCTACGATGACATTGACGTAGTTCGGCGTATAACTGTGCAGCGACTACGCTGGCTGGGTCATGTCCATCGTATGGACGACGAAGCTCCAGCGAAAAAGGTGCTCGAGGCGAGGGTCGCTGGTCAACGACGACGAGGGAGACCATGCCTCCGATGGATGGACCAGGCTGAGGAAGCCCTAACCGCACTTGGTGTATCCGATTGGAGAAGGCGCGCGCAAAGCAGAGGCGCCTGGCGAGAGCTGATGAGGTCGGTTGAAACCCGGACACGGGTTGTTACGACCAACTAAGTAAGTAAGTAAGTAAATATCTTAAAAATCCACAAAAATTGATGAAATGTCTTGAAATTTTGCACTTTAGCTTTGATATATAATAGAAAGCAATCTCTTTGATATATGGCAAAATCGGATCAAAAGCACGCCTACTTCCCATACAAAGTGACGTCATCAAAATTGGAAAACTTTCGTTAATATATAAAACTGAATGTCATCGTGTATGTCTACAGACTTCGAATATACTTCAATATGGCCGCGGGAGGGTATTTTAGCTTCGGTACCCTGCCGAAGCTCCACCCTTACTAGTTTTTTTTAATAAAAGAGTAAGAAGAGGAGTGAACAATTTTGATAGTTGATGGAGTTTAACATTAAAAAGTAAAAATTTGTAAATTTTTAGTTGTGCCTGTTTTGTAGATGGAGTAATTATTTACAACCTATTCAAAACTTTTATGTTATGTGTTTTATAACTCTAATAATTTTTCAATTATAAGGCATTCTATTTTTTGAGCTCAAGGTCTATGCTGCTTTCTGAAGAAATCAACCAACAACAACACCCTGCATTATGTATAAGTAAACTTAAACTTATAACTAAACATAGACTCTAAAGTAGATTTAGTACAAAAATAAGTCAGAAGTTTTCTGGACTCCCGCCCTTCCCGAAAACTTTTTACTCTTAATATTTTCTTACACCTGATTTGCAAATTGGGTGTATGTGGATATTCTTGACAAGATGTTTTGTTAATAATAATAATGACAATAATGTCAATAAAGCTATGTACGCAAATACTTCGCCATTCTCAACATACCTCTTATTATCAACGTAGTCTTCTTTTTCACTTTTTTAACAATTAAAACATAAAAAAAAACACAAAATAAGTAATTAAAAAATAATAACTAGTCACAACTATGTTAGTTTAATGCACGTAGAGCAAAGTGGTTTTCGTTAATTAAGAACAGAATTTTGTACTGAAATTTTTCTCTATATGCCATTGAATGGGGCGTATGGAGCAAGAGGTCACCAACAATTTCTGTTTAAAGGAATATAGAGCAAAACAGACACGAAATATCTCAGTTTCTGGAAGCGATAGCCAAAAACAGATTGCAGATTTGAAAAATTTGGTATCAAAACCCCGGGATGGTACCATTAACTCAAAATTGTCAAAATGGCGCATGGAGCACATGAATCCCCGGACGACGGTATATGTATATAATAATAATAATATAATTTCATTATTTTTCAATTTTTTTGTCGTTATCTGATCATCAGTGCGTGTTTACATAGGTATATTAATAAGCATGTGTTTAAACAAAAATTAATAATATTTTGTGCATAAAAATGCCATCTAATCGAAAGGGATAAAAAAAAAACCTTTGAAAATAAATTTGAAAAAACAAGTTTAAAGGTAATCAATTTTCAGCTTGAAATAGTAATAGTTTTACTTAAGTACTTCTGCCAAAAAATTGTCATCTTCCAACGTATTCGACATAAACGATGATCCGGCATCTTATTGCAATATTTCGTTTGTGCATTTTTTTTTTTTAACTTTATCGACGCCCATTAAATGTAAATATTGTAATGGTTGTAATGGTAAATTTTACAAAAAGTTCTATCAGAGGACTTTAAGCTTAACCTGAGTTGTATATAATTGAATTTATATTGTATATATAAATTCTTGCAAAATTATTGAAAATGCATACGAGATAAAATGGATAAATTGGTTGGACTAAATGCATTGCAAATTTTTGTTGTCTGATGGACTTGTGTAGTAAATTTACCCAACAAGTTACTATTTATCTCTTAAAAACGCAAAAATTGCTGCTCTTTCGGTTGCAGCGGGAAAAAGCGGGAGAAGAGAAACAGCAAACAAAAGAAAAAGGATTTCCAGAAGATGAATTAACGGTATCGGGGGACGAAACCTGGTCCAAGAGTCATCCCTCTTAGGTGTTTGTACGTTAATTGCCAAATACACTGGACAAATTGTAGAATTTTGCGAATTGCAATGAAAAAGAAATGTTTTTAACTCGTTATCTCTACACAAAACTGAAAATAGTTACTATATCGGGGACAGAGATGCGAAAACCTTCTCTAATCTCTCTGAAGCAAAGGCTTATGGACCAAATTTGAATCTTCATAAGCTGGAATGTATTCTCCATATCGGGAAGAGGGTGTTTCGGCATCTTAAGGATGTGAAAAAGACACTGACTGAGTATAAAAAAATAAAAATAAATGAAGAAAAAAAAAAGAGCAAATTAAAGACGACGTCGAAAAGGTAAAAAAAAAACAGCTAAGAAACAAGAGGAAACTGGATGAATCAGTTCCAACACCTCCAATAAAAACTACCGATTCAACTTATGCCAAAATGAAAAAAATGTCGACTTACTACGGTTTGGCGATCCAACGAAATCCCGATTATTTGGAAAACATGAAGAACGACATTTGGGCGACATTTTACCACCACATTTTGACTGGCGCTTTTCCCCAACATACAAGATGTAGTGCTGATTGTTGTCCATATTTAATTAGCAAGTATGCATTCTTGCAGAGGTGTCTTGGAGGTAACACTTTAAATAATAATGTGTTATAACAATACTCTCTGGGCTATTGTACCGAAACATAACTTCGTCAGTAATGATGTCGTTGAACTAGCAGTCCACGCATCCCTCAGTATGTTCAACGAAGGACGAAAACCCATTCTTAAAATGATGGATGTTATGGGAATTTTACACAAAAAATTCGCGTCAAGCGGAAAATATAGCTTATGGGAGCGCTTACGACTTTTTTAATGGTGCGGGGATAGCTGATTGATCCATTAGTAAGTTTAAATTAAAAAAAATAGAAAAAATCTTTTTTCGCGTTTCTCGAAACAAGTTTTTTCAATCGGATTCTAAGATATCTCGAGTTCTACTTGATCGATTTCAATAAATCTTGAATTATTGTGATCTCTATAGACTGTATTAAGCACTCAACCTGTTAAAACTTTTATATCTTTTTTTGGATGGCTAAAAATGTCGTCGAAAAAAGGAGTTTTTTTGTAAATTTTTTTTTCAACACATGCCATTTATTCATTTTTTTTTTTCTTTATTTGCGTAGGTTGAGTGCTCAACTACAGACTTTTACTGAAAAATGCACTTTGATTTTTTACTTTCAGACGCTTTAAAAATGCTGCAGACCAGAAGCCAATTACAACAACTTTTTAAACACGCCAACTTCAACGCCCTCTAGAAAATGAACAAATATAAAAACAAAAAAAAATTTTTTATATATCTTTAACTACAACTATTCATTATGTAAAATATTTGAATCAAATAAATTAAAAATACTATAAAAAAAATAATAAAAAAGGTGAGCTACACACTATACTAGTACCTTAACACTGATAAAAATAAAAATGGTGTTACTTTTATCCATCTCCTGGACCAGTAACAATTTTGTGACTTTTGTAACTGAAGTAGTCTATTTTTATTTTGGAGACTACCAGTGAAAGACACTGAAAAAAATCGGAGCGTTTGTTATTAAACAAAATGGGTTCTCTCTACATTTACTCAAGCCATAATTTTTAATTTTTAGTGAATAAAAATGTTATTTTTTGTGTTTTTTTTACTAAAAACCGTACCTAAAAAATAATATGTTTTAGGAAAAACAATACATAGTGTTTTTTAATAGTATTATCTTCTTATATATTAATACGCTAATACAAATCTTTAATCCCATTTTCCTCAATTTATAGGCAACAGATTTGGATGAAACTTATATCATTAAGATAGGTCATTAAATAGGTAAAAATTAAAAACACCTTTTCCCCATATAAAAGAAGCAATAAATAAAGCTATACAGCTCTATTGAACAGCTTTACTGTGGGAGAGTAGATTACGAGAGTCAAATGCGAGAGTAAAAAAAAGGCTTATGCTATGATACTTAGTGAAGACTTTAATATTAATTTTGATATAGCCACAGGCGATACTAGTTATTAATTAAAGCGGTTGCTTCAACTTTTGTTCTGATTTGTCGCACAGTGTTATTTATTCAAAGTTTTTCAGACTAAAGAAAAACTGTCGAAACTTTTTTCACGACTATCGGTCAAGGTGGTTTCGATGACCATTCGATTATTAAATCTAAAGATAATATAAAGATTTGAAAAAGGGTGTTTCAGCCAGACTTTACAACAATGCAATGAATTGCTACAAGCCATCGCGAATTATTGTTCGTAAAATAACATAAAAAGCGTTTCATTCTCGAAACTAAATTTTAAATCTTCGTTTTCACAAAACAATAATACTGGTATTCATGCAATGCCGAATATTTTCCGATGCCGTATATCGGAAAATATTCGCTGTTTTTTCATGAGGTACCTTTTTTGTAGTTCCGGCGAGTGCCGTATATCAATCAGCTGTTCTTAAAGTTCATTGAAAAAGTGGCAACTTTGGTTTTATATTGCAAGATATATATGTAAAATATTTGAAAGGTGACAACAATTGGTTGCCGAAAGTATTCGGTGCAATTTACGCATCGAAATCATGCGGAAAACTGGAAACTATGCTGAATATCAGATTCCATACAAATGCAGTTCAAATTCGGCGTTTACGGTTTTTCCGATTTTCGGCATATTCGGCGCGTTTTCGGCATTGCATGAATACCCTTAATGTGTCGGTAAAAAAAGAAAACAATGAAGGAAACATTTCATAGAAGAAAACCAAAACCAGTGTCGTGTGTTACAACTGCCGTGAACCAGGCCACATTTCAAAAGACTGTCCAAAGCCGCAACGACGCGAGAGCTGCGCAGTGTTCTAAAACCGGCTATATCGCCAAGCCAAAGTTTCGGAATCCGTTAATAAATTTATGGAAAAGAAGTGAAAAATTTACTATGGAAAATATTAAAGTAAATAATAAGGAAGCAATTGCCTTTGTTGACTCGGGAAGTGCACGCTCGCTTATAAGAAAATCCTTCGCAAATGGATGAGGTCAGCAAAATAAATGTTTTGTGCGGTTAACTGGATTCGGTGGTGATTTTTATGAATGCGAGTGGCAGGTAAAATCAAAAATTGAAATTGATGGTAAAATTTGTGAGACGGAATTATTAATTGTTGATGCTGAGCTCATTAGACACGTTGGGTAGAGATGTTTTGTGCATAGACTTAAATAATTAATAGTTCAAAAAGTGATTTAAGGGGGGACATGACATTGGCAGTTTTTTTGAATCGAGTTTTTTTTAATAATTTTGTATTTTAGTAAATATATAAGAAAACAAATTTCATGGAAAAATTCCTAGGGGTCCAAAAGTTACAGCCGGATTAGTGAGAGCGCATTTTTAATTTTTGCGCTACCTATGTACGGCAGCTAGTATATACTTGTTTTACTTGCTACCTGACTTTTGGTGGTTGTTCGTACCTACTTGAAGGGTGGGTTTTTTTTTTGTGTTTTTGAATTTCTTTATATTTCTTTATATTTATAACTCATATAGTGGAATTTTTATTTTATATGCTCAGTTATTTGGCATCTTTTGCAGCGTGAAGTCGTTTTTGTGAAAAATATTGAAAAATGAAGCGTCGTTCTTTAGATCGAAAAGGCAAAAGAGGGGTTTTACACAAAATCATTACACCAAGAAAACCTATTTCAACAGAAGATATGGAATCTGAGGTGGAGTTCACTAGTACATCTGCTAAAAAATTTCATGGAGCATCAGTGGATGTTGGTTGTGATGAAACATTTTCCTACTGCATATTACAATATGCTGAAATATTTTTGGGCATTGCTGAATCAAACCAGTTTACACGGCGTTGAGTAACGATGAATTGCTAAACAAGTGCTTGGGTGGATTCACGCAAAACTCCAATGAAAGTTTGAATGCAAAAATTTGGCTCATTACACCTAAGTGTATGCCAGGCAGCAACAGAATTGTTAATATTGCAAGCTGCATGGCAGTGTCTACTTAATATGACGGCGCTTATAGTTATTTGCAAATCTTTCAACTACTTGGTATCACCATAGGAGCTACGGCATTGAATTTTTCCAAAGGAAATGATGCAAATCGTTTGAAATGCGCCAGAGTGAAGGCATATGAAGCTTCAAAAGAAGCCCGAATTGCTAACCGATTGCAAAAAACTATAAGAAACAGCACAACACAAGATAACGAAGGCATACAGTACGAAGCAGGCGGCATGGCAGATTGAAGGTAACCTTTTTTTTTCTTTGTTCACAAACTTTGAACGCGTTTATCTCGAAACCATGTTTTTCGTACTGGTTGCGGCACTAGCGGGTTCATTTTTTGACGAAATTTTATTTTTCTTGTATTTTTTTTAAACTTGATTCGCTATCGTATGACACGAGCTTTTTTTTAATTTTTTTTTCGATTTTATATGAATTTTTAAAGTCAATATTTTTTCGAAAAAACACACTTTCAAATTTGGAACATCACCAAAAATTGGAAAAAAATTTAAAAAAAAAGCTCGTGTCATACGATAACCAATTTTGTTAAGATATCGGATATCGGACAATTTTTGCAACTCCCAGCGATGCAACCACGAGGCCCCGTTTTTTCTCTGCCGCCAGTTTGGAGCTCTATAAAACCATGTTGGAGTAAAAAATATATTTTTTTTAATTTTTGTTTTTTCTTGTAATTTGTTCAATTCTCTACAATAATAAAAAAAAATTTGGAAAAATGTTTGTTTTTGACTGAGTTATGAATTTTTAAAAAAAGGTCTGTTTTCTCTGCCGCGAATGTCATGTCCCCCCTTAACGAATGAAGAATTTGCAAATTTAGACAATATAGGCCTGTTTCGAGCGCATTTTTTAAAAATTACTAAAAAGTGATCCAGCTTGTAAGAAAAAAAAATTTTTTATTGTAAACTCTTAGTCATTTAGCATCCCTGACTGCTTTCCTCCTTTGTATCCCTGGTTTTTTTTGACATTTAATATATTCAAATGCAGCACTGTCATGTTTGCTTTTTTCTCTTTCTCTGTTTCCGGTATCTAAGCAAACGACACAATCGACATATCAAATAAAGAAAAGTAATCTAAAAAAATAACCTAAATCTTTATTAATTTAAATTATACTACATTTTTCGATTAAAAACGAGCACGGAAACATTGTGAATATCAAGAAATATATGCTAGTAACATTGTTTCTTAAAGTAAATTTTGTGAGAAACAATGTGCTTGTAATAATCTTTATTATAGAAAACGTTGTTATTGCAGTCTGAGGCAAGTTTTGATCGAGAATATGTAATGTTTTGATAAAACATGTTGCGAAAATTCTCACATTGGGTCAAATTCTTTCGAAATATGTTTAAAATAAAAAAAGATCAAATAAGTAACACAAAATGAATTCTTAATCCTCCTCTAATTAATTCATTCTCCACTGGAAAGATCCATAACTTTTTTAACAGATAATGCCAAATATATAAAAAAAAGATACAGGTTGGAAACTATGCTGCAAGTGAAACACTTCGTTCGGTAAGCATAAAGTAAGTGGATTTTTAAGAAAGTTACCGTAAAATTTCCTTGGTAAAGGCTTTGCGACTTTTGATCCACACTTTTCGATCCACAACCGAAAACTGTCTCAAGAAGTGAAAGAAATTGCAACAGTAAAAACTAATAATAACGTATAATCCTTGGTTTAAATTACCCAAAGACAATAATCAGTAACAAGAAACAGTTATATTTTCTTCACATTGTTTCTTCAAGTAAATTTGGTTGCTTAAAAATTACAATATGGTTACCAACAACTTCATATGCCTATTCAACAACTTTTTAGGGTTTGCTGGGATGATCAGAGGAGTACAATTATAGCGGCATATTTGACAGTCGAAAGAAAACAATTTAGGAAGTCAGCCAGTTTGGACATAGGCAATGTAGCCATAGCCTCACTGCTGTGTACCCACGTTGCCCATCACGAAAAACAATGGAGCTCTTAGTCCACTCAAGTACAGGAAAAGTATACGCAAAAAAATATTTGGTTTTATAAATATTTTCAGCAAGCGGACGATTGCTCATAAGAAAACTATCAGTACTACGTTTTGGGCTTTGTAATAGAATAATAGGGCAACTACTGTCGGACAGTACCAAAGTCGTATTGTGGTAAAAGGATATGCAACATTTGTATATCTTTTCCCATCCAAAAGACTTAACTCGCCCGTAAGTAAATTGTATTTGTACCCAATCTTGAAAAGAGAGTATACATAAGTTAATCTGGTTATAGAATGCATGAACATTTCGTTAGGTATATATTTGCACAGAGCTTTTTAACGGGTATACCAAAATTCACCGGAGGCAGAGCAGACTAGCACATTTCCAAACTTCGTATCAAGCGTATCCTGTTGATACGGACTGAAAACCTGTCACTGCTCGTTAATGTTAACCATATTGCTTAACTGCAACAGCTTCTGTCCCATCCAATCCTGATTGGAAGACAGGACAGAGAGATATTTCCCCGCAGCTCGATTTTCCAACGAAATGTTATATAGTTCATTCAAATAAAATTATTTTATTTTTGTGTGCAGTCAAAAATAATTTCTTACTACTTTTTTTATTCAAGAAATATGTAGAACATTTTACTTGACTCATTACTTAAGAGCTGGAAAGAGGCCTTATATTAGAAAAATTTTAAACTCGCTTTTCGAACGATTCTTCTGACTTGGGTCAGTGTAAAATTGCAAAAATGCGCATAAAATTGAACTCGGACGTACCTATATATATGAAGCCATATAGAATACCATTTACTAGGCGCGAAATAATTAAAAACACTATTTCGGATTTACTTTCGAATAAGATTATTCGCCCTGCGATCTCAGCGTTTGCGTCGCCGGTTGTTTTAGTCGAAAAAAATAACAAAGTATTTCGGTTGTGCGTTGATTATAGACAATTAAATCGTCTTACTGTAAAACAACAATTTTCAATGCCCGTAATAGATGAAATTTTTGCACAGTTGGCCGGTAACAGTTATTTAACTACTTTAGGCTTCAAGATGGGATATCATCAGATTAAGTTGGAAGAGAAATCGGAGCAATTTACAGCTTTGACCACAACAGAGGGGCACTATGAATATAATCGCATGCCCTTTGGAATCGTGAATGCGCCTGATGGTATGATGTCAAAATTAATTTCTATATTAGAGCCAAACACACCGATTGGTTATTTGGATAATGTGGTTGTACTGTAATAAAGGTTGACGAAGGCCTTCAAAAACTTGATCTTTTCTTAGACATATTAGAGAAATGCAATGTGACGTTGCGCCTTGATAAGTGCCAGTTTTTAGCGCGCGAAATTAATTTTTTTGGACACAAAGTTAGCGCACGTGGAATTGTTCCGGGCGAAAGGAAAATAACTGCTATTAAAAACTTTAAAAAATCGGAAACGGTCACGAAAGTACGCCGATTTTTAGGACTGACCGGTTTTTTCCGGAAATTTGTGAAAAATTGCTCTTTGCTCTCAAGACCACAGACGCGACTCACGACGAAAGCGGCATCACATAACTTTGTTTGGGGTGAAGCAGAACAAAATGCATTTGATTTCCTTATAAACCGGTTGATTCCCAACCGGCAGAAGCGGTTGTTGGAATACAATTTTGAAACCGTTCACCGGGCTGGTACTCGTATGGGCCACGTCAACACCCTTAGCAGACCTCCTGTAGACGTAGTTGAACCGCCGTGTGTCATGCGGTTAGATGACGTCAGCGACCATTGGTTGTTAACGATGCAATTACACGACGAAAAATTACGTGGTTAAGCTGAAACTCTTCGAGGGATACGGAGGTCCGAGCAGGAGAAACAAATAAAAGCAGAGTATTGTTTGCGAAATAACCGAATTTACCGACGTGAGAACGGAAACTATTTGTTTGTTGTTCCAAAAAGGTGTCCGTTGGCGAATAGCTCGTTTTTGCCACGATGACGTTGGACATTTTGGTATCGAAAAAACTATGCAGAGCATAAAAGAACATTTCTGGTTTCCACGCATTCGGAAATATGTCAAGGATTTTATAACTGCTTGTTTTGAATGCTGATTTAACAAGAAAAAAAGAGAAAAACTAGAAGGGAGTCTTATCATCGAAGCGATGGAGCCTTTGCTCTTCAGGCTTATTCATGTTGACCATTTAGGCCCGTTTATAAGAAGTAAATAAAAACGAAATAGCCCTTTCAGCTCTTGAAAGGACTTTGAACGAGCTTCTTATAATCAATTGTGTTGTGTGTGTTGTGAAATTTTTGAACACAAATGATCGAGAACTGGACCCATATGTTTTATGCCGACTCTGAACGGCTTATGTTCTCAAGAAGCTTTTCATGACAGTTTTTACTCTCTGAGGTTTGCCATTGTCTACAGAGAGGTGACTGCCGAACAGAAAAATTAATTCAATTGAAAAAACTTTCTGTGTCAGGTGGGATTCGAACTAGGGTTCTCTGGCGTATGGGCCACACACTCTACCCTCTGCGCCGCGGCCGTTTATAAGATGTAAGCAAGGAAATGCTCACATTATAGCCATAAGTGACGCGTTCAGCAAATACTTGGCAATTAAGCCTGTCCGCAACATGAAAACGCATCCGGTGCAGATACTCAATGAAGTGACCGTGTATTTTGGATTGCCAAAGCGTATTGTCACCGTTAGAGGTACATCGTACACCTCTAAACATTTTTCAGACTATTGCGAGGTTTATAACATAACGCACATTAAAACTGTCGAGCGAACACCACGCGCAAATGGCAAAGTTGAACATGGCATACAGACGCCAAAAAATGGGACAACCAGCTACGAAAACTTCAATGGAGGATCAATACCCAGAAAAATTCTACAACTGGTTATAATCCAAACGAATTAATTTTAGATTTCAAGCTAGTGGATATCATCCAAAACAAAATAATTGCCGCAATGGTGGACGAACCGGACGAAGTTACCATTCAGGAAAAAGGTTAGCATTGGAACATACATAGCACGAACGACAGGAGTGGAAGATGCTCTAAACACCGATCTCCAATAAAGTATGCTGAGAACGATTTGGTTGTCATCAAAAACGAATTGCCAGCGACTGGAGAATCTCGGAAGCTTGAGCCAAGATTCCATGGGCCGTATGCCGTGAAGAAAGTACTTCAAAACGACCGATATCTTCTTGAAGATGTTCCAGGTATGCAGATTACTTAGCGAAAATTCAGCTCTGTTTATGCCGCCCATAAAATCAAGCCGTGGGTTCAGCCTCGCCGAAATTGGATGATGACGACAATGATTTTTATGGTTTCGACGAAGAAGAATCAATTCCAGATGACATCGGGGCAATGTCAGGATCAGGATCGGCCGGGCTGGCATAAATATTTCCTAACTAACAATAGGCTAACTAACAGAATAAGAAACTACAAACATACACTTTACTTATAAGGTATTTTTATTTCGAAATTTCATAAAAATTATGTTTAGTTAAAGTGCTAAGTTTTATAAGAAATCACCCCCGATGCCACGAGTTGTTTGATCGTTTTCTTATCACGTGTTTGTGTTGCAAGAATTTCAATGAATTCCATGTTGTCCTCTATTCTTTCCTTTTTTAGCTAGCACAGCACAACATAAAAACCAGATGAGCCTTGCGCAAGGCGGAAAAAGATATACATATAAATGCAGTGCTTAGCAGTGATCTGCAACGGATAGCTTTTTTGCGACTCTGAGTATATCCGAAAAAAATAAGTACAAAAACCTACTCAACCCTTAACACACGCAACTCGACTCATACTCCTACGAAGCTACAACGCGGCGACTAAAATAAATATGAGTATTCTAAATAGAGAGTTCGGGTTTTTCGGTTTATAAATACTTTATGGTTGATGTCGTCTGGCTGATAATCCACTTATCCACACGGCAATTTTTCTTGCCGGCAAGTCGAGTTTTTGAGCGCTCGGAACGTGACGAGAGGGAACGAGTACAGAGTTGCTCATACCGTCAAGTTTTCTTTTGTGCTGTTCTTTCTTTGATGTTTATTTTATTGTTATTTGTCAACTTAAGATGCGTGCGCATTAGTTCGCAAATATCAAAATTGGATTAATGTAGCAATATTTTAATATTTTTTTAATTGCAATATTTTGAAGGTAATAATAATATTACACACCAAAAACAATGTCGTCTTTATCGCTGTCGTCATAATCCAGTTCAAGTGCAATTTGCGTGCATTCCAATGTTTGCCTAATAAGCGAACTTTTCAGATTCATTCCCCTGATTGTGGGAAAACTGCCGATCATTCCCCCTATCAGTTGCGGTGGGTGTTGATCCGATCCGCATTCCCTTCACTTTCCAAAAAAGTTATATTGTTGAAACCGTGCTAATGATCTACAATACCGATCCGCAAAATTCGCTCCGAAAAACAGTTGTTCAGCTGCTAAAACAAAACAAACAACGAGTAAATACACAAAACAGTGGAAACTCAAGTAAAATAAAGAAAACGAAGGTTTCAATGTAAGTATTTAATAAATTCATTAAATTAACATGTTTAAATTCCTTTCCAATCAGGAAATGTACCTATTGCGTTGTTTTTTAGACGATGAGAAAAACAGCTTTAAACACCTACATTAGCCGCGTGTGCATATTTTCAAAACTCCATCTAAATGTGAAATTGATTTTTTCGATAAAAATTTTAATTTTATATTTTGATGTTGGAAACAAACGTAAAAAAATGTTGATAAAATGTAGAGAAATTAATTATTTTAAGGAAAACTGAAAATTTGGCTTGATAAAATTGGAAAGTAAAATGTTTTCTAACAATTGGTTTATGCTTTTTATATTGTTTTATTCATTTATTTTTATTTGTAATTTAAAACAAAAAAAAATTGTGACGACCAAAAAAATATTTAACCCAGATTCAAGTTCAGCGCTCTTAAATTACATTAAATAATGTAGCACATTCCATTATTAAAATTTTTTTTTTTAAATCCGCTTCAAACTTGTTGCGGATGAAAAGTTAGTAGTTAAGATCGATCCGCACCATACTTGCTCCTTGGTTTCTACAATCGATAAACCAACGAGTTCGAGTAATTTTCCCGCCGCAACTGATCCGCCGGATTCCACAATCAGCATGATTATTTCTTTCTTTAAACAGTTTTTACTTTTCTAAATGCTATTGAATACCTTAAGGGAGTATTCCTGGTTGGCAAAAATTTTTGTTAGTTTTCTTTTTTTGCATATTTTTATAGCTTGGATAAAAGGGTTTTTTGAAATTCGAAATACTTTAGGAGATATGGCTTTTTTTTCCAGCAATGTTGGCGCCAAAATGCGATTTGCTTAATTTATGTACTCTTTGAATGCAACGGTTTGAAGCAATCTGGTTTCAATCTGGCAATCTTACTGGTTTGTATACGCATTTTAAAAATAAATGAATACACATTTTAGAGCTTAGGTATTCGAATGTTGGCAGCGTTTAGTTCACTTTGAATTGAGTTATAAACCGGACGCGCGCGCATACAGTTTTGAAAAGTACAGTTTTGATAAAAACTTTTGTTTGTGCTAAAGACAATGGATAGAAAAAGTAATAGAAATAAAAATAAAAGAAACACTGGTAGCAATCGAAAAACTCGTCCCTTGAAACGTGGTAACCAACACGAAAGAGATGAGGACACGCACTATTGAGATTGCCAATTATATTGCAACTGTCATATTTAACGAAGGTTTTTTGCCAATACTTCAAATAATGAACCTAATGGGCATCCCGATTAGCAACGTCACATATGATTTCGCCATGTCTCGGAACGAAGAACTTTTGTAAAGGTTCGAAGCCAGAGCTCTAGCCGCATCAAAAGAAGGTAGAACTGCCCGAAGAGCACAAAGAGCCGCTGAGTCCTCATTTTTTGAAGAAGAGGAAGGAGTTCTTTATGGGGCTGGCATTGCAGATTGATGTATGTAATTATTTACCAAAAAAAAATGTTTTATTGCCTAAAATTTTCTTTGAGTTTTTTCAAAATCACGTTTTTGAACTTCGAAGTCACTTTTATCCGGTTCTACTGAACCGATTTTGATGAAGCCAAGTGCAATCGACGCAGAATTGTCGAATTTCTCAAACATGCTCAAATTTTTCATTTCAATTTTTTTTTTTTGATGCAGAAAAATAACTTCAAACTTAAGCGCGTTTATCTCGAAACCACGTTTTCCGAGCTTGCGGCCCAGACTGCGCCCGTAGTTCCGAACCGATTTTGAATCGGTTTTTAATTTTTCAATGACCGCCATTTTGTAAAAAATAATCGCAAAATTATGATTGAGGTAGTGACCAGAATTACATCTGTACTGGATCTAACGCCGTTTCCTTTTTCCATTTCAGATGATCCGAAGTCGAGTTATCCGGGCAGCAAGCAGCATACCTTTTTTTTTCGACGCCCAACTTTGAAGGCTGACAACTTTTTGAACAGCCCTCGTACAAAGGAAAAAAAAATTTATTTAATTTAATATGTTCTTAATACAATAAAAAAACAGAATTTAAATAACTCTTTGCGTTTCCAAATGAGAAGTTTTTCAAAAAGGGTCCAAAAACAGCCTTCCAACCAGAAATACTCCTTTAACAAAAACTATTTCACAACACGAACGTCAGGCAAAGTAAAATCAGAATTGATCGGAAATCTTGCTGAGTGGAAAAACAAATGGCAAGTTCAAAAGAGAATTGAAAACTTGCTGGCAAGAAAAATTGCCTTGTGGAAAAGGGGACATACTGATCGAACTTACCGAAATACTCATAATCGACACAAGCAGCCGAATAACTCGACTCATCTGCCACAGATATAACAGAGCGCAGTAGAGCGCAGCAGTGAAAAGGTAAGGCCAGTTTTTTGTAATTGTTTTGCGCGGTTTTTTTTGTGAGCATTTAGATAGCAACAGAAAAACGTGTTTTTCTTGTGTTGCTTTTTGTTTTTATCTTACACCGTGAAAGCTGCTCATGATGTAAAAGTTGATGCTTAAAAAATATACAGTCTCGATAGTATCGTAAATGGAGACGTACAATTTCTGTTTGATATATTTGGTGATAGTTTGTTGTTCATACAACTGTTCTTAACTGTTCTAATATGTGGGCCGATAATATTCTCGTTACTCGTTCTCGTTACTGAGTTCAAGCCAAAAAATAAGTCTAGAAGGATGGCTCAATCCGCCCGTCAGACTCAAAAAAACTAAATAGACTGTCCCTTTGCTATCAAAATGTAGTACTATCAAACGCAGAGCTTATTTCTATCAACTAAAAATTGAATCATTACTGATTTTTTTTCTCCTCTTTCTCGATGTATTTTTACTCTTTTTTAATTGTTAAATTTTTCCATCAAGTGAGGTCTCACTTCATTAAAGTAAAGTAAACTAAATTAAATTACACTTATTTATAATATATTACACTGTATTTTTTAATTTCTAAATCTCGTAGTTACTTTTATTTAAAAATAATAAAATAAGTTAAACTGCATTCGCCACTTGATCGTTTTGAACAACAGAATGTAGTATTTGATAAGCTCTGTATTTATTGCTACATGTATTTTATAATGTAAATTTTTTGTTATATTGTGATTAATGAATAAAATCTTTATCAATTGAATTGAATTGATTTGGAATTGTTTGACAATAGTTTTTAGAAAAGACAGATACACTGAAAATATTTCTTCTGTCGGTGGTGGTGTCCTTTTTGCTGTAAGTAACTGCTTTGCCAGTTCTCTTGATTCCCTGTTCTTCTAAAAAAAAAAAAAACGAATTGGCCATTTCAGCCCTTGAAAGGACTTTGGTCAATTGTGTTGTGCGTGTTGTGAAATGTTTGAACACAAATGATAGAGAACTGCACCTACAAGCTTTATGCCGACTCCGAACGGCTTGGCTTATGTTCTCAAGAAGCTTTTCATGGCAGTTTTTACTCTCTGAGGTTCGCCATTGTCTGCAGAGAGGTGACAGCCCAACAGAAAAATTTAATCAATTGATAAAAATTTCTGTGTCAGATGGGATTTGACCCTGGGTTCTATTGCATACAAGATACGCACCTTAACCAGTACGCACTCTTCTAATATTGAACTAATTTGCGTTAAATTCGTACATTGTAACTCCAATGTATGTTATTAATGCGTATGTTCCTCTTAAGAGTAGTGTAGAGGTCGATGCAAGCCTTGCGGAGTGCATAGATTACATAATTAATTTACTTGAAGTTAATGACGAAATTTAATTACTGGGCGATTTTAATCTGCCTGATTTAAAATGGCCTTCTTCTGACGATGATACATACTATTGTGCATCTAATTCGAAGACCCGCCAAGAACATACATTTGTTAATAATGTGTTCAGACTTACAATAAGTGGGGTTTTTTTTTTAATAGTCTTGAAAGACTTCTTGACCTGGTCTTAACTACAGACAGTAACAATGTTGTTGTTAAGAAGGCCTATCATGACCTAAACACTGTTGATGAATACCATCCACCTTTAAGTATTTGGTAATAATCCGTTAGAGAAAATATAGTAAATACGAATTCAGTAGATAAGCGCTATGAATTTAATTTTAAAAAAGCTGACTTTTTAAAGCTGAATCAGTTGTTTCAGAGTAAGCTTAATGTAATTTTAGAATTCATAAATGGAAATTGCTATGATGACTCCATTAACTTTTTTTTATATAGAACTCTTTGCTATGTTTTCTCAGTCCGTACCATATAGTCTCAAATTTGCGAGAAATTCTACGTACCCCTGGTACACAAAGGATTTAAAGACACTTCGCAACAGGAACAGGGAATGGAAGAAATACATCTGTAGCTTAGGCTCTAATGACCTAGAAACTTACAAGCGTTTATTCCTGGTATTTGATCACGAATATTTAGATAATGTAAAGCGGAGGATATTGTCTGATCCAAAGAAATTTTGGGGATTCACAAACACAAAGAAGAAATCCGATGGATTCCCTTGCTTATTTAGAACTCCTGAGGGATTAACTGACGATCCCATAAAAATTTGTGGCCTATTTGCCAATCTTTTTAAAGAATCATTCTGTTCAGATTATTTTAATCCTGATGGAGAGTACTTTGAATATATGAATTCCGCACCCAGAGTTTCTTTGGAACATATATCCTTCATTCCAGAGGATATTTTAATGTATATTGGATTTTGGTGCTGGACCCGACAACTTTCCTGCCGCAGTGTTAACACAATGCGGTTCCGTTTTGAGTCAACCACTTTCTTTATTATTCAATAAATCAATTAACGAAAGTTATTTTGCACTTTTTTTGAAAAAAACCAAAAATCCTATTTATAAAAACGGTTGCAGGAATGATGTCAATAACTATAGGCCAACTATCGCCAAGATCTCATCGATTCCAAAACCTTTTGAGCGGATCGTGTATGATCGGGTGATAATTCACTGTGCGAAAGTCATAACAACTCGTCAGCATGGTTTTGTTAATGGCAGATCTACTGTGTCTAACCTTCTCGATTTTACAACATCGAGATCGTGTATGATCGGGTGAAAATTCACTGTGCGAAAGTCAACATCTCGTCAGCATGGTTTTGTTAATGGCAGATCCACTGTGTCTAATCACTCGATTTTACAACATTCTGCTTAAATTCGATTGATTCAAGTAACCAGGTCGATTGTGTTTAAACTGACTTTAGTAAGGCATTTGATAAACTACCACACAATCTAATTTTATGTAAACTTGAGTTAATGGGATTTCCACAATATTTTGTGAACTGGATCAAATCGTATTTGATGGAGCGATCTTATCAAATACGTTTCCGAGACATATTGTCTTCTGAAATTATTGCTGAATCAGGTGTTCCTCAGGGTAGCCACCTTGGTCCACTTCTGTTTATTTTAGCAATCAATGATGTAACACACAACTTCGAACACTCTCATTTGCTTATTTATGCAGATGATATGAAAATATACAGAACGATTAATTCTAAAAATAATTCAGATCTACTCCAGTCTAATCTAAAATCCTTTGAAGTTTGGTGTTCTAAAAATAATATAAATCCAGATAAATGTCAAACTATGACCTTTTCGCGAAAAAGGAATAATTTTATTTTTGATTATAAAATTAAAGATACTGCCTTGAGTCGTGTGGACACCGTCAAAGACCTAGGTATATGCATGGATTCTAAGCTGTCGTTTAACATTCATATTAATTATATTTGTAAGAAAGCATCTTCAATGCTCGGATTTATAAAACGCTGGGCCAAAGAATCGTAGAAGCAGTAGAAACGCTATCAATTTAATTTATTTAACATTCAGTAGAAGAGTTTAACATTCAGAATTATATGGCTACTGCTCCTTTAAACCGCATGATACCTTTGTTAACAATTGTAACGGTTTTGATGTTAACTTGTCAAAAAGTCAACTCAAAAGTATATTAAAAACAATTGTGTAATTTGATTTATATATGCATGGTTAGTTGTTATGTCTTGTGTTGTCCCTGAGCCCAACCCATTCATTGGTGGGTAAATTTTTCCCACATTAACTTGTTTGGGGTCACTAGTATCCATAACTTTGATATATTTCAATGATTTCTGGGTCGTGGCTTTAAATGGGTTAATGATGAGGAAGTGCGAAAAAGCTGTAGTATCAACTCTATTTTTATTGCATGTTCTACATCAGTAACCGCAGAACGTCTATTTTTTTGACAACCAAAAAACATTCTAAATTACTTCTTTACAGACGCATTTAAACCAAAAATTTTGACTGATATATACATTTATTTATTTATTTACTATATATATTTATATATGTATGTATGTATAATCAATAAATCAAAAACATTTTATCTATATGTATGTATAATCAAAAAATAATCAAAAATACCGATTAATCGATTAAATGCTTGCAATTAATTGCAATTATTTTTTTTTTGTCTTGCAATTAGAATGTACTTATACCCGAAAATATGTTAATGAGCCGAATGCGTATAAGTATTTTAAATATTTCATTGAGTATGGATAGAGTTGAGAACAGCAAGAAACTCGGATATGATTTGACTATCCGATTTCGGTCGGATACTCATTGCAGTTCTCTGGTGCTGAACTGCAAACCAAAAAAAAAAGTTTTTTATTTCGTTTGACATGCATTGTCTTAAGGACTGATTTCACACGGTGATCGTTTGAACTGCGTTCAATAGAAACTGTCAAAGAACAGTGAGAGTGAGAGGGGATAAACACATTATAGTGCGATCAAAATTTGTCAATTTCGAAAACAAGGCGATTGACTTTTCCGTTTTTCCGCTCTATCTCTCCAAAAAAAACGTCCATGGATGCGGACCACTGTGGTATGCTAGTTTTCTATACATTCATTTCATTTTGGTAAAAGATGTGCATTCAAGGATCTATTTTCGAATGTATTTTTTTCAGACGATCTGGAGCCGCGCTATGATGTTGCCCGATTTTCCCCTTTTTTTAAGGACATCAACTTGAGCACCATATTTATATGTAAAAAATATATTATAAACAAAAAAATTTTTTACTTATACTGATGATGTAAAATTAACATGCAAATGGAATTGTTTGTATATGTAATAAACTTTTTTAGAAAACATCTTCTAAAATTTACCTTAATTTTAACCGATTTTGCCTAAAACCTCCCTTAAACCAAATTAAAGAATTTCTAATAATAACCATACAAATTCGCAAGCAACAAACAAATTAACTTTCATTTTTAAATTAATTATAATATTTTCTTTACCTCTATGGCACACTTGGCCGCTTTGTAATAGAAGGGGTGTCGCCTAAGCACATCTTCTAGCCTCAGAAGACCGACATAAGCACGCAACGTCATCTTTCGCATGCAGTACGTATGAAAATCAAACTGATCCTCAATAATCTCAGAAAAGTGGCGATCAACCTCATGACATTTTTTCAAAGCATCACCCCAGCGTTCCATGCGCTGATATGCCAAGGCACATTCCGTTTGAAACCACATACATTGCATCTCATTTAAGTTTTCCATTGCAGACACTCCTTCTCGCGTAAATTTCGCACACACCTCTTCTGCTTCCTTGACCAAGTCAGCACGCAGCATATATTTAGCACATTTTGAATTTATGTACCTGTAAGATATAAAAAAATAATTTTTTTTTGATACTTAAAATGATGATACTGATGATACATTCTGTCAAAAAAGTACCAGAAAATGATAATTTAAAAAATCAGCTTAACCCTTCGGAGGATGCGCCTTGGCAAATTAGCTGTAAACTCTTTAATTAGTGTTTTTCAAATACTAATCATAGTAGTTGGCCGCTGCCACTCAAGTGTCTTTGTAAGTTAGTGTAAGTTAGCGTGTTAGCCGTTGGTTTCTGTATTATATCGTTTAGCTGCTATTTGTCTTTGAAAATTGGTATCTCGTTTTTGCGACTTACTTGCCTCAAAACTTCGCTAACTTTTTTTGTTTCGTGGGATTTTTTTTATTTAAAAGGATTTATTTTAAGTTTTCAGCTTAAATATATGCATATATATACTCGTATAAGCAAATATTTTTCGTAAATTTTTCATTGTGGCTATTGATATTTTTTTACTTTTTCTATAAGTTTTTTATAAATAATTTATTTTATCATAATTACATATATTGGGAATGCATCAAATGTTTTTAAATTTAACGCATCAAAACAGTAACCGCATCGTCATTATTAGATTTTTGGTCTGAAATTTTGGTCACAAAAAAATAAATTGTAATGTTTTTCAGTTTCCGTGAAAATTTATTGAATATATTTCGTGCTTTCCTCACTCAACCGCGTATGTTGAGCGTATTTTTTCGCAAATTGATTTAAATAAAAATAAGATTAGAAACAGGCTATCAACAGATATCTCTCTGTTATTCTGCATGCGAAGTGTATGACAAACAAAAAATGTTTTGAGGTTACTTTTACGAAAAACTATTGCGATTTTTTTAAAAAAAAATACGTATATTTTTCAATTTATTTAACTTTTTGGTTACATTTATTTATTTTACTTTTTGTTTATATCGTATTTACGTTTTCTTTTATTATGTCCTAAAAAGTAAATTAGTTTGATAAAAAAATATAAGTAGATACCAGTAAAAAACTAAACGCAAGGATATGGAAATTTTTCTTAACAAATCCGTTTTCTTTTAAGACTACTCGTGAATATGCCCGTTCTTAAATGACCAGTTTATTGAACTTTTTTATCGAATTAATTTTTAGTACCAAGTTTTCGATTTTTGCGTATGTTTTTTTTTGAAAAATAGTTCAAATTGAGAATTTATAATTGCCTTTTAAAAATTATAATTCCGAAAATTGGCACAAAAAGTAAAAATTTCTATGACAAAATTTTACTAATACAACAATATTAGTTTGAAAGATAAAAATAGGTAAGACTTCTTGCAGTTTATTAAAATCAAAATTAAAATTAGCTATGAAAAATTAAAATTTTTTCAATAAGTTCACCTGTTGAAGCTTGATATCATGACTGCCAAAATCATTCCATTAAAATAACAATTACTATATTCATATTTAAATCTCAGATTATTTTTCAAAAGCCGTAATTCGAAAACTGGTTTTTGCACAGCACCAATATCTTATACCCAATATATTATTTAAGTTATCGCATCAAAATAAGTCTTTCTTTGAAAACTGGATAAATTTTTATTAAGCAGTTACTTTTTTTTATATTCAAGAATTTAATCAGTCGTGGATTTAAATTTAAGCTATTTGCTTATTAAAAAACTAAAAATAAATTTTTTGAACTTCCAGCTCATTTTTTAAATTTTTAACATAAAAAATAATTTTACAAATGCCGAAGTATAAAAACCTGTAATTGTTAATTTATCTTATGAAAATTTGGCAACATGATTAAAAAATCATCAAATCCCCTTCGAATAGGACGGTATAAAATGTTTTCAAAAAATTTTTTATCGAGAATTTTTTCGAAAAAAAGGATATTTAGATTATAGGTGATTTTTCTAAACCTGTAATTTGGAAAAGACTTTGCGCAGGACTAAATTGTTTGAGATTTTAGATGTCTTATATACAAGGAAAACAACAAAATAGAATGGGCAATGTGTGTCATATGTGGGCCATAATGTGTTAAATTTCGATGTTAATTTTTTTGCATTATATAGCTTTTAAAAATTTAAATAAAAAATCCATTCAAACAAATGCTTTCTTGAGGGTTTGAGTCCAATAAGCTAAGATATTGCATAAAAAGTTTCAACCTTATTTTTTATAATTTATGAAATTATATTCGTTCTAGGTAGGTATAATTTCAAATATACATTTTTCTTGATCTTTTTGAGCATCAAAATCCACAATTGAAAACTGTTCTTTAATATACAAGCTCTTTGCAGCTAAATTCCAATATAATGGTTATGCCTTTAAAAGCAAAGTTAATATTTAATTTGGCCAGACAAATTTTTCATTAATTAAGCGAAATTTTTTTAAATTGGCTTTAAAAATGTTTAAACTTTTGAAGTAAATTAACATCATTATCTCAGTTTACCTTAAAAAAATTAAATTTTGAATTCAATAGTCTCATTTGTGTTATTTCTTCACACATTCTGGACCCTAAGGGGGGAGGGGTTTTAACACCTAAAATCCCCCCTTGGCTACGGGCCTGGTTTAAACGTCCAATTTTGGTGAGTTAAACTCGGTTTAATTTAACTAAAGTTTAAACTCGTACTGAAAAACTGATCCGTAGTGTCAGACACACAAATAAAGGTGGTGAGTGTGTTTTAATTAATTACCAGAAAGCCCATAATAAAATGGTTATCTTATGAGAAAAATGCCTCCTTTTTTTAAATTTAACCATTAAAAAAATAAAAAAATTTAAGTTTTACTTTTAAAGCCGCCATTTTAAGAGACAACTCGTAGTTAAAGAAATCAACCACATTTGGAAAATTTCTTTTATTATTAAAATTTGATTGGAAAAAAAAAATAAATCACCCATAACTGTTTTCTTATATAATTGTCAATTAACATTTAGAAATAAAATTTTTGAGGTTCTTTAACTATTGCATTGTGTAGAGCACATTCGAAAATATTGGGTTAGCAACTAAGTAATTGCGGATTTTACTCATAGATGGCTTTAGTTGAATTTTTAGGTTTACTGACGTAATCGAAATGCCAAACACATTTTGTTATTTGATAGTTGGTACTTCAACTGTCAATCAGTAAAAAAAATTTTTTGATCGGTTGTGTAGTTTTTGTTTGGCGTCTGTTGAAAAATGGAAAATCAAAACGAACATTTTCGTCATATCTTGCTTTTTTATTTCCGGAAAGGAAAAAACGCATCGCAAGCTCACAAAAAGTTATGTGCTGTTTATGGTGACGAAGCTTTAAAAAAACGGCAGTGTCAAAATTGGTTTGCCAAATTGCGTTCTGGTGATTTTTCATTTAAAGATGAAAAACGCTCCGGTTGTCCAGTTGAAGTTGATAACGACCAAACCAAAGCAATAATCGATTCGGATCGTCACAGTACAACACGTGAGATTGCAGAGGAGCTTCATATATCACATACATCCAGAAAATCATTTAACACAACGCATTAACATCTGCGATTTGTTAAAGAAACGTAATGAAAATGATCCATTTTTAAAACGATTGATAACTGGTGAGGAAAAATGGGTTGTTTACAACAATGTCAATCGGAAAAGATCGTGAAGCAAGCCAGGTGAACCAGCTCAAACAATATCAAAAGCTGATATTCATCAAAAGAAAGTTATGTTATCAGTTTGGTGGGATTACAATGGAATTGTCTACTTTGATCTTTTACCACCCAACCGAACGATCAATTCAGATGTCTACATTGAACAACTAACAAAATTGAACAATGCAGTTGAAGAAAGGCGGCCCGAATTGACAAATCGAAAAGGTGTTGTATTCCACCTTGACAATGCAAGGCCACACACATCGTTGGTCACTCGGCAAAAATTATTGGAGCTTGGTTGGGATGTTTTGCCACATACACCATATAGTCCTGACTTTACCTGACTTTTTATTTCGATCTTTGCAAAACTGCTTGAATGGTAAAAATTTCAATAATAATGATGATGTCAAATCGTACCTGGTTCAGTTTTTTGCTGATAAAAACCAGAAGTTTTATGAACGTGGAATTATGATGCTACCTGTAAGATGGCAAAAGGTCATTGCTCAAAATGGGCAATACATTACAGAATAAAGTTATTTCGTTCCATGAAAAAATTGTCTTTTATTTCCTAAAAAAAAATCCGCAATTACTTAGTTACCAACCTGATAGTAAGGTATTTAAATAGTCGGTATTTTCTAAAATATTTTCGGACTGTGTTCAAATTTTCTGCTGAAAGTTTCAACAAAAAAGTCTCCGGGGCGTTAACGGGTTAAATAAAAAAGGATTGGAAGAAATATGCAATACTGCAGCGTTTATGTCTACAATAAAATTTTAAAAACGTATATGTAAATTTGTATCTTAAATTTGTATTTAATTAAAATTAGAGCCATGCATGAGTATGCTTTTTCGCCTCCCTGAATATTTTTTATTCGTTCGTTCGTAGAAAATAGATGTTTTTTGTATTGGGACCCAAAGAAGGGTGGTAGATAGGAGGTAGGTGTATTCGGGAGAAATGTTGAGGGCCAAAAAATAAGAGTACCATCTCATATATTTTACTCCTCTAGTTCAGCTACGGCCGATATAAACTATTTTCGACAGCTTTTGTGATTTTTGTATGGGAACCCAAAGAAGGGAGGCAGATAAGGGGTAGGTGTGTTCGGGAGAAATGTTGAGGGGCAAAAAATAATAGCCTACTCATATATTTGACCCCTCAGGAGTTCAGCTAGGGCCGATATAAGCTATTTTCGACAGTGTTTGTTTTTTGTATGGAAGGTAGCAAATAAAGCAACAAAAAATAACATAAATATGCATTAAGAATAAAAAAAAGATTATTGCGAGGAAAACCCAACATATTAACTCTTATTCAGGTCACTGCAGCAGATACCTAAGTATTCGTGTAGTTTATTAAGTGCTCAGAGAAAAAACTGAAACAACGCAAGCTCACCTCAGTGCAAGAGTGTATGAAAAGAAAACAGAGAACAAATAAAAAGTTATTCTCTTGCGCTACACGACCTGCTGCTACACGACCTGTTGTTTACATTTGTTCGCTTGCAGCTTTGCTTGCAGTTACTGCTACAGCAGAGAATCAGGGTATATTCACTTGATGAATATATTCATGCAGGGCTCTAATTAAAATATCGTTACAAAAATTGTTTGAGGATTTTTATTAAAATTTGAAGAATTTGGGTTTTAATAAGTGGTAACACTACACCGAAAGTATTAAAAAAAATTTCTGTGCATACTTTCAGGCTGATCGCAAAAAATAATTACAGTTTGAGCGATATTGGGCGCAGAGCCATGTGCTTGCCTTTTATATCTTAGGATGGGATTTTTCGTGCTGTTTTTAATTCTCTGGAATTTTCGTGGTTATTTTAAAAGTGCGTGGGATTTTTTGTGGTTTTTTCAATTTCGATAGAATTTTTGTGGTTATGAATTTTTGCTATTGTGGGGGAAAAATGTTTTTTGTGGGAATTTGGGGTAGCAACCGTGCCACGGAGCACTTTCTCGTGTAACAAAAAAAATCTAAGATTGCGAACATAGTGAACGCCGGTTCAGGCAGACAGGCAGATCAGATCAGAAAGCGCATTAGAGCAAAAGAGATGGATGACTTGGTTACTTTATTATTCCAATGTGAAAATCTGATCTGCCTAAACCGGCCAGCCTGAACCGGAGTTCACTATGTTCGCAACTGTGTAGCAAAGTGTAGCTTGCAGAAATTGTTTTGGAGTTAATTGGGAAAAAGTATTATGATGAAAGTGAAAATTTTTATTGTTGTTTTGTGAGATTTTGTACAGGTGTAATTTTGTAAAGGTGTTTGATTGTGATCCCGAGAAAGAATTTGTGTCCGTGCCAAAGAACTCAGGACCAAAGGCGCCGAGTATTGGACACAATTATATTTTTTAAAAGCTGCGAGCAGTAACGAAAAACTCAGTTTATGAAAAAACAATAAAATGCCACAGCCGTACAAAAGGACTCAGGCATAAATGACCCGAGTATCACAATTTTCTCTTTTAAAAGCTACGAGTAATTTATTTAGCGAAATAGTATCGTAACAGGTATGAGTTAAAGAGCTACAGGAATGTTTTCCTTTTATTTACCATTCTATGCATTCTCTGCGAGTATTCCATATTCTCAAAGCATTTACAAAGCGGAACGAATGAGTGCGAAACATCAATTTTGAACAGCGAATAGATGTGCCATTCTCTTTGAGAGCTATAACGAATATTGATCATCTAGCCGTTTGTAACTGTTTTGTATGGAATGCATTCGTAGTATTTCGAAATACTTCTTAAATGCTTTTCGTTAATTTTGGCTTTTGTTATAGTATTGCTTTAGTGTTGTTTGCTTCAGATCATGTCAGGTAATCTAGTTTTTATTAACAGCTTTCGCGTGTTGTTGCGTGCATTCCATTAAAACGACAAATGTTCTGCTCACCTATTTGGGAGCACTCTCAAGCGAATACTCTAATATTGAGAGTATTCTTTTGAGAATATTCCATGCACACATTATCTGCAGTTGTGCAGCTCTTTAGTCTGAGTCTTAACAGTAATGTACCTAAAAAGTAGTCGATGTTTTAGCCAGGATTGCCAGAGGCTCTTCGCCTAAAATCATCAAAGGCTTTTTAAAAATCGTCATTTGGGTCTAAAAAAAGGTTATTTGATTATCGCAAAAATCGTAATTTAAGTCCCAAAATCGTCATACAGTAGAGAAGATTTAAAGTTTTGCAAGTAATGAAAAATCTTTACTTTTAAAAAATTTTTATGATTAATTATTAACGCTCGTATCTGTACTGTTTTTTAGATTAAAAAACTCCGTACCGCTTTTTTTCCAAAAGTACTGTTCATACTGTATTTTTACTGTTTTTTTTATTGAGAGAAAATGTAGTGTCAGACAGAACGATGGCAACCCGTAATGAGTGTGAAACGCATGAATCAATCAACAAGATGGTAGTGACAGATCTTTTGGCGATCATAGTTTGTCAAAAATAGTTCAAAGTAGAAAAAGAAAAAAGTAAAAAAAAAAATAGAAAGAGTAAAATCTACAGGCAAATGACAACCTATGATCGCCGTTTGTGTGAATATAGCCTGCTGTCACTACCATCTTGTTAGTTACACCATGTGTGTAACTATGTTCAAGGCAGAACAGCGAAATAATAATGGCAGCCAAGGTGAATTTAGAATTTGAATTCACCTTGATAGCAACAATAGCTGCATTCCCGTGGCACTGGATCAGCAGCAGGATTCCCAAATAGTCAACAGTAATCGTAGTTGTCGTTATCGGTCATTGTGCAGGCACAGCTTCATAGTAAATGAAAGTTTTCGCTAGTTAACTACAGCGACAAACGTCGTTAAGGCGTTTGGGAATCCTGCAACAGATCGAATCTCAGTGGAACAGTTTTAGTTCAACTTTATTACAATTTGGCACCACTGGCGATGAAATACGAATGCAGGCAGTGAAACGAAAACTCGAATATAATTAATTCAGATTTGCCAACTATGTTCTTTTTGAAAAAAGTGCAGCAAAAGTGAAGAACTTGGCAGCATTTTAACCCTTTGAGTGCCAAGGAACGCGATCGCGCTTCTTAATACACTGAGATAGCGCTTCTTGGCACTCAAAAGGTTAAGATCAGAAATAGAGCCAGGAAAGGAACTGGATCTAATATTTGGTTTTGCACTGCGAATAAAATAAAGCCACGCTCTAGATTAATGACCACGGGAATGCAGCTGTCATCGTTATACAATAATAAGGTAGGGTAAGGAGATTCACCACACAAACATTGCCACTTTTCTGTATTATTGATAAATGTGGGAAAAATAATAAGAAAGGGAATTATTTGTAGGATAAATAGGATAATTTAGGACAATGTATTTACAATGAAATAAATCGCTGCTCAAAGCTTTGTTCAGTAAATTATTATTGCCAATTAGATTTTGTTTAGCTTTTTGTGTTCTTAATTATTTATATATAATTTTAATTCTTATGTCTACTATAAACGTAAGACAGAGAAAATGTTGGAAATAAATCAAAAATTTGTTTTTAAAAATTGGCACAGTGCTATTATTTCATCTTTTTAGTCTTCTAATTTAATCTGTTGGAACTTTAAGAAACCTAAGTTTTTTTTGTGGGGAACAGGGGGCGAACCTTCACATGGCAACGTGTCTAACCGCCTCAACCTGGCGAGGCCAGCATTATCCATGTCGAAATCGTCTCAAGTCGACTCAAACCTCCACGTGGTGTTCCCTGGACAACGGCAAACTGGCATCCGTCAGTTTGACGGCTAATTTGAGCGGCGGGTCGCTCCATAGACCTCAAACATGGAATGTGCGCAGGGTTTGGGTCCCGCCACATTACTACTGCCCAATGAAAACTAAACCAACCTCGGATAAGAACCCCAATTACGTTGACGACCACCGCAAACGAAAAACGGACAATGATTTACGGATATGCACCTGGAATGTCCGAACCCTTTATAGGGAAGGTGCCATTATCCAACTGGCGGAAGCCCTCAAAACAATAAAGGCTCACATCACCGCCATCCAGGAAATGCGATGGAAAGGGCAAGGCTGCTCTAAACAAGCACACTGTGATATCTACTACAGCTGCCATGCGGAGAGACGCGAATTTGGATGTGGATTCGTTGTTAGCCGGAAACTTCGCCACCTTGTTTCCCGGTTCACACCTGTCAACGAAAAATTGGCCACGATCCGCATCAAGGCAAAATTTTTCTCCATCAGCCTTATTTGCGCGCACGCCCCGATGGAGGAAAAGGACGAAGCCGTCAAAGACGCTTTCTACGCTAGTCTTGAGGACGTATACGACCACCTTCCGGTCCATGACGTGAAAATAATCCTCGGCGATTTTAATGCGAAAGTCGGAAGGGAAGGCATCTTTGGCCCCACTGTCGGTCAGTTCAGTCTTCATGAGACCACCACGAACAACGGTCTAAGACAAATCGACTTCGCCGCGGCTCGAAACATGGTAGTTAGTAGTACCAGATTTAAGCACCTCGACATCCACAAGGCCACCTGGCTGTCCCCGGATCAAAAAACGATAAACCAAATTGATCATGTTGTAATCGACGGAAGGCATGCCTCTAGTGTTCTAGATGTGCGTACATTTCGGGGGGTCAACATTGACTCCGACCATTATCTTGTTGCAGCCAAGATCCGCATGCGATTATGCAATGCGAAGAACATACGCACAGGAGTGCAACGAAAGCTAGATGTCGCTAAGCTGCAATTACAACGGACTGCCGAAGCCTACTCCGCTCAACTCTCGGTTAAGCTCAACCAACCAACTTCTGGACCCGACGACGCCGGCGGACTTTGGGCGCATATATCCCACTCCATGCGCGCTGCCGCTGAAGAAGTCATTGGTTTCCGGCGCCCGCAACCTCGGATCAGGAGTGTCGCATCGCGACTGCGGTAAAAAACGCCGCATATAGAAAAACGCTGCAGTCATCTGCAACACGAGCCGTGCGAGAAAACTACCGCGAAAAGAGGAAGGAAGAGAGGCGCCTTTTCAGACGCAAGAGAAGAGAGCAGGAAAAGCGTGAGCGTGAGGGTATACCAGGGCAAGAAGGATGCACGAAAATTCTATCAACAGGTTAAGCGTCTAACCCAAGGATTCAAGCCCGGAGCATCCACTTGTAGAGACGAAAATGAAGATCTGAATACGGATACACAGTGTGTGCTGAGATTGTGGAGACGGCACTTCTCAAATTTACTTACTGGCGACGATTCCACCCATGCCGCCCATGGAGAGCGCAGTTCAGAGCCACCAATCAACGATGACGGAGTGGAAGTACCACCACATAGCCATGAAGAGGTTCGAGTTGCTATTCAACGACTCAAAAACAATAAAGCAGCGGGTGCTGACGGCCTGTCAGCTGAATTGTTTAAAACCGGCGGCGATGAATTGATAAGACGCATGCATCAGCTCATCAGCAAAATATGGCTAGAAGAAAGCATGCCCGACGATTGGAACCTCAGCGTACTGTGCCTTATACTTAAGAAAGGAGACCCAACAATCTGCGCAAGTTATAGAGGAATCAGTCTTATTTCCATCGCCTATAAGGTTCTCTCAAGCGTACTCTGTGAAAGATTAAAGCCGATTACAAAAACACTGATTGGACGTTATCAGTGTGGCTTTCGACCTGGTAAGTCCACCATAGACCAGATTTTCACGCTACGACAAATTCTGGAGAAAACCCACGAAAATCAAATTGACACACACCATCTCTTTGTCGATTTTAAAGCTGCGTTCGATAGCCCGAGAAGGGATTGCCTATACGCAACAATGTCTGAGTTCGGTATGCCTGCAAAGTTGATTAGACTTTGCAGAATGACGTTGAGCAACACACGCAGCTCCGTCAAGGTAGGAAATGACCTCTCCGAAACCTTCAATACCGAAAGAGGTTTCAGGCAAGGCGATCCACTGTCTTGCGATCTCTTTAACATCATCATGGAGGGGATCGTACGAAAGGCCGGTGTGCATCGTAATGGCACCATTTTCTACAAAGGCGTCCAGCTCCTTGCGTACGCTGATGATATTGATATTGTTCGCAGAACCAAGAGAGATGTTACCGCTGCTTTCGCCGCTATCGAAAAAGAATCCGCCAAAGTGGGTTTGACGATAAATGAGGGTAAAACAAAGTATATGCTGTCTACAAACAAGGGAGCGCGGCGTTTAGACTCCCAAGTTTCATCCGGCAGCTATAACTTTGAAGTAGTCAAGGAGTTTGTATACCTTGGCACCGCCATTAATTCCAAGAACGAAACCAGCCTGGAGATAAAGCGAAGAACAATAATTGCTAATAGGTGCTACTACGGGCTCAGTAAGCAACTAAGTTCCAGAGCCCTCTCCCGATCGACAAAACTAACACTCTACAAGACGCTCGTTCTACCTGTGCTGCTTTATGGCGCTGAGGCATGGGTAGTTTCGCAAACTGATGCAGCCGCTCTGGGGGTGTTCGAGAGAAAAGTTCTTCGCAAAATCTTCGGTCCTGTTCGAGTCTGTGATGACTATCGCATCCGAATGAACCACGAGCTGTATGAGCTCTACGATGACATTGACGTAGTTCGGCGTATAACTGTGCAGCGACTACGCTGGCTGGGTCATGTCCATCGTATGGACGACGAAGCTCCAACGCAAAAGGTGCTCGAGGCAAGGGTCGCTGGTCAACGACGACGAGGGAGACCATGCCTCCGATGGATAGACCAGGCTGAGGAAGCCCTAACCGCGCTTGGTGTATCCGATTGGAGAAGGCGCCTCTGCTTTGCGCGGCGAGAGCTGTAAGGTCGGCCGAAATCCGAACACGGGTTGTTACGGCCACCGAAGTAAGTAAGTAATGAATAACTTCAAATATTTAAGTGAAATTGTTATCTGGGTACTCACACTGTTCAATATTTTTGTTGTCTAACAACACTATTTTACGAAGAAGTTGAAAATAAAAAAACAAAGTAAAAATCAAACGACAACTGATAGAAAGTTCGTTAGAAAGTTCTACTAGCACAGACCTGCACAGACCTAGCACTTTATATTGAGATAAATTATATTATATATAATAAATAACGCTCGTATCTTTTTTTTTTCTACCAATATCAGTAATTTCTTCCAAAGCTTTCAAAAAAACAGTACATCAATTTAGAAAACAGTACGTTTCGCAGTACAAATTTTATTCAATGAAAAAACAAAAAGTGTAAATGATATTTTGTCCAAAAAATACAAAGCAACTTTTTTCCATTGTGTCTGGTGGTAACGCGGATATTTATTTATTTATTTAAACTAATTAGTCTATGTAACAATATTACTTTCAGACTAAATGATATAAAAAACATTATACATAGTAATTTTAAGTTTAAAAAATTGAATTTAAAATAGATCTCATATAATTTTTTGAGACAGAAAAATCTAAATCATGAATAGAGTTTATGGAATTAATACTAAAACTCGATTGATTGGTGCATTAGCAGCATAATTAGAACGATGCGTTTCCAAGTAGAAAGGATCAAAGTTTCTTAATATCCTAGAAGGCGCATTAAAATCAATCTTCCAAAAGTGCAGGGCAATCCACCAAAACATTGATAATATCATAGACAAAAAGCAAGAACAAACCACTTCTTCTACTCTCCAAAATTTTCAATCCCATTAAAAGACATCGGGTATTATAGAGGGAGGTAAGCCAGAAGTATAAAAAGAGCGCAAGGCAAGCCTTGTAAACGATTTCTGAATTCGTTCCAGTCGAATTTTGTGAGACTCATAAAATGGATTCCATATAATTGCTGCATATTCTAATCTAGATCGCACGAGTGAATTGAACAAAGTTTTCAAAGTATATGGATCTGAAAAGCAAGCACTGTTTCTTTGGATGAAAGCTATGGCATATGCTTTGGGTATAATATAGTCAATATGATTAATAAAAGTAAATTTACGGTCTAAAACTACACCCAAATCCTTGTATTGATCAACGGATGCCAATGGGGAGTGAACAATATGATAGGCGGACGGACGAAAAATTACAGATTTTGAGAAAGTCATAAAAACACATTTTTTAAGATTTAAATAAAGACCGTTATTACAGCACCAACAATGTAGCTGTCAAGATCATTCGGCAAAAGTCCAATGTCATTCAAATTACTTATTTTTAGAAAAATCTTCAGATCAGCGTAAAGCAAATATTGACAATGAGAAAAAATGGAGGCAATATCATTAATAAATAAAACGAAGAGAAGTGGCCCTAAGAAAAAGATTTCACCTTATCAAAAGCCACTACACATTGTCTGTTTACTAAATACGATTCAAGCCATCTTAGAAAACTAGAGTGAAACCCCAATTTTTCTAATTTTTTTGGTTCGTGGTTCATTCCGATGCGATAGTCATCGCCGACTCGAACAGGACCGAAGTGTTTGCGAAGAACTTTTCTCTCGAACACCCTCAGAGCAGCTGCGTCAGTTTGCGAAACTACCCATGCTTCAACGCCATAAAGCAGCACAGGTAGAACGAGCGTCTTGTAGAGTGTTAGTTTTGTCGATCGAGAGAGGGCTCTGGAACTTAGTTGCTTATTGAGCCCGTAGTAGCCCCTATTAGCAATTATTGTTCTTCGCTTTATCAAGAGGCTGACTTCATTGTTGTTATTAATGGCGGTGCAAAGGTTTACAAACTCCTTGACTAGACGCCGCACTCCCTTGTTTGTAGACAGCATATACTTTGTTTTACCCTCATTTATCGTCAAACTCACTTTGGCTGATTCCTTTTCAAAAAAACATATAAAAAACTAATAAAAAACATTCACTATCATAAAAAAACTAAAAAAAAAACTATTTGAATAATAAAAAAAAAATTTTATTGTCTAAACCTGGGATTGAACCGTGGATCTACCTGTTGACAAACTGTCTCCTTAAACCGCTGGGCTACCGAGCCAATTTATTGCTTTTAAATTAAGACCTTTATAAAAATTTTACTTAAAAAAATTAAAAGAAAATAGTAATTAAGTTGCAACGTCGCGCGAGGAAACTATTGAATAAACGAATGGATAGAGCGTGCGGCTGTCGATAGAAGGATCAGAGTTCGCGGATTGAACGCGGCTGGGCAATGGTTAATATACAAAATATACAAAGATTTTTAAAATTACAAGTTTTGTTCTAAATAAAAGTAAATGTAGAATGAAACGTACAAGGAGATTACTTAAAGCAATTAAATTTTTTTCAGATTCGGAGTTGCTGAATAAGTCTTGAATAAAAACCTCATATCAAACTTTATATAAGTTCTTGTATAAAAGAAATAATTTCATACGCCTTTTTTCCTTGCATAAAACTTTTATAAAACTTGAAAGTGTTACCTGGGTAGGCTACATTTTTTTCAGTTTTAAATTCGAAGTGTTAACACAAAAAAAAATAAGCATATGGGCATATCCATAATGTCAAACGTGAAAAAAGGCAAAACAAAACATATTTGAATTTTCTTTTTAGTTTACATTAAAACTCTTAGGTATCAGAGATAATATTGGCTTTACTGTAAAAGGGACAAAATTCATATAAAAATATTACTAATTTGACATTAATAGGGCTTTTAGATTTAAAAAGTGGTAACTCAATATTGAAGACTTTTGTTGCGTATTACAATACAGATTGCAGTTAATTTATGAATTATTTTTACATATTTACGAATACTTTTCGCATTCACTGTATATCTTTTGTTCTAAAATACCGTATTGAATTTGACTAATGAATAATGACGTGTATACGATTTGTATTTAAACTTTATATATAGCACTCGTACGATTTTACTGGGCTGCTGAATTAAGAACCCGAAAAAGCACAAGCCAAAAGAATTTTAAAGTTGAGACGAAGGAGTTTGTATTTGCTGAGCCTTGAAGCAATAGAATACTTAGTTAAGGAATTAAATAAATATTGGAATAAAATTCAAAAGTGTTTAATTTTCAGTTTGTTAGTATAAAATTATATTTCAGGAACGAAAAACTATTTCGTGGATATACGGCCATAGTCACACAAATATGTTGCTAATCCAGTTTATTTCGCATTTTGTTTAAAAAGGTTGTGTTTTTGTAATGGAAAAAAAATTCATTTCCAATTAACAGTTTTGGAAAATCAAAATAACTTGGACTTTTTCGTGTGTTTTATTTGTGTTGATCAGAAAACTAGCACACTTTAATTTAAATGACTTAATGAATTCACTTCCATCTTGAATCTAAAATTTTGGGTGAAAGTGATATAGTTTAAGCTGATTTTTTTAAATAGATTTTATTTCACGCTTTGTTTGCAAAAGTCAAAAAGACGCCAAAAATAATCTTAGATAAAGTGTTTCTACAAGAAAAATTTTAACAGAAACATTCATTTGAAAAGTCAATCCTGAATTTGATACATAAAAATTGCAAAGTATTTCCACAAAAAACCGCATATATCCTTCTTGAAATAGTCCTAGAATGTCAGAAATCCCCTAGAGACATAGTCCTAGAATTAGTGAATCGGGAAGAGATGGAGCAGAAGAAAGTTCAGTACTGCCAAATAAAAATATTGAGGCAAGACTGAATTTAACAAAAAATAATTTCATAAATGACAATTTTAGAATATAGAACTTTGCAACAAGAAAACTAAGTAAAATCAAGTAATTATTATCTTGCCATAAATTGTAAATACTCCACCAAAACTGTTTATCAGGATGTAGAGAGATGTAAAAAGTATGCCATTTGTTAGACCATGACTCAGGCCCGTAGCCAGGATTTACCTTAGGAGGGGGGTTTTGATAAAAAATCTATAAGTAGATACCAGTAATAACTTAAAGAAAAGATATGAAAATTTTTAAGCAAATCCGTTTTGTTTTAAGACTATTTGTGAATATGCCTATTTTTAAATGACCTTAAGATAGATGAGAAGAGTTTATTTAATTTTTTTTTTTTTACAAATCAATTCTGAGTACTAAGTGTTTTGATTTTGCCTATAGTTTGTTGAAAAATGGTCCTAATTGAGAATTTTTAATTTTTTTTAAAAAGTATTATTCCGAAAATTAGCACAAACAGTAAAAATGTCTGTGACAAAATTTTACTAATTCAACAATATTAATGTGAACGGTAAAAATAGGTTAGATTCCTTGCAGTTTATTAAAATCAAAATTAAAATCAGCTATGAAAAATGCAAACATTTTTTAATAAGTTCAGCTGGTGAAGCTGTATTCACAACTTTTATGGACATTCCATATAAACGGGAGAAAAAAAATTTTAGTCTTTAGATTTGGTTTCTTTTTGGCTATCTTACGCTTTTGTTGATCCCCAGCTTGTGTACAACTATTTGAACCTGTGTCAACCCTAGTTCGAGTTATCGTTAAGGTCTAAAATATTACTGTTCTCGAAAATGATTTCGACAATTTCCATAAATTCAAAAGAAAATTTTTGAATATCTTTAAAAATTTAACAGTTTCATTTTCTCATGATTCAATTCCAATGACAATTACTATATGTACATATTTTTTTTATTAACATTTTTTGATTAGAGGAATCGACTCCGATAAAGTCACATTTAAATTTCAGACTATTTTTCAAAAACCGTAACTTGAATTGGTTTTTGCACAGCACCAGTATCTTATACCCAATTTATTATATAAGATATCACATGAAAATAAGTTCATGTTAATATTAAAATAATTACACTGCTAGATAAATTTTTATAAAAGGAAACACTAACTTTTTTGAATATTTAAGAATTTAATCGGTTGTGGATTTATATTTAAATTATTTGCATATTAAAAACAAAATTTTTTTAACTTCTAAATTGTTTTTTAATTTTTTAATATAATAAAAATAAACATTTTTAAAATGCTGAAGCTTAAAAAACTGTAATTGTTAATTTTTTTTATGAAAATTTGGTAACTTGATTAAAAAATCATCAAATCACTATTAAATTGGACTGTATAAAATGTTTTACAAAAATTTTTTCATATTTAGTTTTAAGGTGATTTTCCGAAACCTGTTATTTGGAAAAGGCTTCGCACATGGCTAAATTTTTGTGCCAAGTTGGAAATTTTAGATGTCAAAATTTTTAGTCATTCGCATAACGTGGAATACCCCATAATGTGTTAAATTTCGTGGTTCATATATTTTTTATACTTTTTAAAATGATTAATGATAAAAAAATTAATGCTTTTTCAAAAGTTTTGGGTCTAATAAGCTTACCCAGCAAACCATAGTTGACGACTTTGTCGAAATTCCGACGAATTCATAACTATTTCGAGCTGTCTTAAAGAAATAGTTACAATTTCGTTACGCAAATATCCGAACAGTTTCACTTTTTATACGAATTTATAAAGAGTTTCGTTATGCGACTGTTTGTAAAACATATTGAAATGCAAACAGAGTAAACTTTCCTTTCTTTCGAACTGGCTGAACGAAATCGTAACATTTTCGTTAAGAGTCGTTACGAAGTCGTGTCAACCGCTTCATACGATATTCTTTACGATTTCGTAACAAAATCGGATTCCGAAATCGGAAGGATTGTGAAATGTTTGTTACGATTTCGTTAAGAATATTTCGAAATCTTTCCGATTTCGAAATCCGATTTTGTTGCGAAATCGTAAGGAAAATCGTATGAAGGGTTTGACACGACTTCGTATCGAACGAGTCCTAACGAAAATGTTACGAAAAAGTTACGATTACGTTCAGACAGTTCGAAAGAAAGGAAATTTTACTCTGTTAGCATTTTAATATGTCGTACAAGCTGTCGCAAAACAAAATTTTATATAAATTCGTATAAAAAGTGACACTGTTCCGATATTTGCGTAACGAAATTGTAATGATTTCTTTAAGACAGCTCAAAATAGTGACGAATTAGTCGGAATTTCGACATAGTCGTCAACTATGGTTTGCTGGGTAGATATGGCATAAAAATTGTCAAGCTAATTTTCTTCAATTTACAAAATTATATTCGTTCTCGGAATAACTTTCATATATATATTTTACTGGATATCAGGGACTTTTTGAGCATTGAAACTGATTTTTAATATACCAACTCCTTGGAGATGAATTCCAATATAATGATTATGACTCTTATAAGCAAAATTAATCTTTCACTTGGCCAAAAAAATTTTTCAATAATTAAGTGAAGTTTTCAAGAAAATTAACATCATTATCACAGTTTATCTAAAAAAAAAATTATATTTTGAATTAAATAGTCTCATTTGTGTTAATTCTTTATACTTTCTGGACCCTAAGGGGGGGAGGGGGCTTTGAACACCTAAAACCCCCTTGTCTACGGGCCTGCCATAACTGTATATAACAGAACTTGTTTTACTGAGACCAATTTAAAAGGCGGTAGGAAATATCGTCTTTAAAAAAATACAAACAATTTAAAAATAACATAAGAAATAAAATGAAAAATCACCCAACATTTTTCCTTACAAAATTCGGGAAATTTTCAAATGAAAAATCATCGAAAAAATTGGGCTTTTTTCACATTTTTTGACGAAATTTTGCTTTTTGCTTTTGGATTCTTTTTTTTTCATACAAAACATCATCTACTTTTTTGGGTGCAATTTCACTTTTTTGTTTTTAAATAATAGTTTGTTCACATTGACTTCTAATGAAATGGTAATAATAACTAATTTTATTATCACTCGATCATGTTTTATATAATTAATTCAAATAATTAACTAAAATTGGTCGTGGGAGATCCGTCACCATAACTTTTCATGATCACTAAAAAATAATTTTTTCTTTCTCCAGATATCTATATTATTACGCAAGCGCATTTTTGTGATGACTATCAAATCTTTACTGTAGACGCGATTTTCATAAAAAGAGTAGCAATTGAAAGGTCTTGCTCTGTAGATGTGCAATAAGGTCTTATTTTTTCTGAAATATTGTGTATTTTCTTAAAAAGCTGAAGCAATTTTCTATAAAAAAAAAAAACTGTTTTGTGATGCCTAAAAATATGTGATGGATTTTTATTATAATGCTATGATGCTTACATACGTAAGGTAAAAAACAACATTCTGATGAATTTCATATCAAAAACTATAAAAAAGGGACATTTTGAACCTGACCCTCTCATTTTACCTATAGAAACACAACCTCATTTTTAGAAATTGCATTTTTGAAAAAATGTGGGCGTGGCAAGGTATCGAAATATTTGAAAAATGACGGTAATAGGTACTTTTAAGCTGCGATTACTATGGAATGACTCAACCGATTTTAAAGATCTTGGTGCCATTAGAAAGGTATATAAGTAAGCTTTCGAAAACATACACTGTACAAATTTTATATTACACTGAAAAATTTGTTTGCCAAAAATAAAATTTTAAACTTGGAAAACACTTCCAAGATCAAGATTTCTTTTCCAAAAAAAAATTTTTTAGATAGGTCTATTTAATATATAACATATCTAAAAACTAAAATGGGGTTTTTTTTATTTTTTTTTTTTTAATTTTTTAAGTAAATGCATCTCTTGTTAACTTCCTTATATTTTGATATATTTGTGTGACAAAAAAGAATAAAGTAGCTATACTTTGGAAGTTATACAGATTTTTTTGGTAATTATTATAATTACTTGTTCTAATTAGATTAGAACAAGAATCGTATTATCAACTTTTTCAGACACCCCCAAAAATATGGACTTAACCTTGATAAATTTTTTTTTTATTATTATTTTTTTTAGATTTAATATACAATTTTGCGAAAGAAATACTGTTGACTTTCGGAGTATTTGCTAACATTTAGTGAAGTTTCATCTAAAGGTATAAAAGAATGGAAGCTTTGAGTTTCTGTAATAGTTTTAGCATTTTTATACCTTGAAAATAGCTCTTCTTTTGTTTTGTTGTAGTCGTCAGCGTCTGCATAAGCAACTTCTATGGAGGTCTTAAAAGTTTGTGAAGCCCAATGATAAAGGTCTTTCGCCGTTTGAATTTGGTTTTTATTTGCTATGCTATACATCCGAGCGCCTCTTTTTAATGTCCCACCTATACCATCACATGCAGATTTTCCATGGCTGGTTGCGTAAAAGTGCCATTCAGCGAATATATCAAAATCAATTTTATGATGACAAAGGTTAATTAAGTTGTATTTGTTTTTGTATTGTGCTTCTGCACCATCTGACACGTAGATAACTTTCGTAATTGAATTGCTTATATTGGTCTTAACAAATTTAATCATTTTTGAAATATACAGATGAACTGCTATGCTATCATAGATATTATAATCGGATACTACGGCAAAGGTTCTATGAATTAATTTTTCGTTATCTTTGTAATAAACAACGAATGGATGTATCGTGGCTTGATTATTATTCCAATGGTATCCTTGAACGGCATCTTGTCTAACAAACGCATAGTTTTCAGCGAAATCCATTTGAATTAGCATTTCTCCTTGCAGCAATGTAATTTTTTTTCACTTACGAATCGGGACTGGCGCTTAGCTATGAAATGATATGGCACCAGCTTATTCATGTGTTCTACAAAATCGTCAACAAATGTGTTTGTAGTAGAGGAAATTGTTTCGAGATTACATCTGAGAGTTGTGTTCCATTTTTTGTAAATGACTTCTTCAATTCCATTTTTTTCGTAATATCCCAACATCATCGTTTTAAGGTTTCTTAAATTATCGTAGCACCGACCACACATTGATGCGCAACACTCGCTGTTTTCTATATTGTCATTACAAACAACGAATTTAATAACATCTTTATAGTTAATGAAATTATGTTGACCTTCAGTTTCCATCGATTTCAAACCGGATTTTTCGAACATCAGTTTCCCATTCTGATGCAAAGTGCACACACAAACATTTTGCTGGTTTCCAACTCCAAGTTTGATACAATTCTTTGGTCGCAACATTGTAAATCCTATTTGAAGTGAAGGATGTCTTTTTCTAAATTCATAGTATGTTTCACGAAGTGATGACAGCATAGTCTTTTTTGAACTTTCTCGCGTAAGTTCCCTTGTCTTACTACAATTGAGTCCTGTGACCCCGGCATGATTCGGCTGATTTCATCATCTTCATAAAACAATTTTACTGTGTTTAAAGTTTGTTCAGGTAAACTACGTCTGTCCATGCTAGAACATTTGATGTCAGAAAACTATGTTCTATTTTTTGGATATCTTTGCTATTCTTTACAAAATCGTAAGAAAAATCATGCCCAAAAATGTCTTTAATTTCTTTATGTGTCATAGTGTTTGATAATAGAGATAAAATTTTTTGCTTATCCAAATTATTTGAACAGTTTTCGATTTGATATTTCATGTTTTCCAAAATTTCTTCGTAATAACCTTTGATTTTATTTAGTTCTTCTGATAAAGTTGACAGTGAAGCACCTCTAAGTGAATCTGAAATACTTTCCACAATTTGCAGTGTTTTTTTTTTTTGCAGTATGTATCCCTTTCTAAATATTTTCGCTTTATTGGTGATGGATGGCTTCCAAGATGAGGAATAACATGTTCATTTATATTGTCGACGAGTTCGTTGCGTTCAAGTGATTGAGTATGGCTGCTGCATGTTGGATCTTCATTATATTCTTCACACAATTAACCGCTAGTCAGATAATGTAAATCATCACTTAGGATTTCATTGCTCAGTTCTTTCATTTCAGTAGAACGCTGATTATCATTAATGTTGACAGCCTTCTCCAGTTTAAACCGACAACTTTCGCAAATACGGCAACGATCAATGTTGGAGACTGCTGGAAAATATACAGATATCAGCGCTGCTTCTTTTGAACTGATTTTTCGAAGTTGAGAGGAACATTTTTTTGATAAATGGACACATCTGTACATATTAGTTGATTCCATATATATTTTTATGCTTGTTCACCTGTTTTAACACTTTCACGTTTAACTCTTCTGAAATGTAGTATTCAACTGAAATTTGACTCAGAGTCAGCAAATGACGATTGAAGAGTCGAATGACTATTTTATACATATGTTTATTTCGTTTTTTTTTTATTAAATATACTTCAATTTAAAACGAAAAGAACAGTGCCTACTAGCACTGTTCAATGAAGTTAACGAATTGTACTTGTGTTTCCTTAAGTATATACTTCAAGTTATAAATAAAGTTAACAAGCTTTTTCAAAGTGAAGGATTGCAGGTTCATAATTTGTTTGATAAAATGAAAAGACTTTTTTTGACAAATTTAGATAATTTTGTAAAACCGTTGTACATAAATTCTAACGATATTGAAGGTATCGATTATAACCCCATTTTAGTTTTTAGATATGTTATATATATTAAATAGACCTATCTAAAAAAATTATTTTTGGAAAAGAAATCTTGATCTTGGAAGTGTTTTCCAAGTTTAAAATTTTATTTTTGGCAAAAAAATTTTTCAGTGTAATATAAAATTTTTACAGTGTATGTTTTCGAAAGCTTACTTATATACCTTTCTAATGGTACCAAGATCTTTAAAATCTTGATAAAATAATAAAAAAATTTCAAATTTTTTGGACATTTTTTCGTTTTTATTGGGTAGAATTTTTTTTTAATTCTTCCCCCCTCCCCTTTTACTAATTTTTTTTATTAATTTTTTGTTTGGGTAATTTTTAATTTTATTTTTTGGGCGATTCATCTTTGGCATTAAAAATTGGCATATTGAAATCACATACATTAACCAGTAAACTTTTCTTTTAAAAAATTACGACTATATTTTCGGTTGAATTTTCCAAAAGGGCCTCGAGGCTTTTGAAATTGTAAAAGTGCCTAAAAAAGCTCTATAGAGTAATAATTACACATCAGGCTAGACAGCTGTTTCGTTGACCGCTACCCCAACTCATAAGTAGCCTTGCATGATAGCCATGATCCATCGAGCTCGAAAATATAACTCTTAATTAATATTTGAAAAATTATTAGAGTTATAAACATAACATTAAACTTACGAAAAGAGGTCAAAACTAATTTTTTACAAACAAAATCTTTATTTATTCTTCTAAATTCACTTCATCCCCCTCAAAGTAGTCCCCAGTTTTCAAAACATGCTGCCAAATCCTCTTCCGGTATAGCTTTCAATTCCCCTTTCGTTTCAGTTTCTATCTCTTCTATCGATTCAAAACGGTGTCCAAGGAGCGGCCTCTTGAGTTTAGTGTAAAGCCAGAAGTCACATGGTGATAATCAGGCGAATACGGTGGTTGCGGAACGATATGCGATCGAGTTTTTTTGCGAAACTATCGAGCTTTTGGCGAATGAAATTGAGCGTTTTTGGCACCAATCGATATTTCACTTTTCTGAGGCCCAAACGGTCACTTAAAATAGTTTTCACTGATCCTTCTGATATTCCAACAAGGTCAGTAAGGTCCCGGACTGTCAATCGACAATTTTGGAACACCAATTCTTTGATTTTGTTGACGTTTAGCTCATCAGTTGATCTCGATGGTCGTCCTGGCCGTGCCTCGTCTTTAAGGGACATTTTTTTCGAGAATTTAATTTTTTTTTTATATAAATCACTTCATATGTCTCAAGAATATGTAAATTCATATATGGGCATTTCCATCGTAACTCACGCGACATGCGTACGACTTAAAGCTTCGTTTTCTCGAAAGTTTATGTTATTAATGTAAAAAATTTCTTATGTACATTAAAGCGCCTCACGCTCCATAGAAGAAAAAAAAGTTGTTCGGCACAAATGCTTAAAATAATCCTTGGCTTATGTTATGATGACTCCCCAAATATTTTGACTCTAGCGATAGCCATCCGTGAGCTGGAATGGTTTGAAATAACCTCTAAAAATCGCGTTTTTTGTAAAAATATTTTTTGGTGAGGCAATTAAAAATATAAAAACCTTCACAAATAATAGTAATAAAAAAGTTCTTCCAATCTGCATCAAAATATATAAAAAATTATCCGTAGGGCCAAAAATAATGCGGATTTTAATGAATTTTTTTGACATTTCTTTATATTATTTTCGCTTAAATTCAAATTACTTCATTATTTTTAATGTGATTCTCGTTTTGAAGATACCGTTGAAAAGGTGTTGGCTGCATCTATTGCAAAATTGATAAAATGTATTAAAATTAAAAGTAATGGATTTAAAAAATTAAAAAGATTATATTTAGCAACAAACATCTACTCCAAAATTAAAATGGCAATCACGCTCCATAGAAAAAAAAATTCAGTGGGTCAATTTCTCAAAATAAGTCTCGGTTTATGTTACGATGATCCCTATATGTATTTCGCCTCTAGCGATAGCTCATGAATCAAACTAAAATCATGAATTGAATTTAATATTTCTTTTGATGGTTGGTGTAAGAATGGTTAATTTCAAATTTGTTTACACTTAAAATGTGCAGAGATATGTAACGACGACCCTGCGAAAAACGAACTGCGACCCTCATTCGCAAAAAAAAAAAAAAAAACGTCGCGGACGAAATTCGCAAACTTGATGTGCCCATATTTGGGGAGTCATCATAACATAAGCCAAGGATTATTTTAAGCATTTGTGCCGAACAACTTTTTTTTCGTGAGGCGCCTTAATGTACATATGCCTTAGAAGAAATAGTAATGGTATGATATACCAAAATTGTCGTTCCTGTAACTAATTAAGAATAGCAGTGGTAAATATTAGCGTAACTTACGCGACAAAAAAAGGAATTGTGTTTTACAAGCACGTTTAGATTGTAAAAATTCCACGTATTTTACCATATAAACTGTTTTTGTTTTTAATTTTTAAATAATGAGAAAACAGTGAAGTTTCCATAAACCCACTTTACAGATGAAATTTGCTTTTTTAAAAATATATTGAGTTTCCAAAAAATATTTGACGTAACTCACGCGACATAACCCACGCGACAAAATTTCCGTTAAGAAAATGTGTAATCAAAGAAGAAAGAAAAGAGCTTAAGAAGAGTAACTAACATCTTAGTTCGGCCATGGTCGAAGCTTACGAGGTGGCATGTCCTATATCTTCAGTAAATGAGGGTTTTAATATTAGTTAAGGCATTAAAATTTTCAGAATGCGAAGTTCATATATAGCAGTATTTTACTAAACAAAGAAATTGAATTTCAAAACACATTAAATTTTTCAGCTATGGTTGACATTTTTGTGGAAATGCCCATGTCTCAAAATTCTTCCTCTAACTGTAGTTCTTAGCCTGCTTGCGCGCGACGTCAAGCGTGTTTTTATTCTAAAATTGAACAAAAAAAAAAAAACAAAATGACCATTTTCAGCCCTTGAAAGGGCTTTGACCGAGCTTCTTATGATCAATTGTGTTGTGAAATGTTTGAACACAAATGATCGAGAACTGGACCTACATGTTTTATGCCGACTCCGAACGGCTTATGTTCTCAAGAAGCTTTTCATTTAGTTTTTACTTAGTTTTTACTTAGGCAGTTTTTACTCTCTGAGGTTTGCCATTGTCTGCAGAGACGTGACGGCCGAACAGAAAAATTAATTCAATTGAAAAAATTTTCTGTGTCAGGTGGAGGATTCGAACCTGGGTTCTCTGGCGTATGAGCCACACACTCTGCCCTCTACGCCACGGCCGCCACAAAATTGAACAGATGGCTTTATTATTCTCGCGCCCTCTTCTAGCTCTTTCAAATAGATTATTTTGTATTTATTATGTATTATATTATTGATGTATTATATTACTGAATTTGTATACGAATGAACATCGCAAAAAGAAAAAGGTCAGGTGCAAGCAGAATATGAGCAAGCAGAAGGATTACTGTATGCACCCGGGATCGCAGACGACTGGTAAGTTAAACAAAATGATTTCATTATTTTTCATTTTTAAAAGACAAAAAAAAATCGTTTTTTTAACCACGTTTTTATTTTTTCTACTTAACATTTCTGCAAAAATAAATGACCGATTGTTACGTTCATGGTCTAGATTTTATGTTATGAATTTCTCTAAACGAAAAAAATAATAAAAGATAAATTTAATCATTAAAAGTACCGAAAAACTCGTTTTGAAACTTTAAACGCGTTTTTCACGAAATATGTTTTTTAAAATCGGTGTGCAAGTTTGCGCAAAACTATTATACCGATTTACTTCAAAATTGCTGAGTAATTAAAAATATATATTTTTGAGGGTCTTTATATTTATAAATATATATTTATAAATAAATAAAATAATATAAATAATAATATAAATAAATATATAAATATTTATAAAAATATATAAATATTTATAAATATATATTTATATATTTACGATTATTTATTATGTATTATATTATTGATGTATTATATTACTGAATTTGTATACGAATGAACATCGCAAATAATAATAAATATAAATAAATATATAAGTATTTATAAAAATATATAAATATTTATTAATAAATATTTATATATTTATATATTTATAAATATTTATATATTTATTTATATTATTATTATAATATATAAATATATATTTATAAATATAAATTTTTAAATTCAACGAGACTCATCTTTATTAACACCATTAGATTATGGAACTCTTTACCCAATAACTTAAAGTGTATTGATAGGAAAAGGAACTTTAAACTTTTAATATTTAAGTTTCTAATTTTAACTTTTAGCTCGTAAAACTTCTGTCGTTAGCCCTAAAAATAGCCAAAAAGCTGTTATCTGATTGGTCTTTGTCTGTGTTAGATTATATGTTATGGTTAAGATAGATATAAATTTAAAGTTAATTTTTAGTTTTTAAGACAACATGCTTCTTATCCCTACATTGTTGTACTATAAAAGAAATATTCTTATTGTAGTAAATATTACTGAAATAAATTGAAATTGAAATTTTTGAGGTAAAAAATTTTTACAGCTGCTTTTGTCCCAAAATTGTAAGCCTTTTTTTTTAAATTTTTACTTTGCGTAGTCGCCATTTTGTTTCTAGTTAATTTATTTGAAAAAACTGCTTTTAGACAGCCCTTCCAAGATTGCCAGTTCAAATACGGAACAATTCCCACGGAAATTACCTTTATCCCAAAGTACCCTAAATTAAATACAACCAAAATTACATGGTTAAGGTAAACAAAAAAAATCCCTTACTTACTTACTTAGGTGGTCGTAACAACCCGTGTCCGGGTTTCGGCCGACCTCATCAGCTCTCGCCAGGCAACTCTGCTTTGCGCGCGCCTTCTCCAATCAGATACACCAAGTGTGGTTAGGGCTTCCTCAGCCTGGTCCATCCATCGGAGGCATGGTCTCCCTTGTCGTGCCTCGAGCACCTTTTTCGCTGGAGCTTCGTCGTCCATACGATGGACATTACCCAGCCAGCGTAGTCGCTGCACAGTTATACGCCGAACTACGTCAATGTCATCGTAGAGCTCATACAGCTCGTGGTTCATTCGGATGCGATAGTCATCGCCGACTCGAACAGGACCGAAGATTTTGCGAAGAACTTTTCTCTCGAACACCCCCAGAGCGGCTGCGTCAGTTTGCGAAACTACCCATGCCTCAGCGCCATAAAGCAGCACAGGTAGAACGAGCGTCTTGTAGAGTGTTAGTTTTGTCGATCGAGAGAGGGCTCTGGAACTTGGTTGCTTACTGAGCCCGTAGTAGCATCTATTAGCAATTATTGTTCTTCGCTTTATCTCCAGGCTGATTTCGTTTTTGGTATTAATGGCGGTGCCAAGGTAAACACCGAAAAAAAATCCCACCGCAATTAAAAAAAACCACAAAAAATCCCACTATCGTTAAAATTTAACACAAAAATGCCACGCTTTTTAAAAATACCACCAAAAATCGCATATGCATTTAAAAATGCCAAAAACTCCCAAACTAATTAAAAAATACCACAAAAGTAACAAAAATTTAAGAGACTTTACATACGTAGCTTACGACATAAAATCGTGGTGTACACATTTTCATCATATCATGCGTATAATGATAATGATTTCATATGAAGTTTTTGCTTAACAAATGTGAAAAAATCATTTGATGAAACAAATATTCCCAACAATTAATTTGGGAAACAATTAAAAATATTCCAAACAATAAATTTCCACGACAATTAAAAAATACCAAACTGAATTCCCACGCAAATTAAAAAATACCACGCTGAATTAAAAACTACCATGGGAATTCCCAAGGGCAATTAAAAAATACCACGAATTGGATTTTTCCCACATAACAGGCAATATTGAGCCCCTCACATTAGGCTTACTCTCACCAATTTTTGTTTTTTTTTTGGTTTCAGATAAGCCAAACTCGAGATATCCTGCACACCGTTTTTTTATATTTTTTTTTTTTAATTGCTTCATTTACGCACGTATGACGCGGAAGTGACGTCATAAAAAAACAAAAAAAAAATTATTGCTAACTTTTTATTTATTTTTTTAATTCATTAAATTCATTGCAATTTTTAAGCCCACAGGGCCAATTAATCAAAATCACAGTAGTTTCATAATGTGCGAGTGAAATATTCAATTAAAACTAAATGTTAAAAAACTTATTAAATAATGTGAAATGCAATTAAATAATCAGCCCTATTATGGATAAAACCACGCCCGGAAACAAAAAAAAAAAGAATTTTCATGTTATAGACAGGGGCTAATGCTTTTAAGGATTTTTTTCTTGGGATCTTAAAAATTGACGGTGAATGGAAATATTAGTGTTCAAATTTTTCCAAAAATTTCGAGCACAGTGTTAAATATATGATAATTTCCTTTTTCGATTCCGGACGAAAATTTATGCACAATAGGGCTGATTATGAAATGAAACTAAATCAGCTATCCCTAACAAAACTTAAAGAAACAAGTAAGTGGGGACCCGACAGCGACAAGATTATGATAAGATAGTTACTACGAAGACGAATTGCTAAGGTGACGAATAAGGTTACTTTTGAAGACATTGCAGCTTAATGATAAACACCTCAAATCTCTAGTTAAGGTGTTCCAGAGTCTTGCCGTTCTAATGAGAAACGATCTTTCAAATTAAGATGACGAGATCTTGGGAAAGACAATCTGAATGTTTCTTGAAGAGCGAGAAAAAGTGAATAATTCAGCAATGTTCTCGGGTGTTTGTAATTTCACAATTTTGTAGAACATGGATAGATGTCTAAAATGGACAAATCCTAATAACGAACTACTTAAAAAGCGGATCACGTGGTTAGAGATATGCTCTCTACGTCTAACGTTATACAAAAACCTAACAACCTTATTAAGAAGTAGTTAGACTTTGCGGAGGTTGTAAGACCAGGTACCAGAAAAAACTTCTAGTCCATAAGTAATGCGAGACATTAGTAGAGCATTAACTAATCTTAGCTTGATTCTTAAAGGCAGATGTAGATTAAGGCTATACAGTTACCTTAAGGTCAAATTAATTGAGGAAACTAAACTGTTAAAATGAGACTCAAAACACAAGTTGTTATCTATAATCTAGGCATGGGTAACGCAGCGCTGAGTTACGCTAATGAGTTGAAGCACTTAAATGCGTTACTGCGTTGATACACTTCTTTTATGCAAATGACGTGCTCAAAGCAAAAGTAAAAAATATTTATACAGCTAGCAAAAATTGCACATTTTGTGCGGCGCATCGAACATAGAAAAATAAAGTTGAAAGCGAACATTATTTCTCTCTATAAATATTAACAAGAAGTTGCGGGGAAGATGCAGTTAACCATGAATGCTTGGAGTGCGTTTGACTGTTTATAAAGTTTTTCCATTCACAGAATGGTTTTGTCAACTGTTGGACGTGTTCGTGTTCGAAGCAGAAGTAAATTAGAGTCCAACTTCGAACCTGTTTTGCATACCAGGAACGCGTATGTATCTGTTTGATAGCATAAAATCTTAAAAAAAGTTTGGCTGCATGATTGAAGTTCAATATATCTTCAGTTTTGGTGGGTGCTGTAATCTGCTCTTCATTTAGTTATATTTTATATTAATTACTTTTAGATTTAGTAATCTTTAATGAATCAATTAGAGTTAAGATTTCTTTAGATTCTGATCTATATGTTGATTGAAAATTTTTATTTGATTTAATTTTTTTTTTTTAAGTAAAGCAAATTTGCGCTTAGTATTCTGCCATAAAATTCACCGCATTCAAAAAATTAACCACATAACGCAACACGTTGGTCAATTCATACCCTCCCTGCGTTAATAAAATTCTTGTTGATACAGGAATCATGGCATTTCAAATTACGATAAGGCGCATTTGCGTTAACGCATTTCGCTGATACAGTAAACTGCGTTTGAGTTGGCGTATCAACGCAGCGATTCTTGCTGCGTTACCCATGTCTACTATAATCAGCCCTAAGCATTTCATATCAATGCCAAAATCAATGGGAACATTGTTCAAGGAAATAGAGAAATCTGCGCAGATCAGCCTAGGTTTGAATAACATGATTTTCGTTTTGGAGACGTTAATACGCAGTGAATTAACTGCCATCCATGAAGAAATACAAGACAGATTATAGTTAACAACAGCTTCGAGTACATCAAGAAACTGAGGATCATCGGAGAAAACAAGTGGAGTGTTGGAAAGATAAGAAGAGATGAGCCTGCACGAAGATAGGGAAAAATTATACTCGATGCGAAGTTTCTTAACCAAAACCGAATGATATATGCTGGCTAACGCCTTACTGAGATTCAATGACAGAAGAATGCAAACCTTAGAATCATTATAGCATTTTCTAATGCAACCAATAGAGATGTGTTATAGCCAACCCGGAAGCCATATTGACAGCAATGTAATTTATTTTTAATACAATTCATAATTTGGTGCATCATGAGATTCTCAACAACTTTGGATATGGAATGGAAAACGCTGATAGGCCTGTAATTTTAATGTAAAACAATAAAAAAAGATTTACTCAAATATCTCTAACCGTTTTTTAACAATCCTTACTTAAAAACTCATTAAATTTCGACAAAATTAGGTAAAATGTCCCTTAACGCTTTCTCAACCCTCTTTGAACATATTGTACCACTCATAAACTCTTGTTTTCGATAGAGATTGTTCACCGAAGGCCTTCTGCAACGTTTTCAACGTTTCGGCAGCAGAAATTTTATTCCGCACACAAATTTTAATGGAACTGGAACACTGATGAATATTTTGACGTGTAATTTGGCACAGATGTCAGTGACAGTAGTGCCACCTTGAAAATAAAAATATTTATCGCTATCGGAATCCCCAAAAAATGTTAACTCAAATTTGCCGGTATTTTTTGCCCACAGTAGTAGAAAGTTATATCAAGTATTGAATAAAAATTCCGGATATTAAGGTAAAATATTAAATGGAAAAAATGTTGGATATGCAACTAACAGGAAAATTGGATGTTAACAACATTTCATCTTTTAAATATGCGCTTTTCGTCATTGCTGAAGTGTAAAGAAGTTTTTCGGTATATAAGAGTAACTGGATAACCAAAAAAGCTCGAAAAAGTTCGAGAGTCCTAGTTTTAATATAATAAACAACCAAGATAAGTTATATATACCTGTCTGCGGTGTCTAAACTTTGTGCTTCGTCTAGCCACATGTATGCCTCCACAGGGTCACCAGAATGTTTATAAATTCGCCCCTTGGTCATGAACAGCTCGATAAGTGTTGGCGTGTGTTCAATGGCGGCATTGACGTACTCTAGTGCCTTGTCTGTTTCCCGCAAGAAGTCATAGTGCTGTGCCAAGTATAAAGTAGTCCACACTAGTGCTGATGCAGGTTCTGCAGGTTTGCTCTGATCAGCATCTTCACGAGAGAAATGACCCGATCGCGTTAAGTTCTCAAAATATTGCAACATAAATTCCTCAATAGCTGTCGATTTCTCGGGATGCTTGTAAAGCGAGCGAATGTTAACAAACAGCGGTGGAACGCCTTTGCGCAGACCGCGGCGTAAATACTCATCGACAACCTCACGAAAGGCCTCACCACTTGCAACATCTAATGGCAAGCGTTGGGGGCACATGGCCCGTGGATATTGTTCTTGGAATTTTTTGTAGGCTACTAGTTGGTCTTGTGGCACAAAAATCTCTTTGGCGTCGAAAAACTGAGAGTAATAAAACGTGTTCTCCGGATTACGCTTAATGAGCTCCTCAAAAATTGACACAGCTGACGATGGTTGACCCATTTTTATGTACAAATCACCCATGGTCTCTTTGACAGCCAGTTTATCAACAATTTGACTCTCATAGTTAATCAAGTGATTGAGAGCTTTCTCTAAATTTCCCGACTCGATTAGAATTTGATTCTGGTAGAGAAGAAGCTCAGAATGGCGATAGTCGTGGGTTTCCTGAAATGAAAATAAATGTATACAGTACATTACAGTACGAAACCGAATAATTTACAATCGAAGCTTGTGATTGACTAAAGGTCTCCAATATACTATTCGCCATATCTAAGTCACCCAACAGATGATAGCTCATCGCGAAGCCTATCCATGAAGCATGTTGCGAGGGCCGCAGCGTAAAGAGATGGTGTCGTGTTTCTTTGTATCCTTCAAGGTCACGCATTTGAATCTGTAACAGCGACAGATCCTTAAGGATTTGCAAATTGTCTTTTTCCCATTTCAATGCATTGCGGTAGCATTTAATAGCTTCGTCGTATTTCTTGTCACTTCGTTGCAACAGACCGTAAACGTGCCAACAAACGTGTGATCGAAGATCATTCCTCAAACCCAGGCGCACATATTTATAGGCCTCTTCACGCCGCCCCAAGCCGTTTAGCGTAAGACCCTTCATCGCCAAGGTCTCACCATGTTCCGTATATTTGGGATTCGAGAGAATTTGCTTGGCCAGCTTGAGACCGTTTTTGTACTGCTTCATCTCGTAGCATTTCTGGAAGGATGTAATAAATATAAATATTTGCATTTTGTATTAAAAATGGTATCGAATTTAGACAAAATATTTCTTAAATATTTATGAAACCCCTTTTAAATAACTTTTTTGAGGTTATGTTCTTTGGTTTGCCGCAACATTTCTGAGTGGAGCTTCTTCCACCAGTAGACAAAATTGTATTTGGAACTATCACAAAACACTGTAATAATATATTTGTACCGTGATTTAAGAGTGTATTCAATATAATTTTTAACCCCCGAATTGAGTTCTTTGTGAATCGATCTGATCATGATTTAAATTATATAAATTCCGTTTTTGATGCATATTAGAACCTAATATGACCCGGGCATAACCATGAGCATGACTAGACCAATAGTCACACAAATTATCTGTGGGCTGTAATCGCCGATATGACATAGACATACCAACAGTTTTCTAAAAAGTGCGCTTTCTTTGGGCGGTAGTGGATCGCTGGAAGGCATCTTGGCTCGAGTTTAATTTATCACTAGATCTGTCCCGAGAAGTGAACTCTCGTTCACACCAAGTCTAATAAAATTATTTTGATTTGAAAATGTATGTAGCTTTATTTTTCCGTAGAAACCAAACCACGAGCAAAATCTTGGTTTCCTTTTCTACAAATAAAGACACAAGAACTACACGCAAGAACGACGAAAAAATTATATACTCCAACACATGCACAAGCGCTGAAATGTCACATCTGACAACCATTCCACTGCACATAAAATTATTAATATTAGCTTTGTTCGATTACACAACCCAGTGAACAACTTTTTAAGCGAAACTGATTGCATTATATGCAGGCGGCAGTCGTGGCGAAGTGGGTAGAGTGTGAGGTCCATACACCATAGAACACTGGTTCGAGTCCCACCTGACACAGAAATTTTTTTCAATTAAATAATTTTTTCTGTTCGTCCGTCACCTCTCTGCAGACAATGACAAGCCTCAGAGAGTAAAAACTGCCAAAGAAAGATCTTGAGAACATAAGCCGTTCGGAGTCGGCATAAAACTTGTAGGCCCAGTCCTCGATCATGTGTGTTCAAACATTTCACAATACGCATAACACAATTGATCTTAAGAAGCTCGGTCAAAGTCCTTGCAAGGGCTGATATGACCATTTCGTTTTTTTTTTTGTTTCTGTTATTGCACTTTATTTTGTACAAAAATGTCCGAATTATTTCTGCCCTATTGAAGGATCCAGCATTTTCCATTAAATAGCATTTTCTTTCTCAAAAAATCTGCACATTTTTTCCGTTCTTATTTAAAAAAAGTCGAATTATTATTACAATTGACTACAAACCCTAAGCTAATCCATAAAAATTTTGACAAATGGGAATGATTTTTCATTCTTTTATATGAGAGTCAAAAACCTCTATTGCATGTTTATATCATTGCATAAATTGAACGATACATATCCATAAAAGCTCCTTAACACACAATTTTTCTTGCTGACAGGCTTCAGATTATTGCAATAAAGTTGACCAACATAAATCGATTCTATATCCCTTAAAATATTCCAGCTCTAATAAGCTCTAACAGTTTTTTCACATAGAAAGTATTTTTTGGTGAAGAACTATCTTGTGAAGATATAAGACTAGTTCTGGATCATGCTCTCAAATATGCGTAATAACTAAGCTCATATGTAATCTACAACTTGCATCATCCGTCTTCATCCGTATTAAGAGATTGGAAGCATAGGCTCTGGCACGTATTTTTGTTGCAATCCTTGGCGATGTTATTTTTTATGTTATGTTCACTAAAATTGGAATAAATTCATTATTTTTTATTCTATCCTCGTTTTGAAGATATCGTTGGAAAGTTGGAAGGCACCGTCAAATTTTAAACCTATATTTTGATCGGAAAAATAAATGCCAAATTTTAACTGTTATTTTTGTTTAAAAAAATAGAAGTCAAATTTTAGCCATTATATTTTATCGGAAAAATAAAAGTCAAATTTCAATTGTTATTTTTGATCGAAAAAATAAAAGTCAAATTTTAACTTTTATGTCAAAGCACACAGAGACTTATGGCCTAATTAGCCAAACATAGGTCAACGCAACACAGCCGGTTCTTTTGTCACATAGAAATCTACTAAATGCATTTTATGTGAATCTAATTAGCCGAAACGTAACGCGACGTAGAAGTCTGTTGGATTTTGATTTCTATGTTACGTCGGCTGACATTTCAGCATACAGTGTGCTTTTAGTAAGGTTGCTAGCATCAAACATTGATTTTTGAGTAATATTTTCTTGTTTGCGTTTATTTATTGAAGCGAAATGCAAGTTTTTTAATTTAAATTGATTTTTTATTAATAATTGAAATATGTTTTAGAATGGTAGACGACGAAAAACTAATTGATCTAGTGAATTATTTGGCACTTGCTGTGGTTGCTACGTTGGTAGCATAATCAACAAAAAGCCATAGTAAGTTGCGTCATGATAACCTGTGTTTGATAATCAAGTTTGCATAATCAGACCATTAGTTTGTTAGCTTTAGTGCTTACTTACAGTGTGTTCTATTTTTTCAATTTGCTCGTCAATTATTTTGAAATTATTAAGCACACGCCATAACAAATACTGCAACTGTGTATTGCCAACTTCCTCCACAATTATCTTTTTTATCGGCATCTTTACACTTTGATCTGCAACAGAGAACAGCTTGAGTGCATTCAAATGGCGTTTCGAATGTCTTGTCAATACACGAACTCGAATGTGACTTCTGCATTAAAATTAATGCGCGAAATTAATGTACCAATCGCTGGGATGTGAATGCCATAGAGTACGAGCGCTCGAGTTATGTCCGATATTGGCACCCACGCCACTGAGGCACCACGGAAGCCACCAAGAACGGCGCCATCAACATAATTCAATAGGCTACACTCTTATCCCCTAAAAGAGGGTGTAGCTCTAGTGAACCATGCTTTTATAGTAAGTTCGTACAGAGTTTCATTGATGTGTGACTTATTTCGAAAGCTATACCGGAAATTTTGGGTGTTGAAAAAGTACCACGCCACTCGTCCAACGCCCACAAAATGTTACCAGTGGAACGGCATGTGTAAATTGAGGTCGAATACTGAATTCCGAGGCTGTGTGACCTACAATTCCAAAACTGTTCGATATCGAAAATTTTAGGTGGATTAAAAAAAAAATTTAATTCGAATTTTAGCGAAAATAATATAAAAAAATTAATGAAAATCCGCATTACCTCTGGTCCGACTGTAGAAAATAAAAATTTATTGGTGCAGATTGGAAGAACTATTGCATTACTATTATTTCTGACCGTTTTTTATTTTTAACAACCACACCAGTAAATATTTCAATCAATCTGACACAGAGAAAGTTTTTTTAATTGAATGAACTTTTCTGTTCGGCCGTCATATCTATGCAGACAATGGCAAACCTCAGAGAGTAAAAACTGCCATGATAAGCTTCTTGAGAACATAAGCCGTTCGGGGTCGGTATAAAACTTGTAGGTCCAGTTCTCGATCATTTGTGTTCAAACATTCCACAACACGCGCAACACAATTCATCATAAGAAGCTCGGTCAAAGTCCTTTCAAAGGCTGAAATTGACAATTTAATTTTGTTTCTTTTTTATTTGCTGGTGGTAAAAGCGGGTGCGGTAAATTTTATGTATACAGTGGAATCCGGATGTAACGACCTCGAAGGGACCGGCGAAACTCCGTCGGACTAACCGGACGACGCACAAAACGGATGAATAAATTATGCTTGTTTTTTAATATGTACATATGAATGTATTTAAATGTACAATTAGATAAGTTTCCATACCCGAAAATAAAACATTAATTACCAATTACAAATAACTTTAATGTTAAACATTCCGCATTAAAAACATACAGTAATATATACAAAGAGTTACAATGTATGAACTTACATTCTATGCAACTAAATATGAAGTTACTAACGTAGAAAGTCTGTAATTCGAGTTTGTTTTTGATTGATAATTTTTGTTCGATAGTAAGAACTTCGTACAACATTGTGAATACTCGACATCCTAGTTTTCATAACATCATCATCAAAGATAGTTTGAATAAACACATCGAGCGTTTCCGCAGCCTTCAAAGCTTCAGACTCACTGCGTGTCGTTCTAACAGGACTAATTGTCTATAAAACAGGTCGCTATAAGCAGATGGTCGCTTAAACCGGAGTCATACTAAACGGATATGTTTTTCTAATACTGAGCTATGAAACCAATCTTGACTTTACATAGTGGTCGCTAAAAACGGTTAGTCGTTATAAGCGAAGTCGTTATATCCAGATTCTACTGTATATACAGAGTGTCCCGCAATTGAATGCAACTATTTACGGTGCTGAAAGGTTATATCAAGCTGAGCAAAAAATCATATGAGAGGGGGATCTATTTTCACGTTCTTAGGAGCTACAGGGTTAATTAACATTTGACGACTTTGATTCACGTTATTGTTTCTAGCAAGAAAACTAACCCACATAAACCTTATAATAACTTTTAAGGTTAATAAAAGGGTAATAAAAGAAAATTAAACAGATTACAAAATTGATTTAAAAAAAAATTTCATTTATTACGCAAAATTCTGAGAAATTTGCACTCAAAATTGAAATTTAGTAGTTTCAACCGATTGATTTCATCTTCACACGATCACAGATCGGTAATGGTTAAGATGGTGCGGTTTATTGATATACCGTTGGAAAGGTGATTTCATTGTGTTTATAATGAGTTATCAAAATAAGTTTTGTGAGTTAGTTTTTCTGCTAGAAACAATAACGTGAATCAAAGTCGTGAAATATTAATTAACCCTGTAGCTCCTAAGAATGTAAAAATTTACCCCCCCTCCCCATATGATTTTTTACTCAGCTCGACATAACTTTTCAGCTCCATAAATAGTTGCACTCAATTGCGGGACACCCTGTATATTGACTGCCACTTAGAGCACCTGCATGTCAAGTGTTAATATCAAAACGTGTACAACTCAGGAATAAGCATGATTTCTAAAAAGTGGGCGTTTTTATGGTGCGGCCACGTCCATTTTTTATCAGTTGCCGACCGTGGCCATATGAAATAAATTACCAAATTTTAGTCTTCTACTGTAAAAGCAAACTGATATAAAGCATTTTTACTGATTTGTGGGCGGTAAAAGTGGGTGTGGCAACATTTATATATACATAGTGACTACCACTTGAATCAATAGCACCTGCATACTAAGATTCACTACCAAAACGTACACAACTCAGGAATAAGCAGAATTTCGATAACGTGGGAGTAGATATAGTGCGGCCTATTTTTTGTACATTGGCTGACAGTAATCATATAAACTAAATTACCAAATCTTAGTCTTCTACGGCAAAAGCCGTCTGATATAAAGCATTTTTACTGATTTGTGGGCGGTAAAAGTGGGCGTGACAACATTTATATTTACATGGTGACTGCCATTTGGATCCATAGCAGCTGCATACCAAGATTCCCTGTCAAAACTTGAACATGTCAGGAATTACAATGATTTCTGAAAAGTGGGCGTAGATATAGTGTGATCACGCCCACTTTTTGTACAGTCACCGAAAGTAACCTTCTGAACAAAATTACCAAATTTTAGTTATATACGATTTAAACCGTCTGATATATAGCATTTTTTTTTGGTTTGTGGGCGATAGAGCCAATTTGGGTTGTATGAGAGGTACCACGCCCTTGTCCAATCAACACCAACCTTCACAGGAACACTCTCAGAATGTTGCTTCAGTATCCCTAAAAATTTCATAAAGATTGGTTCGGCGGTTTTGGAGTCTATATGTGATATACGTACATATCCACATATCCACATACCCACATACATACATCCATTTTTATATATATAAATAGATAGATAGAAGATGCATAATTTTTTGACCTGTGAAATTCAACGGTTCTGCATTCTGCCCTCTAATAACACCAACAAGTATGCAACATTAAAAATTTAGACATTTCATGTTTTGTGCTACGACAATTGTTACTATTTTCAAAGCAAATCATCCGGACCAGAGATAAAGAGATAAGAAACTTCATGTTTTCAACTTTATTTCAGATTTCACCTTTTTTAAATTTTTTTTTTTATTCAAAGGTCACGAATTGTGTATATGAGATCATGATAAAATAATAAGGTAGGGTAAGGAGATTCACCACAACGACCTCGAATGTCAAAATGTGTTTTAGCATTGCCACTTTTCTGTATTATTGATAAATGTGGGATAAATAATAAAAAAGGAAATTATTTGTAGGATAAATAGGATAAATTCTGACAAATGTAATTACAATGAAATAAATCGCTGTTTTGTGATTTTAAATCTTTGTTTTCAATAAATTACTATTGCATATTAGTTTTAGTTTAGCTTTTTGTGTTCTTTATTTCTTATATAAAATTTTTGTTCTAATGTAATAAATGTAATAAAAATAATAAAAATGTAATATATTATTCTTTTATTGCCGTTTGACGGAGAAACTGACTGACGGAGAAAATTAGCACATTGCTTTTATTTCATCTTTATATTTTTTTTATTTAATCTGTTGGAACTTTTCCCTTTATATGACAGATGTCAGAAATTCTCTTTAACACTATTAAAAATTTCTAAATTAACTATAAATATATATTTACTTAATATATTCACAAATTACAAGAACTGAAGTGCACTTCTGTATCAGAGAACGATTTTATAGGGAATGTCCTATGGGCAAATGGCGAATGGAAAAACCCAAAAAAAAAACTTCAGAACTTTTCTAATAACGAAATAGTGTACATCCCCGTTTGTCAGTGCATCCATATAATAACTTCACTTTCGAAGCGAAAGTCGAAGCGAAATATAAATATTAAAGTATAAAGTGCGTTAAAAAAAAAATTAAAAAAATTGTCTGAAAAAAGGAGACAAAGTATTTCGTAATTTTGACATTCCAGGTCGGTGTGGTGAATCTCCTTACCCTACCTTATTATTGTATCATGTATGAGATTGGATGTCCCATGATATTGACAGTCTTCCACGTTTATGTTGAGTTTGGATGTCAATGATTTTGGGGAGTTTCCTGTAGATTTTGTGTTAGTATTGAACATTTTTGTTAATATTGGCTTTGATTTAACATAAGTCCCAGTTTACACTCGTCAACAGTTGACGGTCATTTTTTTGACATTTCCTTTTGAAGTTGACGCTTCAGCTTACGATCAATTCATGCCATGCTTTGCAAGTTGACGAAATGAAAAATAACGGGACAGCGAAAAAATAGTACCTCATTGTGCAAAAGTTGCCGGAACGTTCAATTCTGTTCTTCTCCTTTCTTCGTAAGTCACTCACATAGGAATTTAAGAGTTGATCGCCAATTGTGTCCGTGTGTAAGCCGGGTCAGGAATTCGTTGATAAGGAATTTGTTGTAAAACTTGACTTTCCACTATTTGAATAAGTAGAACTCAGCATCATGTGCCCATAGTGCTCGAATTCAGTCTCTTCAATTATAAAAGGTCTTCTACATCTGATTCTTTTTCATATGACTTCACGGTTGAAGTAAAAGTAGCGAGTATATGCCGCGAAAATAGCGGCAAATTATAGCGTTATTCAGGCCGGCTTAGAGTCATTTCCATGGGATTTGGCTTTCTCAGAGAGGAGTCTGACTGGAATATATGAATTATTTCGTTCAGTTCTAAACGGTTTGGTTGGATATTATGTCGGTCTGTTTTAACAAAAGGTTAGGAAATTTAAAAAATAAAGTGAATAAAGCGTATAAAAGGTTTAGAAACTTTAAAGATAATCAACATCTGAAATTGATCTACTTAAATTGTTTAAATGAATTCAACGTTCTTAATAAATTTCTTTTTAAATCCCATATCCTATCGATTGAAGAAGAGCTCAAAGAAAATAGTAAATTTTTCTGGTCCTATATTAATATGAAAAGGAAATCCATTTGCATTCCAAATTCCGTAATTTTTTTGCGTATTATTTTAAATCGGTTTAATCAATAGGTTCACAGAATAATTCTTTTGGCAGTTCATATCGTGATTCTCCTCTAAACCTAGGTAATCTCTATATAAATGAAACTGAAGCTGAAACTGCTCTTTCAAATTTAAAATCTACATCTACGGTTGGTCACGGTTGGCATGGTATTGCTCCCATCTTGCTAAAGCAGTGTGCGGCTGCAATTTCTCGCCCCCTTTCTTTTGTATTCAATAAATCTTTATCAAATCTTTTTCTGGACGAATGAACAGTGTCTCTTATCGTTCCGATCCATAAATCTGGGCCGAAGCAAGATATCCGTGACTACAGACCAATAAGTATCTTTTTGTGTTAAATCAGTTATCACTTTGAATCAACATGGCTTCTTATCCGGTAGGTCAACTACCACTTATTTTATTTAATTATTTTTTGTTCTTTTATAATTAACAACTTCTCCAAGGGCTTACAAACGGATGTTGTCTTCAAGGATTTCGCAAAAGCGTTTGATAAAGTTGATCACGAAACTTTAGTTTTTAAACTCTCTGCTCTTTCATTCATTTATACATGCATGGCTCCTGCACCTCCTGAATAGTTGGCAACAAGTCAGAATAAATGATTGTTTGTCTCTTCCCATACAGGTCAGGCCGGGTGTACCTCAAGGAAGCCATCTAGGCCCACTTCTATTCCTTATCTTTATTAATGATGAAACATTCAAGATGCCTCCTTTTTGCTGATGACCTAAAAATGTTTCAGTCAATCGAATCTGACTCTGATTTCAGTCTTCTCCAACATAATCTTGACTCGGTAGCTAATTGGTGCACTCTTAACAATCTTCCACTTAATATTGAGAAATGCCAATGTCTATCTTTCACTAGGTCCTCCTCCCCTATTTTCTGCAACTATTTTATTAACTCTACTTCTTTGGAAAGCATGTTTTGCAAAAAAGACCTAGGAGTTTTGCTTGACCCGAAACTTCATTTCAGAAATCATATCGAACTAATAATTGCAAAAGCTAACTCTATGTTATGGTTCTTAAAAATAAACTCTGCTGAATTCACGAATCCATATACTCTTAAGTTACTCTATTCATCTCTAGAAACACCACATCTGGAATATTGCTCAGTTATCTGGAACCCATATTATCACCTTCATGCGAATAGGTTGGAAATGCTTCAACGTAATTTCACCAGATACATGTGGTTCAAACTAAATTGGGACCTACCCTCTGTACCTAACTATGAGACCCGTTGTGCCCTAGTTAATCTAACTCCTCTTTCCACTCGTCGCAAAATTTTTTATGTTATGCTTATTTGGGATCTTATTCATCACAACTTACAGTGTCTTGAACTTCTTTCCCAGCTAGATTTCCATACCCCTTCCCGCCATCTTCGTAGTCAAGTTCACTTCCGTGAGTTGATCCATAGATTGAGCTACACTCAAAACATGCCTATGGCTCGCTGCATTAAGGAAACAAATCTAATCCTTTTTGCTTTGGACTTGTTTAATAATATATCTAGAAGATCTTTTAAAGACAATCTCTTACTATGCATTATGGCTTGTGAATCTTGAATTAATTTGTGGTTTTTAGCATTACTATTGTCTTACATATTATTTATTTTTCATTTTACTAACTACTGTATTTTCTCTTTAATTCTTTCTGTAACTTTTATTAAAGTTTTATATCAATTAGCACCTTAATAGCCAGTAAGTGCGGAACTTTTTTTGTTGATATGAAATAAATAAAAAGTTTTTATTTTCTTAATTTGAATTAATAATATATGTTATATAAATTACTTAATATTATGTTATATAAATAACTATATTATAAACTGTTAAGTAGTCTATAAGAATAACAGCTCTACTTGATGAAATAACTAAATAAATAAATAAATAAGACTGTCCCTTTCCTAGTTTCATATCTCTTTATCTCAGATCCGGACTGCTAGCAGCTTGTGCTTGAGAGGAATCCGAAGAGGAGAAAAACATTTCCATATCAGCCGAGCATTCACCCAAGCATTCAATGGAGTATTCTATAACAATAGCAATAATTACAAAGTTTTTCCAATAAATTTAAGTATATTTGAACAAAGTTTTCTTCAGCCATTGTATTGAATATTTGTTCAAAATTCACTGCAGTCGGCACAAAACATAACCTCAATCGCAAATACATCGGACTTCAAAACAACAGTGTAGAAAATACTGAAAAAGTAATTTTGCATTTTTTCTGTTCTTTTCTTAGCTCAAAAGATGTTAACATTTTGTAAATTCAGGTCAGAATGTAAAAAATTCTGCATTTTGTGAGGGCAAAATTTTTTTGTCGGAGAAGAATGCGCTATAAAAATCTAGAATAAATTATATCATCAAATTGAAAGGTTGTTTTTTGCCTTTTAAAAGTTGACAAGTATTTGGAAGCAACTAAAAATAAGGTTTTTTCATCTTAACCTACGAAAGTTACATTCTCGAGACTACGAATGCCTACGACATAAGAATGGCCAACGAAGCAAGACATGAGCAGCATTCGTCAAAAGCAAGGAAAGTTTATGCTTTTTTGTCCATTCTCACCAAGTAAAAAATGTAAATATAAAGTATGCAAATGCATAATGTTTATTGAAAGCAAAACATCGTTGTTCTTTTACCGACAAACATTCAATAATAGTTTGTTTACGCTGCGTCTACACCAAACAATTGTCATAAATATTTCATGATCTGTACTAGTTGTCAAATTATTGTCAGCTGCAAGGAAATTGTGTGATTATGACGTAGGTGGGCCTAACAATTGCAAGACAATAAATGACATTTGTTTCGTTATTTGACGTTTCCTTTGAAAACGGAAAAAAGAATAAGAAGCGCGGTTTTTGGTTGTGTAACATGAAGCAACTAACAAGGTGGTAGTGACAGCAGGCTATATTCACACAAACCGCGAATATAGGTTGTCATTTGACTGTATATTGCACTTTTTATTTTTTTTTTCTTCTTTTTTCTTTTTTTTTTTTTTGTACCATTTTGACAACCTACAATCGCAAAAAGAACTGTCACTACCACCTTGTTAGTTGCTTGATGGTCGTGAAAGTTGGAAAAAGTATAGTTTTACGCACAAAATTAAATTTTTTTTTTTCGCTGGCTAACGATCTCCAAGTGCCACCACACAAGCAGCACAAGTAAGTGCAGCGGTAGTTTTTGTTAACATCCAAGTGCCACCATCAGCAACACAGGTAGTGCAACGCATTTTTCTTGCTCTTTTCGTTGCACTTACTTCTGTTGCTGGTGGTGACACTTCGAGGATGTTAACAAAAATTACGCTGCACTATTAAATTGTTATGTCACTCAGGCCAAACAACACCTGAAGGGCAATATGTTGAGCTTTTTGCTGAATCGAACCAATTCATTCAACTAGTGAAGGAACCAACTTTTTTTCCAAGAAGTGATCTGCATAGCCATAACATCTTAGACCTCTTTCTGACTTCGCATCATGAATAATATGATGTGAGTGTCAACGCACCTCTTGGTAATTCGGACCATTGCACCATCTCCGCTGTTTTTCCATATTCTAACCTTCGCACCTCTACTCCTGAAGCCCTGAAAAGGACTGCATGGTCTTATGGAAGAGCAAATTGGACTGCGCTAAATAATTTTTATGGCAACTTCAATTGGAAATTATGTTTCGCTGACAGAAATGTGAATGCCGCGACTGTTATGGTGCAAGAAATTATCTTATTGGGTATGCGGTCTTTCATCCCCAATAAGATGAGAAGCATCAAACCAAAAGACCACTCATGGTTTAATGAGACTTGCAGGATTGCAGTCAGGTCCAAAGAGGAAGCCTTTCAGAATTGGCGCTCTGATAAGAATGCCGATACGAAAAGACTTCGCATTGAGGCTAGGAATCACTGTAATGCAATTTTAAACGCGAAAAAATTTTTCACGAAACTCGCATCAGAGAACAGATCTGCCCCTAAGGGAGGAAAAACTTCTGGTCATTTGTTAAAAGAGTAAAGAATCAGACGTCATCGACTATTCCAACTCTTTTAAAAGATGATCAAATCTTCACGTACTCGGCTGATAAAGCGAACCTGTTGGCCGGATTGTTTGCACATAACTCCACAATCCCACTAAGCAATCAGCCACTACCTTTCGTTAAAAGAACGTCTTCTGTAATGCAGGAGATATATTTTCGTACGAGAGCAATTAAAAAAGTCCTTGCGAACCTCAACATAAATAAAGCCTCTGGTCCGGATGGCATACCACCACTTATGCTTAAAGCGTGTGCTTCTAGTCTGGCTCGGCCTTTGCGTAACCTGTTTAACATCTCCTACAGGACAGGAGTATTTCCATCTTGTTGAAAGGTCACAAGGGTCCAGTCGGTACCAAAAAAGAGCGATGCCACGAGCCCTGCAAACTACCGACCCATATCGATATGCTCTTCGCTCACCAAAGTTATGGAGAGCGTAATCAACTTCAACCTTATGAACTATCTGGAGCACAATGAATTGCTTAGTGACCGTTAATATGGTTTTCGTAGGGCCCGCTCTACTGGTGACCTTATGGCGTTCCTAACTGAAAAATGGAACCAATGCGTTCACTTATTCGGTGAGAGCGGAGTTGTTGCTCTGGATATTTCTAAGGCATTTGACCGAGTGTGGCATAAAGCGCTCGTGTCTAAACTAATTGCATATGGTGTCGGTGGTAACTTTGCTCGGTGGATCACGTGCTTTCTGATGAATAGAACGATTCATGTTGTAGTCAATGGCATATCGTCCAGAGAGCACGCCATCAACGCAGGTGTACCGCAGGGCTCAGTTCTATCGCCAACTTTGTTCCTGGTTTTTATCAACGACCTTCTGTCGTTGACTCACAACCCAATTCATTCTCGTCTGCGGATGACAGCGGCATTTGCCATTCATATTCATTTAAAAAACGCCCGAGCTCTTTGGAGATTGAGAGGAAGAGGCAACATATGAATGACACACTTAATAATGACTTGGGAAAAATCTCCGAGTGGGGTCTTGCTAATAGAGTAAAGTTTAATGCTAGCAAGACCCAGTGTTGTCTGTTAACCCACAAGCGAATCAATTGCCCCTTAGCTCCCCTCAATATGAACGGTGTAGATCTTATGGGGTCAGATGCTCTTGACGTTCTAGGCATTTCAATACAAGCAGATCTTCGGTGGAATGATCACATTTTTGTTGTGGCAAAAGAAGCAGTCAAGTGCCTTGGTTTTTTAAAACGATGTAAGAAATACTTCCCAGCTGATCTTCCTCATATTTGATCTATACCTCATATATTAAACCGAAAATGGAGTTCAATTCGCACATTTGGGCAGGGGCTTCAAGATCATATTTGGAGCTTCTGGACCGGATTCAAAGACGTGCGATATATTTGATAGGTGATGGAAAAATTTCATTTTCTCTCAACTCTCTTGGGCATCGTCGTAATGTTGGTTGCCTAAGCTTTCTGTACAGATACTACCATGGGAAGTGTTCAAGGGAGATACATGGCCTGACGCCACCAGCTCGTGTGTTTCCTAGGTCCACTCGGGCAGCTCTCCAAGCCCATCCCTTTACCATTGCAACTTTGCCCAATAGAACATCGCATTACCGAAATAATTCGTTCTTCGGTCGCTCAGTAAAATTGTAGAACAATCTCCTTGCGATCGTATTTCCCGATAGTTTCAATCTGTGCAGATTTAAATCAAATTTTCACCGACACTACTCCATCTTTCCACCCTCCAACTAACTATCACCCGTCTTCCGAATGAACACAATGCTTTCGCATTTATAGGGGGCATCCCCTGAGTGCTGGTTAAGTCTAAAAAAAAAAAAATCATTTATTAAATTGTTATTTAATAAAACACTTATTAGCATAACTTACTTATGCTGCTGGTTGTGGCAATTGGAGCAGTAATCTGCAACGGATAGCTTTTTTGCGACTCTGGATATATCCGAAAAAATAAGTACAAAAACCGACTCAACCCTTAGCGCACCCAACTCGGCTCATACTCTCTTCTAGGCTTGTGCTTAAGTAATCATTCCGGAGCCGGAATGAACATGGAAAGATTCTTTCGTACAGCGGAACTAGTTCCCGGAAACATGTCCGCGGAGCCATTCAGTTCCTTTGATCTGTAGAAGGAAAAAATGTGTTTGGGTACTAAATTTAGTATAATATAATCTGCTGAGGATATAATAATATAATGAACCTCATATGCATAATATAATGAACCCTATTTTACATTATTTATATAAAACTTTATCCTATATATTTTAATTGTTTAAACATGTTCATACTTAGCAGCTCGCTCGGAGCCAAAACATGTCCCGGAGCTATCTAGTTCCGGCAGTTCGCATGTTCAACCAAATGAATGAAACAATGCACATGCCAAGAACACTACCAGCTCTCTCGGAGCCAAAACATATCCGGAGCTATATAGTCCCGCCAGCTTGCATTTGCAACGAAATGAACGAAACAATGCAAATGACAAGAACGGCGATATATCTTGTTATAGTTTTATTTGTCATTCTTTCAATTATTTTTCCAAAGAAGGAGAGATATATATTTTATTTCTATCAGTTTTACAAACAACTCGGCCAAGTACGAACAACTACAAAAGAGATGTCAGTTCATATTGCTTAAGTAAAAAAAAAAATCATTGCAACCGAACTGTTTGGGCATGTTAGGAATGGATCGAAATAATGATTGGAATCATGTCCGATTGTGAACATGGCTCCGTGAACTATATATGTTCGGAGCGACTCATCTCCACTCTCATCTACGAAGCTGCAATGCGGTGGCTAAAATAAATTTGAGTATCCTAAATCATGAGTCGGATCTTGAGAGATCGGGTTTTTTCGGTTCATAAATACATATGGTTGTTGTTGTCTAGCTGATAATCGACACAAGCAGCCGAACCACTCGGCTCATCTACAACAGATATGAAGCAGAGCGCAGCAGTGAAAACTGAGCGAGTTTTTTGTTATTATTTTGTGCGTTTTTTTTTTGCTGAGTATTTAGGTAGCAACAGAAAAACACGTGTTCTTCTTGTGTTGCTTTTTGTTTTTATCTTACACTGTGAAAGCAGTGCATGAGGTAAAGTTGTTGAGGCTTAAGGCGGTCTTCTCATTCAAAACCCGTTTTTTGGACCCTTTTTAAAAAAATTCTTATTTGAAAACGCAAAGAATAATTGAAAACTTTTTTTATTTATTGTATTACAAAAGGTTCAAAGTAAATAAAAAATTTTTTTTTGCCTCGATACGTGGGCTGTTCAAAAAGTAATGAGACTTCAAAGTTGGTGGTGAAAAAAAAGGTGTCGTCACGGCGGCCACGATTCCGGGTCTCCGGAGCGTCTGAAATGAAAAAAAAAACGGGGTTATAATCAATATAGATGTAATTCTCGGGTGAACCTCAAGCTTAATTTTGTGATTTTTTTTTGACAAAATGGCGGCCATTCAAAAAAAAAATTTAAATTTCGGGTTTTTTTTTTGTAGTTTAGTGTAAAAAAAAATAGTAAAAAATTTTTTAAAATTATGGTCGAGGTTCACCCGAGAATGGTGACAATTCTGCGTCGATTCCATTTTGTTTCATGAAAATCGGTTCAGTTGAACTGGAGATATCATGGCCGCCAGTTCGAAAAACGTGGGTTCGAGATAAACGCGTTTAAAGTTTGAAGTAATTTTTTTGGGAAAAAAAAAAAAAAATCAAAAATGTTTAAATGCAGTTTTAAAGAGCTGACAATTTTTACTTACAAATATTAGTCGGCGATGCCAGCTCCATACAGGCCACCTTCCTCTTTTTCGTAGAAACTGCTTTCCGCTGCCCTCTCTGCTCTGCGAGCCGTTCTGCCAGCTTTTGATGATGCCGCAGCTCGAGTCTCTGATCGGTTCAATCTGTCTTCATTGCGAGATAGTGCGTATTCGTATGCGTTTTTGCCAATCGCAATACCCATCAAACCCATAATTTTAAGTATGGGTATAAAACCGTCGTTGAAGAGGTACGTTGCAATGAAATTGGCCACTTCGATGGTGCGTGCGCCTGAGTTGATGTGTTTGGGCGAAAGTGACCAAAGAACAGAATTGTAGGACTCATTGGAATTCTGAGTTTCAGATCCAAGGCATCTTTCAAGCAAATTATCTGCCGACAGCGCTTCGTAAGCTGGTTTTATTACCTCCATCACCTTCTTGTCCATCAGACCTTGCTTCACAAAAAAGGCTGTATCTTCTAAAGTATTTCGAATTTCTCAAAATCCTTTTAGGGGCATATTCACAACTACCCAAGCTATAAATAAATGCAAAAAGTTGAAAAAAAAAGTTGCTAAATGAGAAGACCCCCTTAAGAAAAATACACAGCTTCGATAATTTAAAGCTTTAGTTAGCATTTTTTTCATTTATTTCATGACATTTCATTTTCTGCAATCAGCAATTATTATTAAATTTGTAAAGTATTTATTTTTCTGTCACCTTTAGTTGCCAAATCACATGCGCATAGTTTAACTTCTACTTTGCTGCATTTTTTACGTACAAGCAAGCGGTCAATGGTGCCGGCCTTTGTTTTCGTTTTGTTTATGCGTAACAAAAAAAAATTACAAGCTTTGGTTGTTGTTGTTTTCTTTTCCCTAGAGTGCATCAATCAAATACAAACGAGTTTTCGAGAAAAAACAAACAAAAAAAAATTAGAGCTGACATTGTCTGCAGACAATTGCATACGCAAAAAAAAACATGCAAACGAATAACCTATAACCTATAACCACAGTAACAATCTATTGTGCGTTGTAAACATTAAAATTTTTAAATTAAAAAAAATGAATTAAAAAACCCGATCAAAAAATTAGTTTGCATTTGTAATATCATTTTATTTCAATAAAAGCCTTAGCTTTCACTAATTAACGCTCAGAGACGTTGGCAGAGAGAGAGAGCAGTACTCAGAGTACACTCAAAATACATTCGGATGGAGCGCCTTTGTAATAAACTCACTCAACGCACTCATCGAAAACGGCTCGAAGTGTTTCGGATCACGAAACACAAAAACAATCAAAAACAATTTGAAAAAGCACATATACTAGACTTAAAAGTAGTCCCCTCTTCTTAATTTCGTTTATAAAATAGCAATTTTTTAATATTTTTCCGAAGAATGGCTTTAAAATCGGAAATATGTATGTCCAATTTTAAAACGATTTTGGCTTCTCCTATAAAATATTAAAATTGTTGCTACGGCTTTTTAGATTTAAGGTGACGATGTTTAATACACCTATGTATTTGTTTGTGTTTTAAAAATTAAGTTTTTTCTGTGAGAAAAAAGTTATGTAACTATTTTTAAGAGAATACAATTCTTGAAAAAACTTGTAAAGTACAAATGAACTGGTATATGTATTTTTGTTAACATTTTATTAATGTAATTTTATTAGTATAAACTTATGTTTTATAAATTCTGATTGTTCTAAAATCTAAAGTCTGATAATAATCAGCAAACTAAATGTTTTTAAATTTGTTTTTATGTTCTTTTATATCTATAATCAATTTTGTTTATATGTATATTTTAAATTGAAAGTGGAATTTTTTTGTGGAATATAAAAATTGTAAGTGAAATATTTAGCATAAATTTTTTCAACAAAATTCATATTTCTACAAAAAACTTCTGGTCACACTGTTCGCAATCGTGACAAACTGTGCAATCCTTGTTGGTTGGTTGTTGTTTGTTTTCTTTAGAAAGCAACATAAACCTTGAGATCGAAAAATATATCTCTTAATAAATAATTAAAAAATTATTAGAGTTATATAAACACATAGCAGAAGAAAATAATAACTGATAATATATTTGAATCTTTGCTCTGGGATTTCTTTACAATTTTACCACTTTCATAGGACCTATTTTATAACTGAAGCAATAACAATCCTTCTCTTTGTAACTTCAAAATTGAACGAATCTACTTAAGAAGCATTGCTGGAATCTGGACATGACTTTTTCGCTCCTGAAGTGAAGGGATAAATTGAGTATGTTACATAACGAATAGACGTGTTTTTTGCTTGCTCGCCTTTAGTACGCTTTTCCAAGATATAAACTTATCCAAATCATTCCTAAACTCGGTTAATTGTATAACAACGTTTTTCCCATCGTTGTGCTTCCTCAAAAAACTTTTTTTTTACATCATAAATCACTGTGTTTTAATCATATTAAATATTAAAAATCTGAGATAACTTGTTCCCGCCAAATAAACAAACTCCATCCACGAACACTATGACCACTAGAGCTAAAATGCTAAACTCTAAAAATATGCTCTTGACACCTACGCAGTCCGGCTCACCGATGACCAATAACTCATCTCTTACTATTGATCAACTGGATGACCGACTCAAGAGACAAACTGAAACGCTAGTCAGCAATATGCAGAGCGAACTCAGCCAACTCCGCAAAGAGTTTACTCTTAAAATAGATGAGATGGAAAAAAATTATGCGGAAAAAATAATAAGCGTGAGTGCTGCATTAGCAGAGGTTGTAATGCGCGTTGACAAAACTGAGTGTGATCAACAAAAGCATGAAGAGAATGCGAAAAGATGGGTGGAAAAAATGAACAAGGTGAGTGATGTATTGGCAGATGTTGTGGTGCGTGTAGGCAAGGTTGAGTGTGCTGATGAAACCGTTGGAGTGGCTGCGCTAAGAGAAGAGATGGTTACACTAAAAAAAGCGGTAAACGAATTTGAGCGTAAAGAAGTGGCTTCGGACGCTGTGCTCTTTATGAAAACTTATGTTTTAATTTAAGTTTTATTTCTCTTAAAAATAATCTATTTCTATTCTCTACCATCTATCTCTATATCTTCCCTTTATTGATACTTATATGTTATCTTATTAGTGACAACATATGTAAAGATATCTGGTTTCTTGATTGTCAATCGTATACTAAATTTTTTGTTTTTTATATAATTAAGTTTTCTTGTTTGGTTGGTGTGCCTATAGTTATTTTTGCTTGTTGTCTCTTTAATGGTTGGTGATAGTAATAGTCAGTATGGCGCTAATGAAAATAATAAGTCCCTTATAAATATTTTGTGTAATAGATATGATGGCCTCAAAGTAGTGCATTTTAATGCTAGGAGCTTGAATTCAAACAAGTTGGACTACATTAAATTTGTGTTTGAGGAATCGTCTATAGATGTTATATGTGTATCTGAAACGTGGTTCTGTCCTGATGTAAATGATTCGACCTATGCAATAAACAACTTCAATCTATTTAGAAATGATAGAGCGAATAGAAGAGGAGGTGGGGTTGCCATTTATTGTCGCAATAACTTAAAAGCCCAAGTTGTTAATAAATCTACTGATGATAATGTTGAATATATTAATCTTTGTGTAACTGATTCTCACATTAAAATTTTCTTATCCTGCGTCTACAACCCGAATAAAAATTATAGTCTAAACTCATTCTTTTCTGAGCTGTCTGAGGTGATGATTGACTATAACTTTTTTGTTATATGTGGAGACTTTAATGTTAACATTCTGTGTCTGGATAGTACAACCAAATCTTTATGTGATAATGTTTCGTCTGTCGGTCTGTCAATTGTGAATGAACATATGCCCACGCGTTTCTCTAAAAATGATGTCCCTAGTCTTCTAGATTACTTTATTGTTTCTGATAGCACATCTGTGTTCTTGTTTGATCAAATATACTTTCTGTCCGACCATGACCTAATTTCCTTGGTATACATCCTGTGTCCAAAATGCAATTAAACGACGAAATAGACTGCACAGGATCTGGAAGAATAATCCTACTCCTGAAAAATGGGAAAACTACAGGACAGCACGAAATGCCTCAGTCCTAGTAGCTAGGCAATCCAAAATAAAGCATTACTCTAATAAATTGAAAGCTTCCCTACCATCTAAAGTACTCTGGAGAAACCTCAAAAATCTTGGAATCGGTAACAATCCAGAAGCTGAATGTAGTGTAGACCCTGATGTTCTCAATGATTTTTTCCTAAATAATAGTCTGAATGTATGTAGCTCTAATGAGTTGTCTAATGTATCTGTTCAACAAAACTTTCAGTTTTCCAATGTTTCTGAACATGAGGTCTGTAAGCAAGTAATGAAGATAAAATCGAATGCCATTGGTGTCAATCACACTACTCTGCCTGCTGGATTTCTCCAAGGCATTTGACTCCGTAAACCATTCCCTACTTTGTCAAAAACTTAGGTGCATGTATGGTTTTTGTGAAAATTCTGTTAATCTCTTAAGATGCTATCTGTCAAACAGAACACAGAAAGTGTATGTTGGCTACAGGTGTTCTCAACTTAAGTCGGTATGCAGTGGAGTGCCACAAGGCTCAGTTCTTGGCCCTTTACTCTTTTCAATATTCATAAATGATATTTTTTCCATTTGCAAACACGCCTCTATGCACGCCTATGCAGATGATGTGCAACTGCACCTTTCTCGCAGAACTGGTCTCCTGGAGGACTTAAGTTGCAGGCTAAATGAAGATTTAAATAGCATAAGTGAATGGTCCTTAAAAAATGGTCTTAAATTGAACGCATGCAAGTCATATGTGCTACCTATTAGTAAAAACAAAATTTTCTTTGAGGATATTCCTGGCTTGTTTATAGGAGGTGAGACACTTAAATTTGTTAGCAATGTGAAAAGCCTTGGTTTTTATATTAATTCGTCCCTAACATGCACAGATCACATAAATAGCATGGTACGAAGCATCTACTATGTTTTGCGTAATCTTAAAATGACGGCAGAGTTCACTCCTGTGGACACCAAACGCAAGCTCGTTTTACAGCTTATCGTTCCTATTATAACTTACTCTGAGCTCGTTTATAGTAAGCTAGACTCGAGATCCGAACACAAACTGCAAGTTTCGATTAACCATGCTACTCGTTATGTCTATAACCTTCTCAAATTTGATCACATAACACAATTCAAGAAAAGTATTCTTGGTTGTGACATTATAAGTTATCTTAATGCTCGTAATTGTATATTTTTACACAAACTTATTTATTCAAAAACTCCTTGGTATCTCTTTGATAAACTGCAATTTTGCCAGTCAACCAGAAGCAATATGATCATAATACCAAATTGGAAGTACCTCAACTCTACCAGGCTTTTTTTCATTAATGCCATTAGATTATGGAATAGTTTACCAAGCGTAATTAAATGTAGGGATAGCAAGGGTGGCTTTAGGCAGGCCGTTTTAAATCACTTTTCTTAAATATTAAAATTATAAACAAATCAAAAACCAGATTTCTATTTGTACTTTTATAATGTTTTCTTTCTTTTCTTTTTCTTCTTCATTTTCTGATTTATCAAAAAAAAATTTTAATAAATTAAATTTCTTTTAATTTGATCTCATAATATTATCTTTTAATGATTAGGTATTATGTTATTTTAATTTTTATTGTAATATTAAATATCGTACAGCTTCAAATTGTTAAATGCTATGAAAACCGCCTTTGTACAACAAAAAGAAGTTATTCTTATTGTACTAATGTATTAAATAAATAAAAAAAATAAAAAAAAGTCTCAAGTACAACTGTTGTCGTACTTTAAATTTAAACTTAAAAGTAACTAATTTCGCGGCATATATTCTGGCAAAAATATCGACAAATTATTCTATAATTTGTTGAGCCACATCAGATTCTACTATATATGATATTTTACTAGAGAAGTAAAAATCACTTATAACACAATCTTTTAGAATAAAAATGCTAGTGTATAATGCCGCGTTTCCATGTGATCTTTCAGTATCTTATCTTATCCCATATCACAAAACACATGCTATAAAGAGCGAGATGCATATATGTACTTTTTCCTATAAAAATTTTACATTTGCAAAATATGTAAACAAATCATAAATTTATCAATTTCTACAAGTTTAGTGATTGCAAGACGTGCTTATTGAAATAACTTCTTGTCTACGTACCCTAAATTGTTTTATATAATTATTATTGTGCAGACAGCATCAGGTGTTACAGGTAATCCAATTCGTGTGCCACAACTGCAGCAGCATCAGTGAAATACACACGAAAAAAAATATAAAAAAAAAAGTTTTAAAAAATAAGTTTTGGTGAATCTACCAAGCACCAAATTAATGAAAAAAATCACTGATGCTTTCCATAAATGCGCTTAGGAACTCTCTGGCCAACTCTAGATTGCATACTCCCGAGTCGGGAAATCATCTGCATTAATTGCTTAGCCACGCGATGGTTAGAAAAACCAAGAATGTTTATTTATTTTAAATCACACCCCTTGACCTGATTTGATTTTCTTTATTTTCCAATTTGTATTCATAATTCTGTACTATTTCAAAACAATTAATATTGGCGCAAATAAAAGTGACAGCTCGACAGCACAAAAACCACAACTATAAAAATTAATGTCATATTTATAGCATGTGATCAACTTTTATAGCAAAAGTTCAAGAAGTTGAACTTTTTCGATCTCCTAGCATCACAGGGGATATCACATGCTATAAAAATGAAAAAGGTATACCTGTTTCACACTCACATTCATCAATGCCATAAAGTAAGGCTCACATGCTATTTCTTTCTTACAAAAAATTGTGATACTAGAAGATAATAGAAGATCACACGGAAACGCGGCATAACAAAAATCGGTTTGGGTTTAAAAGTGTGTTTGACGATAAATGAGGGTAAAACAAAGCATATGCTTTCTACGAACAAGGGAGCGTGGCGTCTAGACTCCCACGTTTCATCCGGCAGCTATAACTTTGAAGTAGTCAAGGAGTTTGTATACCTTGGCACCGCCATTAATTCCAAGAACGAAACCAGCCTGGAGATAAAGCGAAGAACAATAATTGCTAATAGGTGCTACTACGGGCTCAGTAAGCAACTAAGTTCCAGAGCCCTCTCCCGATCGACAAAACTAACACTCTACAAGACGCTCGTTCTACCTGTGCTGTTTTATGGCGCTGAGGCAAGGGTAGTTTCGCAAACGGACGCAGCTGCTCTGGAGGTGTTCGAGATAAAAGTTCTTCTCAAAATCTTCAGTTCTGTCCGAGTCGGCGATGACTATCGCATCCGAATAAACCACGAGCTGTATAAGTATGAGCTCTTCACAGACATTGACATAGTTTGGCGTATAACTGTGCAGCGACTACGCTGGCTGGGTCATGTCCATCGTATGGACGACGAAGCTCCAGCGAAAAAGGTGCTCGAGGCGAGGGTCGTTGGTCAACGACGACAAGGGAGACCATGCCTCCGATGGATGGCCCAGGCCGAGGAAGCCCTAACCGCAATTGGTGTATCCGATTGGAGAAGGCGCACGCAAAGCAGAGGCGCCTGGCGAGAGCTGATGAAGTTAACCAAAACCCGAACGCAGATTGTTATGGCCACCTAAGTAAGTAAGTAAGTATAACAAAAATTGTCTGAATTCGGTTGATTTTCAATATCTTACTTCATTCAATATTCTAGAAACTCTTACAAATTATGTTGATACAAAATAAGTAAAAAAATTAATTTTCTCATCCATCCGTTTAACATTACCTCAGTTAATCAATAAATACAATACCTTTTTAATGATGCCCAAGTCAACCAAATGCATAAAATCCAGTGGAAATGAGGAAACCATTCCGAGCCTTGCTTGTTCTGGAGCCCTTTGTTTGTTCTTTGAAGTGCAAACTATGATGAGACTGGTCACTTCTCAAATGCAAAGATAAACCTGATCTTAAGTTACCAACATATTCTGAAAAACTCACCCTTCTTTTCATGTACTTCCCTACTTGACTACATTTGAGACAACCAGTTTTTCCATTATGCGATTCTACACCTGATACAAAAGCTCAAGTAGGGCTGTCGCAAGTAACCAATCGGACATTGAACTTCTTTATGACCTGATTAAAACCTACTTTTAGACCATTATCTCTAAGTAATACCACTTCCTCACAAAAATCCTTCATAAAATCACGTCGTTTATGTTTTCGAATTTCTTCAACCTGAAAAAGCAAGCAATAATAAATAGTCGAACACTTGGAAAAATCCACCAATACGCCAAGAATTGGCCATAAGACTCGATTTGAGCTATTGAACAACTGAAGATCATATCAAAACTTCTGACTGATGTCAATCAAAACTTCCGAGAAGTCATTTAAATATTCAAAAGGACTCGAAAAGAAATGACCCAATTCCTTATTCATTCGCACTTCTCTCTCCTGTTGGAACTGTTTATGGCAACGAAGCTAATTGTTAAATCTGCTTCTTCAATTACATTACCACCGGACATGAATGCACCATCTCTAGTGCAGTAGAGTGTAGTAGTAGTGTAGTCCCCAAGCTTTCTGCTAGCTCCCTTTGAACATTTGTTGGGTGCCTTTTATATTTCGGAATTTGGCAACCCTGGTGTTGCAATCTGTCAACTGAAAGCTCTATCGCAAAGTTTGACATTTGTTGGCTTACGTACTCAGAACGTTTTGACATACGAGCGCTATTTGTGTTGTTTATAGTAACTTAAAAGATTCATCTCGGTCTAAAAATGGAATTAAATCGTGAACATTTTCGTGCGATTATTTTTTACAACTTTCGACGTGAATTAACACAGCAACAGTGCATGGATGAACTTAATTCAATTTTTGGCGATGAAGCTCCATCAAGGACCAGTGTTTATCGATGGTATGGTGAATTGAATCGTGGTCGTAGTTCACTCCAAGACGAATTTCGTGAAGGTCGTCCGAAATCATCTGTTGTTCCGAAAACCATTGATGCTGTGCGCGAACTGATATTGCAAGATCGTCATGTTACCTATCGTGAGATTGAGGCAACCTTAGGCATAAGTGGGACCAGCATACATTCAATATTGCATAAACATTTGACTGTCAAAAAAATTTGTTCGCGTTGGATCCCACACAATTTGTCAATCGCTCAAAAAAAGGCTCGTGTCGATTGGTCGAAGGAAATGCTCAAAAAATACGATCGCGGTGCTTCGAAACACGTCTATGACATCGTGACAGGTGATGAATCGTGGATTTACGCGTATGAGCCCGAAAGTAAACAGCAGTCGACTGTATGGGTGTTTCAAGATGAGCCAAATCCAACAAAAGTTGTTCGCGCACGAAGCACTTCCAAGCAAATGGTCGCCTGTTTTTTCGGAAAATATGGACATGTCGCAACCGTACCACTAGAACAACGCAGAACAGTCAACTCTGAGTGGTACACAACCATTTGTTTGCCAGTTGTCTTCCAAGAATCAGGAAAACCAACCGCCGAAGACGGATCACTCTTCACCACGACAATGCGAGCTCTCACACATCGGCTCAAACAACTGCATTTTTGAGCACCCAAAACATCGATTTGATGGGTCATCCGCCGTATAGTCCTGACTTGGCACCGAATGACTTCTTTTTATTCCCAACCGTGAAGAATAAACTGCGTGGACAACGATTTTCGACGCCCGAAGAACCGGTTGCGGCATTCAGAATGCATGTTTTGGAGATACCTCAATCAGAGTGGCAAAAGTGCTTCGACAATTGGTTCAAACGCATGCAAAAGTGTATAGATCTTAATGGAGAATATTTTGAAAAACAATAAAGTGATTTTCGATGATTAATATTTGTTTTTGTTCTCTAATCCCGAAATATAAAGAGGCACCCCTCTATATAATATAAATGGCCATTTCAGCCCTTGAAAGGACTTTGACCGAGATTCTTGTGATCAATTGTGCTGTGCGTGTTGTGAAATGTTTGAACAGAAATTATCGAGAACCACGATGCAGAGTGGTGACAAAAATTGATAGGTGGTGATATAAACGAAAATTATTTATATTAATTTCAAAAATTTTTTTTCTTGCTCAAACAATTTGCAAAATTACGGCTTGCTGCAAAATTTGTTATTAATTATATTAACACTTATACGTATTAGTGAAAAGCATTTATAACTATTTTATATTGATTTGCGCTTTAATTTGGCGTTCGCGCTTTGCTTTGTACAGTTTAAAGAATTTCAAACTTTTTTCGTTAAAACGCGTTAAAATGTGTGTATAGGTGGTCTCTTTTTCACATACACAACTAAGCCTAGTTCGTTAAGTTTGTTTAATCTTTACTTTCTTACATGCAAGGTATATTGAAAATACAGTCTGGCGAGTAAATATTTGCAAAAAAATATTCAAAACAGTAGCCACTTTAAAATTCTATTACAACAAAAAACGCATATTTTTTCTTAAAATTTTTTTTTTTTATTTTATTTATAATTAATTTCTCATTAGAAAACAACAAAAAAATATTTCATAAAAACAAAAAGAAAGTTTTATTAAATGAAAATAAAAACCACAACAATTTCATGGTGTCAAATAATTCTTTGCAAAATACGAACATAAGATAAGAAAGAAGAGAAAAATCTAACTGTGCTATGTTTTAGCTTCATTGACATGTGGTGCATTTGTTATTGCCCAGAAAATTATGATAAGTCGATGATTAGTACTTTCACAGTGAAGCTAAAAAAGTGGTTAAAATATGCCTGGAAAGCGAATTGACTTCAACGTCATACAGCTAGTGTATTTCAATTACCAGAAGGGAAAATCAACTAAAGAATTAGCAGAAATGTGTTCTGTTAAGCTAAGGACAATGTAAAATATATTACAACGTGCTGAGAAAGGAAATCGGCTGGAGTTAAATAATTCTGCAGGCAGACCGAAGAAGCTTTCTAAAAGACACGAGTCAAAAATTCTCAAGGAATTGTACAATAATCCTCAAATAAGAACAAGACAGTTAGCATCAAATTTAAATGTTCAGTGCAACAAACAAGTTTCAAATCAAACTGTTCGAAAAGTGCTGAAAAAACATAAATACTAAATAAGAAACCATTACTTTCTTTAATAAATATTCAAAAAAGACTGAGTTTTTTATTGCAAACGTTTCTCAGCCCATGGAGTATTGGAGAGATGTAATTTTCTTCGACGAAAAAAAACAATGTTATATTCTCACGATGGTCCTAATTGAGTTTATCGGAAACCAAATACAGCCCATCTACAGAGAAATATAATCCCCACTGTGAAGTTTGGAAAGTTGCCTGCGATGGTATGGGGATGCATTTCTTGAGAAGGCATTGGTGAATTCAAAATTTTTACTGATATAATGACGAACTAAAACAAAGTGCTCAAAATTTTGGCTTCACTGAACCCCATAATTGCGAAAAGTTAAAATACAAATTGTACCAAGACAATGACCCTAAGCACAAATCGTTTATTGCAGTCAGGAGATCGACACACCAGCCTAAAGCCCCGACATAAACCCTATCGAAAATGTATGAGCACACTTAAAAAAAAGTTTGCAAAACGGACTCCTACAAATAAAAACGCCCTAATAAAAGTCATTCAGGAGGAATGGAAAAAGATACTATAGAAGTCAAAATTCCATATATATTTTGTACAATATTTATTATTAAACACAATTCTTAAGTTATAAACATTCGAATGAAAAATTATATATAAAAATTTTTGTTTTTTAAAGAAAGTCTTTTAAAATATTTCTAGATGGAAATATTAAATTAAACAAGTATTTAATAATATAAAGTATAATAATAGTAAGGTACAAATGAAAGTAATAACAATTTTGCATATGAAAAGGACACTACATTTCTCCCCCTCCAGTGAAACGAACAAAGAAAATTTAATTGAGTTGATTTAGAAAATGAATTAGTTAATTTATGTTGAAAGTTACTTTTTTTCTTTGTGTATAATTTGTGGATGTAGGGTTTTGAGTTGTGGAATAATGTGATACATGTGCAGGTTTTAAAAGATCGATAGATATGGTTTTAATTTTATTGCCTTGTTGAATTTTGAAAGTATTTTTGTGTTTGGATACAACTCTAAAAGGACCTTCAAAAGGTGATTGAAGACTTGAAGTTCTATTGATTTTAACGAAGACGTACTCACAAGTATCTAGTGCTTTTGGAACAAAACTGTTATCTTGGTTATGATGAACGATTTTTGTTCGTACATGAGAAAAATGTTTTCTTAGCATTTGAAGAGTTTGATCTGTGTTATCGTTATTGTTATTATTGTGCACAATTAACTCTCCGGGTAAACGGAGGGTTTGACCGTAAACCATCTCAGCAGAAGAGCATTTCAGATCTTCTTTAATTGCAGTTCGTAGACCAAGAAGAATGAATGGTAAAAGTTGTGACCAATGCGTCGAATCATTCGAAGTGAGTATTGATGTTTTTAACTGTCGATGAAAGCGTTCTATCATGCCATTAGCTTGTGGATGATAGGGTGAAGTGTGTATTTTGTGTGATCCAAGTAAATTTGTTAACTCTGTGAAAAGACATGAGGTGAACTGTGTTCCTTGATCAACGGTAATTTGAAGTGGGACACCAAAACGTGGAACGTAGTTTTGTACGAACGTGCATGCTATTGTATGTATTGATATGTCTTTAAGAGGATAAACTTCAGGCCAACGTGTATGTCTGTCGATAATGGTCAACAAGTACCTGTAACTGTCAGAAACTGGAAGTGGTCCCACTAGATCCATATGGATATGCTCAAATCTGCCTGCAGGAATATTGATTTTTTGGATTGGAGTTTTTGTATACACATTTACTTTAGATTTCTGGCAACTAATACAACATGATGTCCAATCATTTATATTTTTACGCATATTAGGCCAAAAATATTTTGATTGAATTAAGCTTCTAGTTGCACGAATTCCAGGATGTGATAGTGAATGAATTTTGTCAAAAATAATTTTTCTCATTGAATTTGGAACATATGGTCGTGAAGAATGACTAGAAATATCACACCAAATTTTTGAATTTAGAATAGGAATATGTATTTCTTTCAAATTGTTTTTTGAATCCGGAGAAGAAATTAGAGTTTTAAGTGTTTCATCAGTTTGTTGTTCTTTATATAGAGTCGAAAAATTAATGTCTTGTGCTGAAACTGCATCAACTTCAGGAATGCGTGAAAGTGTATCTGCTACTATGTTATGTTTTCCAGTGATGTATTGAATGTCATTTGTGAATTGTGCAATGTATTCTAAGTGTCGTGTTTGTCTTGGAGATCTATCATTTTTGGAATTCAGAACGTATGTTAAGGGTTTATGATCAGTGTAAATTGTAAAATTTCGTCCTTCGAGAAAGTGTTTGAAGTGTTTGACGGCTTGGTAAATTTCTAAAAGTTCTCGATCGAAAGTAGAATATTTAGATTCTGCTGCACTTAGTTTTCTTGAGAAGTAAGCGAGTGGTTCCAATGTGTTTCTAGAAGATTGTTGTAAAACTGCTCTAATTGCTACATTTGATGCGTCGACGCTTAAAGATAAATGAGCATGTTTATTAAAATGAGTTACTAAAGTATTTTGAGCGAAAAGTGATCGAGCGTTTTCAAAAGCTTTTGTTGATTTATCGGTCCAAAACAATTGTTTGGTTTTACTCCTGTTTGCAGATGTTAACATATCGTGCAGAGGGTATAGTTCTGCTGCTAACATCGGAATGTAACGATGATAATAATTGATCATGCCAAGAAACTTTTGTAATTTAATGATAGAAGTTGGTTTTTCAAAATTTGTTATTGCTTCAATCCTATCTTTGGAAGAAATTTCGTAACTTAGAAAATCAAGAGAGGGAACGCCGAAAGTACATTTTGTGGGTTTTAGATTAAGTCCGTATTGATCGAGTCGCGTAAAAACATTTTTTAAATGTTCAATATGTTCTGATTCATTATTGCTTGCAATTAATATATCGTCCACGTATGTGAATACAAAATCCAGACCAAAAAATACTTCATTTATAAAACGTTGGAAGGTTTGAGCGCTATTTCTCAAACCAAATGGCATGCGTTCAAACTCAAACATACCGAAAGGAGTTGTGATTGCCGTTTTGTGTACGTCTTCTTCAGCCATTGGAATCTGGTGATACGCGCGTACGAGATCGATTTTCGAGAAGATTGTTTTGCCTTTCAGTTCTATACTTAGATCGTGTATGTGTGGAAGTGGATAACGATCTGGTATTGTGATGCAGTTTAGTCTCCTGTAATCTCCGCAAGGTCTCCAATCGTTTGGGTCCTTTTTGGGGACTAAGTGAAGTGGAGATGCACTTGGTGAACGCGACGGTCTGCATATTCCAATCTTAACGAGGTATTCGAATTCAGTTCGAGCTATTTTGAGTTTTATTGGGTCTAAACGGCGTGGTCGAGAGAATGGTAAAACGCCTTTTGTTTCAATTCTATGAACCGTTGTGTGTTTCACCGGTTTGGTGTAGTCTGGTTCAGAAGCTAGGGATGGGAATTGATTAAGAAGATGAGTGTATTTGTTTTCAATAATGGGCAGTTTTAAAGAGTAAATGTCACAAAAGCCTGCAGTTCCAGAGACTTTTAATTTGGTTGTTACATCAATGATTGTTTTATTTTTAATGTCAACAATTAATCCAAATTTTTCTAAAAAATTTGCGCCAATTATTGGTGTTGAAACATTTGCTAGAAGAAAAGGAAATTCAAACTCACGTCTTAAACCTAAATCAATTTTGAACAATTTTGAACCGAAAGTATCAATAAGAGAGCCATTTGCAGCTGTTAATATTAAATCTGAATTAATTTTTAAAGATTTGAATTTTGATGATGGTACGACCGAAACTACTGCACCAGTGTCTATTAAAAAATTCAGTTTGTTTAATTTATCAAAAATGAAAAGGCGGCGAGCAGGTGTAATTTGTTTTCCATCATCCGCCACCGTCATGATGGAACGTTTTAATTTAAAGAATATTGGTTATTATTATTATTATTTTTATTTAAGAAATTGCAAGGTTTAATGCATTTATAAGCTTTATTTCCAAACTTCTGATGGTACCAACATACACCTTGGTATTGCTTTGAATTTCTTGAATTGCTTCTATCTCTGCCTCTGTGTTGTTGATCAATTCTACGCTCTGTTTTAAGCTCTGCAATATCTAAGTTAATCTTGTCTAAATGTTGGCACAGATTTGATGTTAGTTGTGTAAGATTCTGTATGCACTGTTCCACCGATTTTGTGTCAGTGCTTCCAACTACTGAAGAGTTTTGATTACTAAAAGTGAGATCGTTTAGTTTGTCAGCAAGGATGAGCTGCTCTTCAACACTTTTGTCTGAACTACACGTCAAATAAACTTGTAAATTTTGAGGTAATTTACGAAACCATAGTTTAAAAAGTAATTCGCGACCGATGATTGATTCAGAATCTACAAGAGATTTTAAATCTCTGTAGAGTTCAGATGGTTTGCGGTCCCCTAATTGCGTATTTGATAATAGTTGGTCTAACTTCTTCTCTTCACTAAGAGAAAACCGTTCTATAAGTGTTTTTTTAATACACTGGTACTTGTTTTCGGTTGGTGGTGGATTCAAGATATCAATTATTTTACTGATGACATCTTGTGGTAGTGCGCGTAGAACGTAATGAAATTTCAGGAAATCATCAGATATATTTTGGATGATAAATTGTCCTTCTATAAGCAAAAACCAAGCATCAGGACAACTTGTCATGAATGTTGGTAAGTTGAAAGAGTTTGGATTTAAAGGAATTGTAAATGGGTAAATATTGGGTTCTTGTTGTTGTTGCATGTTAATGTTTTGGTTTGTTGTGTTGTGTATAGGTGTAGATGTTGCAGATATATTTATGTTATTGTTGGGATGTTCAAATTCAAATAAAGGGTTGTTGCGAGTAAATGATCGTGTTATCGGCATTGAAATTTAGTTAATTTCAATTAAGTATAATTTAAATTATTTTCACTGGAGAGTTGTTTACAAATGTGTGTTAAAATGGTGTGAAATAAAATTAAAGAAGAAAAATATATAAATAGAGAATGGTGAATTAAAAAATTTATGAGTGTTAAGTGATAACGCGATGGCAGTATAACGAGAATAAATGATATTATTAATTATTGATAAAATCAAAAGATAAATAAAAGGATTATTTAAAATTAAATTAGTATACTTAATTAATTATCAAGACTTGATTCTTTTGAAGAATAGTGCATAAAATGGGGTTCATGGAGTTGATGAACATGAGTTGATTGAAGAATGGTATCTATATAGGTGCTTCATTCCGTTTTGCTGCAACTGGATTTAGTTATATTTCAAACATTGAGTTTTTTTTAAAAGTCCTCTTATATTTTTATGCGTTGCAGTTCTTAAAATGTTGGATAGTAAGAAGATTTTTTTTTGTATATTTATTTAATTTATGCTTCTGTTGTTGTAAGCGCCAAGGTTTCATAAACGACGCAGTATCGGCAAAAACTTTAGAAAGTTTGGTTAGTTTTAAATTTTTAGGTGTTCTTTTTGATGGTTTGGTTCTTCAGGATCGCCAAATATAGAAGTCAAAATTCCATATATATTTTGTACAATATTTATTATTAAACACAATTCTTAAGTTATAAACATTCGAATGAAAAATTATATATAAAAATTTTTGTTTTTTAAAGAAAGTCTTTTAAAATATTTCTAGATGGAAATATTAAATTAAACAAGTATTTAATAATATAAAGTATAATAATAGTAAGGTACAAATGAAAGTAATAACAATTTTGCATATGAAAAGGACACTACAGATACCCGAAGAATATGATTTAAAAAAATTTATTGAATCTGTTCCAAGAAGGTTACAAGCCGTGATTGATGCTCAGGGTGGACACAGCAAATATTGAATTTTTTCATTCGTTATAAGTTGAATGTTCCTTGCATTTTGCAAAAAATTATTTGACACCTTGAAATGGCTATTATTTTTATTATTGTTTTATAAAACTTTCTTTTTGTTTTTATGAAATAATTTGTTTGCTGTTTTTTAGTGAGGAATTAATAAAATAAATAAATTCTAAAAAAAAATTCAAATAGAAATACGCATTTCTTGATGTAATAGAATTTTAAAGTGATTATTGTTTTGCATATTTTATTTTGCAAGCAATTACTTGACAGACTGTATATATGTATATATGATATATGATATGATCTCATATGTATATATATATATATATATACAGTGGCTCACAGTGGGGATCAGGGGGCGAACCATCATATGGCAACGTGTCTAACTGCCTCAACCTGGTGAGGCCAGCATTATCCATGTCAAAATCGTCCCAAGTCGACTCAAACCTCCTAGTGGTTTTTGCTGGGCAACGGCAAACTTGCATCCGTTAGTTTGACGGCTAATTTGAGCGGCGGGTCGCTCCGTGGACCTTAAACATGGAATTCGCGTAGGGTTTGGGTCGCGCCACATTACTACTGCCCAATGAAAACTAAACCAGCCTCGAATAAGAACCCCAATTACTTTAACGAGCACCGCAAACGAAAAGTGGACAATGATTTACGGATATGCACCTGGAATGTCCGGACCCTTTATTGGGAAGGTGCTATTATCCAACTGGCGGAAGCCCTCAAAACAATAAAAGCTGATATCACCGCCATCCAGGAAATGCGATGGAAAGAGCAAGGCTGCTCTAAACAAGCACACTGCGATATTTACTACAGCTGCCATGCGGAGAAGCGCGAATTTGGATTTAGATTCGTCGTTAGCCGGAAACCACGCCACCTTGTTTCTCGGTTCACACCTGTGAACCAAAGATTGGCCACATTCCGCATCAAGGCAAAATTTTTTTTCATCAGCTTTATTTGCGCGCACGCCCCGACGGAGGAAAAGTACGAAGCCGTCAAGGACACTTTCTACGCTAGTCTTGAGGATGTATACGACCACCTTCCGGTCCATGACGTGAAAATAGTCCTCGGCGATTTTAATGCAAAAGTCAGAAGGGAAGGCATCTTTCGCCCCACTCTCGGTCAGTTCAGTCTTCATGAGACCTCCACGAACAACGGTCTAAGACTGATTGACTTCGCCGCGGCGCGAAACATGGTAGTTAGAAGCACCAGGTCTAAGCACCTCGACATCCACAAGGCCACCTGGCTGCCCCCGGATAAAAAAACGCGAAACTAAATTGATCATGTTGTAATCGATGGAAGGCATGCCTCTAGTGTTGTAGATGTGCGTACATTTCGGGGGGTCAACATTGACTCCGACCACTATCTTGTTGCAGCCAAGATCCGCATGCGATTATGCAATGCGAAGAACATACACACAGGAATGCAACGAAAGCTAGATGTCGCTAAGCTGCAATTACAACGGACTGCCAATTCCTACTCCGCTCAACTCTCGGTTAAGCTCAACCAACCAACCTCTGGACCCGACGACGCCGGCGGACTTTGGGCGCATATATCCCACTCTATGCTCGCTGCCGCTGAAGAAGTCATTGGTTTCTGACGCCCGCAACCTCGGAACCAATAGTACGATCAGGAGTGCCGCATCGCGACAACAGTAAAAAACGCCGCATATAGAAAAACGCTGCAGCCAATTGCAACGTGAGCCATGTGAGAAAACTACCGCGAAAAGAGGAAGGAAGAGAGGCCCCTTTTCAGACGCAAGAAAAGAAAGCCTGAAAAGCGTAAGCTTGAGGAACTACTGGTATTCCAGGGCAAGAAGGATGCACGAAAATTCTATCAACAGGTTAAGCGTCTAACCCAATGTTTCAATACTTACTGGCGATGATTCCACCAAAGCCGCCCATGGAGAGCGCAGTTCAGTGCCACCAATCAACGATGACGGAGTGAAAGTACCACCACCTAGCCATGAAGAGGTTCGAGTTGCTATCCAACGACTCAAAAGCAATAAAGCAGTGGGTGCTGACGGCCTGTCATCTGAATTGTTTAAAACCGGCGGCGATGAATTGATAAGGCGCATGCATCGGCTCATCAGCAAAATATATCTAGCGGAAAGCATGCCCGACGATTGGGATCTCAGCGTACTTTGCCCTATACATAAGAAAGGAGACCCAACAACGTGCGCCAACTATCGAGGTATCACTCTTATTTCCATCGCATATAAGGTTCTCTCAAGCGTACTGTGTGAAAGATTAAAGCTGATTACAAAAACACTGATTGGACCGTATTAGTGTGGTTTTCGACCTGGAAAGTCCACCATAGACCAGTTTTTTACGCTACGACAAATCCTGGAGGAAACCTACGAAAATAGAATTGACACACACCATCTCTTTGTCGATTTTAAAGCCGCTTTCGATAGCCCAAGAAGGGATTGCCTATACGCAACAATGTCTGAGTTCGGTATACCTGCAAAGTTGATTAGACTTTGCAGAATAACCGTTGAGCAACACTCGTAGCTCCGTCAAGGTAGGAAATGACCTCTCCGAAACCTTTAATACCGAAAGAGGTTTCAGACCAGGCGATACACTGCCTTGCAATCTCTTCAACATCATCATGGAGTGGATCGTACGAAAGTAGGCTTGGGCATTTTAGTTCACTAAAAGTATCGCTCTTTTTTGTTCAGTTGAGTTTACTGATCTAGTTCGTTCATATAGTTCTTTTAGTTTATTTAGTTCGTTTGAGCTTTTAATTCGTTTCGTGCATTCGTTCATTTTGTTAGTTCGTTAGGTCATTTAGTTCAAAAGGTCTTTTAGTTCGTTGGTTGTTTTAGATCGTTAGGTGTGTTAGCTCGTTATATCTTTTAGTTATTTAGTTTTGTTAACTCGTTTATTATCAGGTCTATGAAACAAACTATATGAACAAATCGATTATTACCTGTGGACATAGAAACTCCGCCAGGTCTAGCTTGCGCCTGCCTGTCCCAAGCCAGGATAAAGGAGGAGGGTTGTTTGTAGGATACGTCCTGCAAACGTAAACACTGATAGGGCCAACCAAGAGCTCGGGGTGGCGCCCATCTTGGTAGCAGGTCATATTCGGCATATCGATATGAAACAAGCCTGCGAAGGTATAGCAATTGACCTTAAAACTTGTTAGTACTGGGACAGTCTTTACCAGTCAAATGGGGTAGACCCTATCTATCCACCGCACTGGGACCTTAATTCGGCTGGTTAAAACAGATGTGAAGTGTGAAGCAAAGGTATAGCAATTGACCTTAAAACTTGTTAGTACTGGGACAGTCTTTACCAGTCAAATGAGGTAGACCCTATCTATCCACCGCACTGGAACCTTAATTCGGCTGGTTAAAACAGATGTGAAATGTTGGCATGCGTGTATAAAAATGTTGGCTCTTCGAAGTGTTGCTTGTCAAGAGTTTAACTCGCACCCTCAAACTGGCACGGCAGTCACTGAGGGAAGTGTTGAAATGATTGTTATAACTAAGGGTTCTCATACTGAACACGGCAGTCCCTGAGAACAGTGGCCAATACTCTATGTCTGGATGTTGAAATCCGAACGGCCAGAGTAAGAGTGGCAATTGCAAAGGTCCTCCAGAGTAGGTACCAGTCATGTGCAATAGTTTCCAGCTGAGTCGGCAACTGCAAATTGTTAGCCTAGCCCTTAAGTGCTCATTGAGCACGGTCATGAGTAAGAATGCACTTTTTCGTAATTGCATTTGTGTGTTCTTGGTCTTTTTGCGGGGATGTTGTGGATCCTCATTTGACGGGATCGAGTTGCCCAGATGACTGTCGTGGGCTGGTCCTTCGGGGAGTTTCGTTCTGGTTGTGGTTGTGTGAATGCTACACAGGTCTAGATTGACCGGCGGGGTCGCGCAGTGGTACGACCGGGCTGGCATATCTGTCTTAATATGCAAGAGATTGGGTAGGTCTCGTCTCCACCAGTAGATGGATGGAAGTACGTCGCTACGGAAGTCTAAACTGGTACTGCTATTACTGGCAGTATGTAATTTATTACATAATGCTCCTTATCAGCAGGGCACTGGGTGATGCTTTGTGTTTGTGAAACAGCTTCCATGTTCGTGTTGCCACACCGGATGCCCCATATGTTTTTATTGTTTAAAACATAAACGGGTCCGTGTTGTGGTACAACACAAAGTTCTGGTTGTCTGTTTCATGAACTATTACCCTAGGTTTTAGATAACCCAAGTTGATTAAGCCTTACGGCAGGTGCAGCTTGCTAATCTTAAAATCGTCTGTGATTTTAAATTTACGTAGAGATACTATATAGACACAATTAAAACAAAAATATTTTTGCGGATAGTAAAAAATTAGCCTTTTTATTTAATATAATTAATCTTTTAGACATGAATTTTAAAACCTTAGTTTAATCGGCTTCATACTTCTGGTATAGTTCAACAAAAAAAAAAATTGATATTTTTTATTTTCTATTTAATACTTTTTAATTTGTTATATTATATATATTAAATTTACTTTCATTATTTCATATAAAAGTATAAATTTTATACATTATATTTAAGGAATCATTATCTATTTAAAAAATTAAATTAAATTAAAAATCAATTCATAGTCTTTCTGCATTAAGGTTAAAATAAAGTTTATATATATATATATTAAATAAAGCTTTTATAGTTTTAATAAAATTTAAGTGAAATAAAATTTTTCCTAAATATTTAGTAATATTTTAAAAGAATTAAATTCCAGTAATTGTATTTTGCTTAGATAAAATACTAATTTTAACTTCAATGTTATTATATCAAATTTTATGACTATTGTCATATTTAGAGCAATCCCTACAACACAGCAACACACGCAGCTCAAAATACAAAAGGGTAAAATAAATCAATAAAACAAATAAAATTAAATTAAGTTTATATATTAAAATCAGAACTTAATAATTAAAAAAAATAAAAAAATATGTTAAATAAATAAATGAAATTAAAATTATGAATTTATGATTTGTGTTGTTTTGCAATTGTTTGTACAACTGTGGTACAAATGTTTTGTTGAGCTTTAGGTGGTACACCAAAAGCTGTTTAAATTATGTTGGCAATTTGGCACGTGATACCAATTACCTAAATTTTAAATGTTTAATGTTAAATGAGAACACTTGTTGAGTTTAGTTATAGAATAAAATTGAATTTATTGATTGATTTTTACTTGCTTATATACATAAAAAATAGCTAAATTAACAAATATGAAAATAATAAAATTTAATTTAAAATATTGAAAATTGCATTAACAGTAAAAAATGCAGTTGCTGACCGACGCATATCCGTCGGTCAACGATTTATTAGCAGAGCTTTAATTTTTGTTGTTTGCATTTGTCTTGGCTTGTTGTTATGCCAAGGCCATACTATGCTGACTTTGCTTTATTTTCATAAAGCGCATCAACACAATATGTATGCTAGCATAACTTTGTTTGTCATTTATTATTGTTTTACATTGCATTGCTTTGCTTTTATTTTAAACAAAGCAATGCAATGAAATATGTATGTTTGTACCTAAACATCTTGCCCGCCTGAACTGTTTTAAGATGTTATGATGCATTTTTCACTGTTGCACAATATTTGAATTTAGTTTGAATTTGAAGTTAGTTTGAAAGGGAAGCTAAAAATTTTAATAAAAAAAAATATATATATTTTTTCAATTTTAAAACACAATTTCAAAAATTTTGAATATGAATTAAAAAAAAAAAAAAATTTTAATTGCAAATTAAATTGTTGGTGATTGCACAAGTTGAGGATCGATGACAAATCTTGGTGCTGGGATGGGTGCGTTGTCTGGCCGTTGTACCGGAGTATGCTTCATTTGTCTCATTTTCCAAATACACCAAATGATGGTGAAGGTAATAAGCAGTAAGGCTGAATAGCTTGTTACGTTGTGATGAGTATTAGCGTTTTGAAACAGTTGAGGCAATTCAATGATTTTATTCTTCTTGATGTTTTCGTGAAGTTGTTTCAATTGTTGTAAGTCATTGCTAAGTTCCAAAGGTGAGTCGTTGTAAATTATCCGTGCTTCGGAAGCGTTGGTAACTAACAGTTCGCTAAATGCAATGTGCGATGCATAAAGTGTACCTGTGAATGATTGACGAGCCTGGATGGTTGCAGTATGGTGTTTAAATATGCAATCATCGTGTAGAGTCAGCAAATTCGATCCTTGCAGTTCTAATAGTTCCGTGACGCCATTACAAACTGCAGTAATTTGTGTTGTAAATTTTGATCCAAAAATCCATTGATTTGTATGTTGTAATGGTTGCCAACTAATATCGGTTTTGATTTCTTCCAATATGCAAGTTGAGTCGGTTTTATTTTTGAGCATGTTGATTTCGCAGGAATACGCATGTGCTCCTTGATGATATTTTACTTGGTTATTCAAACACAGAATATTGTTTGTCGTTTGTTTAATGGTGACACAAGCTTGAAGTGCGGCAGCCGTTAGTGTAAAATATTGATCTCTATGTGGTGTGACAGCTAGTACGGATGTTTCCGGTCGTATTTTCAGCATTGTTTTATTGGTTATAACAGGAATCGGTATAAGATTGAACAGATCAAATTGTTCATTATCAGTCAATGGTAATTGTATAATAAATATGATATGGTTCTGTGTGATGCCACTCTGCGAAGATATTAGTCCATATAAATCGATCACATCATATTGATCAAAGGGAAGCCGTAGGTTAAGCGGTAAATGCTCTTTTATTTTCATTATTTGTTCTTGAAGTTGCTGTGGTGTTATTAGAATGGGGCTGATTCTGCCATGTCTTGTATCGGCTAATACATCAAAAATAGCAGCTTCAATGTTTAAAACTTTTGAGGCCATTAATGAAAGTTGAGTTACTGTTGATATATAAATCTCCACGAGGTCAATGCGTTTTTCTACATCGTTGAATGTTTTAGAGATATTGTTTGCCTCTTCCTGTAATTTGTTTATTCTTAGCGCGATGGTTTCTGTCTCCTTGGTTACTATGTTTAAAGTAGAATCGATGACTGATGTCAAGTTTTGAATCATGTGTGACAAGATCTCTTCGTTGCTATTTATCTGATTAATCGTTTTTGAAATATTTTCCGCATATTCTGAGTCTGACCAGAGGAATGATGAAATGTTGGTATATTTTAAATCCTTTTTTTACACGATTGGTGAGATTTGCACCAAGTACAGCGGCCGATAGTTCTAGTCGAGGTATTGTTAATTACTTCATTGGTGCAACCTTTGATTTAGCACATAATAATCGCGTGGTTATAGTGCTATCTTTGTAGGTAGCTCTTATGTAGACAGCTGCTCCATATGCTTGTTCAGATGCATCAACAAAAGTGTGCATTTGTATGTTTTCAGGGACTTGGCTGTTAAATATGTGTCTAGATGTTCTTAGAGTGTTGAGTGTCAATAGATCAATTCTGAACTGTGTCCGTTGCTGTAAAAGCTGGGGAGGTAGCTCTTGGTCCCATGATAGTTTTAGCTCCCAAAGCTTTTGCATAAAAATTTTTGCTTTTACCGTGACTGGTCCGAAAATTCCCAGTGGGTCAAAGATTCGTGCCAAATCTGATGCTACTGCTCTCTTGGTGAGTTGGTTAACTTGATTTATTTGTGTCTTTCCACACAATTCGTCTGAATTTGGACGCCAAATGAGTCCCAATGTTTTAATAGTTTAATTTGCGTCATCATCTAGGTCAAGATTAATTTCTTGGTCTTCACGCGGTATGCCAGCTAGAAGTCGAGGATGATTTGAACACCATTTTCGTAATTTGAATCCAGCTCCCTGCAGTATAGTTGTAATTTGTTGTTGAGTTTCTAAGGCCGTTGCAATGTCGTTTGCGCCGCTCAAACAGTCATCAACATAGAAATCATCACGGATTGTTTGGGCTCCATATGGATATCTGGTCATATTCTGTACTGCTAGGTGCTGTAGACATTTTGTTGCCATATAAGGTGCAGTTTGTAAGCGGTAGTACTGTAGGTCTTCAGAATCATCTTTTCTCCAGACTATAAGTTGCTGCGCTGTATCGTCTGCATGCACCAGAATTTGTCGATACATTTTTTCAATATCGGCAGTAAAAACAAAACGATGAGATCTAAATCGAAGCAATATAGTGAATAATTCGCTTTGAACAGTTGGACCCTTTTGTAAGATATCGTTAAGTGACAGCCCAGTTGATGTTTTTGCTGAAGCGTCAAACACGACTCGTAGCTTGGTTGTACTACTATCCGGCTTTTCAACATAGTGGTGAGGAATGAAGTAATTTGTTGACGGAATGTATTGATTTTGGATCTTCTGCATGTGTCCTAAAGCTTCATATTCTTGCATAAATTTTACGTATTCTGCTCAAATTGTAGGATTGTTTTTAAGTCTTTTCTCCATTAGTTTAAAACGTCGTTCATTTGAGCTTTAAATTTTTCACAGTAAAAAAGCGGGTGGCCCTTTTCATTGCAAAGTTTGCATGAAATTGATGATACTGTCGATAATGCCAACTTATAATTTTCTTTTGTTGCTGGTAATTTTTGATGTTTGTTACTACTTCCCATTGCTTCCAAGGCCTGGAAGCGATTCTTGAGAAACGTTAGAAATTTCGCTATTGTCTGCAACTCTCTGGGGTCTTGCAGCGCCTGTTCGTACAACATGTGACTTTGATTATCCAATTTCTTTATCAAGATATGAATTAGCAGGGGGTCCCAGTTGGATGTGTCGATTCCCAGATTTTTAAAAGCAGCCAAACTTTCGTGAATGGTATCATGAAAGTTTCTTATGACTTTGGCTTCTGATGTGAGATTTGGCAGGGATAGTAATCGTTGTATAATGGCTGAAGTTAGAACCCTTTTATTATTAAACCGATCTTTTAATGCTGCCCATGCTATTTCATAGTTGTCTTCTGTCAATTCCAAATGTCTAATTATAATTAAGTTTATATATTAAATTTGGTGCTTAATAATTTTTAAAATAGAAATGAATTCTTTTGAATTCAGACTTTAACTATATGAATTAATTTAATTTATATTTTAAATTCAACATTATTATATTTAATCTTTACTATTAACTTATTTATTGCACACATTTTTATTTCACAGCCTTCACATATTGCTATGTAAAAAAACCAAACTAGAAACTTTGTCTGGTTTTAATAAAGTTCTTTGTTCGTTTATTATCTATCCAGTAACAGAAAATTCGCGTTCACATGGAACAGAAGTAGCGGCAATGCAGAACCTTTTTAAAACGTAGCTATAGACACGAGGATACAAAAATTTTCTCTCTTCCCACCAAATCAAATGATCTTTCTTGCGTTCCAAATACTCTTCATTTAGATATTTATCTAACTCACATATTCCTGCTGCAGTTAGATTTTCTGGTATTATTATTTTTTCAGTTCTTAATTGTAGTCATTCCAAATGCTGCTGGCAATGTTTGAAGTACTATGTTCCGTACAAACTTTAGTTTCAAAATTGCTATCATGGTTTAATAATATAACATTACCAATTTTAGTCCGGAGGCATTGCAGAGCACTTTCATATGCTGTTTGGTTTTTGAAACCTTTCTGCTTAAACCGAGGATCCAATATTGTACATTCAGCGCACAGAACATTTCGCTCTAGGTCTCGGGACCGATTCACCACTCCATCCCTCAAAACTGATAGCAATGAAATGACTTCATTATTTTTTGGACAGCATTTAGAAAGAAAGCCTTGGAGCAAATTTGCAAAAGACAATAACCTTTGACAAAGATTTGTCACTTCATAAAATGGTTTTAGAATAGGTAAAACCTCTTCTATGATCACCCAGTCTTGGCAATCTAGTACTATATCACTTCGCAAAAGCGCAAGTGTAGTAATTATTGCGCCTTTTGTGGCTAAAATTCGTTCCAGCATATCAAACGTAGAATTCCATCGTGTCAAAACATCTTGCCTTTGCGTTTCTTTCAATTTTTTTGATCCTTGTGTACTTCTGTGAAAGTATTCTACAATTGCCTTAACTTTGAAAATTGTTTCAGGGATCTCTTTAGTGGCTGTCTGTACAATTAGATTTAAGAGAAGAGCAAAACATCCCACAGAACTCCACTGACCTAATCGTACAGCTGCGATAATATTAGCGGTATTATAGCTGACAACAGCTGTTATTTTATTGGAAATATGCCAATCAGACATAATTTCTTTCAAAAAGTTGCATAAATTGTCGCTGGTATGTCTACCGCTGTATTCGTGGCACTCAAGTAATGCAGTACAAAGTTTCGTGGTAGAATCAATGAAATGAGCTGTAACTGCAATATAACTCTCGTTATTGCGTGAGGTCCACCCATCTGTTATGAGACAAACTGCTGGAGTAGCACGTACTTTCTCTTTAACTTCTGCAACGAGTTCATTGAAAATGTTCGGCAAAATATTGTTAGAAATTGTCTTTCTTGTTGGCAATTGATATTCAGGACAATGAAACACTACTGCAATTAATTTTCTAAACTCAGGTTGTTTTCCCTGTCCCTATCCCTCTCCCTTTGCGATCATTTTGACAACTTGCTTGTCAATTTGTTCCACTTTTCGAACAGGTGGTGGTCTTCGAATAAATTGTGTTATAGGCGGTTGCGACGACAAAAACTTTGTAAAGACATTCGATGCAGGAATAAGAACTGCTGGCTTCTGTAGATTGGTGTGATTCTAATTCAACATTCAATGGTTGACGTTCGATTTCCATAGGAGTCATAGGATGCTTGACTTTCATGTGGCGCCTGAGATTGCCCAGCGATCCTCCAGCAATACTCAATGCCGTTGCACAATATTTGCATTTGGCCTTTTTTCGCTGTCCTCATTAAAATGATTCCAAATTGCGCTATGTTTTCTTTTTGAATACATTTCAAATATCTTTAATTAACTTCAAAGTTAATTTTAAAAACACAAAAATTAAATTCAATTAAAAACAAACCCGGTGCGACGCAATAACAATGAGTGTTTCTTCTTATTATTGAACAGTTGAATTAAATTTATTTAACGAAATCTTAACGGTCGTGCAATTGAAAAAACAAACTTTTCATTACCAGGGCTGTAACTCATTAAATAGCTTACTACCTTCCTAGTAAAAGTCATCACCAAATTTTGCAAAAGAAACACTTCCCTCGTATTTTAAATTTTTTAATATGAAGTTTAATGTATTTAGAACATATTTAAACTATTAAATCACAGATAACAACTACTGTTAATTATATGTTTGTATTGAAGATAATGTAAAATAATGGTAAAAACTATCAAAGTTGCAGCCCTAAGCTCCACCATTTCAATAAAGAATCAAAGATGCAAATTGTACCAGCACGGAATCAAACCATTGCTGAACAAGTTTTCTTCTCATTCATTTCGATCTGACTCGCTGCAAAATCGATTGAACTAAAAGAACGAGAATCAACGAACTAGTTCACATAGTTCATGAGAGCGAATAGTTCAATTGAACTAGTTCGTTCGTGAACTACCCAAGCCTATACGAAAGGCCAGTGTGCACCGTAATGCCACCATTTTCTACAAAGGTGTCCAGCTCCTTGCGTACGCTAATGATATTGATATTGTGGGCAGAACCAAGAGAGATGTTACCGCTATCGAAAATGAATTAGCCGAAGTGGGTTTGACGATAAATGAGGGTAAAACAAAGTAGTAGACTTCCACGTTTCATGCGGCAGCTATAACTTTGAAGTAGTCAATGAGTTTGTATACTTTGGCACCGCCATTAATAACAACAACGAAATCAGCCTGAAGATAAAGCAAAGAATAATAATTGCTAATAGGTGCTGAGGCAGCTGCTCTGGGGGTGTTCGAGAGAAAAGTTATTTGCAAAATCTTCGGTCGTGTTCGAGTCGGCGATGACTATCGCATCCGAATGAACCACAAGCTGTATGAGCTCTACAAAGACATTGACGTAGTTCGGCGTATAACTGGGTATAACTGTGCAGCGACTACGCTGGCTGGGTCATGTCCATCGTATGGACGACGAAGCTCCAGCGAAAAAGGTGCTGGAGGCGAGGGTCGCTGGTCAACGACAACGAGGGAGACCATGCCTCCGATGGATGGATCAGGCTGAGGAAGCCCTAACCGCACTTGGTGTATCCGATTGGAGAGGGCGCGCGCAAAGCAGAGGCGCCTGGCGAGAGCTGATGAGGTCGGCCGAAGCCCGAACACTGGTTGTTACGGCCACCTAAGTAAGTAAGTAAGTAAGGCTCACAGCTTATTTTATGCATTTACAACAAAACTAACAGAAATATAAAAAAATTTGGCATTATTTGAAAGATCAAGAAGTCTAGTATAGCAAAAGATAGTCATTTATTGTAAAAATATTCATTTAAATATCTTTAAATTAAGAAAACAAAAATACTGCTCAATTTCATCTTACAGCTTATTTCATGCACACACTAATTTAACTCTTCGGCAACTAACTGTAAGTCCGATGATCGGTTGCTTACTTTGTATGGTTTCTGTCTAAATGCCATTAAAAAATTGGTTTTACCTTTTTTAGCCTTATCGCAAAAGTCAAAGCGTCACTACGTGTATTTTCTAATATGGGTCGCTGTACAACGATTGAGCAGCGTGAATTAGTGATTCAACACTATAAGAATGAACTGTCGTAGTGGAAAATTTCTGAAATTGCTAATATAAACTATCTACGATACTAAAAATTATTGAGTGCTTCATTCGTGAAAATCACATCGAAAATAAAGGCAGAATTATGCCAAATAAAATATTTAGTGCTACTGACAAGCGCTACAAAGTACGGAAAATAAGGGCTAATCCCAAATTTTCAGCTGCTAAGCTGGTCACTGAAGTCGAAAAAGGGTTGGATAGTCATGTAGTGCTGAAACTGTTCGAAGAGTGCTTCTTGAACACGAATTCAATGGCCAAGTTGTAGTGGCGCTTGTAGCGAAAAATTCGTTAAATAATATATTTTGAATTGTTTTTATTCTAAAGCCTTTTGCTTGTAAAAGCATTCATAAGCTGCCGTTTACGCCATCTGGTCGTCAAAAATTGCAACACGCTATTTCTCTATCTAATGTTCGCAAAATTTGCATTAAGTTGCTTCCAAATTTTTATTTATATTTCCTTTTGACATGTTGGAAAATTCCGCTATATGGTCTGATTTTTGGAAATCTAAGCGTACATGAGGCTTACTTGCAATAAACGCAATTATATCCAGAATTTTTAATACATATGCCAAAGTGTCAAGTTAACTTTCGTTTTAAATTATTAAACAAAAAAAAAGTTTTCTCTAACATTTTTAGTTTTGATTTTTTTTACCCTACAATTTATAAAATCTAATGAATACAATTGAGGAAAAAAAAAACCCAAAAAGCAAAACTTGAGGAAACGCTTGGTAACCCACATTGGCAGTCGATGTTGCATTATTTTTGAAACTTAATTGCCAGTGCCAATCCAACTAAGGATTGGCACATAAAAATTTAAAGACGAGTTTAAAGAGCTTGACATAGCATGCGATTTATTGGAGATTTTGTCGGCATGGAAGCACAAATTATCTCTCTTTTTATAACATTGGACGGAGCTCTAAAGAAAGTTCAGACCAACTCAAAGTTTGGAGCTCTTTAAATCCAGTACCTTATAGGCAGCCGTGCCTGATGAAAGCGGTATTATACATGTTTGTCGTTCGCGCAAAATTAGAGTAGAACCAAAAGCTCAAGAAAATGCCTAAAGTGATTAAAATTAAAAAGGAAGAAGGATAAAAGTTAAAAGTTGAGAAAAAAGTTAAAATCATTAAACTAAATTCTTTGAGAAAGTCGATAGAAAAATATCGGAAAAAGCTATAAATTATAATTAACAAGCAGAAGTAAGAATAGAGCAAAAAAAAAAAAAAAAAAAAAAAAAAATATATCGCGAAACTACGTAAGAAAAAAAAGCATGTGCATAAGAATTTAGTTCGGGTTTTAATATAACAGTTAATTTTTGGTTCTTCTTGTGTCCAAAATGCAAAAGTAAAAATGAAAAAAAATCAATCACTCTCTTGTAACTAAATTAATTTATCGCATGCTACTTTGTTCAGGCATGACTTTTCCATTTTTGTTGCATGATTTTTATTTTTACCTTTGCATGACCAAATTTATACAAAAAAAAAAATGCATATCTGCTATAACATAACTTGCTGAGTGCGTATAAACATTTTTTTTCTTTATCGCAAAGCTAAGTGCAACATTGTGTAAGTGGTAGGTTAATTTTTTTATTAACGTCTTAATGAAACACATTCCACATAACACATTCCACAGAACTAGATCAAGAGCAACAACAGCACGTGAAAGATCTTTCGTCGTGGGACCCGCTCCAAAAGAGAAATTTGTAAATCTTTTTAACTACATTATTTCTACATATTAAAATTTTTTCTTCTTTCTTTGAATCTTAATACTTAAAAAAATATGAACATTTGTTTTTACGTTGTAATGAAGGTCGTTGCACTTTGCTTAGAGAAGAAAGAAGTTAACCTTTATATGAAAATTAATTAAATCTTACGTTTAAATTTTTTTTTAGAAAAATACATTAGAACATTAGAAAATACATTAGAACTAAATACATCTAGAACTTGCGGTTTAAAATTTTTTTCTTATTGCTTTGTTAGAATGAAAATGCAATACTGCAGTTTTTTTTTAATATATTTTGTTGGAATTTTAGTTAAAGATTATATTTAATTACCTTGAATTAACCGCTTCGATTTCTAACATTTTAATTATATATAATAAAAAAAATTTTTTTATATTTTTTGAAAAATTTATATCTGTTTTATAAATATCAGTATATTTAAAATTTTTAGTTCTCACATCGTTGTAACTTCCAACAATGATTTTCGATTGAACTGTTAAATAAAAAAAAAAATGATTTGCTAATATAAATAAATTTTTGATTTGGAGCATGTCGCCAGTGGCTTGATTATGGTTTAAGGGGTCAGTTTTTCTTTTGTTGGGTAACTTAATTTACCATGGCTGGGAGGGCAAAGTGTTGCAATAACATCTCTTGCAACGAACTGTTGAGCCATCAATCCAAAAATGCAACCAGTTTTTTTTCTTCTTCGTCTGCGTGTTGGTTTCTATTTTTTCCCTGTGTTATAACCCTTTTGTTTAAGCACGCAAATTAAAATGATAATTTATTAGCTATGAACTATTGATCAAGGGGAGAACGAATCCCACCCCAATGGCCGACGAGCAGAGCCGGAAGTCGACGCGTGCTGATCCTCCTTTGATCACAACAACATCATATGCCCCATAGCAGTTACATGCTACAAAGTAGCTAGAAAGAAGCCATTTATCAGCAAAAAAAAAAATAAACTAATCCCACTTTTGTTCACTACTCAACATATTTCGAAGACATCCGACTTCTGGAACAGTGTTATTTTCGCAGACGAGTCAAAATTTAATATATTTGGCTCAGATGGTATGACCTATGTTGGCGCAAGCCAAATACTGGGCTTCAAAAAGAAAACCTAAAAGCCTCAGTAAAGCATGGCGGGGGTAGTGTGTTGGTTTGGGCCTGTAAGTCTGCAGCGGGTGTAGCAAATCGAGTATTTATTGACAATAATATGAAGAAAATTATGTACATTGATATATTAAAAGAAAATTTGCTGCGCAGTTCCGAAAAGTTTCTATCAGTACAACGATTTTAATCACAAATCGGAAATTGTGCAGTCCTGGTTAATATGGAACTGTCCGCACTTAATGCCACCACTTGCTCAGAGTCCTGGTTTGGATGTCAGAGATTTTGTGGCCAACGTTGGAAAAAATATTCGAAATCATCCGATATCAAGCAAAGAACAGCTGAAAAAAGCAATTTTGAGAGAATGGAGCAAAATCGTACCGGAAACGAGACAAAAATTAGTGGAATCGATGCCAAAACGATTAGATGCTGTCATTAAAGCCAAAGGCTATCACACTGAGTACTAAGATCTAAAGCAAATACATAAAAAAGGTTTATTCTTCGTTTACGCTTAGTATAGTCGTTTAAACACCGTTGTAATAAATTGAATGCTTATTATTCGCTCCCTTCAAAAAATTTGAATATTTGGACTATAAAAATAAGATTTAAAAAAAAAAATTCACAGGAAAGTTGACAACTGGGACGACTCTCTCCAAAAATGTATATTATGAGAAAAATTCAATTTGTAAAAGTTGTCACTTTTTATGAATTACCTGAATATGAATTTGGTAACAAAAATCATTTTTAAGTACAATACTTTTAAGGTATTTGGGTATGGTTAATCAAATGGTGAAATAGAAATTGGGAGTTTTTACAAAAACAAAAATTGATTTTTTCAATGATTTTTATCAAAATGTACGAAAAAATATAAAAATGTTTATAAAATATTGACTTTGAATTAAGTTCGTTATATAAGAGTATCTAATTTTTATATATTACAGGCAAATAAGCCTGTATAATTATTTTCATAAAAATGATTCAAGCACACAACTGAGTTCTGGTTAACAGGACCAAATTCGAACCTTAGGATGCTAATCCATTTTAATTTCAAATCATGAACTCGAGGAAATCTGTAAAAAAAATATTAAAGCTTATTCTCATACGAGAAAAATTAAGGCCTTAATGTTTGCCACCCTAAAAAATTAATGCGCTCCTGAAACTTAACTTGTGTTTTGACAGAAGCTCTTGCTCATATATGGAGGGAAACCAACAAACTATAATTTTTACTATTTAACATATTTCTGATTAAAGAAATTATAATTTCCAAATAGAATACACTTAAACTCAACCAATTTATTATAAAAAAAGTTGCTTTGTTTCGAAAAAACATCAGGTGAAAGCAAGATTGCCTGTGGAAGGAAATCTCTTTATAATGTGTTTTTCGTGAGTTTTCACAACTTTTCACGGCACAACACATATTTATTTGTTTTTATTTTTTATTTATGTTCGTTTTAAAATAGTTTGAAGGAATGACAATCAGTAATTATTTAAAATTTTTATATTTTTTCATCAAGCACTTGAATTGTTTTGATGGGCAAGAGCTTATGTCAAAAAAGTCACACTCTATCTCGCTTCCTCAATTGACGAAAAATACTTCTATACACGTATACTTCTAAACAAAGAATAAAAATCGTACGTACGGATAACAAGATAACAAGTTTCTCATTATGTCAAATACAGGGTATGTTCAATGTACACAATTTTCAGATTTCAGGCTTGCAAGTGAATTTTGGTGTAATTTCGTGAGTAATTTACACGAAATTACCTGATTTGAGATAATTTCTAAATTAATTAGTTGTCTGGGAAATTATCAAGTTTGTTAATAGAATTTCAGACGAAATTACTCAAAAAGCTCGAAATTACGCCATTTGGCTCAGTGTAAACATACAGTGATGATAAGCAGGTTTTTGAAAATGCATATTTTCAAGCACAGTATTATATAAATAATAAGAACCAAAGAAATAACGTAAAATATTTGAAAAATCAGATGCAATTCTTTGATATAAGACACGAATTTTAATTTGGTAGCCTTGCATTTTCAAGATAAGGTTTTTAAAAACTGGCAAAACAAATTCTCAAAATTCTAAGTACACTTTCGTTAAGAGGTCTTCAAACCAATTACAAATATTCATTGCATCGTATCGTTTTTGACTAAATTCTACTCCAAGTTGATGATTAGAGATGTTAAAAATTGGATTTGAACAAATTTTTCTAATATAACGTTATTTTTTTTTTGCAGACCATTGAAAGTACTTGATATTTCAAAAAAATTACTGTCCTACTGTATAAGCAGTCAAATTACGGTAGAATTGCGATAATTACTGTGTAATATTCATGCTATACACAGTTTAAGGATGCCGGCCTGTTTAATTCACAATTTGTTATTTTTACGCCAACTTACGTAAGCGTATTTTTCTTTGTTGTTGTTTTGCATGCAAACGCAAGCACGCGTAAATAAAAGTAGCCCTTGGACGTGTTTCTGTGTCTCGTATTTTTATGCCCTATCTAAATTGCAAAATCATTGAATACGGCAAACACATACTGAGGTGCCCACAGTTTCAAACATAACAAATGCTATAAATACGCTTTGTTAATATTCGTTTAAGCTGTGAATAGCCTAACTGTGTACCGGTAATTACTGTGCTAGCATCCCTGACCCAAGTACCCAAGTCAGTGTGAATACCCCTATTGCTTACTATATAATATAAGCCCAAAATTTGGTTGAATTAATTTTTTTTTATAAAGGTTCGGAAAAATCACTGTAGAAATACTAAGGTAAGTGTTTCGGATCAAGTTTTTAATTTGTTTTTTAGGTAATAAAATTCTTCATAGCATAGGCTAGTCATTTTTAGTTTATGGCGAAGAATAAATCTAAAAATTTAATTCAAAGTCAAAACTTTTTAAACATTTTTATATTTTTTTCGTGTTTTTAAAGAAAAAACATTGAAAAAGTCTACTTTTTTGTTTAAAAACCCACAATTTTTATTTCACCATTCGATTAACTATACCCAAGTACCTTAAAAGTGTTGTACCTAAAAATAAATATTGTTACCAAATTAGTTTTCCGGCAATTTATCAAAAGTGATAATTTTTACGAATTTAATTTTTCTCAAAATATAAATTTTTGGAGCGAGACGTCCCAGTTTTCAACTTTCTTACGAAACTTTTTTTAAATCTTATTACTATAGGCCAAATATTCAGAGTTTTTGAGGGGTGCGAAAATGGGAGATACTTTAGCAAATTACATAGAACTATGAACTATGCTTATAAAGTTTTAAGTTGTTTGGTGTACAACTCGCTTTTCTTATAAACTCTTTCTTTTTGCCGTTTAATAAGCAATGCATTGCCGTTTAATAAGCACAAAAATAATACTTTTGAAATATATAAACATAAACTGTGATACGATTTTGATTTATAACTATTGGTATTTATATATAAACAATAGTTTTTTATGCATTTAGTATTTTTTTATTTACCACAATCATTACACTGTAATCGAAAACCACCGCTGCTGGCAAAAGTTAAATAAACTATAGAAGGTGCAATAAGTTGCTACTATTCGAAACATTTCATGAATGATTGTAAAATGATTGCTGAGTCTTAAAGGCGTCTTAATTTTAAGTCCAAAAAGAGACATATTCACCCTTATTACAGTTGGCGTCGTCGACACGAATACGATTGACTGCGCCCAATTGGCATCGCCATTGTCAATATCGATAACAATTGACAACTATTAACATATGTTTGGTATCGGCTAAATAATATTGGCGTTGATGTTGAGTAGAAACGACGAGATTCAGTCGACATAGTTTTAGGCGACGATTAGTGCAACATTTTGTAAGTAAACTTTGTTTATTTGTTATTTTGAACCTTATTAACATTAAAAAAAATCAGGCAAAAATTAAAATAACCAACCCAAAGCAGTTTGCAACATTAGTTTCAGAACTGAAAAAAACCCAAGCCTTGCAAAAGTTTTCCACAGAGGAAATATTGTTATCATTTTTAAAGGTGATTGGCATACCATTTAAAAAAAATATAATGCTTCAGGTCCACCAATGAGGGATGGTGGTGGTTGTCAAAAGGTACAAATTACTATTCTATATTAATAATAACTAATTGAATTTGCAGGTGTGGAGAGACCTGAAGTACAAGACAAAAAAAAAATACCCACAATAAGGCGGAGTATCGTGCAACATGCGATGGAGCAATTAAAAAATTTCATTTTAACAATTTATTAATTTCCTTTGAAGCCGCAGATTTTGTTTGCATTCTTCATCACTTGAACTTTCACTTGCATCGCAAACAAAAAACATTTTTTCGCACGAATTGAAAATAAAATTATGACAATTGACATTAATAATTCAGTTATGACATTTACTTTTTTAAAATTATTGATATCTTGGCAACGACGACACAACTTCCTTTGTAAATACCGATTTAGCATTGACGTGATGTCGATGTCAACATTGAGAAAGAATTGACTAGACACTTTTTCCACAAGGCAATTTTTCTTGCCGGCAAGTCGAGTTTTTGAGCGCTCGGAAAGTGACGAGAGGGGACGAGTACAGACTTGCTCGTACCGGAAAGTTATCTTTTTTGTTGTTCTTTCTTTGCTATTTCGTTTTATTCTGATTCTTCAAGTTAAGATGGCTGCGCATTAGCGGACAAAGTATTCTTATAAGAAAACATTGATTGTAAATTAATGGTGTAATATTTCAATGAAATGAACATTGAATAAAACAGTAAACAATAAACAACATTGAATGAATAAAACAAAAAAAATTTAAAAATTTAAATTTAGTGGAAAAGGGGACCAACGACATCGACGACTCCAAACAGTAATAAGGGTGGTTATGAATTATTATTATCAATCATATTTTGGAGCCCACAACCTACGAAAATGTACTCATAAGTCATATATAAGTTTAACAGATCGGTTTCTTAAATAAAAATGATGATCCGGAGTTCTTTATTTAATATTTATTTATTTGAACTATGCTCAACTGTTTGTAATAACATCAAATTTGGAACTGCACAATGAACATTTTCTAGCAACAATAAGTAGTAATTTTACAAGAAGAAAAATAAGAAGAAGAAGATTACTAAGAACTAAACTTCTAGGAATAATCGGGTGAGTTTAAGGTCCTGAGAAAATGCAGTGTCTACATTTTCTCACTGTTGCGAGTTCTGTATTATTCGAGTAGCTGGTCACTGGATTGCCACGTTCAGCGCTCACATTACAGGTGGCTGGCTATTGTTTTCCGTCGATGTTGCTACTGTTAACTGTTAATACGTGGGCCTATTAATATGTGTCGGCAATTGTAGCTGGTCGTTAGATTATCGTGTTGAGCGATCACATTACAGATGGCTGGGTATTGTTGTCTGTCGCTGGTATTAACATCCCACCAGGAAATATGGAAGTAGTTGCTCTTAGAACTTATTCCATAACATCATGCTTTAAAAAAAACGGAACTAAATTATGAATAGATCCCCTTCTCACTTATGTTGAAGTTTATTTGGAATATGTTCTCACCACGCTTCTCCCGAAGTTGATTTGGAATATGATATATTTTTGCTTCTTTCAAGTATATTTGTCAAGTATATATGTCATGTGTCCAAAATGTGTCAAGTATATTTTTTCAATTCCATATTTTTCGTGATTCTTTTCAGTTTAAAGTTTTTATCGGGAGTGAGAGTTCATGCTAGTTTAATTGTGAAAAGTTTTTTAATTGTGTGTAATTCACTAGAATCTGGAGCAGGATTTAAATTTGTAAGTAATTTAATTTAAAAAAAATTACATACAATTTTTATAAAGAATCTAAATTCAGAATTGATTATTAAACAACAAAAGGTTTTGCTTTAAAAAACAAGCGAGAACGGAACTACTTCTTGTTGAAATTCTGTTTTAGCAAGATTAGAAGTGGTTATGGGTCGACTGGAAAATTGGAAGTACTTCTTGTTTCGTTTCTGTTTCAGCTGAATGAGAAGTTGTTCCAGTTTGGTTCCGATAGAAACGAAAGTAGAAATACTTTTATCTGTAGACATCACCTGCAAAAATAGTATTGGCCGGAATCGTAATTGGAACAACTTACGGCTGTAAAAAAGTACTTCTAGAACTTATTTGGAAGCACTTCTTTTTTCTGCTGGGATGTGTTGTTAACTTATATGTATGGGGGAGATTACGATTTCCGAGGCGCCGCGTTTTGACGATGGATTCGAAGAGTACTCTCAATAAAAATAAGAATACCCAAAGGAAAAGTCCATTTTTCGATTTGTTTTCGAGTTATCGATGTTTAAATTTTTTTTTTTGTTATAAGGTCTATGAAGAAAATTGGCTATATTATTCTAAATATATAACCGATATTAATCATTAAAGTATTATTTAACAGGTAAGACTTTCAGAAAAGTTTTAAATCAACGAAATCTGTGGAGTACTTTGTATTTTATTGGTATTTTTATGCAATAAAAAATATTTCTTACACAAAACCGTAATTTTGTCAAAAAATACCGTCATTACTATGAATTATAAAGAGCAAGTAATTGTAGCTTGAAAATTTATCTTTCATTTGGTATATAATATATATGAACTATTTGATTCTTTATGGTGTTTTTTTATGATGCAATGATATCCCCTTGTACGGAAAACTGTTTATTTCATTCATATTTACCTTAGATGTTTTGCTTTCTTACTCCATATTTTCGAACATCGCCATTACAATAAATAATTGTTTTCAAGGCAACATTGTAGCTATAATATTTATATGAATTAACGGGACTTTCGAGCCAGTGAAAAAATTTGTAATTTTTAGTCGACCCGTTGCGGGATTCCCAAACGCCTTAACGAAGATTGTAGCTGTAGTTAACTAGCGAAAACTGTCATTTACTATGGAACTGTGCATGCACCATGACCGATAACGACAACTATGATCATCGTAAACTGTTTGGGAATCCTACTACAGTTTCGGACATTGCTTTCCATTTTATTAAATTTTATGTAATTTAGTGTGAAATTAAAAAAAAAATGTATATAGTTTTATATATCAAAGAAAGGTCTAGCTGTAAGTTTGCAAAAAATATATATTTTTAGTAACTTAATAACGCAAATGTTTTTGAAAATAACGGTTTATTTTATTAAAAAATTAAACTTTGGAATAAATTCGCTAATAAAACTAAAAATATTGTAGCAATGGTATTTATAATATACATATATATTTGAAAGATCATTTAATGACCTTTCAAATGACATATCAATTTTAAGAACTATTGAGTAACGGCAAAGATAATAGATGTTTTTTTGAACAGATCTTTTAACAAAAATTTTTTTAAAAAATCGATAACTCGATCGAGAATCATGTTTTTTTTTTTTTGTTGTTTTCTACCAGAAAACACTTTCAAATCGCGGCGCCCCGGAAATCGTAATCGTGCTTATATATGAGTCTTAACAGAGTATTTTAAGAGACATATTTGCTGGGATATTATCGCTGTAATAAACACCCTGTGCATGTAGCTCTAAAAAAATTTTGCTGTGGTTCTATTTTAATGGACGTCCTGTTCATTGTATCACCATATTTTTGGTTATATAAATATAAAAGACATGAATTCTTTGTTTAATGTTTGTAAAAAACTAAATTTCGTAACACAAAATGTGAAAATTACAGGATGTGGAGTATGTATATATCAATCAACTTAAAAATAATGGGAATAAAATACAAACAAATGTCTTAGTTTCAGCAAGTTCGTACGAAATACGCCGATTGGAAGATGGTACGTGATGTTAAGCGTAGAAAATGTGTGGCTGAACATGCTAAGGACCGTCTAAGAGTAAACTCGTTACGTAAGAATGATATCCTACCCGCGGAATTGCGTGAAATCGCGGATATCGAAATTGCAGCATTTCCTAGAGATTCTTCCTTAGTACGTGTAAGAGAGCGCTGCGCTCTCACGTCGCGTGCTCGAGGTGTGGTGCATAAATACAGATTAAGTCGAATCGTATGGCGGCACCTGGCAGACTATAACAAACTGTCTGGCGTTCAAAGAGCGATGTGGTAAATTTAAATATGGTATTTTTTTATTTCATGTAGAACCAAAAATAAATATATTCTAAATCTCAAATGGAAGTTCCTTGCTTAATTCCGAGAGAGAGGTGGTGTCGTACGTCATAGCATATGCTCGTTTAAAGTAATCCTTGAATTCTTCCTGATATTGTGCCGCCAGTTGCAGCAACGAACCTGTTATGAACAATGTTAAAATACGCAATGATTTTATTTTGAAGGTCTACCTCTAATAGCTGATTGAAGACAGACTTCAGTTCCCTCAAAATGTAGAAACAGTATTTCGAGTGCCTTACATATAAATCTCTGCCAAATCTGTTGCTCGTGGCTACCTTTCTCTTTATCGGCTTCGAACTTTGGCTTCAATTTTGGAATAGCCGATGCCGCGAGTTCTCGTATACTTGCTGATGGATCATCCAGTCGCTGTAATGTTGCTGTCAAGAAAAAAAAAGCATCATTTTATTTCAGTACTGTGACCTTTAACGCCAATTGAAAAAAATTAAAGAAAAAAATTTCAAGACAACAGTTTTACAAAAATAATAAATTTACTGAAGACTGAAAATACAAGTAGAAATCAAAAAATGTCGAAAAATGTAATTATCGAATGTGTGCTCATTTTGTCCAATCGATTAAACATTAGGTGTGTTTCCGTACTCTATCTACACTGTGTAAGTTCAAACTGAGAGAGTAAAAATGAAATGTGAGAATAGTTGCAAAAATACGGAAACAGCTTCTAGTAAGTTTCAAGCACAAAACAGCTGATTTTAACTGCAGACATGTCAAATGTAAATTGCACCAATCCTTGGCACCAATTAAAATTATCGTCAATTTGTTTGTAAAGTTGATGCTTGTTCTTACTTTACTCGGGGTCTTGAGTTCTAGCACTCTCTTTGCACTATGTGTGCTCGAGAGAGGTTTTATGCTTGTTCTTCATTTCCCATTTTAAGCACAGAAAATACGGAAACAGAAAATAGTGTTCCACACGTTACACATTGTGAGTACGGAAACACACCTATTATATTCAAACACTTTCCTTTCTCAATGCCTAAAATTTGGGTTGGGTTTTTACCGCTCTTGAGTATCGTAAAGTTTTAAGTAATAGTTTCTGTGACTTACTCTAAAATAGTTAATTAGTTAATTATTAATTAATAGTTAATTATTAATTAGAAAAAATAAAATCCGATCCGAGGATCGACAGCGCTAGCACAACATATAATAGATAGCGGACACACAGCTGACTTTGAAAACACAAAAATTTTAGACAAGGAGAAAAACACAAATAAGAGATTCACGTTGGAAAGCCTCAGAATCCAACAAAAACTGATGACAACAATGAACACAAAAGAAGACAAAGATGAGACAAAAGCCATATACACACTAGCTTTAATTTAGTTCAAAATGTCCGTCCATAGTTTAAACTGTTGAGTGTTCATTTATTTAATAAAAATAAATGTAATGATTTGTTAAAATAATTGTTCAATGTTAAATGAAAAATCTTTTCTATTAATATAATGTGAGTTAAACTGTAAAATAATAACATGTAAATTAAAAACTAAATAAAACAAATCTCCACAGATTCAACTCCTTGAAGAAGCAGAAAAAAGACTGCGAAACGTTGGAGGAAATATATTATGTAAATAAAGGTTTTATTTAACATATATTTAAGCAAACAAGACCAAAAAAGAACAATTACGCAAATATAACACAAATCCGATCTATCGCAATATATTTGGAGCAAATTCAACGCGTATTAATACCATAGATGGACATAGTGAACTGATTCATTAGTGAATTAAAAATATCATTACCACTATTCACTTAGTGGTAATTCAAATTAAATTTCCATTACGATTAATATGTAATGGTAATGTGGGAAAAATTGCATTACCATTAATATATAATGGTAGTGGAAAAAAATTGCATTACCACTAAAATTTAGTGGTAATGAAAAATTTTAATGATAATGGAAAAAATTTGCATTACCACTAAATTTTTAATGGTAATGAAAACATATGACTTTTTCCATTTTTCACTAAATTTTGTAAATATTTTTCATTACCATTAAAAATTTAGTGGTAATGCAAAATTTTTGCATTATCAATCATTAACATTTTTCATTGCCACTAAATTTTAGAGGTAATGCAATTTTTTCTTCCATTACCATTACATATTAATGATAATGCAATTTTTTTCATAACGATTACAGTGGAAATATTTAGAGTGGCCATTAAACAACTCACTAAGTTCTTGAAATATTTTATTTTTCAAAATTACCATATGCAATTGCTTTCAAGTCCTCCACATTGACTTCTCCAAAGTTATTTAGGCATTTCAAGGCATAATTTCTGGTTGCTATCGATTGATCTTCTATAAGGTTGGGAAAAAAATTAGCCAAAGTAGGTAACACAATGGGTGCTTCAAATTTAGCACCCTGAGCCATTGCGCACAGCGTAGCTGTTGCTAACGATCGCATTGCTTCTGCATTAGCACCAACTTTCCAAACTAAATGCTGCCTTACAACTGAATCAACAAACTCCTGAAGCAGTTTGATACTCTGAGAAAGCTCCAGGGTAATGGTTTCGTGCCAGTGAAGCATTACAATAGAAACAGTACTGAATATTTTGATTTTAGCATCGTCAGCACAAGTTTGCCAAACACTGTTCAGCTTCGACTGCACTACTTTGAGATAGTTTGGCCGAAATTTACAAATACTGAGCAGACCATGAAGAAGTAGAATAGGTTCACTAAAACTGTCTAATGGGGCCTCCAGGTTGTCGACGTAGCCAAGTGCCTTTATAAAATACTTTTCATGCAAATCTGATAATTCAATTTTTTCACATTGGGCAATAGTTTCAAGAATATTATTGCCTGTTTGTTGTATTTTCAACGGATGTGTATGATCCTGGTCTAAGGAAAGTGCCACTACCTTGATTGTAGCTATATACAAGTTCATGTACAGATCATCCGAATTATCATGAGAATTGCAATCTTTCATTGTTTCATCGTCATGGTTCATCTTCAAACATTCAGATTTATCAAGTAAGGTTTGAACAAGTTTAACAACATACAATTGAAATTCCGGCTGAAAATTATTTAAAAAAAAACAAATGACATATTAATAAGTTTGTGATAGCTTGGTGGATGCTTGGATAATGAAAGAATAACTTTACATAGCCCGAAGGGTCGCAAGTTTAGAAGTTTATTTACCTTCAAGCTTTGGGAAAATGATGGTTCAATAAGCAACTGAGAAACACGTAGTATATCTTCGTACTTAGCACCGGTAGTTGCCTCAAACATATAGTAAAAACATTTTAAATAACCTTTAACATTTTTTTCTAATCCTTCAAATCCATGTTCACGCCAATCGTCATAAGAAAAGAGTCTGCCCATAAGATCTGCTACTTTTAAAGCCTCATTCACCACAGCAACTTCGCTATCGCAACAAGCTCGTGCAACGTCTGGGTGAATTTCAAAGAACTTAGCAGTCATAGCAGCTTCAGCATGCAGCACAAATTGATAGAGAAGCTTCAACGAATGCAGACGCACGCTCTCTTTCCAATCAGCTGCCTCACGTGTTATTAACTTCAACAAGCGTAACGAACGCTGTACCAAAGCACGACATCCTATCGTTGGACGTTGCACACCACTTGGATAGTTCTCCACTTGCAAGTCAACTTGTTCCTGCTTGCTTAACTCTTTTTCATTTTCTTCATAGTACTGTTTCCCACATTTTACCCACAAGGAGTAGATCTGATTCCTCACATCTGGGGACTCATCTTTGAGACTAACATATTAATTAATTATGTTGTTCTGGTAATAACTATATTAAGACATACCAACATAACACTAATGGAATTAATCGGTCAAAGTAGGAATACCGGTCCCTAAGCTCCAACAGCATATGTACTCCCATTAAGCCACATTGTTCTCTAACTAACGGCATTGAATCCATTAACAATGGTGAGACTTCCATAAAGAGCTTCGCAAGAGCTTCGGTACTTGGATTCACGTGTAACGCAAGCTGAGTCAATGCCTTCACAGACGCTATGCGCGACTGTGAATGTTTGTGGTTAAGCATCGAGTATAATGGTTTAGTTAATGTTTCTGCATGCTGCTGGAATTGGTAAGTATCAGCCGCGCTGCATAGCTGTACTATGCACTCGCATGACTTTCTTTGAACAGCAGGGTAAGAGTCGAGAAGTGATTTCTTCAAGATTTTCACAATATCTGAGTAGCATTCCACAAGTGAATTCCCGTTTCCGCTTTCCAAATAATGCTCCAGCAGGGCGCTCACTTGCGAGATGCAAACTAGGCGAATCTCTTCACTATCCTCTACGGTTTCCTGCTTCCCCAAACGCTCAGTTAGCGTTGATATAATGTTTAGGAGATGAAAATCGTTCTGTGGTAATTTTTCAATATAAAAATTCACCGCCAAAGACGCTTGGTTTCGAACACTTTCATAACGATCCGAATAGCATTTTAGAATGTGAAGGTAGCACTCATCAAAAGTGGCAAGCACTTCAGCAGAGCTGATCTCTGGAGATTCGCAATAACGTTGAAGTTCCTTGAGAGCATCTATTTTTTTATGGCGATCTGTAGATTCCAATTGCTCACACACTCGCACACATATATTTTCCATATTGAGTGATGAAATATTTTGAATGAATATTTTCGTTTGAAAAAGTTAAAACTTGAAAAACTTACGGCTTAATGTCAATGATTCGAAAATGATTATGAAAAAATATCAATGAAAGTATCAGGTCGTTTGGTTTCCATAATAAGTTCCATAGCAACAGAGTATTGGCAAGGTTGCTTTATAAGGTTGTCGCAGGGCTGATCGCACTCTCTTCTCAGTACCCATAATTGTCAAAACCAGCCAATTTTGCAAATGACTACAAAAGAAGAACGGATGATAATAGAGAGCACTTGTAGATTTTCTATGAGCTGTCAACTTCGATTTGACAATTATGGGTACTCGCTCTCTCCCTTGCGACAACCTTATAAATCAACCTTGAGTATTGGGATACAAACGAAATATCGATACTATCGCCGTCGCCGAAGTATCGTATATAAACACCTGTGTTGTAATGAGCGCTATAGCAGGTTCTCACGACACTCTGAATTTAGTAATGCGGTCCATGGTACAATGAAGATAAGATAGTCTTGACAAATAGCTACTTTCTCAGAGCGTCGACCAAAACTTGTCAAAATCAATACAAAGTTTAATTTTTCATCTGTTTTGCTGCTTATTCGTTTTCTCTTTTTCTATGCTTTTTTGACATATGTTGGTTGGCAATAGAATTATCACTCCTACCCTAATATTATTACGTCTGTTTCCGTACTAATTTCAAGTAAAGTTCGAGTAAGGCTCAAGCTGTGAGAGTAATTAGATTATCTGTCAAAATGAAAGGATAACATGATTCGGTCTATGCATTACGAATGTAAATTACCCTGTTCTAACGAAGCAATCGTAATTCGGTTTGAAAGCTGTTCTTTGTGTATTTTATTTTAATTTTAATTGATTTGTTGCGGAGAACGAAAATGGAGAAAGTAAAGTGAAGTAAAGTAAAGTAAGTTTTATTGAGTATTTTCTTTTTTTTTAAGCTTAACATTTAATTTATTTCTAAGGACATACATTTGGGTTGCGAACAAAGATTTGAGAATTTTTATAAACTTTTTTATTTTATATTTTTGATGTATTTTATTTTTCAATGTTACTTTTTGAATATATTTTTTCAACTTTATTGAACAACTTTTCACAACTAAATATAAAATTTAATATTTCTTGACATATTTTTTATTCTTCTTAAACTTAAAAACAATATATAAATGACAGTATTTCTTTGAAACAGTATATTTAAATAGTAAACCTATTGTGGGACACCACATATATACTTACTTACTTACTTAGGTGGCCGTAACAACCCGTGTCCGGGTTTCGACCGACCTCATCAGCTCTCGCCAGGCGCCTCTACTTTGCGCGCGCCTTCTCCAATCGGATACACCAAGTGCGGTTAGGGCTTCCTCAGCCTGGTCCATCCATCGGAGGCATGGTCTCCCTCGTCGTCGTTGACTAGCGACCCTCGCCTCGAGCACCTTTTTCGCTGGATCTTCGTCGTCCATACGATGGACATGACCCAGCCAGAGTAGTCGCTGCACAGTTATACGCCGAACTACGTCAATGTCTTCGTAGAGCTCATACCGCTCGTGGTTCATTCGGATGCGATAGTCATCGCCGACTCGAACAGGACCGAAGATTTTGCGAAGAACTTTTCCCTCGAACACCCTCAGAGCTGTTGCGTCATTTTGCGAAACTACCCATGCCTCAGCGTCATAAAGCAGCACAGGTAGAACGAGCGTCTTGTAGAGTGTTAGTTTTGTCGATCGAGAGAGACCTCTGGAACTTAGTTGCTTACTGAGCCCGTAGTAGCACCTATTAGCAATTATTGTTCTTCGCTTTATCTCCAGGCTGATTTCGTTGTTGGTATTAATGGCGGTGCTAAGGTATACAAACTCCTTGACTACTTCAAAGTTATAGCTGCCGGATGAAACGTGGGAGACTAAACGCCGCGCTCCCTTCTTTGTATACAGCATATACTTTGTTTTACCCTCATTCATCGCCAAACCCATTTTGGCTGATTCCTTTTCGATAGATAACTTCTGTCTTGGTTCTGCCAACAATAGCAATATCATCAGCGTACGCAAGGAGCTGGACACTTTCATAGAAAATGGTGCCATTACGATGAACACCGGCCTTTCGTACGATCCCCTCCATGATGATGTTGAAGAGATCGCAAGACATTGGATCGCCTTGCCTGAAACCTTCCTCATTCATTTCCTAGGTAGGAAAGGTCATTTTGTACCTTGACGGAGCTGCGTGTGTTGCTCAACGTCATTCTGCAAAGTCTAATCAACTTTGCAGGTATACCGAACTCAGACATTGTTGCGTATAGGCAATCTCTTCTCGGGCTATCGGACGCAGCTTTAAAATCGACAAAGAGATGGTGTGTGTCAATTTGATTTTCGTGGGTTTTCTCCAGGATTTGTCGTAGCGTGAAAATCTGGTCTATGGTGGACTTTCCAGGTCGAAAGCCACACTGAAAAGTTCCAATCAGTGTTTTTGTAAAAAAAAAAAAAAAAGAAATAGCCATTTCAGCCCTTGAAAGGACTTTGACTGAGCTTCTTATGATCAATTGTTTTGTGTGTAATGTGAAAATTTTTGCACATAAATGATCGAGAACTGGACCTACATGTTTTACGCCGACTCCGAACGGCTTATGTTCTCAAGAAGCTTTTCACGGCAGTTTTTACTCTCTGAGGTTTGCCATTGTCTGCAGAGATGTGACGGCCGAACAGAAAAATTAATTCAGTTGAAAAAATGTTCTGTGTCAGATGGAGGATTCGAACCTGGGTTCTCTGGCGTAAGAGTCACACACTCTACCCACTACGCCACGGCCGCAATAGTGATTTTGTAATCGGCTTAAATCTTTCACGCAGTACGCTTGAGAGAACCTTATATGCGATGGAAATAAGACTGATACCTCTATAACTTCAGCCGATTTTTGGGTCTCCTTTCTTAAGTATAGGGCACAGTACGCTGAGGTTCCAATCGTCGGGCATGCTTTCTGCTAGCCATATTTTGCTGATGAGCTGATGCATGCGCCTTATCAATTCATAGCCGCCGGTTTTAAACAATTCAGCTGACAGGCCGTCAGCACCCGCTGCTTTATTGTTTTTGAGTCGTTGGATAGCAACTCGAACCTCTTCATGGCTAGGTGGTGGTACTTCCACTCCGTCATCGTTGATTGGTGGCTCTGAACTGCGCTCTCCATGGGCGTCATTGGTGGAATCGTCGCCAGTAAGTAAATTGGAGAAGTGCCGTCTCCACAATCTAAGCACACTGCGTATCCGTATTCAGATCTCCATTTTCGTCTCTACAAGGGGATGCTCCGGGCTTGAAACCTTGGGTTGGACGCTTAACCTGTTGATAGAATTTTCGTGCATCCTTCTTGCCCTGGTATACCTCTAGTTCCTCACGCTCACGCTTTTCCTGCTCTCTTTTCTTGCGTCTGAAAAGGCGCCTCTCTTCCTTCCCCTTTTCGCGGTAGTTTTCTCGCACTGCTCGCGTTGCAGCTGACTACAGCGTTTTTCACTGCAGTCGCGATGCGACACTCCTGATCATACCATTGGTTCCGAAGTTGCGGGCGCCGGAAAGTAATGACTTCTTCAGCAGCAGCGCGCATGGAGTGGGATATATGCGCCCAAAGTCCGCCGCCGTCGTCGGGTCCAGAGGTTGGTTGGTTGAGCTTAACCGAGAGTTGAGCAGAGTAGGCTTTGGCAGTCCGTTGTAATTGCAGCCTAGCGACATCTAGCTTTCGTTGCATTCCTGTGCGAATTTCTTCGCATTGCATAATCGCATGAGGATCTTGGCTGCAACAAGATAATAGTCGGAGTCAATGTTGACTCCCCGAAATGTACGCACATCTAGAACACTAGAGGCATACCTTCCGTCGATTACAACATGATCAATTTGGTTTCGCGTTTTTTGATCCGGGGACTGCCAGGTGGCCTTGTGGATGTCGAGGTGCTTAAATCTGGTGCTACTAACTACCATGATTTGTGCCGCGGTGAAGTCAATCAGACCGTTGTTCGTGGAGGTGTCATAAAGTCTGAACTGACCGACAGTGGGGCCAAAGATGCCTTTCCTTCCGACTTTCGCATTAAAAATTTTCACGTCATGGACCGGAAGGTGGTCGTATACGTCCTCTAGACTAGCGTAGAAAGCGTTCTTGACGGCTTCGTCCTTTTCCTCAATCGGGGCGTGCTCGCAAATAAGGCTGATGGAGAAAAATTTTGCCTTGATGCGGATCGTGGCCAATCTTTCGTTCACAGGTGTGAACCGGGAAACAAGGTGGCGTAGTTTCCAGCTAACAACGAATCCACATCCAAATTCGCGCCTCTCCGCATGGCAGCTGTAGTAAATATCGCAGTGTGCTTGTTTAGAGCAGTCTTGCCCTTTCCATCGCATTTCCTGGATGGCGGTGATGTCAGATTTTATTGTTTTGAGGGATTCCGCCAGTTGGATAATAGCACCTTCTCTTTAAAAGGTCCGGACATTCCAGGTGCATATCCGTAAATCATTGTTCGTTTGCGGTGGTCGTCAACGTAATTGTGGTTCTTATCTGCGCTGGTTTAGTTTTCATTGGGCGGTAGTAATGTGGCGGGACCCAAACCCTGCGCACATTCTATGTTTAAGGTCTATCGAGCGACCCGCCGCTCAAATTAGCCGTCAAACTGACGGATGCCAGTTTGCCATTGCCCAGGGAACACCTCGTGGAGGTTTGAGTCGACTTGAGACGATTTCGACATGGATAATGCTGGCCTCACCAGGTTGAGGCGGTCAGACACGTTGCCATGTGAAGGTTCGTCCCCTGTTCCCCACTCACGTCCAACATGCTGCAAAATACTGCCATTTGCCACCGATTTATCTTCCTTTTGCAGGTGTAGGTAGCCACCATCTGGTCTATAGTGTCCACGCCACTCTTGGTTTTGTTATAATCCTGAATTAGATTTGGTTTCTTCTCAGCATTTTCACTTATAACGACAGCATTGTGCCATGTACTGAGCAGTGTAACATATCTATAACGCCAAAGCACATACGACAGTAAAATGGCTTGTAATTTATGGTCATATACAATAACGCTCGAATACACAGGTTTTTTCCTCATATACAACAATACTGGAAGAATTTCGGTCCTATTTTTCCATATAGTGCCCAGAATAGTCATTTGGCGTGTATGTAACTCTTCAGCCAATTCATAACATGTGAAGAAGTTGTCGCATGTGATATTCCTCTCCGACAGCCCATTTACCAAATCCAAAACAACATGGCATCCAATATTGCTCTCTGGAGCGGCGTTGCGATTGCGACCAACATAAATTTGCGTGTTGTTAACATACCAGGCAGCTGAATCGGCCAAAATCCAAATATTTATGCCGTATTTATCCGGTTTCGACGGTATGTATTGTCGAAACGAACAGTGCCCACGAAATGGAACTAGCTGTTCATCTACTGTAATATTTTTGCCTGGAATGTATACAACTTGCAAATTATGGTTCCATTTTCCATATATGGTGCGTATCGGTGTCAATTTATCACGGACAGAAGCAGTGGCATTACGTTCTTCTCTACCGTCAAATCTGATACATCCATGAATTTTTTTGAACATTTTCAGTGACATTGTGTCTCGAAATATTGGTCGATCGGTTTTCTCATTCCAGAGTTGTGTAACACATTCACCATACGAACGATACACACCAGCAAACAGTAGCAATCCGAAGTACGCATGTAGAGTATCCATATCTATTTGTTCCCATTCTTCTTTGTATTTCCGCAAACCATATAAATTCGTCATATTCAAAATAGTATTTTCTATCGGTCGCAGAAACAAATCAATTGCAGACAAAACATCCACAACATGAGCAGCTGCAACTAGTTTTGGTCCAACAACAACACCAACAACAACAACAAAAAGAAACAAACTGAATATGAAGCACAAAACAAGAAGGGTAGGTTCTTTACCTGAAACAATATTATCAGCGCGCCTATATGAATTTCTTTGGTTATTTTCAAATGGCTTTGTCGAATAGTGAATTTTTTTATTTTTTGACAAATATTTTGCTGTTGCATTTCTGGTAATTTCTTCTGCCACATTTTGTTCCAGTGGCTCAACATCGTACTCATCAGAATGCTCACTCATTTCTGCAACGCATTCTTCCTCCATTGTGAAATCATCGTCACTATCTACTGGAGATTCTTCTGCTTCACTTCTAGATTTGGAATTCATATCATATTCGTCTCTTTGACGGTTTTCACGTAGATTTTTTTTAAATCAATTAAATGTATGTATAACGCAATGAAAGAATGCGGTAGAAAAAAAATCACTTCGAAATTCACTAAAATCACGTATTACTTCAAACAAATTCAATTCAATCTTCACTCGTGTGTGTTCAAGAACATACTGAAACCAAAAAAATGAAATAAAACGAGCCTAACCAAAAAAAAAACAACTGCAATAACCATCGGCAGAAGTATTGTATCAAGATGATACGAGGGACCGATTCGTAACTATTTCGTCTCAGGTAAAACCAGAAATGCCCGAACATTAAAAAGTTATTAGCCCGATTCTACAGGCAAAATTATGCTATTTTCCCAAAAACCGGTTCTTTTTATGGGGCAGTTTTTTTTTTATTCAACTTAAAAGACAAAAATTGTATCAAACTGATACGAGGGACCGATGAGGGTTAATCTGCAATGCCAGGTATTGTTTTAAAAACATGTATGTATATTCTGGAAACTATGAAGAACATATTAAGCAAACAAAAAAATTTTTTTTAAATTTACACGTATATTATAACTCAAATCACTTTCACACTTGCAATGATGAATAAGAAAAGCGGCAATCCAAAATAAACAGGATTGCCGCTTTTAAAAGCTGTAATAGTGTATATTACTTCCATTTAGTTTAATAGATTGTTAATTATAAATGTCAAATAAATGCTAATTAAACCTGCCCTTTAAACCAAGTTGATTTTGTTGAAAATATGTTTTTGTTGAAAATATGAAGAACATATTAAGCAAACAAAACAACATTTTTTTTTGAATAATTTACAAGCATATTATACCTTAAATGGAGTTGAATGAAACACACACACGTACTTATTCATGCGTGCGTAGAATATTAAAGACTAGAGAAATTACAAATTTGTGGAAATACAAATTTCTGTATACGTTTAATAGTTTTATAATTTTATCTCTCTCAGTGGATTCAGTTGCAGCCATTTTGTTTTAAATTTCAGAGTTGATATGTCAAAAACATTGCTCGCAAAAGCAATATTGTATGCAAGGCCGTGGGAAGTAGGTAGGTGACATTATAAGTGAGGCAATTTTAAAAATTGTTAAAAACACCTTTACCATTGTCATTTATAAATGTCAAAAATTCAAAAATAAAATGTCGAAAACTGTCGAACGTAAAAATGCATATATGGCAAAACCTAAATGTCAAAACAACTTTCTCAAAGAAGAATTAACTGCCAAAAACAAATTAATTATCAAAATAAAGAAAAATCTTAATTTTTTTCATTTGAAATTTGATTACCTTCTTCGTGATATAAAACAAAAGAACAAATCTTGAAATAATACTTGATACAAACATAAATCAGCAATAGTTACCAAAAAGTATGCCAAATTTATATTTTCTCCTGGTTGATGATGACTTTTTATTATTTTTAAGTCAGCAATACTTCCACATGCCGGAGAACTTATCGAATTTTTTAAAGTCCATGGAACGAACTTAATTGTCATCCTAATATTTTGGCAGTTTTAAACAGCTTGTGTGCATTTCTGGCACTTCTGCATTTTATTCGTTAATAGTTTTTTGAGTTGAAATTAATTTGTTTAAGCCGTTATGACGCTGGCTTTTTCAGAATCTGAAAAATACAAAGTGAGCAGCACACAAAAAAGCAATACATATTTTAACGCGTGTAAAGAAAGAACATCAAGTGACAAAAAATCCTAAAATGTCACTTTTCAATACTAGAAAAAGTCGAAAATTCTTTACTTTTTCAGATGCTAGCGGCTGAAATCAACTTAAAGAAAATCCATAATAGCTTGTGGATTCAAAAACTTCAATGACAGGTGCAGGAAAAACAGGCCTAAATGAAAAAGCAGTAAGGTCACAGTGCTACCGATAAAAAAAGCTGCTCAAAAAGCACTAGTGCATATATACGCCATCTGCATGTTCCCAAAACGTAAAAACAGTATTATGAAAATAAACATCCCAAAAACGATATGCCAGAAGAATCAAAGATGTTGTGTAAGACAATTTCCCGCAAATCCAGAGATGAATGAAGTTATAGTGAAAACATGAAGATGTTGTGTGCTTGTTTGTTGTATATCTAACAGAAACAATGCAGCTAGTTTTCTTTTTATTTATTTTAAAATTATTTTAATTATTTTAAAAACAAAAAGTACCAATTTTTAACATGGTTTTTAATAAAGAGAAAACTGTAGTCGTTTCGTTTCTATATGAATATTTTACAAAAGCAAACTAAAAATAAAAATTGGGACGACTCAGTTCTTTCTTAAATTTGCATTTTTTGTGGTTGAAAGTTACGAAAAAGTTCAAATTCTTCTGTGTTTTCAATTTAATTTTTGGTTAAAACGTCATATCAGACAGCCCACTATATATTTCCCTTTCTCGCAAATTATTACTCTCCCTTTTATCCCCGGCTAGTTTTAAGATCTTTAAAATACTAAAAAAGGCCAGTGTCATAACAGCTTTAACACAATTTTTATATTTATTTATATTTTCGTTATCTTCTTTAATTATTTTTCTAGCTTGAACAAAAAACGAATATGACATTAAGTGATACTCAATTGAATGAGCATTTATCGAACACAGCGCAAGTCAGAGCTAGTGAAGACCCGCACCATAAGCCAAACATCAAGGTATATTAAGGTAGTGTCGCCTCGGAGCGGTGGGTACCGCACCTGTCAAACACATAGAATATTATAATTTGCAAATTGTGTTATTTGTTTTGGTTTTATTCGTAAAAACCTGATTTTGACAGGTGCGGTACCCAGCACAAGAGAGAATTTTAACTACTAACACTACCTTGTCTTATTCTACCATGCTAAACATAAATGAACAGAGCTGTAACGAATGAAAAACAGCTGCTATTGACAATGTGTCTTTCATGACGTAGGCAAACATGCGCATGGCTTAATCTTGTCTATGCTATTTTTAGTATACATCGTTGCACTTGCATACACTCTCAGAAAAAACTGTTACTTTAAAAAAAAAAAACAACAATAATCATAGTTAAAATAGAATTAACAATAGGCAATTGTTAATTTCTTGTCAGAAAAAACAATTGAAATTGTAAATTTTTCGAAATTTAAATTTTATGGTCAAAAATCATTTTATCAAAATCACAACATTTTATTAAATGTCAACAAATCAATCTAAAATGCCAAACGTCAAAAATTAAACGTCAGAAATGTATATATGTCAGAATCAAAACGCCAAAAATTTTCAATATAACAAATTAAATGTTGAAAAAATAAAATTAACTGTCAAAAAACGAGAAAAATCAAGTATTTCCTTTTGAATAAGGAGTTTTATTATATCCTTCACTGCATAAAAATAGAATACAAAAAATTGTTTTATTTATACTGCGTTCATATTACGGCATAAATTACTATAGAAATGACACCTTGTGATAGAATTTCTCCGATTTTTTATCGAAAAAATTAGTGCTGACACCAATTGGATCTTAATCTGGTTGGTAATTTATGTTATATTACCTAACTTCAAAATAATTTCATTGACAGATTTCCCATAGCGAATTACTTAATTTGAACATGATTTACGAATAAATCAAGAATGAGCCGTAAATTACGATAGTAAGGACATGGTATTATATATAATTAATGCGCCACAATCGGTTGTTAACAGCAACAACTTGCGGAACCACATTTGCCTGCGGGCATTGCTATTTCTTCAAGAAGTTATAGTGCATTACTTCTTTTACCTTCTCATTACCTTCAGCATGCAGAGAATAGGCATATAAGTAGTAAAAAACGTTCTGCTTCTTTCTTTCTTTCTTGAAATCCATGATATCTGCCAACTTTTTGTTGCTTTTGCTAATTTTTGCTTCTTTGCAAGAAGTTAAGTCACTGTCATGGGCACCTTAGCACAGCTTATTGTAGACCGACCTTTATAGCCTTTTTACGCTTTCCTGAAAATGTTTTTTATTAAATGTTCTGCCATACAACGATATTCTTGACAGTTTGACAGTTCGGTCGCATGAAATGCCAACTTGACTCGATTTTACATCTTCGTAACTATTTCCGTTCATGCACGGTAAAAGTACATTTTTATTCTCCGAGGTTGAGATTACACCAAACGGTAGCCAAATAAATTTCGAGCAATTCAATTCATAAATAATTGAATTCAATAATAAAGATTTTCTATTTGAATATTCTGCCATGACCACATATATCCAAATAGATTTCGAATTGACTGTTTTCAAAGTTTTTCAGATTTTTTTTTATTTCACTATTTCGACCTAAGCAGGGAAGTTTAATTATTTGTCACAAAAATAGCACATTTTAGTTTAAAAGGTCAGCTTTGAGAATCAGAAATTGTGGGTCAGAGTAATATTACTTAATTCTTACTTTTAAATAGATTTGATTTCATATATAGAGGTGCCATTGCATTTTAGAAAAAAAGGCTTGTGCATTGATTGCAAACGACAAAAATATGTCAAAAAATAATCTACATATATAGTTAATTTGTCATTGGAAAAGTCGAAAATATGTCAAAAAATAAACAAAAATTCTCAAAAAAATTTTGTAACAAAGCCATTTATTTAACAAGTTAATAATACAAATTAATAAAAATAGGAAAGCATTTCCACATAAAACCGTAAATCGGATTGATATGTTCTTCGATAAAGAGTTTTAGGAGTATTCTTTCGAGTCCTTGGTTATATAAATAAGAATTTCAGAAAGATATGATTGATAAATTTAACAAGGAGTCTGCGTTAAGATTTGTAAGAAGACGAATCAAAGATGCGGTACGAAATGGGCATGATACCAAAATAAAATTAGTTCAACCAAAACAACATATTAAGGAATGGCGGAATTTAATACAGAATAATTTCATGAATGTTATATAATTTTGGAATATAGAGCCTTAAGTAACAAAATTAGTTAAAGGTGGAAAAAGCCAATTTTTATGCAAATAATTGTTTCTTACTTCTTAAGAATTTATTTAGATAAATTCCATCGCCATACTCTGAAAGAGCGTGAAGTTTTATATGGGCATTTCCATAATGGCAAACGTGACCGTCGCGCATATTTAAATTGAAAAAAAGGCAAAGTAAAACATATTTGCATTTTCTTTTTAGTTTACATTGAAGCTCTTAGGTAGCTAGACTATAGTAGGCATAGTCCTGGTTCAAAAAAATAAACAAAAACGGAAGTAGTCTTCGTGTCTATATATAAAAAATCAGAATTCAGCGAAATCTGTCACAGTTTTTTGATGCCACTAGTTTAAGAATCTTATGAAATAATGATACATTATAATGTATTTTGTTTGATTCAAATAACTTCAGTACTTTTTTATTTGTTAATCATAATCCGAGTCGATACGTGACATTTTGAACGTGGCATTTTTTCCATTAGGATTCAATTGAGTAATTAAGTAATTGTAATTTAGTAATTTAAAAACAAATTAAATATATTTTACGCTTCTTGTCTCAACCATTTGTCATTATATTTAGCCAATATCTTCCGGTTTTACTAAAACAAAAACTTTTCGAAACATTTACTAAACATTTACTAAGAAGAAAAACTACATTTGTGAAGAGACGATTTGATCACCATGGTAAATGAATTTATGTATAAATCGCTTAAATGAATAAAATTTAAAGGTTTCTCTAAGATAATATCATAATATAATAAGTTTTTAATAACTTTTAATTTTTGGGTCACAGTGGACTTTCTGTGGAAATGCCCATATAGGATATCATACGTCGGAAATTGTTTTTGTACAGATAAAATAAAAAAAAATGCGTGAAAGTTCATTGAAAATTAACGATATTAAAAACTTAATCGGTGAAGGCTACTTAAGACTACGACGGAGCCTTTTTTACGGGTTCGCCTTTTCATCTATATGCATGATAAAATGCTGTAAGGAATGTATCGTGCTTGAAGCTGTCCACTCAAAATTCCATTCTTAAACCTATAGAATTACTTCGGGATACTATTACAAGTAAAATCGATTCGAAAATTTAGACATTCTTTTGGAGGGTGTGCAGAAATCTTCCTCCATTATAATTATAGTAGATACCAAATGTTTGTAAGAAATTTTCCTGTAGATGGCAATCAATACTACAAAGTAGTGGTTCTTCTGCATAATACTAACCTGGTGGCTTTATATAAAAAATAAGAACATCAGGTTTTTAAATATTTTCTTCAGTTTTAATAGATTTTTTTTTCTGTAAACTATCAAAAACGTACCTGCGTAGGCTTTATATAGCTTAAATAAAGCTTAAATATAGTTTAAAAAAAAACAAAATTGAGGAGAATTGTTTAAGGTTTTTGTTTTTCTATAGCTATAATTTAAAAAAAATTCAACAGAACTTATTTTATTGATATCGATTTAAAAACATTTTATTAAAAATTGAAATTTTGTACATCGATGTTATTTACTACTTAGATGATATTTTTTCAGAAGAATTTTTCAAAAGGTCCTTAAATGAATTAAAAGGGCTTCGGGGCTTATGAAATGAAAAAGGGCTCAAAAAAAGCCCTGAAAGCCCCCAAATATCATCCCTGGTTAATGGCACATTCTGAACGCTGCGTGAGTTGGTTTACTTCGTGTCGACAAAAGAAAAACCAAATACCAAAGGCAACCACGCTAAAATAAAATTGTTTCAAAGGTACAGAAAATAGTGTTAACAATTGAAGTATTTTAAAATAACAACAATGAGTAAGGTATTCTGTGCAAATAAAAAACGAAATGGAATTACAAACTAATGTGTTTGAATACAAGAATAAGTTTGAACCAATTTTTCTTCTCTGAAGGAAGTGTTCAAGTGTGTTTGAAAAATCCGAAAAAAAATAAAAAAACTATAGAAACAAAATCTACTCACTGCACAAATGCAGCCTATAAAGGAAAAAAAGTAATGCTAACCATATACACAGAAAATAGCTCCTAACAATCATCATCTAATCCCAAACTCCGCTGTCGCTGCAGAAAGCGACGAAGAGACCATAGTTACATCCAAGAATGATAGAAAAGAAGATTAAGCCATGCGCAGGTTTTACCGTAAGGTGACGTCATTGGACCAAACAATAACATTTATCACTTTTTGCAAGAGTTGCCATCACTTTCTGCACAGAAATTATTTATAAATAACTTTTTACACTCTAAGGAAGCATTGAATTTTTAAAGTTTTCCAGATGAATATAATCATATTCTTCTTTTTCTATAACAATACCAATTATAACAATTGACTTTTATTTCATACATTAAAATGTTTTTATATTTTAAAAATAATATTTCTAAAAAAAATATTAAAAAATTGAATGAGAGATGGCAACCATGCTTTTTGGCAGTTCGCAAAACAACATTTCATCGGCTCTTAACAAAAAATATTGATTTCGCGTTTTATTAAAGAAAAAAGCCTTAAAAGCTTTTAAACTTTAAAACAATCAATTAAAAAAGAAAAAGTGAAGCAAATTGGTGTGATTAAGTGCAGATTTGCAATAAATTCGAAGCAAGCAAAAACCTAACAAAAAGCAGACAAAAAAGTAAACATGAGATGTGCAGTGGACAAATGTGCGCAAAGTAGCAGTAAAAAATCAAGTAAGAAGAACGACGAATAATTTTTTGTAATAGAAATAAAATGTGTTTATTGAAATTGTATAGATAACAAAAAAAAGGTACACTTTTTCCGTTTTCCAAAAGATGAGGAACAAAGAAAGCTTTGGGTAGCGTTTTGCAACCGACCAAGCACAGAAAAAGTACACCTTGGCAGAATTTGTTCGCAACATTTCAAGCGGGATGATTTCGAAAGAAACTTAAAATTCGAAATGGGTAAGTTAGCACTAAGTTTAGGTTTATGTTATTAACTTTTGAATTTTAAAAAGGCTTTAGCAATCGCTCTGCACCAAAATTTAAATCGACAGCAGTTCCATCAGTGGGCGCTACATCCAATGAAGTGCCAAGCAATAGTTGCATAGTTGATAGCAGCGCTTCTGTTACAGAAGATGTTGCAAATGATATTGAACAGCATGCTAGCGTCGACGAAAGCAATTCAAAGACAAATAATATTGTAGCAGATAGTCTTGAATTAATAAAAACTTTAGAAGCAAAAATGTTCGTATTGAAAAAAAGGAAAAATTCCAATTTATTAACATTATTTAATTATTTCTAGAGGTACATTGCAGAATGAAATTGTTTTGCTAAAAGCTCAGCAAAGTCAATCAGCGATTACTATTAAAAATTTATCAAGTCAAGTTCGGAACCTAACTTTAACGAATACGAACTTCGAAACTGCATTGGGAAGGCTATTTACTAAAGGGCAATTAAAAAAAATTAAAAACGGTGACAAAAAGCAAAATTTTATTGAAGAAGACATTGCTCAGTCCATTACTTTATACTCGACAAGCCCCAAGGCCTACAGGTTGCTAAGGAATAAGCATTTCCCCCTTCCTTCTGTGAGAACATTACAAAGATGGTCGCCAAAATTAGATGTGTCACCAGGTATTTTGGAGCCTGTTATTAAAATTCTGTCTGCAGCTAACCAAATGCCTGAAATACAAAAACTTTGTATTTTGAGTTTCGATGAAATGAAGGCAAAGAAAAAGTACTGCTACGATAAGCCAACGGACACAACACTAAAACCAGCAAACTATGTTCAGGTTGCTATGTTAAGAGGTAAGTAACTAATATCAAATTCGATTTTTTTTATAAATCACTGTTTTTTTATAAGGTTTAATTTCAAAATGGAAGCAACCGATATATTACGATTATGATTGCCAAATGACACAAACAATTTTATTTAATATTTTAAAGACAATGAAAGATTGTGGCTTCATAATTGTGGCAATTGTGTGTGATTTAGGCGGCGGAAATCGTAAACTTTTTAATGAACTTGGAGTTGACATAAACGAGCCATGGTACTTGTTTTACATAAATACATTTTGTTAGTTGTAATGAATTTCTTAAAATTTCAGGTTTTTGCATGATGACATGAAAGTTTTTGTGTTCAATGACGTGCCGCATTTAATAAAACTAACTCGAAACCATTTTATTGACAGTGGTTTCATTATTAATGGCAAAGAAGTTAAAAAAGATATAGTTTTAAATCTTTTGTCTCTTCAGACCTCTGATCTGAAGATTACTCACAAAATTTCAGCTAAGAACTTAAGTGTTGTTGGAGGCGAAAGACAGAAGGTGAAGTTGGCTACCAAACTTTTCTCTCACACCATAGCTCAATCCATAACGCGAGCTGCTAGCTTGGGGTTTTTGAAAGATAAAAATTGGAGCGAATGCAGTCAATTTTTTAAACTGGTAATAATAAGTAAAATTTAAATTAAAAAATTTTTAACATAATAACAAAATAATTTTTGTCATTTCAATTACAAGACAAATGACTGGTTTGACGTCATGAACACAAGGGTACCAAAACAAGATACGAGGGAGCGATGCCACGCATACGGTTTGGCTTTAGAAACTCAGGACAATATCCTTAACGAGATGTCGCAAATGATGTCAGAAATTCGGGTGATTGGAAAAAATACACTCCTTCCATTTCAAAAAGGTATAAAGGTAAATTTTTTAAAAATTTTGGCCCGTAATGAATAGCTTTTATTACAGGTATTATTCAATCTAATACAGCATTAAAAATGCTGTATAAGGACCTACAGACGCGATATAACCTTGATTATGTCTTGACGTATCGACTAAATCAAGACGTATTAGAAAACTTCTTCGGTATAATAAGGTCCAAAGGTGGACTTCACGACCACCCTGATCGCCAAGAGTTTAAATACAGGCTTCGATCATATATCTTGGGATATAACGAAGGTGTTCTAAGCTCCAGTGCAAATGTTGAGGTTGACCATACACCTGATTTGGAAGATGTACATAATTCTTTAACCGGTACAATTTATAATCGTATTTTAAAAGAACAATATTATCTTTTTTTATTTTTATTTAGGAACAATACTAAAATGTGTAAAGCCAAGCATGGAAGAAGAAGGGAAAGAAAATGACAATGAGTTAGATAACTTGCAGTACGATGGGTTGGAAAATTTGGCTGGCTACATCTGCCACAAATTGAAAAGCGAACATCCAGCTATTGCTTCCAATCCTTTAGTGGACAGTGGCTTTACATGGGTCAACCATTTAAGTGAAGGTGGTCTAAGCAAACCTTCCAACAGCTTAATAAAAACACTTCACTTGTGTGATGCAGTTTTTAATAAACTAAACGGGGATCAATTACTTCTGACGAATGATTATTTGAAAAAGCACTTAAACGAATCTCAAAAAATCGACGGCAATGAAAAAGTAAAAAAATTGATTTTTAAATGCCGCATGTTCTTCCGCATGAGAATTCTTAACACAGAAATTGCTGATAATACTTATAAAAGAAAGAGAAAATTTAATAAAATAACAACCTAAATTAAAATTTGTTTTATTTTTCTTTATAAATGAATGAATCAATTGAACAAAATACCAATATTATTAAAAATTGGCTTGTTTCTCTCTTAATAAAATGCTATTTAATTTTGATAAGGAAAAAAATGAAATTGTCCCACTGTCATGTTTACATACAATTTCCGTACAAATTATGAGTTTGACAACTGAAAATTATTAGCCAATAGGAACACTTTTTGCGTGACGTCATTGGACCGACATGCGCAGAAAGTTTCAATTTTGCTTGCGCATTGGCGTAATCTTGTATTCTATCATTCTTGGTTACATCTACGTCGAATGATTTCTCACAGTCATCGCCCGCACCCGGGTAACAGCAGCAACAACGACATAACACGACGGCACCCACAGTCATCGAGCGCAGCAGGAACAACGAATACAACAAAGTCGAACAGCCTCAAAAGCAGTACCCAAAACAACAACGACAAAGCAAATCACGAATACAAAAACCGGGCCATAAAAAAATATAAATATATTTATATTCGGGCCATAAAACTAATAATAATACTGGAACTCCTCTACCTCAACAACAATGGCTGCTGGAGCAAGAGCACACAACAACATTGTCAACACTTATAACCATCGCAACCGCAACTATAATTGCCACAGTAATAATTGCTGCAGCGTTCGTTACAGCTAGCGGTCCCCCATCAAACAACACCAACGCCCAAAAGCGTACCAGCGAACCCCCAGTAGCAGCAGCTACAGCTACCACAGCGGTCTGTAAGGAGCAGCCAGGTAAGCTTCTGTGTTAGCCAATATCCCAGTTGGGCTAAAAGTTTTTCTCACCTCAGCAGCAAAACCTACAGCCAGCGTCATTTTCAACGACAGCTAAACCACCCACAACAACAACAAGCAAGCAACAACAACAACATCATCACACGCAGGCTCTGCAACAACTCCATCGCTTACATCCACAAGCAATTCAAACAACAACAACCACAGGCGACAGGGACAAGCCAAGGAAAGGGAAAATAAAACACCAGGAATGAAACAAAGAAAACAACAAACGAAAAAAAAAAACCGGCCAAGTGGATACAGGTTTTTGGCACGATTTTGTATTTTTAAGAGTTATGTATGTATGTAGTCATGAATTATATATGGTAATATAGTTTATTGAGGGTAGATTGACAGGCTAAACTTTCGGCACACCACGGTAATTGCCTTCCCTTATAAACAATCGTTAGACTTTCAGTTGGGACTTACATGATAGATTAGACTAATACCGCAAAGAACTAGCATACATAAAGTCTACATGCCTGTCTATTACGCATAGTAAAAAAACAATACATTTTCTTTTATTCACAATAATTTGAAAAAAGAAAACTCTTATATCAATTGTATGTTGGCTTGTAAGAATAAATTATATACAAACAGGTATAAACAATTCGCGATATCGTTTGTTACCACAGACGAAAAAAAAAACAACGTACGTTCGATCGGTATTTCCTGCACTCAATTTTTAGTACGGTCTTAAGTTATTTCTAAAAAAAAAAAAAAAAAAAAGTGATAGCTCGGTGGTATTAAATTTTTTATTCTGGTTACATTAAACAAACAGCTGGGTTTTTATTTTTCTTAAAACCTCATTTAATAATGTTTACTGTGAAGCAAAGACTATTCTAAGAATGAAAGTCTGTAGAACTGAAAATTTTCCTATAGCTCCATATTATTTTAATCTACTGATTAGTTTTGGGGTAATAGCCCGGCGTTTAGATATAGTATCAACAGATACAATTTTTCTGTAATAAAGAATTTTGATTGTCATTGTATATACAAGATACATAGACACAAATTGGATTTTGATTAACCATTTGGCAATCGTTTATTAAAATAATTTTAATGTGACTAGATTAGATATATACAGCGACAAACGGTACTATTTTTTTTATCCACATTTGACACAATATACAAATGTCCAATAAAAATTATATTCACTCAATCATAATATCTTATTAGCAAGAAATAGGCTATATATACGTATACCTATATAGAAACATATAATAATAATAACAATAATTGAAAAAATGCATAACGCTGCAGCCACACGTGATAGTACTGGCATGCTAATAAAGAATATGTATTTACTTCGAAAATATTCCGAAATAATCAACAAATTTCGCTGCTGCCACACGTGATAGTAAATTTTCATTTGAAAAATGTCGTCAAAGCCAAGGGTTCGACCACTTTTTTATGCCGTTTGCTTTTATTCAGTGATGCTTTATATGCCAACACAGCACCAAACTTAAACGGGATAAAAATGGGGAACTAATTATGTTGTAAAATGTGTTTATCAATATTTTTCAAAATGAAATGCAACTTATTCATATGATATTTTATGTGTCAAATGAGGGCAATTAAAATAATTGCATATATTTCACTACAAGACATGAAAGAAAAGTGCATATTTAACGTTCGAATATTTTAGGGAGAAAATACAACACTGTTTTCTTACTTCGATTTCGCACTGGCTGTGGTTGTCGAAATTCACTGTCTCAGTAAAAGTTGTTGCCAGTGGACTGCCAGTGATGTCAAGGTGTGAGTGTATTAGTGAAAAGTGAGAGTGTATTGAGTTTTTCGAACTGTTACTGTCTTCGGACTGGCACGTGTGGCTAGGGGGTAAGATATAACATTTCCAAATTAATCGAAAAAAGAAAAACCGGTCATAAAATCTGAACCCTAATACACACTACACTACAACATAAAGCATAATATTTTCGAATAAATCGAAATTAAAAAAAAACAACGGTCATAAAATCTGAACGTTAATACACCCTACACAACAACATAAAGTATAATATTTTGAAATAAATCGAAATACAAAAAAACAACGGGCATAAAATCTGAACATTAATACACGCTACAGTACAACAAAAAGCATAATATTTTCAAATAAATCGAATACGAAAAAAAAACAACGGTCATAAAATCTGAACGTTAATACACCCTACACTACAACATAAAGCATAATATTTTCAAATAAATCGAAATACAAAAAAAACAACGGTCATAAAATCTGAACGTTATTACACCCTACACTACAACATAAAGCATAATATTTTTAAATAAATCGAAATAAAAAAAACAACGGGCATAAAATCTGAACATTAATACACACTACAGTACAACATAAAGCATAATATTTTCAACTAAATCGAAATACAAAAAAACAACGGTCATAAAATTGAACATTAATATACCCTACACTACAACATAAAGCATAATGTTTGCAAATACTTCTAAATACACAAAAAAAAACATTGATAAAATTTGAGCATTACTTACCCTATACTACAAAATAAAACATAACATTTAAAACTCCATTTACATACACTACAAAAAAAAAAACAAAAAAAATATAAACTTTCATAAAATCTAAGCAGTATCGAAACTACACTATACAAAGAAAAAAAAAATTTAAATGAAAACTTAAAAGAATACTAACATGAGCGACACTACAAATACTTAATTGAGGTTAGATTAAATAAAAACCCAAAGTTTCGCATGGACCGTATTAAATGTCCCTTTGTTTGTGACTTTTTTTTTTTTTTGTTTTTTCGTAAACTCCTATATAACAAACTCACTTGTACACATTTCTTTTCAATACCCCTATTATTAGCACTATTTAATTTTCCCGTTTATTAAAACGAAGCCTACTGGAGACAATAATAACTAGAGAAAAAAAAATTATTTTAATAATGTTAAACTAAGTATTTGTATTTATTTAAATCTTGATCGTGACAATGTTAATATAAGTAATCACAATATTTTGCTTATCCTAGCTACACTCTGTGTGAATTAGATACTATACAAATATAAGTAAAAAAGAAAAAAAAGGGGAAAAAAACATGAGGGAAATAAAAAGGTTCATAACGAATATAATTCCGATATTTTCTTTTTAAAATAACCACGAGATGATGGGTTAAGTAGACCCAAAGTGGTGGCATGGAACGAGGGATGGTGGAGGAAGTATACTTTTTGGTAAGGCATTAGGGGTGACCTAAAACCAGGCGAGATGGTTACCATGGCTGGTCTTTTGTGACCAGAAGGGGAGGGTTAGCCTAGGTCGATGAGATTACACCGACCATCGACCACAGGCGTAGACAGCGGTGGGCAACTTGAGGTTTTTGTGCGTGCTAGCGCAACTCGGTAAGATTTAGGGGGAGGGGGACTTTCACAGTGATTTAAGTCGTACTGTGGTTTTTTTCTTCTTGTCGTTTTTTTGAGTTTTTCTTTTGGTTTCCAGGCATTTGTGTTTTTCACCGCGGTAAATAAAAAAAAAATTGGTACGATTTTTTTATTATTCTTGTCGTTTCCGCCTGCCGACCAGGGCTGGCAAAGAACACCACCCCTCCGGCGAGCCTTAGCCGCGCAATACGCCAGCGTAACAGTGCTGCCAGCAGGACGGCAGGGATGCAGAGCAAAGGCTACCTTGCCACATGACTGCATTTCCACAGTGGTGGACGGGCCGAAACATGACATCACTTAATTAAATTGTACAGTTACGCATTAGTATAATTTTCCACAGTTATTTTCCTGTTGCAGTCACCTGAACATAAATAATTTTTATGTTGAATTGAATTTTATGTTAATTTGACAATTAAATTTTCAAATCAAAAAAGTAACAATTGAATTAAACAATACAAAAAATACAACAATAAATTTGACAATCGTACATAAAAATTGTCGACTTTTAAGAGAGAAAATTATTACTGCATTAATTAATTAATATTATTATTAATTGAATTAATAGAAAATTTTAACAAGGCAATTGTTAAATCTATTAAAAATCGTAATTGTTGAATTTCAACAATAGTTTTGGGAGAGTGTAGAAATTTTCAGATATTTGGGCCTATTCGGCACAATTTGTTATGAAAAAATTCTGTTATGATTACCCATATAAATTTTTGATTCGTATTCTGCAAACAATTTTTTTGTGTTCTTGAAAACTTGATTAGAACAATAAAAAAGTTTTTATAAATACCTGCAGTAGTTTTTTTTTAATTAGCCTTTAAAAACATGCCTCAACCCGGAACAGTCGCCTTAAAACACACACACATATTTATTGAATGTGTAATCTTACATTTGCCTCTTTTTTGAGCCATTCTTAAATAAATTCTTAAATAAACATCCATTTTTCCACCAAAATGTTTACTTTCTAAAAATTTGTTACGATAAAAGACAAAAATGTATCTGTTATTCTGTTGTCATTCATAACAGATTTCATAGCAGATTTTGCCATGCCGAATACCAATTTAAGATTTTGTAAAAGATTTTTTGACAGGTCGAAAAATCTGGTATGATTCATAACCATAAAATCTCATAAATTTTCGGGCTTTCAACTTTAAGCTCAAAAAACTTTACTTAAAATCAAAAATTTAAAAATCGGGCTATGGCGATCCCAAGAGTTTGGTCTTTAAATTAACCACAATTCCTTTTTTTTTTTAGATGACTCAGTATGGATTTATTTTTCCCATCGGAAATGTAATTTATTTTTTTTTGGACATCAATTTGCAACGCCCCGTTTGGCTTACATGTAGATGAGTTTTAAAAAACAATAATTTTTTTGTATTCTTGAATACTTGATTAAAATAAAAAAAAAAAATTTATAAATATCTGACGTAGTTTTTTATAGATTAGCCTTTAGATGTCGCCTTTAAAAACACGCCTCAACCCGGAACAGTCGCCTTAAAGGCAGGTTTTAAATAGAAGAAACCATCGAATCACTTTGATGGAGATACGCCTGAATAGCAAACCGAACTCGCTCTTCTCCGAGCGCAGTTTATCAAACACCTGAAATTAAATCATTCATAAGCAAATATGTACTCACAATATAAGCAATAAGCTTACCGTTTTCCACTTGTCACATGAATAGTACACACCACCAGTTGAATTAAGGTTACCAGCCATCTCTTGCCACAGCCCTTGCACTGATGCGTTGCAGTGTTTCCTCCTCGCCTAAAAAAAAATGTTAACTGATAAAATACAATTGATTATTTAAATGATTAACTTACTTCTTTCGCTCTGCATTGCGATTTATGTTTTTTCTTTTCTTATGTGCACTTTAAGAATAATTAGTGACAGCAATCAGCTGTTTCATAACAGAAGTAAACGGAATTGTAATAGATTTTTGTTTTCGAAGATTGATAACAGGATGCCATAAAATTTCGAAATCCTGAATACCAGTTTCAACAGATCTTTTATGGCCGACATCTTTTATGAATGATAACAGAAAATGCGTAACAGAATAACAGATTTCGCCAAATAGGCCCAATTGGGACAATCGAAAACAAAAATCTATTACAATTCCGTTAACTTCTGTTATGAAACAGCTGATTGCTGTCAATAATTATTCTTAACGTGCAAATAACTAAGAAAAAAACATAAATCGCAATGCAGAGCGAAAAAAGTTTTTTTCGAAAAAAATAGAGTTTTATTGCTATTATTTAGAAGAAACTCCAGTGCTGGCGAGGAGGAAACACTGCGACCCATCAGTGCAAGGGCTGTGGCAAGAGTTGGCTGGTAGCCTTAACTCAACTGGTGGTGTGTACTATCATGCGACAAGTGGAAAACGGTAAGGCAATTGTTTATATTGTGAGTACATATTTGCTTATGAATGATTTAATTTCAGGTGTTTGATAAACTGCGCTCGGAAAAAAACGAGTTCGGTTGGCTATTTAGACGTAACTCTATCAAAGTGTCTCGATGGTTTCTTCGATTTAAAACATGTCTTTAAGGCGACTGTTCCTGGTTGAGGCGTGTTTTTAAAGGCTAATTTATAAAAAACTACGGCAGATATTTATAAATTTTTTTTATTATTTTAATGTAGTATTCAAGAATACAAAAAAATTATTTTTTTAAATTCATGTACATGTAAGCCCACAGGAGGCGTTGCAAATTGATGTAAAAAAAAAATTACAATTTCGCTGGGACAAATAAGTCCATACTGAGTCATCTAAAAAAAAAAAGGATTGTGGTTAATTTAAAGACCAAACATATTTTGCCATGCCGAATACCAATTTAAGATTTTGTAAAAGATTTTTTTGATGGGAAATCATAAGGCACTGTTTACACATCATTCAAATTGAAGGATCATTCAAAATTTGTTGTTGTTTTCCCAGCGAAAAAAAAGATGAACTCTCTGCGAGAGCGGAAATGAACTTTTTACACTTCATCGCATCAATCAAAATTTTGATGGAGCTCAAGACCTGCATCAATCAATCACAGGGTTGCATGATCAACTTTTCTGGTACTTACAACAACACTTTTAGTCAGCATCGGCCATTCAATCAAAAAATCACTTGTGAACAGCTATTCAATCAAATATCTCGAAGAGAGTAAAAGAGAACAAAAAATGCGATATTCTTCATTCAATTTGAATGACGTATAAACTCAGCCTAACAGAACAACAGAATTTTTTCATAACAGATTGTGCCGAATAGGCCCAAATTACTTCCACGTGTGGACACAGGGATACATCGAGTGGAAAATTGTCGATGCATCGAAGCAAAACATCGATATTTTCGATTCGTCGATGATTTTCCGACATCCCTAGTGTTGATGGATGCAGGGTTAGTGAGAATCAAAGATAACAAGATAGGAAACAAGGTTGCTTTATAAGGTTGTCGCAGGGCTGATCGCACTCTCTTCTCAGTACCCATAATTGTCAAAACCAGCCAATTTTGCAAATGACTACGAAAGAAGAACGGATGATAATAGAGAGCACTTGTAGATTTTCTATGAGCTGTCAACTTCGATTTGACAATTATGGGTACTCGCTCTCTCCCTTGCGACAACCTTATAAATCAACCTTGATAGGAAACTTAAAAAACATAGCCTCAAAGAAGGTTTGCATGTATTTGTGAACCGAAAAATGCAACCCTGAACGCCACTCTTGTTCTTCATCGGCCACAAACTCTAAAAGAATCACTTTGCAACCCCTTAAAATAATGCATATCAACTATTTTTTTATTGCATAAATATTTAAGTTGGGTTGGAAGTACCCGTTTGCAACCTAAACTGATTATTGCATCCCCTTTTTTTGGTTAATATATGCTTTCAAAGTTTGCCAATTTCTTCAGTTGTTTTATTTGTCAATATTTTTGAAAAATTTAATATTTCACAAACCCCGTTAGTTTACACAAACCCCCGCTATTCAAGGTGAGATAAGAAAAAAGAAATCTCTTCTTCTTTTTCTGCTGAAACTACGTTTTCAAACAAGTAAAATAGTGCATGGATTGAGTACATTAATGTTTTAGTCTTTTAGTTGTGTTACAGGAATCTGTTTAACACCCAAATAATTACATCCATGCTCTTATTTTACTTTTTATCTCCAAACAAAGTTTGGATATTTTCACATAAATTGATTTTTATTTTCACCACTACCGATTTGTGAAGGTTTCATGCCATCTGAGTTGCCAACTCTGATTGTTTTCTTAAGAATTCTCTTGGATAGCATAAATATTGCGCTGGTACGAAATGGCATATGTTTATCTCTAACCTTTATAAAATTGCATTGATCATGTATTTGCGTAAAATATTAAGTTGGATTTAATGGAACTACTTAAAACTGTAAATATTATTTCTACTTTAAAATGCATATTTAGAGGAAGTAGAAGCAGGGTTCGTATTGGCTCTCATAAAGTTTCATGAATATGAGGCAATTTTTAGTTAAAAAAAACCTGCTTATATTCGATTTCGTGAAGAGCTGACTACATTCTTTTGTTCATGAACTGTAGAAGTAACCGCATAATCACAGAATGCTTTGGTATTGTATTTGTATTGCCACGCTGCTTAACATACATACACACAAAAAATTTAAGACATTTCGATGCCTTGAAGTGAGGGTTAGGAAAAACTCTCAAGTGAAGAGCATGATTACACTCCTCCTCATCAATATTATTCAATTCGCGAACGGCTCACTTTGCTTTCTTTATTCGTGAAGAAAAAAAACATGAACGCTCTTTCATTATATGTTGATTCATTTCACTTTAACAGTTTTCATTCAAAAATTGCGCTCCTCAAAAAAACTGACTTGAAGAGCGCTCTCTGCATTTCGTTCATTTAATGTTTCTCGTTCGCAAGTTTTGGCAATTCCAAATTCAATTTATTACAATTTTTGCACTAGCTCAAAAAATGTCATAAATTGAAAAAAAATTAACAAAAAAGATTTATAGCTCTGGTCTAATGTATGACCAGGTACTTTTTTTTATAATATTTTCACCACCAATATTTCTTCTCAACGTCCCCACCTTTCTCTGTCGCATTCTTGGGGTCCTCCTACAAAAACACAAAAGAGATAAATGTCGAAAATGGCTTATATCGTCCGTAACTGAACCCCTAGACTGGTCAAATGTTATAGCTGGTCCTATTATTTTTTGGTCCACAATATTTCTTTTGAACATACCTACCCCCTATCTGCCACCCATTATGTGCTTATAGATCAACTTAAATTTTGCACCAAATAAAAACAAGTGGTTTAAAAATTCACGAGCGATAATAAATCCAGCACATCGCACATAGGGGCCGCTTGTATGGGAGGCTTCGCCAAATTGATTTTTTTTAAAAAAAAGGATATTTTAAAAAAATTTTGCTGCATTTGTAATAAAGAGGATATTACTAAACGGATCAGATTTTCCGTTTAGTAAATACAGTGGTTGCATCTTACCCCCTTTTGGATATTTGAAGTCTATTTTTATGCAGTGCAAAAATTAAGCCACTTCAAAAGTATCTATTTTTAGTTTAGGAATGTGCTATTGGAAAAAGGGTATACTTTTCGTAAAAAATACAGTTTTATCATTATTTTAAATTTTTTTTATATAGATTTTACATTTCTGCTTGGTTTTTAGACGTACAAAATCAAGACGACTTTTAAATTTCCTAAAAAAAATTTTAAAGCAATTTTTTTTTAATTTGTGCAAAGCGCAAGCATAGTTTTTATATGATTAGTTAAATATTGTTTATTGTGTAGTGGTGTCAAGGTACCACTTGAAAACAACATAAGAATTTGAAATTAATTTTTTTCACATAACTTACTTACTTTACTTACTTAGGTGGCCGTGACAACCCGTGTCCGGATTTCGACCGACCTCATCAGCTCTCGCCAGGCGCCTCTGCTTTGCGCGCGCCTTCTCCAATCGGATACACCAAGTGCGGTTAGGGCTTCCTCAGCCTGGTCCATCCATCGGAGGCATGGTCTCCCTCGTCGTCGTTGACCAGCGACCCTCGCTTCGAGCACCTTTTTCGCTGGAGCTTCGTCGTCCATACGATGGACATGACCCAGCCAGCGTAGTCGCTGCACAGTTATACGCCGAACTACGTCAATGTCTCCGTAGAGCTCATACAGCTCGTGGTTCATTCGGATGCGATAGTCATCGCCGACTCGAACAGGACCGAAGATTTTGCGAAGAACTTTTCTCTCGAACACCCCCAGAGCGGCTGCGTCAGTTTGCGAAACTACCCATGCCTCAGCGCCATAAAGCAGCACAGGTAGAACGAGCGTCTTGTAGAGTGTTAGTTTTGTCGATCGAGAGAGGGCTCTGGAACTTAGTTGCTTACTGAGCCCGTAGTAGCACCTATTAGCAATTACTGTTCTTCGCTTTATCTCCAGGCTGATTTCGTTGTTGGTATTAACGGCTGTGCCAAGGTAAACGAACTCCTTGACTACTTCAAAGTTATAGCTGCCGGATGAAATGTGGGAGTCTAAACGCCGAGCTCCCTTGTTTGTAGACAGCATATACTTTGTTTTACCCTCATTTATCGTCAAACCCACTTTGGCTGATTCTTTTTCGATAGCGGCGAAAGCAGCGGTAACATCTCTCTTGGTTCTGCCAACAATATCAATATCATCAGCGTAAGCAAGGAGCTGGACACCTTTATAGAAAATGGTGCCATTACGATGCACACCGGCCTTTCGTACGATCCCCTCCATGATGATGTTGAAGAGATCGCAAGACAGTGGATCGCCTTGCCTGAAACCTCTTTCGGTATTGAAGGTTTCGGAGAGGTCATTTCCTACCTTGACGGAGCTGCGTGTGTTGCTCAACGTCATTCTGCAAAGTCTAATCAACTTTGCAGGTATACCGAACTCAGACATTGTTGCGTATAGGCAATCCCTTCTCGGGCTATCGAACGCAGCTTTAAAGTCGACAAAGAGATGGTGTGTGTCAATTTGATTTTCGTGGGTTTTCTCCAGGATTTGTCGTAGCGTGAAAATCTGGTCTATGGTAGACTTACCAGGTCGAAAGCCACACTGATAAGGTCCAATCAGTGTTTTTGTAATTGGCTTTAATCTTTCACACAGTACGCTTGAGAGAACCTTATATGCGATGGAAATAAGACTGATACCTCTATAACTTGCGCAGATTGTAGGGTCTCCTTTCTTAAGTATAGGGCACAGAACACTGAGGTTCCAATCGTCGGGCATGCTTTCTGCTAGCCATATTTTGCTGATGAGCTGATGCATGCGCCTTATCAATTCATCGCCGCCGGTTTTAAACAATTCAGCTGACAGGCCGTCAGCACCCGCTGCTTTATTGTTTTTGAGTCGTTGGATAGCAACTCGAACCTCTTCATGGCTAGGTGGTGATACTTCCACTCCGTCATCGTCGATTGGTGGCACTGCACTGTGCTCTCGATGGGCGGCATTGGTGGAATCGTCGCCATTAAGTAAATTGGAGAAGTGCTGTCTCCACAATCTAAGCACACACTGTGTATCCGTATTCAGATCTCCATTTTCGTCTCTACAAGTGGATGCTCCGGGCTTGAAACCTTGGGTTAGACGCTTAACCTGTTGATAGAATTTTCGTGCATCCTTCTTGCCCTGGTATACCTCTAGTTCCTCACGCTCACGCTTTTCCTGCTCTCTTTTCTTGCGTCTGAAAAGGCGCCTCTCTTCCTTCCTCTTTTCGCGGTAGTTTTCTCGCACGGCTCGCGTTGCAGCTGACTGCAGCGTTTTTCTATAAGCGGCGTTTTTTACTGCAGTCGCAATGCGACACTCCTGATCATACCATTGGTTCCGAGGTTGCGGGCGCCGGAAACCAATGACTTCTTCAGCGGCAGCGCGCATGGAGTGGGATATATGCGCCCAAAGTCCGCCGGCGTCGTCGAGTCCAGAGGTTGGTCGGTTGAGCTTAACCGAGAGTTGAGCGGAGTAGGCTTCGGCAGTCCGTTGTAATTGCAGCTTAGCGACATCTAGCTTTCGTTGCATTCCTGTGCGTATGTTCTTGGCATTGCATAATCGCATGCGGATCTTGGCTGCAACAAGATAATGGTCGGAGTCAATGTTGACCCCCCGAAATGTACGCACATCTAGAACACTAGAGGCATGCCTTCCGTCGATTACAACATGATCAATTTGGTTTCGCGTTTTTTGATCCGGGGACAGCCAGGTGGCCTTGTGGATGTCGAGGTGCTTAAATCTGGTGCTACTAACTACCATGTTTCGTGCCGCGGCGAAGTCGATCAGTCTTAGACCGTTGTTTGTGGAGGTCTCGTGAAGACTGAACTGACCGACAGTGGGGCCAAAGATGCCTTCCCTTCCGACTTTCGCATTAAAATCGCCGAGGACTATTTTCACGTCATGGACCGGAAGGTGGTCATATACGTCCTCAAGACTAGCGTAGAAAGCGTCCTTGACGGCTTCGTCCTTTTCCTCCGTCGGGGCGTGCGCGCAAATAAGGCTTATGTAGAAAAATTTTGCCTTGATGCGGATCGTGGCCAATCTTTCGTTCACAGGTGTGAACCGGGAAACAAGGTGGCGTAGTTTCCGGCTAACGACGAATCCACATCCGAATTCGCGCTTCTCCGCATGGCAGCTGTAGTAGATATCGCAGTGTGCTTGTTTAGAGCAGCCTTGCCCTTTCCATCGCATTTCCTGGATGGCGGTGATGTCAGATTGTATTGTTTTGAGGGCTTCCGCCAGTTGAAAACTGCTTCAAAATAAAAAATAGTAAAGCTCATCTGAAAAATATAAAAGTTTTTAAATTATAATGTGAGAAAAAAAATGTTAAGAAACTATTAAAAATAAAAATGGAAATATTAGCGACATAGTTTAAACTTAATTTAGGCAAAAAAGAAACACATCCATGATAGTTTAAGTCAACTTGACTTATACGAATGCTAAAATATCTAGTTAAACCGAGCTTAAACGTCCAATTTTGGTGAGATAAGCTCTGTTTAATTTAACTTAAGTTTAAACTCGAACTTAAAAACTGGCCCCAAGTATTTTATTGTATAATTTTCAGGTGAAATATAACTGCAATTTCCAACATTACGTAGTTCGTTTCTGAATTTTACGGGAATAACTGTTACATATATAAATATATTTCGAACACTATTTTGTCTCATAGAGAATTAGAACATATGAGCAATAATGAATATATACTTGGGCAAGTAATAACAAAATATTTTTTTCTACGTGATTTTATAATTTTCAGCATGATTTTTGACGTCCCGTAGACCCAATTGATCTTCTGGTTGAGGATTAATAAAAGATATCCAAAATTATAATTTAGTGGCTAAACAGACCGCTATAACACCTTATTGATATCTTAAGTTGTTTTTTTTCATATAAAAAGCTAGCCTGAAAAAAGTGAAATTGGCAACTCTACTACTGACAATGAAATGGAAAAAAAATTTATTTCATTCATAAATTTGAACAGCTGATATTTTTAGCCCGAACCTTCCATGTAAAAGTTGTTTACTTTTTGGAAGAAAATAATGTGTTTTTTATGTATAAAAGTACATTTAACATGAAGCTACAGTACAACAATAAATATATTTAGCCTATTTGATAATAATTAATGCACTTTACAGATAACTCTTAAGTAGCATAATTAGCAACTGACATATTCACCTCACTATTTTTGCAAATTGACAGTTGAGCAAAAACAAGGTCAGATGAGTGTTAAGAAATTCGTGGTGAACGAATTTACCGTGTACGTGTGTTTTACTTTAGGTGAACAAGGATTCCCCACAGAAGTTTCCTATCTTGTTATCTTTGGTGAGAATTAAGCAATGCAGAAATTCCATGTAAATAAATCAACTTTACCAAAAGGATTAGAAAATCAGGAAACCAATATTATTAATTTCACATTTTTGGACCATAAACCTGAGTTTGATAATTATCTACTTGGACAAAATAAGTATGATTTCCTGATCGAAGATAAATCGGATTTTTGGAAATTTGTTAACAAATATGAGAGCATGCTACGAAATGTTGGGCAACCAATACTCAGCTATCCCCTTGATAATGAAGATATACAACTTCGTCAACCATTCCACAAACGAAAATTTATTCCACTACAGCTCAGCGCAGAACTTACTAAAATACATCCCGCTTCACAAAGCATTAATAAACAGAACAAGTTTGCTTTAAAAATCCAACAGTTCCAAGATATTGTTCTTATATATTTGGACTTTAAACAGAAGGAGAAATTCGGAAAGATAAAGAAGCTGAGACAAGCACAAAAGTCACTACCCATTGCACGTTTCAAAAAAGAGATACGGGTGAGCTTGGAACAATCACAGGTGTTAATTGTTGCTGGTGACACCGGATGTGGCAAATCAACACAGATTCCACAATTCTTGCATGAATTTGGTTACAGAAGCATTGGTAAAGCTAAATTATATATATGGCTTGGTTTATATAAATTGTAAAAATTTAGTTTTTTAAAGCTTGCACGCAACCAAGGCGTTTAGCATGTGTGTCATTATCAAAGCGTGTTGCTCATGAAATGCTCGATGATTATGGTAATAAAGTAGGGTTTCAAATACGGTTCGAGAAAAATAAAACTGCGGTAACTAATATTGTTTTCGTAACTGAAGGTCTGCTGTTACGCCAGGTAAGGAACAAAAGTTAAATAAAAGCTTATAAAAACTAATATACGATTCATTTCCATAACTCTTTTTAACTCGTAGCTTGACGGCGACTCAAATCTAGACCAATATGATGTACTCATACTCGACGAGATTCATGAACGAAATTTATTTGGAGACTTTCTTCTTGGCGTAACAAAGTGTCTGCTTTGTGCCAATACGGATTTAAAAGTAATCTTAATGTCCGCAACAATAAATGTTGAATTATTCCATTCGTACTTCAAAAATTATGGAGCAAAGTTAATTGAAGTTCCAGGTCGTTTGCATCCAATAAAAACCATATTTATGCCACCACCTATGATTGAACTAAAGAGTGTCAAAAAGGAACGTACAAGTGGAAGGTTAGATCCTGCTCCGTTCGTACAGGTTTTAAATCTTATTGATCAAAAGTATCCATGTCAGTCACTATTATCTATGTTTCCATTATTTTATTAACAGTTTTTTTCGGTAAATTGTAGTAACAGAACGTGGTGATGTATTAATATTTGTTAGTGGCGTCAATGAAATAACTAGCGTTTGTGATGCCATAAAGGAATATGCTGAACAAAATCCTCATTGGATTTTACTTCCACTTCATAGCGGGTTAGCTTTAGCAGAACAGGATAAGGTAAGACCCAAGAGGGGTAAGAAAAAACAATGAATTTTTTTTTATTTTAATTGATTAGAGAATGAACAATATTTCTTACAGACTAGAATAAACAAAACCTTATTACAAACCTTATTATTGTGGCGGCCGTGGCGTAGTGGGTATAGTGTGTGACTCTTACGCCAGAGAACCCAGGTTTGAATCCTCCATCCGACACAGAAAGTTTTTTCAATTGAATTAATTTTTCTGTTCGGCCGTCACCTCTCTGCAGACAATGGCCAACCTCAGAGAGTACAAACTGCCATGAAAAGCTTCTTGAGAACATAAGCCGTTCGGAGTCGGCGTAAAACATGTAGGTCCAGTTCTCGATCATTTGTGTGCAAACATTTCACATTACACACAACACAATTGATCATAAGAAGCTCGTTCAAAGTCCTTTTTCAAGGGCTGAAATGGCCATTTCGTTTTTTTTTTTTATTACAAACTAGTATTTACAGTACAGTAAGCTGATGTGATACAAGAGCACTGACTCTCTGTGGTTTCTGTAATTCCCTAATGTTGTACTTCAGATTCAGTGCCCTGACATAGGTTGGGGCAGCATAAAGAAGTTGGGAGTGTACTACGCTGTTTATTAGTTTTCTTGTCTGCGGCTTTGGGCCGCTACAGTTTGGCATTATTCTGGCTAATGATGTCGCTGTTTTCAAGGCTTTATCACGAATGTTCAGTACATATATTTGAAGCTAAGATTATTATCCAATTGTACGCCCAAGTAGCATAGGCTCCGTTTGAAGGGTATCTCACTATCTTGTAGTCGTATCCTCGGTATTATTATTATTATTATTATTATTATTATTATTATTTTTATTATTATTATTATTATTATTATTATTATTATTATTATTATTATTTATTTTAATGCTAAGCACATATGGCTTTATAGTAATTAATATTCGACAAAATAAATATGATACAATTAATTTATGTACAATTAAATTTTATAAAAATGAAAATTGTCAGGATTCCAGGTATATACAGATGCAATCCGGGTAGCTTCTTAGTAGTAAATAGAAGAATTGATTAGAGCGGTGCTCCCATATGCCAGGCTAGACGGACGAGGTCGAGCTCATACATGTGCTAGGCAAGACAGGCGAGGTCTTGCTCTGAATAATCAAAATATATCTATAGCGTGTATATCTATATAAATATGGATTAGAGCACAGCTCACACATGCAAAGCTAGTCGTACGACGTCAAACCGGCATATGCAAGGCGAGATGGACGTGATCTCGCTCTGGATAATCATATTTAACTACACAGCTAGATTCCTAGATTAGAAGAGATCCTTGGAAAGCATGATCCAGATTAATGGCGGTACTGTAGATAATCTAAAATATTAAATTTATTTGAGTAAACGGATTCATTTAAAGAAATTGCATCTGAAACAAAATTAAAGTCCCCACAAGCGCTTCTGAGTGGTTCGTTTTGCAAGTAATTAGTTCTACAAAAGTTCATGTAAAGTAACTCAAAAGATCTTCTAGGTCGGAGAGGAATATTAAAGTAAATTTTGCTCAGTAAGTATTGACTGTCTACGTATCCATGTAAAAGTTTGAAAATCCAAGTAGCATTTAGCATAGTTCTCCGATTATTTAAAGTAGGAAGATTTAAAAGTTGCAGACGATATTCATAAGGTGGTAGGTTATAGTTGAAATTGCAGTAAAGATGGCTTAAGCAGAACAAAAGGAACTTTTTCTGAATTGATTCTATGTCGTCAATGTAACAACTGAGGGCACCAAACAATTGAAGCATACTCTAAAATAGGTCGCACTAGAGAGGTGAATAAGGTTTTTGTTATATAGGGATCATTAAACTCTTTTGCCCATCGTTTAATAAAACCTAAAGTACTATTTGCTCGATTTATAATTTTATTAATATGAATATGAAAGCGAAGTTTAGTATCCATAGTTACTCCAAGATCATGAAAGAGATCTAAGGACTCTAATGTATGGTCACAAATTTTATAAATACATGTGACAGGAGATTTTCGAGTGAAAGTCATATGCTTGCATTTCTTCATGTTAAGATTCATACGATTCACGTTGCACCAGCTATAAAGATGGTCTATGTCAGCTTGCAAGAGAACGGCATCATTAGCAATTTTAAAAAGGAAGAAATAGTTTCACGTCATCTGCGTACATTAAAATACTCGAATGCTTTATGACAGATGGCAAATCATTTATAAACAGTAAAAAAAGAAGAGGCCCGAGGTGGCTTCCTTGAGGTACACCAGAAGTAACAGGAAACTCATGAGATTTTACAAGTTTAAAAAGAACACGTTAAACACGCTATTGCATAAATAAGATTCAATCCATCTTACAAGTGTTGTGGGAAATCCAGCAAGAGATAGCTTTAAGACTAAGAGCTTATGATTAACAACATCAAAAGCTTTACTAAAATCTGTGTATATAACATCAGTCTGTAAACCTTTTCCAAAATTCTCAATGGTTTTGGAAGTAAATTCAAGTAGGTTTGTAACCGTAGATTTTCCTGAAACAAATCCATGTTGGAGTGGAGACAATATAGATTTAACACTATGTGATAATTGTGAAGTAATGATTGCCTCGAAAAGCTTCGGCAAAGCGCTTAATTTTGCAATTCCACGATAGTTTTCGATTAAAGACCTGTTACCAGACTTATGCAACGGAATAATAAAAGACGACTTCCAGGCAACTGGAAAATAGCAAGATTTTAATGAAGACGAAAAAAGCAAAGTGATTGGAGTTACTAATTCATCACAGCAATATTTTAGTATACATAACGGTATATTGTCGGGACCACTTTTATATGACGTTTTAAGAGCTTTTAAGTATGATAAAACCGTGTTAGTATCAATTATTAGGAGACAAATATCCCCAGATTGAACACTGAATGGATAGATTAGATTATCATAGGATGAAGTTGAATAGGTCGCTTTGAAAAAGTCAGCGAAAAGATTACAAATGATATTCTCGCTATCTGATTCAACAGTTTTATATTTCATAAAAGAAGGATATGAATCAATCTTGCGTTTTGTGTTGACAAAGTCCCAGAATGATTTAGCATCAGATTTGATGTTTAATTTTACCTTCATTAAATAAATATCGTAAGATTGCTTGCATAATTGACGATACTTGTACTTAATTGAGGTATAAGAACCAAAATCTGTAATGCTATGAGTTTTTTGAAATTTTTTATAATGCATGGATTTTAATATCATGTGTTTGATCGGGCTTTTTTGGTCTTATTATTTTTCAAATGCAAATAAAAAAACAATTTTTATTTCATTTTTTCCTCCGACGTTTCGCTGGTTCTTTTCCAGCATCTTCAGGGATGAATTTATTGAATCTTAAATAAATATAAATATACATATATGTAATTTAATAATTTTTAAACTTATGACAACATTTCTTAAACTTACTGTTTTCCTTTTTACATTTAAAATAAATATGGCTGGTACTTTTGACGGCACAAACACAAACTTATTAATTAAATACAAAATATCACAGAAAAATTTAAATCGTCAAGTCGTTAAAAAATATTGCACTACTGAAACTTAAATTGCTACTGTGTAAATATAATTAATATTGTCTTTGTCTTCTTTTGTGTTCATTGTTGTCCTTAGTTTTTGTTGTATTCTTAAGTTCTCTAGTGTGTACCTTTTGTTCGTTTTTTTCTCTTTGTCTTGTATTTTAATGTTGTCAAAGTCAGCTGTGTGGCCCGATTCCAGTATGTGCTGCGCTAGCCCAGTTGATGCTTTTTCTTTTCTGATGTCCGCTTTATGTTCCCCCATTCTTATTCTAAGTGATCTCTTTGTGGTTCCTATGTATACCAATTCGCATTTGTCATCATTTTTCCCTTTGCAGCTGATCTCGTATACATGGATTTTAAATTTCTTAATTTTCTCAGTTCTTCAGTAAACCATACAGGACCAGATGCTAAACGGGCTTTTCTCTGTGGTACTGATGATAGAAAACAATCATTGAGAGTTCTATTAAAAGCAGAGACAGCCGAATCAAGGTTTTCTGGCGATGTTTGTGTATTAACGATATTTAGTACGGATGTCCAGTTAATATTAGATATATTGTTTTTTAACAAAACATAATTGGTTCTTTTAAAATTTAACTCAGCAGGAGGTTGAGCAATACGATTCTTTACAGATTGTTTAGGAAAATTAAGAGCAATTTCTAAAGTTGGATGGTACGGATCTTCAGGGAGCACGAGTGGATCTGTCCTTGAAACTGAAATAATATTGCTGTCGTCAAAATATAAAAGATCTAACAAACGGCTATTCTTGATAAAGTGGCTGTTTAATTGAAAAAGTCCTTGACTTGAAAGCTCATTTAAAAATGAATTAGCAGATGAGCATTCAGACGAAGGCAATAATATTGCAGGGTTTTCGGTGCAGCAGTTCCAAGCGACACTTGGAAGATTAAAGTCACCCGTTATTAGAATGTGATCATGAGGCTGAAGTTTTGAACACACTTTATTTATCGAGACCAAATGTTTCAAATATACCTCTACGTTGGAAACAGGAGGAATATATGAACAAGTTACATAAAGATTGAACGCACCATGCTTTACAAGAACGCAACAAAATTCAATATCGGATCCCTCAGGAATTATTATTTCTGGTGAGAAATAAGAAGATTTAACGGCAATTAAAACTCCTCCGCCATTAAAAGAATTACCAGCAATAGCGTTTCTATCTTTACGGCAAATATTGAAATTATTAGATAGAATTTCAGTATTTAGGGTGTTAGGCAAAAAGTAGGTTGTGGCTTAAAATATGTAAATATTTTAACTTTGTATTCAAACCTCGAACGTTTTGGTATAAGATGAATGCAAGGCAACAATCTAGTTTTTTTGTTTAGTAGTGCGAACGGGTAAAGAAGCCAGTGTAGTTTTAGGTTGTGATCTAGGAATATATTCGTGGATCAACGTATTTTCAGGCCAAAAACCTTGATCTAATACCGTATTAAAGAGATCCCCAGGCAAATTTATTTTAAAAGAAGATACAGTGCGCTCATATGAAAACTTGAATCTGTAAACCGGAATATTCCTGTTAACAAGATTCAATTTAGAGTTTATATGATATAAAACATCTTCTTCGGATGTATCAAGAGCAAAACGATACACAAATATAGATTTAGAAGGCTGGACAACCACAAGTTCTTTGCAAGACGGCAGATTAATACTTTTTTTCAATATTTGTTTTGGCATAGCACCAGTTAAAACCGAGCTCATAACGGAAGTTGAAGGAATAGTATTAGTAGCAGTACAGGCTTCAGCATAAGTTTTTTTTTTACCAGAATTACCCGGAGAATCATCACTTACGACTATAGTTGGTACTACCTCAGAAGACTCAACCGGATGTAAATTCAGATCAGCTGATGCAGCCTCATTAGTAGGGGCAATATATTCAGCATTTTGATCTTTATTTACAGAGTCAGTACAGGAAGGAGAGTTCAAAACTGGTGAAAGTGAAATTAAATTTATATTATTATTAACAGACGGAGGCAGGGATATAGCACCAGGCTTAACAGATTTAGCAGAACTTCGAAGATTCATGGGTGGTCGTTTAGGCTTATGGGAAACAGAAGCTTCATCCATGATTTTAAACTTTTTAAACAATTCTTCAAAATCAGCCAATCTAGCTTGAGCCACCACCAAGTCCATAGACACCTCTAAAAAGCCTCTTCGAGATTGCCTTATAAGCTTTAAAATATCTACATCAGTAGATCTACAGTCTGTACAAGACCAACGAAGTCCTTTACTTTCATTGAGTGCATCAAAAATTCTCGCATTCAATGCTGCACACTTTACGTGAAAAAAAGCATCACACAACCAGCAATTAACCAGCTGGTCAGATTCACCTTTTACAGTGCAGTTGCGAAAATTGCAGTTCATTTTTAATAAAACTAATAAAATTACAAAAGTGTAACAAAAACTGCAAACAAAAGTACTATGGCAACTCTATTTTAGTGACAGTTTGAGAATTAAACAACTTATTTGTCAAACAGTTTGAGAAGCACCAGCGACAAGATAGCAAGCTAGCGTCAAGATGCAACTGAAATTAAAAACAAATTTTCAATCTTGCTTCAACAAGCTAAACATAAAGTTGTTGTTGCTAGATAATAAGCAAACTGAAATAAAAAGAAATGTATATATATGTATATATAGTATGAATGCAAATATTTTTAAAAGGATTTTCCAGCTTTTTTAGCGATGAAAATCAGGAACAATAAAGATGAATATCCTCAGCAATCCTTAGCAGACCAACTCGAATTATTTTTAGCATAATAATTTCACGAAAATTAACAAATTTTAATTTATTTCTGGAGCACGAATAAAAAATACAACTTAGGAAAAGAGTGTTGCCAGTTGCCAGTGCAGTATTTTATAGACCCTGCGATCTGTCACTAAAATTGCTTTCGTTTTTGGCACAGCAAGTTGTAGGCCGTTTCTCAGCAGCCATCTGTTACAACGGCATAGGCTATCATTAGCAACTATCTCGATCAATTCGGCAGTTTGCTTGTTTACAACAAGAGCAATATCATCCGCATAACCTACTAGTTTTGCGCCTTCTTGTAGGATCAGATTCAATAGACCATCGTACATTATATTCCATAGAAATGGTCCTAATACCTGAGGCCCTGAGCCCTGAGGAACTCCGGCTGTTATTCGGTATTCTTTTCTACCATTATCCGTCTCATACAGAAGGATTCTATTATCGAGGTAGTCTGCTACTAGGTTGTAGAGAGAGCTGTGTACACCCTTGTTCCTAAATGCTTGCAGTACCACTTTCCACTTCACTGTGTTGAAAGCGTTTTTTACGTCCAGTGTTATTAATGCGCAGTATTCTCCTGTTGCTTTGGCTTGCATCGCTTTTTTGTAGACTTCGCTTATGGCATCTACCGTACTTTTCCCTTTGCGAAAACCATGTTGCATATGGGATAGGCCTCCAAGGTTCTCTATTTGTTCTTCTAAACGTTTTAGAATTACGCGCTCTAAGAGTTTTCCTAGAGAGTCCAGCATGCAGAGTGGTCTGTAAGTACTAGGCTCATTTAGTGGTTTATTTCCCTTCCTTAATAAAACTAACTTCTGTATCTTCCATTTAGCAGGGAAGATCACTAGACATGAGTTGAAAACTTCAAGTAAGAACTCCGGCCATATATCAGATACCTTTTTTATGACCTCGTTTGGTATGCCGTCTGGTCCTGGGCTCTTTCCCATGCTTAGTTTATTACATGCATGTTTAATGTCATCTACGTTCAAAGGAGTGATTTCGTTGACTTGTAGCTTTGGTACATTTGTTAGTCCATCTTCATCAAAAGGAAATAATGTTTCCACTATGGTTTTGCCCATCCTGATTCTGTGATGCCGGGTATAGGTTTAATCCCGCCCAGCTTTTTCATCACAATCTTGTATGGTTTCTCCCATGGATCAATATCTATTTCATTACATAGCTCTGTCCAGCATCTTTTCTTACTATCTTTTATGGCTCTTCTTAAGGATTTACGTGATCTTTTGTACTCGTACTTTAGGTCTTGGTTATCATGATTACGTGTTGACGCCCGGAGTGCTGAGAGACATTTCGCTCTCAGCTCACGTATTTCATTATTCCACCAGTAGACTGGACGTTTGTTGTTATGTTTTCGAACCCTTGGCATTGCGACATTACAAGCTTTTGTAAGAACCTTCGTCAGTGTATCTGCGGCATTTTCTACGTTTATTACTTCAGTTCGGTTGATGACGTTTCTCTCTTTAGCGCGTGTGATATATCCGGACAATTTTGAATCATCAAGTTTTCTGACATTCCATCTTGGGAGGTCTACCTGTTCGATGTTTGTGTTAAGATGGTCATTTATATTAAACGAAATGTATTGATGGTCACTTAAGGTAAGATCTTCCAGCACTTTCCAATTCGTTTTCTCATTGTAGAGGTTTGTTGTTCCAAAGCTTATGTCAATAATACTTCCGCCTGTTCCTCTCCGAAAGGTAAGTTTATTTCCGGTATTGAATACCGTAAGACTAAGACTAGCAATCATGTCACATACTATAGAACCCTTATTGTCTAGGATTTTGGAGTTCCATTCCGGAGATTTACTATTGAAATCACCTCCGATTATCACTTTATATTTTTATGATCTGATGGAATCATCGAGTACGTTGAGAGCGTCTGTAAACATGTTTTTATCAATATTTGGTGAGTAGTAGCAACTATATACCCTATTTTTTTCCACTGTTGCATATACAAAGCCAGCGTTGCTTTCGTCAACCTCGCTTATTACATATTTCTTGTTTCTTACCATAATGGCTGCGCGATGGTTTCTGTCCTGGTACCAAACTTGAGATGATGGGTTTCGGTACGGTTCACTTATTAACAGTATATCTGCATTATCTTCCGCCGCCTTCTGCATCATCAGGTCTTGTGCTTCTCTTCCCCGTCCGAGGTTGATCTGCAGGAATTTCATGATAATTTTGTTGCTTTGTTTCTCCTGTTGTTTGCACATGCTGTACTACCAATATAATGCCGAACATTTATTGAGCCACTTACTTGACTTGATACATCTCGTTTCCGCTTTGCATTCTTTAGACTTCTGTCCCGGATTACAGCATTTTCTGTATAGGTTGCCTCTATCGGTACCCTTACACTGACTTGCAATGTGCCCCTGTTCTAGGCATCTGAAACATTGCGTTACTCTTATCTTACTTCTCAGTTTACACATGACCCATCCTACTCTGATTTGTCCTGCGCGGAGTAGTGGAGCTGCTAAATGCTCAGGTAGTTGAAAGAGCGCCTGTTTGGTCCCTCCAAACGATGTTCTAAAATTAAGTATTTTAAACGTTGCGGGTTGTTCTACCTTCGTTTCTTCCATAAGGGCGTTGACAAGATCGGCTAGGTCTGTTGACTCATCCATGTCTCTGATATCTATGGTTATATTTTTGGTAACCGTTCTTATTGTGACTTCTTCACCAAGCGTGTTATCTATAGCACTCTTGAGTTTTTCGGCTTGACTTCGCCTTTTCTTAGTTTAACAAGTAACTCTCCAGCTCTTGTTCTTCTAATAACCTGTATCTCCACCCCGATTTCAGTGGGGTTGATTTTCTTCTTCATTTCCTTTAAAATATCTGCGTATGACTCAGAGGTGCTAGCTTTAATCGTTATTGCTTCCCCTTGGTATCGCATTTCACGTCGTTTCTTTTGGTCGCTTTTTTTCCTCTGCTTTTCGGTGGTTCACTTTTTCCCACTCGTATGGCGCAGTCGGGGTATCCGTTGTATTTATTTCCCCCTGAGTTTGCAGTGCTCTAACTGTTGCAGGTGTTTTTGCTTCCTTCCGTTTTCTCTCCTGGGCCGGGGAAGTTGGGTCGATTGCAATTGCTTTCGAGCGCCGCTTGGAACAACAGATTTAATATCTATCGCTTCCCTGTACTGTCTTAGCTGCTGATATAGTGCGAAGGCACAGTTAAGATTATCGCGTAACGTCTTGTGTATGTTCTTTGCTCCAGAAACAATGACATTTGCTGCGCTTAGTTTAATCCCTAACTCAATAAACGCTCTTTCTTCCGATTGTCTGAGCTGACTTAGATGTCCCTTATCTTCTTCAGAGCTATCTGCCTTGCGAGTATTCACAGGTGTGCTCATGTACTCTCTTGCCGTATCCACGTTTTATTTTGCGGTATTTCAGACTTATTTCCTACTGGGGATCTTATTATCCCCGAGCTTCTTACAAAAGGGGTTTTTCCTCTTTCATCACTGTTCATCACGATCAGTTCTCCTTCTTTCTTTTCCTTGTTATGGTTTGTGCTTTGTTGTTTATTGTTTTCCATTCGATTGGGTCCCAACTCGAAGCCGCTATCGCCGTTTGATGTGTAGTTACGTTAAGATCCCATGGGTATCTATGCGTGCAGGGAGGCCATGCGAGGGTTGACATAGGATCATTATGGGGTCTTATGTCAGAGCCAGATCCGTACTAATCAGGAACATACATCTGAACCTACACCATCAACTCAATGATGACAAACTTTAAACGTACTCCGAGACTCGCCACGTTTTAAAGGGACGGAGGCAGCTGTGACATTAGCCTAAGAGCCATTTCAGTGGAATTTCACTTCCACCTACTGAGGTCATAGATTGCCACAACCGTCAGCCCAGAATGCATCAATTCCAAAACAGTATCCAGGAATGCCATAATTAAGACCGTACTGGGCTTGGACTTAATGCCTTTCGGCGGGTAGTGACTAGGGAAACCACGGAGACGTCAAACTCCTAACTAAACCTCTCTTGAGGGTACCGTTGTGGTTGAATACCTAATTAATTCATTATATATATCTATATCTATATCTATATCTATATCTATATCTATATCTATATCTATATCTATCTATATCTATATCTATATCTATATCTATATCTATATCTATATCTATATCTATATCTAAATCTATTCTATATCTATATCTATATCTATATCTATATCTATATCTATATCTATATCTATATCTATATCTATATCTATATCTATATCTATATCTATATCTATATCTATATCTATATCTATATCTATATCTATATCTATATCTATATCTATATCTATATCTATATCTATATCTATATCTATATCTATATCTATATCTATATCTATATCTATATCTATATCTATATCTATATCTATATCTATATCGATATCTATATCTATATCTATATCGATATCTATATCTATATCTATATCTATATCTATATCTTTATCTATATCTATATCTATATCTATATCTATATCTATATCTATATCTATGTCTATATCTATGTCTATATCTATATCTATATCTATATCTATAACTATATCTATATCTATAACTATATCTGTATCTATATCTATATCTATATCTATATCTATATATATTTATCTATTCTATTATATAAAATTGAAGTGCAAATTTTTGTTTCCAGGTAAACTCCAAAAGTACTGGGTCGATTTTTATAAGTATAAAAATAAATAAGTTTTAAAATTTTCATATTTTTGCTACAGCACAGAAAAGGGTTATTTTTATTTCGAAATTTTAATAATAAGAAATCATCCCTGATGGCACGAATTGCTTGGTCGTTTTCTTTTCACGTGTTTGTGTTGCGAGAACTTCAATAAACTCCATGTTGTTTTCTACTCTTCTGTTTTTCTACTCAGCTAGCACAGCGCAACATAAAAAACATATGAGCGTCGTGCAAGGCGATAAGATAGATACATATAAATGCAGTGATGAGCTGCAAAACAAAACAAAAGAAAAAACTGATATCACACGGCGATTGTTTGAACAGTGCTTAAAACTTTTGTTTGTTGCTTTCAATAGAAACTATCTTGGTAGAAAAGTACCGGTAGATACAGCGTTGATTGTTTTCTCTTTTTCGTTACTGCCGATATTGTCAATGGCGCTCCCTGCTTGCAGTTAATATTTTTTTTATATAATTTTCCATGATGTTTGCCTTAAAGTAATTTTTTATTGCTTAAATATCAATAAAAACACAAAAAATAACAATTTTTTACAATTTTTAATTAAATATACAAGACAGCTTCAACTATTTAACTTCATTTACATTTTGGCAATTCTTGCTTTCTCACATCTTTTTCGTGGCTTTGAGGATTTTATATGAGGTGTCAGCTTAGTTTTGACATTCGCGGCAGTACGCTCTCATCTAGCGAGCTTACCTTTATTAATTCTAACATGGAAACTGCCAAAGAACAGTGAGAGTGAGAGCAGATAAACACATTGCAGAGATCAACATTTTTTCATTACTGAACTGATCTTTATACCATATTCTCACGACGCACAATGCTCCGTCAGTGAACAAAAATCAAAAAGTTAGTAACGCCGAAATCAACAATATTGGTCTCATTTTAAAGGTAAAAGTCCAAATAAGAAGGAACTGCAACTTCTTTAGTATATATATATATATCTATTTTTTTGTTGGTACAGCTGTTCAAAGTTGACGAATATGATATTAACGCTCGTAAGTGTTTTTAAGATAATTTGGCCAAATTACATTTTTGGTTTCAACTATGTAGTGTAGAACATTTTAAATTAAGAAATAACTCAGTTAAATGAATTTTTAGAGTTTTTCTTAATTTATGAAATTGTAAAAGTTTTAGAAGATGGCAAACATGGAGGTTTTAATTTTGGAAAAATATGAAAATTGGGCAATTTTTAGAGTCCGGGGGAAATTAGTTCCTGAAGTCCGTGAAATGTTATTGCTGTTTCTGCAACAATAAACCTTAATTTATCCGGTAAGAACCAAAAACTCTTCCGACTTTTTTCGATTCTTGCAAATATTAAATTTTTTCTAAGCGTCCAAAACGCAGTTTTTTCCTAATATGGCATTTTTAGTAGTGCACGCAAATCAAAATAAGTAGAATTGCTATTGTAAATTTTTTTTTATTTGCTTGCATATATTTCTTTTTGCTTATATTGTTATGCCCCTTTTTACTCGTTTAACTTACCGTTTGGTTTTACAAAAACAAAACTTACAAGTGTGGCCTAACTTCGGTTAACAAGCGCGATTAAAGTGGTTATAATTAAAGTGAAAATAATGTCTTTTTATATTTTAAATAGTGAATTAGTGTGAATAGTAGTGTGGAAACTAATAAAAGAATATCTGAAATATAGTCTTTTATTGTGTCAAAAATCGGAGACCGAAAATTCGATTCAAAGTTGTTGCGGTCTAAGGTTTACAAATTTCATAGCCAAATTATCGCAAATTGGAGAGATTCTTCTTATAAAAAAGAAACACTGGAAGCTTTGCTCTCTTCTGGGCTACAGTGGACAATGTTTTCTATGGAAGAGGAAGATATTGATAATATAAGAGAATCATATTAGTATTATGCAATGCAAATATCTCTAACTATTCTCATTTATAGCAACCTACCACGAGCACAGGGAAACGCAGCAGACCTGAAGTTAATTTTTCGGAAGCTTCAAGAAGAACAAAAATGAGTTGAGTGGAGAAATTATTAAATGAACGCGATGCTGATGAGATAACCTTTGCTTTTGAGAACATAAAATCTCAGAGTGGGGCTAATGAATGCAAAAAAACCTTAGAGCCAAGTAAAGCTCTTGCCTTATACCTAGATTTAAATTTGTCGGAAGAAAACTATAAAGTACTGCGGAAAGTTTTGAACAACTTACATCACGATTGTTTCCCCAGCCCGCATTCCTTGCGAGGTTTAAAAAAGAAACTAATTCCTGATAGAACGAGTTCCAGGTAGAACGAGCGTCTTGTAGAGTGTAAGTTTTGTCGATCGAGAGAGGGCTTTGGAACTTAGTTGCTTACTGAGCCCGTAGTAGCACCTATTAGCAATTATTGTTCTTCGCTTTATCTCCAGGCTGATTTCGTTTTTGGTATTAATGGCGGTGGCAAGGTAAACGAACTCCTTGACTACTTCAAAGTTATAGCTGCCGGATGAAACGTGGGAATCTAAACGCCGCGCTCCCTTGTTTGTAGACAGCATATACTTTGTTTTACCCTCATTTATCGTTAAACCCACTTTGGCTGATTCCTTTTCGATAGCGGCGAAAGCAGCGGTATCACCTCTCTTGGTTCTGCCAACAATATAAATCAATATCATCAGCGTACGCAAGGAGCTGGACGCCTTTGTAGAAAATGGTGTCATTACGATGCACACCGGCCTTTCGTACGATCCCCTCCATGATGATGTTAAAGAGATCTCAAGACAGTGGATCGCCTTGCCTGAAACCTCTTTCGGTATTGAAGGTTTCGGAGAGGTCATTTCCTACCTTGACGGAGCTGCATGTGTTGCTCAACGTCATTCTGCAAAGTCTAATCAACTTTGCAGGTATACCGAACTCAGACATTGTTGCGTATAGGCAATCCCTTCTCGGGCTATCGAACGCAGCTTTAAAATCGACAAAGAGATGGTGTGTGTCAATTTGATTTTCGTGGGTTTTCTCCAAGATTTGTCGTAGCGTGAAAATCTGGTCTATGGTGGACTTACCAGGTCGAAAGTCACACTGATAAGGTCCAATCAGTGTTTTTGTAATTGGCTTTAATCTTTCACACAGTACGCTTGAGAGAACCTTATATGCGATGGAAATAAGACTGATACCTCTATAACTTGCGCAGATTGTTGGGTCTCCTTTCTTAAGTATAGGGCACATTATGCTGAGGTTCCAATCGTCGGACATGCTTTCTTCTAGCCATATTTAGCTGATGAGCTGATGCATGCGCCTTATCAATTCATCGCCGCCGGTTTTAAACAATTCAGCTGACAGGCCGTCAGCACCCGCTGCTTTATTGTTTTTGAGTCGTTAGATAGCAACTCGAACCTCTTCATGGGTAGGTGGTGGTACTTCCACTCCGTCATCGTTGATTGGTGGCTCTGAACTGCGCTCTCCATGGGCGGCATGGGTGGAATCGTCGCCAGTAAGTAAATTGGAGAAGTGCCGTCTCCACAATCTCAGCACACACTGTGTATCCGTATTCAGATCTCCATTTTCGTCTCTACAAGTGGATGCTCCGGGCTTGAAACCTTGGGTTAGACGCTTAACCTGTTGATAGAATTTGCTCTCTTTTCTTGCGTCTAAAAAGGCGCCTCTCTTCCTTCCTCTTTTCGCGGTAGTTTTCTCGAACGGCTCGCGTTGCAGCAGACTGCGGCGTTTTTCTATATGCGGCGTTTTTTACTGCAGTCGCGATGCGACACTCCTGATCATACCCTTGGTTCCGAGGTTGCGGGCGCCGGAAACCAATGACTTCTTCAGCGGCAGTGCGCATGGAGTGGGATATATGCGCCCAAAGTTCGCCGGCGTCGTCGGGTCCAGAGGTTGGTTGGTTGAGCTTAACCGAGAGTTGAGCGGAGTAGGCTTCGGCAGTCCGTTGTAATTGCAGCTTAGCGACATCTAGCTTTCTTTGTATTCCTGTGCGTATGTTCTTCGCATTGCATAATCGCATGCGGATCTTGGCTGCAACAAGATAATGGTCGGAGTCAATGTTGACCCCCGAAATGTAGGCACATCTAGAGCACTAGAGGCATGTCTTCCGTCGATTACAACAAGATCAATTTGGTTTCGCGTTTTTTGATCCGGGGACAGCCAGGTGGCCTTGTGGATGTCGAGCTGCTTAAATCTGGTGCCACTAACTACCATGTTTCGCGCCGCGGCGAAGTCGGTCAGTCTTAGACCGTTGTTCGTGGAGGTCTTATGAAGACTGAACTGACCGACAGTGGGGCCAAAGATGCCTTCCCTTCCGACTTTCGCATTAAAATCGCCGAGGATTATTTTCACGTCATGGACCGGAAGGTGGTCGTATACGTCCTCAAGACTAGCGTAGAAAGCGTCTTTGACGGCTTCGTCCTTTTCCTCCATCGGGGCGTGCGCGCAAATAAGGCTGATGGAGAAAAATTTTGCCTTGATGCGGATCGTGGCCAATCTTTCGTTCACAGGTGTGAACCGGGAAACAAGGTGGCGAAGTTTCCGGCTAACAACGAATCCACATCCAAATTCGCGCCTCTCCGCATGGCAGCTGTAGTAGATATCACAGTGTGCTTGTTTAGAGCAGCCTTGCCCTTTCCATCGCATTTCCTGGATGGCGGTGATGTTAGCCTTTATTGTTTTGAGGGCTTCCGCCAGTTAGATAATGGCACCTTCCCTATAAAGGGTTCGGACATTCCAGGTGCATATCCGTAAATCATTGTCCGTTTTTCGTTTGCGGTGGTTGTCAACGTAATTGGGGTTCTTATCTGAGGCTGGTTTAGTTTTCATTGGAACTGACGGATGCCAGTTTGCCGTTGCCCAGGGAACACCACGTGGAGGTTTGAGTCGACTTGAGACGATTTCGACATGGATAATGCTGGCCTCGCCAGGTTGAGGCGGTCAGACACGTTGCCATGTGAAGGTTCGCCCCCCGTTCCGCGGGGGAACAGGGGGCATTTTTTATGATTAGGATTACGTAATCATGGTGTTTACTATATTTGCAGATTAATGCATTCGTCCACCAAGAAGGAAGTGTATAAAATACGGTGAATAAAACACCGACATTTGCACTATTTTGTAGAGTTGTGAAATTTATCCATACCAAGGAAAACAAGGACTTGGTTCTTAAGGAATATCAAGCAATGAAGAAAAAAATAAGCGATTTGGAATATGATGTATTTCAAACCAATGGTGAAGTTGCTGAAGTGTCATGAAATGCACTGTACCATGATTGATGGTTCTGTAGCAACTGTTTTGCTAAATACGAGCTCCGCCAGCAGATGCTTCATATGCAAAGCTAGTCCGACTGGAATGAATCAAATTGTGCAAGGAGCAAGCGGCAACTCTGAGTACTTTAAGTTTGGCTTATCAATTCTTCATTGCTATATGTGATTTTTTGAATGCCTGCTTCATATAGCATATCGTCTCCCATTTAAATCCTGGCAAGTACGAGATGTAAATAGAGCTGCATTTTTAGAAAGTAAAACCCGAATTCAGAGGGAATTTAGGGAAAAAACTTGCTTAATAGTTGACCAAGTAAAACAAGGCTTTGGAACAACAAATGGCGGGAATACTGCACGCAGGTTTTTTTCAGAAGTCGACTTAGCAGCAGATTTTACAAGAATCGACTAGAACCTTATTTATAACTTCTCAGTTGTATTACGGGTGTTATCTAGCTGTAAATCTATAAAAACCCACGAGTTCGGTGAGCTCATGGAAGCAACAAGAGATTTATATCTGCAAAATTATAGCTGGTACTACATGCCTAGCTCGGTACACAAAGTACTGATCCACGGATGCGACGTTATCAAGTTTTTTGACTTGCCAATTGGTAAATTTAATGTTGAAATCACTCATATATCTCATTGTGTAAATCTAACTTTATTCTAGGAAGTTTATCGGAGGAAGCACTAGAATCAAACCATAAAAGCGCTCGCAAAAATCGTTTAGAGCACATTAGAAAAACGGGACGAGAAGACACGAACAAAGACCCTTTTACGGCACCTTCTTCTGTCGTCGGATCCTTTGATTGCCAGTAAAAGAAATATTACAAGCAAAAAAAAAGAAATCCGACGACAAATTAATCGGTTATTATGTTTTGAAACCAGGAACCCAGGTTGAAGCCAATGAGGACATGTATTCGTCAATAGTAAATCCTTCCGAGTGTTCTTCTGAAGAAAGCTTCGAAAGCGATATTAAAATGGAAAAATTTTTGTGATCAATTTATTTTAATTAGAGAATAAATAAATGGAATAAAAAGAAAATAATTTTATAAATTCACTGGAAATTTCAGTCTGAAAATAAAGAAAACTACCATTGGCTAATATTTGGCCAGTATTTGGAGGTCCACAATTTTAAACTTTCTCCATTTTTTGCATTTTTGATATATGATTTGACCTCAGGCGTATTTAGAATTAAAGATTTATGCAAAATTTTCTCATACCAATCATATGCACCCCAAACTCCTGTAAAACCGTTAAAAATGCTCATTTTTGAAAAAACTATGCGATTCACAAAAAAACTGACTTAATTTTTTAAATAACCGTACTCATTTTAATTTAAAAACCAAGTTTCATTACAATCGGACCACTATTCTATTTTTGCCCATAATTTGTATGGAGACGAAGTACTGTGCGACGCTCTGAATTAAGTAATTCCATCTGTGAATAACGATTGTGAATTACCCCGTTCTCACGAAGCAATCGTAATTCAGTTTGACTTTCTTTAAAAAAAAAAATAATTTTTAAAGCAAAAACACTCACTTCGACTGCTGACAGCTATTGCTTTCTTTTTCTTTTCTTTCTTCTTATATCATGTTCTCACGGCAGTCTGAATTAAGTAATTCGGCCTATAAATCACGAATGTGAATTACCTACCCTGTTGGCACGAAGCAATCGTAATTCGGTTTGACAGCTGTTATTTGTGTATTTCATTTAATTTTATTTGATTTGTTGGAGACAACGAAAATGGGAAAAAATTGTGCAAAATAAATATTTGTTTATTATATTATTTATTTTTTTAAGCAATGATACTCACTTTGTCTGCTGATTTTGAGAATTTGACTATTTGTTTTGTCTTGTTTTTATTTCTTCTTGTGTTTTGCTTGTGGTTTTCGATTAATTTTCGATAAAAATTAGAGATGAAACCGATTTTTACGTCATTCGAATGTTAATTCAAACTGTGTTACCTTCGAATGAGGTAATTCACATTGTAAAATGTTGTATGGCGAATTACTTAATTCGGAACCTAAGGATTAAGTAATTCGAGGTGCCGTGAGAACATGCTATTAGTGATTGACTTAACAGCTTAAGCGTGTTCAGGATTTTTTATATGAATTATATGTCCTTGGCGAAGCCGCGGACCACTGGCCTGCTAGTATTCTTATATTCACAGAAGTTTAATTTTCAATTCTATAGAATAGAGGCAGACCTGTGGTTTAATCACGCTCATATTTTTTTTTGTATCATCAGCACAATCAGTTGCTTTCAATTCATTCATCAATAGCTCCATTTGCATAGTGTTTAATATTTTTATAATTCTATGTATGTTTGTCTTGTAAAATACTTTTTCTTTGAGATATTTTACAAAAATCTCTGGTTATAAATTATTGTGTCAAATTGACACATGAACATCTCTTACGTTGTAAAAAATTAAATTCGTTTGAAGGTTAATGCGGCAATAATTGATAGTAGAAGAAATATATCTCCTAATTTAAAAAATGTTTCCCCATTTTTTCTGGTAAAAAATCGAAAATTTGTGAACAGTTTGGATAATTATACTGAGTTGGATGGAAAAGTAACATAAGAATTGTGAATCTTGAATTTCATTAGCTTTAATTTTCTTCATTGCTTGTAAAGATCGTATCATTGGTTCGAGAAATATCTGTAACTCATAGTCGTGGAAATAGGCGTTAAAAAATTTACGATTTAAAAAATTTATTTTTCCTTATTTGCGCCAACCAAGCAAAACCATGAGTACCATTGTGGACTCCTCCAAATCCAACTAATCGGTGCCACTACGTTACTTGAAAAATAAAATTTTAATAACGACTCTTACGCGAAGTAATTTGTTAATTTTTTTGTCTGTAATTGTATATTGAATCTTTTGAGCTTGCTTTTTTTACAATCCTTGTTGCTATTTTACGAAATCGACTATCTAATACATTTTTTTTTATTTAAAATTAACTAACAAGATTTTATTTACAATCTTCAGGTTTTTGATTATGCTCCAGATTCCATGCGGAAATGCATCGTGTCTACGAATATCGCTGAAACATCATTGACTGTCGACGGCATACGATTTGTTATCGATTCGGGAAAAGTCAAAGAAATGAGCTACGACTCTTCCTGTAAAGGACAGCGATTAAAGGAATTTTGGGTATCTAAATCATCGGCAGAGCAAAGAAAGGGTCGAGCTGGACGTACTGGTCCTGGGGTAAACCAAAATCGTGATAAATTAATTAAACAAAAGCCTTATCTAGCGTTTTCTTTGTTTATAGACATGTTTTCGAATATTTTCTGAAAAACAATATGAAACGTTTGAAGCATATCCAACACCAGAAATATTTCGTGTTCCACTTGACACAATACTACTACAAATGGTTGCCATGGGTTTGCCAAATGTTCGAAAATTTCCATTTATTGAATCGCCTTCAGATGAGAGCATGGAACAGACAATTTTGGCAATTAAACAGCACGTAAATGATTTTAAATGTTTTCAAAATTTTTATCTAAATTAAAGCGGATTTATATCATCTAGAACGCTTTTACTTCTGATGAGAAAATTACTCCTTTGGGACGAGCTCTTTCGAACTTGCCCGTTGAAATATCCATTGGCAAGATGCTGTTAATGGGCTGCGTTTTTCCGGATGTGGAGAAAATTCTTACATTAGCTGCTGCAATGAGTGTACAAAATCCTTTTACAAACCGTGCTTTTACAGATGCTAGTTGTGAGGTTAGTATTCTATGTAATATTAATTAAAAAACCATTCTATTAATGCCGAAAATAAATGAAACGAAATTAAACGATTAGTTGCGAAAGGTATTTAATATCCAAAGCTTTTTATTCGTTTCCGTGCAAAGTTAAATCCGAATTATGGTTTCGTTGAGTTAAGAATATGGCGTCGTAAACGTTTCTGTTTCAATGCAAACATTTTAGTTGGAATTTCGTTGGACGGCAATTTTGCATTTATTATTTTATTTCTGAGTTTCGCAAGAAATTCTAGAATAATAAAATAATGCTTGCGTCTCATTTTTTATTAGCTATTTAACGCGTAGGGGAAGACGTTGTACATTTGACACTTTTATTTAAAAGTACTGTATTTTATAAAAAATATAACTTAATTTTAAAAGAGTTATATCCTTAGAAGCGCCGGAGTTTTAATTTGCAGAAATCAAAATAAAAAGTTTGGGAAAAGTCAATGTTCACTGTTATTTATTTTTTTTTTTTTAAATATATAATTTGTCAAATGTTCTCCACGGTTGGGCACATTTGGCTTTTTCCGGGGCACATTTAACAACCATACGTGTTTTTTTTCGGTTTTAGTGTTATTAGCTTTAATTTAAATTAAATTTATATTTTATAATTTGTTTTTGAATATTTTTTTAAAACAACAGTCAGTGTATTCATACTTATTCAAGCGTATGATAAAAAAACATTGCAACGCTACATAACTTTGGGAAAAAACACAAAATTCAATAGTTTTTCAGTTGTTGATATTTTTTTTTATAGTTGCGAACCAATGCTAAAGAAATTCTGAGCATTAGAAAACTCCTTATTGTATTTGACATTAATAAATGTTCAATGGGGTACATTTTACATTTGTCAAATCTGCCCCTTCTATAAAAGTGCCCCATTCTACTCACCGTCTCGTTTTTTTATTTTTTGCAAATTGTATAACACTTCAGGTAAACTCACTTTTTATTTTCATAACAAACAAAAACAGAGTAACCAATTTTGTAAGATGCTTAAGAAAACGTCTTTTATTTTTTAAGGGAGAGCTTAAGTCCGAGCTACAGTAAATTACAACTACGGTCGCGAAAATGGAAAAATACGTGCAACTTCATTACGAATTTGAATATAATTGTGAATTTTTTGACGCTTCGTCAATTGAAATTAAGGTACTTTTAAAACCCTTTTTCACACATAAAAACCCTTTTTCACACTACAGAGAGTGAAATCCAGCCGCTCAACCAGAAATTGTTTTTGGGGTGAGTTTTAAAATAGGTCGGACTTACATATAAAAGAAAACACGTTACTACAGCGGCTATTGTGTACTGGTTAGTGAGTCCGATTTTTGCACTAATAGTTCCTGGTAATAACCTCAGCCAGGGCAAGCAACATCTTACCATTCAACAGCTTCACCTCCAGTGGCGGACTGGCCATACTGGAGGATCTAGAGAATTCCAGAAGGGCTGGTGCAATTTGGGGCCGGTTGCCGTATAGCACATAAGAAATTATCCCTAAAAGTTTTAATTAGCAAAATTTAGTCTTTGTTCCACATTTCCATTTATTACATATCTTTCAAATAGTTCATATTTTAAAGCACATTTATTAATGTACATATCAAATGAAAACAATTTTCCGAACAAACTTATACTTTTATAAAAAGTTAGGCCCTTATTATGTATTACAACTTAACTAAGTTGACTGGATTCAACTCAATTTTTTTCGTATAACGAATTACATATATTTCAGTTGGACCATGTAGTTTGCCTTAATCTTTTAAGAATTTGCAAATTACATGGTTCAACTGAAATGAATGTAATTCGTTATACGAAAAAAATTGTGTTGAATCTAGTCAACTTAGTTGAGTTGTAATACATAATAGGATCCTTAATTACATAGCATTTACTAGTATTCTTGATACTTTTTTATGGAAGGGTGGACCATGAGCTCTTAGAAATAATATAATAAATTTTTAATAAAAATGCTTTAACAAAAAAAAAAAAAAATTAAAGGAGGTTCCGAGAAAATACGGATTAAAATGCAACAAAAACGTTACAAAATAGCCAAAAAGCATCGAAAGAAGATGAAAGTGATAAAATTGCTACTGTATTAATTTTATAATCCAAAGAAAAATTAGTAGAAAGTATATGCACCAATCTGTAGAAGAGCATGCAAAAACTTCTTGGCATTTAAACTTTTCTGAAGCTTATTTATATACATGGTTGAACTGAAATGAATGTAATTCGTTATACGAAAAAAATTGTGTTGAATCTAGTCAACTTAGTTGAGTTTTAATACATAATAGGATCCTTAATTACATAGCATTTACTAGTATTCTTAATACTTTTTTATGGAAGGGTGGACCATGAGCTCTTAGAAATAATATAATAAATTTTTAATAAAAATGCTTTAACAAAAAAAAAAAAAAAAATTAAAGGAGGTTCCGAGAAAATACGGATTAAAATGCAACAAAAACGTTACAAAATAGCCAAAAAGCATCGAAAGAAGATGAAAGTGATAAAATTGCTACTGTATTAATTTTATAATCCAAAGAAAAATTAGTAGAAAGTATATGCACCAATCTGTAGAAGAGCATGCAAAAACTTCTTGGCATTTAAACTCTTCTGAAGCTTATTTATATTTTTTAAGAGACACAAACATTGAAAACTTAAGTTGCTTCAATCAAATATCTAAAGTAAAGTCTTTGGCTCAAGTAAATATAAATAGGCATGATATTCTTAAAAGAATTATAAATAATATGCAAAATATGAATTAGCTTCCGAGAAACTGAACAGGAGGCAGCTTATACGTTACAAGATGAGTTCATTGATCATGGACATTTTTTAGAATTGGTTTGTTTAATATGAAGTTTGTCTCAAAGAATATGTTAAAAGTCAATAGCCAAGTAAGCTATTAACAAATTATAAAGGAAGAGGATCCTTAATTTATATATTTTTAAAGGTATGTTATCAATATTTTTTTTCCACTTTTTCTACGTTTTAGGCTGGTAAAATGCCATTTGTCGTATTTTTACGCCTGCGTGAATTTTTTAGGATATGAGAGCAATTTTTATTTTGGAATTTTGCCATGGTGGCAGGAATAAAAAATGGAATTTTGCCTTATTAAGCAATGGACAAACTCGGAACACCGTTCAAGGTGGGAAGAAGCTGTTAATTGTAGGCAATCGAAGGCGGCCGTGAAGTGGTCTCGTAGTGAGGCTGCAAAAGTTATTCGTTACAATCGAAGGACTTTAAGCTGGCTTACTGCACTGGTCACAGGACACGGTCCCTACATGTACCATCTCAGGAAGATGACTTTGACCGAGGACGATGCGTGTAGGTTATGCCTAGAGGAGCCGAAAACGGCAGCACACATTCTGTGCCAGTGCCCGGCATTGGCAATTATAAGATTGACCATTCTGGGACGTCCATTTATTGCTTACTTACTTACTTAGGTGGCCGTAACAACCCGTGTCCGGGTTTCGACCGACCTCATCAGCTCTCGCCAGGCGCCTCTGCTTTGCGCGTGCCTTCTCCAATCGGATACACCAAGTGCGGTTAGGGCTTCCTCAGCCTGGTCCATCGATTGGAGGCGTGGTCTCCCTCGTCGTCGTTGACCAGCGACCCTCGCCTCGAGCACCTTTTTCGCTGGAGCTTCGTCGTCCATACGATGAACATGACCCAGCCAGCGTAGTCGCTGCACAGTTATACGCCGAACTACGTCAATGTCTTCGTAGAGCTCATACAGCTCATGGTTCACTCGGATGCGATAGTCATCGCCGACTCGAACAGGACAGAAGATTTTGCGAAGAACTTTTCTCTCGAACACCCCCAGAGCGGCTGCGTCAGTTTGCGATACTACCCATGCCTCAGCGCCATAAAGCAGCACAGGTAGAACGAGCGTCTTGTAGAGTGTTAGTTTTGTCGATCGAGAGAGGGCTCTGGACCTTAGTTGCTTACTGAGCCCGTAGTAGCACCTATTAGCAATTATTGTTCTTCGCTTTATCTCCAGGCTGATTTCGTTGCTGGAATTAATTGCGGTGCCAAGGTAAACGAACTCCTTGACTACTTCAAAGTTATAGCTGCCAGATGAAACGTGGGAGTCTAAACGCCGCGCTCCCTTGTTTGTAGACAGCATATACTTTGTTTTACCCTCATTTATCGTCAAACACACTTTGGCTGATTCCTTTTCGATAGCGGCGAAAGCAGCGGTAACATCTCTCTTGGTTCTGCCAACAATATCAATATCATCAGCGTACGCAAGGAGCTGGACGCCTTTGTAGAAAATGGTGCCATTACGATGCACACCGGCCTTTCGTACGATCCCCTCCATGATGATATTGAAGAGATCGCATGGCAGTGGATCGCCTTGCCTGAAACCTCTTTCGGTATTGAAGGTTTCGGAGAGGTCATTTCCTACCTTGACGGAGCTGCGTGTGTTGCTCAACGTCATTCTGCAAAGTCTAATCAACTTTGCAGGTATACCGAACTCAGACATTGTTGCGTATAGGCAATCCCTTCTCGGGCTATCGAACGCAGCTTTAAAATCGACAAAGAGATGGTGTGTGTCAATTTGATTTTCGTGGGTTTTCTCCAGGATTTGCCGTGCGCTTGAGAGAACCTTATATGCGATGGAAATAAGACTGATACCTCTATAACTGGCGCAGATTGTTGGGTCTCCTTTCTTAAGTATAGGGCACAGTACGCTGAGGTTCCAATCGTCGGGCATGCTTTCTTCTAGCCATATTTTGCTGATGAGCTGATGCATGCGCCTTATCAATTCATCGCCGCCGGTTTTAAACAATTCAGCTGACAGGCCGTCAGCCCTTGGGTTGGGAAACCTTGGGTTAGACGCTTAACCTGTTGATAGAATTTTCGTGCACCCTTCTTGCCCTGGTATACCTCTAGTTCCTCACGCTCACGCTTTTCCTGCTCTCTTTTCTTGCGTCTGAAAAGGCGCCTCTCTTCCTTCCTCTTTTCACGGTAGTTTTCTCGCACGGCTCGCGTTGCAGCTGACTGCAGCGTTTTTTTTATATGCGGCGTTTTTTACTGCAGTCGCGATGCGACACTCCTGATCGTACCATTGGTTCCGAGGTCGCGGGCGCCGGAAACCAATGACTTCTTCAGCGGCAGCGCGCATGGAGTGGGATATATGAGCCCAAAGTCCGCCGGCGTCGCCGGGTCCAGAGGTTGGTTGGTTGAGCTTAACCGAGAGATGAGCGGAGTAGGCCTCGGCAGTTCGTTGTAATTGCAGCTTAGCGACATCTAGCTTTCGTTGCATTCCTGTGCGTATGTTCTTCGCATTGCATAATCGCATGCGGATCTTGGCTGCAACAAGATAATGATCGGAGTCAATGTGGACCCCCCGAAATGTACGCACATCTACAACACTAGAGGCATGCCTTCCGTCGATTACAATATGATCAAGTTGGTTTCGCGTTTTTTGATCCGGGGACAGCCAGGTGACCTTGTGGATGTCGAGGTGCTTAAATCTGGTGCTACTAACTACCATTTTTCACGCCGCGGCAAAGTCGATCAGTCTTAGACCGTTGTTTGTGGAGGTCTCATGAAGTCTGAACTGACCGACAGTGGGGCCAAAGATGCCTTCCCTTCCGACTTTCGCATCAAAATCGCCGAGGACTATTTTCACGTCATGGACCGGAAGGTGGTCGTATACGTCTTCAAGACTAGCGTAGAAAGCGTCCTTGATGGCTTCGTCCTTTTCCTCCGTCGAAAAATTTCGACGTCGAAAAAGAAAAATTTTGCCTTAATGCGGATCGTGGCCAATCTTTCGTTCACTGGTGTGAACCGGGAAACAAGGTGACGTAGTTTCCGGCTAATGACGAATCCACATCCGAATTCGCGCTTCTCCGCATGACAGCTGTAGTAGATATCGCAGTGTGCTTGTTTAGAGCAGTCTTGCCCTTTCCATCGCATTTCCTGGATGGCGGTGATGTCAGATTTTATTGTTTTGAGGGATTCCGCCAGTTGGATAATGGCACCTTCCCTATTAAGGGTCCGGACATTCCAGGTGCATATCCGTAAATCATTGTCCGTTTTTCGTTTGCGGTGAACGTCAACGTAATTGGGGTTCTTATCCGAGGCTGGTTTAGTTTTCATTGGGCAGTAGTAATGTGGCGGGACCCAAACCCTGCGCACATTCCATGTTTAAGGTCTATGGAGCGACCCGCCGCTCAAATTAGCCGTCAAATTGACGGATGCCAGTTTGCCGTTGCCCAGGGAACACCACTTGGAGGTTTAAGTCGACTTGAGACGATTTCAACATGGATAATGGTGGCCTCGCCAGGTTGTGGCGGTCAGACACGTTGCCATGCTTCGGCCAATCCCCGATTTATTATTTATCACTGGAAAATTTCTTTTTTTTTAACTCTAAAAGTATCTCAAAACATTGTGAAACGTTTTGAATATAAACATAATGAAGAATAATTCCTTAAGGTGAGAGGGCCAGTCAAGTCATTATTTTCCAGCTCAAATTTTAGGCCCCAGTCCGTCACTGTTCACCTCACAGTAGTAAATTGCAACTTTTGGGATTAATATTTGCATATAAAGGTATGGTAAAGTTAACAAACAACCAAAAAATTCCACCACAATGATAACAAACATAATAGCTGCATTCCCGTGGCACTGGATTAGATCAAATCTCAGTGGAACACTTTTAGTTCAACTTTATTACAATAGTGCAAGCAGTAAGTCGAAAACTCCATCGAAGAGTACTTCAGATTTTCCAACTATGTTCGTTTTGAAAAAATGCTTTAAAGTTGGCAGCATTTTAAGATCAGAAATAGAGCCAGGAAAAGAGCTGGTTCTGATTTTTGTTTTGCATTGTGAATAAAATAGAGCCACGCTCTAGATCAACGACCACGGGAATGCAGCTAAAAATAAGTTTTTATAAAAAGTGTTTTATTTTATTAAAAAATAATTAAAAATTCAAAAAATTGCTACCAATTGTTTGCTTTTCACAGAAAAAAACGTAAGTTACAGGATTATTGTGATTAAAATTAACAAAATAAACCAAAACTATATTTTCAAATTCTGTTTACGCTTACTTTCAGCGAGCTTATCTAAAATAAAATGCACTGATGTCACCATATCTGTACAGATTTAGCAATGTGAGACCGTTTAATCTATCTTGCAACATCGTGCTTTTTAAATAAGCACTGGCATTAAATATATAAGAAAATATTTGTTGCACAGTTCTAAGTTTTCAAACACTGTCTTTTTTACATCGCTAGTTTTATTACTAACTTTATACCAAAAATTCCGTTTCATTTTTAAATCATCAAAATCTCCTTCCAAATCATCTTAATAAAATCCAATTAGTTTTTCAAACACTCCTAAGGCACCATATCCAGCGGTTTTGTATTATCTATAGTGTTGAAATGAATGTAACTCTTAAGGTCCAAACATAATAGGCTCGAGCTGGCTGTATTAAATGTCAAAATTTATACGACTACACATATATAATGCTTGTAAACCATAATAACTCAAGTTAGCTTTTTCGTCAAGTTACGTTAACTTGAGTTAACTTGCCAAAGCTATTGCCAAAGCTATTCAAATCGAGAATTGTGAATTGTTGTGTTTGTGAATTTTGAATAATGAATTTATTTTATGTTGACAAAAAATTATCTTAAAAATATAAAAAATATGATTGCCATACAAGCGATGACACACAAGTGAGCCAACTAAACATTATTATGGGCAAATCAAGTATTTCATATAAATTGAGCCGGCTGTTCGTTGAATTTTGATAGTAGCTGCAGCCAGCTCGAGTGTATTATGTTTGGGCCTTTAATGTTTGAGATAAATCAAACGCTTGTCAAAAAATTTTGACATTAGTGTCAAGTCAATTTTTATTTTGTTGGCTTTATGCTTAGAGTATTATTAATAAATTCTATACAATTTTGTATTGTGAGGTAACAAATTGAATGTGTGGTAATTTAATAACAAAGTATTAGTACTTCAACCACAGCTCTACCTAGGGAACTCATCGGCCTTTCACCCTAGTTGGTCATTCAATGGGTGGCGCCATTGCAGTGTTGTTTTCCACTTTTTTTTAAAAATTAAATTTATGCACTTTTTAATTACTTTTTATTATTATTTATGCACTTTTAAATTAAATACTCGTATATTGTTAAAAGTTAACAAAAATTACATATTTCACAAACTTCGTTTTGCTAATGGGTTTTGCTTAAAATCAACCATCACTTCTTTTTAACAGAGCTTGGGACATTTTAGGTGAGAGAGACATGCTACCAAATAGAATGAGAAAATACGCTACCACCTTGTTTCTCACACCATGCTCAAATCGAAGAATTGTCAACACATGCATTCTGAACCAATAAAACATGGATATGGATAGCTTAAAAGATTACGGTTCAACGACAATTGATTTGAAATTAATATTCTGGGTTTTCATTCTTTTGATAAAAACTTGTGATTACTTTTCGTATGAGTCGTATGAGTCGTATGATAATTTTTGGGGGTTTAAACCCCAAAATCCCCCTTTGGCTGCGCTACTGGTGAAGTCCAATGTGCCCCAGTGTCAAATGCACCCCGTCCTACCCTACTGCATAAGGGGTATATTAACTTTGTCATTCCGTTTGTAACGCCAATAAGGAGGCGTGGCAGGTATAGAAAAGTACACATATTTTTGATCAACATCACCACCTGAGTCGATTTACGTGTGTCCGTCTGTCCGTCTGTGATCACGATTACATCCGTAATTTAAAAGTTATCGCGATGATATTAAATATATAAGCTTCTTTCTAAAAAATGGAGATCAAATTTGAGAATGAGCCAAATCGGATGAAAACCACGCCTACCTTCCTTACAAAGTGGCTTTTTATTATTCGTAAAATCTCTTAAAAATCTGATCAAATGAAATAAAGGTCTTGAAATTTTCCACATAGGCTTTGATATTTAATGTCAAATAAATATTTCCATGATATTTGACAAAATCGGATGAAAACCACGCCTACCTCCCATACAAACGTAATATCTCTTAAAAATTAATATCCACAAAAATTAAAAAATGTTTTGAAATTTCGCACATGAGCTTTGATATATAATATGAACCATCTCTATAATATTTGGCAAAATCGGATCAAAACCACGCCTACCTCCCATACAAAGTGACGTTATCAAAATAGGAAAACTTTCGTAAATATATAAAACTGAATGTCATCGTGTCTGTCGTGCCTAAAGACTTCGAATATACTTCAATACGGCCGCAGGGGGTAGTTTAGCTTCGATACCCTGCCGAAGCTCCATTCCTTTCTAGTTTATTTTTAAAATGGTTTTTGAAGATTTTGTGCATCTGAATAAGGTCAATAAGGTCATGGCTGAATAAGATCATCAGCAGTTTTCGACTAGGTTTCCCTAAAACTGTAATGTAATGGAGCACAACGGGTAATGTTATTGTGTTCAACACGTCAGAAATTTTAGAAATCACTTATTTCATTTATAAAAGAAAACATGCGATGTTTTTGCAGGACTGCTATGTTAATGTGAGCTTGGTATGAAAATAACGCCACTATTTTGATCAGGTCAGTCAGATCTGGAAATGTTATTATCATTCGTACTCAGTTTGGTTTGCTAGTGTGGTTTTGCGGTTGACCTCGCTCACATATGGTTCAAGGCGAGGAGTGCATACATTGTAGCCAAAACTACGTAGCCGTCTACACACTGCTTTATCCTTACGATTGACTCCGCTAAATTCAGCAACTTCTCTTTTTGTGGAGCAGATATTTTTGACAGTTGTTTGAATTTTCTGATTAAAAGCAATTTAGAACGTAAGTTTAGTTTTGCGGGACGACCTAATCGCTGTTGAAGATGATTAGTATTCTGTTTCAAAAAAGTTGAAATGCATTCGAATGGTTGAAATGCTTCTGTGTACACATGCGGAAATCTTAAAGGTTTTACCTTGCTCACATATTGTAAAGATACTTTTTTTAAGTAATTTTTGTTGATTTTTTCCCCATTTTTTCATCAAATAATTATTTTTGATAAATATGAATGAAAACTGTTGCTAATGCTGCACAAACGCTTTTAACTGCTGTACAATAAATGTTGATCTTATCAAAGCACGAAAGTTTCTATAACGCGATACCATATTCATTGTTACGATCATTAAACCAGCAATACCGAATAATTATCTGAGAAAAAATTCGCTTATGCCATTATTACATTATCGGAAAAAATAACAGTTTGAGCGATATTAGGTGCAGAGCATTGTGCTTGCCTTTTATATATTAAGATTTTGTTGTTATTATATGAACAATTTTATGTTATTATTATTTCTTTTTTTTTTGGACTTTGAAAAATAGTATCAAACGTCGAATACTTTTGTGAGTAGCTGTATATCACATTTAAGTTTATAACATTTCAAAAACTCTACAACTTCAATAAAATTCATTCCAAAAAATTAATCATCTAAAATAGCTTAATATAATGCTCAACGAAAAACGGCTAACATGTTTTGTAAATCTAAAAGATTTGGTTATAATATCTTATTAATTGAGTATGTTTTGTGATGTATAAACTCGAGTTAACCCCAACTCCATAATTCTCAAAGATGGGCAAATATTTTATCAAAAGGACAATACAAGGAAGTGGAAAAGTTTTAAATATATGCAGTGGTGGTCAAGAATGTAGCACACACTGTATCAGTAACTCTTATTTGAAATGTTTTACTTTTTGGCGTAAGCATTCTAAACAAAAATCTTTATTGAGTTACAAAATTAACTCAATGTACCGTTAGTTGGTTTTTTAGTTATTACCTTTTCTTACATATTTTAAGTAGTTCCAATCAGTGTAGTTTAAAAGCTAGATACTAATTTAAGACAGGTTAGAATTTCTGAGCAACATCAATCGTGCGACTTTTTTAACCTAATTATGGAGAAGATCATTCGAGCTGCTGATCTGAGACAAAGCGGCTCAATATTCTATAAGAGTGTTATGCTGCTAGCGTATGCTGATGATATTGATATCATTAGCCATAACACACGCGAAGTCAGTGCAGCATTCTCAAAATTAGAAAAATAGTCGAGTAGCATGGGTCTTGCAGTAAACGCAGATAAGACGAAATATCTCGTGTCAACAAGCAAACAGTCCCAGCGTATTGGCACCCACGTCACTGTTGATAACACCTCCTTCGAGGTTGTGAAGGACTTCGTCTACCTCGGATCCAGCATTAACTCCACCAACGATATCAGTAGAGAGATAACACGAAGGATAACTCTTGCCAACAGGTGTTACTTTGGGCTCAGTAGGCAATTGAGAAGCAGATCCCTTTCTCGACCAACAAAAGTCACTCTATATAAGTCACTTTGGGCTCATTAGGCAATTGAGAAGCAGATGCCTTTCTCGACCAACAAAAGTCACGCTATATAAGTCACTAATCATGCCCGTCCTGTTAAATGCAGCACAAACCTGGGCGTTGAACAGCTCTGGTGAAATGAATTTCAATCTATACTTGATGGGTGTTTCTTGGATATTCTTGGCATCTCCAAAACTTGGATGAAACCACATGTTACAAATAAATCAATAGAAGATTCTGGCTACCTTCGGAATGATCGCTCCACTCTTAGAGGAGGAGGTGTGGCTTTTTTGTGAAAAATGGAATAAAATCTAATGTTGTACATCATATATCTGATCCGAGTAGCTTAGAAGCAATGTTTATTGAAATGTTTATGGAATCTGGAAAAGTTATAATTGGCGTTATTTATTTACCCCATGGGAACGTTTTGCATTTAAATAATATTTTTGGCGACTTATGCTGCCACTTCGATAAAATAATATTCATGGGCGATTTCAATTCTAACCTGTTTAATATTAATAAAGCAAATACCTTGAAGGATCTTTGCCTTCGATCAAACTTATCTTATGTTCATAATTCGTGTCGTACTCATTTAAGTGTCCAACACAAATCCGCTTCACTTATTGATTACTTAGTTAGTGACATTCAAAAAGTTAAATTTGCAGACCAGTTCTAAGCGCCTGCTATTTCTCATCATGCTTTTATATATATTTCCTATTATAAAAAAACTATTCTGCTATAAATTTCAATTCAAATTCAAATATTAATTCTATCTACTCAACTAATGATGTTGATGCACAGTTGGACCAGTTAAACGTTGTTGTATCGGATTTGTTTCGATGTGTGCCCACTGTCAAAAAGCAAATGAACTTTAATAATAATCTCAATGGTAATTCATTTTATCAATATATGTGAGGAACAACTTTTTATGGCTATATCAATTGTTAAATCAAACTCGGCGGGTGTGGATGGTATTCTAATTAAGTTTATTAAACTTGATTATTTTTATATTGAAAAATATTTGCTTCACCTTTTCAACACAATCTGGAAAACAGCTCGTGTAGTTCCGATAAAGAAAAAAGCCAATTCCTCTAATATAGAAAACTTTCGGCCTATCAGCATTCTCCCGGGTCTCTTGGAAAGCCTTGGAGTATATCATACTCCAACCAATTGCTAAACACTTGAAATCCAAAAATTTAATAAGTCAGTGTCACTCTGTTTCCGAACAGGGTTAAGTACAACTACACTCATGGTAGGGCTTACGGAAAGATACGTGAAAATGTTAATAACAAAAAGGTATGTGCCCTCATCTCTCTCGACTTATCCAAGGCTTTTGACACGATTAATCATAACAAGATAATACACAAACTAAGATCACACTTTTTATTTTCATCAAGTGCATTTAGATTAATTTACTCGTATCTCTTTGAACGTAAGCAATTTGTTAGCTTCTCTGGAAATGTTTCTGAAATCGAACTTTGCAGTAGTGGAATTCCACAAGGATCAGTACTAGGTCCGCTTTTATTTATGCTTTTTTTAAATGATTTTGTTGATGCTGTTGAAATCCCTATATCAGATATATTATTGTTTGCGGATGATATTAATCTGATTTTCTCGGGTGAACATCACTTTTATGACTGTTTTGAAAACAAAATAAATTTTGGCCTGAACAATTCTCATAAATTGAATAACGAATATAGTCTCACCTTTAATGCAACAAAAACACAAGCCTTGTTATTTAATACTGCAATAAGTAAGTCCGAGGAACTTTCAATTCTTTTCTCATACGTCTTAACCCATTAAGCTCGGCTCTTAAACCCGTGGGCGCAGGAGGTTAAAACTTGCCTGGTAAGCTATGGTTATGTTATTAAAATTTTTATAGAATAAAGAAGATTACTGTTAGTATCGATCCTTTTTTTTTTTGTTTTGTATATATATATATACAAAATATATAATAATATATAATATTATTATTATATATATATATTATATATTATATATTGTATATATATATATATAACTTATGACAAAACGTGTCAAGAGTCTTAAAAAATTTCATCTCTTTGCTCGTCAATGCTAAAATAAGATGGCTGGTATCTTTTACTGAAGCTAAGCTATGTCTTTTTAAAAATATGTCTTCGTGGTGTGTTTTCGCACCCGTAGGGCTTAATGGGTTAAACTATGCATTCTGCAATAGTTTGTAGTACGTCGCTAGAAAGAGAAAAGTAACACCTTTCTAGCGGTGTATTATATTGCAATTTTGGATAAAAATTGAGGGAGCTACATGTAAAAACATATCGACTCTTTCAGTTTTTTGAGACTGCACTGTACTTTGCGCGAAAATTATGAAGTCAAATTTGTATAAAACTATTTACTGTTGGTATGCAGTTTCAAAACACATTTAATTTTGCGTCTTCTGCACCTTCGTTTATTCAAATCGAGTAATATTTGATTGAGTTATCCAACTTTTTAGGAATAAAGCCATTGGCCAATATTTAAGATTCATGATGTGAATTAACCTCCGCGTAAGTTCAATTTGGCAGCTTTGTTTGAATTTGTTACAATAAAATAACACAAGTTTAATGAGAACGGTTTCACCAAGAAATCGCTACTATCGAAAAGCGCTTTGATGGTAAAAATAAAATCATTGGCTGGTAACTTAAACGAGAAACCGATAATGATCAGTTAAAAAGAAAAAGATAGAATAAACATTTTTGAGTAGCATTTCCAAAAACGGTTCAACAAATGCCTTTAAACTGTCACAAAACATGCTTAAACGTTATATAAATAAATTGCAGTAGCTTGATATATTTTATTATTTTATTTTGAGGTACTTAGAGACGTTCTCATTCTAAAAAACAAAATCTTTTAAAAATTTTAATACACGTTTTAAGTTTGAGCGAAATCCGTTTAGATTTGTATTAAAGTCAAACAAACAAACAAACATACACACAAACAACAAACCAACAGAAAATTATTTTTAGTAATACAGATTATATTATTGACCGATTTTAGAAAAAAAACACACGATTTACTCGTGAAAATGTGATATTTTTAAGTAATAAAACAAATTTAAGGGGTTTCAAGCAAAATAGTGTTCAAAAACGTCACCAAAGTCAACAAATTGTAAAAAAAAATAAAAAAAAAATGGTTTACCTAGCAAATACTACAATATAGAAAATGAAACCTGTTAAGTCAGGTATGGCATGTTTAAAGACCTAAATTTCTTTCTTTTAAAACCGGTTAATAATGAAAATCCGTGGATATTTGACGAAGTTATGGGTGTATAAGTGAGCGCATGTGCGAAAAACCCGTTTTTTACCGTTATTCAAAATGTCGATGTGCACCGAAAAATTTTAGTATGCCACAAAAAATATATTTAACTATACCTACAACCGCATCCGCACCCTCATTTTTCACTTTTGATCATTTAAGTCCTAATTATAGTTTGTCTAGTCAAGCTGATCTCTTTAAAAAGTAAACATTTATTTTATGTATCTACATCCGCATCCGCATTTTTCATTTTTTGGTATCCGCATCCGCAAAATGACATCCGTCACATCCCTAGTTATTAGTGCAATGAAACTAGGTTTATTTTATTTATTATTTTATCTTTCTTATATGAGAATATATATATGTGTTGCCTATACCACATAACATAACATAACAGCTATATAAATACGTATAAAAGTGTTAAAGTTCGTATATGTATTACGTAGGTATAACTTTGAATATGTTTTGTATATATCTTCTGTGCTATAAATATGAATATTTAATTTTAATTATACATAGCAATTAAGTTGTATTATAATCATATATGGCCAATAAGGCTCTATTATAAATGAATATATAAATAAAAAAAAAAAATGAAAAAAAGACTTTGGTAGTTCGACTTCGTAAAATCTACGGACCAATCTGCGTCAATGGCGAGTACCGAATACGATGGAATGATGAGCTGTGTACGATGGATGAACTATACGCCGACATCGACATAGTAAAGCGCATAAAAATCCAGCGGCTGCGCTGGCTAGGTCATGTTGAGTGGATGGAAGGTGACGCTCCTGCGAAGAAAATATTCGATTCGGTACCCAGCGGCGCACTATGGGACGCTTGGTCAAACGCTTGTATGGGACGCTTGGTCAAAACTCCAACTCTTGTTGAAACTTTACCAAAATTAGTACACGGGTACTTTATAACATTGTTAGAACTATGGGCTTGTTAAAAAATAAATTTAACAGATGGGCGTGGAGTTAAAATATAGTCATATTTTATTAGCTTCTGAGAACAAAACGGCAAAATTTTATATATAGCTTTGGATTATTTATGGAAAAAAGCTTGGTAAGTTTGGCAATGTTTGGACAAGAGGGAGTGGCACCTCTCATACAATCAAAAATTATTCAGATTATTTATTGAAAGTAACAGAGTAAGTAATCACTTCTATGTTTTCAACTTCGAGCATTTCCAAAACTTCCGGATAAACACTATTTCGGTTAGCATTATTTGGTAGAAAGCGAAAAGTTTTAATGTAAGGGTCTGAAGAAATCAATATGTGGTTATAAATATCTTCAATGCTGTGAACCCCGCAGGCTTTCCATCTAAATTTTTCCCTAAAATGTTCAAAATCTTTGTTTTTTGCTTCTTGTGCCTCTTCACTTAATTGCCCTATTGGTAGCAAGGCTTTTTCAAGTATTTTGTCAAGTATCTTATGGTCACTCGGCGACATTGGATGCCCTGGGTACAAGCTAACATAAAGTCTTGACATATCAAAACAAGCAGTCTAAATTTGTTGGAATTTATCTTGAAGCCAGATGAAATAGTTTGGAGTATAAAACAAAATGTGTTTACTAAATCTTCGTTTATTCCTGTAAGGTACAGGAAACAAGAACAAAAAATTTATTTGCTATATTAGTAATAGATAAAGATATAGAATAGAAAAAAAATTTAATGATAGATATTCAGGCATTAAGATTCATCACAGTTTAATCGTATTATTGATAATATACAGGGTGTCCCGCAATTGAGTGCAACTATTTATGGATGTGAAAGGTTATGTCAAGCTGAGCAAAAAATCATATGAGAGGGGGATCTATTTTCACGTTCTTAGGAGCTACAGGGTTAATTAATATTTGACGACTTTGATTCACGTTATTGTTTCTAGCAAGAAAACTAACCTACATAAACCTTATTTTAATAACTCATTGCAAAGGCAATAAAATCATCTTTCTAACGGTATACCAACAGACCCCAACGAATTAACCGTTACCGAGCTGTGCTCGTGTGAAGATGAAATCAATCGGTTTTAACTACCAAATTTCAACTTTGAGTGCAAATTTCTTAGAATTTCGTGTAATAAATGAAATTTTTTTCAATAATGAATTTTGTAATTTATTCATTTTTCTTTTAAATGACACCAAAAACATTAACATACCTTCAAAAATAAAAAAGATGGCTGTACTAAAAAAATTATACTTAGAAAATAATGATAAAAAATGACATAACAGTTATGCAGTAGATAATATCATTGCTTTCTAAAAAGTATAATTTTTTTAGTGCAGCCATCTTTTATTTTTAAAGATATGTTTATGTTTTTGATGTCATTTGAAATAAAATTGAATAAGTTACAAAATTGATTATAGATTATAGTTACCAAATTCTTAGAAATTTGCACTCAAAGTTGAAATTTGGTAGTTAAGACCGATTGATTTCATTTTCACACGAGCACAGCTCGGTAACGGTTAAATTGGTAGAGTTTGTTGATATACCGTTAGAAAGGTGATTTTATTGCCTTTGCAATTATTAAAGTAACATTTATGTAGGTTAGTTTTCCTGCTAGAAACAATAACGGGAATCAATGACGTCAAATATTAATTAACCCAGTAGCTCTTAATAACGTGAAAATAGACCCCCCCCCCCCCCCTTACATACGATTTTTTGCTCAGCTCGATATAACCTTTCACCACCGTAAATAGTTGCACTCAATTGCGGGACACCCTGTATATTTTCACCAAGATTAGAAAGTTTTTTTTTTAATATTTAATATTTAAACAAATTTAATAATTTTTTCAGTGTTCATTTTTTTTTATTTTCTTAAAATCTAGAGCAAAGCGGTATTGACTAAAACAATAACAAAAAAAAAAAAACGAAATGGCCATCTCAGCCCTTGAAAGGACTTTGACCGAGCTTCTTATGATCAATTGTGTTGTGTGTGATGTGAATGTTTGCACAAAAATGATAGAGATCTGGATCTACATGTTTTACGCCGACTTCGAACGGCTTATGTTCTCAAAAAGCTTTTCATGGCAGTTTTTACTCTCTGAGGATTACCATTGTCTGCAGAGAGGTGACGGCCGATCAGAAAAATTAATTCAATTAAAAAAAATGTAAATGTAAATGTAAATGTAAAAAAACACAATTTTTCTTTTTTAGGCATAAAATTTTCAAAAAGCTTTTTTTTAATTTGTGGATAATGGTATTTCATCAGACCAAATTTTCTTAATACCGAAGGTTTATATTTAACATTTGTACTAAAATTGAAATAACCGTTTAGCGCAAATTAAAAAATTAATTTTAAAATTTGAAATTTAAAAATAGGTGTTACTTTAAATTTTATTCAATAAAAAAAAAACAGTCCATGAAATTCAACTTATTAATATACATTTGCATATATTATCTTTGACAAAAACCTTTTTGACAAATCTTAAAAAGTATCAGGTATTGAATTTGCACTAATTTTCATTCACATAAATTTTTGTTGAAAAATACGCAAAATAGGGTCAATTTCGGATTATGTACCATCCAAACGGCTAGACAATTGAAAAAAATTCTGAATTCTAAGTTGGCATATCCTTAAGATTAAAACTGCATCAAAAAGTTTTCCGAATACCCATTTTTAAAAATGTCTTTTGGTCAGGCCTCCCATACAGGCCGCCCCAGTGTGCGGAGGTCAACGCAGAAGAGGACGACCGCATATCCGTTGGAAGGACCAAGTAGAGGACAACCTAAAGAAACTTGGAGCTTCTAACTGACGCCAGCAAGCGTAAAACAGAAATGACTAGAGCAATTTCTTACACCAGGCGAAAACCGTCTTACGGTTGTAGGCGCCACCTAAGTAAGTAGAATTTCTGTCCAGTTCTTATTTTATTTGGTTGATTAAAGTATCAGGTTGGCAACTAATTGCGGATGTTTTTTAGAAAATAAAAGACAATTTTTTCATGGAACGAAATCACTTTATTCTGTAATGTATTGCCCATTTTGAGCAATAACCTTTTGCCAGCTTTCAGGCAGCATCATAATTCCACGTTCATAAAATTTCTGGTTTTTATCAGCAAAAAACTGAACCAGGTACGATTTGACATCATCATTATTATTGAAATTTTTACCATTCAAGGAGTTTTGCAAAGATCGAAATAAAAAGTAATCAGATGGTGCAAGTTCAGGACTATATGGTGGATGTGGCAAAACATCCCATCCAAGCTCCAATAATTTTTGCCGAGTGACCAAAGATGTGTGTGGCCTTGCATTGTCGTCAGTGTTGCCAGAATGATTTGAAGATAAAGGCTAAGCTTGCAAAATAAAAAGTCTTAAAAAGGCTAGATCAACTTATTTTAAAGGCTAAAAAGATGCCAACATTTTTAAATAAGAATTAAAATGTTTTATTATCTTTTTATGATAAATATAAACAATAAATAAATAAAAATAAACATTATGTTAAAAAACAAAAACATATGAATTTCAATATAACCAATGGCTTAAATAATATTTCTTAACGCTATAAATCCTCTATTAAATCCTCATCATCTGATGAATCAGAATATATATCATATGAGTTAATCATTTTTATGAGATAAAGTTCAATATTAACATTTTCCTTCTCTTTAAGGCCACTCCGAATATCTAAAATCGAATTCAACATTTTAATTCTGAGTCTGTTTCTCAGTTTGGTTTTTATGATATTCATACTGCTGAAAATGCCTTCCACTTCTGCATTACTTAGTGGCAGTACTAAAAAATTAAAAATAAAATTACACAGTTCATTAAAAGGATTTTCTCCAAAAGCATTTTTGAATTCGCGTACCTCAGCTCAAAATTTAACAGAAGAATGCAAATTAACCCACTGATACGAGGCTAATCTTTGCCATTGCATTTCTATGTTCGTCACTTCATCAATACTATATTTATATTTTTCCATTTCTAAATGTACAAACACATTTAGCTTAACTACTTTTTAAAGCATTTTCAACTGAAAAAAATTTATTTTTTCCAAAGTGTTGATATTATTTGGCAAACGTTGGCGCAATTGCTCTACTAAATCAATTATAAAATTCTGACAATTTTCACGGATTAATTTTTCTGTTTGGATATCCAAGACATTTTCACTTCTTTTCTTTCCTATAAAATCTTCAAAACAATAGTGAAAGTGGGGAACAGTGATGAGATATGTTGTCAACGGTGAATATAAGGGATCAAAATCTTCTGAACGCGCTACAATAAGAAAGCAAAGGAATAATAGTAAGACTTTCAGTTCATTAAAAATTTTCAATGGGTCTGCAATATTGCTTTCAAATAGTTTATTCACCTTTTGTACCTCTTGCAATATTGGCTTTAAAAAATGAAGATATGCTAGGTTATTGTCGTTATACAGATTAGTCGAAATTTTTGCTTTATGGCAACATTCCGTTTTCGCTGCAATCTCGAATTGTGTCTTCAATTCTAGCTATTGAATAACAATTCTTTTCACAGCAACTTCGATCGATAGCCTTCGCGTTGTGCAAGATGTAACTATTTTAAGTGGCTCAAGCCCATTATTTATAGCAGCATATATATTAGCACAGTTCTTCTGTCTACCTGAAGACTTCGAAAACCAATTATAAGTTTCCGATACCAGATACTCAATTTCATTTGGAATGCATTTTGAAGCGCACGAAACAGCCAGTTGAATTGAGTGGCAAACGCATGGGACTAAAACAATGCTTGTATTATATTGTTTTAATATAGTAATCACGCCTTTGTTCATGCTTATCATTACACTTGCATTATCTGTACCCAAACCCTTTAATTTTTTTACATCAAGTCTAAGAGTTATAGAATCCACTACTGAGCATACCGCTGAATCCGCTCCTGTACAAATAATTTAAAGTCAGCATATGTCGCAATATATTATGCCAATGACCACTGCTTGTTGCTTTTACTTATTTCGACACACAAAACTACAATTATGTAATATTTAATAAAACAAACCAAGCGGAGGTTTGACCTACTTACGCTTGATGAACTTCCTATATTTTGAAATATCGATTTCGACACATAAAATTGCAACAAAGTAATAATCAATAAACAAAGAAAGCAAAAGCTTGACCTATTTATTATTCTTGTGCTTGCGCAACTTCTTTGGTTCTTTTCCTTAATACACACATACGCTGGTATGTAATTAATGAACTTATATTAGGTGTGTTTCCGTATTCACACTGTGTAACTTGTGGGACACTATTTTCTGTTTCCGTAGTTTGTGTGCTTAAAATGGGAGAAGAAGAACAAGCATAAAACCGCTCTCTCGAGCAAACATAGTGCACAGAGAGTTCTAGAACTCAAGACTCCGAGTAAAGTAAGAACAAGCATCAAGAAGAACAAGCATCAAGAAGAACAAGCATCAACTTCACAAACAAATTGATGATAATTTTAATTGGCGCAATTTACGTTTGACATGTCTGCAGTCAAAATCAGTTGTTTTGTGCTTGAAACTTACTAGAAGCTGTTTCCGTAGTTTTGCAACTATTCTCACATTTCATTTTTACTCTCTCAGTTTGAACTTACACAAATCTTACACAGTGTAGAGTACGGAAACACACCTATTGGAAACTGTTCTTTTCTTTAATACACACATACGCTGGTATGTAATTAATGAACTTATATTGAAAACTAAGAATTATGTATTTACAATAAGCTAGCTGTAAGATTCTTTATAAAATAAAATCAGATTGATTAGAGAACTGAAACGATTCAGTAAAAGAAAAACTCAAGTCTTTTTGCTGGCGACGAGGATGGGATACTTGAACGTATTCCAACGCAAGTGAAATAAAAATAAGCGGTGTTCACGGTAGATTTCAATCCTTCGTCAAGTATCGAAAAAAAAGAAAAAACTACTGCAGGAGCAGTTTGTTTAATATAATAAATAAATATTTTAATTCGTCAAGTATCGAAAAAAAGGAAAACTACTGCAGGAGCAGTTTGTTTAATATAATAAATGAGTATTTTAAAGGTTCTGTTAACTTTACTGCAGGAGCAGTTTAAAAAATAAATAAAAAAAGTCGCAGAGACAACAGTTGCAGAGACAACAGTCGCAGAGACAACAGTTGCAGAGACAACAGTTGCAGAGACAACAGTTGCAGAGACAACAGTTGCAGAGACAACTTAATAAAATAAGCAGAGAAAACTGAATAAAAGAAGCAGAGACAACTTAATAAAAGAAGCAGAGACAACAGACGCAGAGACAAATTAATAAAAGGAGCAGAGACAACTTAATAAAATAAGGCAGAGACAACACCTTTAAACAAATACATAAGATTGTAAGTTAATCTAAATATTTCTTTTATATATATACATACATACATACATAAATTAGTATGATAAATATTTATCTTTATATATAAAAAAAAAAAATTAAAATTAAAAGGTCTTAACGGTGAACACTAAAATTTGTGAATATATGTAAAATTTTTTTTTTGCAAAGAAAAAGTGAAAATTGCAAACTGAAATTTTTTTTTTAGTAAGTGGAGGAATCAATAATAAGACTAGGACAGACAATAGACAATTTTGGACGAGATATAGAAGGACACGGTCGACTTTTAAATATAGACCTCGACTCAAATAGTTTAGAACAAAATATGGCAACTAGATCATTACACATTGACCCCCTAAAGTTTTTAAGCTACCAGAGTTCAGCGGGAACTTGGGAGACTTACAAACATTTATTAATTAAGTCGACAGAATACACCCGTTATTAATTCAGTACGATCAATTGGCCCAGAACATATTTTCAGATTGCATAAAATCAAAACTTAAGGGAAGGGCTATTGAAGCTATTGAAATAAATGGCCAAGCAATATCCTGAAATAGCGTGAATTTTTATAACGAAATAAAAAATGTATTGCGTAGGTTGAACGCAAACACAAAACACGATCTAGCAGAAGCTGTAGCGGACGACAAATTACAGCGTAAATTAAATGCAAATGTTAAGATGGGGCTACAAACCTTTAAATCTAAGATACCAGAAACTATGAGGTCAATATTATTTTGTAGGAATCCAGAAACACTGGAAGAGGCAATGAATATCCTTTACGAAGCAGGATATGCATACAACAACAGTGTGAAACAAACTAATGAGGGGCGAAGAACTGAGAATACAAGAAATTTTGGACAGGGATGGCCGAATAGAACCAATAATTTTGGAGTCAACTATAATATCAATTCTAATAACCCTTCATATAGAACCAGCAATCTTAGGAACAACCAAACTAATAATGGAACAAACAACTCTTCATTTAGAAATAATAATAATAATGCAAATCACTTTAAAAATAACGGTTTTGATAATAATGCAGTTAGTGTTCCTTATTCCAGGAATGATTCTAGAAATAATTATAGCAATAATGTGGGTGTCAAGGGTGGCAATCCTTTCAATAACTATAGGAATTATCCCATAAATGAACCTCAACCATCTTTGAACCCAAGACAACAATATAGGAATCAGATGTCAGACCAGTCAGAACACATGGATATCAACACATATGAGATCCAAACTAATGACCCTATTTTCAACGAAAACAAAGAGACACGCAGGGAAAATAGGGAAAACGAAAATTTTCGTTTAACAGCCTCACACGAAATTTACCCTATATAGTAGTAAAGACAAAAATGGGTGATTTGAGGTTTATTATCGACACAGGTGCTACTGACTCAATAATAAACCCCGGACTTTGTGATCCAAAGTGGAAAGTGGACACAGATATGAAAAGAATGAAGACCCTTCAACACACGGTTGTTATAAACGAAAAAATACAAATACCTTTGTTCGAGGAAATGGGTGGACCATTACCCCGAGATAAGAAGGTAGATTTCTATGTTTGTAAATTGCATGTATCATGGCTTGAAGGAAACAATATTCTGAGGCGTATTAAAGCGAAGATTGACTTTGCCTCAAATAACCTTTATTCTATGAGGAGCATTTCTACACCTATCCATTTTGAAGTTACCGATAGACGGTACTTCTACTTCTCTCAAGAGGGATTTTGCGATATTTATATACCTTTTGACTATCACGATGGCCTAATACATATTTCCGACAAAATTTCGCCCAATATGAAATTTGAAATAATTCAAGGAATATATGAAGTAAAATATAAAGTTGCAATAGATGTAATTGTGAAGTCCAATGTAGATGAGGAACAACAAATTGAGTTCAATCTTAAAAATGTTACTCCCGTTACTATAGAAAATTTTTATGTGCCATAAGTTCACGAAGAGAATAAAAGTCTAATGGAAAAAATTAGAATAAACCATTTGAACGAAGAAGAAAAAGGGGAATTAATAAAAGTTGTAAAAAAGTTCAGTAAAGTTTTCTATGAGGAAAATTCTGACCTTACATTTACCAATGCAATTAAGCATGAGATTCGAACGTCCGAACATCCCCCAATTGCTGCAAAAAATTATAGATATCCGTATATTCATAAAAATGAAATACAATAGAATGAAAGAAAATAGATGCCAGCGGTACAAAAAAGTGGAGACTTGTGATCGATTATCGAAAGTTAAACGAGGTCACGATGGACGATAAATACCTAATACCGAATATAGATGAGATATTAGAAAAATTAGGAAGGTGCCAATACTTTTCCACTATAGATTGGGCAAAAGGCTTCCAACAAATAGAAATTGCAGAAAATGACATTCCTAAAACGGCATTCACTGTTGAAAACGTGCATTACGAGTTCTTGAGAATGCCTTTTGGACTCAAAACAGCACCAACTACATTTCAGTGCTTAATGAATACTATTCTAGCAGACTATATTAACAACATATGTTAAGTTTATCTTGACGATATTATAATATTCTCAACTTCCCTGCAAGAACATGTGGAGTCGCTAGGAAAAATATTACAAAGATTGAAAGATAATAATTTAAAAGTCCAAATTGACAAATCCGAATTCATGAAACATGAAACCGAATTTTAAGGTCACGAAGTTACAGCCGAGGGCATAAAACCTAACCCAGAAAATTTTAGATGTGTTCAAAAGTTTCCATTACCAACTATACCCAAAGAAATAAAACAATTTATAGGGCTTACAGGGTATTATCGAAAATTCATAAGGGATTACTCGTTGATAGCCAAGCCTATGACTAAGTATTTGAAAAATAACGCGAAAATTAATATAAATGACCCAGAATATATTGACAGCTTTAAAACATTAAAACAACTTTTAACACATGACCCGATTCTAAGATATCCTTACTTTGAGAAGCAATTTATATTACAAACTGATGCTAGTAACTTTGCCTTAGGCGCAATTTTGTCGCAAGATGGGCATCCAATCTGCTATGCGAGCAGAACGCTTAACAATCATGAGCAAAACTATAGCACTATCGAAAAAGAACTTTTGGCTATAGTATGGTCGGTACAATATTTTCGTCCCTATCTGTTTGGACTCAAATTCATCATCGAGACGGACCATAGACCGTTGACATGGCTGTTCTCAATAAAAGAGCCAAATTCCAAACTCGTGAGATGGAGATTAAAGTTGTCAGAGTATGATTACGAAATAAGATATAAAAAGGGTATTAAAAACGGAATCGCCGACGCCTTATCGCGCGTAGTAATACATTTTACCGAAATAGAAAACCCAGTAATTAAAGAAGTGCAAAGTCCAATGAACATTTATAAAAGGCCGGTTATAATAAAAAAAAAAAAAAATCTCTGGTGCACTAAAAATTAGAAAAACAACTGTCTATAAATCTTGTAGAACAACTATATTTGCCAAAACACTTGATACGTCCACTGTGAGAACTATAGTGCAAAATTATTTCGAAAAAAACAAAATTACTGCTATTTACATTGAAGATGAGACATTTTACAGAAAATTTTTAGAAAAAGTTACTTTAGAATTCAAAGAACACTACGCTTTAGTAATATGTAGAAAACTTTTAGAGGATGTAGAAGATTAAAATAAATTAGCAGATGAAATAAAGAAAGAGCATTTGAAAAACAACCATAGAGGTATCAATGAGAACTTCCTCGAAATAAGGGAGAAAATTTATCACCCCAAATTAAAAGATAGGTTTACGAAGTTCATAAATAATTGTGAAATTTGTAGTCACGAAAAATATGGAAGGAAACCGATAAAGTGGAAATTTCAGATAACTGAAACGCCTAACGCCCCAAGAGAGATAGTACACGTAGATGTCTTTGACAGTTTAAACAAAACTTTATTCTTAACAATAATCGATAAGTTTTCAAAACACGCGCAAGCTATAAAAGTAGCAGGAAGATCATGGATAGAATTTAAAAAAGCCGTAACACAGTATCTAAGCAACGTAGGATACGTTAAGAAATTATAGTAGACAATGAGTTAGGTTTTAAGGCCATTCCACTACAAGAGTTCTTTAGAGAAAATCATATCGAAATTCATTTTACATCGAGTGGAAACCATACCTCGAACTCTGATGTGGAAAGACTCCATAATACAATAAATGAACATATCAGAATACTGAAACATGATCCCAATAGAGACATAGAAACAACGGAGGAAAAAATTTACCGAACAATTAAATATTATAACAATACAATACATTCAACAACAGGACAAAAGCCAATAGACTTTGTTAACGGAACCATAACAACTCAAGGTTATAACATAATCAGAGACATAATCATTAAAAAGAAAGAAGACAAAATCAACAAACTTATTCAAAATCGGGAAGATGTAGAGATAAGGTCAGGTCCAGTACTCCTTAAACAGGTCAGGGGAGGCAAAAATTATTCAAGACTTAAAAAAGCAAACGTGCAACCATTTGACGAAAATCCCGTTACGTTTAAGGGACATAAACCGCACTTAAAACGCAATAGAAAGAACCAAACTAACTAAGAAACAAAACTCTTTATTTTCATTTCAGGAAAATGAAATCAATATTACATATGGTTCTAAGGGTTATAATTCCAATACTTACAGTGGCACAATACACCGGTATCCAAAACATCAATGAGAACAACGGTTTTATTAATATACGCTTAGGAAAGAAAAGAATAATTAAGAACTTTATAAAAGTAATGCACGTTATAAACATTACCGAATTTGAAATTAATAGAAATAATCTTAAAGAAAACATAGACATCATAAGAAACCAAGAAGGTAAGGATGATGCATCTTTTGCAACACTACTCAATAGCTACAACTTACTGGACATGAAAATAAACGGACTAAAACCCCATTATAGAGAAACAAGAGGTTTAATGGATATTTTGGGTAAAGGATTAAAAGTCTTAGCAGGAACAATGGATATTGACGATGAACATTTTATTAAAGAGAAACTTGATATTTTATCCCAAACAAATACTAAATTAATAACAGAATCTAACAAACAGATAGTAATTAATTCTCTTAAAATCGGACCAAATTCAGAACATAACTACACATAAAAATAACCAGCAAGCATTTATTAAATCTGCGATCTCATCCAATTCAAAAAACATACGAAACGAACTGAACATTTTCCGCCATATATACCAAATAAATTATGATATAACACTCCTGAGGAACCATATCGACGATTTAGAACAAATTGTTTTGACTAGCAAACTAAATATTTTATCCAGAAACATACTTACTAACTCTGAATTAGAATTAGTATCAGACTTAGAAGCTTTGGAAGACATAAATATAACAGTAGCCTACAACAAAGACCTTATAACAATATTAATAATGATACCATGTTATTCAACTAAGAAGTATTCTAATATAATATTTTAACCAATCCCTAATAAGGAAAATAAATCAATTTTGTTCACAGAAAACACTTACATTGTAGATGACGACAAAATATTTACTATAATAATGTTAAAAGTAATCTTAAAGAAAATTTAAAAATTGTTAAAGACGATTGTGTAACTTACTTACTTAGTTGGTCGTAACAACCCGTGTCCGGGTTTCAGCCGACCTCATCAGCTCTCACCAGGCGCCTCTGCTTTGCGCGCGCCTTCTACAATTTGATACACCAAGTGCGGTTAGGGCTTCCTCAGCCTGGTCCATCCATCGGAGGCATGGTCTCCCTCGTCGTCGTTGACCAGCGACCCTCGCCTCGAGCACCTTTTTCGCTGGAGCTTCGTTGTTCATACGATGGACATGACCCAGCGTAGTCGCTGCACAGTTATACGCCGAACTACGTCAATGTCATCGTAGAGCTCATACAGCTCGTGGTTCATTCGGATGCGATAGTCATCGCCGACTCGAACAGGACCGAAGATTTTACGAAGAACTTTTCTCTCGAACACCCCCAGAGCGGCTGCGTCAGTTTACGAAACTACCCATGCCTCAGCGCCATAAAGCAGCACAGGTAGAACGACCGTCTTGTAGAGTTTTGTCGATCGAGAGAGGGCTCTGGAACTTAGTTGCTTACTGAGCCCGTAGTAGCACCTATTAGCAATTATTGTTCTTCGCTTTATCTCCAGGCTGATTTCGTTTTTGGTATTAATGGCGGTGGCAAGGTAAACGAACTCCTTGACTACTTCAAAGTTATAGCTGCCGGATGAAACGTGGGAGTCTAAGCGCCGCGCTCCCTTGTTTGTTGACAGCATATACTTTGTTTTGCCCTCATTTATCGTCAAACCCACTTTTGCTGATTCCTTTTCGATAGCGGCGAAAGCAGCGGTAACATCTCTCTTGGTTCTGCCAACAATATCAATATCATCAGCGTACGCAAGGAGCTGGACGCCTTTGTAGAAAATGGTTCCATTACGATGCACACTGGCCTTTCGTACGATCCCCTCCATGATGATGTTAAAGAGATCGGAAGACAGTGGATCGCCTTGCCTGAAACCTCTTTCGGTATTGAAGGTTTCGGAGAGGTCATTTCCTACCTTGACGGAGCTGCGTGTGTTGCTCAAAGTCATTCTGTAAAGTCTTATCAACTTTGCAGGTATACCGAACTCAGACATTGTTGCGTATAGGCAATCCCTTCTCGGGCTATCGAACGCAGCTTTAAAATCGACAAAGAGATGGTGTGTGTCAATTTGATTTTCGTGGGTTTTCTCCAGGATTTGTCGTAGCGTGAAAATCTGGTCTATGGTGGACTTACCAGGTCGAAAGCCACACTGAAAAGGTCCAATCAGTGTTTTTGTAATCGGCTTTAATCTTTCACACAATACGCTTGAGAGAACCTTATATGCGATGGAAATAAGACTGATACGTCTATAACTTGCGCAGATTGTTGGGTCTCCTTTCTTAAGTATAGGGCACAGTACGCTGAGGTTCCAATCGTCGGGCATGCTTTCTTCTAGCCATATTTTGCTGATGAGCTGATGCATGCGCCTTATCAATTCATCGCCGCCGGTTTTAAACAATTCAGCTGACAGGTCGTCAGCACCCGCTGCTTTATTGTTTTTGAGTCGTTGGATAGCAACTCGAACCTCTTCATGGGTAGGTGGTGGTACTTCCACTCCGTCATCGTTGATTGGTGGCTCTGAACTGCGCTCTCCATGGGCGGCATTGGTGGAATCATCGCCAGTAAGTAAATTGGAGAAGTGCTGTCTCCACAATCTCAGCACACACTGCGTATCCGTATTCAGATCACCAGCGTTTTTTTATATGCGGCGTTTTTTACTGCAGTCGCGATGCGACACTCCTTATCGTACCATTGGTTCCGAGGTCGCGGGCGCCGGAAACCAATGACTTCTTCAGCGGCAGCGCGCATGGAGTGGGATATATGAGCCCAAAGTCCGCCGGCGTCGTCGGGTCCAGAGGTTGGTTGGTTGAGCTTAACCGAGAGTTGAGCGGAGTAGGCTTCGGCAGTCCGTTGTAATTGCAGCTTAGCGACATCTAGCTTTCTTTGTATTCCTGTGCGTATGTTCTTCGCATTGCATAATCGCATGCGGATCTTGGCTGCAACAAGATAATGGTCGGAGTCAATGTTGACCCTCCGAAATGTACGCACATCTAGAAGACTAGAGGCATGCCTTCCGTCGATTACAACATGATCAATTTGGTTTCGCGTTTTTTGATCCGGGGACAGCCAGGTGGCCTCGTGGATGTCGAGGTGCTTAAATCTAGTGCTACATAATACCATTTTTCGCGCCACGGCGAAGTCGATCAGTCTTAGACCGTTGTTCGTGGAGGTCTCATGAAGACTGAACTGACCGACAGTAGGGCCAAAGATGCCTTCCCTTCCGACTTTCGCATTAAAATCGCCGAGGACTATTTTCACGTCATGGACCGGAAGGTGGTCGTAACGTCCTCAAGACTAGCGTAGAAAGCGTCTTTGACGGCTTCGTCCTTTTCCTCCGTCGGGGCGTGCGCGCAAATAAGGCTGATGGAGAAAAATTTTGCCTTGATGCGGATCGATTGCCAATCTTTCGTTCACAGGTGTGAACCGGGAAACAAGGTGGCGTAGTTTCCGGCTAACAACGAATCCACATCCAAATTCGCGCCTCTCCGCATGGCAGCTGTAGTAGATATCACAGTGTACTTGTTTTACACCAAGATTGGTTCTCGTCAAAAATTTAAAAGAAAAACAATTAATTCAAAATTGTAATAATTTAAAAATAAAATTATATAAAAACAGCTTGATAAGATTTGCTAATTGCGAAATTGATCTTAGGAATATAACTTTCAAAAACAAGTTTTTAAAAATCAGTGAACTTAATATTATACCATTGACAACAATAAATGTAAAAGAAAATAAATAAGAAAGCGAACCAAAATTAAAGAATCCTCATATTGATGCAATTAAAAACTCACGTAACATTATTGAAGAAACATTCTCAAAAAATTTACTTGAAATGCCGATATCGAACTTACCAAGTATTTTTATAAATATCATAATAATAATTTTAATTTTTACATTTTATAAGTACCAAAAAAATAAAACTTGAAATAAAATCAAAATCTTCGTCGGAGTCTCAGACTAAGAGTGGGCGAGTTATAGAATCCACTACTGAGCATACCACTGCTTGTTGCTTTTACTTATTTCGACACACAAAACTACAACTATGTAATATTTATAAAACAAACCAAGCGGAGGTTTGACGTACTTACGATCGCTTGATCAACTTCCTATATTTTGAAATATCGATTTCGATAATCAATAAACAAAGAAAACAAAAGCTTGACCTTTTTATTATTCTTGTGCTTGCGCAACTTCTTTGGTTCTTTTCCTTAATACACACATACGCTGGTATGTAATTAATGAACTTATATTGAAAACTAAGAATTTTGTATTTACAATAAGCTAGCTAAGAATCTTTTTAAAAAATAAAATTAGATTGATTCGAGAACTGAAACGATTCCGTAAAAGATCTTGCAAAGTTTTTAAAAGAGAAGCAACTATTCCTTTTATTGTAAAATCTTCCAGTTCAACCAATTTCAGAAACGTATTTATAATTGATTTTGTATTTGTACTATAATACCTGACAACAATTCCAAGGTACTTATTTACACTTATATCCGTAGATTCGTCAATGATTAAACTAAAGCTATTATTTCCAATGTCAGCCAATAAACTTTTTGAAAATACGGGAACAGTACATTTTTAATCAATGCGCCGCATTTCGTCCGACCCAATTTAATATCTGAAGCTATTTCGATATCGCAAAATGAAATTTTTTGAAGTTTCGTCAAATGGTCCACTGATTTAATTGCTGTATGAGCAGCGACGTAAAGCGCATTTGATAATTCAGCTTTCTTGATTTTGATTTCAGTCTTTGCTGGCTTAAAAGGAATTATTGCCTGATTTCCTTTTGACAGTGGAGCGGCTGCCGCAATATGTTTTCTTGTTTTGGAGTGAGCGATGAGACCATAAATTTTTGACTGCAGTTTGCAGCAGCAAATTTTGAATTTTTGAGTCTTTTATCTCTTAACCAAGCTTTACGAACATTTTGTTTATATTTTCTAAAAGTTAAAATATTTTCGCAATCAAAATATTCAATAAAAATTAATGAAAATATGACAGATTATACACCTTTTGTTGGTATTGCTGGTAGTTCCTTCGTTATGCATGTAGTTCTCTGAATCACTGCTAAAATCTGCTAAATTTCTTTTTAGTAGACCTTTCCTTGGATTTTCATTGCCATCCAAGATGCCGGAGCTACGGTTGCTATAATGGAAACACTTTTATTGTGGCGCACATCCATATTTTTAACGAACAGTACCTTTCTGATTTACTTTCCTCACTATCGCTACTTGCACTTGACGACTTGCTGCTTGAACACATTGCATTTTGGTGCTCCAAGCGCGCCTTTTTCTGTAAATGAACTGATTCTAGCGATTTCTTGCTTTTAATGAGATTATTGTCAATTCAATTTTCTTGAAATACCTATGGAACAATAGTTTAAACCTGTGAAAAGGATTTTTTATGCATATTGTAAATTTTAATATACTTTTCCATATTTCTGCAAGCTTTGCCACCATTTGAAATAAATCAATCTCTAGTGATGTGCATAAGTAAAAAACTATAATGCAAGCCTTATACGATGCGATCATTGATACAACTTGGTTGGTCATGAAATTGGGAATTGGGAATAAGATATCGCAATTATTTTTTAATTTTTGGTGGAAAAATTTTTCAATGAAAAGAGGCTAAAAGAGTTAAATGAAATTTGATAAAGGCCTTAAAAAAAGGCTAGAGGCTAAACCCGATTTTCACCGACTAAATTTAATAAAAAAAGGCTAAATCTAGCCCCAAAAAGGCTAAAATGGCAACGCTGATTGTCAGTGGAATACAACACCATTTCGATTTGTCAATTCGGGCCGCTTTTCTTCAACTGCATTGTTCAAATTTGTTAGTTGTTCAATGTAGACATCTGAATTGATCGTTCGGTTGGGTGGTAAAAGTTCAAAGAAGATAATTCCTTTGTAATCCCACCAAACTGATAACATAACTTTCTTTTGATGAATATCAGCTTTTGATGTTGTTTGAGCTGGTTCACCTGGCTTGCTCCACGATCTTTTCCGATTGACATTGTTGTAAACAACCCATTTTTCATCAGCAGTTATCAATCGTTTTAAAAATGAATCATTTTCATTACGTTTCTCTAACAATCGCAGATGTTAATGCGTTGTGTTAAATGATTTTGTTTCAGTTCATGAGGAACCCATATATCGAGTTTGTTTTCGTACATAGCAAAGTTGTTTTAAGCGATTTTCAATGCATGTATGTGATACATAAGCTTCTGTGCAATCTGACGTGTTGTACTGTGACGATCCGAATCGATTATTGCTTTAATTTGGTCGTCATCAACTTCAACTGGACGAACAGAGCATTTTTCATCTTTGAGTGAAAATCACCAGAACGAAATTTGGCAAACCAATTTTGACACTGCCGCTCTTTTAAAGCTTCGTCACCATAAACAACACATAACTTTTTATAAGCTTGTGATACGTTTTTTTCCTTTCCGGAAATAAAAAAGCAAAATATGACGAAAATGTTCGTTTTGATTTTCCATTTTTTAACAGACGCCAAACAAAAACTACACAACCGATCAAAAATTTTTTTTTAATGATTGACAGTTGAAGTACCAACTATCAAATAAAAAAATGTGTTTGACATTTCGATTACGTCAGCAAGCCTAAAAATTTAACTAAAGCCATCTATGAGTGAAATCCGCAATTACTTAGTTGTCAACCCAATATATTGGTACCAGTTGAGTTCTAACAAAAACTGCAGAAAAGTATGGCAAAAGGCACCTTGTTTTCAGAGGTTCAGCGGCAGTTTATTCAGCAAGTGAAAAAACGACGCACAGTTTCAGAGAGTGCTCTGCTTCTTAGATGTTCCAGAAATTTGGTATATAGCAGAGAACTGCAATAAATACTTAAAAATAAGTAGTACTCGAGTACTATTCGTTCACAGCTCAGTGATTCCAATCAAACATTTGAAATGAATCACGCTATTGAATAATGAGCCACTTACTCAAAACTGAGTATGAATGAGTATAAGTAGTTTCCAAAGCATTATTCGGATGTGATTGATTTAAAACAAAGTGAATCAAATTTTTGAATCATGAGCCTCTTACTCAAAAATGAGTATGAATAAGTATAAGTAGTTTCGAAGTAGTATTCATATTTGTTTCATTCAAAACAGCTCAAAGCTCATTAATATTAGATTTTTTTATGTTTTGATGTAGAGTATTCGTATATATTGAAGTACTTAGAGTATTAGAATCACCGTTGATACTAATTGTGTTCATGGCTGAACCTATAAATACTTCAGAATTTTAAAATTCAAGATGGTTAATAGTATTGCCACCTAAAATGTTTTTATTTTCACGAATTTGGTGCTGGAGCAAACACTAGGTAAAAATGGCTCGCTGAGTCCGAATCCGTTGCCAGAATTTCAAAATTGATTAATTTTTTATAATAGTGTGCCACCTACTAAAATGTATTTTTAAGAGTTTTAAACATCGTTTAACAGTGTTAAGGGGTCGCTGACTTCGAATCTGGTATCACAATTTTACAATTCAAGGTGGTTAATAGCGTTGCCACCTAAAATGTTTTTATTTTCACGAATTCGGTGCTAGAGCAAACACTAGGTAAAAATGGCTCGCTGAGTCCGAACATAAATAGAGGGGTCTATGTGCCCCCCATTTGCTATATTTTTAAGGACATCCCGAAACACGTTTGTCTTACAATTTGACTTGCAGTGGACAGTTAAACACGTGTTCCCCCTAAAAATGCAGCTAATGGGGGGGATAATAGGCCCCTCTATTTGTGCATCTCAGAAATGCTTCCGCCCTTATAAAGCCCCAAAAAATGGTTAATTTTTACCTATCTTGCTTCCCCTTCGAGATATGGCACTTTTTCTTCTTTTTCGAGGATTTTTCGATATATTTAAATTTTATGTTGTTCCATATCTCGAAAGGGTAGCAAAATAGGTAAAAATTAACCATTTTTTGGGGGTGGCTAAGGGAGGAAGCATTTTTGAGACTAGGGGGGGTATATGTGCCCCCATTCGCCATATTTTTAAGCAGGGACCGAAACATGTGTTTGACTTACAATTTGACTTACAGTGAACAGTTAAACACGTGTTTTGACGTGTTCCCCTAAAAATGTAGCAAATGGGGGATGATAGACCCCTCTATTTGTGCGTCTCAGAAATGCTTCCCCCCTTATAAACAAAAAATGGTCAATGGTTAATTCCAATCCAATCCAAAAAATGGTTAATTTTTACCTATTTTGCTACCCTTTCGAGATATGGAACAACATAAAATTTAAATATATCGAAAAATCCTCGATAAGTTGCATTAACGAATTATACGTGCTGTCAAAGCACCATCAAATTGTACAGAGGAAAAAATTCTAAAACAATTATAACTTATAGTCAGCATTATGATGTTTTATCAATGAGTTAAGCTCGTTTTGTGTTCACAAAAATTGCATACAAAGAATATAAATGATATGTGAATATTTAGAAACAAAATTTATTTAAATAAAACTTATTTTAGCAAGAGCGATCATCGCTCGAATCTGATCAAGGTGATATCTTTACACTTCTTCGAGCCTATAGTGAATGGCTGCTGTCAAAGTGGGAAAAAGGGAACTCTCGCAAGTGGTGCCATAAATTAGGAATTGAAGAACAACGGTTAAGCTACGTCAAATATTTAAACAATAACATTTACATAATATTAATTTCATTGTTCAACATCTAGGTTTTATGAAATCGCCAAATTACGTAGTCAGTTTCAAAATATATTGGACAGTTGCAATATGACATCAACAAAATCAGCAAGTGACAATTTTTCGAGTTCAGATAGAGCACGTCGACATGGAGAAGTGCGTATGCTGAAAGCTATAAAGCGCAAGCAAAAATACCAAGAGCCAAGAAAGCGAAAAATACTCAAAAAGGGTGCATATAACGCCGATGAAGAATTTGATAGCAAAGTCGAAGACATTCGCGACGTTGACTTTCGTTTAAATCATGATTCAGCAAAAATGGAGGTACCCTTATTATAGATAATATTAAAATTGTGAACTTTTTGAAAGTTTTAATTCTAAATAAAATTTGACGATCGAATGATGCATTTATTAATAAAAATATATTTTACACCAACGCACATTATCATTTATAAAGAAAAATTTACGCAATTTATATTAAAATTTAAAAATTAATTGATACTATCCTATATTCTATTTAAATTTCTCCTAGTTGTGCTGAGGCTCGAAATATTAAAATATTTTGTTTGCGGAATTTAACGCCAATGTAAAAATAAATAAATCGTTACATAGTTGCACAAAAGTTTATATTTTTAAAGTTTTTGTGAAGAAACGGGAACCAAGTTTTAATTGTGTGTTATGAAGGCATGCACCATCCATTTCCGAAAAGAAATTTTCAAAAAGGTGAATTTCTCAGCCATTCGAATCTTTAAACTCGATTTTCAAAAAAACATAAAAATGCACATTGGCGTTTTTGGCTTATAATCTTAATCATTTTGCACTATATCTCCTTAAAGTAATTTTTTTAAATGCAGATCTTAAAAGTTCACTAACGTATACGCAAAGTAAAAAAATGTATGCGTGTGGTCATCAGTGATTTATATCGATGCCTTAATATAGAAAGGCCCTATTCCATTTTTTTTTTCCCTTTATAGGAGAGTTTTTGTTCTCTGTACAAAAAGTTCTGCAGTTTTTGCAGTAAAAGTAATTGTTACATCATCATACTACTTATTGTTTTTAATAAAAAAGGCGATTGCAAAAAATTTTAAACATAGAACTTAATTTTTTATTAAGTTTTTTCCTTCTCCTATTGAGATAGGGCCTTTTGAGATACGCCCTTTCTATATTAAGGCATCGATATTTTTATTAATAAATAATATGTCAATACACATTTATATTTTTTAATTCATTTATGTAATAATACATTTATATTTTTTCATTGATTTATAGATTTTATTGAGCTCCTCCAGTGTTCAGAAGGCAAAAGATGTTGTACTTTTAAAATTGATTATTGTCAGTGGTTTTTATCCACAAATTGCCATTGCTGACGATTTCAATTATTGCAAAGGTGGAACACAACAGTTCTTTCATACATCATTGAAACAGTATATTTCAATTCATCCAAATGCTTTTTTTGCAAAAAACTTTGATATACTTAAACTGGATGACAGTGATATTCTTGAAAAACCAAATTATTACACACCAAAACAACTGCTTAGTTCAGCCCATCAACTGTTGTGCTACCAGTATGTTATTACAAAAAAAAAATGCAATTAGGTAAATCTATTATTTTATTTTTAGAAATTTACTCGAGACCACAAAGCCTTATCTAATGAATAGTATACGTATGCCAGCCGCACAAGCGCTTCTTTTGTTTTCATACTCCATTGATACAAACGCGTCAATAACACGTATCGTATGTGATTCATGGTTGTGTCTTGATTTCCCAATACCAGAAACCGGCTATGAAATATTATGTCGAGCGATAAAGTTGCGAACAAAATGGAACACATTATTAACTCAGAAGCTAACAGGTTCGTATTAAAGAAAAATAACTTATGGCTTGGAAGTCTTCTCTGGTACCGAGTCTCTTAATTTGCGCAAAGTTCAACTCCTTGTTAACAGGGTGGTGAGCTACTTGTACAATATTCGGCGCCGGGAGCACATCTCTTGCCACGTAACTCGTTTTTTTAACATCTCCCTTTTTGATTTTATCAATTTCAGACTTGTGTTTATGTTGTATAAAATAATCAAATGCAAAACTCCTGAATACATTGCCAGCTCTTTTACCTTTTCGAGTTCTATTAAAAATGCTCAAATTGTGTATCCCCAAATCAGCTCTTCTCAATTTTAAAGATCATTTTTAATTAGATATGTTAGATTCTGGAATACCTTGCCCAGAGATTTGGTGCTGGAGAAAACTTTTTTTTTTCAAACAAATTTTTTATTTGGATTTGGAACATTTTTGTTTAAAGAATTTTCACAACTAAAATTTATAATGAAAATTTTTGATTACTAAAAATATGAACAAAATTTAAATATGATATTGAAAATATTTTTAGATACAAGTGTTTTTTAAGTGTAGTTTTTACATAATAACACATAAAACACATAAAGTAATTAATAGCTAAATATATAAAGTCATACAAACTAGAATACAAGAAAAAAGGAAATTGTGATGTTAAATTAAAGTAACAAAAAGGTAAGTAAGTTATATGTTAGGATAGAATGTAGGAATTAAAACACAACAAAATTTTCTAATGAAAATTTTTGATTAATAAAAATATAAACAAAATTTAAATATGATATTGAAAATATTTTTAGATACAAGTGTTTTTTAAGTGTAGATTTCGTATAAAGTAACAAGGTAACAGAAAATAGCACATAAAACACATAAAGTAATTAATAGGTAAATACATAATGTTAAATAATAAAAAGCCGCTAACCGTCTTAGTTGTTTAAAAGTTTATTAGTAAGTGAAAAAATATTATACATAAAAAGAAAACTAAGTAAAATCCAGTAGAAAGAATAACTGTCAAGCAAAATAACTGGAATGTATTTAGTCGCAGTGCCAGATTTCTAACACCCTTCCTCAATGCGATTATGTTACATTTATCAAAAATGAAAATTTTCTTCAAACTTAGTGACTTTACAAAATTGCAATGCTTTGCTTTGAATAAATTTTTTGTAAGTATATCAGCATTCATATGGTCTGTAGAAATATATTTAAGCTGAACATCACCATTCTTAACTGCTTCCCTGACAAAATGGAATTTGATGTCAATATGCTTGGATCTGTCATGAAACACTGGATTTTTAGACAGCTGCTGTGCGCCAAGGTTATCGCCATATACCACAGTAGCAGTGACGCCATCTATGACACCGATTTCGCACAGTAAACGCCTCAAGAATATCGCCTCTTTTACAGCTGTACACAATGCTATATATTCCGCTTCAGTACTGCTCAGCGAAACGGAACTTTGCTTCTGAGACTTTCTAGATATAGCTCTTATCGCTACTCCAGTCCGCATCGGAAAATCCCTTGAGTGGTTCACCTGTGGCTTGATAATGTAGCTTTATGTCAACGGTAGATGCTAAGTATCGAAACAAGTGCTTAACAGCAGCCATATGCTCAGTATGGGGATTTGTGTTGCGCTGCGCCAGTTTTGCAACCGAGTGTAAAATGTCTGGTCTTGTTGTAAGTGCTAGCCACATTAAAGCACCCACAGCTGATTGGTACAATTTGGCATCAACAGTATTACAGTCTTCATTATTGCATCCCACCTGAAAGCAAGCATCCAGCGGTGTTGCTGCACTTCTACACTTGCTCATACCATGCTGTTCAAGTAGCTCCCTGATATAGGTCGAATATTGAGAGGGCCCTTGTCCACGCACTCAAAACTTTTGCGATCTCATCCTTAATTTTAGCTCGGATTTCGATTGGCATGCTATAATTAGATCATCAACGTAAACCAATACTAACGACAAGTTACCTTGATTCCGCTTATACAGGCATGGTTCGTTAACGCATGGAATGAAGCCGACCTCTTTGAGTGATGCATCCAACTTGGCGTTCCCTTCTCTTCCCGATTGCTTTAGCCCATAAATTGCTTTATTAAATCAAAGCACTTTGTCTGGGTGGGGTTGATTGATATACCCTTCTGGCTGCTTCATGTACACATCATCACTTAGCTCGCTGTTTAGGTACTCTGTACATACGTCCATTTGATGCGTAAACATTCGCATTTCGACGGCCAACGCTATGACCATCCGTATCGTCTCAAAACGACAAACTGGTGAAAAGGTTTCATCATAGTCGATGCCGAAACACTGTGAGCACCCTTTAGCCACTAAACGAGCCTTGTAACGCTCAACATTACCACTTGTGTCCTTCTTATGGCTAAAAACCCATTTGCAGCCAATGGCGCGCTCAATTGCTGGTAGCTCAGTTAAAGTCCAAGTAGAATTATGTTGGAGTGCATCAAATTCAGTTTTCATGGCCTTCTGCCACAAATCTGCATGTTGACTCCTTACTGATTATTCATTGTATGTTTGCGGAATTATACGTGGCTCAATAATATTCAGCCTGTTGTTTAGTTTTTTAAACGTTCGTTCAAGTCTAGGCCTGCCTGATAAGTCCCTTACTGCTTTTCGCTCTTTGGCACTTGCGTAATTGTCGCCATCTACTTGTTGCTCGCTATCTGTGCTGCTATCGCTGAACCCCTCAAAAAGTGTTTGGCTAGCAATGCTTTCAGAATGTACGTTTTCTGCTTCAGATCTGCCGTTTGCGCTAGTTTCACCCTCTGCATTGACGTCGCTTTTTTCGTCATCACTGTCATCGCTTTTGATGGTCTCGCTGTGGTTCACGCTTTCACTGCTGTTTCTGCTACCAATAGACAACAAATCTCGCAAGTCCACCTCGTCAGATTGCACCGGTTCCCTTTTTGTCAGCTCTTGAATAACCCACCATTCTTTGCCTTTGGGCTTGAACTTTTTATGGCTTGTTTTATCAAGGGCAACTGCAATTGAACCGAAAATACGCATATAGCAACGTTAGGCTTTCGTTGTGTCCACGCTTCATACGGCGTTACTCTTGTGAGCGATTTTAATGGTGATCTGTTGAGAATATAAGCTGCTGTTGCAATGGCTTCTGCCAAAAACTTTCAGCCATGCCCGAAAAAGACAGCATACTCCTGGCCATCTCAACTAGGGTTCTATTTGCCCGTTCCGCTACGCCGATCTGCTGAGGCGTATGTGGCACAATCAGCTGCCGTAATATGCCGTTATTGTCGCAAAATGTGTCAAATATCTTGGTGATAAATTCACAGCCATTGTCGCTTCTCAAACATTTTATCTTGCGACCGGTTTGACATTCAACCATATTCTTGAATTAAACACAACATTGAAACACTTCACTTTTGTGCTTGAGAAAGTACACGAAAATACAGCGTGACTTATCGTCGATAAATGTTAAAAAATATTTGGACCCGCCAAGCGACTGCGTTGGAAACGGTCCACACACGTCAGTGTGAATTAATTCCAAAATATTTTTTGCACGGCTTTCACTCTTCTTTGGAAATTTTTGAGCGCATATTTTGCTCTTCATGCACGTTATGCATCCAGTGTCACTTGCTTTGAAAATCGTTTCCATACCGTGCACTATTTGTCATCTGATAGCCGCTTTAAATCGCCATAGTTTAAATGACCGAACCGATTGTGCCATTTCTCTGATACACACTGCACCGCTGTCATACATTTGTTTCCTTTTGTTTCAACTATAAATAAGCCACTGTCTGCCTTTGCGTTTAGCACCATATCGCCATCTTCGTCCAGTATTTCAGCACCATTAGCGTTGAATTTAGCTGTAAATCCCTTTTTCATCGCTCTGCTTAGTGAGATAAAATTAGCACGGAGGTCTGGCACATATAATACCAATCATGTAATCATGTAAAGTTAATTTGCACTCAGTTTGCAAGTTACAGTTTGCAGTTTACACTGAATGATATAAAGAATTCACGCTCACAACACATATGAGCCGTAGCGCCACTATCTAGACACCAGTTATCAATTTTTATGTTGTACGTATCAGCAGCCGCTAAAACAGTGAAATTTTTTGATTTTTCTGTTCCAATTTGTTTGGATACCTTTATAGCTGACAATTTATCTGGACAATTTCGCGTAAAGTGTCCGCGCTCACCACAGCAAAAACACGTGCTATTTTTCACGTCTCTTTTCACGTTCTTTCTTACCGATTTGCTGTTGTTGTTGCTTACATTTGTCGCCTTTGCAGAAAATGCTGCATTTTCGCCATTATTTTTATTTTTCGATGCGTCATTTCTGCGAACTCCATCTTCCAGAAGTTTGACCTTCATTACATCCAAAGAAGGTAACTCGTCACGGGTTTCCATTGCTACCACAAACGTCTCATACTATTTTGGTAGGCTTGAAAGCAGAATAATAACAGCTAATTCGTCGTTTACGTCTATAGCAACTTCTGCCAATTGGTCAATAAGTGATGAGAACGAATTAATGTAGCTAGAAATTGATTCGCCTTGTCGCATACGCAGATTCAAAAGCTGTTTATAAAGAGCAACCGTTCGCACTGGACCCTTTGGTTGATGTACTTCTTTTAACCGCTGCCAAGCTTCAGCCGCCGACTTACACTTCTTTATGTGATTCAGCTGTGTTGGTTTCAGACAAAGCGAAAGCGTCGCAAGTGCCTTCTCATCAGTTGTCGTCCATGGAGCAATCTCACCTGATACTGTGGGTTTTAAAAGCTCACCCGATGTTACTTTCCACAACTCAGCGTGGATAAGTACGCTGCGCATCTGCATTGCCATAATATTGACAATGACATCATGATTATGATCAAAATTCAGTAGCAAAAAATGTAATACAAATGTGAGACAAAATATGGAGTTTATTATTGTACTGAAACTAAAGTAAGGGAATCAATAACATTAAAATTATAAGTCAGTAGCCATGATTTCACATTTTTAAGAAACAGAGCAATATTGGACATACAGCGAACATTATAAGGTAACGAATTGAAAAGTCGTGGAGCAATACATGTATAGAAATTAAAAAAGTGTTGTAATCTGTGTGAAGGAACTTGGACGAAATGTTGGTTATTTATCCTTAAGTCATGACTTGCATAGCATCTGTGTATTAAATAACCAGATCTTGTAACGACCGACAGCGATTAAAATCGTTATTTAGTGGAGCGCACTCTGCATAACATCAATCCAGCCATGCTCAGGGAAAATGGGGTGGGTTTTGCTCCAATCTCATACTTTATTATCGGCTACATAAACTTAAAAGTATGCACAGATTATTTAAATAATCAAACCAAAACCGAAAATTAAAAATAATTCGAAAGAAAATTTAAACTGCTAACTCGGAATTTAGAGAAACAATAAAAAAAATACCTCACTTCACATCACCTCACCTCACCTCACCTGCTTTCACCTTTCATGTAATTAAAAGATTATTGAGTTAAAGTTGCATTATAATTATATTAATTTATTAAAAGATAATCATTTAAAGTATCAAGTATAAATTTTCAATTGTGGTAAATTAACAGATAACATTAAGGTAAGTATTAAACAAGTAAAATAATTTTCAAGTGTGGTAAATTAACAGATAACATTAAGGTAAGTATTAAACAAATAAAGTAACCATGGTCAATTTCATTAAAAATATGTTAAGTATGTATGGTGAATAAAATTAATTGTCAAATTATTTTAATTGAACAAAAAAAAAAATGATATTAAATAGCAACATGAATAAAAGACTGAAGTATTATTTAAATCTTATAGTAAATCTTAGAGAATTTTACCTTTATATTGAATTAATAATGAATTATCAAATTTAAAAAAATTTTTTAATAACTAATAAATGCAAGGACTTACATTTTATATTCCCACGTAGTCTGCAGGCGCCTGGTGACGTTGTGTTTGCTATATTTATTAATCAATCAATTCAATGTAAATATAAATAATTCTTTGAGATTTAAACAAAAATATAATATGTTAATTTTAAGTATGGGAATAATGATTTTAACTGATATTATATCAACTCTGATTTAAGAAAATTATGAATTAAAGTTATTATTAAAAATTTGCATTATTAAAAGTTATTTTAAGACTTGTGAAAATATAGATTGTAAACTAATTATTTTGGAACACTGCTCTTTCCTTGAATTTCACGATAGCCAACGTAAATCAACTGAGACTTGAACTTGAACTTGAACTGCATGCCATTACAGTGACGCGATGCTGTTGAGGATGTTTTTTTTTTTTTTTTGATGCTCTGCGATAGTAATGCTTTTGAAGCGCTAGCACCGGCTTTGGAATAATATATCGTATGATTTTTCCAAAGGAAAAACGAATGACGACGAACTCAGGGGAGCTGACAGCACTTATTTGTAATTTTTTTTTTTTTGTAATTTTCAACCAATTATATACAATTCGTTGGTTTTGCAATTGCATATTTGCACATTTGCACAATTTGTAATTTTTCAAATAATTTCATACAAATTTTTTTTTTTTAAATTTTACGACACAAATTTCATTTCCAAAACGAACTTTTTTCTCGACTCTCCAAAAATTTTTTTCTTTCCTTTTTCAATTTTTCAAATTTTTTTTTTTTTTTCGTTTTCAAATCAAGCAAAGGTTGCTACTCAAAATTTCTATTTTCAATCTACAGTAAAAACCAAAATAAGTGTATTTCAAATTCCAGTCTCACCCTCATAATCTCTTAAAATATTCTTTTAAAACTCTGTAAAAATATAAATGCTTAATTGAAGGATATTTAAGTTTTTAAATAGAGGAAAGGTACTGTGAAACCGTTTTTTGTTACAAATAATACGAATAACGTGTTTTTGAGCAAAGAGTAGTGGATTCATTTTATTTGCATGGGTACCTCCCCAGCACTTTACTCCATATTGCAGTTTTGAGTGGAATATACCATGGTAAATACAATTAAGCAATTTTAATGTGCAAAACGATTTTAAGAGGTATATCTGTCTAGTTACACCCATAAGATACCTTTTTAGTGCAACAGTATGCTCTAGCCATGAAAGTTTCCAATCAAGCAACAGGCCAAGATACTTGGAAGATTTAACATATTCAATAGAAAATCATTTCTTGGCACAAGGACAAGAATCATTAAATGTTTTTGAGTGATACGACAAAAATTTCGTACAACCTGCACAGTGAAAGATAAAATTTGATAAGCTTGGATCCCTACTAGTAACACTGAAGTACATGATTTTCGTTTTATCACTCAAAACTAATTTATGTGATGAAAACCAATGGCTTAGAAGCACCAAGTCATGGTTTATGTCACAGGTTAGACTAAGAGCAGAATCACTAGTAAAAGTACATGCCATGTCATCAGCAAACGCTATAACTTTACTTACAAAAGGCAGGAAAAAAATAGAATTAATATATATAAGAAACAAAATGGGCCCGAGAACAGATCCCTGTGGAACACCAACATCAATAACAACATCACTGCTAAGTTTACTATTTATTTTTACTCTCTGCATTCTGTTAGATAAGTAGGATTGAAACCAAGAATGAATAGATCCTCTAAAACCAATTTTATATAATTTGTTTAGTAATATGACATGATCAACAGTATCAAAAGCTTTAGTTATATCTATAAAAAGAGCTGCACATACTTTCTTATTGTTTAACCCACTATAAATATTGTTGTAAAATTTCAGTAGTTCATCTTCGGTAGACAACTCCTCTCTGAAACCATATTGAAAATTGCTGAAAAAATTTGTTTTCTTTAAAAATTTTAGCATTCTAATTTTTACAGTTTTTTTAAAAACTTTCGAAAAACCAGGCAACAATGAGATTGGCCTGTAATTGTTGAAAATACTTTTATCTCCTTTTTTAAAAAGTGGTATAACCACAGCTTTTTTAAGGTCATCGGGAAAAACTCCACACTCTATGCTTTTGTTGAAAATATTACATAGGACATCGACAATATTGAAAACAATCTTTTTAATAAAAACGTTCGAAAAAACACCATCAGGACATGAATTCGAGTTTTTAAGAGCCATAATTATTTTATAAACTTCAAAAGAGAAAAAAGGTTCAAAAAATGCACTGTTTGGGTGGGATGGTTCCTTATCTAAACAATTACAAAAAACATCGTTTGATCCAGCATCAGTGACCACGTCCTTTCCAATTTTGGCAAAGAAATTGTTGAAAGCGTCGGCTTTAGTCCCGGACTCCGAAATTTCTAAACCTTCCTCATTATTGGCGGCTGATTGCTCATTATTTTTAGATTTGTTTAAGATATTGTTAACGAGCTGCCATTCTTTCTTAACGTTCCCTCTGATTTTATTAAATTCGCATAAGTAGTAGTTCGTTTTACTTGCTGCGACTTGTACAGAAATTTCTTTGCAAAGTTCTTTATAATATGCTTTAACGTTTAAGTTATTCGGGTGTTTGGAACATTTCTTAAAAAGTTTCTTTTTGATGAAAATTTTTTTCAATAATTCTTCTGACATCCAAGGTTTAAGTTTTTTAGACTTAGCATCACGTTTAGTCACCTTAACCGTGCACGAGTTAACATGCAGAATTAAAGTTTCCAAGAAATTACTGTACGCTTTTGACGGATCAGGTTCAAAATAAACATTATCCCAAAATTCATATTTAAGTTTACCGTTTTAAGGGAAAAATTAGTTTTATTGTAAAAAGCATCAAGCTGCGTGTTCGTCATAGTTGGTCTTTTAACATTTTCTAAGTACAAGCACGTCATACAATGATCCGTTATACTTAAATTGAACGCAGAACTGTGTACTGTTTTATCAATAGTCCGGCTAAACTTTGCAAGTAGAATACAAGTAGAAGAAATATCCGATATACGAGTTGGTTCATTTATACATGATTCATTATACATGATTATCGATGCTGGTTTTAAACAGTCTAAACTAATTCAAATGCGTGTATTATTCTTAAGTATTGTGAAGTATTTTGGGTTGCTATTTATTACTTCAAAAGGTCTGTCACAGGGCTCTTTTAGCTTTCTATGTATTTTATAATTTCTAACAAAAACAAATTTACAATTATCAAGTTCTTTCGGTATGTGATGTTGGAATTTTGTGTTATGATGTGAAATATGTGATTGTTTGTTTTCGACTACTTTTTTGATTTGCGGGAGCATATCCGAAGGGTTTAAAGTTTCACTGTTATGTATCACTATTTGTTTCGGTAATCTGAGCGTCTGACCAAAAACTATCTCAGCCGGCGACGCTTTGATATCTTTTTTGACCGAAGATCTGAGGTCCAGAAGAACTTGTGGTAACTCTGTGAATCAATTTGTCTGGTTGTTCGTCGCATTGAGGGAAGCTTTTAACTGGCGGTGAAAACGCTCTACCATGCCATTAGCTTGTGGGTGGTAAGCCGAAGTAGTTATATGCTGGCAACCGAGATTCTTAAGAAAGTTGTTAAAGGCCATTGAAGTGAACTGTGCTCCTCGAGCAGAGGTAACTTTCAATGGAATTCCAAAACGTGAAATGAACTTTCTTTGAAGAGTGTCAACAATCGTGTCAGTATTTGTGTCTTTCAGAGGATATGCTTCTGGCCAACGGGTGTTCCTGTCAACTACGGTAAGTAGGTATCTATACCCTTTTGAAATAGGCAAAGGACCGACTATATCAACGTGGATATATTCCAAGCTTTTCTTTTTGAGCGTTGACATCCAACACATTCCTGTGACCATTTGTTAACTTGTTAATTCATCTTTGGCCAGAAATATCTTTGTGTTAGTAGTCGTCGTGAAGCTCGTTTATCAGGGTGTGCTATGTTATGTAGTTGTTCAAATTGTTGTTTTCTCAATGTCTGTGGTATGTAAGGTCGTGTTAAAGAATTTGTCTGCTCGCACCAAATTTTAATGTTGAGTACAAGCATGTGTATCTTAGAGTGGGTCGCAAATAAAAATGTCAAAAGTCCGCATCTCATATGAAAGCGTACCTCGAGAGGTTTACGTAGGCATACAATTTTTTTTCGGCACCCTGTATGAACCGCCAAAACCGTTTTTTCTTTATAACTTTGCTCTCTTGAGTCCGACTATCAAGTGCAATACATCGTTAAAAAGGTATATTAATACCTACAATTGTTCTTTAATTTAGACCTAAAGCATCAAATTTGTAAAGTTATTTCCGTTACACAGACTTCTACCCCCAAAAATGAAAAAAATTATTAAATAAAAAAAGCCTCAAAAAACCAATAAACTTTGTCCTTGAAAGTATTTAAAAAAATTGAGAATCAAAAAAGTTACAGTAGATTAAAGTTCGTAATCTAAATAGATCATTATCTGAAACGTATTTACAGTAACTATGTTTTTTGAAGAGTGTAAATTAAATAAAACCAATAAACCCGCAAACTCCCTGTTAGTCAATAAATTTTTAATATACAAAATTAAGAAACAACAACAATTTAAAAATATCGAAGACGCGATTATTTTTAATGAGCTCAAAGCAAATCTTTGCGTGATTCTAAATGGCTGTATCGTTCACGACTTTCGAGTTTCGCGAAAATATGTCCTAGACGCTTTTCATCCGTGACCGCAATTGCAGATTCACTGACAACACGCACCAAACGTTCGGTGCTTTGCGAGTGGCATGGAAACTCTAAAATTTTTAAAACATTAAAATACATGTAAAATTATTTTTTAATAAATTTGTACCAATTATTCGTATTATCTCGTTATCTGAATGTTCAAATGACGCCAATTGATCATCTGTACAGAATCGCAGGCATGGTGGTTTTGTAATTTTGAATTTACTCCGATCTATCATTTTTGAATAACATTCGCTATCAAAATTTATTACTCCCTGCTTTGGAACATAAAACTCTCTAACCGATACTGGTGGATCGTATCGCGCTGTTCTTATCATCTGATACCATTCTGAACGTATTGATTAGTCCGGGTCTGTAATCATGGGCACAAAAATATTTTCAGGGTGGCAAATATATGCATTATATTCTATTGCTGAACGAATTAATATTTGCAAGTCCGTTGGCAGCTGACGTATCCAACAAAAATATTTGAAAAAATGCCTACTTCCGTGTATGACTTGGGGTTGGATCTTGACAATAAACCAAAATGGTGCATACACTTTTACAATAAATGCGGCCAGTTTGCGTAGAGCTGCAGAAGGATGTTGTTTCGATACGTAAAGACGAAAAGTCTTGAAGCGGTTGTCAACCAGCGTGCTGTACTCAATAGTCCGGGCTTCTAGTAACAGAGGCCAACACAGAGCCAAAAGGGGTTGGTCAGCACATCGCGTTATCGGGCACCATTCACAGTAGCTGCGGTCTATGTTAAGCTGCATCTTCGTAGGTGCATTAGAACTCTTGAAGCGCTCTTAGGGCTCGTTCATAAACTAGGTTACAAATTCTGTTTATTTTATCCCCCTCCCCTCTGTTACTTTAACAAGTGAGTTTATCATTGCAGATACCGCTGCTAACACTAGCAATCATTTGGAAGAGATAACGCTGGTTATTACGAATTGCCCAGCTTTCGATGCTACTTGGTATAAAACCCATAGCAATCGGCTCAAATCCTTGTGCGATCTAAGGAAAAAGTTTAAAATTATATTGTTAAAAAAGTAATGCTATGAACGTATCTTTAAACAAAACTTAAAGGTAGGTTTTCATACGCTAACAGATCTGAAGCCATTTCTCCCGGCCAGATTCCAGGTCCTTTTTGTTTGCCAAAGTAGTGTGTAATTAGAGCTTTAAGGGGAAGCTCATTAAAATGGACACGGCATACATTCCATTGTAATGGCCGTTGCAGGTATCTCTCTATTCGTGTTTACAGTAGTTCCATCACAGCTTATGGCCACCAAATGGTCGGTGGAATAATTTTCTTTGTTTAAAAAATTTAAAATGGCTTCCTGAACTCCTTTGCCAGTGCCTTCACTTGGTGTTGCGTAGCCAATGAATTTGGAATCTGGCTCCTTAACCATCGTTATTTGCTCCTCTGTAACTCTCGTCTGTCGGGTTTGGTTGTTGACTACAATATTCTTCAGCGTTTGTTCTTTTTTTCCGTCGTATGAGATGCATTTCAACATAATGTCACTATTAGCTGCTGCCTTGGCTAATGCTCGGAATTTGGTACGTTCTCTAAATATTTTGTTCTTGTCTATGATTAGACCATCGAAAAATTATAAAATCTTTTCGGTCACATCGGTAAAGTGTTTAATCGCTTTTGCGGCAATTGATACTCGTAAGTCTGGAGTAATGTGACAATGAAATTTCTGATACTTTTAGAATCGATTCGAATGTCGGTGATATGTCGCGATTATGTTAGGTTAGGTTAGGTAGAGGCGGCAGCCGGTGTAAATGAAATACATACACCAGCTCACTTAGACCAGATAGGTCCATTGTGATACCGCTGCACACAGGCTTTTATTAATAATGGAACCAACTTGAGCTCCTGATGAACCCTTTTAGACGCCTGACATCAGTCGTTGACAGGTCGTCAAGCTCATGAAAGAAGAAAGAGCCTAAATATTTGTGCCTTCTTCTGGCTAGCGCAGGACAAGAGCACAGAAGATGGGAGATGGTTTCTTTCTCTTCCTCGTCCCTGCAGCTTCTACAGAAGTCATTTGAGATAACTCCTAACCTGTAGGCATGTCTGCCTATCAAGCAGTGCCCTGTGATGACAGCCACTATTGTGGCTAGTTCTGGTCTTGCCAGCGAGAGGAGGGCTCTCGATCGCCCGAGATCTAGTGTCGGCCAGAGAAGTCTTGATGCTCTGCATGCCGAGAGCTCAGACCACCTAGTGTTGGCTTTCGATATGATATTGTTAATGATTAGCAGCTTGAGAGTCGCTAACGGGATACCCGATGGGTTCACCATGAATAGGGTCGCTTGTGTCCCATTTCTAGCGAGCTCATCTGCCTTTTCATTACCTTTTATGCCTTTATGCCCAGGTACCCATATTAGGTTGATGCTGAAATAGTTCGACATTTCCCCTATTGAAGCACGGCATTCTTTGGCTACTTCAGAGTTTGTGGCTACTTGTTCCAACGATTTTATCGCAGCCTGACTATCAGAGAAGATATGAATTTCCCGTTTAGAGACAACGTTTTTTGAAAGCCATGATGCAAGTACCCCTATCGCCATCAATTCGGCTTGAAACACACTACAATGGTCAGGAAGCCTACGAGCCAGAGATATTCTAAGCTCTTTTGAGAAGACCCCACACCCGACCTTGTCGTTTAATTTTGATCCATCTGTATAGAAATATAGACACCCTCGTTTCCATGGTGCACAATTGACCCAGTATGTTCTAGGCGGAATAAGCGTACCATTTCTTCCTTCGAAGGAAAGCGGGGGCTTGCAGTAATCACTTCTTGATGGAATTAAGTTGAAGTTGTTAAGTATGGATGAGTGACCCGTTGTCATACTTTTCCATGCTCCCAGTTCTCTAAGTCTTATCACCAAACAGGCTGCTGTCTGTTCAAGTCTGCAAAGGGCTCTTTGTATAGGCGCTGTATGCGCCCAGGTCCGATAGAACTATTCTACTGTTAAGTAGCTTGTCTATAAGCTCTGTAATGATCTTATTGTGGTACTTGAGGTGTTACGTTATTAAAAGCTCCTTCTATATCTAAGAAGGAAACCAAAGTAAACTCATTATTTAATAAGGATTTTCCTATGGTCCCGACCAGCGTATGTAGGGCCGTTTCCACGGATCTTCCTTTGTTGTAGGCATGCTGTGAAGCCGATAGTAGTGTAGAATCAATGTTACTGCGGAGATATAGATCTAAGAGGCGTTCTAACGTCTTTAATAGAAAAGATGTTAGGCTAATGGGCCTAAAGTCTTTAGGGGTGGTATGTGATGTCTTCCCTGCCTTAGGTATAAATACCTTGCATTTTTCCAAGCTGTGGGAATATATGATAAACTTATGCATCACTTATGTGATTTATAGGGTTTGAAGCTGCTTACCGGCCATTTTAACTTTCTATCAGAGACGATGTCTTCGACCTCATGTTGGGAACAGCTAAGGTGAGGCAGGGGCGCACACAAGGGCGCGCCGCTACCAGGGAAGTGCAAGTCTAAAAGAAGGTTAAGAGACTTCTCGCTAGACATTGTCCATGAGCCGTCCGACCTTTTGAGGTAGCCGGGTGTGCATGGTGTGGTAGCAAAAATTTTCCGCAGCCTGGATGCCTCTGAAAATCTTCAATTCCTTCACAAAATTGTTTCCAAGAGGATCTTTTAGCTTTCCTTGTTTCAGTTTTGAATATTTTAAGGGCTATCTTGTAGTCAGCCCAATCATGTTCCGCTCTCGAGCATTTTGCTGCGTTGAAGAACTTCCTGCAGTTAGTTCTTAGGCCATTCAGTTCAGAAGACCACCATTTTGGTTTAAGCTTCCCCTTGAGTGCCCTTTTCGGGCAGGAGGTTGCCAGTGAGCGATTCATTGCTGTGTTTAAAACATCGACTAGATTTTCTAAATCCATTGCTGATTTTGGTTTTTAAATCGGACCTGATGGCAAAGATTTTGCCAAGGCCCTTCTCTAGAGTCCCCAGTCCGATCTCTTAATGTTGATAGAGGAGATTGGCTTGGGAGATGTGTTAAGAAAGGTATACTCAATATAGCGGTGGTCGGAATAAGAGTGTTCTTTCATCATTTCCACTCACCAATTTTGTCGAATATGAAGTCTGAGGCTAAAGTAATAAGACTTCACTTCTATTTTTAATAATAAAGGTTGGGTCTTCACCCCTATTACATATATAAAGGTTTGTACTAATTAAATACTCAAATAGTAACTCACCCCTTTTGTTCGTGTTTGTGCTTCTCCACACGGAGTTGTGCGCATTGGCGTCAACCGAGACAATGACCCTTCGACATATACCGCCAGCGTCGTCCACCATCTTCCTGAAGTTCTCTGGAGGCGGGCTTTCATCATGCGAGAAGTAGGCTGCAGCCAGCCAATAGGTGTTTCTATCAAGCTCTAGACTGGCTCCAACCAGATCTCTGTCACAGTATCTAGAAAGTAGAAATAAATTAATATTGTTTTTGGCTAAGATATTTGGTGCAAACAAATTATATTTGTTGATGTTTTATTTTTGAATATATTTTTTACAACACTTTTGTTCAAAAAAAATTTTTACAACTCAAAAATATTTGAATATTATTATTAAATAAATATTTTTATTTCTTTGATATCAATTCAAAGAAAACTTGATCGTAATAATAAGAATAAACAAAGTAGAATTCGTTAGAGTATAAATTTGAGACGATACAGTTTGTGGATTTATCGTGTTATGTTGTGGTGGTATTGAGTAACCACATTATTCCCCCTCCCTTTTTTTAAAAAACTTTGTCATGTTGGCTAATAGGTTAAAGTGTACTTTGGTGTTTTTAATTTTGGTTGTATGTGTTTGTGCTGTTTCAGTGTCTAATGAGGCGGGTTTGATTCGGTCTACGTTGACTGTAATGTTAGTATTATTTTTGCGTATTCTGAAAAATTTTGGTGTTTTCTCAATAACTTCGAAGGGACCATCGTACGGCTCTTGAAGAGTTTTGCGAATTGTGTCATTGCGAACGAAGACAAATTTGCAAGTACTGAGTGCTCGAGGTATATTTTTTTTTTTTTTTTGTCTAAACCAACGCTCAGGGGATGCCCCCTTTAAATGCGAAAGCATTGCGTTAATTCGGAAGACGGGTGATAGTTAGTTGGAGGGTGGAAAGATGGAGTAGTGACGGTGAAGATTTGCTTTAAACTGACACAGATCAAAACTGCCGGGGAACACGCTCACAGGGAGATTATTCCACAATCTTACCGTGCGACCAAAAAACGAATTATCTCGGTAATGCTTGGTTCTATTGGGCACCGATGCAATGGTAAAGGGATGGGCTTGGAAAGCTGCCCGAGTAGACCTAGGAAATACACGAACTGGTGGCGTCAGGCCATGTACCTCTCTTGAACATTTCCCATGGTAGAACCTATACAAAAGGCTTAGGCAACCAACATTACGCCGATGCCCAAGAGAACTCAGGGGAGATAAAATGTTTTCGTATCCTATCATATAAGTCGCACGTCTTTGAATTCGGTCCAGAAGCTCCAAATAAGATCTCGAAGCTCCTGCCCAAATGTGCGAATTGTACTCCATTTTAGGCCTTATATAAGAGGTATAGATCATTCGAAGATCAGATGGGGTGAAGTATCGCTTGCACCGTTTTAAGAAACCTAGGCACTTGGCCGCTTCTTTCGACACATGGAAAATGTGATCAATCCAACGAAGGTCTGATTGTATCGACATGCCCAGAACGTCAAGAGCATCTGACTCCAAAAGATCCACACCATTCATATTCAAGGGAGCTAAGGGACAGTTCATCCGCTTGTGGGTTAACAGACAACACTGGGTCTTGTTTGCATTAAACTCTACTCTATTAGCAAGACCCCACTCGGAGATTTTTTTCAAGTCATTAAGAAGTGTGTCATTCATATTTTGCCTCTTACTCTCAATCTCCAAAGAACTCGGGCGTTTTTTGAAAAAATATGAATGACAAATGCTGCTGTCGTCCGCAAACGAATGAATTGGGTTATGAGTCAACGACAGAAGGTCGTTGATAAAAACCAGAAACAAAGTTGGCGATAGAACTGAACCCTGCGGTACTCCTGCGTTGATGGCGTGCTCACTGGACGAAATGCCGTCGATTACGACACGTATAGTTCTATCCTTAAGAAAGCACGTGATCCACCGAGCAAAGTTACCACCGACACCGTATGCAAATAGTTTGGAGACGAGTGCTTTATGCCACACTCGGTCAAACGCCTTTGAAATATCCAGAGCAACAACCCTGCTCTCACCGAACAGGTGAACGCATTGGTTCCATTTTTCTGTAAGGAACGCCATAAGGTCACCAGTAGACCGAGCCCTACGAAAACCATATTGACGGTCACTTAGCAAATCGTTGTGCTCCAGATAGTTCATTAGGTGGAAGTTTATTACGCTCTCCATAACTTTGGAAAGCGTAGAGCATATCGCAATGGGTCGGTAGTTTGCAGGATTCGTGGCATCGCCCTTTTTAGGTATCGGCTGGACATTTGCGACCTTCTAACAAGATGGAAATACTCCTGTCCTGTATGAGATGTTGAAAAGGTTGCGCAAAGGCCGAGCCAGTGTAGAAGCACACGTTTTAAGCACAATTGGTGGTATGCCATCAGGACCAGAGGCTTTGTTTATGTTGAGATTAGCAAGGACTCTTTTGACTGCTCTCGTTCGAAAATATATCTCCTTCATTGAAGAAGAACTAGTCCCAACAAAGGGCAGTGGCTGACTGCTATCCGAGATTGTGGAATTGAGTGCAAACAATCCAGCCAACAGGTTCGCTTTATCAACCGAGTCAGTGAAGATTTGGTCATCTTTTAAAAGAGTCGGAATCGACGGAGACGTTTGATTTTTAACTCTTTTAACAAATGACCAAAAGTTTTTGCTCCCTTTAGGGCAGAGAAGAACCTGTTCTCTAATGCGAGTTTCGTGAAGAAACTTTTCGCGTTTTAAAATTGCGTTACAGCGATTCCTAGCCTCGATGCGAAGTCTATTAGTATCAGCATTCTTATCAGATCGCCAATTCTGATAGGCTTCCTCTTTGGACCTGACTGCAATCCTGCAAGTCTCATCAAACCATGAGTGGTCTTTTGATTTAATGCTTTTCTTCTTATTGGGGATAAAAAACCGCATACCCAATAAGATAATTTCTTGTACCATGACAGCCGCGGCATTCACATTTCTATCAGCGAAACATAATTTCCAATTGAAGTTGCGATAAAAATTATTTAACGCATTCCAATTTGCTCTTTCATAAAACCATGCAGTCCTTTTCGGGGCTTTAGGCGTAAAGGTGCGAAGGTCAGAATATGAAAAAACAGCGGAGATGGTACAATGGTCCGAATTACCAAGAGGTGCATTGACACTCACATCATATTTTTCATGATGAAAAGTCAAAAAAAAGGTCTAAGATATTATGGCTTTGCAAATCATTTCGTGGGAAAAATGTTGGTTCCTTCACTAGTTGAATCAATTGGTTTGATTCAGCAAAAAGCTCAACATATTGTCCTTCAGGTGTGGTGTGGCTCGAGTGACATAACCAAGCCGAGTTGTGGACATTGAAATCGCCGGCAACAACGATTTCGCTGTCAGGAAACAACCCCAAAATGTGCGTAATCGAATCAGAGAGAGAGTCCAATTTATTAAAAGTGGCTTCTCTTCCTAAATTCGGACTTCTATACACGAAACAAAAATGTAGCAAGTGCGAACGAACTCTGAACCTCACCCACATGGAGCTGAATTCCGGATCGGTGACGCTCAGACCCCGCTCGAACTGGTATGCCACATCTGTTCTTATAAAAAGAGCGATGCCCCTATGCGAAGAAAACAATGGCTGTAAGTGATACCCAGGAATATGAAAATCCAGTGGATCTGAGTCCTCTGTCACCTGGGTCTCACTTAGTGCCATTATTTGAGGCCTATAAAGAGCACAATATGCATAGACCGAGAAGAAATTCGCTCTCAGTCCACGGATATTGCAAAAGTCTATGCGAAAATGTCCCGACATTTATTCACAATGCAAGTCTCAAGCAAATAAGGGTAATAAGGTAATTAGTTACTTCCACAAAAAAGATTAAACACAGCGGACATAGGCAAAAATGTACTGAGGCAAGTGTTATGCCTTTGCTCCAGCACAAATCAACCCACTGTGCAACCCCCCTCGCAGACGTAACTAATTGGAGAGGATGGTGGAGTTGACGGACACGAAAAAACGATTACTTACGCGGCGAGGAGCATATAAAAGCCCCTCGCGTGGATATGATTGGAAGTTAGAGTTATGATGTGCAATGTTTGATTGTTTATTTTCTACGACCTCTTTAAGCTTGGACAAGGTGTCCGACGAATTAAAATTTTTACTGTCGTGTATTACTATTTGTTGGGGTAACCTGAGATTTTGACCAAATACCATTTCAGCAGGTGAAGCCTTAATATCTTCTTTGACCGTGGACCTGAGTCCCAGAAGAATTAGTGGCAACTCTGTGTACCAGTTTGTTCGATTTTTGCTCGCTATTAAAGAAGTCTTGAGCTGTCTATGAAATCGTTCTACCATTCCGTTAGCTTGTGGATGATAAACAGAGGTGGTAATGTGATTGCATCCTAGATTTTCGACATAGTTTTTAAATGTTGCGGACGTGAATTGAGGACCTCGATCAGAAACAATTTCCAGAGGAACTCCAAAACGTGAAATGTATTCCCTATGAAGTGTGTCAACGACAGTACTGGCGTTGGTATCTTTGAGTGGATACGCTTCGTGCCAACGTGTGTTTCTATCAACTAGGGTGAGCAGATATCTGTAACCATTAGATATTGGTAAGGGGCCTACCAAATCGACATGAACATGTTCGAAACGACCGTGTGGAATGTCTATCTTCTGTGGAACTGTTTTTGTGTGTCTATGTATTTTTGCTTTTTGACATCTTATGCATTTCTGTGACCATTTGTTAATTTGTGTGTTCATTTTTGGCCAAAAATATGTCTGTGTAATAAGTCGTCGAGAAGCTCGTGTACCTGGGTGTGCAATGTTGTGTAATTGTTCAAAAACCTGTTTTCGTAATGTTTGTGGTATGTATGGACGTGTTTCTGTATTTGTTTGTTCGCACCAAATTTTAATGTTAAGTAGTGGAATGTGTATTTGCTTGAAATTGTAAGTATCTTTGTTAAATATTTCTTGAAGTTCTGAATCTTTTGTCTCTTCTCGGTGTAGAGTTCTGAGATTGATATCTGAGGTTGTAAAAGCCTCTATCTCAGTTCGTGAAAGTGCGTCTGCTACGACGTTGTCTGTACCTTTGATGTGTCTGACGTCATTGGAAAATTGTGCAATAAATTCTAGGTGTCGTGTTTGTCTTGGGCTTCTCTCTGTCTTTGAGTGTAATGCTGAAATGAGTGGTTTGTGATCTGAATATATTGTGAATGTTCGTCCTTCTAAATAATGTCTAAAGTGTTTAATTGTGAGGTAAATTGCTAAAAGTTCGCGATCAAATGTACTGTATTTTGTTTCGGATGGTGATAATTTTTTAGAAAAGAAAGCTAGTGGTTCTATTTGTTGTTCATGTTCTTATTGCAAAACTGCACCGACAGCAGTGTTAGATGCATCCACAGCAATAGAAAGTTTTGCTTTGCTATTAAAATGATTAAGTAGCACTTCCTTAGTAAAACTTTCTTTTATTGTTGCGATTGATTCTATTGTGTTGTCTGTCCATGTAAGATGTTTGTTCTTTGTTTTAGATGCTGATGTAACCATGTCGTAAATTTGTGTGAGTGTGTGTGCTAATTTTGGTATACATCTGTGATAGTAATTTATCATCCCGATGAATTTCTGCATTTGCTTAACTGTTTCTGGTTTTGGGTAGTTAACAATACATTGAATTCTATCGGGAGATGGCTGTATGCCTTTGTTTGAAATATTGTAACTAAGAAAATTAATTGTGTTTACACCGAAAATGCATTTGATAGGTTTGATGTTAAGTCCATATTTGTCTAAACGTTCAAAAACTAAATTTAGATGTCTGAGATGTTCTTCTTCTGTTCGCTTGCTATTAGTATGTCGTCAAAGTATATGAAAACGAAATCGAGTTCTTTCAACACTTCGTTTATGAAACGTTGGAATGTTTGAGCTGCGTTTCTTAATCCAAACGGCATTCTCAAGAACTCAAACATTCCGAATGGTGTTGTGATTGCGGTCTTGTGTATGTCTGTAGTGGCCATAGGAATTTGATGATATGCTCTTATTAAGTCTAATTTAGAAAAAAAGTTCTTGTCGTGTAAGTTAATAGCTAAGTCGTGTATGTGTGGTAAAGGGTAGCGGTCTGGAACTGTAACGGCGTTAAGTCTTCTGTAGTCGCCACAGGGTCTCCAGGCGTTTGCATCTTTTTTAGGTACAAGATGTAGAGGAGAAGCTGACATGGAGTCTGATGGACGACAGATGCCTGCTTTGACTAGAAAGTCGAATTCTTGCTTGGCAATTTTGTACTTGTTTGTGTCTAAACGTCTTGGTTTCAAAAAAGGTAACTGTCCTTCTGTAATTATGTGATGTTCTGTCTTGTGCTTAACTGTTTTGTTGTAGTCTGGTTCCGATGTAAGAGATGGGAAGTTTTTAAGTATATTCGTGTATTTGTTGCTAAGTTTAAATAATTTGGGTAGTGTTGTGTCTGTGAATGCTGTAATTGCGTTAACTGATAACTGTGTAAGTGGATCGATTAGTTTCTTACGTTTCAAATCTATAAAGAGACCATATTTTGAGAGGAAATCCGCTCCTATGATAGGTCGTGTTATGTCTGCTAGTATAAATGTAAAAGGAAAATCGCGTCTCAGTTTTAAGTTAATATTTAATAATTTCTTTCCGTAAGTTGTAATGGTGCTACCGTTCGCAGCTGTTAGAATTAAGTCTGAATTTTTCTTGTTGGCTTTGAATTTATTTATTGGAAGTACTGAAACTTCTGCGCCACTGTCGATCAAAAAATTAATGTGATTGTTATTGTTGTAAATAAATAGACGGCGTGTAAGTGTTGTCTGACTTCCATCATTAGCCGTCGCAATGATGGAATCACTTAGTTTGTCGTATTGTGTGGTGTTGTGTTATGCTGTGTGTCGTTTTGATTGAATGAACATGGTTGTTCACATCGTTTGGCTGCCCTACCAAATCTAAAATGGTATCTACATACCCAGTTGGCAGGACGTTGTCGAGGTACACTTCTTGACGGGGATCTACGTCTTGAAACACCTCTGAAATTTGTCTCCCTCGAGTTTGAACGGTTACGAAATCGTTCGTTCTTTAACTCTTGGACCTCAATTGCCAATTTATTGAAATTGTCCAAAATTTTGGAAGTTGTCTCTGTGAAAGCTTGTGTAATCATCGCTAACTCTGACTGTTGGAATGATTTCGTCGAGCGATGAACTGAAGCGACTTCGGATTCTGAAATGTCTTCCCATAGGTTGTCAGCGAGTTTTAGTTGTTCGTCTAGTTCCCTGTGACTCGAGCTGGTCAAAGCTATATTAAGACTTTTGGGAAGCTTACGAAGCCAAATTTTATGTATTAAGTCGTTATCGACTGATGATCCGACTAATAGCAATAGTGACCTGTAGAATTGAGAGGGTTTTTGGTCGCCCATATCGGTTCCAGAAAAAATTAGGTCGAACCTCTTGGTCTCACTCAAAGAGTGTCGGTCAATCAATATTCTTTTTAACCCATCGTACAAGTTTGATGAACAGGGTTTTTGAATAAAATCAAGCACTGTTATTATAACGTCTTGAGGAAGAGCGGTTACGAGATATTCGTACTTGGTCTTGTCAGCTGAAATTCCTTTCGCTTGAAATTGTATCTCTGCATGGGCGAACCATGCGTCGGGACATGACGTCCAAAACTGAGGTAATTTCACTGCTGTCACAAGTATTTCGTGATGTATTGGTGCATCGAATGGGTTGACAAATTCTGATTGTAAATTAATTACAGGCGGGTGATGGTCACCTTCTCCGCAATGAGGAGGTTGTGTAAGTGGGTTGGAAATGTGTAAGGGGGTAGGGGTGTGAGAGGGCTGGGTGGGGCTGTGTACCATACTCATTGTAATATTTTATGTACCTAAACAATTTTGTGTACCTAGGTGCAGTGTAGTGCCTACGGAGTAAAACGATCGGTTTCTTCCGACCCGATCGTTTGCCAACCGTGTATAAAGCTAAGTGTGTGCCTCGGGATAAGCTATTACAATTATTACATATATTACAATTTATAATTTTTAAAATTTTAATTTAATTTATAAAAAAAATTTTATTGATGTTGACTGCAACACTGCCTGTGTCGCTGGTTGCGCTGTCGACGTTTTCTGCACTGTTGACGCTGACAGTGTCGCTGACTGCGCTGTTGACGTTGACTGCTCTGTTGACGTTGGCAGTTTCGCTGAATGCGCTGTTGACGTTGGCTGCGCTGTTGACGTTGGCAGTGTTGTTGACGTTGGCAGTGTTGCTGACTGCGCTGTTGATGTTGACTGCGCTGCTGACGTTGTTGTTAGGCAGCGACCGTGTCTACTGCTGATGTGTTGTTGTCGTTGTTGTTAGGCAGCGACCATGTCTACTGCTGTTGTGTTGTTGTCGCTGCTGTGTTGGAGCAGGCTGTGATGGCCTGTGTTGAATACGATTTATTGCTGTTTGCAACTATTGTTGTTGTTTTGCTAGGCGTTGCTGATCGATGCTGAGGTATTGCTGCTGGTTATGGACAGGTCTATTGCCACGCATTGGTTGGCCACAGCTGTTGGCCATATTGTTATTACTGGTGTTGGCACTTTTGTTGTTGGTCGCTGATATATTGTTGCGGTCGAGGCGGTATCTATTTTGGCCGCTGCTATGGCTGCTGCTCTCTGAGGAAACGCTGTGGTTATGGCCGCAAGTGGTCGCTTTTTAATTTTGGTCGGTGGTTGTGGCAGCGACTGCGGAGAAATTTGTGGTATAGCTGCTGGATGGTTGGCTGTTTACTCTCACCGAACTAGTTTGAAGTTTCTGATGGTATTCTTGTTGCCGCTGATAGTTCTCCTGTTGTTGCTGCACTAGTTGGCGCTATCGTTGCTGCTGGAGCTCTTGTTGCAGCTGTTTCTGGTACTGTAAATGTGGCTACTGATGCTTATGGTTTAATGTGAGTGTATTTGGTGGTTAAGCAGTGAACATGTTTACTGCGTGGTGCTCCTGGCAGGATCGCCAGTTTTGGTGCTAAACAAACTATATATTTTTGAACTTTTTTAATTTGAATTGAACATTTATTTTTTATTAATATTTATACAATTTATTTTTGAATATATTTTCACAACTCATAAAATATTTGAAAATTTTTGAATCATAAAATTTTCAATTCAAAGAAAACTTGATCGTAATAATAAGAATAAACAAAGTAGAATTCATTAGAGTGTAAATTTGAGACGATACAGTTTGTGAATTTATCGTGTTATTTTGTGGTGGTATTGAGTCACCACAGATACATGTTCTAGGCATACTTACTTTGTTAGCTACCAACATCTTATACCCTTTCGTCCTCAAGCCGCAGATCCTGCCACCACATACCCAGGGTTCCTGGATGAGGACTACATCAAATCCACCTTTATGAAGGTGGACTAATAGATTCGCCGAGGCGAGTTTTGAGTGGTGAAGGTTAATCTGCAGCACCTTCATCCACTTCAGATTTGTGGCTTTCCACGAACGTTGTGTTGGCCTCTTCCTCCTCAGATAGCTCCTCCGAGAGAAGAGCATCCTCACAGTAGAGGCCAGACACCCCGATGAGATCGACCGAGTCCACCGACATAGTCTCTTCCAGATCACCATCCAGTGTGCAACACGGGGGCTCAGCAACCTCTGCTTCCGCCTGGCTTGGCGGAGCTTCGGTTGAAGAACCCAGTACGGACTTCCTGTCCCTGTTATACACCTTCAGGAGGACCTTGGAGAGAGCAAACCAGAGGACTCCCTTCTTCTTCTCCAACGGCTTCAGCGACTCGGCGTTAAGCAGCAGAAGTACCTGCCTTGAGGGTCCCACAGGCTCCTCCAGCTTGTCGATAGCCCTCCCTTCTGTGGGCATGTCCGGATTACATGTCCGGAACATGCGAAGAATCGCTTCCGGATCATTGGTCCTGCTGGGAATCCAGACCCTAGCCCTGGGACGCTGCGGTATTTCGCTTCTTTCTATCGTTTGCAGCTTAGCCCCAGGCCAAACCTCGCCGACTTTGCTGATAGCTGCTTTATATAAATCAGCCGACCTGTCGTCATCGAAACATACTTTTTTTTGGGACGACCACACAACCATGGCTGTCATTTTTTGAAGAGAGTAAACATATTTGTGCTTACATAAAACAAGGGTATGTCAAATATCTGGATAACCTTATAATAATTGAATCATGACTAATACTTAAATATAAAAAACTTTTAAAAGTTTATGTTTGTAGGGTAAAAAATAATATAAAAAACAGTTATTTTATTGTTTCACTTTCGACGAATAATTTTACCGTTCCAAACTTTGATCGACTGGAACTTTTTTGATTCTCAATTTTCTTGAATACTTTCAAGGACAATGTTTATTGGTATTTTAATGGTTTTTTTTATAAAATATTGTTTTCATTTTTAGGGGTAGAAGTCTGTGTAACGGAAATAACTACGAATTTGATGTGTTAGGTCTATGGCACCTAAAGAACAATTGTAGGGCTCATTAATACCTTTTCAACGATGTATTGCATTTGATTTTATTTGCATCGGACTCAAGAGAGTAAAGTTACGAAGAAAAAACAGTTTTGGCGGTTCATACAGGGTACCTAAAAAATTGTATGTCCACATAGCTCTCTTGAGGTAAGCTTTCATGTGAGGAGCGGACTTTTCAAACTTTTTGAAGCGAAGCTTTTTACTCCTCGTTCTGTGATTAGCTTGAAGTGAAATCTGAAAAATTTTCGACAGATTTTTTCTTGGAAATTTGATGGTTTCTTTGTTGCTAGTGCTTATTACAACAAGAAAATTTAATACTTTAATATTAAATACTAAAAATATTTGTTGCCCTACCCGTGGGGATCGAACACACATTCTCGTACTCGAGAGTCCAATGCACTATCCACTAGGCCACAAAGACTTGTTGGAAAGAGTTGTTAATTCAATCCTAATTATAACAGAAGCTATGCTGCAGTAGATCGTCACCATCTATCAATAGATAGAGGATTGTTTATTTGCTACAACTATCAAAAATTTGCTTTTATTTGCCAGCATCGGTTTGTTTGTATTGTGAATGCGTTTGTGGTGCTGTTGGCATAGAGTGTAAATTATTATCTAGAGATTGCATCAACTCTGCTAAATCTCTGGCATGTGTTAACAGAGGTTAACAGAGTTTTTTTCTTCACGTTTTTAAGTAAAAAAACTCTGTTAACACATGCCAGAGATTAAGCAGAGTTGATGCAAGCTCTAGATAATAATTTACACTCTATGTGGGTACGAAGACAATTAGCAATGCCGTATATGTAATTGGCGTGGAAATTTGACATTCAACAATAAAAAAATTAGCAGTAAATATGTTTTCTGTATATATGTAATTTATTTTATGCTATTTTAAATTTTTGAATTTAAAAGATAATTTATTAAAAAGAAAAAATTATTAAGCTATCAAATCTATGTAACTCCGAAAAAGCTTCGCTTCTCTCGTGTGTCCAACGACGCACCTGTGTTTTTTTTTTTTGTATGGGGACCGATCCGGTCTAGTGTATCTGTTCGATCTTGTACCTGTGACTGTCTAGTATATCTTGAATTCTCTATCTGTGTTTTGTTTTTTGTGTAGTGTTCTAAGATTAATATCTATGCAGGTAAAGGCTTCTATTTCAGTTCGTGAAAGTGCATCTCCTACAGTGTTTTCTGAACCTTTAATGCGTTTTATGTCATGTGTGAATTGTGCGAAGTATTCTAAGTGCCTTGTTTGTCTGGGACTGTGTTCTGTTTGTGATTACTTACTTACTTACTTAGGTGGCCGTAACAACCCGTGTTCGGGTTTCGGCCGACCTCATCAGCTCTCACCAGGCGCCTCTACTTTGCGCGCGCCTTCTCCAATCGGATACACCAAGTGCGGTTAGGGTTTCCTCGCCCTGGTCCATCCACCGGAGGCATGATCTCCCTCGTCGTTGTTGACCAGCGACCCTCGTCTCGAGCACCTCTTTCGCTGGAGTTTCGTTGTCCATACGATGGACATGATCCAGCCAGCGTAGTCGCTGCACAGTTATACGCCGAACTACGTCAATGTCTTCGTAGAGCTCATACAGCTCGTGGGCCATTCGGATGTCATCGCCGATTCGAACAGGACCGAAGATTTTGCGAAGAACTTTTCTTTTGAACACCCCCAGAGCGGTTGCGTCAGTTTGCGAAACTACCCATATATTATATATACTCACTAATTATTATGGGAACTTAAACATTCCCTATTTACATCAATTTCAAAACAATTTTTATAAATCTTCAAATACTTTTTTTCGCCACTAAATTCTATGTTCTGAAAATTCGGTAACAATCAATTGCTACCCATAAGTTTTCATCAGTCACAAAGAAATACTACCCATAGATTGAGATTGAGAAAGACTTTTGTTAGGGGTTACTTTTTCCTCTCAATATCATGTTGAATATTGTGACGAACCTCCTCAGGCCGGGGTCCAGGGTTCGAACACAAAATTCATTAGGATTTATTTACACTATTGTCTTTGTTTAATTATTCTTTTTTTAGTTTAGTTTAGTTTAGTTTATTTGAAAGTCTATGGAATCACATCCTTACAGACTAATTTAACAATAGAAATAAATATACTTAGTAATAAACATTATGAATAATGTAATAATGCTATGTTAAGAAGACGCTATTAGCAAAATTTTTAAAAATTTGTTTTGGAACAAAGAGATCAAAATCATACATTACATTAAGCTCATTCAAAAGAATCAAGGCCCTAGTAATTGGCTCATTTAATGCATAATTAGTTTTACAAAATTTTATAAAAAACAGTTTAGACTTTCTTAAGTATCTTAATGGAACATTAAAAGTTATAAGCTCTACAAGCGATTGACAATCAGTTGATCCAGATAAGATATCGAATATAAATATAAGAGATGCGATCTTGCGTCTCGAATCGAGAGACTTTAGACCTAAGAGCAATAAACGAGCATTATAGGGCGGCAACGGATCATGGAAGTTAATAGACCGCAAGGCATGCCTGGTAAAATTTTTTTGAACTTTTTCCAGTCTTAGAGAAGTTGAGACATAATAAGGGCTCCAAATAATGGAGGCGTATTCCAGTCTCGACCTCACAAACGCAGTAAACAATATTTTAAGAGTATACACATCCAAGAATTCTTTACTGTTTCTACGAATGAAAGCCAGTAGCGAGTATGCTTTGGGTATAAGAAAATTGACGTGGTCAGTAAAAGTAAATTTAGTGTCAAAAATAACCCCTAAATCACGATACACACGAACAGTTTGAATTAATGAATCAGACAGATAATATGAATTACAGTCAAACCTGTTTTTGTGCGGTCTTTTTTTGTGCGAATTTTTTTTGGTGCGATTTTATTTATGCGGTTTTTATTTTTATGCGATTTGTTTTGTGCGAAGTTTTTTTTGTGCGAGTTGTGTTATGATATTTTTTCTTGTATGCGATCTTTTCTATGCAAAAAAAAACTCTGCACTAGCTGAAATTATCATTAAAAAGAGCAATAAAGAGAAAAGCGTAAGAGCAAAACGCAATTCTGAAGTTTTTGAAATGTCCAAAAAAAGCGCGAGAGATAGTTATTGCAGAAGAGAGGTTGCGCGCTTTTGAAACGTGAAATCTCTTAATTTTCGCTATGTGCAAGTTGTTCGCCCTAGTAAATTCGCAGCGAAGTTAGGTAAGTTATATATACTATACATATATTGCATCAGCCGATTTCATTACATATTATGTCTTCTTATCAAGTACATATATTAGTTTTTAACCGACTTTCAAAGTGCGTATAGACATAATTTGTGACTATCAACATATACATATTTTAATTTATTTTGTTAATATGCATTTTTTTAATGGAATAATTTTTCGTATTTTTCACATTTAAAATGAAGAATTAAAACTATATTTTTAACGTTTCCGTGTGTAATTTATTTATTTATTTGGCTTCGAGACCACTTTTTCGCTTTTTCATAGAATGTTTCCTAGGTGAGATTTTTTTTATGCGGTACAAAAAAACCGCATAAAAAAATTTTCTTTATTAAATTACTTAAAGTTTTATGTTATAGCTGTTTATGAAGTCTCCGAAGAATTTTTTTTTGTGCGATTTTTTTTCTGCGGTCCCTATCTACCGCACAAAAACAGGTTTGACTGTACTTATTGTATTTAACGAAAGCTTAGAGAGTGTAAGATGGAAGCATTTAGAAAAATTTAATGGAAGACCATTGGCTACGCTCCAGGATGACACTCGAAAAATGTCAGCTTGTAGGTCAGCAACATCTGCTAAACAAGATATTTTCTTAAATAATTTAAGGTCATCTGCGTAGAGGAGAAATCTTGAGTTTATTATACATTTAGATATATCATCTATAAAAAGAATGAAAAATAGTGGTCCAAGGATACTTCCCTGAGGAACACCAGAGGTTGCGACAAACTTAAATGATTTAACATTATTTATACAGACTAAACATGTCCTGTCCGATAAATAAGACTTTATCCACCTCCAAAAAGATGAATGGAATCCCATTTTTCGTAGTTTCCAGAGTAACAATTTATGAGAAACTCTGTCGAAAGCCTTGGAAAATCAGTATAAATTACGTCAACTTGATTGCCAGATGCAAATGAAGTTACGCAGTAGTCAGAAAAAATAGCCAGGTTTGAAACTGTTGACCGCCCAGCAACGAAACCATGTTGTTCAGGGATGATATAATGTTTACTTTCAAACAGCTTAGATATATTTGATAGTTTTGATATTGGCCGGTAGTTAACCACATTGCTTTTAGAACCAGACTTAAAGACAGGGCTGATAGAAGCGATTTTCCAACAGCTAAGGAAATTTACTTCAACTAAGGATTTATTAAAAATATTGCACAGCGGGGCAGCTAAAGCTTGTGAGCAATTAACAAAAATAACTGAAGCAAAGCCATCAATATCTTCTTTAAAAGATTTCTTCATATTCCTCATAGCAATTTTTACGTCACTAACTGAGACAGATAAGATACCAATGTCAGTAAAGGCGTCAATGGAGTTTTCAAAACTATCATTCGAAAAGTCATTATCAGCAACAAAATTAGATTAAAAGAAATCAGCAAACATATTCACTGTATCAGCAATGTTAACTGAGCGCTTGTCTTTAAAGAACATTGAGGTGGGAATCTGCGAGACACATCTTTTTGACTGGATAAAGTTCCAAAATGATTTAGGGTTAGATTTGATATTTGATTCAAATCTCAAAATATATTGTTTATATAGAAACTTATTAAGGAAGTTAAATTCTCGCATGAAATGCAAGTACTTTAATTCATGTGCAGGGTCATTTGTTGCCCTATACAAATTAAAAAACTTATTTCGTTGGTTTTTCAGTTTCTTCAGACCTTTAGTATACCACGGTAACTTCTGATTAATTGACGACAAACGCGGAACGCAAGCATCGCATATGGCTAAAACATTACTTTTAAAAAGATTATAACATGTCTCTGCATTATTTCCATCAAATAATGCATTCCAATCAAAGTTTAACAAAAAATTGTTTAAAATATTAAAGTTACAGAGATTGAAATTATAAATTTTTTATCAGGACCACTATCAAAAAACTCATAAAAATCAATTGTGAGCGTTATGATGCATACATGATTTAGATATAGGAAAATTACATTCAGATATATCATACTTAATATTTAAAGAGAAATAAATTATATCCAACAATTTATTTAAGTTGTTAAAAATATGATTAGCTTGGTGTAAATCAATACTAAAAAGACTATCTATGAAACTGATTTCATTAGATTGGTTGATGTTAGTTGGAGTCAAATCACCAGCAATATGAGTCCAGACAACTTTTGACAGATTGAAGTCACCTAAATAGCAAAGGTGAGAGTTAACATCCATCGATGAGTTTAAGCTTACAACATTTTCGACATGTGCAGCATAGATTTCGACGTTACTATTTGGAGGAATATACGAGGCGCAAATGATGAGGCATCCATGATTAGTGTGTAATTGAACACAAATCTGGTCGAGCAATGAATCGGAATTAATCAGCGACTGAAGTGAAGAGCAATGAACCCTTTTGATAGCAATGAGTACACCACCCCCACGACTGAGCCCAGTTTTAATTGCATCTCGGTCCTTTCGGTAGACATTAAAAATATCAAGATCAAAAAACTCTCCATCAAAAAACTCCGTGTTTAACCAAGTTTCAATAAATATATACACATCAAAATCTTCATGAGATGTAAAGTATTAAATCAGCCTTTGTTCTAATTCCAGACATGTTATGGAAGTATCATTTTAAATTTTTTGAATCATTAATATTCAATTGGTTAGTCAGAGCTAATCTACTCTTTTTTTTAATTTGCTTCTCCAAAAATGTGTAAACATAGAAACTTTAATGTTCTCTTACCAAAGCGATGGTTCAAAAATAGCATCAATGTAATGCTCAGCAACACCGAGCTTAAAAGTAACTCTTTTTAACTTCTCTGTATTAGCACATTTTTTTATTAGTTTGTAGCAAACCAGGTCATTTTTAGAAATAGATGAGTGTTTGGCAACATAGTTAATTATGTCTTGTTCAGTAACATTTGGACTGAAAGCACCAATATGAACAAAAGCCATTTTTGGAATAACATTTAGCTCATGTCTCTCATTTCGACCAATTACAAATTTAGAACATTGGTTAGATTTTTTATTCTGAACGAACTTCCACTCTTCATTATTAAGGATTGCGTATAATCAGAGACAACAATTGAAGAAGATGTCGACGCAGCAGCACCAACAACATCAACATCAGTTTGTTGGCAATAGTACCGACCTGCATAGAGAGCGCAGCATTACCTGAGATCCTTTCTTTGGTAAGAGTATCAACAGCAGGAACAACAACAACAGCATCTTCAACAGCATCAACAACAACAGCTGAAGCCTCTTTAGAGACCGAGCTACCAGCAGAAACCGGTTTTCGCGTTCGAGAGCGGGATTGAGCTGCACCACCCGTGATGACTGCATTATTTGCTGGAGCTGAAAGCTTACGGGCACGGAGGCGAGGCAATTCCAAAGAGATTGCATTAGAATCAGCTGATGGTAAAGAGACCTCAGTTTTTTTTCTATTGTCAACTAATTGCACCGGGTCAACGCCCTGATTGCCATACGACTGAGTAAGAAAAGCTTTAATCTCACTTACTTCGATAGTTAATTTCTTTAAAGTTGACGCGAAGTTAGTGCTTTCAACTAAGAAACTAGAAAATTAACGTTCAAATGACTATTTATTAATTCACATTGTGATTCATTTAGATTCACACATTGTTTATGAAATAAATTTTTGCAAAACTTGCACTTAACAACATTGTCAATTGTATTTAAACACTTGTTACATTTACTGCAATCCATTGTAAAGACTGTCTGATCAGACTCGCGACTAAACAGAGACTCAACTTTTATTTAACAGTGTGCTTTCTTTTACTTCATATTTTCGTATTGACTTAACCTATATGCTTATTAGCTTATGTTTACAAAATAACTTATTTTAGAATACTTGCTACGTATGTGATTGATGTCCGGCGGAGTGTTTTCCTGTTCTCTGGGTGTCCTGGGTGTCCTGTAGGGAATGTTGAGAAGTGGCAAGCAGTGATTGTATTCAGGCAGAGCGTAGTCAAAATTCAGAGGTGTAGGGTTAAATAAGTCAAACGTGGCGTAATGCAAGCGCAGGTATACGAAAGGGTTACGTCATCCAAAAGTGGCGTAACGTAAGCACATGCTTATAGAAAGAATTACGTCATCCAAAAACGGCGTAACGTAAGGCACAGGTTTAGGAAAGGAGTACGTCATCCAAAAATAGCGTAGCGTAAACACATGCTTAGGAAATGATTACTTCATCCAAAAATGGTGTAAAGTAAGCACAGGCTAATGAAAGGATTACGTCATCCAAAAACGGCGCAAAGTAAACACAGGACAGGAAGTATTACGTCATTCAAAAACGGCGAATCGTAAACACAGGTTTAGAAAAGGATCACGACATCAAAAACGACGTAACGAAAGCACAGGTTTAGGAAAGGATTACGTCATCCAAAAACGGCGTAACGTAAGCACAGACTAAGGAAGGATTAAACGAACGAACGAAAATGGCTATTTCAGCCCTTGAAAGGACTTCGAACGAGCTTCTTATGCTCAATTGTGTTGTGAGTATTGTAAAATGTTTGAACACAAATGGTCGAGAAATGGACCTACCAGCCTTATGCCGACTCAGAACAGCTTATGTTCTCACGAAGCTTTTCATGGCAGTTTTTTACTCTCTGAGGTTTGCCATTGTCTGCAGAGAGGTGACGGCCGAACAGAAAAATTAATTCAATTGAAAAAACTTTCTGTGTCAGTTGGGTTCTCTGGCGTATAAGCCCACACACTCTACCCACTACGCCACGGCAGCCACTTCGATGACGAAGGATTACGTCATCCAAAAACGGCGTAATGCAAAGGAAAAGACTTAGGATTATTTGCGTTGGCCAAAAGTGACGCGCGTTTGACTGCCTCCGCAAAAGTGAATTTTAATTCTGAGTCTGTTGCCTAAGCCACTCCATGCTTGACTGCACAGCGAATGTGTGGTAGATTTCTGCTACAGCTGTTTTGGTGTGTTGGTGTGCATATGTTTTCACCACGATCTAGTGTTGGCAACCGAGTGAAGTGAAATAAGCTGGTTGTCGTGTGCATGTTGGATCAAAACAGTGAGGATATGAATATTTTGACTTACGACTTAATGTTAGAACAATCTAATAGTGACATCTCATATTATGTATGATTTAAGGATTTTTTACAATATATAATTTCGTGAAATGCAAATTCAGGTAGTATCTTAAATTAAATAACCAAATTTATGTGACCTGATGAATACAAATAGTGTTTTAATGAGGTTTTTAAACAAAATTAACAATAGTTTATGAACAATAAGTTAGTTCAAATAAAACTTGACGAAATTGATATAGTTTGTGCGATGAAAACGAGTAGTGTGACTTTCATCGTCACAAACGCTTTGATCGTTACGGAAACGGACAGGTTTTTCGTTACGGAAACGAACTGATTTAAAAGTGTCGAACAATTTTTTGCTTATCGGCGAGTAGTGTTTCACGAGGTGGAAGAACTAAAAACATCCGATCTTGATCTCAAACAATTAAACTGTCAACAGAACACTGATATAGAACTCGAAAGTTTAGTCAAAGAAAAAACATGCAAATCCGAATTAATTGCGATTCCATTCATTGGTGTTACAATTTTTGTGTTACGTTAACGCACCACTTTGGTGTTACTTTAGTGTAACAGTGTAACAGGGGAAGTAATTTTCTCATATAAGACTGCGGAAACGAACCGAACGAACGAAGACTGCGAAAACGAACCGTGCCGTAGACGTAAAGATTGGAATAAGAGAATTAGACAAAAAAAAAATAGTCATTTAATAATCATTTTGGCGTATGGTACTACGCCAAGGCGTCGCAAAAGCGGTACGTTTACATTACACTGAAGTGGTACGATTACGTAACGCTTAAGTGGTACATATAAGTAACACCAAAGTGGTGCGTTAACGTAACACAAAAATTGTAACACCAGTGATAGTTTTACGTTGAAATAATTTCGTCTTATTTTTATATGAAAAACTGTGCAAGTGTTAAATAAATGGCGTTCCATATACTGTACGGTTTCATTTCGCAAAATGCGTTACGTTTATTTTTCTTAGAGGAAACCGTCAAACAAAATGGGATTCAATAAGTGTGAACACTTATTGAGATTTTAAAATTTACTCATTTGGCTTAGGTGTGAACTAATGCTTTCAATCCCGAAACATTTTCATAAATCCCGGGATTTGGGATTTTAAAAACTGCAATCCCGGGGTTTTTCGGAATTTATTGTTATTTACCTTGTTAAAACATTGTTTTTAATTAAAATTTTTTCGCTTGCAATACAAAAATAAATTTCTAATAAAGCTATATTTTAAAAGGAACATTGCGTTTTTATTGTCAGTCTTTCTTATAAAACGTACATCTAAAGTACATTCTGATTCTTATTTTGGTTGAGATCAGTATGATTTTTATTAAAATGTGACATTGCATGTTTGAAAAAAAAGGACTCAACTTAAAACATTTGTTGTGAAATGACTATAATACAAGACTCGAATTTTTTTAAAATAAATAATACAAAATACAATCAGAGATCTGCAACAAGCGCTTCTCTTCATAACGCACTCTCCTTCTTCACTACTTCGTTATGTTTTCACAGCTATTCGCATTCCTCAAAAAATTTGTGTTTGCTTCACATTGACTCCCTCGCTTTTTATATGTTGAGTGCGAAATATGCTCTAACTCTCTTATCTACAAAATGCGCTTGCTTCGATCCTCATGTCGATAGTTGTGCGAATCAATGAACAAACAGCGAATATAGTGAACATTTTACCTGTTTCGCGATTCAACTGAGAGTTGTGCGAGTCAAGGAACAAAATAATATAAAAATATAACGGCAAACAACAAATTTAAATTTAATTACTTTTATTAAATGAATAATAGTTTTTTATTGAATAAACATATCTAATATCTTCATAAATTTTATATTAAAACAATGATCTTTCTGCAAACATTACTTTAATAATAAACAATATTAAAAAAAAACTTAACAATAATAGCCTCATGCAATCATTTTCATTATATTTCTTGTGCACGATAAACACCAGCGTAGTTAAAACTAGCGCAGTAGCAAACTGCGTAGATGACTCGCTGTGATTCGCTAAATCATTGAGAGTCATGCGAATAGTTGATCAACTTTCAACGAATTGGGCGAGTTCATGGCATTATTATAAGGAAGTGCCTACTCGCTTGGTGTCCTTTGGCGTCAACGAATAGCGCAGATTGGAGCACAATAATCAGCTCATTAAACTTAAAAAATATGTATAATGTATTTAAGAAAACTCTTGAAGAAGTATTTGATTTGTATGTTCCTTTAAAATCACCTAAGTAGTGTTGTAAGATGCCTTGGTACAATCACAGATTGTCCCAACTCAAAAACAGGAAAAACAAGGCGCATAAGAGATTTAAAAGTACTAATTATGATTGAGATAGAAACACATTTATGCAACTCAGACGTGAGTTTGAATTTTTATCCAACTTTTTATATAAAAAATATATCAGTTTAATGGAAAAAACATAAAATACAACCCTAAGTCATTTTGGATTTTTTTAAATACTGAACGAAAATTCTCTGGATTCCCTAAGGAATCCAAAGAATCGTTAAGCTTTCAGCCAATCGTTCAGCCAATTCAGCCAATCTTACAGGCCAATCGTTAAGCTTTCAGCCATACCTAAACTGTTAGATAAAATAATCACCGAAAAATTATTCTCCAAAGTAAAAAACTATATCTTGACTGAACAGCATGGTTTTTTTGCTGGCATATTTAGAATAGACTAACCTGGCTATTTTTTCAAACTTTTGCTTGAATTCCATAGCGAAGCGCTTTCAAGGGACTTTCTATACACTGACTTTGTCAAAGCTTTTGATAGCTTGGACCACAACTTACTGATTCACAAATTAAGCAGGCAAGGATTCCACTCCAACTTTTTACAATGGATGAACTCTTACCTTGTAAATAGAAAATTAATTGTAAAAATTGATAATTGTTACTCTAGTATGGTCCAAGCTACTTCAGGTATTCCACAGGGAAGTCATCTAGGGCCACTTCTGTTCATCTTTTATATAAACGATATACCTAACAGTTTTAAATTCTGCAAAAGTTTGATGTATGCTCATGACTTGAAATTGTTTTCTATTATGAAAATTACCTCTGATTGCTTGAAATTTCAGTCAGATATTAACGTCCTTTTTTCGTGGTGTGAGGTTAATGGTCTAAAGTTGAATTTCTCGAAATGTTATATATTAACTTTTTGTCGCAGAAACTGTTTTTATCATGCACGACTATGCATATGATACCAACAGTTTCTTTCAGAGGTCAACCGCTGTTAAGGATCTTGGCATTTACTTTGATCCCAATCTTTCATTCAAAACTCATAGAGATTATGTCATCTCAAGAGCAAGCTCGCAACTGGGTTTTGTAACAAGAAACTGAAAGGAATTCTCTGACCCGTACACAGTAAAATCTATTTTTTCGAGTCTGGTCAGATTCATCCTGGAATATTCCTGCGTTATTTGGAACCCATCTTATGCTGTAGATGTTCACAGAGTCAAAAGACTTCAAAAAAGGTTTTCAAGATGCGCTTTGCGTAATATTTATACTTATCTAGACATGCCTACTTATGATATTTGTTGTAAATTACTTGGACTTCAATCGTTGGAGCAAAGAAGAAAAAGCTTTTCTATACTATTTATTAAGAATATTTTGGATGGTAAGATCCCAAGTCCCGAGCTGTTGGAACTTATCCCTTTGTATGCACCAACAAGTGGCCTTAGGGAAAGACCACTACTTTATATTTTTCCCCATAAAACCAATTTTAGCAAGAATGTCTACATCTTTGTAATTCTGTTGCTAGTCAGGTGGATTTCTGTTCAAATAGAGATATATTTAAGAATTTGTTACTTGAATTGTTACCTTATGTTTAAGATATTAGATTAAGTTAGATTAAGAACTATATCTGTGAGGGCAATGACATAGTAGATGAATTAAATAAATAAATAAATAATTAAAATACCGGCTAGTTGTCAAAACGACGAATTTCGTAGAAATTGCAAACGAAGTAAATAAATAATGTTTCCAAGTTTTAAACTGTACTGTCCGATTTAGCGGAAACAAATTTAAAAAAAATAAAGAATTACACACATAAGAAAACGGTATAAGAGCAGATTAGAGGAATTGTAATTCTTAATTTTTCTAAATTTGTTTCAGCTAAATCGGACTAGTGGTTCTCGAGTTATGTCAAACAAAAGAGCCTAAAACGTGAAAAATTCCCCTATACGATAGTTACTAACTTCAAATCGATATTAAAAATATTTTGGCAGACAAGAAGACAAAGCGAATGATGTACAAGTTCTTCATTTGGGGTCTACTTTCAAGTGCAATTGGCAGAATTGAGTCCTAAAATTATGTGTTCAAAAATGTTGGACTGTGTAAGGTCATTTTGTGACCATTTGGGTTTTTATTTGCTTATACTTCCGGAAAGAAAAAAGATTTTGCAATTTCCTTTTATGAGATCCTACATTGGGGAAAATCCCTTCGAAAAACCACAAAAATAATCTTCAAATCAAATGTTGTATCAAATAAATGGCAACTCCATAACTTACGTGTGTGAGCTTTATAGGGCAAAACACATTGCAGGCATCGCGCATCGCCGCAAGGCTTTGACATTTCAGTTGAATACACGAATGCTTACGGGGCAACACACATTATACTTTCAGGCATGTAAGCATCGCATGCTTGATGTCTGAAGTAGGCAACTTTTCAACTTTTTTCAAGCTTTGAGGCATTGACAGCTAGAAAACAGCTGATTGTGAAAACGTTTTTTAGAAAATATTTTAATTAAAATTTAAAAAATGTCGGAATTCGAAGAGCTGCTCATAAATGAGATAAATAAATTCCAATGCATACTCGACAAAAAGAACTGGGGATTTAAAAACAAACTGCAGCGGGAAAAAGCTTGGGCTGTAGTTGCAGAAGCTACCAAGTATCCAGGTAAGTTTCTGGTTTGATGTCCGCGAATATGAGCTAACTTGTTTAAAGTATTTCAGTTTTTAGCATTTTATTTTTAATTTTGAAGCACAAAATATTGAATCACAAAATTTTTTTTGCTTTCAAATGTTTGACAGAAAACATATATTTTCTGTTATGACTCTCACCGCGGTTGCTTCAGGCATGAAGCTTTTCATGCTTTTAATGTATTTTAAAAGTGTGTGACGTGGAACCGTGAAAGGCTTGCGGCGATGCTTGATGCGCGATGCCTGCAATGTGTTTTCCCCTAATGGTCATTCAGTGGCCATCAGCTGTTTAGCGATCAGTTGTGAATTTGTATCTTTTTTAATAAAATATAAAGTGAATTTTCCTCAAAAATGCAAAGAGATTTACAAACAGTAAGAATTTTTTTTTTTTTTTTTTATACTACTTTTGTTTGATTTGGAGTTTTGACTGAATCTTAACACAGCGAACGCAGTTTCTGACAGACAGCGCAATACAGCATATCGAAAGAGACGATATTGATGGGTGTAGTGACTGCGGACGAAGACCAGAGCTGGGTTGTAATGATTCCTTTTGGAATTAATTCCGCATCAATTCCAATTCCTTGGAATTAGGAATTAATTGGTAATTGCTCATCTCAATTCCTCAGGAATAGAATTGGAAAAAAATCGTCAATTCCATTACAGGAATTGTAATTGGAGGTTATTGTAATAGGATTACAGTAACCTCCAATTTCAATTCCTTGGAATTTGTTCCAAAGAATTGACAAATTCCAAGGAACTGTAATTGGATTACAATTATCTCCAATTACAATTCCTGTAATGAAATAGAAAATGTCAATTCCTGAGGAATTGAGATGCTTAATTATTAATTACAACTCCTGTAATGGAATTGACGATTTTTTCCAATTCCATTCCTGAGGAGTTGAAAGGTTAAATTACCGGTTACAATTCCTGTAATGGAATTGACCATTTTCCAATTCCATTTCTGAGGAATTGAAATTTTCAACTACCAATTATAATTCCTGTTATGGAATTGACCATTTTTTTAGGTCCATTTCTAAGGATTTGAAATGTTCAATTACCAATTACAATTCCTGTAATGGAATTGACGATTTTTCCAATTCCATTCCTAAGGCATTGAAATATTCAATTACCAATTACAATTCCTGTAATGGAATTGACGATTTTTTAGAATTCCATTCCATAGGAATTTAAATGGCCAATTACCAATTTCTAATTACAAGGAATTGGAATTAAATGAATACAATGAATACTTTTTGGCCCAGTTCTGACGAAGACTATGTTGTGGTGGCGATTACAGATGGCGAGAGCTCTGACGAAAATGTTCGAAGTGATGTCGAGTGATTTTATTGTACTGTATTAACTAACACTCAAAAAACTGGAAACTATCAATAAAAATTTAAATAAATTAATAATTAATAAAAGTTTAAAATTAATTAATACTCAATATTAAAAAATTAATAATAAAAACTTAGTTCTTACAACGTATCCATTCATGGCCATATCCATACAGGCCTGATCATTTCGTGTCATTAAGATCACAAGTGTGACTTTTTCTTAAGGTAACAGAAGTGTTAAAAATGCAAGTAAACTTGTAGCAATTCTAACCTAAATTCAACTGCGAAACGTGAACATAAAGAAACTTGAGATGATCAGCTGATTTTGACAACTAGCCGGCTTTTCTCTGAATTCTACTTCATTCTTCCCCGAGTCGACCCTACCTTATAATTCTGCCATAGAGAGAATTATAGAGAGAGGCTGAATCTTTTCAGCTTTCTCTATTCGTTACAGCGAGTCTCTTAAGCACTGCAGCAGCGAATAGCAAGGTTACGCTGCGTCTACACCAGACAATTGACATAAATATTTCATAATCTGTATTAGTTGTCAAATTATTCTCAGCTGCAAGGAAATTGTCTGATTATGACGTAGGTGGGCCCATAGAAATAAGAGATAAGGAAGTGGCGTTTTGGAATAAAAGTGAGGCATTTTTCTTACTGGTGTATGTTCAAACTAATACAGAAACATTCACTCAGGGGCATATTCAGTTGCGTATAGCTCGGCGCAATTTTTCTGGTTGGACTTGGATATCGTCGTTGGGCGTGCAATACCGCGTATCAGCCACTTGCAATACCGCGGATATTGCAAGAAGGCCAAAATTTAAATTTGGATTTTAATTCAATTTGATTTAATTAATAAAGAGCGGATTTTTCATTAAATGTTGATTTCAGAATAAAGCAAGTATCAATTTTCAATTCAATTCAATTTATTCAACGTCACGTTTTACAAAACAAAACTTATAGTAAAATTTACAGTATATATTAAATATTGAAAGTTGAATAGAGACTACGATCTGTAACTCCTAAGAGCTAGTAGCGATCGCAGACAATTCTACCAAAATTAGAGAAAAAAAAAATATATACATATCTTATCACAATAAACAATAATAATAATCTAGAAAATTATAAGTAACAATTTAATTTTTTATATTTTTTATTTAAATAAGCTAGCAGATATAAGAGTGCTTAGTACCAAAAATACAAGATATAAATACTTGTAGAATATTGCCTAAATCTTCATAATTAAAATTAAATAGCCAGGATTTTACGCTTTTGAGAAATAAGGTCTTATTGCGTATAAACCGTAAATAATCCGGTAATTGATTAAAAATTCTTGGTGACACTAAAGAGTAACAATTTAAATAAATTTGCAAATTATGTGGCGGAACTTGAACAAAGTTTTGCGAGTTGGTTCTTAAATTATAGCGCATCGAAAGTCTGTTAGACAAATGACCATGACATTGTCATGTTGAAGATGTTGGTATCCCCACCAACAACTTCAATGCATTTGTCTTTTCTTTCTCTATCCATATCACCAGCTTTGGCCTCTAATGAAATAACACGCTCTTTGAGTGAAATGTTTTCAGCTTGCAAAAAATTGAGAAGACCGTTAATACGTTCATTTTCAGCACGCATTTCTTTTAGTTCATTGTAAATAACTTCTAAGGCAATCACATTATTTAGCATAGCCGGAGCAGCTGAGTTGATAGACAAATCAACCTGTTTGTTGTCCTTATATGCTAAATTCGAAGCAGAGGTCGATGATCCGAAATGCGTAGTTTTGTTGTTATCATTATGTCTTGCACTTGATGTTGCAGTTATATTTATTGCAGCAGCCTGTTGGGCCTTCACATTTGGTGAACTAACTGAAGCATAAGCCGAAGACAAAAGAGAATCACGCCGGACAGAGACACAGCGAGAACATGTAAATTGCTTATTTGGTTTTTTTAAACATTCAACATCGCTCTCAGTAACATTCGCACATTTGCAATGAAATAATTCGCCACATTTGCCGCAATTTACTGCTGGCTGACCACGATCAACTTTATTATTGCAAATACAAATATGGCATAGTTAATTTTTCTTCTTAAATCTTTTATAATTTTCCACTTTTACAATTACACCATGTTTTGTTTGTTTATAAAATGCTTTCTACACCGTTTAATTAATTTTTTATTTTACTCTGTTTGGTAAGGTTCGCATTAAGATTTTGAACACCGGAGCGAAAGGAAAAACACGTTCACTCTTCGCGACGGTTTACAAACAACTTTCTAATTTTTAATAAATGTTTTTAGTTTAGTTAAAAATCCATTCAATAGTTTAAAAGAAAGCAGTTTTTCTGCACATGCGAATTAATTTTTTAATTTTTATATATCACTAATTTTTTTTGTAATATAAAAATATCTTGTTCTTAAAAATAATTCAATTAAAGTTTTAATCTTTAAAGTGTTCAAAATAATTCAATTATAATATATTTTATTCAAAATAGATTTGGTTTTATCTAATAATTTTGTTTGAATTCTAAGTCTTGTTTTTGAATGTTTTCGCCTAAATGTGGGCGAACTGAACTAAAGAATAATTCTAATGGTATATATAATGCCAATAAAAAACAATAAACAAACAAAATGTATTATTAATTTACTCCAGTGATAACAAAGGCGCCCTGTAAATATATGACACCATGAAAAATGAATGCGCCCCTAAAGTCAAGCGTGTGCTTTGACAAATTCGATAGGTTATAAATTTGTTTTGTTTTGCTCGGCTAGAGCAAATGTCAAAAATTTCGAGCACTGACATCTGAAAAAATGCCTCAGAACACGTACAGTGTATGTGAGCACAACAGCACTTCCTTATTTGTTATTTCTATCGGTGGGCCCATGATACAATTATAAGGTAGGCTCACATTTAAATGGCTACTCAAACTAGTTTTGCAACAACAAAACTGTGGGAGTGCTAAACGTCAAATGATAAAGGCAACAACAACAAGAAAAATAAAATTCGACCAGCCGATTTTGACATACGGTTTCCTTTTAACTTCAATTTGAGCCTTCCTTATATTTTCTGCCATGGGTGGACCTAACAATTGCATGACAATAAATTACATTTGTTTCATTTTTTGACGTTTCCTTTGAAAGCGGAGAAAAGAATAGAAAAGAATAATAAAGCGCGGTTTTTGATTGTGAAAGTTAAAAAAGAATAAAAAAACGCGGTTTTCCGATGTGAAAGTTGTGAGATTAAAAAGTATAGTTTTACGCACAAAATTAAATTTTTTTTCGCTGGCCAACGATCTCCAAGTGCCACCACAAGCAGCACAAGTGCAGCGTTCAATTTTGTTAATATCCATCAAGTACCACCACCAGCAACACAGCAAGTGCAACGCAAATTTCTTGCTCCTTTCGCTGGTCAACGTCTTCCAAGTGCCACCACTAGCAACACAGCAAGTGCAACGTTCATTTTTGTTAACATCCTCCAAGTGCCACCAACAGCAAGTGCAACGCATTTTTCTTGCTCCTTTAGCTGCATTTGCTTCTGTTGCTGGTGGTGGCACTTCGAGAATGTTAACAAAAATTACGCTTATTAAATTGTTATTTAATAAAACACTTATTAGCATAACTTACTTATGCTGCTGGTGGTGGCAATTGGAGAACGTTGGCCAGCGAAAGAAGCAAGAAATTTGGGTTGCACTTGCTTCTGTTTCTGGTGGTGCCACTTGGAGGATGTTCACAAAAATTTTTGAGAAAAATTTAACTAATGCACCGGGAGATCGTTGGCCAACGAAAAAATTAAATTTTGTGCGGAAAACTTAACTTTCAACTTTCACACTGCGTTTCTGTTTGGAAGTGCTTTTTTATCTTTTTAAACGTCATAAATTGTCAGCATACGTCAAATCGTTGTCAGCATACGTCAAATCATTGTCTGCCTGACAATTGAGCTGCCGACTGAGAAAATGTGAGTGTGTTAGTAAAAAATGTGTGAGTGTTTTGGGATTGTTAAGACAAATTGTCTGGTGTAGACGCTGTATTAGCGAAGTTTACTTCTTGAGCGAGTGCGTATTTTGTTTATTCGTTGATAGAGAATACGATTCACGTTCGCTACTCTCATTTTGAACGAGGGCTCATATGTATTAGTGAAGCCACTCATGCAGTTCTCTGGTCTCTATGTATTATAGTCTTTTCGCAACAAATGATTTAAACTGAGTTCCTTTTTCAACCGTGCAATGTTACTTTAATTTAGCGCGTAAGTTTTTGTTCAAGTATTAAAAAAAAAACAGATGTACAGATTCACTAATACCTGTTAATTTGTATGTATGTGTAGTACATTTACATTTGAAAACATGCTTAAGATCATGATACAATAATAAGGTAGGGTAAGGAGATTCACGACACCGACCTGGAATGTCAAAATTATAAAATACGGTGCTGCCGTATCTTAAAAAAACATCCATGAAAAATTCATGCTTGTTCAGTGTTTTTGATGAATTACTTAGCTGTGGCGACATGTTTTAACTTCGTAAACTTCGATGTACGACAATTTGTTGAAAATTGGTATGTTGTAACACATTCGACAAACGATAATTTTATAAATAAAATATCGCTTTGTTTCGTTTTTTTTTAGTCAATTCTTTTAATTTTTTTAACTTACTACATACTTTAATATAAATATTTCGCATCGAAAGAGAAGTAGCATGTAGTCACTGGAAACGGGGAAGTACATTATTTTATTATTAAAAAATTTTGAATTTCTTTTTTTTTTTGTTTTTTTCCATTCGCCATTAGGCCATTCGCGATAAATTCGTTCTCTGATACAGTAGTGCTCTGCAGATTTTGTGATTTGTGAATATATTAAGTAAATATATATTTATATGCTTAAGACTACTTAGCGTCAAATGTTTCGTCAGCAAATCTTAATCACAGCTAACTGCACATGTAACCTGCTGTAGAAAAGCACTTTGCTGACTGTATGCTGTAACTTTCTTGTCTCTTGGAATAATTAAGCCAAATTTAGAATATATTATTTATGATATTCAATACATCGTTTAATTTCCATTTTTTCAAAATCCATGTTAGTTTTTAGTACTAATATTCTATTTAAAGTTAAGAACTTTCTTATCTCTTAAAATAATTTAGCCAAATTTATAATATAATACTCAATAAATTGCTTGAATTACCTTTTTTAAAAATCCATGTTAGTTTTTAGTACTAAAATTAAATTTAAAGCTAAGAAATATGCGATTTTGGCTTGACTTGCGCGTTTCAAAATTCTGTTACTTTCTTGTCTATTATAATAATTAAGCCAAATTTGGAATAGAATATTAATGATAGTCAATCAATCGTTTAAATTACTCTTTTTCAAAATCCGTTTTGGTTTTTAGTACTAAAATTTTATGAATTATGAAAGAAATATGCGATTTTGGCTTGACTTGCGAGTTTCCAAATTCTGTAACTTTTTTGTCTCTTGCAATAATTAAACCAAATTTGGAATTTATTTTTTTTATGATATTCAGAAAATCATTTGAATTACTTTTTTAAAATCTATTTTAATTTTTAGTGCTTCGATTTTTTTTTTAAGTTACAAAAATACGATTTTGGATTTAAAAAATCTGTTACTTTTTTGTATCTGGGAATATTTCAGCCAAATTTGGGATATATTTTCTTTGTTATTCAATAAATCAATTAAACTACTTTTTTTTGCAAAGTGCATTTAAGGTTCTAGTACTAATTTTTTTTATTTAAGAAAATACGATTTTGGCTTGACTTTCGCGTTTCAAAATTCTGTAACTTTTTTGTCTCTTGCAATAATTAAGCTAAATTTGAAATATATTGCCTGAAATATTTGAAATCCATATTAACTCAAAGTTCAATTCTGTTTTGAATTTTGTTTTTATTGTTTAAAATAATATAGAATAAATTAAAAATACACACAAAATATGAAATAATTATAGGGTAAAGTACTCACGAAATTACAGTGAAAACAAAATTTGTTAGCCCTGTAAGAGCAGTAAACCTTCTTCACAAAGCTTTTTTGATTCTACTGTTTGTTGTTTTCTTACACTTGATATGAGTGGATCTGACGTCAATAACAAGCGACGAAGGACATCTTCGTTTGTTGCCTTTCTGGAAAATTTTCTAGAATGTGACATCTTTATTTTTTGTTATCTTTTTTAGGTGCTTCTTGGACATCTTCAGATAGCTGACCTATTGGTAAGACCCCAAAAACAATTGTACTGAACAAAAACCAAATTAATTCTTTCAAATTTTGAATAAGTAATAATCTAACATAGTATATATAGTATAGAAACATATGGTATAAAATAAAACGAGCAGGCCAAAGGCATGGGATCAATAAAAAATTAAAGAAATAGTTGAATTGTGCAAAGTTATCATAAAAACCACAAAAACACAAGTTTATAATATGTGATGAGTTAGAAAGGGCAGAAAGGTCCCCTTGCATCCCCTACGCCATTGCTTTCTTCTAGACAAACATGTATTTGACAAACAAGCAGATTTTAACGCAATTATCAATTGAAACTGCATCAACCGAGTTTTATAGAAAAAGAAAGACAATATAAAGCTTATGGGATATTTTTTTGTCATGCACTTACATTATGAAAATTTGAATTTCTTAAAAAAGGGCAAAATAGGAGCAACTGTTTTTTTCTCTAGTTACACAGTGCAACACGAAAAAAAATAACCATATACGGATACCACTACGTGATAAAAGACAAAAAAAAAGACCCCTGTCTCTCAGTTTTGCCCAAAGTCCTCCAGGTTTTTTTTGATGGGCCCCCAAAGAAGTGGGGGCTCGGTGTCAATTTTGGAAAAAAGTGATAATTTTCTCAAGCTCATATCTTGCAAACCGTTCGGAATTTTGATTTACTCTCTGAGGCAAAGTTGTAGCTCTTGTCATAAAAAACAAAAATTGTAAGAATATGAAATAAAAAATAACTTCATCTTCAAGGTCAAAATCGCAAAAAACTTTAAAAAATGAGCGAAAAATGGCCCAAAAAGCGTTTTTTTTTTATTTTCCGCTTTTACGAACAAATTTACTTTATGAGAAATGCGCCAATTTTCTTTGGCCTGGTAGGGCTTACAGCGCTGATTAAAACCCCAAAGTTTTTTTAAGGAGGCCGATCCAACTTCTTGAGATATAGGCCTTTATAGCTTGAGTATATAATCGCTTATATCTCACCCATTTCTTATCCGATCTGGTTGAGATGGGTATCATTGAGAAGACCTTTGAAACGCTATAAATATGTTAATTTTTATTAACTCATTGAGCCAAATTAAAAAAAAAAAGATTTTTTAACCTCACTTTTTTAATAAAAGTCTGTTTTTTTTTTAAAAAACAGCCATAGTAAACTTATTTCTTCCTAGACTCAGTAAAAGCCAACACTTCAAGCTTTTTTTTTAAGGCATAATACTCCGCATTAACCCTTCTAAGACCGGTGATAGTGAGGTTTTTCTAACAAAAGTACTTTCTGGGAGCCAAAATTTCTTTGAACGTAAATAATTGTCAGTCAGGAGGCCGAGTGTGTGAGTGCACTGTACCTTCACTGATAGTAAGTGCATTCTAATAAAAATTCTCAAGCTGGTGGGTGAGTTCCCGTGCCCAAACTATCAAACAACTACCTGGAAGCAAACATCTGCATTGAATTCACATAAAAACAACCCAAAATATAAATAAAATACCTGGAAACACATTGTAGCTCTTGTCATAAAGATGAAATTGAGAACATATAAAATCAAAAAAACTTGTATCAAAAAACTACCTGGAAGCAAACATCTGCATTGAATTCACGTTGTAGCTCTTGTCATGTTTAACGTCTTGTATGTTTAATTAACGCTCAAAAATTAAATATGCCTGGCCAGAACCATGTGTTTGTCCAAGGGTTAACACCGTTTAGGTAGCGCTTAGGTATCACGCGATCACGCACCGACCGCAGCAGCACAGGCAATGCAGTAAGCTCAGCACACGCAAAATAAAAGCGACACGACGCTCACATCGAGGCATTACACAGCGCGACGTCAACGAGAGCTCAGCGGTGAAAGTGAAAAAGTGAAAGTAAAAAAAGTGGAAGTGCTACAGCATAATTCGCACACAACATTGGCAACTGACAATTTCAATATGCAGTGTGCAAATATTGATTTATTTTGCTACGTTTGCGGTCATCAAATCAGAAAAAAAGTTCTACAAAATTTCAAAAGGAAAAGAATCTTTTAACTAGTGAATTCAAGAGAGCATATAAGATGTTTTTCGACGAAGAAGACTTGACCGGTGAAAATTACACACCTAATACAGTGTGTCGCCAATGTTATAACTATCTCATGGCATGGTTGAGTGGAGGCAAACATAGTATGAAGTATTGTAAGCCGGTAAACTGGATTAATCTCCCAGGTGATCATGATGAGGGGAACAGGGGGCGAACCTTCACCAGGCAAAGTGTCTGACCGCCTCAACCTGGCGAGGCCAGCATTATCCATATCGAAATCGTCTCAAGTCGACTCAAACCTCCACGTGGTGTTCCCTGGGCAACGGCAAACTGGCATCCGTCAGTTTGACGGCTAATTTGAGACGGGTCACTCCATAGACCTTAAACATGGAATGTGCGCAGGGTTTGGGTCCCGCCACATTACTACTGCCCAATGAAAACTAAACCAGCCTCGGATAAGAACCCCAATTACGTTGACGACCACCGCAAACGGAAAACGGACAATGATTTACGGATATGCACCTGGAATGTCCGAACCCTTTATAGGGAAGGTGCCATTATCCAACTGGCGGAAGCCCTCAAAACAATAAAGGCTAACATCACCGCCATCCAGGAAATGCGATGGAAAGGGCAAGGCTGCTCTAAACAAGCACACTGTGATATCTACTACAGCTGCCATGCGGAGAGGCGCGAATTTGGATGTGGATTCGTTATTAGCCGGAAACTACGCCACCTTGTTTCCCGGTTCACACCTGTGAACGAAAGATTGGCCATGATCCGCATCAAGGCAAAATTTTTCTCCATCAGCCTTATTTGCGCGCACGCCCCGACGGAGGAAAAGGACGAAGCCGTCAAAGACGCTTTCTACGCTAGTCTTGAGGACGTATACGACCACCTTCCGGTCCATGACGTGAAAATAGTCCTCGGCGATTTTATTGCGAAAGTCGGAAGGGAAGGCATCTTTGGCCCCACTGTCGGTCAGTTCAGTCTTCATGAGACCTCCACGAACAACGGTCTAAGACTGATCGACTTCGCCGCGGCGCGAAACATGGTAGTTAGTAGCACCAGATTTAAGCACCTCGACATCCACGAGGCCACCTGGCTGTCCCCGGATCAAAAAACGCGAAACCAAATTGATCATGTAATCGACGGAAGGCATGCCTCTAGTGTTCTAGATGTGCGTACATTTCGGAGGGTCAACATTGACTCCGACCATTATCTTGTTGCAGCCAAGATCCGCATGCGATTATGCAATGCGAAGAACATACGCACAGGAATACAAAGAAAGCTAGATGTCGCTAAGCTGCAATTACAACGGACTGCCGAAGCCTACTCCGCTCAACTAACCAACCTCTGGACCCGACGACGCCGGCGGACTTTGGGCGCATATATCCCACTCCATGCGCACTGCCGCTAAAGAAGTCATTTGTTTCCGGCGCCCGCAACCTCGGAACCAATGGTATGATCAGGAGTGTCGCATCACGACTGCAGTAAAAAACGCCGCATATAGAAAAACGCTGCAGTCAGCTGCAACGCGAGCCGTGCGAGAAAACTACCGTGAAAAGAGGAAGGAAGAGAGGCGCCTTTTCAGACGCAAGAAAATAGAGCAAATTCTATCAACAGGTTAAGCGTCTAACCCAAGGTTTCAAGCCCGGAGCATCCACTTGTAGAGACGAAAATGGAGATCTGAATACGGATACGCAGTGTGTGCTGAGATTGTGGAGACAGCACTTCTCCAATTTACTTACTGGCGATGATTCCACCAATGCCGCCCATGGAGAGCGCAGTTCAGAGCCACCAATCAACGATGACGGAGTGGAAGTACCACCACATAGCCATGAAGAGGTTCGAGTTGCTATCCAACGACTCAAAAACAATAAAGCAGCGGGTGCTGACGGCCTGTCAGCTGAATTGTTTAAAACGGGCGGCGATGAATTGATAAGGCGCATGCATCAGCTCATCAGCAAAATATGGCTAGAAGAAAGCATGCCCGACGATTGGAACCTCAGCGTACTGTGCCCTATACTTAAGAAAGGAGACCCAACAATCTGCGCAAGTTATAGAGGGATCAGTCTTATTTCCATCGCATATAAGGTTCTCTCAAGCGTACTGTGTGAAAGATTAAAGCCGATTACAAAAACACTGATTGGACCTTATCAGTGTGGCTTTCGACCTGGTAAGTCCACCATAGACCAGATATTGACGCTACGACAAATCCTGGAGAAAACCCACGAAAATCAAATTGACACACACCATCTCTTTGTCGATTTTAAAGCTGCGTTCAATAGCCCGAGAAGGGATTGCCTATACGCAACAATGTCTGAGTTCGGTATACCTGCAAAGTTGATAAGACTTTGCAGAATGACGTTGAGCAACACACGCAGCTCCGTGAAGGTAGGAAATGACCTCTCTGAAACCTTTAATACCGAAAGAGGTTTCAAGCAAGGCGATGCACTGTCTTGCGATCTCTTTAACATCATCATGGAGGGGATCGTACAAAAGGCCGGTGTGCATCGTAATGGCACCATTTTCTACAAAGGCGTCCAGCTCCTTGTGTACGCTGATGATATTGATATTGTCGGCAGAACCAAGAGAGATGTTACCGCTGATTTCGCCGCTATCGAAAAGGAATCAGCCAAAGTGGGTTTGACGATAAATGAGGGTAAAACAAAGTATATGCACTCTACTAACAAGGAAGCGCGGCGTTTAGACTCCCATGTTTCATCCGGCAGCTATAACTTTGAAGTAGTCAAGGAGTTCGTTTACCGTGGCACCGCCATTAATACCAAAAACGAAATCAGCCTGGAGATAAAGCGAAGAACAATAATTGCTAATAGATGCTACTACGGGCTCAGTAAGCAACTAAGTTCCAGAGCCCTCTCTCGATCGACAAAACTCTACAAGACGCTCGTTCTACCTGTGCTGCTTTATGGCGCTGAGGCATGGGTAGTTTCGCAAACTGACGCAGCTGCTCTGGGCTGCAGGCTGAGGAAGCCCCAACCGCACTTGGTGTATCCGATTGGAGAAGGCGCGCGCAAAGCAGAGGCGCCTGGCGAGAGCTGATGAGGTCGGCTGAAACCCGGACACGGGTTGTTACGACCACCTAAGTAAGTAAGTAAGATCATGATGAAACCAGTTGCTATGCATGCGTAAATTACACATGTGGTCTAAATCGATATGCTGAGAGGAACAAAACTTATAAAGCAACTGTAACAGCCACTCTACCAGTGCTTGCACCTGAAAATTTTGTATTTTGTGTTACTTATGAAGATCCATTTGATACCGATTATGAGCCCCAACAGGGAAGAGATGGACCACAACTAATAAAACAAATGAAAATGGATTTCATTGTGACCATACTGGGACTATCGCAGCGACTTGCCATATTTTTGACAGCATTTTTAAAGCAAAGAAAACTCACACATGATAATGTGAACTCTACGGCGTACCGCAAACGGCAAGCTGAATTTCAGAGCCTCTACACTCTAAATGATGAGAATTCGTTCGCTTACTGCAACGATGTAAAAGCTTCGGTGGTAAAAATGGGAATGAACTACATCGCTAGTGAGTGGATATTTATTATTGATGGTTCTGTTTCAAGCTTGAAAGCAGTGTTGTTGCATGTGTCGAACCGAAAACCTTCCATTCAGCTAGCAATGGGTATTAACATGAAAGAAAGCTATGAAACATTGAAAGATATAATGGAAAAAATCAAATACTACGAAAATAAATGGAAGATTTGCTGTGATTTGAAGGTCAACATTTTGCAAGGGATCATCGATAAGGGCGGCTTTCCAAAATTCTTTTGTTTTCTTTGTAATGGGATTCGCGCTCACCTCTGAATCAATACCAATGTAATTCGTGGAGACCAAGAGTAAGTGTGGAGGAACAAATGAAACAACATAAACTGAGGAATGCACCTTTAATAGACAATACTCAAGACATCTTGCTGCCACCGCTCCACATAAGATTGGGAATTGTTAAAAAATTCATCGAAGTGGCCGTTGTAAATTGTCCAAACGCATTCGACTATTTGAAAAGCGTTTTCCCAAAGCGTAGCGATGACAAAATTAAAAAAGGTATTGCAGTAAATTTAGAACGAATTTTTGTTCATCTCATTGTACTATTTTCACTTTGTTAATGTTTTCTTTTCTGTCTTTATTTTTTGTCTTCATTTAACAGGCGTACTTAATGGCCCTGCCATTAGAAAGCTATTCAAAAGCAACTTTGAATCATCGCTTCATGATTATAATCATTCAATGGCATGGATTTACCTTCAGCGTGTATGCACCAGAGTCTTGGGAGGGGATCGAGACGTGGAACCGGAAGCAAGAGAATGGGTGAAAGAAATGCTGTATTATTTTGAGAAAATCGGCACATCGATGACATTAAAGCTGCATTTTCTTCATTTTCATTTTGACGATTTTATCAAACAACTCCCTACCGAATCCGATGAGCAAGAAAAACGGTTTCACCAAACCACAATGCCCATGGAAAAACGGTACAAAGGCAAAAAACTCGACGCATTGCTTGCAGAGGTAATATCAATTTTATTGATGCATTGTTTTGCATTCCTTTTTTGATTTCTTTTCTAATTCATTTCGGGTATGTTGGTGGAGTCACAAAATCACCCTGTATGATGTTAATGAAGTATGAAGCTGATGATGGAGGGCCGTCTGGAAGTAACGTGCCTGTGGACACCATAAGTTCTGAATCAAAGTCAGATTCGGACGATTATTTCGACGATTTGGATCCACAACTGATCAACTAAGATCACAACTAAGAGAGTGCGATTTGCAAGTCCAGGGCCATCAACATTATACACATAATACGAATATTTTTTTTTATAATTTTTGTAATAGATAGCATAGTATTGTAGTGCCATCCCTGCTGAGACTACTAATCCCTACAACACTGAATCATTATTATCCATATCCATGCTACTACTCTTTGTTACAACCCTAACTCTATATGTCAACCCATACCACCTAAGAACTAAGATTAATAACATCAGTAATAGTATAACAATGAAACCTGCAACATGCCTTTTCACTTACGGGAGAAGGCTTTATAGTATCTCAATGTTGAAGTAAAGAAAAAACAAATGGAATTTAAATATTTTCGGGAAATTTTTCACTTTTGCGGCTACCTAAGCGCTACCTAAACGGTGTTAAGAATCATTCCTAGGAAGTTCATATGTTTTATAAAGTTGTTTATTGAGACCTTAGGTTCATTTTTGTAGTTGATTGTTTCCTTGAATTTGGAACGGTTTGCTACCTATGGACCTGAACAGGGGAAAAAAGGTAAAAAAAAAAATTACATTTTTTAAAGTTTTTTGCGATGTTGACCTTGAAGATGAAGTTTTTTTATTTTATATGTGCACAATTTTTGTTCTTTATGACAAGAGCTACAACTTTGCCTCAGAGAGTAAATCAAAATTCCGAACGGTTTGCAAGATATGAGCTTGAGAAAATGATCACTTTTTTCCAAAAATGACACCGAGGCCCCACTTCTTTGGGGGCCCATAAAAAAAAAACCTGGAGGACTTTGGGCAAGACTGGGAGACAGGGGTCTTTTTTTTTTGTCTTTTATCACGTAGTGGTGTCCGTATATGGTTATTTTGCCATGACTTAAAAATTGCATATTGTGTTATCAATACACTAAGGAATCAAATGGACTATGAAAGAAAACAGCGCAAGACAGCGCCACTATTTAAAACCTTATTCAAAGATGAAAACAAAAGGGGGAAAAGAGATTAATGAGAATTATTAAATTTATTAAATAAAATAATTGTTTCTTTCCTTTTTTTTATTATTTCGAAAAGCTTAAGCTATAAGCTTTCCAAGGATATACCACCTTGTTCAAAAAGAAAGGTTCATTTACACTGTCTGATTCGAAATTTTTTTTAGTAGGCTGCCACATGTGTGTATGACAAGGCTGCCAAATATCAGCGTTTCTCGCTAACATTTGGTAAAGTGACAGTGTTTTGTTTACAACAACTTTTTTCGTGTCTTCGATTTTTACGATGGAAGAAAAATTGAGCAACGAGTTTTTATCAAATTTTGTGTGAAAAATGGTTTCAACTGCGCCGATACGTGTAAAATGTTGGTGAAATGTTACGGTGACTCTGCTCTATCGTATCAGAAGGAAAACAAGTGGTTTAACCGATTTGTGAGTGGCCAAGACGAAGAAGAAGACGACCCTCATACCGGGCGGCCATCGTGTTCGTCTACCGAAGAAAACGTTGAAAAAATCAAAGAAATGTTGGTCAAAAATCGCAAATTGACGATTAGAGAGATAGCAGAGGACGTCGGCATTTCAATTGGATCCGTTCAGAACATTTTGAAGAATGAATTGGGCTTGAGACGTGTCGCTGCGAAGTTGGTACCGAAAGAACTCAACAATGCTCATCTTATTTGCGCATTTTTGGCCAAAAACAATACGAACAACAACACCTGCCTCCGTGTGATTTTTTCCTGTTCGATCGAGTCAAAAAACCGCTTCGCGAAACGCGTTTCACCAGCAAAGAAGAGGTCATGAAAACATCGGTGAACGCTCTGAAGGCCATACCAAAAACTGTGTTCCAGAAAGGTTTCCGTGACTGGATCAAGCGCTGGCGCGTTGCAGCCGACGGGGGCTCCTTTAAAGGCGACAATATTGATTTGGATGAATAAACTTGTAGTTTAATTTTTTTCAATAAATCAACTTTTCTTTTTGAACAAGCGGGCAAATACTTGTATGATCAATTAAAAATTTGTTAAAAAAAAAATTCTATTTAAAACGTTCATTTCGCTGCTCATATAGGACTGTGTCTTGCGAACACTTTAGCAAGCCATATAACTGAATCGTGCCAATTTTTTCATAAAATTTTCGTTGTTGTACAAAATTTTAACTTTTCTTAGATAATTTTCATAATGATACAGGCTGCAAGAGTAATTTTGATAAAAGCATTTATGAGCTTCTGTAACATCCAAATCACATTCTAGTGGTGTTGTAGCTAGTCTTTGGATAATTTCTAATATAACGATTTTTATCTTCATTTTCTTTCATTCACTTTCATTTCGTAAAATTCCGAGATTGAGGTGATCTAATTCCGGGATTCGGGATTGCAAAACAACGTCCGGCATCCCGGGATTTCGAAATCGGGAATCCCGCAAATGAAAGCCTTAGTGTAAACGTGCTATTAGTCAATAACAATATGTTATTTATATTTATGAAAAAATCTTCCGGGATTGAACTCCCTAGTGTATACTTAATGGTATAGCTGCGAACCAGCTTATAACTTTCTTGAGAAGCATCACTGCTTTGCACGGCAGTTCAGCTCTTTAAGGTTTTATACTTTTAAAACAAAAACTCATATAATACAAAAATTTAAACGAACTGAGCTTTAACTTTGTACAGAAAAAACGGCCAGCAAACCTACTCTTTCAAAAATTCAGTGAACCCTCTGTTGCATACAATAAGTCTTAATTTATTGTGCTATGAATTTATTTTCTCAAGAGCTATTTTAAAGAAGAAAACTATAAAAATGCTTTTAACGGCAATTTTATCATCATTATAAAATATTTCTTTTTTATTGTCCTCTTATGGGCAATGGACAATTAGTTTCATGGTTCTAGTTAAAAAAAATCTATATTCCTTATTCTAAAAAAATCTAAAATTATTTATAAGATTAAAATATAACTCATAAACTTACAAACACAAATATTTTTGCTTAAATAATTTTCAATAGATTTAAATAAATCCGAGTCTGTACCTAATATTAATGCGAAGGATATTAGCAAAAACGTAAAGGAACTTTGGGAAGCTCTAATAGACTTTATGTGCGCTAACGTTACTTACACAATAAAGAGATTATTGCCTGCCGATTTAAAGGTATTGTTTCAACAGAATATTAAAGAAACGTAAATTTTTCTTACTTTTGGACAGAATCTTTATACACATACCAATATATCCAATTATGAGGACATCCCTATCAACCCATTTCCTGTTGATTTTCCAATAAGTAAAAATGAAGAAAAAGGAGGTATAAATGTGACTGAAAATGTTGTTTATGGATGGTAAGTTATTATTTTTGAAGAAATATTAATGCGATTTATTCTATTTGAAATTGTTGTATAAATTCACAGTATAAACGAAACTCAGTGGACTAATGCTATGGACGCAATGCTGCGAGAACATACTTGGAATTGCAAATATTGTCATTTTGAAGTGGAATTTAATATCATCAAAATATTAATGCACAAAAAAAGTAGGTCACCATAAAATACAGTAACTATTATCTTCTAGGTCCTTAAAATTTTATTAAGACGGGAAGTAATGTTTTTGTAATGTAAAAAAATATAAAAAAAAAAGTTGGTGCTACATAATTCATAACATCATAAACTTAGAAGTCTAGAGACTTAAGTGTTTTAAGGAGTTACTCCACTTGTAATTTTGAATTTTCATCGACATTATTTTTTATATTTTTTAGGTCTTTAAAATTTCAAGTTGTTCCGAACAAAATTGACCGAGATATGAGCGTTGAACGAGAAAATCCGTTGCAACTGAAGTTGAAGCTTTAAACGCGTTTTTTTTTAAAATCGCATTTTTGAAATCGGTGAGAAAAATGACTCGATAACTACTGAACCGATCTTTTGAAAATTTGACTGTCCGCCGTCAAAAATCAACATTTTTTAAGCATTAAAACCCGGCGCCACCCGGGAATGGTGTAGCATTTAGGGTGTAACACCCACAATGCACAACGATCAATGGGTCCAATTTCAACCACATGCTTTTTGTCATTATTTCTGGTTATAACAAAAGCTTCAGTCCTTATAAAAAAGTGACTATTAATCCTCTTAAAATTATCAAATAAATCCTTTGCCACATGTTCGAGTAGTTGCAGTTATTTTATACACGAATTCACGCAAAGTTTTATCCTTGACTAGGAAAGTAAAACAAAAAAAAAATGGTTCCTTCCCTTAAGCAGAGAGATAATATGTACTCTCTGGCTATATTTGCTATGAGTTAAAACTCGAGAGCGAGGAAAGTCCTCTTCTTATAAAATATACTCTCTGCTAGTGGGTTATAAAGTTTATTTAAAACTACAAAACAATATTTAATCGCTTTTTAGCGAAAGTTCGCTTGTTTAAATTATTGTTTACATCATTATATGATATATACGAGTATGGCAACTGAGGTAGTAAAGTTTAATTTCAATTTGTACTTATTTTGTCAGCTCTGAGTGTGAGATCATATCTTTTCGCCAGACTTTTTTTGACAGAATTGTAGGTATTGTTTGGAATTGGAGGAAAGAAAACAACAATAATAAGGGGTACTTTCAAAGTCTCCCTATCGTGATCAGTGTTGTGAACATTGACGATTTTTCGTCATTTTGACAATTTTTGGCATCGATTATGACGAAGATTTTCTTTCATTTTGATGCCGAAAATGAAGATTTTTAGTTGACTCTTTTTTTTTACTATGATTTAAAAATTAGCTGATCTTTTTAGTGATTTAGAAGAAGTGGAAATTTAATATTTCTGGAAAATGTCTTCTATTACAAGAGGGGAAAAATTTTTGGTATTAACCCTTATGGGAAAATGCATTTTTAATATTTTATCCTTGCCAAATTCGTCAGTAAACGTTGAACGCACATTTGCTCAAATAAATTTAAACAAAACTAAGCTCAGAACTCGTTTGTGCACTGAAACTTGAAAAAGTTTATTATATATAATTTTATACCAAAATTTGAGAATGAACAATTAGTCATGTTGTGATTTAGAATAAAAAAATTATTAATAAAAATAAAATTATAAAAATATATACAACCAGGAAACAAAAGTGCCAATGTAGTACACTCAGTTCTGTTCTTACACGGTAGATACGTTCCCAAAGATTTCGTGCAAAAAAAAAATCGTGTAAAAAAATGCATTGCACTTATGGAAAAGTAGAGATTGGTTCCAAATTTAACAAATCTGTAAAAATAATACAATAAACCATTTTTAAACTCATATTGGAGCGTTATAGATAATATTTGCGTATATTTTTATTTCATAAACTTATAAAAGAATGCAAAAAAAAAACAATTTCATAAACTTATAAAAGAATGCAAAAAAAAAAACAATTTCAGAAACTTAGAAAAGAATGCAAAAAAAAACAATATAGTACACATACAATACAATAGGGACGACTGTTGACATGCATGTTTACACGCGGCAACACAGGAGTATAATAAAAATTAAAAATTTTATAGCGGTGAAATCTGTTAGTACTAAAATTGTTATTTTCAGAATTTGAGTCAATCGTGTTAAATCAAAATAAAGCGTGTAAAAACAAAAGAAAGAGTTATTTTTAATTCGTGTTAAATCAAATTCGTGTAAAAAAAGTCCTGTAAAAACAGAACTGAGTGTACTTTACCTTTGATTTATGCCCCTATCACCGTCAGCGAATCGAATTTTCTACTCGATTAGACTCAGTTGGCGATCTTTCAATTCTGCCGTATTATTGTTTTGCGAGTCTACTTGTTCGCCGCAGATTCAATCTTGCCAAAGCATAAAAGCAAACAAAGTTACGTCAAAAAATTAAATTTCGAAGAAAACAAATTCAATTCGTTCGGGTTTTTTCTTAAGTAAATAGTAAAACAAAAATTGGAAGCACCTTCGAGTAAGTTTTGAATCAATTGTGTAGACGCCAACAGTTTTATCAAGTGAACTTAAAGTTTTAAAATTTTTTCGAAGGAACATTTATTCCCCGCCCCAATAGCAGCTGCACAATTTCAGTAGTGTTAGTGTTTTTTATAACGTGCATATTAGTGTACAATTATAAAGATTTGGTTAGAAATAAATGCATTTAATGTGAAATGATAATAAAAAAAGATAAAATGAATTTTCATTAGAATAAAAGAAATAAATTGCAAGCAAATCCTGCATCCGCCGGCTACTTACAAAGTTTTTCATTTGCCTGCTTTTGACGTTTAGGTCGAATGATATTTGGAAAGTTCGCACACTGTGATACCGCGCCCGCGAATTCGACTAGTTTTTTATACGACTCGCTGACGGTGATAGGGGCATTAGATTTTTTGATCAAAATCACAGAATCTAATATATATAATAATATACGTATAATACACGTGTAACAAAAAAAAAAAAACAGCTTTTTTTAAAACATTTTTTCAAAAACAGTAGAAACTAAAGTAAAATAAAAAACGAATTCATTAAATTAACATGTTGAAAATATTTTCCAAAAAGGAAACCAGAAATTCTTTTGTGTTGATTTTTAGACGATAAGAAAAACGGCTTTTAAAACCTACATTAGCCGCGTGTGCATTTGTTCAAAACGCCATCTAGAAATGAAATTGATTTTTTCGCTAAAAATTTTAATCCGAACCCGACTGGCATGTTGGAAAAAACGCAGCTAAAAGTTAAATTAATTTTTTGTTAAATTGTGCAAAAATTAATTTTTTTATGAAAAAATTAAATTTTGTCTTAATAAAATTGAAAAGTGAATACGTTTTCTAAGAAATTGTTTTATGGTTTTTATATTTTTTTAACTTATTTTTTATTAATTTATTTTTATTTTGTAGTCTTTATTATTTTATTTTGCGATGATCTACACGCTTCGACACATTAACAACGAATTAATATCCATGGAATAAATCTATTTAAACTTAGCGAATAATCGTTCACAATCGTTTTCCTAATGTTTTATCAAAAGTATTCACAATAGTTCATTTTTCTACTACATCTCGGCCAATCTGACCTTAAGCGATCATCCTTGATCGTTATATATCATAAGACTTAAATAATTGTTATAAAAATACCTTAAGAATACGCTTAACAATAAAAATATCCCTAAACATGCTAAGTGCCGCTTTACTGTTTATCTTTCCACAATTTGATATAACATGCTTCGACGACCCCATTATACGGTATTTGCGTTATCTGACAGTTCTCTATATCTCTGATGACATATCGGTCATTCGGTAATATTTTATGTATCCGGTATGGGCCCTTGTATTTGGGCAAGAGTTTCTTGTTAACACCCACCGTCGTATCAACATTCTTTATTACAACGAAGTCTCCGACATTGAACAGATTCACCTTATTATTCCTTTGCTCACTACGACTCAAGTTATAGTTCTGTATTTTCTCAATAGTTTTTTCTGCCTTACCCCTTAACAACTCTAAATCCCTCCCCGGAGTTGAAATGCATGATTCCAAATATTCGGTTAGCTTGTCTACAATCTGTCCCCTTTGCGAAACACCAAACAATGCTTGACTTGGAGTTATACCAATGGATCTTTGAACAGTGTTGTTAAGAGCGAATTCAATATCCACTAAGTGTTTCACCCAATCGGAATGCTGTATCGAATCACTTGATTTTGCCAACATTCCAACAAGGGTGCGATTCACTCGTTCAACTTGTACATTTGCTTGAGCAGAATGAACAGCCACTTTGACATGAACTATGTTCATATCACTCATAAATTCATTAAATTCTTTTGATGTAAATCCAGTCCCGCGATCAGTTATACATCTTACTGGTCTACTATAATATTCAAAATACTTTTTTAAGGAAGCAATTATTTCTCTACTACTTGTAGTCAGAACTGGGTATAGTTTTACATATTTGGTGAACGCGTCTATAACAACCAAGAGGTGTTTTCGTTTTGATTGCAGCGATGGCAAAGGCCCTAAATGATCTAAGTGAACCGTATGAAACGGCAAGGGTTCTTTAGGTATGTTATGCAGTATTCTTTTATTAGGTTTTTGCGGAGCTGAATATATTATGCATTTAAGACAATTTCTTTCAAAATTTTCGATTTTAGTTTTCATTCCAGGAAACCAATAGCTTTCTTTTAGTTTGTAATAACACTTGTCTACTCCTAAATGACCAAGTGTAACATTAATTTTAACGCTACCCAGCACTGCAACCACTAGACAAGACGACCAACACTATGCAACGACAAACATAAACACACTGACATTACAAAGAACACGATGAAAAAAGAAAAGAACTAAAAAGGACAAAGAAAAACACAGTTGAAAGCGTCGTTAAACCGAACGGACGGTAATTTTCAATCATTCATATATTTTGAATAAAATATTCTATTAAACTTTAAAAACGAAATACTTATTATTGAAAAAGTGGTTGACAATTTTCAGAAGTGGAATGCAACAAACGCGCTTTAATTAAGTTAGTAAAAATGATAAGTTTCGCGAATTTAAAAGTTGAAGAGCTCAAGGTTAAGTTGCGAGAACTTGGCTTGCCGTGCTCGGGAAACAAAGCAAAACTTATTGAAAGGCTCGATGAACATTTTAAAAACGAACGGTTTACAAGTGCGCAGTGCGGGAGTATGCAGCAACGCATAGAATTATTAGAAAAAACAATCGCGGACATGCAAATCGTTCATCGCGGCACGCATAACGGAACGATTCCGTTAAGCCAATCTTCACCGATTCGAGAAAATTCAAATGGACTACGTGACGAAAATATATTTGTTTCACATGACGCCGTGGTACAGTTGACGACAAATGGAGGGGACGTCACGGTTCCGACAAATCCTTCAACGACTGTACAAAACGTTTGTGCTCCAATTGTCTACGCATCATCACAAAACGAGATGCGACGAGAACAACCAATGCTGGGTGGCAACACGCATTCAGTTTTTGTTTGTCAAAACGGTGTGCCTGCGACGATGCAGCACACGCAGACGCAGGAAAATTATTCAGCAGCGGTAATTGCTTCCAATTTTGCACCACGCTACACAGCCGCTTATGAGCAGCCGACGCAGTACATGGATGTCCGAAATGTACACTGGAACGGGATGCCTGCGACGATACCACCGACGCTTAGGAGGGGCAGCGCATATCCAGTAAGCGAGCCGGTGCAACGTATGGAGCAAAACGGAATATCGCCGCATCATGTCGTTTCCAGTGTATTTGGCAACGTTCATGACGTTATTTCGATTCTGCCATCGTTTAACCCGGTAGATAAAAACATAACCTCAACGCAGTTCATCGCGCGGATTGAACAACTGCGCCGTGCATATCAATGGGACGACCGAATTTTGCTTTTTGCCGTGCAAACGAAATTGCAGGGATCAGCAAAGCTATGGATAGATTCAATCCAGGAAGTGTTTACGGATTGGCAGCAATTTGTGCAGACGTTTTTTTACGAATTTCCATCGACGATTAATGCAGCGGAAATACATATGCAACTAGTGCATATGCGACGAGGTGCCAACGAAAATCCAGAAACTTTTTATTATCGCGTATTGGCGGTCGGTCGCCAAGGTGGTCTTGATGATCACTCGATTATAAAATATATAATTCATAGTTTAAATGATGACGATCTCAAAAAGTGTACTTGCAACGAATTATTAACAGCTATTGCGAATTATTGTTCGTACAATAACATAAGAAACGTAACAAATCCGAAACAAAATTTTCAAGCTGTACATGTGCTAAACAATATGGGACATATTAAAAAAGAAATTAAAGAAAAAGCTCCAACAAAAGAAACCAAAAAGAGTGTCGTGTGTTATAACTGTCGCGAACCGGGACACTTCTCAAGGGACTGTTCCCAACCGCAACGACGAGAAAGGTGCGCAAAGTGTTCCAAGACTGGGCACACCGCTGTGAACTGTTTTGTCAAGAATAAAGATAAAGTGACGGAATCGGTTTGCAATAAAATTGCAGACGCCACTTCAAAATTTACAACGAAAAGAATTAAAATAAATAATATTGAAACAATCGCGTTTATTGACTCAGGCAGTGCGCGTTCGCTTGTACGAAAATCCATGGCAGAAAGTTTAGGCCAACACAATAAGTGTTTTGTGCGTTTAAGTGGATTCGGTGGTGGTCACTATGAGTGTGAGTGGCAAGTTAACACAAAAATTGAAATTGATGGACAATTTTCTGAAATCGAACTTTTAATTATAGAAGATGAACATATATCCCATGACGTGTTGTTGGGAAGAGACATTTTATGTGCGGACGGAAATCGGTTTGTGATTGAAGGTGAACAATGTTGGTTGTTAAAAAGCGATGATAGGGGCACATTGAATAATTATTTGACCGATGGTGATTTTGCAAAGTTAGAGAAAATAAAAACTAAATATAATGATAAATTTTGCCATGCAACTGAAAACTTAGGGCAATGTAGTATCGCGAAAATGTCTATTAAACTTACGTCGGATGTGCCTATTAATATGAAACCGTACAGGATTCCTTTCGCTAGACGCGCGATTGTCAATGACATTATTTGTGATTTGTTAAAATCGGACATTATACGTCCTTCGATTTCGGCGTATGCGTCACCAATTGTTTTGGTAGAAAAAAAGAATAATGAGTTTCGTTTGTGTGTTGATTATCGACAGTTAAATCGTGTCACAGTAAAGCAGCAATTCCCGATGCCCATAATTGACGAGTTATTCGTGCAGCTGGCCGGTAACAATTATTTTACTACATTGGATTTCAAAATAGGTTATCACCAAATCGAGCTTGAAGAAAACTCGAAGCAGTATACGGCTTTTTCTACGACGGAAGGGCACTACGAATATAATCGTATGCCGTTTGGACTTGTAAATGCCCCAGCAGTATTCCAAGGTATGATGCACAAATTAATTTCTATGTTGGAACCGAATACAGCTATTGCCTACCTGGACGATGTCGTCTTACCAAGCAAAACGGTAGAAGAGGGACTGCAAAAGCTAGAGCATTTCTTAGTAGTTGTAGGGAAATGTGGTTTGACCTTGCGGCTAGATAAATGTCACTTTCTAGCACGGGAAATTGATTTTCTTGGACACAAGATAAGCGGGCGTGGCATAGTTCCAGGCGAACGAAAGACGGCAGCGATTAAATACTTTAAAATACCAGAAACCGTAACCGAAGTGCGCCGATTTTTGGGGCTGACTGGATTTTTTAGAAAATTCGTTCAAAATTATTCATTAATATCCAGACCACTCACAAGGCTAACAACGAAAGCAGCTGCGCAACATTTTATTTGGGGCGAAGCAGAGCAAAATGCGTTTGACCAACTCATAGAAAATTTGACTAAGGAACCGGTACTTACATTATATGATTATAATGGCATGCACGAAGTCCACACCGACGCCAGTAGTGTCGGACTAGCAGCAGTACTTCTTCAATCAACAGATCAAGCCAAGTCGTGGAAAGCGGTAATGTACTTCAGCCGACATTGTACAGAGGTAGAGTCGCGGTACCATAGCTACGAATTGGAGGTACTAGCGGTTGTGGAGGCATTACAGCGATTTCGAACGTATCTTCTTGGAAAGCAATTTAAGGTGGTGACAGATTGTTCGGCGATAACCAGTTTGAAAGCAAAAACACCAATAATTCCTCGAGTAGCTCGTTGGTGGATGCGGTTGTTGGAATACAACTTCGAAAGTGTTCACCGTGCTGGCAGTCGTATGGGTCACGTCGACGCACTTAGTAGAGCCCCTGTCGAAGAAGCAAAGGTGCAAGAAACATCGAGTGTTATGCAGTTAAACGTGGTGAGCGACGATTGGCTCCTTACAATGCAATTGCAGGACGAGAAGGTACGCAAAATTGTTGCAATTCTTCAGGGGGTACTTAAGGCTGACCAAGATAAACAACTAAAAGCTGAATATTCTCTGCGGAATAAGAGACTATACCGACGAGTAGGAGAAAAACATCTGTTTGTTGTACCAAAAGCGGTCCGCTGGCGAATTGCTAGATTTTGTCACGACGAAGTTGGACACTTTGGTGTCGAAAAAACGATAGAGCGAATTCGGGACCATTTCTGGTTCCCACGGATGAGGAAATACGTCAAAGATTATATCTCTGCATGCGTTGAGTGCTGTTACAACAAACATAAGGGAGGCAAACCGGAAGGTAGTTTACACATCGAATTCATGGAGCCTTTGCCCTTCAGACTCATACACATTGATCATTTGGGACCCTTTATACGGAGTAAACGCGGAAATAGTCATGTTATTGCCATCAGTGACGCGTTAAGCAAATATCTCGTGGTCAAGCCGGTGCGCAACACTAAATCTCAGCTAGTATTGCAGATGATAAACTAACTAACAGTATATTTTGGTCTTCCAAAGCGTATTGTTACTGACAGAGGCACAGCGTTCACCTCTCGACAATTTGCTGATTATTGTGCCGCTAACAACATAGCTCACATAAAAACCGCGGTAAGAACACCGTGCGCAAACGGCCAGGTCGAGCGCGCCAACCAAACGATTTTAAGCTTTTTAAGGACTTCCAACAAAAATGCGAAGGAATGGGACGACCAGCTTCGGACACTGCAATGGAGTGTCAACACTCAGAAAAATTCAACAACAGGGTATAGCCCAAATGAACTTATTTTTGATTATAAACTCGTGGATATCACACAAAATAAATTAGTCGCCGCAATTTTAAATGAACCAGATGACGTCAGCATCCTTGAAAAACGAACCTTTGCCTTGGAGCATATTCAAGCTAAACGTGAGGAGTGGAAGATGCGATTCGATCAAAAACACCGGATGCCTATTTTATACAAAGAAGACGATTTGGTGGTTATCGAAAACGAACCACAAGCGACAGGAGAATCTCGAAAGCTCGAACCAAAATTTCGTGGCCCGTATCTGGTGACCAAGGTGCTTGGAAACGACCGATACCTTCTGGAAGACATCCCAGGAATGCAAGTCTCGCAGCGAAAATTCAGTTCAGTTTATGCAGCTGATAAAATCAAACCGTGGTGCTCAGCTCCACCAGAATTGGACGACGATGACGAAGAGTTTTACGGCTTTGCTGAAGAGGAGCTTGACCAGGATGACATCGTGACGATGTCGGGATCAGAATCGGCCGAGCTGTCACATTAATTTTAACGCTACCCAGCACTGCAACCACTAGACAAGACGACCAACACTATGCAACGACAAACATAAATACACTGACATTACAAAGAACACGATGAAAAAAGAAAAGAACTAAAAAGGACAAAGAAAAACACAGTTGAAAGCGTCGTTAAACCGAACGGACGGTAATTTTCAATCATTCATATATTTTGAATAAAATATTCTATTTAACTTTAAAAACGAAATACTTATTATTGAAAAAGTGGTTGAGAATTTTCAGAAGTGGAATGCAACAAACGCGCTTTAATTAAGTTAGTAAAAATGATAAGTTTCGCGAATTTAAAAGTTGAAGAGCTCAAGGTTAAGTTGCGAGAACTTGGCTTGCCGTGCTCGGGAAACAAAGCAAAACTTATTGAAAGGCTCGATGAACATTTTAAAAACGAACGGTTTACAAGTGCGCAGTGCGGGAGTATGCAGCAACGCATAGAATTATTAGAAAAAACAATCGCGGACATGCAAATCGTTCATCGCGGCACGCATAACGGAACGATTCCGTTAAGCCAATCTTCACCGATTCGAGAAAATTCAAATGGACTACGTGACGAAAATATATTTGTTTCACATGACGCCGTGGTACAGTTGACGACAAATGGAGGGGACGTCACGGTTCCGACAAATCCTTCAACGACTGTACAAAACGTTTGTGCTCCAATTGTCTACGCATCATCACAAAACGAGATGCGACGAGAACAACCAATGCTGGGTGGCAACACGCATTCAGTTTTTGTTTGTCAAAACGGTGTGCCTGCGACGATGCAGCACACGCAGACGCAGGAAAATTATTCAGCAGCGGTAATTGCTTCCAATTTTGCACCACGCTACACAGCCGCTTATGAGCAGCCGACGCAGTACATGGATGTCCGAAATGTACACTGGAACGGGATGCCTGCGACGATACCACCGACGCTTAGGAGGGGCAGCGCATATCCAGTAAGCGAGCCGGTGCAACGTATGGAGCAAAACGGAATATCGCCGCATCATGTCGTTTCCAGTGTATTTGGCAACGTTCATGACGTTATTTCGATTCTGCCATCGTTTAACCCGGTAGATAAAAACATAACCTCAACGCAGTTCATCGCGCGGATTGAACAACTGCGCCGTGCATATCAATGGGACGACCGAATTTTGCTTTTTGCCGTGCAAACGAAATTGCAGGGATCAGCAAAGCTATGGATAGATTCAATCCAGGAAGTGTTTACGGATTGGCAGCAATTTGTGCAGACGTTTTTTTACGAATTTCCATCGACGATTAATGCAGCGGAAATACATATGCAACTAGTGCATATGCGACGAGGTGCCAACGAAAATTCAGAAACTTTTTATTATCGCGTATTGGCGGTCGGTCGCCAAGGTGGTCTTGATGATCACTCGATTATAAAATATATAATTCATAGTTTAAATGATGACGATCTCAAAAAGTGTACTTGCAACGAATTATTAACAGCTATTGCGAATTATTGTTCGTACAATAACATAAGAAACGTAACAAATCCGAAACAAAATTTTCAAGCTGTACATGTGCTAAACAATATGGGACATATTAAAAAAGAAATTAAAGAAATAGCTCCAACAAAAGAAACCAAAAAGAGTGTCGTGTGTTATAACTGTCGCGAACCGGGACACTTCTCAAGGGACTGTTCCCAACCGCAACGACGAGAAAGGTGCGCAAAGTGTTCCAAGACTGGGCACACCGCTGTGAACTGTTTTGTCAAGAATAAAGATAAAGTGACGGAATCGGTTTGCAATAAAATTGCAGACGCCACTTCAAAATTTACAACGAAAAGAATTAAAATAAATAATATTGAAACAATCGCGTTTATTGACTCAGGCAGTGCGCGTTCGCTTGTACGAAAATCCATGGCAGAAAGTTTAGGCCAACACAATAAGTGTTTTGTGCGTTTAAGTGGATTCGGTGGTGGTCACTATGAGTGTGAGTGGCAAGTTAACACAAAAATTGAAATTGATGGACAATTTTCTGAAATCGAACTTTTAATTATAGAAGATGAACATATATCCCATGACGTGTTGTTGGGAAGAGACATTTTATGTGCGGACGGAAATCGGTTTGTGATTGAAGGTGAACAATGTTGGTTGTTAAAAAGCGATGATAGGGGCACATTGAATAATTATTTGACCGATGGTGATTTTGCAAAGTTAGAGAAAATAAAAACTAAATATAATGATAAATTTTGCCATGCAACTGAAAACTTAGGGCAATGTAGTATCGCGAAAATGTCTATTAAACTTACATCGGATGTGCCTATTAATATGAAACCGTACAGGATTCCTTTCGCTAGACGCGCGATTGTCAATGACATTATTTGTGATTTGTTAAAATCGGACATTATACGTCCTTCGATTTCGGCGTATGCGTCACCAATTGTTTTGGTAGAAAAAAAGAATAATGAGTTTCGTTTGTGTGTCGATTATCGACAGTTAAATCGTGTCACAGTAAAGCAGCAATTCCCGATGCCCATAATTGACGAGTTATTCGTGCAGCTGGCCGGTAACAATTATTTTACTACATTGGATTTCAAAATAGGTTATCACCAAATCGAGCTTGAAGAACAGCTATTGCCTACCTGGACGATGTCGTCTTACCAAGCAAAACGGTAGAAGAGGGACTGCAAAAGCTAGAGCTTAGTAGTTGTAGGGAAATGTGGTTTGACCTTGCGGCTAGATAAATGTCACTTTCTAGCACGGGAAATTGATTTTCTTGGACACAAGATAAGCGGGCGTGGCATAGTTCCAGGCGAACGAAAGACGGCAGCGATTAAATACTTTAAAATACCAGAAACCGTAACCGAAGTGCGCCGATTTTTGGGGCTGACTGGATTTTTTAGAAAATTCGTTCAAAATTATTCATTAATATCCAGACCACTCACAAGGCTAACAACGAAAGCAGCTGCGCAACATTTTATTTGGGGCGAAGCAGAGCAAAATGCGTTTGACCAACTCATAGAAAATTTGACTAAGGAACCGGTACTTACATTATATGATTATAATGGCATGCACGAAGTCCACACCGACGCCAGTAGTGTCGGACTAGCAGCAGTACTTCTTCAATCAACAGATCAAGCCAAGTCGTGGAAAGCGGTAATGTACTTCAGCCGACATTGTACAGAGGTAGAGTCGCGGTACCATAGCTACGAATTGGAGGTACTAGCGGTTGTGGAGGCATTACAGCGATTTCGAACGTATCTTCTTGGAAAGCAATTTAAGGTGGTGACAGATTGTTCGGCGATAACCAGTTTGAAAGCAAAAACACCAATAGTTCCTCGAGTAGCTCGTTGGTGGATGCGGCTGTTGGAATACAACTTCGAAAGTGTTCACCGTGCTGGCAGTCGTATGGGTCACGTCGACGCACTTAGTAGAGCCCCTGTCGAAGAAGCAAAGGTGCAAGAAACATCGAGTGTTATGCAGTTAAACGTGGTGAGCGACGATTGGCTCCTTACAATGCAATTGCAGGACGAGAAGGTACGCAAAATTGTTGCAATTCTTCAGGGGGTACTTAAGGCTGACCAAGATAAACAACTAAAAGCTGAATATTCTCTGCGGAATAAGAGACTATACCGACGAGTAGGAGAAAAACATCTGTTTGTTGTACCAAAAGCGGTCCGCTGGCGAATTGCTAGATTTTGTCACGACGAAGTTGGACACTTTGGTGTCGAAAAAACGATAGAGCGAATTCGGGACCATTTCTGGTTCCCACGGATGAGGAAATACGTCAAAGATTATATCTCTGCATGCGTTGAGTGCTGTTACAACAAACATAAGGGAGGCAAACCGGAAGGTAGTTTACACATCGAATTCATGGAGCCTTTGCCCTTCAGACTCATACACATTGATCATTTGGGACCCTTTATACGGAGTAAACGCGGAAATAGTCATGTTATTGCCATCAGTGACGCGTTAAGCAAATATCTCGTGGTCAAGCCGGTGCGCAACACTAAATCTCAGCTAGTATTGCAGATGATAAACTAACTAACAGTATATTTTGGTCTTCCAAAGCGTATTGTTACTGACAGAGGCACAGCGTTCACCTCTCGACAATTTGCTGATTATTGTGCCGCTAACAACATAGCTCACATAAAAACCGCGGTAAGAACACCGTGCGCAAACGGCCAGGTCGAGCGCGCCAACCAAACGATTTTAAGCTTTTTAAGGACTTCCAACAAAAATGCGAAGGAATGGGACGACCAGCTTCGGACACTGCAATGGAGTGTCAACACTCAGAAAAATTCAACAACAGGGTATAGCCCAAATGAACTTATTTTTGATTATAAACTCGTGGATATCACACAAAATAAAATAGTCGCCGCAATTTTAAATGAACCAGATGACGTCAGCATCCTTGAAAAACGAACCTTTGCCTTGGAGCATATTCAAGCTAAACGTGAGGAGTGGAAGATGCGATTCGATCAAAAACACCGGATGCCTATTTTATACAAAGAAGACGATTTGGTGGTTATCGAAAACGAACCACAAGCGACAGGAGAATCTCGAAAGCTCGAACCAAAATTTCGTGGCCCGTATCTGGTGACCAAGGTGCTTGGAAACGACCGATACCTTCTGGAAGACATCCCAGGAATGCAAGTCTCGCAGCGAAAATTCAGTTCAGTTTATGCAGCTGATAAAATCAAACCGTGGTGCTCAGCTCCACCAGAATTGGACGACGATGACGAAGAGTTTTACGGCTTTGCTGAAGAGGAGCTTGACCAGGATGACATCGTGACGATGTCGGGATCAGGATCGGCCGAGCTGTCACATTAATTTTAACGCTACCCAGCACTGCAACCACTAGACAAGACGACCAACACTATGCAACGACAAACATAAATACACTGACATTACAAAGAACACGATGAAAAAAGAAAAGAACTAAAAAGGACAAAGAAAAACACAGTTGAAAGCGTCGTTAAACCGAACGGACGGTAATTTTCAATCATTCATATATTTTGAATAAAATATTCTATTTAACTTTAAAAACGAAATACTTATTATTGAAAAAGTGGTTGACACAAGTTTTTCGTGCATTTCTCTTATCACTTCATTTTCAAGTTCTCTGGGAACGTATAATCTATATTGATCATCTTCTTTTCTATAAACGACACCATTTAACATAACAAAGTTTTTCATATTTCCATTTTCCAACTGACTCTTTAAATTCATTACATTATCATCCCGAGCCTGCGCGACTTGTAATTGAAAATCTATATCTTCAGTTTCTACTGAGGCAACAATATTTTCGCTATCTAATTCGCTTCTACTGAGAGCGTCAACATGACTCATTTTTGAACCTGGACGATGGTGTATAGTATAGTTGAAATTTTCTAATTCAAGTGCCCATCGTGCAATACGGCTATTCACTAATTTTTTGTTTAATGTTAATGTTAAGGAGTTGCAGTCAGTGATAATTTTGAACTTGATGCCCTCAAGGTACACTCGAAAACGACGAATAGCGTAGATAACAGCCAATGTTTCGAGTTCAAAACTATGGTACCGAGTTTCCGGATCAGACGTTCGCTTCGAAAAATACGATACAGGGTGAAACTTATCGTCATCCTGTTTTTGGAGCAAAATGGCACCGAACCCATACGAACTAGCATCGCAGTGCAACTCTGTTTCGCGTTTTGGATTGTATATTGATAAAACTGGAGCCGAAATCAAAATATTTTTTAAATTTTGAAAAGTTTTTAAGCACTCTTGGTCAATTTCGAATTTCGTTTTAGTTTTTATTAATTCGTAAAGTGGGCGTGCTATTATTGAAAATGATTTTACAAATTTCCTAAAATACGAAGAAAGTCCCAGAAAAGATTGCAATTCGCGCTGCGTTTGAGGCAGTGGATAGTTTAAAAAAGCCTTTATATGATTTTCTGATGGACATATACCACATGCAGACACTTTAAATCCCAAGTATTCAATTTGATCATATGCAAATTTGCATTTATTCATTTTTAATTCTAAATTATGATTTGCTAAACGTTGCAAAACTCTAAAAATGGTTCTCAATGTTTTTACTAGCAATCACAATATCGTCCATGTAAACGATAATTTCATTTTTCTCAATGAAGTCTTTTAAAATTTGAGTAATAAACCTTTGAAATATGTCCGGTCCATTTTTCAAACCAAATGGCATTCTCAAAAATTCAAATTGACCATTCGGAATAACAAAAGAAGTATACTGAATGGAATCTTCTGCCATTTTTATTTGATGAAACCCTGACTTTAAATCTAACATAGTAAAATATACCTTGCCTTCTAAGTGTTCAAGACAGTCTTCTATAAGTGGTAAAGGATAATTGTCCCGGGCTATCATTTTATTTAAATTTCGATAATCTATACACATCCTTGTTTCACCTGATTTTTTCTTTGTCAATACGATAGGTGATGCATAAGAAGAGTTGCTTGGTCTTATTATGTTTTTTTCTGAAAGGTCTTTAACTATCTCACTAACTTTTTGTTTCTCCGCAAAAGAAAGACGCCTAGGTGCACAAAATGTTGGAGACTTCGATGTCAGAACGATACGAGCTTCGTAACTATTATTAGAAAAATCATTACATTGCTGATCCAAGTATGTGTTCTTAATCATGTGTTTAAATTTATTACAAAAATCCACAGAAATGTTTGGGCTTATATTAATTTCAGTATCGATTTCAATACTTAAGATTTCTTTAATAGCAACATTAAGATCACCGAAATCTTTGATATTTTCTTTATTTTTGTCAGAAACATTCTCATTCTTACTAATTGCGTTTTTATCTAAATAATTTTCACAATCACTGATAGTTTTGGGATAATTATCGATATCTTTTATTATATTTTTAAATGGCGTTTTATTAATACATAAAGAAATATTAAAAAGTTCAAGAAAATCTCTTCCTAAGAGTATTGGAAATGGTAATATTTTATCAGCTAATATAAATAAATTCAAAGGCTTAGTTATATTATTAAATTTAATCAGACTGCGTGTTTTGCCGAAATGTTGAATGGTCACGTTACCAATCCCTTTATATTGAGAATTTTGCGCGCTGTTAAATTTCAAATATGGATTAGCTGCAACCGCTAGGGATCGTCGTACAAAGCTACTGGAACTGCCCGTGTCAAATATACCGAAAAAATAATCAAATTGTGGATTTTCTCCTTGGTCTTTATTCAAAGCGACACTTACCATTTGCTTATAATGAATACGTTCGGCTGATTTGTTGTCATCTAATACAGTTGCCACCGTCCTCATCGAACAATCGCGAAATAACTGATCGGAATTTCCACACTTGAAACAGGAGCCTCTTGGACGCTTTTCCTTCGTACAGTTGTATGCAAGATGACCAAAGGCTGAACAGTTATAACACCTCATTTTTTGCAAAACTTCTCCGCTGCCCACTGTTGATACTATCTTGTTGTCTTCAATTAATTTTTCATATTTTGGAATAATTCTTTTAAATTCTGCGAGCGATGAAACATTGTAAAATATAGACGCTTTAGATGTCTTATCTCCTAGTCCTTGTATGATGTATTCAACCAAGTCGGATTCGATCACCGATGCATCTCTTGCGATTTTTTGCATTACCAGCGCATAATGATGCAAACTTTCATCTTTTCTTCTCCAGGAACGCTTTTCCAACTTGTTGAAAATATCCTTCAGGCTTATTGGTTTATAAAATTCTCTTATAAGCTCCTCTTTTAACTGGTCCCAGGTTTGTACCGAGCTCATCTTCAAAAACAAAGCTGCACTTCCAGTGAGCATTCTGCGTGCAAAGAAAAATTTGTCCTCGTTTGTACAAGCGTAAACATTTGTAACGCCTTCAAAATCAGCTATCCATGTCTTCACGTCAATATTGTTTTCGCCACTGAACTTGGGCACGTCCGCTTCAATATCGCTGATATTCATGCTAAAATTTCGGGATGCATGTTGAGATTCGAGAAGCTGCAATTCTTTTTTCAATTGCATTATACGCATTCGCTTGGTCAAAAATTGCTCAACTTGATCAAAATTTCCAACATCGTCCACAGTAATATTGCAATTATCTGCGCTGATTTGTGAATCCTGCGACATTATTAAATCTCCTTGCTGCAAAGTCGTTGATATATTTGCTTGTTTCTGCTTACTCGTTGCATTTGCTTCGCAGAAATTAGTGATGCCTGAATTCAAATTTAACGATTCACACAATGCTAACTCGCTGCGTTGCTCTGTTGTCTGTCGTGTACTCGTTGAGTTGTTGGTAAATTTGCTAGCAGCCACGATTCCGATAGAATTTTCCGTTACGCCACCATTTTCCTCTGGAACGCTGTTGGTAACTTTCTTAGTAACCACGCTTCTAATGGAATTTTCCGTTGCACCATTTTCCTCTGCAGCTAAAAAATTCTGTTCTGCGTCAGTAGACACTACAGCTGCTTGGACTGAATGAAGTTGGCCAGTACTTGCAGCGCTTGCCGCTTGCGCACCATCCGTGCTAGTGGGTATCTCACCACCGCTGGAGTTTTCACCGAAGTCCAACACCTCACCGCTTGCTTCAGTGGGATGTGGAGGAGCTGCATTTACATCTGTAGGCGAGCCAATCGCTTGCACCATTAGCTTCTTAAGTTGACAAATTGTCGCTGTTTCTGGGAATTTTATCCCAGCATCTCGCAAGCTCCTTGCTATTTTTTCTCTTGGAACGCTGTCCATTCTTAAAACACTTTTTAAATATTGTTCGCTGTCACTTGTTTAATACTGTTCTGAAGTTTTTTTTTTTTTCAACCCCACATCTGATGTTGTAGTCTTTATTATTTTATTTTGCGATGATCTACACGCTTCGACACATTAACAACGAATTAATATCCATGGAATAAATCTATTTAAACTTAGCGAATAATCGTTCACAATCGTTTTCCTAATGTTTTATCAAAAGTATTCACAATAGTTCATTATTCTACTACAATTTTATAATTAAAAAAAAATTGTGATGACGAAAAAATTTTTCTCACAGATTCAAGTTCAGCGACGTTAAATTACCTTCAATTTATGTACCACATTCCATTATGTAAAATTTTTTTTCAAATCCGCACCAAACTTGTTGCGGATGAAAAGTGAGTAATTTTGTATGGAGTGCAGATCTACTGCGTTTTCAACAATAGCATTTTTAATCCGAGTCCACGAACTTCGTTATCGATCCGCACCGGTTACTAGCCGGTTTCTACATTCGATAAAACAACGAGTTCGCGTAATTTTCCCGCCGCAACTGATCCGCCGGATTCCACAATCAGCATTCAAATTTATACAGCTTATTGTACATAGAAGTACTTTGTCTATAAAAAACAAAACAAAAAATATTAAGCACTTGAATTTAGGGGGATGCTAAAAGAACAAAATGCACTAAGATTCATTGAAATTGAACCAATAGATTTTGAGTTATCTATCGAATCGTTTTAATAAAACTAGTTTCGAGGAAATCGCTTTTGAAGTTTTTGTTTTTCGAAATTTTGCATATATGTATTTTTAAAATTATCGGTTGATAACACTTACTATTATTTAATCTGTAATGCCAGGTTTCTATTTAAAAACATGTATGTATATTCTAGAAACTATAAAGAACACATTAAACTAAAAAAAGTTTTTTTAAAAATGTACCTTAAATAAATTACAAAACTGATCATAAAAAAATTTAATTTCTTAAGCGAACTTCTGAGAAATTTGCACTCAAAGTTGAAATTTAGTAGTTTTAACCGATTGATTTCATCTTCACACGAGCACAGCTCGGTAACGGTTAAGTCGGTGGGGTTTGTTGATATACCATTAGAAAGGTGATTTCAATGATATATCAAAAGAAGTTTTCTATAAGTTAGTCTTTCTTCTAGAAACAAGAACGTGAATCAAAGACGTAAAATGTTAATTAACCCTGTATCTCTTAAGAATGTGAAAATACCCCCTCCCATAACCCCCTCCCATATAGTCTAAAAACAATAACGTGAATCAAAAACGCGAAATATTAATTAACCCTGTAGCTCCTAAGAATGAGAAAATAGACCCTCCTTCCATATAGTTTTTTGCTCAGCTCGGCATAACTTTTCATCTCCGTAAATAGTTGCACTCAGTTGCGGACACCCTGTATATTAATAATCAATGCATTTTCAAAGATGTTATTTAATGTTTTTTATTTAAACCTATGTATAATGTTTATTTATATAAATATTCGTAAATATGCTTTTGAATAAAGAAAATTTAGGGTAGTTTACGATTTAGTGCAAATGGTTTTGCGTCAGTACATTTGCAAAATCTTAGTGCATATTTTTGCAATTCGAAAACAAAATGTACAGACACAAAATAGTTTTTGCAAAATATGCAACTCTTGAAACTAATTCCATATATTTGCAAATTATTTATTTATTTATTTAATTTAAAATATTAGTACAATAAGAATAAATTCTTTTGCTGTACAAAGGCAGTAGCATACACAATGAGTAGGATTTTGGTATGAGAATTAAATATTATAATTAAAATTAAAGAATACTTGAGTAATCATAATTAATTATAAATAATACATTTAATTGAATTAGAGGAAAAGATTAAATAGATTAACACACATTTTTGAGGTATAAGTAATACATTAATAAATAAAAGAGAAAAGAAGAAAAGGAAAAGAAATAAAAAGAGAAATAGGGGTTTGAAATTATAGATCTGTTTTCTTATCAAAAAGTAAAAAAAAAAAAAAAAAAAAAACATACTATTTTTTAAGAAAAGTGATTCAAAACCGCTTGCCTAAAGCCACCTTTGCTAGCCATACATTTAATTACGCTGGGTAAACTATTCCACAATCTGACGGCATTAACGAAAAAAAGCCTGGTTGAGTTCAGGTAGTTCCAGTTTGCATATGCATCCCTTCTGCCAGCTGTCAAATTATTTGTTATAAAAAGAAAGTGCGCCACGGAATCTGGAAAAAAGTATTTAACGCGAAAAACCAAACAAAAAATGGACGCCATTCAAAAGCATGTTTTAAGTGTGTTAAATTTTTTGGCGTTTACAAATAATAAAGAAATTCTAAAAAGTTTAACTATGAGCGCTGGTTGTTTCTTCAGCAAATCTGATGCGAATTTTTTTTGTAATAAGTGTTGCACATTTGACATAAAAGACAGTTCATAATTGGTTGCAAATGTTTGCAATTGCAAAATTTTGCTTTTGAATTTGCACCAAATCGTGAATAGCCTTATTGTATTGTAATACTGATTTGCTGTGAATGACGATTTTCATGGTGTTAAAATGACGATTTTTTTATTCATCCTATCACTGCTTGTGATTGTATCATGCCCTTTCCCCACAAACGGAATGAGTTTTGCCAACTCCCAGCGAGCTGTTATGTAGCTTACACATCGTTAGCCATCATTCTGCTTGAGATATTCGAAGCGCAATAAGTGATATGGAAAAAGCTTGAGTGTTTACTATTTTTGCTCTTTCAATAATTTCCCAGCGATATTGTTTCGATATCGAGATGATATCATAAAGGTGATAACTTCTATCATTTACGCTTCACAAAACGATATCGTAATGATATCGAAAAAAGCCAGTTCTTGATAGAAATGAACAAATCGTTACATATTAATTCTTGATAAAGAAACGATATTGCAAACCATATTTTTTCAAAAATAATTATGTTATGTAATAGGTTCAGATATTCACACAACGGACTATTTCTAATAATTTTTTACGAACTGATTTTTAAATAAAATATTTTTGATGAAGTAATTTTTGTTGACTTAAATCTAGAAATAATTAAAAAGTTAAAGTAGTTATAACAAAGTGGTTTTAGAGTGTAGTTATAACAAAGAATGAAAATGTAAATTATTGTAAATGAAAATAAAAGCATGTATGTTATGTGGAACACTACAAGGTTAATGCGTTTCGAATTTTGACCTTTAAATGTTATAACTTGATTTTTAGACATACGCTATAGAAACACAAATAAATGAAATTAAAAAAAAACCCAAAACCATAACTTAAGATAATATATTTGAAACGAAAATTATTAAAACTATTTATCGAAAAATGTTTAGAGAATTATTTTATTTCTAATATGGGTACTAAATCGAGAATTTTTGGAACCTATATATCGTTGCGATACCGCAGTGCTATCGTTTATATACTATCGTGATGATATCGAGAACTTGTTTACTATAAATATCGTTACGATATCGCAATGCTATCATTATTAAACTATTGGAATGATATCTAGTACTTGTTTAATCTAAATATCGTTACGATATCAAAATGCCATCGTAATTATACTATCATGATGATATCTAGAAATTTGTCACATAGATATCGTTATGATATCGAAATGTTATCGTTAGCTATAGTATCGGGACGATATCGCGTATTTATATGTTGAGATAACCTAACGATATCATTATACAATCGTAAAATTTTTCTACCGAGATATGGTTTGCTGGGTTAAATGTAAAAAACTTTAAATTTAATTTTTCTCCATCCATATTTTTCTTTGTTTAAAATTGTACAACACACTTTCCACTTGGATGTTGCTACCACGAAATCTCAGCTGGTATCAGCTAAAGAGCTGCACAAGCACTGTACAAATGAAGGCCCAACCCAAGGTTCATTAATATAGGTTAAGGCACTTGAGAGAAACGCACTCTTTTTCCGCCTTTGCTCGAACTGTCGAAGCATGATACAATAATTTACAAGGTAGCCTTGACAACTACATTTTTTCTCGCGAGCGGCGATCGGGAGTTGTCAAATCAATACAAAGTTTAACTTGTCATCTCTTTTGCTGCTTTTTCGTTTTCTCTTTTCAATGTGTTTTTGACAACTCCAAATCGCCAACAGAACTGTCACTCCTACCTTGTAAATCATTATACCATGTGTCGAAGTAGCTGTTAGCTGAAAATTGTACAGATTCAGTTTTTTTTTCTTGATTTCCTTTCATCCATTCTGACAGATCGACCGAGTTTCTCTTAAGTGACTTAACCTATATTAATCAACCTTGGCCCAACCCATGATATAATGACCAGGTAGTATTAATCGCTACTTTAACTTGTTACTTTGGGCATATAGTGTCAAATTGGTGTCAAATAGTAGTATTGCAATCACAGCAAGAAGTAAAAGGGAATTTTTGTTTTTACTTTTAACTCTTCCTTACAGGCCGGTTACACAGGCCAGTGACAGTAAAAGTGCAAATGAATACGTGTACTGTTCGAATGATTCGAAGAATTTCGACATGCTAGTGAAAGTTCATTAAAAAAAGTTCATCGTATGCGAAGGTTCTCGATGCTATTGAATCAATTCAATTTAATTTAAAATCGAGGAAAACCCTAAATAAAGTACGATTCGAGGGAAAACCCGAAATGAATCCACCAAAAGTAATTAAAAACAACACTGATATCCCCCTTTTTGACATACACTAGCCGCTGCTGTCAAAATCCACTGGCTCTGAAATTTCGTTACTAGTAGCAATCAAGGTTGATTTATAAGGTTGTCGCAAGGATGAGAGCGAGTACCCATAATTGTCAAATCAAAGTTGACAGCTCATAGAAAATCTGCAAGTGCTCTCTTTTATCACCCATTCTTCTTTCGTAGTCATTCGCAAAATTGGCTGGTTTTGACAATTATGGGTACTGCGAAGAGAGTGCGATCAGCCCTGCGACAACCTTATAAATCAACCTTGGTAGCGATGAAAGTGAATCCAGTGTGAGTGTATTTGTAAAAAAGTGTGAATGCATTGAGTTTTTCGAACTACAGGGCCAGTATACTGGCCCGTGTAGCATGCCTGTTAACTCTTATTATGTCTACATTTACATATGAAGTCGGGGATTTTTCTTCTAAAAGTTTTTTCTGTTGAGTTTTATGCCATAGCCTACATTTAATGTTTGATAAGTTTAATATGTCAGCATCTTTATTTTGTGTGTAACTTTTTAATTAGCTAATTTATGTTATTATGGTAAATATCAGTAAATGTTATCACGTATTCGCGATATGTGGCCCTAATATAAAAGAAGGCAAAGTGAAAGTTTTTAGCAGAGGTTGGGACTATTTTTCACAAAAAATCTTTATAATACTTTTATTATAGAAATACAAATACTTTTATTTTATAAATACTAAACTTTTATTATGGAACAATTATTATTTATGATGAAAAGCAAAAGTTATTAAATAAGAGTTATTGTTAACTTTTAATTTTAACTCTTATTGGATAACTCTTTTTAATAATAGTTATTTTTTAAACTTTATGAATAAAAGTCGATCGAAGTCGAAGAGTTTACAAAGACTTTTATTCTTAAAAATATTTAATAAAGGTCTTTGAAGACTTTTATTTAAAAAAGTCAGTTATAAGAGTGTTTTGAGACTTTTTTATATTTTAAAAGTCTTCATTCATCTTGAATTTTTTAAATTTTATTTAAATTTTTTAGTTTTTTTCTATAAAAAAGTCTCAGAAGACTTATGTTTTAACTTTTTTGAATAAAAGCCAAAAAATGAGGAATATCTTTTATACTTACAAGCAAATGTTAACAGTTAACTTATAGTTTTTTACATATAAATTAAAAGTAAATTTTAACATTTTTAATTAAGAGTACCCTTATGTAGTACAAGCAATTCTGAAAGGCTTTTTGAAAGAATACTACAAAAAAAATGGTCAGAGATATTGATATAAATTATTTTTATTGATTTCAATATTTACTTAAGCACATAAAAAAATGCTTTGAGGTTATTTGCATGTACGTGACGTTGTCACTAAGCGATGCAAGAAGAGCCGAAACATTTGGCTTGCAGAATCACATGATCTGTATACCTGGTGATTATATAAAAAAAAATATATATATATATATTTGTAAAATAAACACTTACGCCAAGGTAGTGTTTTCGCCCTTTTTGTGTACTCAAATGTATACCCATTTTTTAAGCAATCATCTTTAAAGATGCGTTATTTTCACACAAACAAAAATTTTTAAAAACTCGAAGTCATTACCTAGGCGTAAGTGTTTACTTTACAAATATATATCGTTGCCTGGATAAATTTATGTCGTATGTTATATACACTATAATGAAACATAATTATCCAGGCGGCTATATAAAAATTTTTTTATTTACTTTTTGTTGAAATTAATAAAAAAACTTAATATCAATATCTTTGACCATTTATTTGTAGTATTCTTTCAAAAAACGCATTTAGAATTGCTTATATTACATAAAGGGACCCTTAAATGAAAATGTTTACAGTCAGACTGAACTTAAAAAAATATTTCTTAATAGCTATTTCCAAGTCCTGGTTTTTAGATCACCTCAAATTCTAAAAAAAAAGTCAACTATGGATAAAAGGCCACGGCGTAGTCTGAGGCGACCATTCCAGGATTTGTGAGAAACATTTCCTCACAATGGACTTTATTCATTCTAAGAGAACAAGACTTACGCTACTTATATTTAACCACTACAGTTAAATGATGATAATGATGATTTAAATTTATATTTCCAAACAAAAATACACACAAAAATCAGCTGATTATAAAAACACAAGAATTTATTGAAGGTTTGTTCACAATAACGTGTAAATATTGTATATATTGTAAAAATGTATAACAAATACATCACATCGTGAATGCCCTATTGCTTGCCGATTTGTAATTTCAAATAATACAAGAAGCAACATTGTTTGCACCTACTCGCTACATTTTGACACTATATGCCCATAGTGAGTTTTCCTAAAGCTGATTTTCAGAGAATAATACTACCTGTTGCGGGATTCCCAAACGCCTTAACAACGATTGTAGCTGTAGCTAACTAGCGAAAACTGCCATTTACTATGAAACTATGCATGCGCAATGACCGATAACGACAACTATGATCATCGTTAACTTTTTGGGAATCCTGCTACAGGTGATTATATCATGGTTGTTCTATAACAACCGTACTGCTAGCGTCTCAACTCGTCAGACGTTCGGCAAGTCTCGTTTCGTCTATTTTAGTTCTGCCTTTAACTTGCAAGCCATCAGCTCTGCTTTCAACTACTTCCGCTTCTGTATGCGATGTCAACGCTACAGTTTCATGAATTTTTATCACACAAGCTCAGAGAAAAATTTTTGATTTTCTTTGGCCTACTCGCAAACAAGCTTTCAAATTATTAAACCTGTGAAAACATGGCGGCTGTGTTCCAAACAGTACTGATGTATAACCTTAAAAACGCAGCCCACCATACCAAATTTATGATGTGAATATTTATCAAACCGATTAGTCGGTTGATGCAAATCAGAATATTTTGATTTTACTGTTGATTTACTTACGATTTGACGACTTGAGAAACTCTTGAAAATTTTTAAAATTTTGTCTGTATGCTATGCTGGCATTTACTGAAATATGCTTGTAGCATAGCTTCGTGTTGGCTATGCTTATTCTGTTGGCGGAGTATTTATTTATATTCGGTCATTTCATGTTTGTTTATTGTTAAACTTTACTTTATTTCTAGCATGTGAGGTCAAAAACTATGAAGCCGAAGTTGCTCGATCCGAACAAAATGAATCACCCATTTCGTCCAATGGAAAGAAAATTAGATATAATTGCAGAACTTGCCACATGGATTTACATCTGACGAAAATAGATATTTTAAAACATAAGAAATATTGCAAATAAACAATTTAAATGATGCAAGTGAAAAAATCATTAATTGAACTTTATTTTATTTTTTGATTTATTTAGGAGAAAAACTTTCAAAAAATATATGCATTTAGTTATATTTAGTTTAGTACTAATAATTCAATTTAGTTACAGATACATGTTATCAAGGTTGATTTATAAGGTTGTCGCAAGGGAGAGAGCGAGTACCCATAATTGTCAAATCGAAGTTGACAGCTCATAGAAAATCTACAAGCGCTCTCTTTTATCATCCGTTTTTCTTTCGTAGTCATTAGCAAAATTGGCTGGTTTTGACAATTATGGGTACTGAGAAGAGAGCGCGATCAGCCCTGCGACAGCCTTATAAATCAACCTTGCATGTTATTAAAGTTCAAAATCAAGGTATCAAATTTCGCATAAATCGTGTTGTCACATTATCAAATTTTTCATCAAGTGATCACATCGTCAAATCGTTGGTCAAAGAACAGAAAAATCAAAATATTTTGGTTGTCATCAGAAGTTTGATGAATGTCAAATTGTCGTAAAATTCCATTTGTATTTCTATTTGCCATACTATTTGATGACTCGCTTGATAATAATTTGATAACGCAACTTTTCCGATTACTTTAAAATAAGTTGCATATAAAAGACTAATAAAAACGTTTTATTTACGGCGCGTTATTCATACAGAAGAATCGTGAACATTTTGTGTAATAAAATTTTCGCTCGGAGAACCGTTGAGACCGCACGAACATCAAACGCGAACATAGATGGCGGTAGTACGTGCGCCATTTTATATTTCTAAAAATATTGCTATTTTGTACCAGAATCTGTATTTGGGCCTATTCGTCGAAATCTGTTACGCATTTTCTGTTATCATTCCTAAAAGATGTCGGCCATAAAAGATCTGTTAAAATTGGTATTCAGGATTTCGAACCTTTAATGGCATCCTGTTATCAATCTTCGAAAACAAAAATCTATTGCAATTCCGTTAACTTCTGTAATGAAACAGCTGATTGCTGTCAATAATTATTTTTAAAGTGCACATAAGAAAAGAAAAAACATAAATCGCAACGCAGAGCGTAAAAAGTAAGTTAATCATTTAAATAATCAATTGTATTTTATGAATTAACATTTTTTTTATAGGAAAACGCGAGAAAAAAGTCTAAATAGAGTTTTATTGCTCTTATTTAGAAGAAACTCTAGTCTGACGAGGAGGAAACACTGCGACGCATCAGTGCAAGGGCTGTGGCAAGAGTTGGCTGGTAGCCTAAACTCAACTGGTGGTGTGTACTATCATGCGACAAGTGGAAAACGGTAAGGCAATTGTTTATATTGTGAGTACATATTTGTTTATGAATGATTTCATTTTAGGTGTTTGATAAACTGCGCTCGGAGAAAGGCGAGTTCGGTTTGCTATTTAGGCGTAACTCCATCAAAGTGGCCCGATGGTTTCTTCTATTTAAAACTTGTCTTTAAGGCGACTGTTCCGGGCTTGAGGCTTGTTTTTAAAGGCGACCTTTAAAGGCTAATTTAAAAAACTACTGCAGATATTTATAAAAACTTTTTTATTATATTAATCAAGTATTCAAGAATACAAAAAACATTTTTTTTTTTAAATTCATGTACATGTAAGCAAACTGATGTTCAAAAAAAATTACATTTCCGGTGGGACAAATAAATCCATACTGAGTCATCTAAAAAAAAAAGAATTGTGGTTAATTTAAAGACCAAACTCTTGGGATCGCCGTGGCCCGATTTTTAAATTTTTGATTTTTTAGTTGAAAGCCCGAAAACTTATGATATTTTACGGTCAATATCATTGATTTTTTTTCCTTGTGAATGAAAAAATCAAAATCGGGCCACGGTGATCCCAAGAGATAAGCCTTTAAATTAACCACAAACTTTTTTTCCCTGCGTTGCGTGTGAACGCAACTTGCCGAACGTCTGACGAGCTGAGACGCTAGCAGTTCGGTTCTAACAGCCGGTTACACAGTGCGAACGAATACGTGTACTGTTCGAATGATTCGAAGAATTTCGAACTTTCACGCTTTCATGCAAGAGGTGCTACACATGCTAGTGAAAGTTCATCAAAAAAATTTCATCGTATGCGAAGGTTCTCGCTGCTATTGAATCAATTTTATTTAATTATTTGTTTTTGAGTTACTTTTCTTTCATGGCATATTTTTTTTGTTTATTTATTGTATATAAAATTGTATATTTTTCACTTTTATTCACTTTTATTTCAAACTTTTCACATTTGTTTCATTTGCTTTGTAAACAATTCATCAAATTATTGGTCAAACAGTTTGACCACGTGTTCAAATTATCAAATTTTTCGTCAAATTTCATTATTGTCTTGCACACCGAAGTGAACACATCAGCAGCACTCCATATGCTTTATTTTTTAACAATCTTTTTTTGTAAATTTCCGATTTAATCTGCCACAGTTATGGATGCAGTCTATAAATTTCAATAAAATCATTACAAAAATCTTCTTCATCGTGCATTTTGAATTGATGTGTTCGCGTTGAAATCTTTTTTTTTAATGATGAAATCGCACTAGAAAATTTGACGAATCGTTGGTCAAACAACAGTAAAATCAAAATATTTTGATTTTCGTCAAACGATTTGACTAACAATTTGATGAGTGTTCACATGTCAAATTTTTCGTCAAATTTCATATATATTTCTGTTGGTCAAATTTTTTGATGACTTGTTGGATGAAAAATTTGATAATGTGACTGGCCCTTATGTATTGAATTATGGCCTTTTATGCCGTGGTTATGCTAGCCAAACATGATTGCCGAACATTTGGTGTTCATTTTCGTTTATTTATTCTCTTCGCTGAAATGTTTGTTAGGTATTTATGCTTCTGTTTGCTGCACAGTTGCATCAATGTTATAATATTCCAAAACACAAATTAAACAACCCCAATTTTTTTTATACACTTTTTAATGCACTTTTTTACACTTCGGTCAAACTGCGACTCCAAGTAAATGCCATTCCTACATAAAATATATTAAATTAAATACAACACAACAATACGAATTGATGGAAATTAATCTACAATTTGATTTAGTACTATTTTTTGTAGTTAACTTGTGAAGGCACAAAATTGTTAATGTTTATTTGAAGCGACAATAAATACTGAAAATTTTTGCTCAACACATGTTGTTCGACTTTTTCTTAATGTCTGTTTCTTGTTTTTAAGGTTGCTTGTTATTTATAATAGGGGTATTCACGATGTGGTGTATTTGCCCTTGTATTGTGTATTTTTGATAAACTTGATATTTGTAGTAAATTTTGTAAAGTTACAAAAACAAAATACACAGTGCTCAAAATACAACCCTGTAGCAAAAATATAATGACGAAACCCTATTGTATTCTTTGTAAATTTTGTTGTATATGTGATCAGCTGATCGCATAAGCAGTTCTACTCAACATCGAGGAAGCTACTGGCTGTGATGTGAGTTCATTTAAAAAAATGCAATATTATTAGTGTTTTGTTCAATTTTTTTCCTTATTTTGTAGGCATTTTAATTCATATTTTCAAACAAAAATAGATTCACAAATCAGCTGATTTTAAAAATATAAGACTTTATTGAAGGTTCGCTCACAATAAGTTGTACATATTGTAAAAATTTATCATAAATACATCACATCGTGAATACCCCTAATAAGTTGCTTCATAACTTATTTAAATTTTTACTGCTTTTTGCTTCTTTTTTGATGCTTTTATGGAAAATCACTGGAGGCAATACCGAAAAGTTCGGCATGTTTGCTGTTTCAATCAGCAATAAAAAATGTTCGGTTTGAGAGCGAGAGAATGAATTTGAGAAAAAGTTCATTTTCACTTTACACGAGATACAATAACAACAAAAAATGTTCGGCAATCATGTTTGGCTAGCATAACCACGGCATTACGGAACAAAACGTATGGACAAGTAGTTTCGTTAAATTACGTTTGTTCATTTTGGGCAAAACATTGAATTGCATTAAAGCGAACATTTTCGTCTCTACTCGTTAGGCTGAGGTCAGACGATGATCGTTTGAACGTCATACAATTAACTATTTCTACTCTCTTTCACATTTTGAATGCTGGTCGGTCAGACGGCAGTGAAGTTAATGGCGTTCAGTTTCTGACATTTCATACATTTCATTACTTTTTCTCCTCCTTTTATATTTCGTACTATAAAAAAATTGCTCTTATGGTCCAATTAGCTTGGCAGCGCATGCAACTTATATAAGCGGATGGCAAGAGTCAAAAAAAAAAAAAAAATAGTGATTATGCAAAACATAATTAAACATAGCGAAAAAAAAATTCCGCTGCCTGTTGACTGTCAAAAAACTCAATGTACTTTTTATGCAAATTAACCTGCCAAGAATAAGGGTTTCATACAACTCTTTTTTATTATGCTAAAGTATAAAAGTATTACTTTTTCTCAAAAAAGTACTTTTTAGCTACTAAAAGTCAGCATATTCGTTATTTCGCCACCTAGAAACACTGTTCTGAACGATGAATGCTGTCATGGGCAGCGTTCAAAAATGAACAAATTTTGATTGCCCTACAAAGTGTTCATCCGCTCTCGCTGTTTTTTGACAGCTTTGCATTGAAAGCAACAACAAAACAGCTCGAACGCCGTTCAAACAATCATCGTCTGACCTCAGCCTTACGGAGCAACACGTCTATTTTGGTTGGGCCTTATGTGGGAACCAGAATGGTGTAGCTTTTAGTACGTAGTAGGACCTGTCAAAAGTTAAAATATGCTAAATGCACGGAATCGCACAGAATGTGTAGTACGTCTGTGGCTCGTAGCTGTAGTTGTAGCGCAAGTTAAGCTAACTTTAACTTTTAAGTACTACGCTGCTCTGAAAATGAAATGATGCTTTTTTTAGGATTTAGTATATAAAATCGATACTGCAAACGTTGTGGGTACCGAAATAAGTACCCACCGAATTGTTCGAAATTAACAATATTTGTAAAATCGAAAATAAATAAGTGTTCTCTGAAGCGCTCATGCCATTGTGGACATATTTTTTGGCGTATCGTGCTACACACTGAACAGCTGATGAGGTTACTACATGGAATCGCTACAGCTACATCGCATTCTGTTCCACGCTTTAAAATGTAATGTAGATCTAACAACGAAATCTTATACTTACAGCTGTTCAAAGTAGACGTATCAGTGTTTTTTAATATGGAAAACATCAAGTATCGTGCAGTGATTGATTTTTAATTTTGAAAGGTTGTAGCCAAACGAAGTTCATGAACAATTATTTGAAGTGTATAAGGACTCTCCACCTTCACTTGCAACAGTGTACAATTAGGTTTCTGAGTTTAATACTACGTTCACATTGAGAGCTAAATGCGCATTTACGAAATTGAATGTATATATTTGTCTCTTTTACTCTTACAAGGAGCATACGGCCACGCATTCTAAATTGCTAATGCGCATTTCGTTAAATGCGCATTTAGCTCTCAGTGTGAACATAGTATAAACGTGGTCGTACAAGTCTTGACGGCGATCTATGTCATGGACATCCAAAAAGTGCATCAACACCAGAAATCATAGCCAAAATGTAGGATATTGTTTTGGACAATCGCCTATTGACTGAGAGAGATTTAGTAGAAGCCGTAAACATTTAAACAAATATAAATACGCTGAAAATAACAAATATAAATACGTTGTAAGGAAAATATTTCATTTATATTCGTGGCATGTATAAAATACAAATTTATTTCAACTTCCCAATTAGATATTTGCAACTTTCAAAGGTTTTTAATTAACTTGCAGGTATTTAATTGACAAATTGAAGTATTGAAGCATGAAAAATAATAAATGTTGATAAAAATTATCACCGCCCTTTCATATATTGACAATTTCATTGAGAAATTTTTTTTGAGCACGTTTTTTTTGCTTGAAACACGTTACCTACCCACTTTCAAAAAAAAAAAATTCATAGAAATATTGAAAAAAATCATTTAATATTTTGAAATCGAAATAAATTCATGCAACAAACAAGCAAGCCAGGTATAAAATGTGCCCAAAAAAATTTTATTTATTCCAATTTTTTTAAAAATACAATAAATTCGATTAAGTTCAGATAATTAAAAACTTTGAAAGAATAACATTTCGTATTTTCATACTACAACTTGAAATAAGTATGAAATGAAATGATCTCAAATTTAAATCAATCTATGCAAGCAAAAGCAGCTAAAAAATGTAACATTGTACTGAAAAATTTATTCAATTTATTTGAAAATATCATAAATTGGATTAAATGCAAAATTTCCTATTTGACCTAAAAGAAATTCATTTACATAGAAGTATTGAAAAAAAATCATTTAATATTTTCAAAGAAATACCTGAATCTTGCAAATATCCAATTGGCATATTAAAATAAATCCATGCAAGTCCGTCCAGTCAAAAATGTAAACATTGTGCAGAAATTATTTCAATAAAAGAAAAAACTAGTCAAACCAGTTAAATAAATGACAACAATCATGGCGGAGACTGCACAAATACCGACAGCGCTGTCTTCGAAGATTACATTTCGAAAATAATTCGTAATTCCCTGATTTTCTTGCTACATTTGCAATGAGTTAAAACTCCAGAGCGAGAAAAATTCTCTTCTTAATATATACTCACTGGTTTTACTTGATATGAAAACGGAATTGTCAGACAAAAGACCTCAAGTGAGGTGATGGCGTGCATTTTACAAAAGAAGGCCATAAATTACATTTTGTATTTGTGTTTATATCATCGCGTTATTTGCAGTTTTTGAAATTTCGCCAAAGCGGGCCGGTGCCATTCAAGATGCTACTAAAACTCTCGCTGCTCGAAAGCCGAAGTCTTCACCAGCATAAAATTACTTTTTTATATGCGCCGTTCTCATGCAATTTCTATTCTAGTGGAAGTGCTGTTACCTCGTTTATTTCAGAAACATGGCAACATATTTTTTGGTGTCTTACACAAATTACAACATTAAAGTTATTGTTGGACTGTGGTTTTTAATGCTTAAAAATTAAGTCAGTAAAATAATTTACAGATTATTTTAAATACAATCATCAGCTGCTCGACATATTCGAATTTCATTATATTTTTCTATTATATTAAAATAATAATTGTGCGCATACGCAACAGCTAGTGCGCAAAGTCAAATTTTGCTCCAATTTTAGGTGTGCGTGGAGTTTTCTTCCGTATATCATTTGGCTGTAAAAATTTTTGGTTATCAAAACTACTCATTAGGAAATAATTACGAATACTTTTTTGAATGCACTAATGTTTAAATCATCACTTTGATTTGAGTTAATGGCTTGAACACTTTCTGACGGCATTGTGATGGATTTTGAACATGATGGCCCGATTATTGAAGCATTCGTTATCTAAAACCATTGAAAATATAAATCTATTCAAAATTGTACGTAAACCTACATTTTCCTCAATTTTATCAGCGTTAACGATGTTAATTGAAGTTTGGTTTGGTTGATGGGTATTCCGGTTTCCTTGAAGCGGTATGAATGCACTTTTTTGACTAAGCCTTCCAGGACTATACGAGCTTGATTGCTGTTGCTGAAATGTTAAAGCAGATTATAAAAGTAGTAAAGTAGTATTATAATAAAATGTAATTTTTTTGGTTGTATATTTTTTTTTTTTATGGTATATTTTATTTATTTATTTAGTCAATGAATACAATTCTTTCTGACGGCGATATATTATATGCTAAGAATTAATTTTCAAAACAAATTCAATTACAATAAATATAACTTAAAGAAGATAGTTAACATAAATTTCAAAGATACCTTTGAAGAACAAAAATCAATATTACATTTTTTGACATATTTGGGCTATTCACAGTTTAAACGTAAATTAACAAAGCGTATTTATAGCATTTGTTACTTTTGCAACTGTGAGCACCTCAGTATTCAATGATTTCGCAACCCTGTTTTATATGCTGTAATACGCTTACGTAAGTTGGCGTAAAAATAACAAATCGTAAATTAAACAGGCCTGCATACTTAAACTGTAAATAGCCCAATTGCTAAATTTATTAAAAGCCATATTTACAGGTGAATGAAAGGCATAATTAGTTCTACAAGTGTCTAAACAAAATATATCAGAATATCTTAAGAGATCTCATTGGTACATTAAAGTTGATTAAGCTTAACAAATTAGGACAATCAACAGCCCCAGATACATCATTAATGAATAGCAGTGAGGATAATATTCTTCTTTCATGAAAAGGCTTCAAATGTAATAGACCACATCGGGCATCATAGGAGGAAATAGGCAATTCAAAAGTTATAAAACGCAAAGCATACATTAAGTTTGTACATGCTCAAGACGCGAAATATGAGAGGCATAATACGGACTCCATATAAATGATGCATATTCCAATTTCGAATGGACCAACGAAACAAAAAGAGACTTAAGCGCATATGAATCCGTAAAACTAAGGCTATTCCGCCGAATAAAAGCCAACATTTGGTAGGTTTTAGGAACAATATACCTTAAGTGATTAACAAAAGTAAATTTAGAATCAAAAATTACGCAGAGATACTAAATAATAGTAACACGATTTAGTGGCAGATAATTTGGAAAATATGAGGTTGAAACAGGACAAATAGATTTAGAGTATGAAACAATAGCACATTTGTCAATATTTAAGAGTAAACAATTTCTACACCAATCGTAAACTAAATTTAAATCAGATTGTAGTTTTGACTCATCTGACAAGCCTTTGACTATAGAATAAATATTTAAGTCATCAGCGAAAAGAAGACCATTAGATTGTTTAACAGACGACGGTAAGTCATAAATTAACAATAAAAAAATTATGGACCAAGACTACTACCTTCTGGAACACCAGAACTGGCCACAACTGGATTTGAACTGATATTATCAATTGTAGCATAGTTTATTTTATTCTAAAGATAGGAGTCAAACCATTTCAGCATTGCTGAATGAAAACCAAAATTAGTTAGTTTCTTACTGCATCTTGCTGTATAACGAAAAGAACACTTCTGATCGTGCAAGACACGGTAAGCACTACATTTTTTCATACCAAATTATATTGTCGCTCGTTTCTTCGTTCGTAACAGGTCTTCGTTTCATTATACAGCAAGATGCAGTTAATTAAAATTAAATGTGACACTTTGTCAAAGGCTTTAGAGCAGTCTTTGCACGCGTGCATATGGAACCCTGTTTGTCTCTGTCCCTCTCACACGTGCGCGCACTACCACATAACTGGTTTTTTTGGCCGACACTGCTTTAGAGAAATCAGTGCAGATAGCATCTACTTGGAAACCCTCCTTAAAAGATGAATTGCAATACTCAGTAAACAAAGCAAAACTAGTAACTTTAGAGCGCCCACTCACAAAACCATGCTGATTAGGTGAAATATAGCTTTTAACAGTAAAGAATAGTTTTTCTTCAACTATTTTTTTGAAGATTTTACTCACCATGCTTAACTTAGTAATTGGCCTATAATTAGCAAAGTTATTTTTATTACCGGTTTTAAATACTGGAGTGAAAAAAGATACTTTCCAGTCATCAATGAAAATACTCGAGTTTAATGATTTATTAAATATGAATTTAAGAGGAGTGGCCAAAGATGGGACACAATTTTTTAACAACTTAGCAGACAGACCATCCAAATCACATTTAGTATTTAAGTTTAGTGATTTAATTGCATCAATTACATCACTTTCAGTAATGATAAGTGTACCAAAGCCAGAAACATGATGAGTACAATTATCATCATATAGAAAATCTGAAGCTAGTTCGAACTTAGATTTGAAAAAATTTGCAAAAAGATTTGCGGTTTCTAGTGAATTATTAGAAATATTAGTGGAATTAGTGGAAAATTAGAAGAACCTTTTCTAGGATTAATATACTGCCAAAACTCCTTAGAATTACATTTTATCTTAGATTCAAATTTACTGACGTATTGTTTGTACGAATATCTATAAAGAAAATTAAATTCCCTCATATGATACCGATACTTTATAAAATAAATACTTCTTTTAGTTGTAACATACCTATTACTTATAAAATTCGTTTCTCAAATTCTTTAACTTGTGTAAGCCAATTGTGTACCGTGGAATCTTATAATTCATTTTATGAATTAGCGTTATATTACTGATACAAATAAAGGGTCCGCCAAATAACTTTTTTTTTTGAAAATGCAAAAAAAAAACTACTGAATATTTTCTCAAATTTATTTTTTTATTTGAATGTACAATCCTTACGGTTAATAATGGAAAATAATTTCATTCAAATGGCTGCCTCGGCTGGCCATGCAGTAGCCTACACGATCGGTCCAATTTTTAAGCACATTATCGATTGTGTGCAGCTGTATTTCACCAATGGCTTCACGAATATTGTCCCTTAAAGCGTCAATTGTCTCTGGCTTGTCGGCGTAACATTTATCTTTGAGGGCACCCCACAAATAATAGTCCAACGGTGTCAAATCGCAGCTCCGAGGTGGCCAAACGACATCAGATCTGCGGCTGATAATGCGATCTTCAAAAACAGGGCGCAAAACATCGAGTGTAGCTTCGGCTGTGTGGCACGTAGCGCGGTCCTGTTGAAACCAAATGTTGCCAATGTCCTCATCTTCAATTTTTGTGAACAAAAATTCGTTCAACATGGCCCGATAACGATGGCCATTGACTGTAACGGCCACTCCTCGCTCATTTTCGAAGAAAAATGGCCCAATTATGCCTCTGGACCAAAATCCGCACCAAACAGTGACTCGTTTTGGGTGCATCGGCTTTTCAATGTATGCGTGCGGGTTTTCTGTGCCCCAAATGCGACAATTTTGCTTGTTTACATACCCGCCAAGATCAAAATGAGCTTCATCTGAAAAGATGATTTTTTTGGCAAAATCGGCATCTTCTGTAAGTCGATCGCAGGCCCACTCAGCGAAGCGAAAACGCATTGGATGGTCAGTTGGCTTCAACTCCTGAACCAATTGAACTTTGTATGGCGTCATACCAAGGTCTTTATGCAAAATTCGTCTCAATGATGTCTCCGAAATGTTCAATTGTTGAGAACGACGGTGAATTGATGTTGATGCCGCTTCACACACACTTTCTGCCACAGCAATAATATTCTCGGGTGAACGCACTGTTTTTGGCTTTTCACGCTTTGGTTTATCGATGAGAATGCCAGTTTCTTTCACTTTTTTCACAAGATAACTAACATACGGAGCTGACGGTGCTTCTGTTCTTCCAAAATCCGTACGCAATTTTCGCACACATTCTGCAACATTACCATGATTTTTAAAGTAATGTCGCAATATTTCCCAGCGTTGTTCAAGCGTATACACAACCATATTCGTTCAGCGGAAGGATAAAACTAATTATCTGCCAAATCAGACATGTGCTAAGTGTTACCATTCACGAAATAAGCACTAGTTGAAAAAAAAACCGTTAGATGGCGGACCCTTTATTAGACACTTTAGATTTAAACAATTTAAAACAATAAGCAGCATCAAACATTAAATTCTCTACTCCAGTCAACACAAAAGATCAAACTATTTATGAGATTAAAATCACATAACTTAAAGTTATAACTAGGTGAGCAAGATGTATCTCAGATGTAGAAATAGAAAAAGTCGATTTAAAAATATTAAAATTTACATTAACACTAAAAAATACCAAATCCAATAATTTGTTTAATATGTAAATTATAACTTACTTACTTACTTACTTACTTAATTGGTCGTAACAACCCGTGTCCGGGTTTCAACCGACCTCATCAGCTCTCGCCAGGCGCCTCTGCTTTGCGCGCGCCTTCTCCAATCGGATACACCAAGTGCGGTTAGGGCTTCCTCAGCCTGGTCCATCCATCGGAGGCATGGTCTCCCTCGTCGTCGTTGACCAGCGACCCTCGCCTCGAGCACCTTTTTCGCTGGAGCTTCGTCGTTCATACGATGGACATGACCCAGCCAGCGTAGTCGCTGCACAGTTATACGCCGGACTACGTCAATGTCATCGTAGAGCTCATACAGCTCGTGGTTCATTCGGATGCGATAGTCATCGCCGACTCGAACAGGACCGAAGATTTTGCGAAGAACTTTTCTCTCGAACACCCCCAGAGCGGCTGCGTCAGTTTGCCATAAAGCAGCACAGGTAGAACGAGCGTCTTGTAGAGTGTTAGTTTTGTCGATCGAGAGAGGGCTCTGGAACTTAGTTGCTTACTGAGCCCGTAGTAGCACCTATTAGCAATTATTGTTCTTCGCTTTATCTCCAGGCTGATTTCGTTTTTGGTATTAATTGCGGTAAACGAACTCCTTGACTACTTCAAAGTTATAGCTGCCGGATGAAACGTGGGAGTCTAAACGCCGAGCTCCCTTGTTTGTAGACAGCATATATTTTGTTTTTTTTTTTTGTTTTGCCCTCATTTTTCGTCATTTATGTAAATTATAACAGCCATTAATAACAGGGGGAACAGAGAGGCGAACCTTCACATGGCAACGCGTCTGACTGCCTCAACCTGGCGAGGCCAGCATTATCCATGTTGAAATCGTCTCAAGTCGACTCAAACCTCCTCGTGATGTTCCCTGGGCAACGGCAAACTGCCATGCGCTAGTTTGACGGCTAATTTGAGCGGCGGGTTGCTTTATGAACCTTAAACATGGAATGTGCGCAGGATTTGGGTCCCGCCACATTACTACTGCCCAATGAAATCTAAACCAGCCTCGGATAAGAACCCCAATGACGTTGACGACCACCTCAAACGAAAAACGGACAAAAATTTACGGATATGCACCTGGTATGTCCGGACCCTTTATAGGGAAGGTGCCATTATCCAACTGGCGGAAGCCCTCAAAACTATAAACGCAGACATCACCGCCATCCAGGAAATGCGATGGAAAGGGCAAGACTGCTCTAAAAAAGCATACTGCGATATCTACAGCTGCCATGCGGAGGCGCGAATTCGGATGTGGATTCGTCGTTAGCCGGAAACTACGCCACCTTATTTCCCGGCTCGCACCTGTGAACGAAAGATTGGCCTCAATCCGCATCAAGGCAAAATTTTTCTTCATCAGCCATATTTACGCGCACGCCCTGACGAAGGAAAAGGACGAAGCCGTCAAGGATGCTTTCTAAGCAAGCCTTGAGGACGTTTACGACCACCTTCCAGTCCATGACGTGAAAATAGTTCTCGATGATTTGAATGCGAACGTCTGAAGGGAAGGCATCTTTGGTTCTAATCTAGTGTTCTAGATGTGCGTACATTTCGGGGGGTCAACATTGACTCCGACCACTATCTTGGTGCAGCCAAGATCCGCATGCGATTATGAAACGCGAAGAACATACGCACAGGAATGTAACGAAAGCTAGATGTCGCTAAGCTGCAATTACAACGGACTGCCAAGGCCTACTCCGCTCAACTCTCTGTTAAGCTCAACCAACCAACCTCTGGACCCGACGACGCCGGCGGACTTTGGGCGCATATATCCTACACCATGCACGCTGCTGCTGAAGAAGTCATTGGTTTTCGGCACCCGCAACCTCGGAACCAATGGTACGATCAGGAATGTCGCATCGCTACAGGAGTAAAAAACGCCGCTTATAGAAAAACGCTGCAGTCAGCTGCAACGCAAGTCGTGCGAGAAAACTACCACGAAAAGAGAAAGGAAAAGAGGCTCCTTTTCAGACGTGAGAAAAGAGAGCAGGAAAAGCGTGAGCGTGAGGAACTAGAGGTATACCAGGGTAAGAAGGATGCACGGAAATTCTATCAACAGGTTAAGCGTCTAACCCAAGGTTTCAAGCCCGGAGAATCCACTTATAGAGCTCAAAATGGAGATCTGGTTACAGATACGCAGTGTGCACTGAGATTGTGGAGACAGCACTTCTCCAATTTACTTACTGGCGACGATGCCACCAATGCCGTCTATGGAGAGCGCAGTTCAGTGCCACCAATCAACGATGACGGAGTGGAAGTACCACCACCTAGCCATGAAGAGGTTCGAGTTGCTATCCAACGACTCAAAAACAATAAAGCAGCGGGTGTTGACGGCCTGTCAGCTGAACTGTTTAAAACCGGCGGAGTTGAATTGATAAGGCGCATGCATCAGCTCATCAGCAAAATAATCTCAGCGTACTTTGCCCTATACATAAGAAAGGAGACCCAACAATCTTTGCCAACTATCTAGGTATCAGTCTTATTTCCATCGCATATAAGGTTCTCTCAAGCGTACTGTGTGAAAGATTAAAGCCGATTACAAAAACACTGATTGGACCTTATCAGTGTGACTTTCGATCTGGAAAGTCCACCATAGACCAGATTTTCACGCTACGACAAATCCTGGAGAAAACCCACGAAAATCAAATTGACACACACCATCTCTTTGTCGATTTTAAAGCTGCGTTCGATAGCCCGAGAAGGGATTGCCTATACGCAACAATGTCTGAGTTCGGTATACCTGCAAAGTTGATTAGACTTTGCAGAATGACGTTAAGCAACGCACGCAGCTCCGTCAAGGTAGGAAATGACCTCTCCGAAACCTTCAATACCGAAAGAGGTTTCAGACAAGGCGATCCACTGTCTTGCGATCTCTTCAACATCATCATGGAGGGGATATTATGAAAGGCCGGTGTGCATTGTATCCGGTAGCATAAATAATATTGATATTTTTTATGACGCTGAGGCATGGGTAGTTCCGAAAACGTGCCAGCTGCTCTGGGGGTGTTCGAGAGAAAAGTTGTTCACAAAATCTTCGGTCCTGTTCGAGTCAGCGATGACTATCGCATCCGAATGAACCACGAGCTGTATGAGCTCTACGATGACATTGACGTAGTTCGGCGTATAACTGTGCAGCGACTACGCTGGCTGGGTTATGTCCATCGTATGAACGACGAAGCTCCAGGGAAAAAGGTGCTCGAGGTGAGGGTCGTTGGTTAACGACGACGAGGGAGACCATGCCTCCGATGGATGGACCAGGCTGAGGAAGCCCTAACCGCACTTGGTGTATCCAATTGGAGAAGGCGCGCGCAAAGCAGAGGCGCCTGGCGAGAGCTGATGAGGTCGGTCGGAACCCGGACACGGGTTGTTACGACCACCTTAGTAAGCAAGTAAGTAAAGCAGTTTTCTTCAAAAACTTGCTATTTGTATTTAACAATTATATTAATGTTTTTATAGTTTAATATGCTTTTAGCGAAATATTGAAAATTTATATGTTTATAGAAAAAAATACAGAACATTTATTGGAAATTTAAAAAGACTACAAAAGCATTTTTTCGTACTCTTCGCTATCGCTTTGGGTGGCTTGTTGTAAATTTCTTTGGCTGAGCAGGAGCTGTTCTCTGCGTTTCTGCTTGCTGATTGGAGCGTGTGTTTGCATGCTGCAGCGTGCTCCCCACCTGATGCGTCAAATTCTCATCGCCGTCCTCATCTTCTTCAACCAATCGGTCTGACTCCATGTTGACCACATTTTCGTCGTCCTCATCATCGCCTTTTTAGGGCATACATTTTATGGTGGACTTTTGTGAATTTAATACGCCCATTTGAGCATCGAGCGAGAAAACTCTAAGATTTTTTGTTGAAGCTTCTCCATCATCTTCACATTCGGAGCCACCTGATGCATCCTCCTGCTTAAAGATATGTCCTTTTTGCAAGTATTCGTGTAAATACTAAACAAGTGATATTCTGCCACGGCGGTGATTTTATTTAGACGCATGCATTTGGTGAAGCTGACGCACTGACCTACCTCGCGCGCTGCTGCATCTGTCTCGAACAACTCCTTGACAGAAATCCACGACAAGCTTAGATTAAGCCTGCACAATTCACAAAGAGTTCAAACCAAATATCATTTGTGACTCTGCGCAGCGCTCTTCCACAACTGTGGGATCAGTTATTGCTATTTTGCCATCATCAAATGTGCAAAATGTTGCACACTCTGGATAATGACCACTGGATAAATACCATGGGAATAGGTTCTCTGCATAGGTTTTTCTGCAGCGGTGTGTATCTTAACCTCATCCTTATCTATGCTCACATCGGGCCGTTTGAAGTGTACCAGCGCACATAGCGTGGCAATTGAGCAGCAGTCAATTAAGTTCCCTTCATGATTGATTACATTGAGATCTACAAGCAATATTCATGCTCTATCCTCAGTGGTAACGTACAGCGTTAGATCTGAATTGAGTCCCACTTCGAAGTATGGAGCTGCCATGAGCCCCAATTCGACATTTATATATATCATGCCTTCGTTTGCGTGTTGCTTTTTTCAGTCCCTTGGTTTCACCCAGTGAGACGAGAACGCTGCCTCAATCGGCACCAAAATTAATTTTCATCACACGGAACTCGTCATTTTTGCGTTCATCCAAGCGCTGATTCTGTTTAATAGCTTGGGCAATGAAAGTTCTTTCACATGTTGAGAGCAGTGTTTCCTTTCATTGTTTGTTTTTAATTTGAATAAATTGGTTTTGAATAAATTTTTAATAAATTATTTAAATAAATTGTTTGACATAAGAATCGCTAAAACAGCGCTTACTGCGGCCAGTAGTAAAAGTAACATTTTTAGCTAAGCGATTTGAAACTCAGAATCGCATTTTAGCGAAATCGCTAAGGAATTCAACGAAGATTTTTTTAGCATTTTAGCGATAGAGATTTAGCTTTAGCTAGGCGATTTTCAGAATCTAACTTCTGATTCCATTTATTTTGACTCACTTGTTGATAAGAAGGAACATTTAGAGACGAAAATTGAGCAACATGTGTATATTGATTCATTGCAATTGCAGCATAAGAAAGTGGATCAGCAACAAACGTAGCATCAGCAGAGTGCATATCAACTTTTGAAACTGCTGACTTCTCAGATGATGACAAACGATTTTCAGCAATTTGAAGCGGGGGAGCAGAAAGAGATTTATTAAGCGCACTATCGGCAGAAGTTTCATCATTCACAGCAACAAAAGCATTTAAGCGAGCAGCAACAACAGCATCAGCAGAGTGTAAGCCATCATTAGAAAGAGCTAGTTTCTCAGTTCTATTTGTTCAGTAAATGTTTTCGAATAAGTAACTTATTCTTCAATTTTGTGACGCATATTGTTAGGCTTTTGTTTTTTATTGAAGATAGATCAAAGCGTTTACTACGTACCATGGTGGAATAAATATAAGGTGTTCTCATCCGGAAAGTCAGAAAAAAATTGACTGCCTTATTTTGACATTTTCATAAAGGGTGGTTAACTTTTAAGGGCCGATGTTGAACGTGAACCACTTCTAAATCAATTCAATTTTATTTATGGTTTAAGTAAATATAATAAGAACAAGTTCTTTTAATATACAAAGTAATAACTTAGGAATAAAATATTAGAATATTACAGTAAAATTATTTCTGAGTCTATATAAAACAAGAAGAAAAAAAAAAATAATAAGGATAAGTGTTATATTTTAAGTACATATTAATTATTTAGCTTACACAATTAAAAATAACATATTAAAAAAAAAGGTGTATAGAAAATTGTTCAGAATAGATGGAAGAGACAAGGAAAGAAAAAATAAATAAAAGGAAAAAATAAAAACAAAGAAAATAAAATTTAATGTAGTGAGATAGTTCCAATACGTGTGGTTAGGTAAAATATTTATATATAGCCTGCCTAAAGCTTCCAATTCCATCAATTGACTTTAAGTGGTTCGGTAAGGAATTCCACAATCTTACGGCGTTAATGAAAAAAAGTCTGGTTGAGTTTAGAAATTTGAAATGAGGCACTACAAGCATTTTACTTCGAGTTGACTGGCAAAATTGCAATTTATCAAAAAGGTACATTGGAGTCTTTGTATGCATAAGCTTATGGAGAAAAATACAGTTTCTGGCTTTAATGTAGTTAGTTATGCTGAAGCCAAGAATAGCATTCCTGAACTGCGATAAGTGTTCAAATTTTCGAATGCCATAGACATATCTCGTTGCATGATTGAACGCTACGTGTAGTTTATGTTCAGATCGCGAATCTAATTTGCCGTAAACGAGTTCCGAGTAAGTAACAATTGGTAATATTAGCTGTATCATTAGTTTACGTCTAGTTTCTACAGGTGTAAAATCAGCAGACATTCTTAGATTTCTCAAAACACAATATATTTTACGTATTATGCTGTTCACATAATCGGCATAGGTTAATGCTGAGTTTATGCGATAACATTGACTTACAATATTTGTCACAAGTTTGAGTTTCTTATCATTTATAAACAGCTGTGGAATATTTTCAGTAAAGATTTTTGAGGCTGAAATCGGAAGCACATATGATTTAAGCGCATTTAGCTGCAGACCGTTACTAATGGCCCATTTATAAATATTACAGAGATCCTCATTTAGTCTACAACATAGGTCTTCGACAAGACCCGTTCTACGGGAGAGAGCAATTGAACATAACCATGCATAACCATCCGCATAACCATGCATGGACACATTTCTACAGATGGAGAAGATGTCATTTATAAACATTGAAAGAGCAGTGGACCAAGAATAGATCCTTGGGGCACTCCACTGCGTACTAACATAAATTGAGAACACTTCACACCTACTCTAACTCTCTGAAATATGTCCGACAAGTAGCTTTTTAAAAGGCTTACGGCACTAGCTTGAAAACCAAACAAGCACTTTAGCTTTTGACAAAGTAATGAATGATTTACGGTGTCAAATGCTTTGGAGAAATCCAGCAAGCATAGCAAAGTAATTTGGTCTTCATCGTAGGATTTTCGTATATCATCTAATATTTTTAAAGTAGCAGTTGTGCAACTATGGCCAGCACGGAAACCGGATTGTAAAGGGGATAGCAAGTTATTTCTGCTCAGAAATTCTGAAATTTGATCAGCCATTAAAGCTTCGCACACTTTCGACAGGGAGGGCAAAATACTTATAGGCCTAAAATCGTCCAAATGTGCGTACAATCGGAAAAATCGTGCAAAAATTTGAGCAAACCGGGTCTGTAGGAGATGTGAAAACACCAGTGCATTCTCGTACAGCTCGTACTGCAGAAAATATTGCTGCTGTTCGCGATAGTGTGGCTGAAGAGCCGTCCACCTCAACTATTTCGTCGTGCCCAACAATTGCACCTCTCACGCTCGTCGCTGATGAACATTATGCATAAAGACTTGCATTTATACGCCACTTGCCACACAGCTAACGAAACAATGACTCATTTGCGCGACAAATTCAATGGCCGTGTTGTCTCACGTGGTGGCGATGTCAGTTGGACGCCAAGATCATGTGATTTGACACCGTTGGACTTCTTTCTTTGGGGTTATTTGAAAGAAAAGGTGTACGTCGATAAGCCAGCAACAATTCAAGAGCTAAAGGATGAGATAATTCGGCACATTAACGGCAAAGAACCTCACTTATGCCTCAGCGTCATCGAAAATTTGGACCATCGGATGGAGGTGTGCCGCCGAGGTCGGGGTGGCCATTTGGCCGATATTTTGTTCCATAGATAATTGAACCATACCAATGTTATCATAATAAAAAGAAATGAGAATAATTTCCTAAATAATTTGTTTTATTCAAAATCAACATCGGCCCTTAAAAGTTAACCACCCTTTAGAATTAAACATCGAACCATGTATGAGACTTGTCAAAATAAGGCAGCATGTCAAAAAATATATTGAAAAATGCCATGGGATGAGAACACCTTATAATTATTCCACCATGCTACGTACTATCATGGTGGAATAATAGTAAGATGTAAGTGAGTTTGACACTTCTCTCTCAAAGTGATACATTTATGTTTCCCCGCTTTTGTCAACAGCTGATGGTGAATTGGAATGGAAATAAATTTTGTTAAATTCGTGTTTTTTGTGCATGTAAACAAGATATTTAGTTTATCAAGCTATTATCAGCTATTCACCCTGATTGTGGAAAACGGCGGATCAGTTACGGCGGGAGTTGATCCGATCCGCACTCCCTTTACTTTTCAAAAAAATAATATTGTTGAACCCGTGCGTATGAACTGCAATACCGATCCGCAAAACTCGCTCCGAAAAAACAGCTGTGCAGCTGCCAAAACAAATTGAAAAACTTATAGATATGCAAAACAGTGGACACTAAATTAAATAACAAAAATTAAGGTTTCAATGTAAGTATTTAAGGAATGCATTAAATAAACACGTTTAAAATACTTTCCAAACAGGAAATGGACTCTATTGCGTTGTTTTATATACGAGGAGAAAAACAGCTTGTAACATCTACATTGGCCGTGTGTGCATATTTTGTGAAATTGTTTTTTTCGCTAAAAATTTTAATTTAAATCCGATTTGGATGTTGGAAAAACACGCTTCCAAAATTAAAATTAGTTTTTTTTTAAATGTGCAAAAATAAATTTAATTTTTTTTGGAAAACTGAAATTTTGACTTGATCAAATTGGAAAGTAAAATGTTTTTTCTAACGAATTGTTTTATGCTTTTTATATTTTATTTTTTTATTAATTTATTTTCATTTATAATTTTTAAAAAAAATTGTGGCGGCTAAAAGAATTTTTTACTACAGATTCGGGTTCAGCGACCTTAAATTATCTTAAATTAATATAGCTCATTCCATTATTTAAAATTTTTTTTCAAATCCGCACCAAACTTGTTGCGGATGAAAAGTGAGTAATTTTGTATGGAGAGGATCTACTGAGTTTTCAACAATCGCTTTTTATTGCTGCGGATCCGCAAACTTTGTTACCAATCCACTCAAAAGCTACTCGGCGGATTTTACAATCGACAAGCCAGCGGAAACGAGTAATTTTCCCGCCGCAACTGATCCGCCGGATTCCACAATCAGCATGTAAGATTTTAACTGTGTATTAGGGTGGCCCTTTATTTTTCAAGTTGAAGCGGGCCTAGAAATGTTTATTTGGCAAAAAAACACGTTTTGAAAAAAATTAGGGTAATTGAATAACAGGAAGAGGGAGCCGCATTCTTCACATACAAACATCATATACAGTACATACGTTAGATAAAAAGAGAAGACTACAGTTTTTATTTTAACGTGTTCTTAATGTATTTATGCGAGCTAAATTTAAATTTAACCATTCAATTTTTTAACATGCTGAAACTTTGACTCATCGGTTACACGATCCCACAAAAATGCAAAAATTTGATGCTTTTGGAAAACCACATAGTAGAGGTTGTAGACATGATAAAACATAAAATTTCTGGATACTTGGTCTTTCGCATACATCCTCAAAATATGGATTCATAGGCAAAAAACTAATTTTTGATAGGCACATGTATATTTCATAACGTAACTCTTGTATGTCTGGTTCGATTTCAAAACTGAACACTGTGTTTCACCCAAGAAATTAAAGGCTCTAAAATAGTATACAAACAATTTTATTATCAAACGAATTGGCAGAGTTATATTAGAAAATATTCGAAAATTTTCTGTTTTTTTCTGCATTATTCTAATTAAGCAACATTTTGTTGACGATTTTTGTAAAGCACTATCCCTAATTAGTACACGATTCTGAAAGCTTTTTTTAATTCTGCGTTCAAATAATAAATTATTTTTTTATTTAGCTGGCTCATTACTTTTTTATTTAAATTTAAGCAGCCACAATTCAGTGCACTGAACCTTTTGTTTCAGTTTTCATTATTAGAAATGCTTGCTTGATCTGCTACGTTTTTAAGTTAAATCTGGAGTTTCCCTCATAAGTGACCAGCAGTATTTTGGTAACATTCTGGATTTATTTTTCCTTTCAAAACGCTTTTCGATAACGGTAATTCTTGATGGAACCGTTCGCCTTGATCATCACTAAATTGGCCGAGATTTTCCGGGAAAAAATTTAAATGCGAATGCAAAAAATTAACTTTTATAGTCATTCTACACCCCACTTCTACACCAATTTCAGTGCTATCTTTATATATAAAAAATGTTAAACAAAAAATTTTTCTTTACTTTAATTTGTATGTAAAATTAACATGCAAATTGAATTTATTGTAGTATATATAATAAACTTTTTAGAAAACGTCTTCTAAAGTTTGCCTTAATTTTAACTGCTTTTGTCTAAAACCTCCCTTGAGGTTTAAATGCCTCATAAATGTAATTTTCTCAAATCGTAAATCAGTCACCGTAAATGTTAAATAGCCAAGGAATAAGCGGGTAAAAAATTGTATCGTAAGTTTTCAAATATAATTTGCCGGTGAGCGCTAACCAAATTGTCTAATATCACGCTATGGAGAGTATACGCAAATAAAGTAAAGTTGATGCTTAAAACATTAGAAGCGATTGAATTCAAGTAATTTAATGAAACGCTTACCAAATTAAATGTGGAATTTGAATGTGCATATGTTTGTTGTTGATTGGCAATAGGCATGGTATGTCCACCAAATATTGAAACATGTGGCTGCTGCATTATACGGAATGAGTTCATAGCCAAGTTATTGCGGTCTTGACACTTTTGAGGGATATGATTCACGTATTGTGTATTGTTTATGCTATATGGGTTTCGATTATTATTTCTCCAGTTTTCAGGTGGTTGTGGTAGATCCTATTAATATATGAAGTTTTTTGATCTTAACACTTATATATTTAGCAGATAGGAAATATCTTACCATAAATTGTTCTGGAGTGTTAAATGATTTCGAAGAGTTTGGATTACTTTGAGTAAGACCAAGTAGACTTTTAAGCACTTGTGTACCAGTTTGGCACTCAGTAGGTATAGAACTGTTTGGTTGATTGGTATAAGAGTTTTTGAAAGCTGATTCAGTATTCCATACGGTTGTCTTTGCGTTGTGTATTTCATTGTTTGCAAGTTGAGGTAACGGCATTGTGGCATGTTTGAATGTTTCATTGACAGCTGGCATCCAGAAATTTTCTATTATATCGTCATTTGTTGCTATGCTTTGAGCGTTCAAACTGTTTTTTTCGGGATGCAATATTGACTTGACGTTGGAATCATTATTAACATTAGATTTAATAAGGTCCACTGTAGGATTATTTAATTCTTTTTTTTTTGAGTTATCATTAGTTACACGCGTGGTTTTAGAATCGAAGAGCTCGATTTGTTTTGAATCTAAATTACAGAAAATATTATTTATAAAATGTTAAAATTAAGCAACAGAACATCACCTTGATTAAGTATCAGAAGCACTGATGATTCTGGAACTTTATATACTCTTTCCTGTGCAATTCCATGTATATCATTTCCATTCGGTAAATGTTTGTCAAAAAGAACTTCAAAGAAATTGTCTACAGTTCTTACGCATTCCAATCTCACTGGATTCGGATCAAATACTGGATAGATACCAACAACTGTGCCTTTTGAGCCCAAAGGAACCTTGAGAATTTATCAAGTGCCATCAAGAGTATTTATATATTATTTTTGAATCAATTACCATATAAGTAGTCTTAACTATCACAACCCGGTCGAAAAGTCTCACAGGTCTTTTTGCTTTGTACATGTCTGGCAAGCTTATATCAGGTTTAAGTAATAAATGGGGCTTTACTTGAAGTTTAACAGTCTTTACAGGTAAAGTCTAAAAAGAAAATTCTAATCAGATTTTTTCAACAAACCAGTTGAAGTTTTTTATTAACAACCTTTAATTTTTCAATTGAATCCAAAACCTTTTCAATTGCTTCTTTCTCTACAGTCTTCGAGCCACATGAAATATGATCGGCTTTCATGTGATCTTGTACCTTTATCCAAGACACTATTTCCTCTACACAGCTTTCCCCTACACTATTTGGGAACAAGTCACTCTCAAAACAAAACTCACTTCTATCAGAAGACTTGCTCATATACTCTATGATCATCGGAAACTTGTCACAATAAGATTGAACAAGTACAATAGCTTTTGATGAATAATACCATTGGTTATTTATACGTCTAGCAAAACCAGCTCGTTCTTCTTGCTGAAAAGTCAAAGTATTATTATATATAAAACGACATAACAAAAACAAACCTGTTTGGGGAATTTCAACTGCAACCCAATATTTGTTTTTGATATATTATCTGCTATGTTTGATCTTCTTGCTCCTGCGACGACAAGGACAGTGCCAGTAATGCGACCCAAACATTTGGCGTGCAATCCAATAATAGCTGATGCCTGATATGAGCTCACATAATCGGACTCCAGTTGAGTTTGAGTATATTTGGCGTCGGCAAAGTCCGGTTCTGGTAGTACAGTAATATTTACTGCAGAAATTAAAGAATAAAATGGCTAAGGAACTATATAATTTATATATTAAAAAACTGTACTTTTTAAACGACCACACTCGTAGACTAATAATGGATTTAAAACAATTCCTTCACTGCCAAAATACGGGTTACCCACAAAGAAAATCGTGCTGTTTACAGGAAAAAGGGTTTCGACTTTTTTGTGTTGGCCAATAACTTCATTGTGCACAGCAATTTGCGACACTACACCCTATAAAGATTGAGTTTCTCATTTTTGTTTCTTCATAACTTCAAACAAACCTGTGCGGGATAAGCTGTTGCAGTGGGACTCCAAACATCGTTCATTGCAATTTTTCCGTGACTACCGCATACATACGTTGTGCCAATATGCGTCTTTACGTGTACCATGACGCTTAAATCTTTAAACTCGATTCCCATTCGTGTAGACAAACTGTAACGATATCATATTTATACTACATATATTATTTCTTTTTCAAACAATGTTAGGCAAAATTCAAAATTTCTAATGAAAATGGTACGAAATTTCTGATTACCAATATCGACTTGCTCGAGTGCAAGAGATAAATTACAAATCCTTAATCTTATTTTTACTAAATGTTTTGAAAAAATAATTTTTTTAATTTTTTATAATTTTAAATTTAATTTTAGGGTACAAAAAATGTACCCTAACGTTTTTAACTTAAAAATGTTAAAAAATGGCGTTAAAATGTTAAAAAAGTCGATTGTTGGTGTAATGGGATTAATAGTTGATTTCGTCTCTTAGTCGGTTTTATTGTAGTGTGGTATTCATTTGCTGTTAGTAATAACCAATAATGTCTTTTAATTATTATTATTATTAGTATAAAAGCCCGTACTACTACGGGTTGGAAGCATTAACGCTGAAACTGTAATTATTTTTTGCCATTATTCCAGTGCTTTTACAACATACTGTTTTGAAAAATGTTCAGCCTGAAAGTATGCACATACATAAAAAGCAAGCATGTCACTGATACCTAAGTATCAAATGAATTTTGAAACTTTCAAGCTGACATTTTTCAGGACAGACCATATTGGGAAGAAACTGTAATAATCGCAACAAATAATTACAATTTGAGCTATATTAGGTGCAGAGCAGTGCTCTGCAAGCGGTGGCATTTTAATTACTTACAATCTACTTATACCAAAAGCCAAAGTACCGCAAAAAAATCCACAAATTGGTTATGAACGATCGCAAATTGAAGGTGCACGAGATAGCTGACATTGTAAAGATATCAGATGATAGTGTTTTTATCATTTTACACGAACATTTGGGTATGCGAAAGCTCTGTGCAAAGTGGGTGTCGCGTGAGCTCACAGTCCACCAAAAACAACAACGAATTGATGATTCAGAGGAGTGTTTGGTGCTGTCAAACCGCAATAAAATCGCATACTATCGTCGATATATGACAATGGCTGAAACATGGCTTCACTATTAGACACCAGAATCCAAAAGACAGTCAGCTGAGTGGACAGCAGCCGACGAACCGAATCCAAAGCGTGCAAAGACCCAACAGTCGGCTTGCAAGGTGATGGCGTCTGTATTTTGGGATGCGAAAGGAATAATATTCATCGACTATCTCCAAAAAGGAACCACCATCAACAGCGACTATTACTGTGCACTTTTGGATCGATTTAAGGCTGAAATCGCCAAGAAATGGCCACATTTGCAAAACAAAAAAGTGATGTTTCACCAAGACAATACACCGTGTCACAAATCGATGAAAAGGATGACAAAGTTGAATGAATTGAGCTTCGAATTGCTTACCCACCCACCGTATTCTCCAGATTTAGCCCCCAGCGACTTTTCCTGTTTTCAGATCTCAAGAGAATGCTTGTTGGAAAGAAATTCAAGTCCAATGATGAAGTAATCGCTGAAACTGAGGCCTATTATGAAGAGAAAGAGATATCGTACTATAAAAGTGGTATCGAAAAGTAAGAATATCGCTATACTCGTTGTATCGCTCTCGAAGGCCACTATGTTGTATAATATAATCGAGTTTTATCAAAATTTTGTTTTTTTCTTACTTATCCTACGGACTTATTGAATGACCTGTTATATTTGCATGAAGAAGAAAAGAGCAGTGCAAATGTAAACCGCCACATGATACAATAATTACAGGTAATACAAATAGAACTGACATAGTTGTCAAAAGTGGCATATAATATCATAAAAAGGGATTTTCTAAAAATTGTTTAAAATTAATAAAAGTAGAGCTTCCAGTTCATCGTTTACTTGTGAACACGATCACGTGTCTTAAAAAAATGACGTGAAAACACGAACCTGAACTACACGTGTATTTTATTCACGAACTACACGTGTAGTTGGTATTCACGAACTACACGTGTAGTTGGTATTCACGTAATTTTTGCATTCACGTGAATAGTATTCACGTGTTTTAGGCATGAGCCGAACTTTCAAAAGTTCTTAAAAAGACTTCTAGCTGCATCTCTATGATTTTTATGGCTTCTGTGGATTCTAAGTACAGGATTTTACCAGATTCTGGGTGCGTCACTTGAACTTTACAGGGTTCTGTGGGTTCCTAGGACAGAACGAAGGTTCCTGCGTACAAGGGATTCAACTGGGATTTGGATAGTTCCTGGGTGCGTCATTTGGACTTTTTTGGGTTCTGTGGGTTTCTAGGACAGAAATGAAGGTTTCTGTGGACAAGGGATTCAACTAGGATTTGGCCAGTTCCTGGGTGTGTGATTTGGTATATGGGCCAGGAATGAAGGTTTCTGTGGAAAAGGGATTCAGCTGGGAGTTGAAGTTTTTAGATGCACCATTTGGACTTTTGGAAATCACATCTCTTGATTGGGGCTTTTGTGATTGGGGATTTTGATTTTGAGATTCTGATGTGGGGATGATGTAACAACAACTAAATATACCCAAAATAAGTACTTGTCAGTGTTTTCTACATTTTTGTTAGGAAAATAATCTAAGAATTCTCGGTCATTACGAATATTCAAAACCTTTCCAATGGTGGAGAGCACATGAACAAAAGTATCCAGCACTGAGTGTATTCGCCAAAAAACTTCTCACGATACCAGCAACTTCTACAAGTTCAGAGTGCTGTTTCTCTACCGCGGGAAATACTGTGACAGCAAAAAATGTTGATCTTTCTTTATCAAAACAGATCCGAACTCTACAATTGGACGAATGATTGTTTAATTTATCAAAATATTTTCTCAATAAATTTTATTTGTTTTAAATTTTAATGTTTAAATTTGTTGGGTAGGATTGGGTACGATATCCCCAATAACAAAATCTCCAAATCAGAATCCCTTGTCCCCAAGTCCCAAACATTAAAATCCCATTCTCAAAATCCCCAACTAATTGGGGGTCCCAACTAATCAAAATCCCCAACAAACAAACATACAAGGGATTTGTATGTTTCTTGTTTACTTTTCATTCTAAGTATTTGTTTCAGTCTTAGAAATAATTTTACTTTAGGATCTACGCCTTTTTTTTTTGTTTTTTCTTTTCTAAATTTGAAGCCACTAAATTCAATGCTGCAAAAAAGTCGGTCTCAAATGGTTAAGGAGATTTAATTCGTGAAAGTTGGAAAAATTTATCTTTTTTCGTATACTAATCCATATTTTTTATATTAAAAAAGTAGTTTTTGATATACCATGATATATGGTGATATATCATCGTTTAAATCAAATTTTAGCTGCGAAATGCCATCCTACGCTTTAAAAAATTTGAAGGATTGAAATTGGATCAATGGAAAAACCAAAGATCATACAAGTGTTCTGAAATAAATACTATTTTATTAGAATTGGTGCCAAAGAAAGAGTAGAGTTTTCTTTGATTCCTTCAGAAAGTGTATGTATTTTTTGTGCGGACGAAACATGTGTATTAAAAATTGTCGCGATCTGTATTGTTGAATGCATAAGAAATTAGTGAAAAACAATCGTGAATTGTTGATATCAGAAAGAACGAGCTCAATTTTTTTAAGTATAAGCTCGCTCTTACAAATGTGCAATTTTTGTCATAATTCAACTTCAACAGAGTTAAATCTGTTGTATTTTTCACGATAATTTTAGTAAGAAAAACGTAAGAAGAAATGGGACTACAAATCAAAAGAATTTCTTTTTCTTGGGTATACTGAAGATTCTAAAGGATATCGATTCATAGATCCATTAACTGAAAAGATATTCCTTAGCCGCGACGTTATTTTCATGGAAGGCGAATTTTATGATGATAGAGTTAATAGCGATCATAATTTTTCGATATCATGTGATATGAATAATATAAGCTATATTGAAGAAATTTCTGATTCAGTGGGGGAAGCCAATGAGTCAAGAGGTGAAAACTTGCCATCTATTCAGAATGTTTTCAATAGAAACACAATCAATGTCGATGAGTCATTTTCATCTGCTTGTGAAGATGTAAATGAAGTGGGGGATGCAAGTGGCATTGATGATGAAGAGAAGCTTCCAGTTGTTGCACAAGAATTTAATGTATGGCGTTCGGAAAGAATAAGGAATAGACATCTCAACTGCATGTGCAAAATAACTATGGAAGAAGATCAAATCCAGCTACAGTGGAAGAAGTAGTAAGCAGTACAGAAAGAGAAAAGTGGTTAGCAGCAATAAAAGAGGAGTTTGTACAGATTTTAAATCTATATTTAAAGAGAGGTGCAGATGGAAGTGTTCGCCATAAAGCAAGACTCGTTGTGAAAGGCTGCAGTCAACGCAAAGGAATTGACTATTACTAAACATACTCACTTGTGGTAAGGTATACATCAACTCGAAGTAAACCAGCGTTTAAATTGTAGAAATGCTTCATTTTCATGCTTGCTTGTTTGCTGTACCCTATAGGAACAAACTAACTTGTTTTCAAAAACAACTAATTAAAAAACTAATTAAAAATAAACCAGAATATGAACTACTCTGAATTATATTAAGGCGGCATCCACTTCAATTCTAAATAATTTTTATTGCATTATATATGAAGTAATTGCAATACTACTAAAAAACAAGTGATTGATAAACTACTTTGAATTATATTAAGGCGGCAACTACTCTGATTTTGATACTACTGCATGATATTGTTGCGATCCTTCCGATCTCTGATCCAGTTGACAAGCGCATTTCTTCAACGCAGTTTATTGCACGAATTAATCAACTTCGACGAGCATATGCATGGGATGACAGAGTTCAGTTGTTTGCTGTGCAGATGAAGCTGCAAGGAGTAGCAAAGCTGTGGATCGACGCAGGACATGAAATTTTTATTGACTGGCAACATTTTGTGCACGAATTTTTGAATCAATTTCCATCAACGATTAATGTTGCTGAAATACACATGCAATTAATGCAAATGCGCCGTGCGAATAGTGAAACAATTGAAGAATTTTATTTTAGAGTTTTGAGTGTCGGTCGTAATGGACATTTTGATGAGCAATCGATAATTAAATATATTATAAACGGAATGAATGACATTGATTTAAAGAAAATATTATCCATTAATTATTTTGCAACGTGTACAGATTTATTGAAAGCGATAACGAGCTACTGTTCTTTTAACAATGTGAAGTGTGCACCGTCGGTTAAGCAAAATGTTCAATTGCCAGTAAAGAATAATTTAGTTAAAAAAGATGATTTCAATCCCGTTTGTTATAACTGTCGGAAACAAGGACATTTGTCGCGCGATTGCCCGGAACCACAACGACGAATTCGGTGTGCCAAATGTTCAAAAACGGGGCATACTACAGACGAGTGCAAAACACACGTGTCAGGCAAAGCAAAGCAAATTGTAACGTTATCGCAGAAAATAAATTAAAATTTACTCTAAAAATCGTTTACGTGAATAAAATCGAAACCGAGGCCTTTGTTGATAGTGGCAGTGCGCGTACATTAATAAGAAAAACGTTTGCTAACCAGTGCTGTACAGCTGAAAAGTGCTATGTACGATTGAACGGTTTCGGTGGAGGATATTGTGAGTGTTTCGAAAAATTACAAGCTAAAATCAAAATCGATGATTTAATATGTGAATCGGATTTGCTTATTGTCAACGACAAACAGATCCCATATGATCTATTATTGGGCAGAGATGTTTTGTGCTCAAACGGCAATCTTGTTATAATTGACGGGGAAAATTGTTTTATACAGCAAAAATACGTTAACGTGATCGCTGCACATCTAAGTGATGGGGAATTCGCGGATCTAAATGAAATTTTAAAGCGTTACGAAAAACGATTAGCCACTGAGTTTTCGGGCCTTGGTAGGAAAAACGCGATAAAAATGAAAATTAAACTTTCAAGTGACATTCCGATTAATATGAAACCTTATAGACTTCCATTCGCTCGACGACTCGTGGTTAAAGATATAATAAATGATTTGTTATAAAAAGAAATTATTCGCCCGTCAACCTCTCCATTTGCGTCACCAATTGTAGTGGTCGAGAAAAAGCATAAAGAATTCCGTATGTGCGTGGATTACCGGCAGTTGACTAAAAATACGATAAAGCAGTCGTTTCCGATGCCGATCATGGACGAAATATTTGCTCAATTGTCGGGAAATCGTTATTTCATTACGCTTGATTTCTGGGCTACCATCAAATCGAGCTGGATGAACATTCGAAGCAGTACACGGCGTTCGTAACAACTAAGGGGCATTACGAATATAACTGCATGCCATTCGGGCTTGTAAATGCTCCTGCAGTTTTTTAAGAGATGATGAACAAACTGATTGTTATGGCGAAACCGCACAATTGGTTATCTAGACGACATTATAAAACCTAGCCAAACAGTGCAGGAGGGTTTGGAAAAACTAAATAAGTTCCTGGAGATCCTCGAAGAGAATAACCTGACATTGCGGTACGACAAATGCAAGTTTTTGGCCACCAATATTGATTTTCTGGGACATTCCGTAAGCAGCGAAGGCATAAGTCTCGGTCAACATAAAATCATGGCGATTCAGAAATACAAAACTCCAACGACAGCAACCGAAGTTCGTCGTTTCTAAGTTCGTAAGTTTATTGAACATTATGCTATTATATCACGACCGTTGACGCAACTGACGACGAAAGCGGCTGTCCATAATTTCGAATGGAATCACGCCCAACAAGCATTTGACGTTTTAATAGAAACAAATTGAGAACCGCACCCGTACTGGTTCTGTATGACTTTCTAGCAAAACATGAAGTACACACCGACGCGAGTAGCATTGGCTTAGCAGCAGTGTTGCTACAATCAACTGACGACGGTAAAACATGGAATGCTGTAATGTATTTCAGCCGACAATGGAGGAATCACGTTACCACAGCTACGAACTGGAAGTTTTGGCTGTGGTAGAATCTTTGCAACGATTTCGGATTTATTTGTTAGGCAAGCCATTCAAATTGGCAACTGACTGTTCAGCGATAACCAGTATCAAGGCGAAAACACAACTTATTTCACGTATTGCTCGATGGTGGATGCGCTTAATGGAGTACGATTTCGAATGTGTACATAGACCTGGTAGTCGAATGACCCATGTGGATGCTCTCAGTAGAATTCCTTCAACAAATAGCATTGACGAGACGGTAATGCAAGCAACGGTAGACACAAATGATTGGTTACTGACAATGCAGTTAAAAGATGAAAATACGCTTAATATCATTAGAGCTCTACAGGGCGAGCGCAAGTCAGACCAGGAAAAGCAACTCAAGAATGACTATCAGCTGTAAAACGGTCGACTCAATCGACGAACAGATGGCAAACTCTTGTACGTGGTACCAAAAGCGGTGCGTTGGCGAATCGTACGACAACATCATGACGAATCTGGACATTTTGGAATCGATAAGACGTCTGAACAAATTTTGAAGTATTTCTGGTTTCCTCGTGTGCGTAAGTTCGTAAAAGATTATATAGCAGCCTGTGTGGAATGCTGCTACAACAAGGGAAAATGTGGAAAGCCGGAAGGTACTCTATATGTTGATGCCCCGGAACCAATACCATTCCAGCTTCTTCATTTAGATCATCTGGGTCCTTTTGTCAAAAGCAAGCGAGGATATACCCATGTACTTGCCATGAGTGACGCCTTCTCAAAATTTCTTGTCGTTAAGCCCGTGCGGAGCACAAAAACGCTCCCTGTATTACAGATTTTAAATGATTTCACCGGTTATTTTGGACTTCCTAAAAGAATCGTGACCGATCGAGGTACAGCATTTACCTCGAAACAGTTTGCACAATATTGTGAAGCGAATGATATATGCCATATCAAAACTGCCGTTAGAACTCCCCGTGCCAACGGGCTAACCAAACTATTCTAAACATCTTACGAACATCAACAGCTGTTGCCAGAGAATGGGATGATCAACTTCGGAACCTCCAGTGGAACGTGAACTGCCAGAAGAATTCTAGTACCGGTTTCAGCCCGAACGAGCTGATCTTCGATTTCAAACTACGAGACATCGTTCAAAACAAAATGTTAGTTGCTATACTGATAGACGACGACGAAATTCAAATTTCCGAAAAACGTGCGATGGCCCAAAAGCAAATACAAAAACAACGAGATCTATGGAAGCAGCGATTCGATAAGAAACATAAGCCACCAATAGTTTACTCAGTGGATGACATAGTAGTTATTCAAAACGATTTGCAGTCGTCCGGAGAATCCAGAAAACTTGAACCTAGATTCCGTGGTCCTTACGTCGTGTCCAAGGTACTTGGAAAGGACCGATATCTTATAGAAGACGTTGATGGTATGCAGGTTACACAGAAAAAGTTTTGCTCTGTGTACTCGTCCGATAAGATGAAACCGTGGTGTGCACTACCATATGATCTGGAAGACTATTCCGATGATGAAATCGATAGGGATCGGGACGATGCCACTTCAGGAGAGGCCGAGCTGTCGGATGCCAAATCCCAGGGTAACGAACAGCAACCCTAGACCGGTTGCACTGATGTGTAGCTGCATCCCTGGCGCAACCGCAGCCAACTACAGTTGGTAAAAAGAAAAAAAAAGAAGAAGAACGGCAACGCAGCGCAGTGGTTTGATATTCTTGATAAAAATAGAATTTTGATTAATTAATGAAATGTACTTATTGATGTACTGTTGAGTTTCCTTCCGTTATTAAAAATAATTGTTAACATTAAAAGTTAGCGTTTAAATCGTGGCATTCTTGACATGCTGTAGGGATTGATGGAATGCCTATAAAGTTCTTGAAATTAGTATTGCCTTTTTTAATATCCCTTTTACTCACATCTTAAACAATTGCTTAACATGTTTTCAATTTCCTGAATTATGGAAGGCTGCTACGGTCTTGCCTATCCCAAAATCTTCATCTGCCTCTACAACTAATGATTATAGACCTATACTGCCGTCATAAGGAAGAGTGCGGCATCTAGCATGAAAATAAAAATGAGTTTTATTGTATTTTCCTTATTATTCATCCATCCTCTTTAAGATTGCAAAATAAAAATCCCGAATTTTTGGCCCCAAACCTTAATATTTTAACCTAAATTGTCGTATCTACCCAAAAATTAGGTATCATTCCAGCATTAAACACAGTATCTACATAAACAGAATAAAAACAGAATAAAAAATGCCGTATCTACATGTAGATGCCGCACTTTATGTTTGTTTTTTATTTATTTTATACACACAAATTTTTTTTTTTCAGTCATAAAAAATAGAATTTGAGTCATGAATTTTTTTTATAACGTGTTATAATATATATTATATCTTTGCTTTAACCCTAATAATATAGATTATATATATCGGCAAGATGGTTTTGATGATATTTTAAATTAAAATAGGCAAATTATTTTCATTATAGATGCGAAAAAGGATGCAGATACGGCTTTTCTCAATGTTTTTATTTGAATAAAATCGGGGAGCAAACAAAAAAAAAAGCGGCTAGTACAGTGTTTTATGCCACAGTTATTTAATTATTGGTTAATTATTTCAAATAACCTTATAGTTCATATTGTCCTGGGATTCTCTTTTCTGAATAAAATTTTTATTTTTATTTTATCCCTTTTCATAAAATATTTCCTTTTTATTGTGAGGCGTTTTGCTTCGATTTTTGAAAATTGTAAATGCCGCACTCTTCCTTATGACGGCAGTATAAGTATATTGCCTGCTCTGGGATAAGTCTTTGAACGTATTATAGACAGTCAAATTTTTGAATACTTAACAGTAAATAATTTATAAGCACAGTTGCAGTCTGGTTTTAGGACTGGGCACAGTTGTGTTAAAATTTTCGATGACATTAGAATCTCTTATGATCAGAATTTTCTTACTCTGCTGTGCCTTGTTGACTTCTCTAAAGCCCTGTTAATCTTATATTGAACTATTTGAAAGGTAGAGCTCAACGGATCAAAGTAGGAAACCTATATTCGTCTCTTAGAGCTGTTGAGACTGGAATTCCTCAAGGGCCTATCCTTGGTCCACTTCTCTTCTCTGTATTAACTAACGATATTTTCTCTGTTTTCAAATATGCATCTGTCCATGCTTACGCCGAAGACATTCAACTATATCTCTCTCGACCAACCGGACTCTTCGAAGACTTGACCTATCGACTGAACCATGACTCAGGCTTCATTGATATCCTCCTTTGTTTGTTGGAGCTCAGCAACTAGAATTTGTGTTTAAAGCGAAAAACTTAGGATTTATAATCAACTCCAAGCTGACTTATATTGACCATATAATCAACACCATACATCATACAACACTATATTCTTACACAACATTATACATACCCAAAGCCCTGATTATCTATTTGTTAAAATACAGTTCTTCCAGTCTGAACGGTTGACTTATCTTATTGTTCCTAGGCATAACTAACTTAATAGTAGCAGATTTTTCTTCATTAGCAATATTAGACTTTTGAATGCACTACCCTACCCAACTCTCTGAAACAAATATCTTCGAGAACCAGCTTTAAATATGATGTTTTCAATTATTACAAAACTTTAAATCAATAAATCTATGGTACTATTTTTTCTGCTAATTTTCTCACCTCATCTTTACTCCTCAAATCTTACTCCTCTCTCTCTCTCTCTCTATATTAAAATTTACTTATGTCTATTGGCCTTTTGTATTATTAATAGTTAATATGGTCCTTTATTGTAATAAAACCACTTTCCATACAAAGTGGCTTTATTTTAAATGTAAAATCTCTTAAAAATCCACAAAAATTAAAGAAATGTTTTGAAATTTTGCACATAAGCTATGATATATAATATGAACCGGTCTCTATAATCTCTATAATATTTGGCAAAATCGGATCAAAACCACGCCTACCTTCCATACAAAGTGATGTCATCAAAATGGAAAAACTTTCGTTAATATATACAACTAAATGTCATCGTGTATGTCGTGGCTAAAGACTTCAAATATACTTCAATATGGCCGCGGGGGGATATTTTAGCTTCGATATCCTGCCGAAGCCCCATCCTTACTAGTTTTTGTTGTTTTGTGGATGTTCTTGTGATCAATATTGGTGCAAAACGCTTGACTTTGCTTGTAGAATATCGTTCAATTTGTAAATTCAAAATCTCGAGGTGGCAGCTAGATTTTTAGATTTTTTTTTTTAATTTTTTGATTTTTTTTTCAAGTTAGTCCAAACTAAATATTTTGGAAAGTTTCATCATTCTAGTTCAACGGGAACATGGGTCAGTCCATAATGAGTTAAGGTCAGGCCCGTAGCCAAGGGGGAGATTTAAGGTGTTCAGACCCCCCTTAGGGTCCAGAAAGTATGAAAAAATAACACAAAGAGACTATTATATTCAAAATGTATTTTTTTTTAAGATAAACTCAGATAATGATGTTAATTGACTTGAAGATGCAAAATTTTAAACATTTTCAAAGCCAATTTAAAATACTTCGCTTAATTAATGAAAAATTTGTCTGGCCAAATGAAAGATTTGCTTTTAAAGGCATAATCTCATTATATTGGAATTTAGCTGCAAGGAGCTTCTATATTAAAGAACCGTTTTCAATTGTGGATTTTGAAGCTCAAAAAGACCCTGATATCCGGAAAAATGTATTTATATAAAATATATTAGAAAATATATTTGAAATTAAACCTACCTAGAACGAATATAATTTAATCTATATCTATACCATTAATAAATCTGAAGCCACTTTTTATGTTCACTCATCACGTTTAAACGACAACTCAGATTTTTATAAAATTTTGTACACATATTAATAGGTCAGCAGAGAGTGCAATAGGATACTTTATTTTAACCCATTAAAAACCAATGTTACTATATGGAAACATATGCGTCTCGAATTTTCATTAAATACTGCATAATATTTCAAAAGTTTTAGTGCCAGTTTTTTAAAAAAAGTAAAATTAGCATGCAATAATAACTTATTTCTGCTCAATGGCATACATAGTTTTCACCAAAATGTTGCTTCAAGTCTAAAAATGTCTGTTTTTTATGGTTTTCTTTCGGCCCTAATGGATTAAGTTGCACTTCGGTTAAACGAGAACAAAATCAATAAACGCTTTTAAATTTGCTTCAATTTGATACCAAAATCATGTATGTAGTTTGAAAACTGTGAAAAATTTTAATACCAGATCTTTTTAGTATTAATTATAAGCTGAGAATGAGAGAAAAACGACTTGAAATTCACACTTTTAGCTTTGAAGGCAAATATTTCAGTCAGTTTGCAATGGGTTTCAATAATTTTTTTTGAAAAATGTTGTTTGTTAAAATATCCTTCAAACATAAGTTGAAATTTTTACTAAACCAAAGTATTAATATTTTTAAAAATTTTTTTAAAAAATGTTCAAAAATTTTTAGTTTAAGCCAAAAAATTGGATAAAAGTTGTTTTTGTTGTAAAAAAAATTAAATCCAAAATTTAGGTTTTCGATTTCCTATCAGATGATATAACAATCTTAAGGTTAATAATTTGTAGTATTACTTAAACAATAAAAAATCGTTTTGGTAGCGAAAAATCAAGCCTACCCACTATCAATTTTTGAATGAAAACTTTGAAAACCCGGCGAAGCGGCGGGTTTAAGCTAGTAAATAATAAAAATTAATGTTTTTTTTTAGACTAAACCAACACTCAGGGGATGTCCCATATAAATGCGAAAGCATTGTGTTGATTCGGAAGACGGGGGATAGTTAGTTGAAGGTTGACACTTTTTATGCATACCTAAGCTTATTGGACCCAAAACCTTTAAGAAAGCCTTTGTTTGAATGGATTTTTTTTTTTAATTTTTAAAAGCTATATAATGCAAAAAAAAATTATCCACGAAATTTAACACTTTATGGGTTATTCCACGTAAAGTGGATGAGTAAAAAGTTTGTCCATTTCATTTTGTTGCTTTCTTGGTATATAAGACATCCAAATCTCAAACTAGGCACAAAAATTTAGCCCTGCGCGAAGTCTTTTCCAAATTACAGGTTTCGAAAAATCACCTAAAATCTAAACATCCCTTTTTTCGATTTTTTTCTCAATAAATTCTCAATAAAAATTTTTTTTTAAAACTTTTTTACCGTCCAATTCTAAGAAGATTTGATGATTTTTTAATCATGCTGCCAAATTCTCATAAGAAAAATTAACAATTACAATGAAAGTTTTGATGAATATTTACGAAATTTACCAATCACTCGGGTACCTAAAAACGAATTTCCTCTTGATCAAAACAAAAGTACGTGTGAAATGTTGAGCAACAAAACAACGTACCGAAAAACGATAACGTAAAAACAAAAAAATTAATGTGCTACAACTGTTCCGAAATGTTCCACTAAGACGACGACGCACAGTGGGATTTTTTGTGCAATAAGTAATTTTCACGACACATAAAATTTAAAAATGTAATGATGCAGTTTTGTAGAAAATTGATTCAGTATGAAGAATCCATAAATTGTATCCCAAAAAAACGTTTATTTGTCTTTGAAATAATGAAGTAAAGTCACATGTACATTTTGGTCCAAAATATTGAAAACTGTTTACGCACTTCTATAGTGTTTGTACGTAAGATAATTTTATTGCTCTGATTTAAATAGTGATTTTTTTCAAATAAAGCCTTTTCTGCGTATTTAAAAAAAAAAGTTATAAAGTTCGCTCATATGGTTCAAAAGATATGATAGAATAAAATTTGTTCTATAATGTGCCGTGATTGCAAACTTCCTTGGAAAAAAAAATTTTGCTCGGTCGTGCTAGGTGCTCCCGCTATAATAAAATCAAAGGTTAGACTCCATACTATCAATTCAAAAAAAAAAGTTTAAATAAATTATAATCTTTTATAAAATCATAAAATTTGTCTCCAAATTCATGAAATTTTTAATTTTAAAAAATTACCCAAAAAAAAATGCCATACTTTTAAACACTTGCGTTATTATAACATTTAGTTACAATAACTTATTTGGAATAGATTAAAAACAAAACCAAAAAAAAATTATTTAACAACAATAAAAAAAAAACAATTTGTCAAAATAGCAAATAGCGAAGTGAAAGAGATATAATTAAAATGAGTTTATTTTCTGTGTTACATAGTGAACTGAGTTACGAACTCATTAATTGCAATGCAAGTTTGGAATAACCGATTTCATTAAATCAAAAAATGCAATGCTTCATTATGAATTCAATTCAAAAGAGGTTTCTTGGTCATTTCAAAAAACGGTGGCAAGAATCGCATAAACTAAAATCCCATTTTTTTTAAAAAAATTAAGATTGGTACGTTTAAGGAGTTATAAAACTTTATGTGTAAATATTTTTTCTATTGCGATTTTAGCTGTATTTGAAGTATCACTTAATAGGGAGCCTAGTTGTTCAACTAAACTAGGAAGGCCAGCGAAAGACATGTTGAGTACAATCAGAGTATAGCAGCTGATGTAAGCGATAAAACTTTGTTACTGGCATGTATGGTTCCGTTAAGTCCGTTCCGTTCCGTTCTCAAGAAGAATATTGGCGAAATAAAAATCCGTCATCAACAAGATTCTGCCGTCCTATCTCCTTTGAATTTACAACAAAAGAAAAAGTGCTAAGCCTTGTTGAAAAAATTAATTTAGATATTGCTGCTTTGAAAAATACCGAAGTTGTAGTGTGCGGGAAGCAATTTTCGATCAAGCATAATTTCGTGTTTACAATGTTAGATGGCAAGACAGCTCAAACTGTTGCAGGTACATCTTCAGCAGCTGTTTGTTACATTTGCAAAGCGAAACCTACTTGAATGAATAATCTTAAATTAGTTTCAAGCAAAGCTATTGATGGTGAAGCAATCAAAATGGGCGTTTCCTCCTTACATGCTCGCATAAAATTTATGGAGTGCATACTTCTATTGCCTACAACAAACCATTTCAAAGATGGTCGGCGCTCAAGGACGAACACAAAAGTCTTAAACTGGAAAATAAACTTCGAATTCAGAAGGCCTTAAAGGAACAGATGGGTATACGAGTGGATGCAGTTCAACAAAGAACTGGGTCTACTAACGATGGAAATACGTCCAGGCGTTTCTTTTCTAACCCCGCACTTGTTGCCGATGTGACTGGTGTAGAGGAGCAACTAATTGATCGATTTCGCATTATACTACAAATAATAACTTGTGGCAAAAAAGTTAATTCCCTGAAGTTCAAGAATTTTGCTCAAGATACAGCAAAACTTTTTGTTGAAAAATATAGTTGGTATTATATGCCAGTAACAGTACACAAAATACTGATACACGGAAAAGATATCATGGATGCGGCAATACTTCCTATTGGCATGCTTTCTGAAGAAGCCGAAGAAGCCAGAAATAAAGATTATAGAAATTATAGATTAAGGTTCTCCAGAAAGTGTGATAGAGTTGCAACAAATACAGATGTTTTTCATTGACTTCTAGTATCGTCAGATCCTTTTATAAGTAGCATTAGATGTCAACCCCGTAAACAGGTTCTGGAACTTGATGATATTAGTTACAGAAATGATAGAGATGAGATGGCATATTTGGCTACGGTTAGCTCAATCTTAATTGAGCTAACCAAAGGCTCAGAGCAAAATATCAACATTCTACGAGCACTCCTCATATTTTTTGTCAAATATTGTATGAACAAATCCCACTATGCGACGGTCTACACGTTGAAAGTTTTGTTTACTAGTCTACGTTCTAGGCTTGAATATGCGTCCGTTGTATGGAACCCATTTTATGAGACTCATAAGATTAGACTTGAACGTGTCCACAAGTATTTCACTAGATTTGCCTTACGCTCTATTAACTTTAAGGTTCCATTCCATCTTATAGTGCCCGTTGTCTTTTAATTGGATTAAAGTCTCTGGAGGCTAGAGGAAATATTTTATCTATGCCTTTTGTTCATGACATTATTTTGGGGGTGGTTGATTGTATTGAATTACTAGCATTGATCAATTTTAATGTTCCTGCTAGACTACTAAGAAATTTCGATCCTTTCGATTTGAACATGTATAGCACAAACTATGCTGCCCAGTTTCTAGAGCTTTGAATTTATATAATAATTTATACTCAACTCATAGCTTAGATTTTTCTATTTCTAAAAATCAATTGAGAATTTTATTGAACACTATTTTATAAATCTTGTTTTATTGTATTTTGTTATATCTCCTAGTCTGTAAGAATTACTGTTCATAGACTAATGTAAAATAAATAAAATAAAATAAAGACGACGACGGTGCACTGATTCCCAAAAAGTACATCCTAAAGGCAAGCCAGGGAGCTGCGGTAAGAAAAATGCAGTGATAAGAAAATCTGATTTTAACGTAATCGAAAAATCACTCGAAATACCTGTGAGCATTGAAGGTAGGAATGTTATTGCTTTTCTTGATACTGGGAGCCAATGTACTGTGATACATAGATCAGTTGCAAGTAATTTGCCGATAAAACGCGAGGGTTGTTCTATAAAAATCAGCGGCATATGTGGTGATGCGAGAAAATTGTTACCAAGGTTGCAGTCGATGGTATTTCTATGACAATACAGATGACGGAAATATTTGTGCTGCAGCGGTGGCGTTGTATTTAAAAATCTCAAAGCGGTAGCGACAGTCGATGACAGCAGACAGGTGATCGAGTTTGGCAAAATTAAATGCGATATAGATGATGAACAGACAGAAAAGAACCTGAAGAAGTTGTTGAGTGAGTATAAAGACATTTTAGCAGGGGGTTTAAGTACGATCGGCGAAACAAATTTAATTGAAATGAAGATAGAACTTACTACAGATCAGCCAATTGCTCAGTGACCGTATCGTGTTCCTGTACCTAAAAGAGCAATAGTAGCTGACATGGTCGACGATTTATTAAAGAATGACATTATCACCGAATCCGATTCTAAGTACGCGAGCCCAACTCTTCTCGTGAAGGAGAATACTGGCGACGAGAGACTATGTGTTGATTTTCGACGCATTAACCAGTTCATGAGAAAAGAAATCTATCCGATGCCTAACATCGAAGAAAGACTGAAAAATGCCAAACGGGTTAAATATTTTACAACGTAAGACTTAAATAGTGGATACTATCAGCTACCAATAGAGCCGAATAGTCGAAAATTTACGGTATTGGTGATCCCTGATGGACATTATGAGTGTAAGCGTATGCCATTCGGTCTTAAGAATGGTCCGGCAGTTTTTCAACGACTTATCGCAAATCTCCAAGAGAAAACGCAGCGTGACGATGACTCATTACATGGTCGATATTCTAGTATGAAGTAGCACGGTTCCAGAAATGTTCGAAAAACTAACTCGAGTCTTTCATTCGTTAAGAGAGACGAACTTAACATTATATATACAAAAATGTGAATTTTTAAAAGAAACTGTAGTTTCTCGTGCATCAGCTTACACCACAGGGTATCAGTTCAGGGTCAGTTGAAATATCAGCTATCCAATATTTTTCTCAACCAACAAACTTAACAGAAATTCGGTAATTCCTTGGCTTTTCGTGGGTATTTTCGGAAATTTGTCCCAGGCTATGCTATTATTTCCCAGACACTACGTAAATTACCGCGCAGTGAGATATCATTCGTTTGGAATAGCGAACAGGAAAAAGCGTTCTGCGAGTTGAAAACGGTGCTGATTTGAAACCAGTTGCTTACTACAGTCGAGCTACGAGCAGCGTTGAGAGCAAATATCACAGCTATGAGCTAGGAACGATGGCGGCCGTAGAATCGCTCGAGCGATTCCGCTACTATATGCAAGGTAAGGAGGGTAAATTGGTGACGGAGTGTAGTGCAAACAGCCATGCAAAAACGAGAGCTGATTCCGCGCATAGCCAGATGGTGGCTGCGAATCCAATATTATGACGTCAAAATTGAGCACCGAACGGGGCAGCGAATGCAACACGCCGAGCCGTGAACCGTGCGATGAAAACAACGATTGGTTGTTTAGCATGCAACTACAAGATGAAGGTACTAAACAGATCGTTGAAAAACTTCTTGCTAAGGATAAGACAGTGAGCGATGATTACGTTTTGCAACAAGGTCGGTTGTTCAAAAAATTGAAAGGCGCACTTCTATGATGGTTCAGGCCGCTTGAGCATTGATAGAACGTTTGAGAAGCTACAAAAACATTTTTGGTTTCCGCGTATGCGCAGCTTTGTCAAATCGTTCATAAAATCTTGTGTCTATAATAAGCAGCGTGGTGGAAAAAGGAAGGCGAATTTCACTTTGATGATGTCGAGCGGATACCATTCAAGTGCGTACATTTGGATCATCTTTGTCCATTTCCACGTAGCAGCAGGCGAAATGAGCACATACTCGTACTGGTCGACGCATTTACAAAGTATACCGTAGAGCGACCGGTAAAAGGCACGGCCACAAAATATGTCATCGAAGTCCTGGATAAAGTAAGCGGTTTTGTTGGTGTCCCTGATCGAATCATAACTGACCGAGGTACAGCATTTACTTCCAAAAATTTTCGTAAATACTGCCAAGCGAACGACATAAACCATATTCAAAATGCTGTACGCACACCCCGAGCCAACGGGCAAGTCGAGCGAGCGAACAGAACAATCCTCTCAATGCTTTTACTATCGACGGCGGAAGACACACGTTGGGACGAAAACGCCCGAAAAATTCAAAACTCGATTAACTCAGCGAAAAATACAGCCACTGGGCGCTCACCGAATGAACTACTTTTTGGTTTTCAACCTCGAGACATATTGCAGAACAAAATAATATTGGCCAATCCATTCCAGCAGTTTAGTAGCAGCTAACGATCTATAAGATCTTAGAAAACAAGCAGCAGAACGAATAAGACGGCATCGTGAGAGAGCTAAGGTCCGGTACGACAACAAGCATGCCTCGCAAATATCTTTCAGCATCGGCGATCTAGTTCTAGCGGAGAATGAACCAGCGAGTACAGGTGGCTCACGAAAACTGGAGCCCCGGTACAAAGGGCCTTTTATAATAGAGGAAGTACTGGGATGCGGTAAGTATGTCATTGCCGATCTTCCGGGATCACATCGTAGTCAACAACAATATACCTCTGTATAGTTCCGACAAGTTCAAGCCATAATGTACGTTACCTACCTTTGATGACGAATTCGATAGAAGTGATGACAAACAACCATCCATTTTCCGAAGCGGGGTCACTCCAGATTGTCAGGAGATACCCGACTGTAAACACCCGACAAAATGAGCAAGCAACGCTGGGTGGTGTTGAAAAAGAGGCTGGCCACGCGAATTGAGAGACGTGGAATTTTGAACAACGAACGGTCAAAAGCGACGTGAAAAACTTTAATCGAATTACTTTTCTACTCAATATTTATTCTTTTCTATGTATTTATTAAACTCAATAAATGAATTCAGCTCAAAATTAACATTCAACTAAATTAGTTTTTAATCGACTTCAAAAAGGAGGAGGTTCTCAAGTTCGTCGGTTTCTTTTTTTTTTTTTTTTTTTTTATTTTTTTTTTTCTTTTATTTTTATTTTTTTTTTTTTTTTTATATGTATGTACATCGATAACTCCTAAAGCATATGCCTGATTGCCATAATTTTTGGGGAACAGATAGATATCATAAGCATGGAGGTGCCCGTACAAAAGTGGGCGGTATTCGAGAACTGGGCGTGGCAATAATAGATCTCGCAATACTAGATACTACTGCATCTCGAATAATATTGACACTAGGGTACTGCAATTTAGTGTAGGGGTAGGCATTATTATTACAAATGATCGTCAATAAAGTGGGAGTTATTTGACAAATGGGCGTGGCAGTATTATAAAAACACTGTATCTCGAATAATATGGACACTAGGGTACTGAAATTTAGTGTAGGGGTAGACACAGTTAATACAAATTACGGTCAGAAAATGGGCGTTATTTGACAAATGGGCGTGGCAATATTAGAAAAAGAGTATATCTCGAATAATATTGATGCTATAGTACTGCAATTTAGTATAAGCGTAGGCATTACTATTACAAATTATGGCCAATAAAGTGGGCGTTATTCGACAAATGGGCGTGGCAATATTATAAAAACACTGTATCTCGAATAATATGGACACTAGGGTACTGAAATTTAGTGTAGTGGTAGGCACAATTATTACAAATTGCCGTCAACAAAATGGGCGTTATTTGACAAATGGGTGTGGCAATATTAGAAAAATAATATATCTCGAATAATATTGATACTATGGTACTGCAATTTGGTATAGGGGTAGGCATTATAAGTAAAAACTACGGTGAAAAAAGTGGGCGGATTTCGACTACTAGGCGTGGCAATATTAGAAAAACAGTGTATCTCGAATAATATTGACATTAGGGCACTGAAATTTATTGTAGTACAGGGGTAGGCAGAATTATTAAAAATGATGGTCAAAAAAGTAGGCGTTATTCGATAAATGGGCGTGGCAATACTAGATAAACACTATCGCAGTTAATATTGACGCTGAGGTACTGAAATAAAGTACAGGGTTGGCACAATTATTGGAAATAACGCTCAAGAAAGTGGGCGCTTATTTAACAAGGGGGCGTAGCAATATTAGAAAAACACTATATCTCGAATAATATTCACACTATGGAAATAAAACTCGTTACAAGAATGGGTATAATAATTTCAAAACAGGTGACATCTAATTTAAATTTAAGAGGCAGATATTTGAAATAACCAACAAACTTTCAGATTTTAATAAAACAATTTTTTTCGGAACAATTTTATTTATGTTGTTTATACACTTTTTTCAAAAATTTATCATATTTATTTGTAAATTAATTACGACCTTCTTTCATAAGTTTTTAAGTTATGTGTTTATATAACTCCAATAATTTTTCAATTATTAAAGGTTATATTTTATCGAGCTCAAGGTCAATGTTGCTTTCCGAAGAAAACAACTGAAGGAATAACAACTAACAACAACAATACCCTATAGAGTATCAATCACATAGCAGACTAGACAGCTGTTTCGTTGGCCGCTACACCAACTGGTGTTGGCGCTTCTGATTAAAAGTCTGATTATATTAGCGCCAACCTTAAAAGCTTTTGTATTCATTAAGAAATTAATATATTTATGATAATAAAACAAATAAGGAAAAAATTAAGATAATAAGATTTCATATATAATAATATGTTTAAATAAATTATCAAATATGACCAAGAAATTAAGAGGAAAAGTATTTTTAAATTTATTTTTTACTTTGTAGTGATTTTGTAGTCGGTTGTTTTTTTTTTAAAAAATTTTTACACAATTGAATCGCTAGTTGTTAAAAGGGCGTATGTTGCCATCTTGAACATTTAGATTTTTTTGAATAATTGGTGTCTATTGATATACGCCAATAGCCTGTGTTAAAAGGACGTATGCAGCATCTAAGGAATGTCCTAGAGAAGTCTAAGGTTTTTGTTAAAGTTAGTAACATACAGTTAGTAAAGTTAGTGTAAGTTAGTAACATACGCCTTTTTAACAAAACTATTCAACAGGCATTGGGTGAAGAGAGACAAAGTGTAGGTTACCCAGATAACAATTTCACCTAAATAAAACTTAAGTAAAGCTTTGTATAAGGAATTTATGTCGGAACGAGAATTTAAATTTCCTTGAATAATCCTTGAAACAAGTTTTAAAGAAGGTCTATGAAAGGAAATAAGGCGTAAATTAATTCCTTTATATAAGAACTTATATAAGGTTTGATAAAAGGTTTTATCTAAGGTTTTTATTTAAGGCTTAATCAGGAACTTGGAAACTGAAAAAAAAAGATCATTACTGCATTTGATACTTTAAATAGCTAAGCAAAGCATACTTTTTTTATGAAAACAAAGAAGGGCCATCCTTCCCAACCAGCTGATGCAGCCTATCCAACAGGAAAAGTACCTATACAACTAAATAAACCTAATGACATAAAGGAAATATTTCAATATATTTCCACCCTGACAAACTTTTTTTATGTGCAGCTTTCTGACTGACCCGTGATCGAATAAAAACATTTTAATGACTTACAATTATAAAAATAGTTTTTACTTTTTGTACCTTCTTTCAAATTAAAATCCATTGAAAACTAATGATTTTTCTAAGACATTTACCATACACTTCTATGATTTTGGTTACATTTTTTTAAAAGGGCGTATGTTGCCAAATTTAAAAACGCTATAGCAACGCGCAACATTTTAATTACAGCTGAATAACAATGAAACATTTTCTATAGAGACTTGATAATAATTATCCTTCGCCAAATTAATCAAATTAATCATAGGGTAGTGGGGGGAAAGTTTTTTTAGTTCCTGTAAAATTTGGTAAACATCACATAAGCCCTTTTAACAACTAGCCATTCAATTTTGCGTCTTTTTAGAACGGTAGCAGTAAGCCTTACCCCCTAGGCAATTGCTTTGATAAAGTAATGTACAATAGCAATGGAAAGTGTAATGCTTGCCAGTAGAAAAATAATGTAGAAATAATGAATCTTGAAATGCTCTCTGGCACAACTGGGATGTTGCTCGATTATCGAAAAAATAAAAATATGACAAAATTTTATTATTTTCGAAAAAAGACAATGAAACAGATGGAATGAATCAGAACACCCTTTCTTTAGTAAGGTCAATCGAAAGTTGCATTACTCACTGGATAAGTATTGAAATATAGCTAACTGAGTACTCCATCTAATAAAAGTTTATTTTTTTTAAAGCTAAAATTCTTTAACATCGATCAGAGTCATCTTGTGTAAAATTTACTTAACTGTTCTTGTGCAGCTTTTGATTGTAGTTGAAATACTTTTGGTTCCATATCCTTGATACCATCCTTATCTATGATTTTCTCCTTATTCGATATTGCTTCTACTTTTGCCTTTATTAAATGTGGCCAACCAATAAAAACGACATGATTTAAGAATTTCTCTGCAACAATGAATATATCATTCAGTTCAGCCCGATTATGAGGAATCAAAATGAGATTCTCATTTCTACTCGGATGATCAAACACCTTTACGCGTGCGATTTTTATTTGGAACTAAAAATTAAGTTTATAATATTTAAAGTATAGCAATATATGATAGACTTACCTCATATTTTAAATGTTTCATTGTAGGGAATCCAGGAAAAAATACAGAGCGGGATGCGTCTTTCAGCTCTATACAAACAGTTTTATCAGTTGGTACTGATATTTCACTGGACCAAAATGGTTTTTCAGTGCAGAACACGTGATAAAGAGCCTTTAACGAATATATGCCGGGTGTGTTACCTTGAGACTCTGCATTGTAATCATATTGAAGCATGGGTCCATGTGTATTGCGTTTTGTTTCACTTTCTGTCAATTCATTTTCACAAGATTTCATAGCTTTCAGAAGTAAATTCTGCAAAACATTCATTTAAAATAAATATATAGACAAACAACCGCATATTGGGTACCTCGTCTATGAACGGTATAAGAACAACAGCTTCCCATTCTTGCTTCTTGCCATTTAGATCTGTTTCAAAATCACTAGGATAAAAATGAATAAGTTCACTGCCTTCGCTTGTCATAAGTGAACGATATGCAAGTGGCAGTAACTGTTTACTAGCGGCTGGTAAAACGGCAAGAAGCTTAAGAAAATAATATTATTAGATTGGAATACTTATTGTTTGAATGTACATGTAAAAGAGTTCATTCAATGTATTTAACCTGTTCAAATGGAAGAAAAGGCTTTCCCATGTTGAATTGTATGGTGTGATGTTTAAAATCTTTAAGGTCACTGATAAAAGGTGCATAGTGATGTGGGTAGTACCAATCCCAAGATTGAACTCCATGATAGTAATAGTCAAGAATCCACTGTAACGCTGTGATGTAACAAATTGCCTGTTCCCGCTTCAGTTCACTGAAACACCGTACTATTTATTTAAAAAAAAAAACAAAATAATGTATTACATACCTTGACATTTCATTCTGTTGCAACTTTTTCATATAGTAATTCTTTTTGTACGTCTCAAACTCATCATAAATATGTTCAACTTCATCCGCGGAGTCTTCATCGTCGGTCTCCAAAATCTGTTACAATTTAACATAATACATGTATTTATTTATCGCAAAGAATAAGCCAGTTACAAACCAGTCTGCTATTCTCTATAAAAGCAGCTAAATCGTTATCTGTATTATCCTTCAATATTTCGTTAACATCGAAATCAAATGTCTCGTCAACGCCATTCTACGTAAAGAGAATTATTTATTAGTTTGACGCGTTTTTTTTTTTTTTTTTTTGGAGCGAAAGTTTGTCTTTATCTTGTAAGAGTGTCTATATTTTTTTTCTTGCTTTTTCAAGCAATATAAGCCAAAACATGAATAGCCTAAAACTATGTCATTGAAACCCAAATGATATAAGCCAGCGCAAACTGAAACTTCGCTAGTTTCTTCAGAATAACCAAATTGATGTTATGTTTTTCTCTAAACCTCATTGCACCCCTTTTAATAATTCTGTAATCCAAGGATACACATTTTAAGATAATATCATGTAATGAAAGACAACTGCAATGAGTACCTTCACTCAACTACAACTACTGCATTCAGGAAAACGGAGGAGCATATCTATAGCTTCAGGTGATAACAACGAAAAGCACGAATTAGTTTTGGGATCCCAATTTATATCTCCTAAAGGGAGAAGACTCCTCCGCTCAACTCTCGGTTAAGCTCAACCAACCAACCTCTGGACCCGACGACGCCGGCGGACTTTGGGCGCATACATCCCACTCCATGCGCGCTGCCGCTGAAAAAGTCATTGGTTTCCGACGCCCGCAACCTCGGAACCAATGGTACGATCAGGAGTGTCGCATCATGACAGGAGTAAAAAACGCCGCATATAAAAAAACGCTGCAGTCAGCTGCAACGCGAGCCGTGCGAGAAAACTACCGCGAAAAGAGGAAGGAAGAGAGGCGCCTTTTCAGACGCAAGAAAAGAGAGCAGGAAAAGCGTGAGCGTGAGGAACTAGAGGTATACCAGGGCAAGAAGGATGCACGAAAATTCTATCAACAGGTTAAGCGTCTAACCCAAGGTTTCAAGCCCGGAGCATCCACTTGTAGAGACGAAAATGGAGATCTGAATACGGATACACAGTGTGTGCTTAGATTGTGGAGACAGCACTTCTCCAATTTACTTACTGGCGATGATTCCACCAATGCCGCCCATGGAGAGCGCAGTTCAGAGCCACCAATCAACGATGACGGAGTGGAAGTACCACCACATAGCCATGAAGAGGTTCGAGTTGCTATCCAACGACTCAAAAACAATAAAGCAGCGGGTGCTGACGGCCTGTCAGCTGAATTGTTTAAAACGGGCGGCGATGAATTGATAAGGCGCATGCATCAGCTCATCAGCTAAATATGGCTAGAAGAAAGCATGCCCGACGATTGGAACCTCAGCATACTGTGCCCTATACTTAAGAAAGGAGACCCAACAATCTTATAATTAAATATAATTAAACCTTACAATAGAGGTATCAGTCTTATTTCCATCGCATATAAGGTTCTCTCAAGCGTACTCTGTGAACGATTAAAGCCGATTTCGACCTCGTATGTCCACCATAGACAGGATTTTCACGCTACGACAAATCCTGGAGAAAACCCACGAAAATCAAATTGACACACACCATCTCTTTGTCGATTTTAAATCTGCGTTCGATAGCCCGAGAAGGGATTGCCTATACGCAACAATGTCTGAGTTCGGTATACCTGCAAAGTTGATTAGACTTTGCAGAATGACGTTGAGCAACACACGCAGCTCCGTCAAGGTAGGAAATTACCTCTCCGAAACCTTCAATACCGAAAAAGGTTTCAGGCAAGGCGATCCACTGTCTTGCGATCTCTTCAACATCATCATGGAGGGGATCGTACGAAAGGCCGGTGTGCATCGTAATGGCACCATTTTCTATAAAGGTGTCCAGCTCCTAGCGTACGCTGATGATATTGATATTGTTGGCAGAACCAAGAGAGATGTTACCGCTGCTTTCACCGCTATTGAAAAGGAATCAGCCAAAGTGGGTTTGACGATAAATGAGGGTAAAACAAAGTATATGCTGTCTACAAACAAGGGAGCGCGGCGTTTAGACTCCCACGTTTCATCCGACAGCTATAACTTTGAAGTAGTCAAGGAGTTTGTATACCTTGGCACCGCCATTAATACCAACAACGAAATCAGCCTGGAGATAAAGCGAAGAACAATAATTGCTAATAGGTGCTACTACGGGCTCAGTAAGCAACTAAGTTCCAGAGCCCTCTCTCGATCGACAAAACTAACACTCTAAAAGGCGCTCGTTCTACCTGTGCTGCTTTATGGCGCTGAGGCATGGGTAGTTTCGCAAACTGACGCATGGACGACGAAGCTCCAGCAAAAAAGGTGCTCGAGGCGAGGGTCGCTGGTCAACGACGACGAGGGAGACCATGCCTCCGATGGATGGACCAGGCTGAAGAAGCCCTAACCGCACTTGGTGTATCCGATTGGAGAAGGCGCGCGCAAAGCAGAGGCGCCTGGCGAGAGCTGATGAGGTCGGTCAAAACCCGGACACGGGTAGTTACGGCCACCTAAATAAGTAAGTAAGAAAGGAAGAAGACTGTTCAGTCATATCACAAACTAACTTAGATGTTTTATATTCACTGGACAACTCACTTATTGGCCCAAAAACCCGTTCCCATTCGGTTGCCAGACGAAAGATGGGATTTGGAATTTACTAAGCATCTACAAAACGTGTTCACACCCAACTCAAAAATTTTACGTGTTCAATTCTCATCCACTAGCCACACTTAAAAAATAAGAAGCGCTCAATTAAATCAAATAAATATTAGAAAAGCACCTGGTATCAACAAGGTTAGTTTAAAAATAATAAAATAACTTTCATATGCTGCTTTAAGACTCTTATTAAATATCATGAACGCAACCATTAACACTAAATACCATATTTCCCAAGACACTGAAAGCTATCTTAAATAACGATGGTAACAAATCCCGGTAAAGGTGCAACTCTTCTAACCTGTAACAGATCAATAAGTCTGCTACCCTTACTCTTCAGGTTGTTTGAAAAACTCCTTGTTCTTAGCTTTGGCCCATACTTAACTCTAAAAATGGTATATCAACTCACCAATTTACCTTCAGGGAAAACAGAGCACGTTAGAACAAGTACACAGAATAACATCAGAAATACGGAAAGTTTGTAGTGTACCCTAAGCATTCGACAAGGTATGACATGAAGGCTTCTTGTACAAAATAAAAGAATTTTTTCCAAAACAACGTTGTTGTTAGTTCTTTTTCCTTCAGTTGTTTTCTTCGGAAAGCAACATTGACCTTGAGCTCGATAAAATATAACTTTTAATAATTGAAAAATTATTGGAGTTATATAAACACATAACTTAAAACTTATGAAAAAGGTCGTAATTAATTTACAAAACAAAAATTTATAAATTTTTTGAGTTATCTCTCTTACAGGATGTTTTCTGTACGTCATAAAATTTTCAACTCTAGAAACTATTGTATCTGTGCTGGCTCATCCTAAGGCAGTGTTCTTGGCCTAATTCTTTATCTGTGTTAGATTTACACCTGAGACTTACCAACGCAGACGCAATTGTTCATATCTACCACTTGAGCAACCACTCCAACCTAAAGAAGGCTATAAATCTACAAAACCACTATAGGACTGTACACAAATAGATTAAAGTATACGAAATCAAAAGTTCGTATAAACGTGCTCTACTGTTACTCTCAATAATCACCCAACCCCACAATAAGATTAAGTTAGCTGTCTTCCCAAATTACAATTTCATCTAAATATTTGAAGTTATTCATACTTAACTTGAAAAGGCCTCTATAAAAATAATTATTCATGTTTTTCTTGAAAGAGCCCTGCAAAAGCCTTGAAAATTTCATTTTATTGTATAATGTTTTATATAAAGATTTATTCACTGATACATTTTAGGAAGTATTCAAGAAGATTTTTACTTAAGCTTAGATTTTTGTTTTAGATAAGCGAAGTTTCAGTTTGTGAAAACAATAACATTAGAAATACCTGAATTACATAAAAAAACATTCACTATCATAAAAAAAGTAAAAAATAACTATTTCAATAAAAAAAAAATTATTTTGTCTGAGCCCGGGATTGAACCGTGGATCTATCTGTTGACAAACTGTCTCCTTAAGGGGACTTTTTCGGCCTAAGCCATGTTTTTAAAGGCTGATTAAAAAAACCTACTGCGGATATTTATAAAAACTTTTTTAACTATTTTAGTCAAGTAATCAAGAACACAAAAAAAAATATTTTTTTAAAATTCCTGTACATGGAAGCCCACAGGTGGCGTTGCAAATTGACGTAAAAAAAATTATTTTTCAGGTAAAACAAATAAATCCATATTGGGTCATCTGAAAAAAAGTTTTGTGGTTAATTTAAAAAACTAACTCTTGGGATCGCCGTGGCCCGATTTCGATTTTTTCATTCACAAAGAAAAAAATGATTTTGACCATAAAATGTCATTAATTTTCAGGCTTTCAACTTTGAGCTCAATAATTTTTTTTTTAAATCAAAAATTTAAAAATCGGGCCACGGTGATCCCAAGAATTAGGTCTTTCACCCTCTGCAGCTAACGTCGTAGTCTCACAGACACCGAAAATCAAAAGTTGGTATTTTATTTAAATTTTTTTTCTTATGTTATCCTAAAATGTATTTGCTGTCATATGGAATAAGGCCAAAAAAGTTACAGTCGGAAATGTTCTGTTCTGCTAGACCCCACGTCAGTAATATTATTAAATTTGGAGCACGTCAGCTGCAGAGGGTTAAATTAACCACACACCTTTTTACAAGCTTTTAATTAACTTGCTTCGTTCGTATGTATGTATGTCAGCAAATTTTGCAAACAATTTTTCGGCAGTTTGTGGGTCTCCGATTAAGCTGAAGTTTAGCATACATGTGTAAGCCCGGCGACAATGCAATATTATGAAAAAAATTTAGCCACACCCCTTTTACCGCCCACAAATTAATAAAAATGCTATATCTCGAAAACTTTACTACCAAAATTTCATCTAAATCGGCCTAGTGATATAGATGAAATTTTGATAGTAAATTTCCTTCAAGTAGAAAATGGGGTTTAAGAATAAAATTTGACCACACCCCCTTTTATCGCCCACAAATTCATATATCTCCAAAACTACCGGGCTGTTTCAGCAAAAATTTTGGCAGTAAATGTCCTTCAAGTATTGCATGGGTTAAAAAGAAAATGTTGCCACACCTTCTTTTACCGCCCACAAATCAATAAAAATTATATATCTCCAAAACTACTAGGCCGATTCAGTTGAATAGTTGGCAGCACATTTACATCAAGTAGGAGATAGGGGCTTAAATTTGGCCACACCTCCTATTCCCGCCCACAAATAAAAAAAAATGCTATATCATAATAAAGTATATAATGCAAAAAATAATGTAAATTGTATAAATAATGTTAATATGTACTGTTAAGGTTAATGGTCTAAAAAATTAAAATGCTATATGTAAGGCTTTCAAAATAAAAGATGTTCATAATAAACCTTTAAATAAGACTTAAAAGTAAAAAATAAAAAAAAAATATAAAAAATTTTTTTAAAAAATAAGCTTTTATTGAAAACCAAAACGTGAACCAAAAAGAAAAATAAGTTTCAGTGACATTTGTCATATATGTATATAGTAGGTATATTCTTGATTCAGAAGAACCTCTCCCTTGGTTACCCATCATCATAACAAAAGCGTACGTAAATAGGTAAGTTCTAGGAATGTATATAAATTTAGAAACTTTCAAAATGTAAAATACATTTAAATTTTAAAAGCTTAAGGCACTGATATTGTACAGTGAGCCTGTATAATGGATCGCGGTTTATGAACAGATAAGCTTACTAAAAGATTCAATTCCACTGATATTGTGTAGTAAACTTGTATATTTCAAAATTTTGAAAATTTCTAAATTTATATACGTCCCTAGAACTTACCTATTTACGTACGCTTTTATTATGATGATGGGTAACCAAGGGAGAGGTTCTTCTGAATCTAGAATATAACTACTATATACATATATGACTAATGTCACTGAAATTTATTTTTTTCTTTTTAGTTCACGTTTTGGTTTTAAGTAAAAGCTTATTTTTTAAAAATTTTTTTTTATATTTTGTTTTTATTTTTTACTTTTTAGTCTTAAAGGTTTATTATGAACATCTTTTATTTTGAAAGCCTGTCGTGTCGTAATGTTGCTGTAACGTCCAATGTGTACAGGCTACTAAACTTGTGCACAGCAGTTCATGTGTTATTATTGTTGACGTAAGCTTTGTGTGTTATCAAACAAAAAAATTTCCCTCCGCCCACAAATCAATAAAAAGTATATATTTCAGATGGTTTCGGTCGTATTTTAGACTTTAATTTGGTAATTTAGTTCGTATGGTTATTATCGGCAACTGTTCCAAAAATGGGCATGGCCAAAGTATAGATACGCCTCCTTTTTAGAAAAAGGGTTGTGACACTTTTTTATAAACTATACCGTACTCGAATAAAACCTACAGCCAAAATTTCAGTCAATCGGCCCAGCAGTGAATTTAATGATTTCTTAAAAATTTGGCATATATATAGTTTGACCACGCCCATTTTTTGCTTCAGTTTGAAATACAACATTTTCATTGATTTGTGGGAGGTAAAAGGGGGCGTGAAACCTCATGTATAATATATAATATTATTAACAAATTAATAATAATTTTAAAATTAATAATATATAATATAATATATAATATAATATATAATAATATAATAATTAATAAATAATAATAATTAACAAATTATCTGAAAAATATTATTATTGATTTGTGGCGGTGAAATGGGGTGTGGCAAAATTTATAAAACGTATATAGAATGGGACAGCCTAGGAACAAAAAAATTCTCAAGCAAATTAGACGCTTCGTTCTTGAGTTATGGAATTAGTAACACATTTTACGACTTTGTTTTTTATATCTAAGATATACAATAGTACACGCACAATATTTTTAACAAAGCAGAATAAGTTTCTGTTTCTAATTCTAATCTAAAAGTATAAAGTTACTCTTTTGACAATTGCTTCTGTTTCCGTAAATTGTTCCGACTGTAATTCTTTATTCGCAGAGCAACAGTTTTAAATCCAATTCATCGAGCTATGCATTAAATTAACTTATCTTTCCAAAGTAACTCTATAGAGGTTGGTAATGAGTATAACAATGTTTGTTTAACAATCGTCTCGCTTGCCTCAAACATTTTTAAACCACAATTTTTAGTTAAGTGGGGGAGTAAGGGTTTAAACGTAAAACAAACATATTTCTTTGCGAATTTTTTTTTTTCAATATAGTTGAGCAAATTTATTGAAACTTTAAGTACATTATAAGGTATCAGTTTAAGGGTACCTTTATCCAAAAAAATCTTAATTTATGTTTAAAAAATTTGTAAAAAATTTTTTTGAGATATTTTTAAAAAACAAAATTTTTAAAATTTGAAACAGAAATGTTTTTATAAGCGTATACAGCGAATGTCGTCGAGCACCTTTGAATAGAATTTTAATCTCTCGCTGCGTTCCTCCTTTTTTTCATTTATACCGGTTTCTATTGTATATATTATATATCACTTATCAATAAGTCCGTAGGATAAGTAAGAATTAACCGACTTAAAAAATGAGGAGGTTCTCAGTTCGTTGGTTTCTGTTTTTTTTTTTGATTGCCATAATTTTTGGTGAACAGATAGATATCATAAACACGGAGGTGCCCGTAAAAAAGTGGGCGGTATTCGAGAACTGACGTGGCAATACTATATCTCGCAATACTGGATACTACTGTATCTCGAATAATATGGGCACTAGGGTACTGCAACTTAGTGTAAGGGTAGGCACAATTATTACAAATTACCGTCAGTAAAATGGGCGTTATTCAACAAATGGGCGTGGCAATATTAGAAAAACGGTGTATCTTGAATAATTTTGAGACTAGAGTACTGCAATTTAGTGTAGGGGTAGGAATTATTATTACAAATTATGGTCAAGAAAGTGGGCGTTATTCGACAAATGGGCTTGGAAATATTAGAAAAGCACTGTATCTCGAATAATACTGACACTAGTGTACTGCAATTTAGTGTAGGGGTAGACACAGTTAATACAAATTACGGTCAAGAAAATGGGCGTTATTTGACAAAAGGGCGTGGCTATATTAGAAAAAGAGTATATCCCGAATAATATTGATACTATGGTACTGCAATTTGGTATAGGGGTAGGCATTATTAGTACAAATTACGGTCGATAAAGTGGGCTGTATTCGACTACTGGGCGTGGCAATATTAGAAAAACAGTGTATCTCGAATAATATTGACACTAGGGCACTGAAATGCATTGTAGTACAGGGGTAGGCAGAATTATTAAAAACTACGGTCAATTAAGTAGGCGTTATTCGATAAATGACCGTGGCAATACTAGATAAACACTGTTTCAGTTAATACTATTCCTTCAACTTCCGTTATGAGCTCGGTTTTAACTGGTGCTATACCAAAACAAACATTGAAAAAAAGCATTATTTTGCCGTCTTGTAAAGAACTTGTGGTTGTCCAGCCTTCTAGATCTATATTTGTATCTCGTTTTGCTCTTGATACATCCGAAGAAGACGTTTTACATCATATAAACTCAAAATTGAATCTTGTTAACAAGAATATTTCGGTTTAGAAATTCAAGTTGTCATATGAGCGTACTGTATCTTCTTTCAAAATAAATTTGCCTGGAAATCTCTTTAATACGGTATTAGATCAAGGTTTTTGGCCTGAAAATACGTTGATCCACGAATATATTCCTAGATCACAACCGAAAACTACACTGGCTACTTTACCTGTTCGTACTACTAAACACAAAATCTAGATTGTTGCCTTGCATTATTTATCTTATACCAAAATGTTCGAGGATAAAATACAAAGTTAAAATATTTACATATTTTCAGCCACAACCTACTTTTTGACATAATTGTTTTCAGTGAAACTTGGCTTAAGTCTAACACCCTAAATACTGAAATTCTATCTAATAATTTCAATATTTGTCGGAAAGATAGAAACGCTATTGCTGGCAATTCTTTCAATGGCGGTGGAGTTTTAATTGCCGTTAAATCTTCTTATTTCTCGCAAGAAATAATAATTCCTGAGGCATCTGATATTGAATTTTGTTGTGTTCTTGTAAAGTATGCTGCGTTAAATCTTTATGTAACATGTTCATATATTCCTCCTGTTTCCAGAGTTGAGGTATATTTGAAACATTTGGTTTCGATAAATAGTGTGTTTAAAACTTCAGCCTCATGATCACATTCTAATAACGGGTGATTTTAATCTTCCAAGTGTCGTTTGGAACTGCTGCACCGAAACCCTGTAATATTATTGCCTTCGTCTGAATGCTCATCTGCTAATTCGTTTTTAAATGAGCTTTCAAGTCAAGGACTTTTTCAATTAAAAAGCCACTTTAATAAGAATAGCCGTTTGTTAGATCTTGTATATTTTGACGACAGCAATATTATTTCAGTTTCAAGGACAGATCCACTCGTGCTCACTGAAGATCCGTACCATCCAACTTTAGAAATTGCTCTTAATTTTCCTAAACAATCTGTAAATTGCTCAACCTCCTGCTGAGTTAAATTTTAAAAAATTATGTTTCGTTAAAAAACAATATATCTAATATTAACTGGACATCCGTACTAAATATCGTTAATACACAAACATCGCCAGAAAACCTTGATTCGGCTGTCTCTGCTTTTAATAGAACTCTCAATTATTGTTTTCTTTCGTCAGTACCACAGAGAAAAGCCCGTTTAGCATCTGGTCCTGTATGGTTTACTGAAGAACTGAGAAAATTAAGAAACTTAAAATCCATGCATTATAAAAAATTTCAAAAAACTCATAGCATTACATATTTTGGTTCTTATACCTCTATTAAGTACAAATATCGTCAATTATGCAAGTAATCTTACGATATTTATTTAATAAAAGTTAAATTAAACATCAAATCTGATGCTAAATCATTCTGGAACTTTGTCAACACAAAACGCAAGATTGATTCCTATCCTTCTTTTATGAAATATAAAACTGTTGAACCGGATAGCGATAATAGCATTTGTAATTTTTTCGCTGACTTTTTCAAAGCGGCCTATTCATCTTCATCCTATGATAATCTAAGCTATCCATTTAGTGTTCAATCGGGGGATATTTATCTCCCAATAATTGATACTAACACGGTTTTATCATACTTAAAAGCTCTATATTGGTCCCGACAATATACCGTCATGTATACTAAAATATTGCTGTGATGAATTAGTAACTCCAATCACTTTGATTTTTTGTTTTTCATTGAAATCTTGCTATTTTCCAGTTGCCTGGAAGTCGTCTTTTATTATTCCGTTGCACAAGTTTGGTAACAGGTCTTTAATAGATAACTATCGTGGAATTGCAAAATTTAGCGCTTTGCCGAAGCTTTTCGAGGCAATCATTACTTCACAATTAACACATAGTGTTAAATCTTTATTGTCTCCACTCCAACATGGATTTGTTTCAGGAAAATCTACGGTTACAAACCTACTTGAATTTACTTCTAAAACCATTGAGAATTTTGGAAAAGGTTTACAGACTGATGTTATATACACAGATTTTAGTAAAGCTTTTGATGTTGTTAATCATAAACTCTTAGTCTTAAAGATATCTTAGTCTTATAGATATATATAATCCATCGTAAGATGGATTGAATTTTATTTATGCAATAGAACACAAAGTGTTCATTTTAAACTTGTGAAATCTCATGAGTTTCCTATCACTTCTGGTGTACCTCAAGGAAGCCACCTCGGGCCTCTTATTTTTTTACAGTTTATAAATGATTTGCCATCTGTCATAAAGCATTCGAGTATTTTAATGTACGCAGACGACGTGAAAATATTTCTTCCTTTCAAAAATGCTAATGATGCCGTTCTCTTGCAAGCTGACATAGACCATCTTTATAGCTGGTGCAACGTGAATCGTATGAATCTTAACATGAAGAAATGCAAGCTCATGGCTTTCACTCGAAAATCTCCTGTCACATGTATTTATAAAATTTGTGACCATACATTAGAGTCTTTAGATGCCTTTCATGATCTTGGAGTAACTATGGATACTAAACTTTGCTTTCATATTCATATTAATAAAATTATAAATCGAGCAAATAGTACTTTAGGTTTTATTAAACGATGGGCAAAAGAGTTTAATGATCCCTATATAACAAAAACCTTATTCATCTCTCTAGTGCGACCTATTTTAGAATATGCTTCAATTGTTTGGTGCCCTCGATATAGTTGTTACATTGACGACATAGAATCAGTTCAGAAAAAGTTTGTTTTGTTCTGTTTAAGCCATCTTTACTGCAATTTTAACTATCACCTACCACCTAAGTAATATCGTCTGCAACTTTTAAATCTTCCTACTTTAAATAGTCGGAGAATTATGCTAAATGCTACTTGGATTTTCAAACTTTTACATGGATATGTAGACAGTCAATATTTACTGAGCAAAATTTACTTTAATATTCCTCTCCGACCTAAAAGATCTTTTGAGTTACTTTACATGAACTTTTGTAAAACTAATTACTTGCAAAATGAACCACTCAGAAGCGCTTGTGGGGACTTTAATTTTGTTTCAGATGCAATTTCTTTAAATGAATCCGTTTACTCAATTAAATTTAATATTTTAGATTATCTACAGTATCGCCACTAATCTGGATCATGCTTTCCAAGGATACTTAATATTTTCCTGTGATGTTTGGTAACAATTTATACAATCAAGCTGTGTAGTTTAATATGATTATCCAGGGCGAGACCACGTTCGTCTCGCCTGGCATATGCCGGTTTGACGCCGTACGACTAGCTTTGCATGTGTGAGATGTTCTCTAACCCATATTTATATAGATATACACGCTATAGATATATTTTGATTATCCAGAGCAAGACCTCGTCTGTCTAGACTAGCACATGTATGATCTCGAGACCTCGTCCGTCTAGCCTGGCATAATCAATCATTCTATTTACTACTAAGAAGCTAACCGGATTGCAACTGTATATTCCTGAAAGCCTGGCAATTTTACATTTTATAAAAATTTAATTGTACTTAAATAAATTGTATTTATTTTGTATAATAATTACTAGCTTATACCCGGCGCGCTTCGCTGCGCTCAGCGCTTATCCCCTAAAAGAGGGCGTAGCTTTAGTGAAGCCATGCTTTTATAGTAAGTTCTTACCGAGTTTTATTAATGTGTGACTTATTTCGAAAGCTATACCGAAAATTTTGGGTGCGGAAAAAGTACCACGCCCCTCGTCCAACACCCATAAAATGTTACCTGTGCAACGGCATGTGTAAATTGAGGTCGAATACTGAATTCCGAGGCTTTGCGACCTATAATTACAAAACTGTTCGAAATCGAAAATTTTAGGTGTATTTACGATCGGCAACAGACTTCACAGGAACCCTCTCAACGCTTTGGTATAAAAATTGGCTTAGCGGTTTCGAAGCCTTTACGTGATATACACATATACCCACATACGTATATACATTAAGTCGCCTCACGCTCTTTAGAAAAAAATTTGTTCAGTCTCGTTCTTCAAAATAATCCATTGCTTATGTTATGATGATCCACAAAATATTGCGACTAAAAATATTGGCTGGTATGGCAGTTAGAAAAAAACAAACGGTCAGAAATAAGAGTAATGGAAAAAATTTTGCATCAAAAAATCTTATATTTCCATTGGACCAAAGATAATGCGGATTTTTTGGATTGTTTTAACTTTTTTCATATTATTTTCACTAAAATTCAAACGAATCTTTTCCTAAACTAATTTTAGTCAAATAAATTGTACAATGTAAAAAATGTGTACATTTTTTTGTAATTTCATTCAATTTAGCAATTCACTTTACACTTTATTTTATCATCCATAGATAATTTATTTGACTAAAAGTAAAATGGCAAAACAAAAAAAAAATTTAATTTGCATTTTAGTGAAAATAATACAAAAAAAAAAGTTAAAATATTTAAATTTATAGAGTAGAGTAAAAATTTAAAATTTATTAGTGCAGATTGGAAGAACTTTTTAATTACTATTATTTCTGACCGTTTGTTATTTTTAACTACCGCGCCAGTAAATATTTTTATAAAAAACTCGATTTTTACAGAATATTTCAAACCATTCCGTGGCATACTGGTTGACGTGCGAGGCTTGTATACCATAGAACCCAGGTTCGAATTCTATCTGACACAGAAAGTTTTTTCAATTGAATTAATTTTTCTGTTCGGCCGCCATCTCTATGCAGACAATGGCAAACCTCAGAGAGTAAAAACTGGCATGAAAAGCTTCTTGAGAACATAAGCCGTTCGGAGTCGGCATAAGCCTTGTAGATCCAGTTCTCGATCATTTGTGTTCAAACATTTCACAACACGCACGCATAAGAAGCTCGGTCAAAGTCTGAAATGGCCATTTCCTTTTTGTTTTTTTTTTTTTTTTTATTTCAAACCATTCCAGCTCACGGATGACTATCGCTACAGTCGAAATATTTGGGGAATCATCATAACATAAAGCATTATTTTGAGGAACCGACCCGAACACCTTTTTTTTGTGAGCAGCCTTAGTATACATACATACATTTTTTACAGATAGATAGATGAGCAGAAAAAGTAGGTATGGCAACATTTATATATAAAGTGACCGCCACTTGGTCCCATTGCACCTATATACCAAGTTCCACTATCAAAACGCGTACAGCTCAGAAATTACAATGATTTTTGAAAAGTCGTCTTAAATAAAGTGTGACACGCCCATTTTTTAAGAGTTCTGGCAGTATCCATATGAACTAATCTACCAAGTTTTAGTCTTTTACTGTAAAAAAAGTCTGATATATATCCTTTTTATGGATTTGTGGGCATTGAAAGTAGGCGTGGCAACATTTATATATAAAGTGAACGCCAATTTGACCCATAGCACCTACATACCAAGTTTGTCTATCAAAACGTTCACATCTCAGGAATTAAAATTATTTCTAACCGATAGCCCAGGCAGCTAACTTAGTTATAATTTTTAAATTGTAATGAACTATAGTACATTAATACATAAGTAAATAAATAAATTAAATAAAATAATTTCTGAAAAGTGGGCACAGATATAGTCCTACCATGCACAATTTTTGCAAAGCTGTCGAGAGTAAGCGTATGAAATTAATAACCATATTTTAGTATTTAACGATGAGAATCGTCTGATTTATAGAAGTTCTATTAATTTGTGGGTAAAAAGAAACCAAGTGGCGGCCGTGGCGTAGCGGGTAGAGTGTGTGGCCCATACGCGAGGGAACCCTGGTCCGAATCCCACCTGACACGGAAAGTTTTTCGATTGAATTAATTTTTCTGTTCGGCCGTCATCTCTCTGCAGACAATGGCAAACCTCAGAGAATAAAAACTGCCATGAAAAGCTTCTAGAGAACGTAAGCCGTTCGGAGTCGGCATAAAACATGTAGGTCCAGTTCTCGATCAATTGTGTTCAAACATTCCACAACACTCACAACACAATTGATCATAAGAAGCTCGGTCAAAGTACTTTCAAGGACTGAAATTGGCCATTTCGTTTTGTTTTTTTTGTGGGTCGATAAATGACCGTGGCAATACTAGATAAACACTGTTTCAGTTAATACTATTCCTTCAACTTCCGTTATGAGCTCGGTTTTAACTGGTGCTATACCAAAACAAACATTGAAAAAAAGCATTATTTTGCCGTCTTGTAAAGAACTTGTGGTTGTCCAGCCTTCTAGATCTATATTTGTATCTCGTTTTGCTCTTGATACATCCGAAGAAGACGTTTTACATCATATAAACTCAAAATTGAATCTTGTTAACAAGAATATTTCGGTTTAGAAATTCAAGTTGTCATATGAGCGTACTGTATCTTCTTTCAAAATAAATTTGCCTGGAAATCTCTTTAATACGGTATTAGATCAAGGTTTTTGGCCTGAAAATACGTTGATCCACGAATATATTCCTAGATCACAACCGAAAACTACACTGGCTACTTTACCTGTTCGTACTACTAAACACAAAATCTAGATTGTTGCCTTGCATTATTTATCTTATACCAAAATGTTCGAGGATAAAATACAAAGTTAAAATATTTACATATTTTCAGCCACAACCTACTTTTTGACATAATTGTTTTCAGTGAAACTTGGCTTAAGTCTAACACCCTAAATACTGAAATTCTATCTAATAATTTCAATATTTGTCGGAAAGATAGAAACGCTATTGCTGGCAATTCTTTCAATGGCGGTGGAGTTTTAATTGCCGTTAAATCTTCTTATTTCTCGCAAGAAATAATAATTCCTGAGGCATCTGATATTGAATTTTGTTGTGTTCTTGTAAAGTATGCTGCGTTAAATCTTTATGTAACATGTTCATATATTCCTCCTGTTTCCAGAGTTGAGGTATATTTGAAACATTTGGTTTCGATAAATAGTGTGTTTAAAACTTCAGCCTCATGATCACATTCTAATAACGGGTGATTTTAATCTTCCAAGTGTCGTTTGGAACTGCTGCACCGAAACCCTGTAATATTATTGCCTTCGTCTGAATGCTCATCTGCTAATTCGTTTTTAAATGAGCTTTCAAGTCAAGGACTTTTTCAATTAAAAAGCCACTTTAATAAGAATAGCCGTTTGTTAGATCTTGTATATTTTGACGACAGCAATATTATTTCAGTTTCAAGGACAGATCCACTCGTGCTCACTGAAGATCCGTACCATCCAACTTTAGAAATTGCTCTTAATTTTCCTAAACAATCTGTAAATTGCTCAACCTCCTGCTGAGTTAAATTTTAAAAAATTATGTTTCGTTAAAAAACAATATATCTAATATTAACTGGACATCCGTACTAAATATCGTTAATACACAAACATCGCCAGAAAACCTTGATTCGGCTGTCTCTGCTTTTAATAGAACTCTCAATTATTGTTTTCTTTCGTCAGTACCACAGAGAAAAGCCCGTTTAGCATCTGGTCCTGTATGGTTTACTGAAGAACTGAGAAAATTAAGAAACTTAAAATCCATGCATTATAAAAAATTTCAAAAAACTCATAGCATTACATATTTTGGTTCTTATACCTCTATTAAGTACAAATATCGTCAATTATGCAAGTAATCTTACGATATTTATTTAATAAAAGTTAAATTAAACATCAAATCTGATGCTAAATCATTCTGGAACTTTGTCAACACAAAACGCAAGATTGATTCCTATCCTTCTTTTATGAAATATAAAACTGTTGAACCGGATAGCGATAATAGCATTTGTAATTTTTTCGCTGACTTTTTCAAAGCGGCCTATTCATCTTCATCCTATGATAATCTAAGCTATCCATTTAGTGTTCAATCGGGGGATATTTATCTCCCAATAATTGATACTAACACGGTTTTATCATACTTAAAAGCTCTATATTGGTCCCGACAATATACCGTCATGTATACTAAAATATTGCTGTGATGAATTAGTAACTCCAATCACTTTGATTTTTTGTTTTTCATTGAAATCTTGCTATTTTCCAGTTGCCTGGAAGTCGTCTTTTATTATTCCGTTGCACAAGTTTGGTAACAGGTCTTTAATAGATAACTATCGTGGAATTGCAAAATTTAGCGCTTTGCCGAAGCTTTTCGAGGCAATCATTACTTCACAATTAACACATAGTGTTAAATCTTTATTGTCTCCACTCCAACATGGATTTGTTTCAGGAAAATCTACGGTTACAAACCTACTTGAATTTACTTCTAAAACCATTGAGAATTTTGGAAAAGGTTTACAGACTGATGTTATATACACAGATTTTAGTAAAGCTTTTGATGTTGTTAATCATAAACTCTTAGTCTTAAAGATATCTTAGTCTTATAGATATATATAATCCATCGTAAGATGGATTGAATTTTATTTATGCAATAGAACACAAAGTGTTCATTTTAAACTTGTGAAATCTCATGAGTTTCCTATCACTTCTGGTGTACCTCAAGGAAGCCACCTCGGGCCTCTTATTTTTTTACAGTTTATAAATGATTTGCCATCTGTCATAAAGCATTCGAGTATTTTAATGTACGCAGACGACGTGAAAATATTTCTTCCTTTCAAAAATGCTAATGATGCCGTTCTCTTGCAAGCTGACATAGACCATCTTTATAGCTGGTGCAACGTGAATCGTATGAATCTTAACATGAAGAAATGCAAGCTCATGGCTTTCACTCGAAAATCTCCTGTCACATGTATTTATAAAATTTGTGACCATACATTAGAGTCTTTAGATGCCTTTCATGATCTTGGAGTAACTATGGATACTAAACTTTGCTTTCATATTCATATTAATAAAATTATAAATCGAGCAAATAGTACTTTAGGTTTTATTAAACGATGGGCAAAAGAGTTTAATGATCCCTATATAACAAAAACCTTATTCATCTCTCTAGTGCGACCTATTTTAGAATATGCTTCAATTGTTTGGTGCCCTCGATATAGTTGTTACATTGACGACATAGAATCAGTTCAGAAAAAGTTTGTTTTGTTCTGTTTAAGCCATCTTTACTGCAATTTTAACTATCACCTACCACCTAAGTAATATCGTCTGCAACTTTTAAATCTTCCTACTTTAAATAGTCGGAGAATTATGCTAAATGCTACTTGGATTTTCAAACTTTTACATGGATATGTAGACAGTCAATATTTACTGAGCAAAATTTACTTTAATATTCCTCTCCGACCTAAAAGATCTTTTGAGTTACTTTACATGAACTTTTGTAAAACTAATTACTTGCAAAATGAACCACTCAGAAGCGCTTGTGGGGACTTTAATTTTGTTTCAGATGCAATTTCTTTAAATGAATCCGTTTACTCAATTAAATTTAATATTTTAGATTATCTACAGTATCGCCACTAATCTGGATCATGCTTTCCAAGGATACTTAATATTTTCCTGTGATGTTTGGTAACAATTTATACAATCAAGCTGTGTAGTTTAATATGATTATCCAGGGCGAGACCACGTTCGTCTCGCCTGGCATATGCCGGTTTGACGCCGTACGACTAGCTTTGCATGTGTGAGATGTTCTCTAACCCATATTTATATAGATATACACGCTATAGATATATTTTGATTATCCAGAGCAAGACCTCGTCTGTCTAGACTAGCACATGTATGATCTCGAGACCTCGTCCGTCTAGCCTGGCATAATCAATCATTCTATTTACTACTAAGAAGCTAACCGGATTGCAACTGTATATTCCTGAAAGCCTGGCAATTTTACATTTTATAAAAATTTAATTGTACTTAAATAAATTGTATTTATTTTGTATAATAATTACTAGCTTATACCCGGCGCGCTTCGCTGCGCTCAGCGCTTATCCCCTAAAAGAGGGCGTAGCTTTAGTGAAGCCATGCTTTTATAGTAAGTTCTTACCGAGTTTTATTAATGTGTGACTTATTTCGAAAGCTATACCGAAAATTTTGGGTGCGGAAAAAGTACCACGCCCCTCGTCCAACACCCATAAAATGTTACCTGTGCAACGGCATGTGTAAATTGAGGTCGAATACTGAATTCCGAGGCTTTGCGACCTATAATTACAAAACTGTTCGAAATCGAAAATTTTAGGTGTATTTACGATCGGCAACAGACTTCACAGGAACCCTCTCAACGCTTTGGTATAAAAATTGGCTTAGCGGTTTCGAAGCCTTTACGTGATATACACATATACCCACATACGTATATACATTAAGTCGCCTCACGCTCTTTAGAAAAAAATTTGTTCAGTCTCGTTCTTCAAAATAATCCATTGCTTATGTTATGATGATCCACAAAATATTGCGACTAAAAATATTGGCTGGTATGGCAGTTAGAAAAAAACAAACGGTCAGAAATAAGAGTAATGGAAAAAATTTTGCATCAAAAAATCTTATATTTCCATTGGACCAAAGATAATGCGGATTTTTTGGATTGTTTTAACTTTTTTCATATTATTTTCACTAAAATTCAAACGAATCTTTTCCTAAACTAATTTTAGTCAAATAAATTGTACAATGTAAAAAATGTGTACATTTTTTTGTAATTTCATTCAATTTAGCAATTCACTTTACACTTTATTTTATCATCCATAGATAATTTATTTGACTAAAAGTAAAATGGCAAAACAAAAAAAAAATTTAATTTGCATTTTAGTGAAAATAATACAAAAAAAAAAGTTAAAATATTTAAATTTATAGAGTAGAGTAAAAATTTAAAATTTATTAGTGCAGATTGGAAGAACTTTTTAATTACTATTATTTCTGACCGTTTGTTATTTTTAACTACCGCGCCAGTAAATATTTTTATAAAAAACTCGATTTTTACAGAATATTTCAAACCATTCCGTGGCATACTGGTTGACGTGCGAGGCTTGTATACCATAGAACCCAGGTTCGAATTCTATCTGACACAGAAAGTTTTTTCAATTGAATTAATTTTTCTGTTCGGCCGCCATCTCTATGCAGACAATGGCAAACCTCAGAGAGTAAAAACTGGCATGAAAAGCTTCTTGAGAACATAAGCCGTTCGGAGTCGGCATAAGCCTTGTAGATCCAGTTCTCGATCATTTGTGTTCAAACATTTCACAACACGCACGCATAAGAAGCTCGGTCAAAGTCTGAAATGGCCATTTCCTTTTTGTTTTTTTTTTTTTTTTTATTTCAAACCATTCCAGCTCACGGATGACTATCGCTACAGTCGAAATATTTGGGGAATCATCATAACATAAAGCATTATTTTGAGGAACCGACCCGAACACCTTTTTTTTGTGAGCAGCCTTAGTATACATACATACATTTTTTACAGATAGATAGATGAGCAGAAAAAGTAGGTATGGCAACATTTATATATAAAGTGACCGCCACTTGGTCCCATTGCACCTATATACCAAGTTCCACTATCAAAACGCGTACAGCTCAGAAATTACAATGATTTTTGAAAAGTCGTCTTAAATAAAGTGTGACACGCCCATTTTTTAAGAGTTCTGGCAGTATCCATATGAACTAATCTACCAAGTTTTAGTCTTTTACTGTAAAAAAAGTCTGATATATATCCTTTTTATGGATTTGTGGGCATTGAAAGTAGGCGTGGCAACATTTATATATAAAGTGAACGCCAATTTGACCCATAGCACCTACATACCAAGTTTGTCTATCAAAACGTTCACATCTCAGGAATTAAAATTATTTCTAACCGATAGCCCAGGCAGCTAACTTAGTTATAATTTTTAAATTGTAATGAACTATAGTACATTAATACATAAGTAAATAAATAAATTAAATAAAATAATTTCTGAAAAGTGGGCACAGATATAGTCCTACCATGCACAATTTTTGCAAAGCTGTCGAGAGTAAGCGTATGAAATTAATAACCATATTTTAGTATTTAACGATGAGAATCGTCTGATTTATAGAAGTTCTATTAATTTGTGGGTAAAAAGAAACCAAGTGGCGGCCGTGGCGTAGCGGGTAGAGTGTGTGGCCCATACGCGAGGGAACCCTGGTCCGAATCCCACCTGACACGGAAAGTTTTTCGATTGAATTAATTTTTCTGTTCGGCCGTCATCTCTCTGCAGACAATGGCAAACCTCAGAGAATAAAAACTGCCATGAAAAGCTTCTAGAGAACGTAAGCCGTTCGGAGTCGGCATAAAACATGTAGGTCCAGTTCTCGATCAATTGTGTTCAAACATTCCACAACACTCACAACACAATTGATCATAAGAAGCTCGGTCAAAGTACTTTCAAGGACTGAAATTGGCCATTTCGTTTTGTTTTTTTTGTGGGTGGTACAAGTGGGCGTGGAAAATTTAATATATATATATTGACTGCCACTTAGAGCACCTGCATATCAAGTGTTACTATCAAACGTGTGCAACTCAGGAATAAGCATGATTTCGAAAAAGTTGGCGTAGATATGGTGCAACTACGCCCATTTTTAAACAGTTGCCGACAGTGACCATATGAACTAAATTACCAAATCTTAGTCTTCTACGGCAAAAGCCGTCTGATATAAAGCATTTTTACTGATTTGTGGGCGGTAAAAGTAGGCGTGACAACGTTTATATTTACAAAGTGACTGCCACTTGCACCCATAGCACCTGCATACGAAGATTGGCTATGCAGGCTAAAGTGGGCGTAGATATAGTGCGGCCATGCCCATTTTTAATACATTGACCGACAGTAACCATATGAACTAAATTACCAAATCTTAGTCATCTACGGCAAGAGCCGTCTGATATAAACCATTTTTACTGATTTGTGGGCGGTAAAAGGGGGCGTGACAACATTTTTATTTACATAATGACTGCCAGTTGCACCCAGAGCACCTGCATACCAAGATTGGCTATGAAAACGTGTACAACTCAGGAATAAGCATGATTTCGATAAAGTGGGCGTAGATATAGTGCGGCCATGCCCATTTTTTATACATTGGCCGACAGTAACTATACGATCTAAATTACCAAATCGTAGTCTTCTACGGCAAAATCCGTCTGATATAAAGCATTTTTACTGATTTGTGGGCGGTAAAAGTGGGCGTGACAACGTTTATATTTACATAGTGACTGCCACTTAGATCCATAGCACCTGCATACTAAGATTCACTATCAAAACGTGTACAACTCAAGAATAAGCATGATTCCAATAAAGTGGGCGTAGATATAGTTCGGCCACGCCCATTTTTTGTATATTGGCGGAGAGTAATCATATAAACTAAATTATCAAATCTTAGCCTTCTATGGCAAGAGCCGTCTGATATAAAGCATTTTTACTTATTTGTGGGCGGTAAAAGTGGGCGTGACAACGTTTATATTTACATAGTGACTGCCACTTGTATGCATAGCACCTGCATATCAAGATTCACTATCAAAACTTGAACATTTTAGGAATTAAAATAATTGCTGAAAAGTGGGAGTAGATATAGTGTGACCACGCCCATTTCTTGTACAGTCACCGAAAGTAACCATCTGAACAAAATAACCAAATTAAAGTTTTATATGATTAAAACCGTCTGATATATAGCCATTTTTTTGGTTTGTGGGCGATAGAGCCAATTTGGGTTGTATGGGAGGTACCACGCCCCCTTGCCCAATCAACACCAAACTTCACAGGAACACTTCCCGAATGTTGCTTCAGTATCCCTCAAAATTTCATAGTGTTTGGTTAGGTGGTTTTGGAGTCTATACGTGATATACACACATATCCACATACCCACATACCCACATACCCACATACCCACATACATACATTCATTTTTATATATATATATATATATATATATATATATATATATATAATATAGTATATATTATTGCTATAAAGCCATATGTGCTTAGCATTCAAATCAATAGTAATATTGGCACAATTATTACAAATAACGCTCAAGAAAGTGGGCGCTTATTTAACAAAGGGGCGTGGCAATATGAGAAAAACACTATATCTCGAATAATATTGACACTAGGATAATACAACTCATTACAAGAATGGGTATAATTATTTCGAAACACGTGACATCTAATTTCAATTTAAGAGATAGATATTTGAAATAACCAACAAACTTTCAGAATTTAATAGAACAACTTTTTTCAAAACAATTGTATTTATGTTGTTTATAGACTTTTTTCGAAAATTTATCATATTCTCTAAAAAGGAAGAAAAACTAAAAAAAAAACAACCGACTACTAAATCACTACAAAGTAAAAAAATTTTAAAATTACTTTTCCTTTTAATTTCTTGGTCATATTTGATTATGTAATAATATGTTTAATTACACATGAAACCTTATTTTATTTTTTTTTTTTATTTGTTTTATTATCATATATACATTAATTTCTTCATGAATACAAATGCTTTGAAGTTGGCGCTTCTGTTGGCGAATCTGTTTATATTAGCGCCGACCTTAAAAGCTTTTGAAATCATAAAGAAATTAATATATTTATGATAATGAAACAAATAAGAAAATAAATTAAAAGATTAAGATTTCATGTGTAATAATATGTTTAAATAAATTATCAAATATGACCAAGAAATTAAAAGGAAAAGTAATTTTAAAATTATTTTTAACTTTGTAGTGATTTTGTAGTCGGATGTTTTTTTTTAAGTACTTTAAAAATTGATGAAATCAATAAAAAAACTTTATATCAATATCTCTGACCATTTTATGTAGTATTCTTTCAAAAAACGCCATCAGAATCGCCTTTATTACATAAAGGTACCCTTAAAAGCATTCTTTAACTATTTTATGAAAAAATATGGACATACAACCCGGTGGCAAAGCTTTTCCAAGAACGTCCTTGGAAAAAGATGATTTGGTGTTCACTGTACCTCAGCTGGAAATTATCTGAAATCAAAGAACATTAAAATGTAGTCGAAGAATCATGAAATCCTCCCATCAACGTTCTCTGATTATTATTTCTTTCATTTTTAAATTTTTAAGTGGAAAACCTCCTTAATTTAAAAAATATTTTAAAACTTATCGTTGGGGGAGGTCTTTTATATGTGGAAAGTGTGTACCAAGTTTAAAATGAATAAGTACTGTAGTTATTTTAAATGGCATTTTTTAATGGCAAAATTCTAAAAGTCGCTGCTACATTGTTAGAGGAGAGGGGAATAATTTGTCAATAACTTCGAGATTTTTACTCTGATTGACTTTAAATTTTGGGACTATATTCTTCAGATGTTACACTATAAGAAAAGAAAAAAAAAGATTTTTCAAAAGTGCAAGCCCTTTGAGCAATATGAGCTCTTTTTAAAACTCCAATTTGTATGTACATTTTCATTATGTGCTGTGAAAGTTGTAAGCTTACAAAAGATATGCTAAAACGTTTTGCCAAATTATGAAATCAAAAGTAGAAGATTCGGAATATAAAGACAGCGAAGAATTGGAAATATATAATGGCATGCTTATGTAACATTTTGATAAAACAGCCAATTTATGGGCACTGTTAGAGAATCGGCATTTTCTTTACATACCAGGGCCGTTTGATATTTCAGTGAAAAATTAAATTTCCCACGTAGTAACTTTAAATACAACACTGATCCTTTCAACTACTATCAGTTAATAGACGACTACTGTCAAAATATCAGCTCGCTGCGACTTAGTTTGTGTTTGGCAGCCATTAGCAGCAGACGATCTTGTGAATTTGGGGAAACTGGAAAAAAGTGAATTTTGTGTGGTCATCAAGCATTATTTTTTGTGCAAAAAAACAATCAGCCAAACCAAGGAAAGGCTTGATAAATACTTTGGCGACTCTGCACCATCAATTTCAATGGTTAAGAAGCGATTTACTGTATTCCGATGCGGTCGTACAAGCACAAGTGACGCCGCACAGTGGCTCAGAACCTGAGTGGCTCAGGTTTTCATTGGCCAAAATTCTATAACTTTTGAACAAATTGAGATATTTGAGTAATTTTAACTGACAGATAGTTCCTTGAATTTGTTGTGTTTAAAATCGCTTGAGGACGTATTAAGAAATTTAAGGTCAAATTTGATTTATTTATTTTTTCCGTCGATTAGTAACCGTGGGCGAAGCATGGATCCATCACTACACACCAGAGACAAAAGAACAGTCGAAACAGTGGACTTCACCGACCGAACTTGCTCCGAAGAAGGCGAAGACGGTGCTATCGACCGAAAAGGTTATGGCGACAGTATTTTGGGATGAACGCGGTATAATCTACACCGATTACCTTCCACCAAAAAGAACGACCAATGGCGAATACTATGCAGCCGAATTAGTTTGGAAAAAAATAGAAGGAGTAATCGCATATCGATAAAATTTGGTACATAAGTTGGAATTAATTTAACAAAAAATATTAAAAACGCTGTATTTTTTTTTCGTATTGAAATTTTATCAAAACAACTCCGTCACGAATCTGAAATATATGTGTAGATTAAAAACAAATAACAAGGAGTAGTCATATACAGATAAAATTTGGTACATAAATTGAAATAAACTATATAAGATCACTTCAACCACGCCTACCTTTCACAAACACAATAATTTCTTTCGTATTGAAGTACAACTCTTTAAAGAATCTGAAACATATGTGTTAATTTAAAAATATGACACGCCCACCGCCCACTATCTCCTTAAGTTCCAAAAATTTTAATCTAACTTTATCAGAATGAATGCAAAAATTAAATTGCTAAAAAACGTGTTATTTTATTTTGAGATACAACCTAAAAACGTTTATTTTAAAGTAACAATAATAAACTTTAATAAATATTAAAAATGTAACTGTTCCGAGTGGGTTTCGAGCCCAGGGCTCTCCGATCGTTAAGCTAGAGCACTTTTATTGAGCTAACCAGGCGATGAAAAATTAGTAGCCCAAGCCAAGCAATTTTACTGACGGCCTAGCCACTTTTTATTTTTGAATAGAAATTGCTGTTTATTTCTTGATTCATTTAGCCACTTAGTTTTAAGCTTTCCACCGAAACTTCTCTGAACATCTTGTATATATATTTTTTCCGGTAAGGGTCCTCTTATTCCAGCAAATCTACAAACACTACAGCAACACTTGATATTTCATTAGAAAGGTCTTGAGGTGTAGGTAAGCAGAAAATTATTAGATTTTTTAAAAGCGATAGCGTTTAGCACATATGAGCGTTTAAAGTTGAGAAAATGGTAAAAATACTTAAGACACGAACTCGCTCCAATGTGAATAAGAAAGTGTGATTTCCAAAGCGAAGTAGGGAAGTACACCCGATTTTCGGGGCGTTATCACTAGTCTTTTATTATTAGCGCTATTTCTGCATTCGATAAGAAATCATAATTATCTTTAAAGTATTTATGAAGTTTTCCAATATCTTGTCATTTGTTTTAATACTTCAACTTCAAACGCTCATATCTGCTCAATGCTACCTCCTATAAAAAATCTAATAACTTTAGATTGTAGGTAATTTTTAAACCTACATCTCAAGACCTTTCTAATGATATATCAAGTGTTGCTGTAGCGTTTGTAGATTTGCTGGAATAAGGAGACTCTTACAGGAATAAATGTATAGAAGATATTTAATTTCATTTGTTCTCGACTAAATTTCTTTTAAGAAATGCGGGATGAAAACATGAGGCGCTAATGTGGAGAAACAAGTAGCAATTGTAAACCAATTTAGGCATAGCTCACTTCATAACTGTAATATAATTTAATAATTATTAAACATAAAATAAATGGCAGTAGTAATTAGTCCAAGTCAATTGCTTTTCATGAAACAGTATTTATGCATAATAATGAAATATGCTGTATAATAAAATAACGATATTTGCACATAACTTTTTAAGAAATTACTTACTTACTTACTTAAAGAATGTACACGAAAAAAACTAGTCGTTTCTGATTAGTCATTATTCGCGTAAATTTAACGGTAAATAAACATATGTTAGCACATTTTGTAATGCTTGTTGTTGTTCTAATTTGTGGTTGTTTACTTTTTATAATTTTTAAACATTCTTTAAAATGTGTTCGATGAAGTATGAGCTCTCGAAAAAAATTGTGCGCAAAAAGCAAGAAAATATGCAATTGTCGCACAAGGACATAGCAAAACTTTTAAAGTTTCCAAAAAGTACAGTGACATATGTTTTAAAAAAGTTTTTTGATAACTTGTCAGTGAAACGAAGACCTGGAAGTGGGAGAAAAAAAGGATTTGTCCTCGTCAAAGGTCACTGAAGTAGTGTCTCTATTCAAACGAAATCCTGGACTTTCGGTACGAGATACTGCAAAAAAAGTTCAAATGTCGAAGGCTTATGTTCAACAAGTACGTAAAAGTGTTAGACTAAGATCGTATAAAAAAATATTAGCACCGAATCGAAACGACAAGCAAAATAAAATTGCTAAAACACGTGTGCGAAAATTATATAGTAAACTTATCCATAAATTTGATTGTGTGGTTATGGACGACGAGACGTATGTGAAGGCGGACTTCAGGCAAATTCAGGGCGCTGAGTTTTATACAGCATCGAAGAGGGGAGGAGCCACAGGTGCTTTTGATTTAAAAATGTTAACCAAGTTCCCAAAAAATATTTGGTTTGGCAAGCTATATGCCAGTGCGGAATGAAATCAAAACTTTCATAACTATGTGCACTATAAACCAGGGAATTTATGTAAAAGAGTGTTTACAAAAACGATTACTGCCATTAATTAAGCAACATAAAGGCCCAGTTCTGTTTTGGCCTGATTTGGCAACATGTCATTATGGGCGTCTTGCGATGAACTGGTATGAAAGTCACGGGGTAAATTTTGTTCAGAAGGAGTACAACCCGCCAAACTGTACAGAATTACGACCTATTGAAAAATACTGGGGAAATATTAAAAGAAAACTGCTAAAAATTAAAAAAGAGGTTAAAAATTAGCGGCAGTTTAAAAGTAATTGGCAAAAAGCAGCAGATACCGTAACTAAAGCAGATGTCCATCGTATTATGAGTGGAATCAATTCTAAATTGCGCCATTTGGTTTACAATAAGGATAATTGAAATTTTTTTTGCTATTTTAATAATGTCATTTAAATAAAGAAATATATAAAAAGAACATTTTTGAGATAGCTCATATAGTTTTTTTATAAAACCCGTTTTCGATTGACCAAAATTTTTCGTGTACATTCTTTACTTAGGTGGCCGTAACAACCCGTGTCCGGGTTTCGGCTCTCGCCAGGCGCCTCTGCTTTGCGCGCGCCTTCTCCAATCGGATACACCAAGTGCGGTTAGGGCTTCCTCAGCCTGCAGCCCAGAGCAGCTGCGTCAGTTTGCGAAACTACCCATGCCTCAGCGCCGTAAAGCAGCACAGGTAGAACGAGCGTCTTGTGGAGTGTTAGTTTTGTCGATCGAGAGAGGGCTCTAGAACTTAGTTGCTTACTGAGCCCGTAGTAGCACCTATTAGCAACTATTGTTCTTCGCTTTATCTCCAGACAGATTTCATTGTTAGTATTAATGGCGGTGCCAAGGTATACAAACTCCTTGACTACTTCAAAGTTATAGCTGTCGGATGAAACGTGGGAGTCTAAACGCCGCGCTCCCTTGTTTGTAGACAGCATATACTTTGTTTTACCCTCATTTATCGTCAAACCCACTTTGGCTGATTCCTTTTCAATAGCGGTAAAAGCAGCGGTAACATCTCTCTTGGTTCTGCCAACAATATCAATATCATCAGCGTACGCTAGGAGCTGGACACCTTTATAGAAAATGGTGTCATTACGATGCACACCGGCCTTTCGTACGATCCCCTCCATGATGATGTTGAAGAGATCGCAAGACAGTGGGATCGCCTTGCCTGAAACCTCTTTCGATATTGAAGGTTTCGGAAAGGTCATTTCCTACCTTGACGGAGCTGCGTGCGTTGCTCAGCGTCATTCTGCAAAGTCTAATCAACTTTGCAGGTATACCGAACTCAGACATTGTTGCGTATAGGCAATCCCTAGTCGGGCTATCGAACGCAGATTTAAAATCGACAAAGAGATGGTGTGATTTGTCGTAGCGTAAATATCTGGTCTATGGTGGACTTACCAGGTCGAAAGCCACACTGATAAGGTCCAATCAGTGTTTTTGTAATTGGCTTTAATCTTTCACACAGTACGCTTGAGAGAACCTTATATGCGATGGAAATAAGACTGATACCTCTATAACTTGCGCAGATTGTTGGGTCTCCTTTCTTAAGTATAGGGCACATTATGCTGAGGTTCCAATCGTCGGACATGCTTTCTTCTAGCCATATTTAGCTGATGAGCTGATGCATGCGCCTTATCAATTCATCGCCGCCGGTTTTAAACAATTCAGCTGACAGGCCGTCAGCACCCGCTGCTTTATTGTTTTTGAGTCGTTGGATAGCAACTCGAACCTCTTCATGGCTATGTGGTGGTACTTCCACTCCGTCATCGTGGATTGGTGGCTCTGAACTGCGCTCTCCATGGGCGGCATTGGTGGAATCATCGCCAGTAAGTAAATTTGAGAAGTGCCACAATCCACAATCTCAGCACACACTGTGTATCCGTATTCAGATCTCCATTTTCGTCTCTACAAGTGGATGCTCCGGGCTTGAAACCTTGGGTTAGACCCTTAACCTGTTAATAGAATTTTCGTGCATCCTTCTTGCCCTGGTATACCTCTAGTTTCTCACGCTCACGCTTTTCCTGCTCTCTTTTCTTTCTTTTCTTGCGTCTGAAAAGGCGCCTCTCTTCCTTCCTCTTTTCGCGGTAGTTTTCTCGCACGGCTCGCGTTGCAGCTGACTGCAGCGTTTTTCTATATGCGGCGTTTTTTACTGCAGTCGCGATGCGACACTCCTGATCATACCATTGGTTCCGAGGTTGCGGGCGCCGGAAACCAATGACTTCTTCAGCGGCAGCGCGCATGGAGTGGGATATATGCGCCCAAAGTCCGCCGGCGTCGTTGGGTCCAGAGGTTGGTTGGTTGAGCTTAACCGAGAGTTGAGCGGAGTAGGCTTCGGCAATCCGTTGTAATTGCAGCTTAGCGACATCTAGCTTTCGTTGCACTCCTGTGCGTATGTTCTTCGCATTGCATTATCGCATGCGGATCTTGGCTGCAACAAGATAATGATCGGAGTCAATGTTGACCCCCCGACATGTACGCACATCTAGAACACTAGAGGCATGCCTTCCGTCCATTACAACATGATCAATTTGGTTTCGCGTTTTTTGATCCGGGGACAGCCAGGTGGCCTTGTGGATGTCGAGGTGCTTAAATCTGGTGCTACTAACTACCATGTTTCGCGCCGCGGCGAAGTCGATCAGTCTTAGACCGTTGTTTGTGGAGGTCTCATGAAGACTGAACTGACTGACAGTGGGGCCAAAGATGCCTTCCCTTCCGAATTTGCATTAAAATCGCCGAGGACTATTTTCACGTCATGGACCGGAAGGTGGTCATATACGTAAGACTAGCGTAGAAGGCTTCCTTGACGGCTTCGTCCTTTTCCTCACTTCAGGGTCCTGGAACAGATCATTAACCAAGGATTTCATTGGTTTCAAAGTGAAAATTAATGCTCTGAAACAGTGGTTATTTCTTGGAACTTCAAGAGTTCACGAAAGTAGTTGTCAACGAAATGTGTATATTATATATATTAATATAAAAATATATATATGTATATGCATACATATATTGTTACTATTATTATTTCATTTATAATTATCATAAATATGTTTAATTTATTTGTAAATTAATTACATAAGTTTTTAAGTTATGTGTTTATATAACTCCAATAATTTTTCAATTATTAAAGGTTATATTTTATCGAGCTCAAGGTCAATGTTGCTTTCCGAAGAAAACAACCGAAGAACAACAACAAACAAATTCTATGGCAGAGCCCGGCCGTTGAAAATATGATTATTTGTGTGTGTTTACACACAATAAATTAAAAATCTAAGTTTTCAAAAGAAACAAATCTTCATGTCGTCGTAGTTTAATATCAGCTAATTGCTGAAGCTAAGATCGACTGTGAAATAGAAGAGCAACAACAACTAGCACAACAAAATCTTTGAGTATTTAGAAAAGCTTTGATCTATCTTCGAATAATAGAACACACTTTCCCTGAAAGTATGCTTCACAAATTAGAAGAACTTTAAGCTGCTTTCATATCATTTGTGTTCTCGTATCGCAATTTAGGGTAATTTACTAATTGCATTCTTGAAACAAGTAGAAAATTAAGAGCTTAGTGGATCACAGCAAGAATCACGATAAAAGGCTACTGATGAGTTGGTGTAGCGGCCAACGAAACAGCTGTCTAGTCTGCTATGTGATTGATACTCTATAAGGGTATTGTTGTTGTTAGTTGTTATTCCTTCAGTTGTTTTCTTCGGAAAGCAACATTGACCTTGAGCTCGATAAAATATAACCTTTAATAATTGAAAAATTATTGGATTTATATAAACACATAACTTAAAAACTTATGAAAGAAGGTCGTAATTAATTTACAAATAAATTCTATGGCAGAGCCCGGCCGTTGAAAATATGATTATTTGTGTGTGTTTACACACAATAAATTAAAAATCTAAGTTTTCAAAAGAAACAAATCTTCATGTCGTCGTAGTTTAATATCAGCTAATTGCTGAAGCTAAGATCGACTGTGAAATAGAAGAGCAACAACAACTAGCACAACAAAATCTTTGAGTATTTAGAAAAGCTTTGATCTATCTTCGAATAATAGAACATAATTTCCCTGAAAGTATGCTTCACAAATAAGAAGAACTTTAAGCTGCTTTCATATCATTTGTGTTCTCGTACCGCAATTCAGGGTAATTTACTAATTGCATTCGTGAAACAAGTAGAAAATTAAGAGCTTAGTGGATCACAGCAAGAATCACGATAAAAGGCTACTGATGAGTTGGTGTAGCGGCCAACGAAACAGCTGTCTAGTCTGCTATGTGATTGATACTCTATAAGGGTATTGTTGTTGCTAGTTGTTACGAGGGGTGCCTTTTATATTTCGGGATTAGAGAACAAAAACAAATATTAATCATCGAAAATCACTTTATTGTTTTTCAAAATATTCTCCATTAAGATCTATACACTTTTGCATGCGTTTGAACCAATTGTCGAAGCACTTTTGCCACTCTGATTGAGGTATCTCCAAAACATGCATTCTGAATGCCGCAACCGCTTCTTCGGGCGTCGAAAATCGTTGTCCACGCAGTTTATTCTTCACGGTTGGGAATAAAAAAGTCATTCGGTGCCAAGTCAGGACTATACGGCGAATGACCCATCAAATCGATGTTTTGGGTGCTCAAAAATGCAGTTGTTTGAGCCGATGTGTGAGAGCTCGCATTGTCGTGGTGAAGAGTGATCCGTCTTCGGCGGTTGGTTTTCCTGATTTCTTGGAAGACAACTGGCAAACAAATGGTTGTGTACCACTCAGAGTTGACTGTTCTGCGTTGTTCTAGTGGTAAGGTTGCGACATGTCCATATTTTCCGAAAAAACAGGCGACCATTTGCTTGGAAGTGCTTCGTGCGCGAACAACTTTTGTTGGATTTGGCTCATCTTGAAACACCCATACAGTCGACTGCTGTTTACTTTCGGGCTCATACGCGTAAATCCACGATTCATCACCTGTCACAATGTCATAGACGTGTTTCGAAGCATCGCGATCGTATTTTTTGAGCATTTCCTTCGACCAATCGACACGAGCCTTTTTTTGAGCGATTGACAAATTGTGTGGGATCCAACGCGAACAAATTTTTTTGACAGTCAAATGTTTATGCAATATTGAATGTATGCTGGTCCCACTTATGCCTTAGGTTGCCTCAATCTCACGATAGGTAACATGACGATCTTGCAATATCAGTTCGCGCACAGCATCAATGGTTTTCGGAACAACAGCTGATTTCGGAAGACCTTCACGAAATTCGTCTTGGAGTGAACTACGACCACGATTGAATTCACCATACCATCGATAAACACTGGTCCTTGATGGAGCTTCATCGCCAAAAATTGAATTAAGTTCATCCATGCACTGTTGCTGTGTTAATTCACGTCGAAAGTTGTAAAAAATAATCGCACGAAAATGTTCACGATTTAATTCCATTTTTAGACCGAGATGAATCTTTTAAGTTACTATAAACAACACAAATAGCGCTCGTATGTCAAAACGTTCTGAGTACGTATAAGCCAACAAATGTCAAACTTTGCGATAGAGCTTTCAGTTCACAGATTGCAACACCAGGGTTGCCAAATCCCGAAATATAAAAGGCACCCTACGTATTCCTTCAGTTGTTTTCTTCGGAAAGCAACATTGACCTTGAGCTCGATAAAATATAATCTTTAATAATTGAAAAATTATTGGAGTTATATAAACACATAACTTAAAAAATATGTTTAATTTTATACAAACATAGCCTTTACTTTTTTACTTAATTGCAAAAATCAATTGTATATAAATTTTGAAAATTTCCTTCCTAGGCAATAATCGTTTAGTTATTTAATAGAAAAAATTTAAATAAATGTTACTGAAATTCAGTTTTGCTTCAAAATTGAAAATGAAAAACAACACTTTTTAATTTTTACAGTTAACTTTTTAAAAAAAAAAGAAAAGTTAATGGCTATTTCAGCCCTTGAAAGGACATTGACCCAGCGTCTTATGATCAATTGTGCTGTGTGTGATGTGAAATGTTTGCACACAAATGATCGAGAACTGGACCTACATGTTTTACGCCGACTCCGAACGGATTATGTTCTCAAGAAGCTTTTCATGGCAGTTTTTACTCTCTGAGGTTTGCCATTGTCTGCAGAGAGGTGACGGCCGAACAGAAAAATTAATTCAATTGAAAAAACTTTCTGTGTCGGATGGAGGATTCGAACCTGGATTCTCTGGCGTAAGAGTCACACACTCTATCCACTACGCCACGGCCGCCACTACACAGTTAACTTTAAAGTCTTACATAAAAATTTAATTGAAGTTATTAACAACAACTGTATATATAAAATAGCATATAGATGGTCATACGTTGACACCTCGTAACTAAAAAATTCATTAATTTTACAGGAGAAGCAAAATACTTAACAACAATTAACAATTAAAATCAATCAGCAATTTTATTTTTAAAAATAAAACAAAATTAATACTAAATATTTTTGAAATGAGAAGAAAAAGTCATTAAGTATTCGGGATTTTGTTTGGTGTTGTTTGTCATTTTGGAAGAAAAAGCTTGGTTAAAATTTTTATAAAAATATTAAAAATATCATTTCAAAAAATCGGTAGTTACGAGGTGTTAACGTATGGTCATCAATATAAAAAAAATTGTTTGCAATAAAATATAATAAGAATAAATAAAATTTAAAAAATTTAGTTTTTTACTTTATAAAGGAGAAAGGGTTTTAAATGTTTTGATTGCATTTATTTCAGCTAATTTTTTATTTTTAAAAATCTTAAAATCAGCTTTTTACAAGTTAGCAAAGAAAGAAGAAAAATTTTAATAAACTATCCGGCTATAGAGCACTCTATAGTACGCATTAAACAGCTGCACAAATGTATTTGAAATATTCCCTACAGTACAGCACACTAAGAATTGTTCTATGCTTGCAAAACACTTTGTCTTGTCTTGCATGTCTTGCAAGCACTCTTGCGTACAAGCCAAAGACATGACAGTATTTACGAAAAATTTTCAAAATATGTTCTATGCTTGATCAAGCAAGCCATGCATTATGCTTGCGAATTTTAACGAGATCAGCAAAGTAACAGTAAATGTTTTGCTCATGATTGAATAATATAAGGTTATTTGTATTTTTTGTCGTATGCTTAATTTGACAATCAAAATTATTTTGACAATCTGCCAACAGTGTTTTGTGATGTTGGAAAAAATGGTATGTTCTAGTGTTTCATTGCGTAGTTTTTTAGTGTAAAAATGTAGTAGTTAAATAATGGTTTCTTGCCAGGTTAAAAAGTCAAAAAACTGTGTCAAATAAAAAAAGTGCTTGTGCAAATTTATAATAGCAATTATTTTTTTTTGTAATTAATTGCGACCTTTTTTAATTAGTTTAATGTTATGTTATTGTGTTTTTATTGTTTTTAATGTATTTTATATGCACAATTTATAATCGCAATTTCAATTTTATATTTATACCCAACGCGTACTGTATATTAGCTTTGTCATTCCGTTTGTAACGCCAAGAAGGAGGCGTGGCCGGTATAGAAAAATATATCTATTTTCGATCAGCATCACCTCCTGAGTCGATTTCCGTGTGTCCGTCCGTCTGTCTGTCGACACGATTACAGCCGTAATTTTAAAGATATCGCGATGAAATTCAAAATAAGTTTATTTTTAAAAAAGAAAGATCATGTTCGAAAATGGGCGAAATCGGATGAAAACCACGCCTATCTCCCATACAAAATGACGTCATCAAAATTGAAACACTTTCGTAAATATATAAAACTGAATGGCAGCGTGTCTGTATGTACCCAAGTTTCGCCCACATCGTTTATCCAACCCATACATATATTCTACAGTAAAATGTGGAGTCTTTATACTAGAAAAGTGGGAGCGGCATTTTACTTTGTTTACAAATTACTCTATGAGGCATCTAAGGGTAAAATTAAATTATTTCTTATTATTTTTCTTTAGCAAGAAATTTGATTTCAGAAAAAAGACCTGCTATAAGTGCCAATGACGATGCAATCAACAGCATAATGTTTTTACATTTAAATTTAAATAAGACCGACATGCTTGCAGAATATACTATGCCGCTTTAAAAATTCAAATTTGATTATCTTAATGACGTCCCAGCTACATTTCATGCTATAAGTAACGTAGGGTATTATACTCTAAACTACCAAAAAAATATGAAAACTTATACTTAATTGCTTTACTTTTACCACTTTTAATTACTATTTAAATGAAATGTTTCTTACTTTTTTTTTTTAAATAAAATTATTTTTTTCAATATTGAAACTTTCCTTTATTAAAAAAAAAACTCTATTATTTACAATGGCCAAATCTCATAGTAAGTTTTAAAATTCATGTTTATTCTGCAATTATATAATAATGTACAGAAAATACTATTCATGAAACAAAAGACATTAGAGCAACAGCACGCAATGAACGAATGTGGCTCTAAGTACTCGCTGCATTGTACTAGTGCTTGCAAGACATGCGCGTAAATGGGAACAGTGCTTGCTATGACAGTGTTTGTTGATGGAACAAACGATCAAGCACTTCGTGTTAAGCACAACTTCGGTTCCTTACAAGACTAGAACACGATTTGCGTGTGCACAGCAAGACAACGCAAGCAGTGAAATCAAAGCGAATGTCTTGTTCGATCTAACAAGCATGCTTGTGCAGTAGAGTAGCCCGGAGAAAAAAATTTCTTGTTTTCGTTTGTGCCGGGGGCCAAAAAGTTCCATTGGATATAGATAAGATTCCCTTAAAATTTTACTCAAATCGGACAACCAAAAACCTCCGCTCAATGCAGTTGAAATTTACAATTTTGGTCAAAATTTGGGTTTTTTTAAATTAAAATTAAATTTTTGTGCCTTTAAGTTTGAAAACTTATTTCAACTGCATTTTTTATCGATACAAGATATAAAAACCTTGCCGTTAGCCAAAAATGAGCAAAATTCAATGAAAAATGTGGTCATTATTAGGTTTTTTTCATAGTAAGAGCATAAAAATAGGAAAATTCTAAAAATTTAAATTTTTTTTGTTTTTATGAACAAACTATTTGAGATAGGTTAATTAAATATTCTACACTATTTTTCTTCAACCTAAAACACATCTAATGGCATCAATATATAAGACTTTGCTCCTCGACTAATCCTAAACCTTTACCGGTCCATAATTTACATAGTACGCGATGCTGTCAAACTAATGTCGTCACAATACACTCCCCGGACCGGTTTTGACGTTTGAGATTTTAAAATGTTTGCTGATTCCTGTTCTTGAAAAAAATCAGGAATGTTGGGAAAATTCCATAAAGCGTATCAATTAGAACTCACCATAGGTATTCAAAAGACAAATAAGACTGAAATAAATTAAACCATATCAATTACATACCTAAGCGATAAAAGAAATAATTTCCTTTGCAAAAAACTATAAAAAAGCAAAATCGGATAAGAAATATAGTAAAAGCGTCATTTTCCCATATAAAAGAAAAACATTTCTTGGACATTTCATGTAACTCACATTTTTTTTTTGTTAAACTCAATAAATATTTGCATCTAATGAAAGAAAGTAACAAATTATATATGAAATATTACCAACAAAAATGAACTATGAAAAATGATAAAATTCAATCGATTGTTTATATGTACTCGCATGTATTCGCCAGTTTTTCTCATCACTAGAAAATGGCATTTGAAAAGTAACAGAAACTGCATACTTCGATTGTTTTTGATTGACATCTCTATTCAAAAGCATTTCAAATCAAATCCTAACGGTGGCGACGTGTCTTTTCTTTTGTGTAAAATTTGTGTAAATAGTGAAAATGTCTAATTTAACGAAACCTTCACTTCGTTCTGATCACCTTTTGAATGTATATTTGATTGGGTCGGTTGCATTCAACATCACAGGATCGAAATTGCCATCAAAGCGCCAAGTTTTAAAAGTTTTGTTTTTCAACATTCGCACGCGCAAGGAAGTTATTAGTGTAAGAGAAAGTGCTATTTTGACGGTGAAAGAAGCAATGGTTTTTTGGGAAAAAGCACGGATACCCACACAAAAAGCAGATCGAGTCGTTCAGAAACTAGTCGATTTACATACACTGTGGGAAAGTTTACGAAAGAACTCTTCTAGAAAAACTTCAAGGCAACAGGAAAAGGAAAAACAATTCGTAGATGATCTTGATGATTTGTTCGATATCGCCCATGGAAACGCATTGACACTGCTTCAATATGAAGAAGACCAGAAATTTTTGTTAAAGCAGAGACAAAAGGGCCGTCCAGGTTGTATGATTGGTATCGACGCAGTATTAGCAGCTAGGGAAAAAAGGAAAAAGGAACGCCTAGGATTGGAGCAACAACGCAAACAAAGACACGATGAGGAAATACAACAATCTCAACAAACCAGTAAGTAATTTCTAAAAAATAGTTCTTAAATATCGGCATCCATTCAGTATTACTAAAAATCACAATAGTCAATGGTGCTGACTTCCATTTGTCCGAATTGAATGACGAAAATGACTCTGAGAGCGAAAATGAATTCAGTGACAATGATGAGATCCAAAATACTACTGTGCACAACACAGCGAAGAAATTAAGAGTACGAACAATCAACTTGCTAACGCCAAGAATTGCTGCCGCTTTGGACAAATGCAAATTATCAGATTATTTCGCCATGCACCACCTAATTAGTGCTATTGCTGATGCCCTTGGACATGACATACAACATCTAAAGCTAAGTCGCACAACGATTCAAAAATATCGAGCTGAATGGCGAGAAGAAATCGCAGGAAAAACTAAGGCAGATTTTCAAAAAAACGTAAGTAAAACAGCTGAAAAACTCAGCTGTGAAATGAGTACATCTGGTAAATACTCATATAAGCTTGTGAATCGAGTTTGCTTATCCATAACATTGGGTTCTCTTTATTTCATAGCTGAAAATTTATAATAAGGTCAGTCAAAAGATATATCTTTGTATTTGTATATGTATTTTATTTATTTTGCTATAGTTGCAAGAAATTAAAGGCTTATTAGTGCATTTCGATGGTTACTATTACCGGCATTAACGGGCTACGAAAAAGTGGAACGACTACCAATAATTGTTACCACCAAAGGCATTGAAAAATTGCTAGGCGTTCCAATATGCGAAAGTGGTACTGGAAAATCGATTGCGGAGACCGTTTATAAAAGCTTAAGCGAATGGGGTGTTCTCGACAAAATTCAAGGATTGTGTTTCGATACAACTTCCACCAATACTGGATGGAAGAATGGAGCCTGTCAGTTCCTTGAAAAAATGATAGGCCGTGAGCTCTTGCAATTCGCCTGTCGGCATCACGTTTATGAAATAATATTTAGAAATGTTTTTGATGTCAAGTTTGGCCAAACAAAAGGACCCGCAGGGATAATGTTCCAAAGGTTCCAAAAAGCATGGGACGATGGCAAAATTAATCCGAAAAAGTACGCAAACGGCCTCGAAGATAAGATTGTCCGGAAAAAAATCGCAACTGACACTGTAAAAAGCGTTATAAGATTTTGCCGCCAACAGTTGCAAAGGTCACACAGTCGAGGAGACTATAAAGAGTTCTTGGAACTCGTTCTTCTTTTCTTAGGCGAGAAAAACTCAAAATTTACTGCCCACCGACCAGGCGCCACATCGCACGCACGATGGATGGAGAAAGCAATATATTCAATAAAAATATTCATTTATCGAAAACAATTCGAATTTGAAATAGGCCACCTCGATAAAATTAGAGATATATGCATATTTTTGATAATATTTTACATAAAGAACTGGTTCGGTTGTACGAATGGCCCAGCAGCAGCCAACCAGGATTTGCAGGTTGTTAAAGACGCCTGGACCTATGCTAGCACCGATCAAGCGATATCAGACGCTATTTTAGATAAAATCTTTAACCATACCTGGTATCTGAACGAAGAGCCTATTGCCATGGCTTTTTTCGATCCTGATGTTTCTATAGAAATTAAAAGAAAAATGGTCGAAAATCTATCACTTCCACCGCGAAAGTTGGATCAATACAAGCCAATTACTTTGATTATAAAGGAGAAAAAAAAATATCTGGAATCTTTTGTATCAAAGGATGTCAGCGACTTCGTTACGAGTACGACAGCTTTTTTTTTTTAAAGATTTGGACTTGCTACTGAATTTATGGCGTCGGACCCTTTCATTTGGAGTTCCCTGCAGGAATTTAAAGATGGCGCTGAATTTTGCAAAGGGTTGCACGTTGTAAATGATACAGCAGAAAGGGGCGTGCAAATGATGACCGAGTACAACTCGATTCTAACTCGTGATGAAAAGACAAAGCAGTATATTCTGCAAGTGATCGAATCATACCGTTCTCAGCATCCATCACACAAAAAATCAGACTTATTGAATTAATGTAATATTTTTAATTATTCTTTTAACTTTTTTTTAAGTTTTTGTATTGATAGATGTGTTTAAAATTCAAGAAAAAAAGTGTAGAACACTTCATTTACCTATCTCAAATAGTTTGTTCATTAAAAATAAAAAAAACCAAACAATGGAATATTTTAGAAGTTTCTTATTTTTTTGCTCATTTTAAGAAAAAATCCTCCTAATGTCTTAATCTTTTATTGTATTGTGCTTATTTTTGGCTTATTATCTATAAATTTAAAATGCTCTTGAAGTAAGTTTTGCTACTAAGAGAATTGGAGTTTTAAATTGGAAAAAATTTAATTTTGACCAAAGTGGTCAATTTTAACTGCGTTGAGCGGTGGTTTTTAGTTGTCTGATTTGAATAAAATTTTAAGGGAATCATTTTGATGTCCAATGAAACACTTTTGACCCCCGGCACAAATAAAAAAATCGGTTTGAAATTTCCAGTGCGATCCCGGGCTGGCCTATTGTGCAGCCCTTTAGTACGCATACACTTCTTCGCATTGCTTAAAATTTCAAGTGTAGTTATATCGGAAATATAGGTACATACATATATGTATATAAATAATTTTTATGTTGATTAAAAAATGGCTATACTGAAATGAAGAGTAATAAATATATTGCATATAAACATTGAGAGTAATATCAGTTTATGTGTTGAATAACTCGTAAATTTATTATATCTATTTAAAAATACTATTAAGCAAAAATGCCAACTGTAAAGCTTCCAATAAGAATAACTTCAAAACGCCGAAAATTTCTAGCTAACTATACCAACAAATGTAAACAATCTTAACAGCTGACTACAATAACAACAACACATTCATTCACACGCATGCTTGCTAGCGGGGAGAAGGGAAAGGGGTAAGATCATATCGACAGCAGAAAACAAAAATAATATTGCTTGCTTTGTTTTCTGATTGCCTGGTAGCAAGATCAGAAATACAAGCACTTTGGTTGTTTTTTGTCATTTGTCAAGCGAAAAATGAAAAATCCAAAATTTATTTAATTTCAGCTTACACACATACATTGTAATCAGTGTATCAGCTTATACAACTTAACTTTTTTGTAGTTGATTTAACTAAGCTTAAGCTCTTTATTGCTTGAAATCAGAACTTAAACTAACTTTACAAAGTTTTCTTAATATAAGGTAAAGTTAAACAAATGAGTCTATTATATTGTATGTGTGAGTGTGTGCGCTGCCTGCACTTCGCCAGTTGCAACACTTGGCCGGTTGCGAAAGCCAGACGCTTTGTCAGCACATTTGGTGGGAGCGGATGTAACTCGAGTTCAACTCGAGTTCAGCGGAAAAACTGTGTCGCACGTTGCAAAATGATTTTCGGCGTACAGGGTGTTAACTCTTCCCCCTTTAAATTCAACTGCGTCCTCGCTGTTGCGGGTATAACCATTAGAGATAACATTTTGATTTTTATCCTTGCTTTCCATAATTGTAACCTTTAGCTTCCTATTTCTTGTAGCGTATGTCCTGTAACAAATTAGGCCAAAAACTATAATGAAAATGATGAAATTTATGATCAGGCCGGTTCCATAACTATTTTTAATTGTTGAGATTTCTTCCGTGTTTGATACGTGTAATTCTTTCAGCATTTCTAATGATAAAACTTCTTGGAAAATGTTTGTCTCGTTTGTAGACTGAGCTATGGCTGGTAGTGGTTTAGCTGCGGATATCTCTTTAGTCCAGTAAGTTTGGTTTTGGATGGTTATCGTTGAGTTTTTGTGGTGTATTAGGAAAGTTCCTCTTAATAATACAGTTCTGTTGTCCACTTGTATTTCTCCATTATGATTGTTGAGCAACAATATATTTTGTGATATTTCTTCTATTAATGGTAGATGTTGATTGTTTGTAGTTACGCACTTTGATGGCAAGCTTTTGATCAATTTCGGTATGCAGTCTGAAGTAGTAATATTAACGATATTTGCAGGTTTGCATATTGAAATACTATTTAAAGTTTTACATTCGTCCTTAATTCCTAATATTTGTTTATTACACATAATTATATTCCTAAATGGTAATCTTATACTTATATTTTCTTTTATTACTGATTTAATAAGATATCTTTGACAATTTATTTTGCTCGTATTCGGCAATGATACTATATATAATAAAGTGGAGTGATTTAAAGCAATCTTAATTTCACTAAATTCTAATGCTTCTATTAAATTTGCGAAAGGAATGTCTTGTTCCTCAAAAAATTTCTTAGTTATATTTATTTCTAAGTTTGACAATATAAATGAATTCACAATATTGGCTTTTGCCCATTGTATTGAATAGTCTATTTGGACTAATTCTTCCTTAATAATATTTAGTTTTCTTTCTATTCCATTAATAATTTGTTTTTCATACATATCAATTGATTGTACTGTATTAAGTGTTAATTTATTTATAATTAGTGTCAGTGTTAATTTATTTATAATTACTTGTTTGTCGTTATTTTTTATTAGGTTGTTCGTCCTGTCATCTATTAGTTGAAAATCGTCATGATCTGGAGTGCCCGCGAGCCATTTCCAAGCGGTTCCCAGAATGTTTAAGGATCGTTTTTGTCGTATTGGTTGCAGTTCATTTAATATGTTTTCAACTTGTGCAATGTCATGTTTTAAATATACGTAGTTACTGTCTTTAGCGGAGATGTGTTCATGTAGTGATCTTTCGATGTCCATAATTGCCTTTTGGTATTGGTCAAGTTCAATTACGTGAACTATTTTAAAAGTACCTGTTTGGAGTCTAGCTATTCCTGTTCCTATAGTTATAATTCGTGAGTTGGTATAGTCCAAGATTTGAGTTTCGGCGAGAATTGTTGGTATTGTCATAAAAAGTGTAAGTAGTTGTCCAAAGCCTTTGAATTTCTTCTTAAATTAAATTTATTTTCTAATTAATCCCTTATGAACTATTCTACCTTTACTAGTAACAATAGTGCTATTTCTATTTTCTGCGACTGTTTCTTCTTTATGCCTACCAGTGAGCTTGTTAACTATTCTTTTGTTAGTTTTGACATATACTATGTCTCCTACATTATAGTCTTTGAATTCCGTTCTTTTTTTATTATGAAAATTTAGATCTTTTTCTTGTTTCTTTGTTAATTTCTGAATATTTTCGTTCCTGGCTTGTTCTAATTGTTGTGGATTGGTAGTTACTCGTCTAATTAATTATTAGCTCGTGAATTAATTATTCTAACCTGCGCGTATTTTGAGTATTTGTCTATTGCTGTAAGGATTTTGTGTTTGTGCGTGTGGTAAATATCTAAATGAACTATTTGTCCTGCATATTGCGAAATTGGGGTAGCTTGTAATAGTGGTTTTGGAGGGTGTCGCTCATACTTCTGTTCTATCTATTAATCTATTCTATTAAATTGTCATTATTAAATTCTACTTCTGTAATAGTATGTCTGTGGTACGTTGGGAATACAACTTGAAATTGATACGAAGGGATGTCGTCTATTTTAAAAAATAATTGATTTTTGAATACGTTGATTGGTTCTTCCGCTATAGGAATGAGGTTCTGTGCAGAGCTATCGTCGCTGTGCATTGTTCCTGTCAACGAGTCAGTTTCTTCTCCGGTTGTATTCGGTAGTAAGTTTATCTGCGGTGGTCTTGAGAGGGCGTCTGCGACAATGTTTGCTTTTCCGGGTTTATAGAGAAGTTCATAATTGTACTCTTCCAAGATTGCCTTCCATCGCTTCATCTTGTTGTTATTATTTTTATTGCTGAGGGCATAAGTTAAGGGTTGATGGTCTGTAAATATGTTCACTTTCGCTGATCCATAGAGATAATTACGTAAATTATTTAACGACCAAATAATCGCTAACATCTCTTTCTCATTGGTAGCGTAGTGTTCTTCTGATTTGTTTAGTGTACGTGATATAAACATTATCGGTCTATCTTCCTGAGCAAGTACTGCTCCAATCGCATAATTGGATGCGTCGGTAGTTAATTGGAATTCTTTTGAGTAGTCAGGGTACGAAAGCATTACTTCTTCCGTAGTAAGAGTTTTTGAGTTTTTGGAATGCATTGAGTGCATCTTCATTTAAGAATATTTGTAATTTTTTCGATTGATTTTTGGACACGCGTCCATCTTCCCCCCTTAAAAGCACTGTAAGGGGTTTCGCCAATTTTGCGTAGTCCCTTATAAAGCGGCGATAATAGCCTGAAAGTCCTAAAAAGGAACGAAGGTCTTTCAGAGTTTTAGGTACTGGAAAATTTAATATTGAATCAATTTTGTTTGGATTAGTTTTGAGGCCGTTTTCGGATACTATGAATCCTAGAAATTCAACTTCGGTTTTCATAAACTCGCATTTGTCGAGTTGTATTTTAAGGTTTGCTGTTTTTAATGTTTCGAATATTAATTTGATATCATTGAAATGATCTTGCTGATTTTTACTGAAAATGATGATGTCGTCTATATAAACGAAACATCTTTTCCCTATGTGTTCCCTTAAAATATCGTCAAGAGCTCTTTGGAAAATGGAAGGAGCGTTCTTGAGTCCAAAAGGGAGACGGGTAAATTCGTATTTCCCGTTGTTGACTGAGAAAGCTGTCTTCTCGGTATCTGATTCCTTCAATGGAATCTGATGGAAGCCGCTTTTCAGATCGAGTACTGACAAAAATTTATTTTTTCCCAGTTGGGATAATACCTCACCGATTTCGGGGATCGGGTATCTGTCTGGTATTGTTATCGAATTTAATTTCCTGTAATCGATAACCATGCGGTATTTTTTTTCTCCTGACGCGTCTGATTTCTTAGGAACGACCCAGACAGGCGAGTTGTATGGGGATCTAGATGGTCGGATAATGCCATCACGTAGATATTCGTTAATTTGTTTTTCTACTTGAGTTTTAAGGCATACTGGATAAGGGTAACATTTTGTGTAGACCGGGTTGCCTGAAGTTGTTCTTATTTGACCTTTAATTGTAGTAGTGAACGTTAGTTTTTCATCCGGATCACTGAATAATGTTTTATAATCAGCTGTTAGCTTGTTAAGAGTATCCTTTTGAATTTGATTCAAATGTCCTGATCTAATATCGAGTATATTAATGTTTTGGGAAATTTGTTGTTTTAGATTAATATTGAATTTATTATTTATTGACATAACATTTTCTTTGGTGTGTATTACTGCATTAAGTTCTTTAAGCGAGTCATTTCCTATAATAGCATGAAAAGATTTGAGATTTGGAAGTAAGAAAAATTTTATTTTCATTTCATCAGATCCTAAAAGATTGGCGAAAGTATGGTGGGTTACTTTAATGTGTCCTCCGACAGAGCTTGCGTAAAAAGGGTTATTGTTTTCGATGGGTGTTTTGACTAGACGTGGTTGAACATAATTTTTATTCGACCCTGTGTCGATAAGCACTTTAATTATCTCTCCATTATAAAGCTTACATTCTATGTAAGGTAATGAAGAGCTATTTATTCTAAAAAATGTATATCAAGGCAGTCTAAATTTTGAGAAAAATCAAGATCTGAGATCTCTTATTCATTGATTTCGAAATTTTTTATGTTATCGGTGTATTCAGATAAAGTTTGGTCAAAGTCGTTGTCTAAATAACTTGCTGCATCTTCGTATTGTTGAACTTCTATGTTAAAGTTCCTTTGGCGTTTGTCAGGGTTTGGTGGTTGTAATGATGGTCTTTTACCGTGATATGCGTCGTTAGTCGTAGGGCGATTCATATAATTAATTCTTTTTGTTTGCATACTTTGATCAATATCCATTAATTCGGGTTTTGGTCGTGGCTTAGGAACAAATGGTCGGGGTAGTGGTCGCTGTTGACTTGGATTAAAATTGTGAGGACGGTTTGGTTGTTGTTGTTGAGGATAGTATGGTTGTTGTTGTTGAGGATAGTATGGCTGTTGTTGGGTAAAATTTTTATGTGGGGATTGGCCCCAATTTGCTTAGTGAGGATAAAATTGTTGTTGGTGATTTTGTTGATGTCTTTCTCTCCGTGGTGGAATCGGAGGGTTTGTTTGAGAAAATTTTCTTGGATTATTAAAGTTATTAATTGCAACATTTGTTCTGTAGGTTTGGTTTTCGAGTTTCAAGCAAAGTTAAAGTGCTTGTGGTAAATCTGTAGGTTCTCGCATTCCGAGTAATCTAGGCAGATCACCATTGAGTCCTCTGATGAATGTATCCAGAGCTTTATTACGAAATGTTTGAATTAGGAGATTGCGCGACTCTGGTCCAGTGTCTAAACAGGATAGTTTATTCAAAATGAGGGAGAAATGGGAATATACTTTCTGATAAAATTCTTGTATTGTTAGATTTCCTTGTATAAATGCAGTCATTTGGTACTCTAATGTACCGAGGTCTCGTTTGTCACCATAATGATTAGTTAGGCAACGTGAAATTGCGGTCCAGTTTAATGGTGTGTTATACGATTCAAGAACCGTATCTGCATTTCCCGTAATTTTGTTACGTATAACAGTGAGTATACCATAGAACCTAGCTGAGCCTTGGGATCGTTGATAAATGTGAATAATTCTATCTACACTTTTTTTCCATGAACCGAATTCTTCAGTTTCACCAGAAAATTCACGTAGGCTTCGAACTATGTCGGGGATTTTTTCTAACTCGTTTATATTTCCGGTGCCAATTTCTTGGTCTTCTTCAATTATATTTTCTTGATTCCTAGCTAATTTTTCCTCTACTAGTTTGTTTACTAATTGTGTTATGTATTGGTCCATGTCTCTGTTCGGTGCAGTCTGTTGTTGGCCAGCAGGGCCTGACAACATTGGAGGTCTTACTAAATTAGTTGGGTTTGACATGTTAAAATTTTCTTTTTAATTTAAAAAAAAATTTGAATTATAAATTTTTGATTATAACTTAACCTGAACGTTTTATCTTGACACACAAAAAAAAAATTCTTTTTATATCTATTAATATTTATTATTTCTATCAATAATTTTATAAATTTTATTAATTTCTGCCAGATAAATTAAATTTTTATTAAAATGTATTAAATTCCACGTTTCTACTAAAATTTTAATTCTAATATTTTTATAATTTCTTTTTTTTTCAATCACTCTCACTTATTTAATTTTTGAAATACATATAAATGCTAAATTTTTTCTTTTTTCAAAAAAATACAACTTAAATTCTATGCTTACAATAAAATTTCGGCTTTTCCACACAAACTGATGAGATTATCCTTTTTGTTGATGAACTACTACGGGTCTCCTTCGGTTTCCTTGGAGTGGTTCCCTGCGGACGTACACTACAGGCGATGCTGAAACTGGATTGGGTTGGTTACAGATGTGCGGTGCATTTATTTTAAACGATGTTCGGCGTGAGGCGTGCTTAATTGAGGACGTCTTATTCTTTAATTTTTCACTTATTGTTCGTTTAAGCACTTTTAATCATAAAAAACCGGCGTGCTACTTTAGGACGACTTAGAGTTTTTTTTGATACTGTTATAGTCGGTGTGGTGCATATAATTTAAACAAGGTTCAGCTACTTAGGAGGCGTGCTTAATTGAGGACGACTTATACTTTAATTTTTCACATATAGTTTGTTTAAGCACTTAACTTTAAATCAGCGTGCTACTTTAGGACGACTTAGGATTTATTTTCTGTCATTAATCACACGTTCACTATAACTTTACACACTATAACCACGTTGGGCGCCACTTAACTTTTTTGTAGTTGATTTAACTAAAAAAAATGTTTTTTTGAGCTTAAGCTCTTTATTGCTTGAAATCAGAACTTAAACTAACTTTACAAAGTTTTCTTAATATAAGGTAAAGTTAAACAAATGAGTCTATTATATTGTATGTGTGAGTGTGTGCGCTGCCTGCACTTCGCCAGTTGCGAAAGCCATGCGCTACACCTTACACACATTCATTCACAAATCAGTATCGAAAAAAAACACTTGCGCATGCGCTACAGAGAGCGACGGAGACAGACAGGGATCACGATGCGCTTCTTTGGCAGAGGGCAGAAGAGAAAAGGGGTACGATCATATCGAAAACAAAAATAATGTTTCTTGCTTCTGTTTTCTGGTCGCCTGGTAGCAAGCCATGGAATACAAGAAGAGAGACTTTATTCATTTTGTAGCTTTTTAGTTCTGTTTAGTTCTAACTTTTTTCCGCAGTTCTAAAATGGGAACCGCTCATCGAAAAATGCAAAGAAAATATATCTGATAGTCATGCATTCTCTTATTTATAATATACTCTCATTGCTTATAGCCTCATTTTGCATTCCTAACGAAGCATTCAACGAATGATGGCTATGTGAACGATGTCGAATTCAAGCGGAAATATGTATTTCGAACGAAGCTTATCGTTTGCTCATTCGACAAGTTTTTGTCAAATATCAAATGTACACTCAAACTGTTATACACAAGCAGTTGTCAAATGTGGCGCTGTCATATTAAACACTAGGGAAGTTTTCTGTATTATGTCTACTTCAAAGATTTTTTAAATATGCTGCTTTCTTTGTTTCTTATATGTTAGCAGTGCTTTTTACTTTTGGGCGGTTTGTGCATTCAATAAATAAACTTTGAGCAATTAAATGGTTTGCGGATTTGTTTTTCATAATTATTGTTTTCAGTGATTGAGTGCTTGCTTTTGACATAACAAAATAAAATGTACGTAGCTATTGCAGTTTTTGTTTTTGTTTTATGTATTTAAAGTGCTTCATAGCCTTTAGACACTGTATATATTTCATAATTTATTTACCTTTAGGTTCAGAATTTTTCATTTTTAACCTTTCTATTAACGACTGCAACCAAAACGATAACATAAAAGTGTTCGTTTGATTTTGACGTTCGGATTCGTGGATATGTATTTCTAAAGAGCACTGAAATCTTTAGAAATACATATTGCAAATATGTAACTGTACTACGGCATCGTTCGCTGGCTGATCAGCTGTTATCGTTGTTTAATTCTGTTCGAATTACAAATTTCAAAAACACGAACGTACACTGTTTTGATTACGATTGATCGGAAAGGAATACAAAGTTAGCCATTAATAAAAAATAAACTGCACATATTTTTTTATATTTGCCAAAACATGTTTAAAATATAATTTATATTATATCTAAAATTCGTTTTAAAACACATTGTCAAACTTAAGGGTTTAACGCCTACTTTCCATCTTTTTTTTTTACATTTTTTTTTTTTAAATAGTAAAGACAAACTCAGAGCTTTGAAATTTGGTATGCGAGCTTTAGTTAAATAATAATTAAATATAAGTTGGGATCAAATCCGCCCACAAACACACCCACCTTACATACGAACTTTTTTGTAAAAAATTTAAAATAAACTCAGAGGTTTAAAATTTGGTATGAGAGCTTTGTACAGTTAAATAGTTAACATATATATAGGTTTGGATCAAATCCGCTTACAGACACGCCCACCTTTCATACAAATTTATTTGTAAAAAAAAGGAGAAATTAACTTAGAGGTTTAAAAATTGGTATTAGAGCATAGGTTAGGTTAGGTAATATATATTAGTTTGGATCAAATCCACCCACAGACACGCCCGCCATCCGTACGAATTTTTTTGTAAAAAATAGTAAAAATAAGCCTAGAGCTTTGAAATCTGGTATGATAGGTTTATACAGTTAAATATTAACGATATACAAGTTTGGGTTGAATACGCCGCAGACACGCCCACCTTACATACGAATTTTTGTGTAAAAAATAGTAAAAATATACTTAGAGGTTTGAAATTTGGTATGAGAGCTTTGTACACTTAAATATTAAATATATAAGTTTGAATCAAATCCGTCTTCAGACACGCCCACAATTTTTTTTAAGAAAAGTTGTATTTTTAAAGTGAGCTCTTAGAAAACATGCTCATATAATATATTGACAAAAAGTTTTTATTTCCGAATTTGAGTAAAATTTTCCGACAGGCACGCCAACCTCTCATACTTATCTTTTTTATTAAGCTCTTGGTATACAAGTTTGAATTCTATGGACTTAAACATGTTTCTTAAGAACATAAGCATAAACTGTTCGGAGTCGGCATACAATTAAAAAAATAGTTTATAACTTTAAAAAATAGGTTTTTAATGTTTATAAGGCTCATTCTGTATTAGCTCTTGAGCTTCTGCTGACAGCTGCTTGTATTTTTTTCTTTCTTCAGTCGCAAATGGCTGACAAGAGGATCGGAAGATATTAGAAGATTGTGGAAAATAACAGTTTTTGAACAGATTCTGCTATTGGACTTTTTTAAATATTTTGTTAAATGCCTTTTGTGCTTCTCTAGAAGGGTCCATATTGTTCAATATTTTTCAAAAAATGGCACAAAAGTAGTTTTTGTTGTAAAAATAATATAAATTAAAAATTGCTTTTCTGACTCCCTGTCATGTGATATTACCATCATTAGCAAAAGTTGTTTCAGTTCTACAAAAAAATTGATTGTTTCTGTACTATCTACATTAATAAAACTCATTTTCTATTTAAAATTCTCTACTTCGAATAACCCTTCTTTACCCTCTTCAACTCTTTCCCATTGTTTCATACAAATTTTTGTGTCCATACGTTATTTTTATTATTTCGTTGATTTAAGCAAGTTTTGATTTATTCTTAAGAATTACTTGCAATGTTTATTTTTTTATATTTTTATTTCTTTAAGAAAGTATCCGTGAATAATAAATATTGTGAAACCTTAAAAAACACACAAAGCTTACGTAAACAATAATGACACAAAGCTTCTGAGCGCAAGTGTAGTATCCTCAACACATTGGAAGCAACAGCAACATAAATGCTTGACAAAAATTCTAATTAGCTGGTCAGATTTTTACATTTTTTCAAAAATGTCCATTCTATCGAATAAAATATAAAATTTGATTTTTTCTCAGAAATTAAAACTACAATTTTGCTCATTCCGTCGAAGTTAGCTGTTTGAAAGATGCACACAACATTCGTTCTAATTTTTGTGAAAAGTGTTTTCACAAAATTAGACGAATGAGTAAAAAAATTGACGAATGAGTTAAAAAATTATTTATATACTTATATCAACCTCCGAGTAAAGACGGGTATTCAGCTAGTACCAAATATTTGGAGCATTTCATTTCTTATAATCTGAGGACTACATATCATAAAAGCAAGACTTAAGATAAAAAAGAAACAATATGTAAAAAGACTTATTGCACCTATTATTTTCTAAAAAATTTGTACTCTTTCCTCTTACTTAATTGTGATAATTTACATCACTTTTTGGTACTTTAAATGCAATTTTCATTTTGAAGATACGCTGAAAATAATAAAATAATTTGTTTTTTTTTTTTAAATGATATTCTGAGAATAATAAAATAATTTGTTTTTTTAAATGATATTCCACAAGTAAAAATCACATGAAACCCCTTTCGAGCAAGCATCGGCAGCAAGAACCATATTTTTATATAAATATATATATTTCTATGTTAAAATATGTTTCCAAGTAAATATAGTGTAATCATCGGTAAATATATTATGTTGTTCTTAATTACCGCTTTGAAAAAGAATGCTTGACTGCAATTAAATTATGTATTCTCCAATTAATATATATTTCTCTGTGAATATTTAATGTTATCCTTGACTAAATTATATTTCCAAGCAAACAAATAGTAATAGACTAAAAGTATTCTCAGTCCATTTATAATTACAATATATTTATATGTAAACATATTTTCTTTAAAACAAATTATGATATATTGTTTATAAATTCAAACAACAAGTGCTAAGGTACAATTAAATAATATTAAAATGCAAATATATATATAAAGAAAAATTGCATAAACTAATCATATTATATGTGGAACCAATTATGACTACTTGTTTCCAAAAAACATGCAGAAACATATTACATTTCCTGCAAATTATGTTTGGGAAGGCCTATTATTTTTCAGCGTGTAAGGCTCATTTTTAGCTCAATGGGAATGTCAATAAGCAAATTGCTGCATTTAGAGTGAAGAAAATTCACAAGAGATTCTCGAGGCACCATTGCAACCACAAAATCACTATTTGGTGCGAGTTATAGGTTATAGGTCGGTTGAATCATTGGTTTTTACTTCTTTTAAAGTAAGGCCAGTGCCCCAATTTAATAGGGTGTACATTGAATGGAATGTTTATCGAAGACATATTTTTTCAACAGGACAGCGCCACATGCCCAACAGCGTGTCAAACAATCGACCTAATGAAGGAAACATTTGGCAAACACGTTATTTCTCGAAATAGACCAGCCAATTGGCCATCAATATCGTGCGATTTAACGCCTTTGGATTTGGGTTTGTTTATGCGAATAAACTAACAACTTTGAACGAATTGGAAGATAAAATTGTGCGAAGCAATGCGAGATACGGCTCCATTACTTGAAAAAGTGTTACGAAATTGGACTTTCAGAATGAGCTTCATCCGAGCCAGTCGTGACGCCCACATGTCCCAAATCATATTTAAACACCACCGGCACAAAATGATCCTTCTAACAAAGCCAATGTTGAGTTTAAATAAAAACATAGAAACCGACGAACTTCAGAACCTCCTCCTTTTTGAAGTCGGTTAATAATGTCACCTCAGTAGTTTATTTCAATTCAAAGTTATACACATCTAAAAGAAATCGCTTTTTATGATAAAGTTATTTTAAGTTTGGTTAAAAAAACCAAGCAGATAAATTTATTTGCAGCGCCGATGGCGTTTAATGGATTACCCGCTGAATGTAGAAATGCAGCGTCTTTAAGCTTATTTAAAAAAAGAACTAAGCAATATTTGTTGAGTAAAATTGAAAATAATACTTTGTAAATACTAAATTATTGTAAATAACTTGAATATCATAGTAATTTGAATAAATTTATGTTAGTAATGCCAATGAGGCTAGCTCCTTTAAAGCCTTCTAATGCAATGGGGCAGTCATAATTTCTGTATTATTAATTATTAAATAATTTAAAAAAAAAGTTATTTTAATAGAAAAGAAAATGAAAATGTAATGTAAAACGTATTAAACACAGAATGAGTTGGTATCAGACCTATCGCTCGGAAAGTGGATCGGAGCCTTGAATCAGTTAAAACTTGTTTGAAGACTCCTGCGTTTAAGTTTATGCACAAGGTCGAAGACGCAAGAAAAATTGAGTGATCGCGACGAAAGGTGGATTTGAATAGCAACGAGTAACTCCACTAAAAGCTGCAGGAAGCTAGAAGCGTTAGTACCCGTGAATATTTCAAGATCAACTATGACGAGGTTGTTATACGAAGACTTCCGTATATTTTTTTAAAATTTTAACTATTTCGAAGTTTTATATTGGTAATTCGTGTTATTGGTATGATTTCTTAAAGAAACATTATGGAGGTGTCAGTTTTATTGTTTGAGGAGCAATTACTTGTCAAAATTTATCTTTATCAATGGATTATGCAGACTATTGCCAGTTTAGCACTGTTGCAAATCTCAAGAGTTCAATTATGAGCAAATGGCAAAAGTTAGATGCAGAATTGCTAAAAAAGTAAATGGTTTATGGTAGCCAAATAAATAAATAAAATTGTGTTCAGTGCTTTACATACCTTAGACTGCTTTGCCTCGAAATATTTTAAATCAGCGTAGTTTTCTTGAAATAGTTCAAACTCAACATCTGATAATGCCGCAAAATATTTTTCTAATCTCTCCAAATTTAATTTGCCATGTTCATTAATGTTTCCTGAAAAATGCAATATACTGTTTAGCTTAAGAACCAAAAATAAATATTTCTATATTACCGCCTAGTGTCGGAAAAACCTTAATATAGGTTTTATAAAGCAATGGAAGAGCATTTGAGGATATGTGCAAACAAGGTAAATGGGGTATAAAATCATTCCCAACAAGAAATCCCATTAACACCCAATCGTCAATAAGGTTAGCAATATCAAAAAATTTGTCCAGTTTGCGCAACTCGCCAAATTCCATTTCCAAATACTCGCGAAATAAGCCCAAATGAAGAAGAAAAAACCTTGTTTCTTCGACGGAAGCTTTTTTTGTTTTTCTTCCAAACTTTACCTCCTCGCGCAATACAACAAAATGCAATTCATGCGTACATAATCCTAAAATAATTAAATCAGCGTCCAAACCATATAAACAGTGTCTGGTGTTTGGATTGTAGTCTTCCTGCGACTTAAGATAGCGAATATAGTCCATAATTTTGTGCTCACCTTCTCCAGGGCTCTAGAGTTACGAAAAAATTAGTACATTTGAAAATTGATTCCTTTTGGAACTTACATCGTGACCACTTAAAATTACGCGACACTTTTGCCACATTGGATCTGAACTGATTTTGCTTTTGATAAAATAACGCAATGCATCGTGCAGACGGGACATAAACTCGGTGCCTGGTGTAATACAATTACTATCGAAGCGTTCTGTTTTAACAGTCTCGCCACGGCTCTTTGCCTTCTGTTCAAGTAGCTCAGCGTCTTTAGCAGAACGGAACCTAATTCAAAGTTCAAACAACTTTGTTGATATTTATAACTTAATTTTTCATTTAAAAATTTACCTTCGGCTTCTTTGCTGATTCATTTTCGCCCTGGGTGCCACGCCATCCACAGCCATGAAGAACAGTTTTTGCGGCTTTATCAAAAAAAATAGCTTGTCAATGTAGTTGAAGATATCCTTAAACATTTCATCTTCAGTGATATTGAAGTGGATATTACTATCGTCCGGATGGGAGCAGTTGTGGATGATACCATTCATATCCAAGTACAGATTATCAAAGTCAGGAATCTGGTGTGATATAAAATGTACAGTAAAATTAAATTTATGCTTTAAAACACCTACGCTTTGTTCCCTCGCCAATTCGCTGAGGCATGGATACCGCTCACTAATGTAACGAAAAAACTTTGGAACTCCCATGTTATGATGTTCTAGCTATTCTTCAAAATGGTACCAACTTATTGTTTATTTTAGTCGTCGATCTATCCAAGACCTTTGTTTATATCTGACGAACTGGATATTTCCCACTTGCAAGGAATGCAACAAATTGAAGCGTCACACTGGCAGTTTAAAACTTACAACTTATACGCCTAATTTTTTTATCAAATTAGTGGTTTGTGTATTTAAAGATATACGTCCTTTAAATACGTTTTCGATTAAATCAAAAAAAAAAATATGAGCAAAGTAAATATAATTTGTGAACATTCCCTTAAAAATCTTTCAGTAACGTGCGAAAATAATGATTATGACAACTGAAGTTGCCAACTATATAAAAAGACAACATTTGTAATACACACACACACACACACATATATATATATATATGTATATATATATATACCCTATAGGAACAAAGTAACTTGTATTTAAAAACAACTATTTAAAAAACTAGTTTAAAATAAACTAGTATATGAACTACTTTGAATTATATAAAGGTGGCACTACTCTGATTTTGACATGTTAATTGCAAATTTGTATTAGATTACAAGTTTTTACATATATTTAACCATGTTATTTCATCAAATATTATTGACTATAGGCTTCACTAACATTTTGTTTCAAAAAGACATATTTTTTTATTTACGACATTGAGCCGCAAGACAGACCTGGTAAACACACTTTAAAACTGATAGACTGCCTCAAACCCCTGGAAACGATTAAAAATTCTTTATTATTTAAGATATTCAAATTACAAACTGGTAGTGTTTAACAAACATTGGAAAATTTGGACTCTGTACGGAAATTGATGCATTGCTTAACCATTCAACAAACACCTCATCACTTCAGTAGTAAAGACGCACGCCTTTTCCTACGTAGCGTCGAGTCTGCTCCATCACTTCATTGCGATTGACACTTAAAAAAGGCACTAAGCAAAATATCGGTGTGTCCATCGACCATGATTGATGGTTGCAAAGCGTGGAAAATCCCGCCGACCCTGTTGTTTACCTCATATTTTGAAATGAAGCATCAAAAAGCTGTCTTGTGTTAAATAACAGGCGCAGTATCCACACAATTCCGATCAATTGGACCGGCACCTTCGCTCATGTACCCAGGCGGCAGCGTGCCCGTTTTTGGAAACTGCTTTAATAAACTGCATTCACGTAATGGATTCATGTATATATTTTTTATATATATACACAGCCAAATAAATGATCTCTTTGATGTATAGAAATTTAAAATTGTTATGCTTTTATATTCATCTTCATTAAGTGGAATATTAACTAGTTTTCGATTGATTTATTTTAAAGTAGTTAATAAAATAATTATAATTTAACTAATTAAAAAAGTAGTTAAAAATATATGCAGACGAAAGTCAATTGACCTATTTAGCGGACATCACAATACAAAATATGTTAGTTCGTTCTATGGAAAAAAGTCAGAATTTCAACTAGTTGAGGTTAACAAAAAACTACTTTATCAACTACTTTCAAATTAGTTGATTTTCCTACAGGGTATATATCTATAACGAATGTTTTTTATATGATTTACAAAGCAATGTGCTGTGTGTCACACAATATGGCGGCGCGAGCCTGTGTGAAGCACCGAACACTGGTAATAAGGAAAAAGCTTGAATGTTGATTATTTAAGCTCTTTTAATATGCATGCAATAAAACCCTCAATGAAATGGTTATCAGAGATTTGCATATGACCATTCGTCATTACTTGCCACTCGAATAAAATTCGCCGTCAGCCACAATCGCGCATAAAAATTAATATATGCATGGTGCTCAAGTTTGTAAACAACGATTGCTGCTAAGCTAACGTGACCATTTATTTTTTGTGCCAAAGCGGGACACCCCATCGGAATTATAAAAAATTTGCGTTTTAACATTTTTTATTTAAGAAAGAATACTAATATGAAAAAACATATGAATGATCAATTTTAATGAAGAAAAAGAATATTAAACGAGTTAAATTGACTTTTAGGAATTATTTTTGTATTTATCGGATGCACAGATCCGTTTTAAAATATCTGGGCTCGTTTTAAGGTACAAATAGAGCTCATTACAAGATTTATTTATATTTATCTTTGTAATCAGTATGGCTTTTAATACTGAGACGCTTAACTGCGTTTTTTCACTTGTCCATATTCTATTCATTTGCGAAAAACTCTTTCGACAGGTGCGTTACTTCCAGGCAGACACATAACATACTCAATAATTATAGACATGTTCGGTAAGTGGATGTTGTTGGCACGAAAGTGCTGGAATAATTCTACCCAGCGGTTTTCAGCAGTAACGTTCTCAGCATTCCAGCCAGTGGTTTTTTGTTCCGTCAAAAAGCAGGAAATAAGCGAAAACTCGTCGAATACTTTTGTATCTTGATTAATAAATCCTTGCTGGATTAGCATATCCATGACATTCTGTACCTCTCCCCATGTAGGTGCTTTGGTCAAACTGACACCATTGCTCCAAGTATTCTTTGCTTGTCTTATAAAACTCAACCGCTGCAGTTTGTATCTTCTCCTGGTCAGCTATTTGTAGTTTTAAAAGAATATTACGGACAGTGTGAGGAAGGAAAACCGAACTCTCTTTAAGTGCCAGGTTGTCTCGGAGACGATTGATTTCTTTTGCTGACTCTATTGCTGACACGTTTTTTTCCTCGATTTTCAACACGGCCTCATGTAAAGTAGCTGCCTGTGCATGCAAAAAGTATAACCACAATTCAGAGCTGGGGGTTTCGAAAAACGACTTTAATATATTTGGGCATTTGTCGATGCTCAGAAAATAATTTTTTAATGGCTGAAACATTTTCAAAACTCTTTCAAGTGCGGGCAGTAATGCGAGCCACCTTGTTTTACTGTAGCCTAGCATTTTGTGATACTCTGTGTCAGTTGCATTACAAAACTCTTTCAAAGCTTCTACCCGAACGCTGTAGATGTAGAAAAATGAATAAATTTTCACAATAATGCATTCGAAGTCAACAGGTAGACAATCTGCGGCAGTTTTGATCGCATTGTGGACTATGTGCGCTACACATCCAATCCCTATGAGTTGTCTCCCGAGTGATTGGTTCAGTTTTGAGTATATATTATTTTTCCGTTTCTATTCTTTCCTCCAAAGTTGCAGTTTGTGTTGTCTCCACAAAATGACACAATTTTCTCATTCAAATCATTGCATGATAAAACTTCCTTCAAATAATTGAAAATTATATCCGATGTTTCGCCTGGTTGACTTTGAAACTCTAAAACCTTGACTTTCACGCCTTCGCATGGTAAAAAAAAGCGAATCAAAACTGGAAACAGCTTTATTGAGCTATGGTTTGAAGCATCCGTTAACAAAGTTATGCAGTGGGCTTGGCGAAGTTGCTCTTTCAAATCATCGGTTACCATAGTCGACAGCACATTAACAACAATAGCTTCTGATTTTGTACGAGCACATCTAAATTTTTGCTCAAAACATGCTTGAATCAAATGGGAGGCACAGTCATTTGAACGAAAGCTATAATTTTCCTGCACCGTGTGATATGCCCACGCACCCTCAGCTGCGGCTATATCCAAATCTTTTGAAGTCGGCGAATCGGTTCTTTTGAAAAAAGTAAGCACTGACGAGCTTGAAGCAGCAGCCTGATCGGAACGCCTGTGTTTTTCTGATTTTAAATGCTTTTCAATGTCGCTGGCACCACCATGTCCAACACTAAAATCAGTAAGACATTTTTCACACCTCACGTTTGCGGTATTAACACTACTTTGCTTTATAAATGGATACTTTCGCTGCAAAGTATCATTAAAAGAACACTTTCGTTTAGGCATTTTTATTAAAAAACAATCAATTAATTGTTCTCAACTTTTCAATATTTTTCGTTACGTCCAATTTGAACTAAAACAAAGCACTGCAGTCGTTCACAAACTGTTGCTGTTTTTTTGGTTTGTTTAAGGAGCAGCTGTCAAAATTGACAGCTGAACATTTAGAAAATTCAAAAGGCTTGTGACTTCGATAAAGAAGGGCGGTGCTGCCAATTCAAGCTCTTGATCAACAGGTGACTCAAAAGTTATTTAAAGAAAGAAAAATACTACAAAACTGACACGTACTTGTAGTAGGCAAAAAGTGGCTTTTAAATCGTAAATTTAATTATGATTTGGTCTGCCTACGAAAGCGGGACATTTATGCCCTCGCGGGGGACAGCGGGACAGACAGCCTAAAAGCGGGACTGTCCCGCCCAAAACGGGACGTATGGTCACGTTATGCTAAGCACATCTTTTCACGATTGCGAAGCGAAGCAAAGGCACCATCCAGGCAATGCAGACTTTCGGCAAATTCGCTTAAAGCTCGATTGTCTGTCACACAGCTCAAGTGTCTGCCACACAGCTCGAGTGTCTGCCGTAGCTGGAGTTTCTGCTGCTGCATGACTTTTTGTATTGTAGCGTATTGGTAAACAAACTACTGTTCTGCTTTCAATAAACATTCAAGAAGTAAAAGAAGAGACAAATTTATTATTTTTCTTAGATTTATTTTAGATTAACACGAGTATATCTTTATTCAACGCACCAGTTCAATATTTTGTATAATCATTTATTTTTCAATTAATCTATATCTCTATACACTCAGTTCTGTTTTTACACGACTTTTTTTACACGAATTTGATTTAACACGAATTAAAAATAAATCTTTATTTTGTTTTTACAAGCTTTATTTTGATTTAATACGATTGACCCAAATTCTGAAAATAACAATTTTAGTACTAACAGTTTTCACCGCTATAAAATTTTTAATTTTTATTATACTCCCGTGTTGCCGCGTGTAAACATGCATGTCAACAGTCGTCCCTATTGTATTGTATGTGTACTATATTGTTTTTTTGCATTCTTTTCTAAGTTTCTGAAATTGTTTTTTTTTTTTGCATTCTTTTATAAGTTTATGAAATTGTTTTTTTTTTTGCATTCTTTTATAAGTTTATGAAATAAAAATATACGCAAATATTAGCTATAACGCTCCAATACGAGTTTAAAAAGGGTTTATTGTATTATTTCTACAGATTTGTTAAATTTGGAACAAATCTCTACTTTTCCATAAGTGCAATGCATTTTTTTACACGATTTTTTTTCGCACGAAATCTTTGGGAGTGTATCTACCGTGTAAAAACAGAACTGAGTGTATAAATAAAATTGTAAAAAAAAAAAAATCTGTACATGAAAATCGCATTTTTAAACTTTTTGTCTGTCTGTCTGTCTGTCTGCTAAAGCATAACGCGAAAACCTCTGGATGGATTTAAATGAAACTTGGCATCTAGGTTCCTTATATCCCCGGTCATAACATAGGCTACCTGTTATCCAGTAAAAAAGGTTGGACCCTGTAGGGGGCGCTGCGATCGGGTTCCAGGCATTCTTTTTTTAGCTTATCTCCGAAACCGTTCCTCCGATTTGCATGAAAATTTGTATGTAGAGGTTCTGGAATACGCTGAAATTTTTGACTTATTTACTCTGTTCTATCTCGAACACCAGAGGGCGCTGTAGTACAAATATTTTGAAAAACCTCGAAAAACTCCTAAGCCGTGCACCCGATTTACATGAAAATTGATGTATAGAGGTTTTCGGATACGGTGAGTTTTCATGACTTATCTACTCTGTTCTATCTTGAACACCAGAGGGCGCTGTAGTACAAATATTTTAAAAAACGTCAAGAAACTCCGAGCTGTTTATCCGATTTACATGAAAATTGGTATGGAGAGGTTTTCGGAAACGGTGAGTTTTCATGACTTATCTACTCTGTTCTATCTTGAACACCAGAGAGCGCTGTAGTACAAATATTTTAAAAAACGTCGAAAAAGTCCAAAACCGTCCATCCGATTTGCATGAAATTTTGTATATAGAAGTTCTCGGACACCCTGAGTTTTTTGACTTATCTACTCTTTTCTATCTCGAACACCAGAGGGCGCTGTAGTACAAAAATTTTGAAAAACCTCGAAAAACTCCTAAGCCGTTCATCCGATTGCCTGAAAATTGGAAAATAGGGGTTTTCTGATACGGTGAGTGTTTTGGACTTATTTTTTTTTGCGCTATCTTGAAAACCAGAGGGCGCTTTAGTACAAATCTTAGGAAATCGTGAAAAACTCCAAAACAGCTCATCCGATTTGGATGAAAATTTGTAAATAGCGATTTTCGAGTACGGCAAGGGTTTTGGTGCTATCTTTTTTGCTCTTTCTCGAAACTAGAGGGCGTTGTTGTCCAATTTGTACGTGTGCATATTATTAAACTGTTCCTTAACGGCTGCACTGATTTTGATGAAATTTTTTGTGTGTGTTTGAGTGGATCTCTGGATGGTTCAGATTCACAATTGGACCCGGTAGGTGGAGCTGCGATCGTGTTTTAGGCATTTTATTTTTATAGTTTATCTCCGAAACCGTTCATCCGATTTGCATGAAAATTTGTAAATAAATGCTTTCGGATATGGTGAGATTTTATGACTTATCTACTCTGGTCTATCTTGAACACCAGAGGGCGCTGTGTACAAATATTTTAAGAAACTTATAAGCTGTTTATCAGATTTTCATGAAAATTGGTTTATAGGGGTTTTCGAATATGGTGACTGTTTTGGACTTACTTTTTTGTACTATATCGAACACCAGAGGGAGCTGTAGTACAAATTTCTTAAGAAATAGAGAAAAAGTAGAAAGCCGCTCTTCCAATTTGGATGAAAAATTTTATTAAAGGATTTTCGTGTACGGCAACTATTTTGTCGTTATCTCTTTTGCTCTGTCTCGAAAAGTAGTGGGCGCTGTTGTACAATTTGTGCGTGTGTGTGTTATTAAACTGTTCGTAAACGGCTGCACCGATGTTGATGAAAATTTTTGTGTTAGCTTAAGTGGATAATTCAGATTAGCAATTGGAATTTTCGCAATTGGAAATTCGCACACGAATTTTGTTATTATAGTTTGTCTCCGAAGCCATTCATCCGATTTACATGAAAATTTGTATTTAGGGGTTTTCGGGTACGATAGTTTTTACGACTTATCTATTTTGTTCTATATTTAAAACCAGAGGGCCCTGCAGTACAAATGTTTTAAAAATGTCGAAAAACTCCTAGCTGTACATCCGATTTGCGTGAACATTTGTACATAGGAGTTTTCGGATACTGTAATTGTAAAGGCTTTTACAATCACATTTATCAGAAAAAAAAACGCAAACCGAATTGTTTTATATGTATGTAGTTTAATGAAAATGGAAATGTATTAACCGTTAATAAGAAATGAATGTTACAATTAATTGTTGTTGTTGTTGTTGTTGTTTCGCATTTGTATTTGCGTGTACTGTTGGCGACGGCGATTTTTATACTAAAAATATTTGCAAATTCTTTTGTGGCTACTGCTTAGAAATCATCAAATATAACTGTTCACTCTCTTTTTGATTTCAATGCGATGTTTTGCCGTCTGCCTTTTGAACTTACAGTGTGCACTCGCTTACACTCCTCCTCCCGTGAACTCCTTTAGGATTCACCACCCAGTAGTAAGGTGGCTAACCTTGTTGCAGGACGACGGAGCAATCCATTTGATGTTCGTACCTCAGCAAAACGTATGTGGCCGTCCTTGGCAGGAAAAACTTTGGTAACACGGCCCTTTTGCCAGTGGTTGACTGGGCTCGCATATGATGACCAGGTCGTTAATTTCAAGTGGCACTGTCTGGTCATGCCACTTAGAGCGACAAAGAAGCTGCGGCAAATACTCAACCGTCCAACGTTTCCACATACAATCCTTCAGATTCTGAGCTATTCTCCATTGTTTCCTGAGGCATACGTTTGTATCAACTGGATGAGGTGTCTGTGTGGAATTAGCACACCCCAACAAAAAGTTGTTGGGGGTCAAAGGCTCGTCTTCTGCGGAAGATATAGGCACATTAGTAAGAGGGCGAGAATTCATAATACCTTCAGCTTCGATCAAAACACTCCGAAGAGTCTCCACTCTCGGCGCTACCTCATGAAGCGTCTTACTCAGCAAAGATTTGATAATTTTTATAAGGCGCTCCCAGCATCCACCAGAGCTGGGATTAGCAGGGCAATTGAATACCCACTCAATTCCGCGCGTCGCGGCCTCATCGTTGATTTTTCCAATGTCCAGCAAACAGTCTGCATTCTTGAGGTCCTTTTGTGCACCAATGAAATTCGTTCCATTGTCGCTTCTGATTCTAAGTGGGGTCCAACGGCGATTTATGAAGTTGCGCAAACATAAGATGAATGCGTCAGTCGACAAATTTTCTGCCAGCTCCAAATGTGCAGCTCTTATTGTAAGGCACGTAAAAATTACGCCCCACCGTTTTTCCCTGCGTCGGCCGATAGAGACGTTGAAGAGACCAAACAGATCAACACCTGTATAGGTGAACGGGCGCACATATGGCGTGACGCGATCGGCTGGAAGTTGCCCTATGAGGGGTGGCGCAGGTTGTGCTTTTTTAATTTTGCATTCCACACATTGTCGTTGTATGGCATTCAGTACCGCTTTAGTATGTGGTATCCAAAATTTCTGTCGAACTTCGTTGATCGTCAAAGCTGAATTTTGGTGGTGTAACTTTTCGTGATAGTGGCGTATGATAAGTTTTGTTAAACTATGTTTTTGTGGTAGTAAGATCGGGCGCCTGGCACTCAGCATCATTAATTTCATTCATCGTAAGCAGTCCTTTTGACACTGGTTGAGTCGGATTACGAAAGCGCAGCAACCGTGTACAAAATCGTAGCACCCAGGCCATGGTGCGCTTTAGCTTCAGATATGAAGAAAAATTAGAAATTTTAATTAAATCAAAACTTGCCTGTTGTTGAAGAAGGAGACACGACTGGATTTCCTCTTCCAACAGTGGGGGCGCTTCAATCGTTAATGCCGGCCAAAACTCCTCTGGTCGCTTTAAAAAACTTGGGCCTGTTATCCAGATGTTGTCGACATTAAACTTCGGCGGAAATTTAGGTCGAGTTGCCGAATCTGCAGCGTTTTCGTTTGTTGGAGTCCAACGCCATTGCGGCGCCTCTGAAGATCTTAATATTTCAGCTACTCGATGACCAACAAACGGTTTATATTTTCGATTGACTGAATAAATCCACTGCAAAACTGTTTGGGAGTCACTCCAAAATATGACACGTACAATTTTTATTTCGTCATGGCAGCAAATCAATTTACTTAGACGTAACCAAGCACGGCGGCTTGGAGCTCCAGCCGAGGTATTGAAATCAATTTTTGCGGAGCAGTTCTGGTCTTACCGGCTACGAAGACAACATCGACACGAGGTTCCAGCACTTGTGGCGGCGGCGTCAAAAACAATTCGAAGCTTTTCTGGCTTGTGAATTGATTGCACACCGAAATGTGGCAAATACCAAATTGTTTGACTCGAATTTTGAAGTTCTTCAGCTGTAATTTTTCTTGCGTAGTTTTTACTAAAATATTTACCCATTTCTTCGCGATACTTTAATGCAAACTCTGAATCTCGCTGCATTCTTCTTTCAATTCCAATTAGACGACTTTTTGCCATTTCTAAACTGTTCGGGAAGTTCGGCGGAAACTCCTTCCAAAGCAGTCCAGTTTCATACCTGCCGCCAATAAGCTTAGTGGTACTCTCCATAATGTTGCGGGCCAGCCTTTCGTCTTCAGGTTCTAGCGTCTCCAGCGAAGAACCAACTCCAAAGTTATCGCTTGCGAAATACTCGGCAACGATCGAGTGCATCTTTTGCATGGCTTGGTCTTCACGAATATGGAGCACGATTGGGTGTGGTGCAATTGTATTTTGTGTCGGACCATCAGCAACCCAGCCTAGTTTGGTTTTTGCAGCTACAGGGTTCCTATGATCGGCTTCCAGCACAGTTGAAGACACACCAAGATGCACGTTGTCCAATCCTAACAATGTCATTGGCTTGATATTTTAATAATCTGTTAGTGGCAAAAATTCGAAATGGCTGAAAAGGATTTTTCAAATGTTTGTTCTGGCAAATTTAAAATTTTTAATTGTTCTTATATTTTTTATAGCAAACCGCTGCTGACTCTCACTTCCTGATATCTCAAGACTGACTCTGGAGGATGACTCTGTTGTAACCTTTTCTCCAAACCATTGCAAGGTTAAAGGTTCCGGCTGTCCTCTTAGTCCCAGTGATGTTGCGACTTCATCCTCCAAAATTGAAATTGCGGACCCCTCGTCAAACATAGCGAATACCTCTGCTCTACCTTTGGGTCCATACAATGTCACTGGTAATATTTTAAAAAGTTGGGTGCATGCTGTTTTCGGCGTACGGCAGTTTAAAACTAGATTTGTTGTATCCTCGTGGAGGCAAGTATGATGATGACGGCGGCATCCATTTTTTCCACAAACTTTTTTGACCTTACACTCTGAAGCTCTATGACCCTGACGTAAGCATGAGAAGCACAACCGTTCAGTTTTAACCTTCTTCCAACGATCTTCGGTGGTAAGTGACTGGCAAAATATTTTGCAGTTGGAAATAAAATGATTTTCACCGCATTGCAAACAGTTAATTGTTTTATTCCGAGTATTTTCATCGACGTGCATAATTCGTCGTGGCTGCACAAAGCTTCTTGAAGTTGAGCTCGAAGATGGCATCAAACAAACAATCCTGGCCAGTTCACTTAACCATTCTGAAAAATCACTTACAGTGGGGTATGGCTGTATAGCAGCAGCGCGGCGTGCCCACTCAAACTGATTATTTTGCGGCAATTTATTCACGAGCGTTTCCAAGAGTGTGGGGTTTGCCAAATGTTGTTGACTTTTGTTGTAATTTAAAAATGCAACAACATTTCTTCGTCGAAAAAGCAACAACCTGCTCCAACTTTTGCTCACTTATTGTCGGGAATTGCTGCACCTTAGCCAGCTGCACTCGAATAAGTAGATCCGGCCTTCCAAATCGAAACTCCAGTTCTTTAATTATATTTGGAACATCGTTTGGGTAGATCATCATCGACGCTACTGTTTCCTTTGCTGCTCCTATTAGGCACTTTTGTAGCCGCATGAGGTTCTGTCGGTTGCTGTATTGAAATGCTTCGGTGGTATCCTTGAAGTTGGCATAGAACAGCGGCCATTCTTCTGCGTTACCTGAAAATATAGGCAAATCGTAAATTTTGCTTACAGGTTCATGCGGTGCTGGCAGAAGAGCTCTTTCTCCACTTTCTCTAGTCGGTGTCGATGAGGTGCTCGTTCTTAACTCTCCCATGTTAGTTGCTCCGCCGGGAATTTCAACTCGCTGACGTAGTGACTGTAGTTCCTTTTGATTCTCAGAATTACTTTTTTGTAGCTCTGTAATTGAAGCTTTCAGGGCATTGAAACTGTCAATTAAACTTGACATTTGATCGGCGGTTGCTATTGGTTGTGCGGTTCCTGGCATGATGGTGCTGTTAAGATTATCCTCCTCTTCGCTGTCACCTTGTGTTATATGAATTGGTTTGTCACTGCTTCTTAAATTGTATGGCGCTGTCATTTAATAAGCACCGACTTGACCGATAACCTTCAGCTGCTCCCAAAGCAGGGCTCTGCTGTGGCAGTGACCTATATAAATAAAAAAAAAAAATATAAATTAAGACCACCGATGCAGAAATGGCACAGAGAATGGCGAGTATTCAAGCAGAGAATGGTTGTTTTATGATGCCAGGGCTCTGACGTGGCGATTAAAATTATGGCTCAGACGTGCGACGACTCATCCAACAAAAGGTAAACGTTAAAACTCCGGCGTTGTAAATTTTTAACGAAAAACATCAGCTTCTGTAGTTAGGGCTCTGATGTGCCTTCTTCTGGAAAGTTAACGTTGAAAGCCATTAACGGCTTGACTTTTTAATGCAACGGCTCTCGCTTGACCCTGCGATGACTTCCAAAAAACAGCTATGTCGATGTATTTCGTGGCAGCGAATTTTTTAATACAACGGCTGTTGTTTGACTTTCCGAGCGGCTGCTGACTTTGTTGTAGCGGCTGCCAACTCGACGGCTTTTGCAGTGTAGAAGTTTCGATGCTGTCCTTTTTCTCGAGGCCGGCCCAACAGCACACAGAAATGCGAAAACGAATGTAATTGTAAAGGCTTTTACAATCACATTTATCAGGAAAAAAACGCAAACCGAACTGTTTTATATGTATGTAGCTTAATGAAAATGGAAATGTATTAACCGTTAACAAGAAATGTTGTTGTTGTTGTTTCGCATTTGTATTTGCGTGTACTGTTGGCGACGGCGATTTTTATACTAAAAATATTTGCAAATTCTTTAGCGGCTACTGCTTAGAAATCACCAAATATAACTGTTCACTCTCTCTTTGATTTCAATGCGATGTTTTGCCGTCTGCCTTTTGAACTTACAGTGTGCACTCGCTTACAGATACGGTGGGTATCTTGGACTTTTGTTTTCTGCGCTATCTTAAACACCAGAAGGTGCTGTAGTACAAATCACTTAAGAAATCGTGAAACACTCAAAAACTGCTCATCCGAGTTAGATAAAAATTTGTATATCGGATATATAGGATTTGATTATCGAGTATGGAAAGGTCTTTGGCGTTATTTTTTTATTCTATCTCGAAAACCAGAGGGCGGTGTTGTACAAATACCGCAAAAAACTCAAAACAACTCATCCGATAAGTATGATTTTTATAAGTGGTTTTCGGGTGCGGTGAGTCTTTTGGCGCTATGTAATTTGCTATATCTTGAACCCCAGAGGGCGCAGTACTACAAAATACAGTAAAGCGCAGCAAAGCGTAAAATGTGATAAATATCTTATTTTCTTCTTTATGTGTATTTATATTCCACTTTCTTTTTTCGCAAACAGCTGATGCCGAATTCTGTAGTATTTGAGTACGCATCAACACATGCGCAAGTCAGTTGCGTCGTAAGTTGGCGTTGTTTTGACATTTCAATTTCTATTTTCAACGCTTATTTAATTTTTGTCCAGTTTCCTCGCGGACTGCCAAAAATTTGTTTTTGCTGTGTTTTTTTTCAAAAATGTGCAATCTATCGAATACAATATAAGACTTGAAAATATAGTTTTGCAAGCGATTGGCGGCAAGCACACACAAATCACGATTTCCCTAACTTTTTCTCATAACTTTCAGATGATGAAGCTCAAAATTCCTTCTAAAGTTTGTGAAAAGTTTTTTCAAATCGACGAATGAAATCGAAAATTATTTATATCAACTCCCGAGCTAAGCCGAGTAATAGGCTAGTTTTTAATAAAACTTATAATTTTAGAGTTTAGATTCAGTTCAATTAAGGTTCAGGTTAAGATTTTTTCAGTTACCAATCAATAGTTTTAAAAGCAATATTTTGTTTTTTAAAATGATATTCGTTAAAAAGTCTCCATAACAGAAACAACAAACTTAAAAGTACTTGTAGTAGTTCAGTATATGGGTAAATAAATAAAAATAAAAATATTTTTTCTTGAAATTTTTAAAAACTATGTTATAAAAGATGTGCATTTTCGAACTTTCGAGCTACCCGGGTAGTTAAAAATTTTTGTTGTTTTTATATGGCAGTGAAAGCGCGTTTACTTTGCGCGGTTGAGATGCTTGTGACTGGTTTCTGTTTGTTTTTTACTTTTTTTTTTTTTTGTTTTTGAAGAAGCGGACAGAGGTGAAGGGAAAGGAAACAAAGAACATGCGCTAATTTTTAAGGTTTCGAACATAGTGAACGCTTGTTTTTGATCAGATCAGATTTTCACATTGAAGCAATAAAGAAACCAAGTCATGCATCTCTTTTTCTCTAATGTGTTTCTGATCTGATCTGCCTGTCTGTCTCAATCGGAATTCACTATGTTCGCAACCTAATAAAAGAAAGAGTTCTGAACTTTTAACCGTTGCACAGTGTGCGATTTGACCAATCTGGGCGGACAAAACTCTAAATTATTGTGATATGATTACCTGGTTTAATCCTAAAAAAAATTGTTCCGGAGTTGGTGTCTATCTCAAACACCCTCTTAATTACATTACCCTCTTAATTGAGTTGCCCATAGAGAGAAATTAACACTTATGCTTTGTCTTTGAAACACTAAAGTGTATTAGAACATCAAATTTTATAACATTCTTCTCTGTTATTACAAATAATGCATGTTTAGAAGAACGTGCAGGTTTTTCGGTTTTCAAAGAAAAACCTATTTATTTTTCTGTTTATTTTTCTATTTACAGCTGTAAAAATACAAAAATATACAAAACAAGAGCATTTTCGACTTTTGGGGACTTTTCCGTTAAAATACCTATATTCAAAAATTTTTCGAAAGGAAATCAGAAAATTTTTTATAGAACTATTAAAGTTACCCCAAGTAAATAACAACTTTTTTTCGATTTTTTATAATTTTTTTCGTAATCGAAATGAAAAGGGCACTTAAAGTTTTTTTTAAAAAAAGTCAAGTTTCTACAGGTATTACTTGTTGAAAGAGAAAGTAGCTCAAGACTATGTTTAAATCATCGGTCTGTTTTTCCATATTTTGCATTTTTGGATTTTTGGGATTTTTTTTTTTTTTGTAAAAATACTAAAATTCGTAATTTTTAAAAAAGTACACTTCTAGCAAAAAAATTTATAACGACCGGGTTATTCAACATATTTACACAATTTTTTGCATCGCCATTTGATATAGCTAAAGAAAATATTTTCTAAAGATTTTATTGAAAGTTTTTCATATTTGAATTTTTAAAAGTTTTTTAATACAACAAGAACAAAAAGGAGTTTTTTTTCGAAAAGTAAAAAATCACAACTCTGGACGATTTCGTTCAAATTATTTGCTTAACAGCTTATTTTTACGAAAAATTAAATATTAAATGAACTGCGAAACAGTTTTTTTCAAAATTTACACTTATATAAAAGTTATTTGGGTTTTTTGAAAAAATTAGGCACACCAATTTTTTTTACATTTATTTCAACATCATAAGAACAAATTGAGGCGGTACAACATAAAAAAAACAACTTCGACTTTTTTGGGACACCGCAATACATATGCATAAAAACTTTTTGTCAGTCCATCAAAGTGTAGCTGAATTTATAGTTTATTAGTTTTGCTACATTTCCATCACTAATTTAAATGAAAGATAAATAAGTGACTTATTTTATTTTGAATTAATCTACATAATTTCAAAACAGTTTTCCATTGCAAAAGAAGTTAAAATGTTAACAACTTTAATCAGTGCACTTAAAACAAAAACTACTCTCTTGACGCTTACAAATAATTTGGAAAACCCAAAAAGCACCATTTTATGTCTGCCGTTTTAAATATATCGGATAAAGCAACATTTTCAAATTTTTGACATGACTTTCTGTGTTTTTTTATACTTTTGTCTTCATAGATTGATAAAATGTCACACTGTGCGCTGTTCTGATTTGTGTTTTCAAGTTCTTTTGAACGCATTTGATATTGTTTTAAATTTTTTGTTATTGATCATAGAGTTGTTCGTAGAATTATATGCAAAAATAACATTTTATTATTGTTGTTTTGCATCTGTAATCAATTTTGTCTTCTTTGTTATTAAAAAACACACACATGTACAAGCAACAATAACACAAATTGCACTTGACGCATTAATATTTTCAACTCAACAACAACATGCAATATGCGCAATAACAAAAAATCACACACGCCGATGCAAGTACTAATAGTCCCGTTCGCAAAAGAGATGCTTCTTCACTATGTTCGCAACCTTAGAAGCTAAAAATCATCGCAAGTTGTTTGTTTCCTTTCCCTTCACACTCTTTCTATTCCAAAATTTTCACAAAATGCAACACAAGGAAAAAAATTAAAACAAACAGAAACCAGTCACAAGCAGCAATCCGGCACATAAATGCGCCTTTACTTTCATAACTAAGCTTCAAAAACTTTAAACTACCCGAAACTAAATACCGGAAACTTCTTGGGTATCCGGGTATGACCCAGGTAATGCCCTATAAATAATGCAAATATATGTAGCTACTGATCCAATATGTAACAAAAATTGTATTATTACCTGTTTATGATATTAAAGTTAGCATATTTTTTTATTTATTGCATAATAACTCAAATTTATATAAATAAACTTCAACTAAAAAAAACAGAATTTTCTCTGAATTTGAAAACAGAATTTTTACAAACAAAATAAATAATCAATCAAATTGAAATCTTCCCCTATACTATTGTAATTTTTAGTATACAAAAAATCCAACACTGCAGACTGCAGTTAACATTTTTTTCTTGGAGCGAATGGACATAAAATCATGAAGTTTCGTTGCTTTTGGCGAATGTTGCTCATGTCATGCTTTTTTGGCCATTCGTGTCTCGTAGGCATTCGTAATCGCAGGCGCTCGAACTCTATGGCATTCGTTACCACAACGATTGGTGCATGTATTCCTACATTAATTTTAATGCAGAAGGCATAATCGTAGCTCGTATATTGACGAAACATTCGAAACGCTATTTGAATGCACTCAAGCTGTTTTCTGATGGTTATGTCCATTCATTTCTTAATTTTTCTCTGTTTAAAATGGCCGCCCAAAGTCAAACAGAACTCTTTTCACAATAGGTCTGTTTCCGTACTCACTTCAGGTGAACTTCGAGTAACGTTCAATAGAGAGTAATTTGATGATCTGAAAAAATGAGAACATTTTTCAAAAAGTACGGAAACGACTTCAAGCAAGTTTCAAGCTCTGAAATCTTTTCATTAAAATTAAATAAAAATTGAATTGCCTGGTTGGTATATTTAAAAAATGCAAAATTAAAACACTTTCAGATGAGCTGGAAGCATCTGGTAGAGGTATATTTAAAAGATCAACATTTCCATTTCCGTTCATTTTGTATAATTTAACGTTATTTTTATTAATTTGCTAACAATTAAATTAAGTTTTTACACAACACAGTACAATTCAATTTTTTACTTCAGCAAACAGCTATTTGAAGATCGAGATTCATGCTCGAAGAAATTTTTCAAGTAAAGTTCGAGTAATTGAGAGTGACATTTTACTTGTTCTTCTTCTCTCTCGTGCTGGAAAAATGTGTAAAGAAATGCTTTCGAGCAAGGTATATTTAACAAGGTAGTGTCATCTCGGAGCAGCGCGTACCGCTGCTATCAAACACATACAATATTATAATTTGCAAATTTTGTTATTTGTTTTGCTTTTATTCGTAAGAACCTGGTTTTGACAGGTGCGGTACCCCATGGTGGAATAATTATAAGGTGAACTCATCCCATGACATTTTTCGATATGTTTTTTGACATGTTGCCCTATTTATACAAGTTTCCATACATGGTTTGATGTTTGATTCTATGATAATGTCAAAATAAGGCAGTCTATTTTTTCTGATTTTCCGGATGAGAAGACCTTATATTTATTCCACCATGCGGTACCTACCACAAGAGAGAATTTTAACTACTAACACTACCTTGTCTCATTATACCATGCTTTCGAGTAACTTCAAGTTACTTGAAGTAAGTACGGAAACAGACCTAATATGTTGGTACTAAAAACATAACGAGTAAGTAAAAGAAGTTAAAAAACTGCAAAAAGTCCCAAACAAGGCCGTAAAATTGGTCTTTGATTAACCGAGGATATTCCCCATTTGGAAGCTCTACTCTACGCGATTAAAATCACTGTTTTCTGCCGCTGAATTATACAAATTTCAACTTTTTTTCGTGTCTTCAAAAACGTTCACAATATTGGTTACAACACAGCACATCTTTGGACTCTCACGCATGGTCGTAACACGAAAGGTATCAACAACCTAGTAGTGGCGAGATGCAGATTGGAAACTACCAAGCAGCGCTACGTTTATGCAGGGCCAACGGCGTATAATGAATTGCCGTTCGAATATAGAAACTTACGTTCGATGTATCTATTTAAAACCAGAATAATTTCTTTCAGCCAACATTGTAAATGTATAACAAAAAAAAAAACGAAATGGCCATTTCAGCCCTTGAAAGGACTTTGACCGAGCTTCTTATAAACAATTGTGTTATGTGTGTTGTGAAATATTTGAACACAAATGATCGAGAGCTGGCCCTACAAGTTTTATGTCGACTCCGAACGGCATATGTTCTCAAGAAGCTTTTCAAGCCGTTTTTACTCTCTGAGGTTTGCCATTATCTGCAAAGAGGTGTTGGCCGAACGGAAAAATTAATGCCATTGAAAAAACTTTCTGTGTCAGGTGGGAATTGAACCAGGGTTCTCTGGCATATGGGCCACGTCCACCACCAACTGTACATACTACAGCTTAATACTTTTAGAATCCTTCTAAAATTTGCAACGGAAACAAAAATATTGTTAGAACCAGTATTGAATCATGAATAAATTTAAAAAATTTTAAAAAATGTAACTCTAACTGTTAAGCCAGCATTAAGCTGTTAATACAGCTTACGTAAAAAGAATCAAGTCAATATTAAATCTATATATATATAAAACAACGTGGAAAAAAGCGTCTGTTTCCCTCTGCTGCACGGAATTTTCAGCCAGTTTAGTTTATTTTTTTTTTAAATGTAGATAATTATGATGCGACGGTTATAGGCTATAAAAAAATTGGGTTTGCCACCTAGATTTTTTTATTTTTACGAATCCGGTGGGCGAACATTAGATAATCTAAATATATAAAATAAAGTGGAAAAAAGAGTCTGTTTGCCTCTGCTGCCCGTAATTTTCAACCAATTATGATGCGAGGTTATAAAAAATTGGGGTTCACCTAGATATTTTATTTTTACGAATTCGGTGAAAATTAGGTAAAAATGGGTCACTGAATCCAAATGCGTTGTCAGAATTTCAAAAATCATATAATTTTTTACCATAGGATTGCCACCGGCGCTTGTGGCACATGAGCTAAAAATAAGTCGCTGAATCCCAATCCGTCGTCAGAATTCAAAGGTAACGTAATTTCTTTTCTATAGAGTTGCCATCTAAAACACTAGCTAAAAATTAATCCCTGAATCCGAGCCCGATATTTGAGCCTAAAAACGATGTAGTTCTCTTACCATGGAGATGCCAACTAAATTTTTTTACTTTTATGAATTCGATGCTGGGGCTAACACTAGGTAAAAATTGGTGATATTGTGATATTTTTTCATTGAGTGCCATTTAATTTTAAGTTAAGTGTTGAAGTTAAAGCGTCAAAATTCTCTACAATTTTTAAAAAAGCTCGACCGCTACTAGCTAAAAAATGTAAGCCTGTTAAAAAAGAGTCTGGCGAAGCAGGCGGGGGTTCGGCTAGTTTTGTTATATATATGAAGGCTTTTCAATTTCATGGTGTTCATGACATTCTGGTTGAGGTGCGTGGCTTGGATAGGCGATGTTATGGTGGCGGTCAAATGATACCTGGTCACCTCACTTTTTATGTTCTTTTTTCGTTTGATGAGCTCTGTACCAGAGTATGTTATGCTGACGGTCATATGATCTCCGAAGATTAGTACACATTTTAATACTTTTAGTATTTTATTTGAAAAAAGTATCACCGTTGAACATTGTTAAGTGTTGCTATTTAGTAGGTTTCATTTCTCCTTTCACACATTTCGTACTAAAAGTATACTATTTTTATGCTAAAACACAAATGTTGTGACTCCATATTTTTGCCGAATCAGTTGGTAACCGTGGTGGGTGAAATTTATTTTATCTCTTGCTCTCAATTTTTTAATGTATATTGAAACAACAATGCATAACCATGCCGTGCCCATGAACACCTGCATAACATACCCCTATTCGAAAGAACCCAGGTTTCAATCCCATGGCACAGACCAGAAAGCTTTATCAATTGAATTAATTTTTCTGTTCGGGCGTCTCCTCTCTGCAGGCAATGGCAAACCTCAGATAGCAAAAACTGCCCTGAAAAGCTTCTTGAGAAAATAAGCTGTTCGAAGTGGGCATAAAACTTTTAGGTCCAGTTCTCGATCATGTGTGTTCAAACTTTTCACAACACGCACAACACAGTTGATCGTAAGGAGCTCGGTCAAAATCATTTTAAGGGCCTAATATGTATGACATCTTAAAAATATTCTCAGAAAGTTCTTAATCAATTAAATAAAAATTGTTGTAGTTATAAGCACAATTGTCCGAAGAGATAAGAAGAAAAAAACAACGTAAAATTAAAAATAACAACGTTAAATTAAAATTGAACAGTAACAGAAGTAGGGTAGAGTTAAGAACTTTTAAATCAAAAATGATATATTTTTCTTAACATGCATTCCATTTTCATTCTAAAATCGGACATTTTTAGAATAAAATTGTTTTGTTTTCAAAACTAAAATAAAAAAATTTTGTTTTAAAGTTGAAAATTTTGAAATTAAAAATATATATTTTTATCTTAAAATTCAAAATTTTTAATATAAAAATAACATTTTTATTTTAAAAATGTTTTATTTTTACTACAAAAGCTTAAAATTTTATTTTAACACCTTTCATTATTTATCTTTTTAGAGCTTACCCGTGATACACATATTAAAAATGCAAAATAAATTTAAGATTATATTTTTTATTTTTAAATATTTCAAATTATATTTTACAAACTTAAGAAGTATTAAAATAAAGTTTATATATATTTGTTGAATTATTTTAACTCCAACCCACCAATTTAACCAAACAAATGGTTTTCCACACGTCGACTCAATGCTATTTTTATCTTCCTTCTCTGTGCACTCTGGCGTTGTTAGAAAAATCTTAGCCAAGTAACCTTTCGTTGCCGATATACGACCACCTTTACTCATCGAGCCAATAATCACCAGAAGAATTTCGTTTCTGGCCAGTTTTCCCCACTCGTGTACCCTTCTTGTCACCGTCAGTACGTATACCCAACAATCTTCTCAGCAAATAATATGAAATTTCCAACTCAATATAGATGTCAGGCAAATTACCAACAGCACCCAACATCCGCCCTACCAAACGATTTGCACGACAGAGTGTAGGATCAATCTTTGTACCAACACCGATCGCGGGATTCTCAAATGCCTTAAAGACAATTGTCGCTGTAGTTAACTAGCGAAAACTATCATTTACTATAAAACTGTGCATGCACAATAACCGATAACGACAATTATGATTATCGTTAACTGTTTGGGAATCCTGCTACAGATCTCCGGGCACTGCATATTGCAGTTCATTCTGTTCGGTGTATAGAGAACCAATACGGGAGGAAATCGGTCGGCACGTAATGTTGCTTTCACCATCCTTCGTAACAACGCCCGGTCGCACCTCAATCTCCTGTTCAACTTTCAGTACGCCAGACAGAATTGAATCCCCAGCTTCACCTCCTTTAAAATCGTTAACCTCACAGCCGGGCTTGTTAACATCAAACGAACGAATAATCAGTCTTGGTGTAGCACTGAAGTCATGCACTGGCACTGGAATTTTTTTACAATATATTCGCATAATACATCAATATTTTGTTTCAATTACTCTGAGATTGGAATAATAGGTGCACCTTAAGCCACTCTCAAAACTTTACTAAATGGCGTTATAAGTATGCATACTACCGCTTTCATTTAAACATGCGTTTTTATTTCAAATATGGCAATTTTATTTTAAGATGTTATTTTTATTTCAAAATTGCGCATTTTTAAATCAAAAAGGAGTAAATTAAAAATGAGCAGCTTTAAACCAAATATGATAGTTCATGATTTTAAAATGGGTTTTTTCGCTAAGTGTACTAAACTCTGTCCCAATATTATAACCACATCTGTAATTTGCTAATATTTTTCGTTGGGTGAAAGAAAAAGAATTCCTACTACTACTGTTAGACGTGTCTATTGCTAAGTATATAAATGCAGTCAATAATAATAACAACAACAACTTAGTATTGAGAGAAGGCTTAAGCAATTGAAAAAATGCTGTCTCATAATTATAACCGCAATCAGAGTCATCACAGGTTTTCGACGATACGATTAATCAGGTTAATTCTTTTTTATTTTTTCGCAAAATGCCACGTGGAAAGCAACTCTCGAATGTTGAAAAAGGCAAAATTTTAGCTTTTTTCGCGGAAAAGTGCACTTTGCGGGAAATTGGACGAAAATCGGACGAAGTGACCGGGTGGTACGCAATTTTTTAAAAAATCAAGAAAAATATGGTAAAAATAATAAAAAGCGTGGCAAAAAGAGAATTTTAAATCATCGTCAGGAACGGCGAATTTTACGGTTAGCACGAAATGCCGTCAAAAGCTTACGTGATATTAAAACACAGCTCAGCCTTGAGGTTTCAAGAAACACCATTCACCGCGTTTTAAAGAGATCGGTCACTACAAAGTTTGCCAAGATGAAGCCAGCACCCCGACTCACTCAAGTCCACAAAAAAAAAGGATGGAATTTGCACGAAATAATTTGGGACGCAACTGGAACCAGGTTTATAATATCAAAATTCTTATTTCATTCTTGAAATATGTTTTTTACTTTTTTCCTTTGAAGGAAATTTTTTCCGACGAAAAGAAATTTAACATTGATGGTCCAGAAGGGTTTAAAGGATATTGGAGAGATTTGCGACTGGAACCGAGGTATTTTTCAAAGCGGAATTTTGGCGGTGGGTCACTAATGGTGTGGGGAGCTGTTAGTACACAAGGAAAACTTAACCTGCACTTCCTCTCCACCCGGATGAACTCAGAAGAATACATTGGTATTCTGCACGATAAACTCTTTCCATTTCTGGAAGAAAGGAGAAGTGAAAATATTATTTTTCAGCAAGATAATGCTGCTTGTCATGCATCACGACGAACTCTTGAGTGATTTACACAACAAAATATAACGGATTTGCAATGGCCTTCATTATCTCCAGACCTCAACATTATGGAGAATGTTTGGGCAGCTCTGGTTCGTGCTGTTTTTGGCGGCAACACCCAATATTCCATTATTAATGAGTTGCGGCAATCAATTTTACGCGCTTGGAACGCTTTCAGCCAACAAGAAATTTTAAATTTATACGGCTCGATGGAAAATAGGATTTTTGAACTTATTCAAAAACGAGGAAGTACTACGCATTACTAAAAATAAAAAATAAATATTGTTTTTGCAAGAAACATCTGCTTTTCATTAATGCGGTTATAATTATGAGACAGCATTTTTTCAGTTTCTTAAGCCTTCTCTCATTACTAAGTTGTTGTTATTATTATTGACTGCATTTATATACTTAGCAATATACACGTCTAACAGTAGTAGGAGGAATTTTTTTTCTTTCACTCAATGAAAAATATTAGCAAATTACAGATGCGGTTATAATATTGGGACAGAGTGTAGTATGTAGTATACACTCAAATGTATGTTTTTAAGCTAAGACACAAGTACACCAGGCACCAAACTTCATTTCTTTTGCGCCGAACTTTTTAAATTCAAATACAAGTTCAAAAAAAGTCATATATACCTAAATAAACAACTTTTAGAACTTTAAACGCGTTTTTCACGAAAAGGCTGTTTGAAATCGGTAGAGAGCATTACTCGAAAACTATGCAAAGGAGCGCTAAAAAATTTATTTATCTTATTAAGCAAATATGATCGGTACTTTTAATCGTTCGATTTTTATTTTAGAGAAATACTTTTTTATAATCTAAAACAAATACTTTTTAGTCCAAAAACAGTTTTTTAGCTGCCATTTTGGTAAAATAATAATTTTTCTAAAATCTTCTATCAAAAGCTTAAAAAGCATTAGCTGAACCTTAATCATTTATTTTTTTTTTTTTTTAGATGATAAAGCTCGGAAACTTCGCGTCCATCGCATATTAAAGGTACCTAGTAAACTACGAATTTCTGCTTTATGGTTTAATATTATTCACCAAAAATGCAAAAAATATTCGAAGACTGGACGAAGAGTTGTTTCTTTTTTTGATGTAAAAGTAATATATATATACCGGGGAACAGGGGGCGAACCTTCACATGGCAACGTGTCTGACTGCCTCAACCTGGCGAAGCCAGCATTATCCATGTCGAAATCGTCTCAAGTCAACTCAAACCTCCACGTGGTGTTCCCTGGGCAACGGCAAACTGGCATCCGTCAGTTTGACGGCTAATTTGAGCGGCGGATCGCTCCATATACCTTAAACATGGAATGTCCGCAGGGTTTGGGTCCCGCCACATTACTTTTGCCCAATGAAAACTAAACCAGCCTTGGATAAGAACCCCAATTACGTTGACGACCACCGCAAACGGAAAACGGACAATGATTTACGGATATGCACCTGGAATGTCCGAACCCTTTATAGGGAAGGTGCCATTATCCAACTAGCGGAAGCCCTCAAAACAATAAAACCTGACATCACCGCCATCCAGGAAACGCGAATTTGGATGTGGATTCGTCGTTACCAGGAAACTACACCACCTTCTTTCCCGGTTCACACCTGTGAACGAAAGATTGGCCACGGTCCGCATCAAGGCAAAAGTTTTTCTTCATCAGCCTTATTTGCGCGCACGCCCCGACGGAGGAAGCCGCCAAGGACGCTTTCTACGCTAGTCTTGAGGACGTATACGACCACCTCGTATCCTCGTCCTCGGCGATTTTAATACGAATGTCGGAAGGGAAGGCATCTTTGGCCCCACTGTCGGTCAGTTCAGTATTCATGAGACCTCCACGACCAACGGTCTAAGACTGATCGACTTCGCCGCGGAGCGAAACACGGTAGTTAGTAGCACCAGATTTAAGCACCTCGACATCCACGAGGCCACCTGGCTGTCCCCGGATCAAAAATCGCGAAACCAAATTGATCATGTTGTAGTCGACGGAAGGCATGCCTCTAGTGTTCTAGATGTGCGTACATTTCGGGGGATCAACATTGACTCCGACCATTATCTTGTTGCAGCCAAGATCCACATCCGATTATGCAATGCGAAGAACATACGCACAGGAATGCAACGAAAGCTAGATGTCGCTAAGCTGCAATTACAACGGACTGCCGAAGCCTACTCCGCTCAACTCTCGGTTAAGCTCAACCAATCAACCTCTGGACCCGACGACACCGGCGGACTTTGGGCGCATATATCCCACTCCATGCGCGCTGCCGCTGAAGAAGTCATTGGTTTCCGGCGCCCTCAACCTCGGAACCAATGGTACGATCAGGAATGTCGCATCGCGACAGCAGTAAAAAACGCCGCATATAGAAAAACGCTGCAGCCAGCTGCAACGCTAGCCGTGCGAGAAAACTACCTCGAAAAGAGGAAGAAAGAAAGGCGCCTTTTCCGACGCAAAAAAAGAGAGCAGGAACAGCGTGAGCGTGAGGAACAAGAGTTATACCACGGCAAGAAGGATGCACGAAAATTCTATTAACAGGTTAAGCGTCTAATCCAAGGTTTCAAGCAAGGACCATCCACTTGTAGAGACGAAAATGGAGATCTGAATACGGATACACAGTATGTGCTGAGATTGTGGAGACGGCACTTCTCCAATTTACTTAATGGCAACGATTCCACTAATGCCGCCCATGGAGAGCGCAGTTCAGTGCCACCAATCGACGATGACGGAGTGGAAGTACTACCTAGCCATGAAGAGGTTCGAGTTGCTATTCAACGACTCAAAAACAATAAAGCAGCGGGTGCTGACGGCCTGTCAGCTGAAGTGTTTAAAACTGGCGGTGATGAATTGATACGGCGCATGCATCAACTTATCAGCAAAATATGGCTAGCAGAAGCATGCCCGTCGATTGGAACCTCAGCGTACTGTGCCCTATACTTAAGAAAGGAGACCCTACAATCTGCGCCAGTTATCGAGGTTTGAGTCTTATTTCCATCGCATATTAGCTACTGTGTGAAAGATTAAAGCCGATTACAAAAACACTGATTGGACCTTATCAGTGTGGCTTTCGACCTGGAAAGTCCACCATAGACCAGATCTTCAAGCTACGACAAATCTTGGAGAAAACCCACGAAAATCAAATTGACACACACCATCTCTTTGTCGATTTTAAAGCTGCGTTCGATAGCCCGAGAAGGGATTGCCTATACGCAACAATGTCTGAGTTCGGTATAACTGCAAAGTTGATTAGAATGATGTTGAGCAACACACGCAGCTCCGTCAAGATAGGAAATGACCTCTCTGAAACCTTCAATACCGAAAGAGGTTTTAGGCAAGGCGATCCACTTTCTTGCGATCTCTTCAACATCATCATGAAGGGGATCGTATGAAAGGCCGCTGTGCATCGTAATGGCACCATTTTCTATAAAGGTATCCAGCTTCTTGCGTACGCTGATGATATTGATATTGTTGGCAGAACCAAGAGAGATGTTACCGCTGCTTTTGCCGCTATCGATAAGGAATCAGAAAAAGTGGGTTTGACGATAAATGAGGGTAAAACAAAGTATATGCTGTCTACAAACAAGGGAGCGCGGCGTTTAGACTCCCACGTTTCATCCGGCAGCTATAACTTCGAAGTAGTCAAGGTGTATGTATACCTTGGCACCGCCATTAATACCGACAACGAAATCAGCCTGGAGATAAAGCGAAGAACAATAATTGCTAATAGGTGCTACTACGGGCTCAGTAAGCAACTAAGTTCCAGAGCCCTCTCTCGATCGACAAAACTAGCACTCTACAAGACGCTCGTTCTACCTGTTTTATGGCGCTGAGGCATGGGTAGTTTCGCAAACTGACGCAGCCGCTCTGGGGGTGTTCGAGAGAAAAGTTCTTCGCAAAATCTTCAGTCCTGTTCGACTCGGCGATGACTATCGCATCCGAATGAACCACGAGCTGTATGAGCTCTACGAAGACATTGACGTAGTTCGGCGTATAACTGTGCAGCGACTACGCTGGCTGGGTCATGTCCATCGTATGGACGACGAAGGTACAGCGAAAAAGGTGCTCGAGGCGAGGGTCGCTGGTCAACGACGACGAGGGAGACCATGCCTCCTGTGGATTGACCAGGCTGAGGAAGCCCTAGCCGCACTTGGTGTATCCGATTGGAGAAGGCGCGCGCAAAGCAGAGGCGCCTGGCGAAAGCTGATGAGGTCGGCCGAAACCCGGACACGGGTTGTAAAATCGACAAAGAGATGGTGTGTGTCAATTTGATTTTCGTGGGTTTTCTCCAGGATTTGTCGTAGCGTGAAAATCTGGTCTATGGTGGACTTACCAGGTCGAAAGCCACGCTGATAAGGTCCAATCAGTGTTTTGTTAATCGGCTTTAATCTTTCATACAGTACGCTTGAGAGAACCTTATATGCGATGGAAATAAGACTGATACCTCTATAACTAGCGCAGATTGTAGGGTCTCCTTTCTTAAATATAGGGCACAGTACATTGAGGTTCCATTCGTCGGCCATGCTTTCTGCTAGCCATATTTTGCTGATGAGCCGATGCTTGCGTCTTATCAATCAATCGCCGCCGGTTTTAAACAATTCAGCTGACAGGCCGTCAGCACCCGCCGCTTTATTGTTTTTGAGTCGTTGGATAGCAACTTGAACCTCTTCATGGCTAGGTGGTGATACTTCCACTCCGTCGTCGTCCATTGGTGGCACTGAACTGCGCTCTCGATGGGCGGCATTAGTGGAATCGTCGCCATTAAGTAAATTGGAGAAGTGCTGTCTCCACAATCGTATTTTAATCAATAACGGTATAAAATTATGCTACTTACATTACTTACTTATATATTAAAATCTTTAATTAAAAATATAATACTTGTTTACAAAACCAAACAATAGTTACTTAGCAACCTTAGTATTTGAGTCTGCATCCCATTGATAAAAAACAAATGGCACTTTATAATCTTACTATATATTATTTTGCATTTAACCATGTTTATATTTCGATAACTTCCTGTATCCTGCGCAAAGTAAAAAGTATAAATTTATTTTTGTGAGTCAGTTCTAAAAAAATATCACTTAAAAATATGTTCGGTGGCAGAGAACTGCAATGAGTATCCGACCGAAATCGGATACTCAAATCATATCCAAGTTTCTTGCTCTTCTCAACTCTATCCAGACTCAATGAAATATGTAAAATACTTATTTATACGCATTCGGCTCATTAGCATAGTTTCGGGTATAAGTACATTCTTATATCCGAGCGCGGTGTGACCCGAACCAATTCGAGCCGTTTTTAATGATTGCGTAGATTGAGTTTATTACAAAGGCGCACGATCCGAATGTATTTTGAGTGTACTCAAAGTAGTGCTCTTTCTCTGCCAACGTCTCTGAGCGTTAATTGGTGAAAGCTAAGCAGAGAGTATATATTTAGATATAGAGAAGCCAGGTCGCACTTGAGATTAAACTCATTGTAAAGCTAATATGAAAATAAGGGAATTTCGAATTATTTTCGAAATTTAATCTGCAAAGAAAGCGCTGCTGGTATTTGTGCTGCCGCCGCAGCCATGATTGTTGTGTTTTCAGAGAATTTATTCAATCGGTTTGGTTGTTTTTTTCTTTTATTGAAATGTTTTCCTGTACAAGAAAGCTGCCGATATTTGTGCAGCCGCCGGCATGAGTCTTGTGTACTCTCAGAATCTATTCAATCGGTTTGGTCGATATTGTTTTTCTTTTATTGAAATGTTTCCTGCACAATGTTTACGTTTTCGGCTAGACTTGCTTGCATGGATTTATTTCAATATGCCAACTATTTATGCGAATATTTGCCATTTTCGGGTATTTGTATCTATGAAAATATGAATGATTTTTTTTCAATATTTCTATGCATATGAATATTTATTTTAAGCCAAATAGAAAATTGTTGATTTAATCCAATTTATGATATTTTGAAATAAATTAGATAAATTAATTTTTTCAGTACAACGTTACATTTTTTAGCTGCGTTTGCTTGCATAGATTTCATAGATTTATTTCAATTTCCCAATTAGATATTTGCAAGTTGCAGAGGTTTTTAATCAACTTGCAGTTATTGAATTGAGAAGTTGAAGTATGAAATGTTATTTTTTCAAAGTTTTTAATTATCTGAATTTAATCGAATTTATTGTATTTTCAAATAAATTGGAATAAATAAAATTTTTTCACCACATTTTTTGCCTGGCTTGCTTGTTGCATGCATATCCAATATGCCAATTCGATATTTGCGAGATTCAGGTATTTGTATGAAAATATTAGATGACTTTTTTTCAATGTTTCAATGTAAATTAATTTTTTAGGTCAAATGGAAAATGTTGCATTTAATCCAATCTTTATCGCAGCTATATCTAATTACTACTTCTACCTTTATTTGTTTCATGTTTGCACTGTGCGGGGATGTGGCGCAATTTTCGTATAGACTTCTGCAATGTTCGTGGGCTAAGAATAAATTTTTTTCTCGGTATACGCATATTGTGCTCTTTATAGGCCTCAAATAATAGCACTAAGTGAGACCCAGGTGACGGAGGACTCAGATCCACTGGATTTTCATATTCCTGGGTATCTCTTACGGCCATTGCTTTCTTCACATAGGGGCATCGCTCTTTTTATAAGAACATATGTGGCATACCAGATCGAGTGGGGTCTGAGAGTCACCGACCCAGAATTCAGCTCCATGTGGGTGGAGTTCAGAACTCGCTCGCACTTGCTAAGGAACTTCCTTCCGTTAATCGCCCATAACCTGGTGTTGTTAGTGGACAAAAAATATATGAAAAAAACTCAAAACTTATTTCATATAAATTATTAGAATGTTTTTCAATAAAGTGATTTCAAGAAGATCGCACCACCAATTTTTGCTTATTTTAAATAGTTTGGAAACTTTTGAAAACAAATTGTTTTTTTAAGACACTTACGACTTAATTTTATGAAAACGGATAATAATTTTATAGGAATGGATATGTCCATTACCTTTCCATTTTCCATTCCATTCCTTTATCATAAAATAAAAAGTTTTTCTTTTAAACTTTAAGTCCCTTTTGAACACTTGTGATACAAAAATAGTATTTGCTACTCCACGGCGAATAGATTTCCTTGGAAATGCTTTCCATTGGTGTGGAATCAAAGTGTTTTGTATGAATCTATCAAAATTTTAAGCGGTGCTGCCACTGATAGAACATAGTGAATAGTAAAATGTTTCATTGGCATTTTTATAAGATTTTGCATACGTAATTATAAAAATAAAAGCATGGTTAATTGTTTGCCATATGAGTTTAATAGTGAAGAATACATGCTTGATAGTACCTTTTAACATGATGCGAACTTAATAATATATATTCTTAATTAATAATAGTATGACTGTTAAAAATATGAAAGTAAATACACTTTATATTTTGTAGATTTTTTAATTTTCTTTGTGTCCAGGTCAGATACATTTCATCAAGAAATGTTGCCATCAAACACAGTCACAGTCATACTTTCGCCAATATACCATAGCCCCATCCGCTGCGAATGTAAAGCCGCCGTCACAATTGTTCACATCTTCTGCTATGCTAGCAGAGCCAACTGGTCTGCTGCCACCGCCACCCACTTTTACTTTGCCAAGTGAGCATGCAATTCCATTCGCCTCTGAATATAACTACAGGAAGTGTGAGGAGTGGCCATTATTTTTTTCAAGCTATCGAGATTCATCAACTGAACTTAGATACAACACAACACAACACTGAGCTTAGATACCTGCACAAAGCCTTGCACGGTGATGCCAAATGTGCTGTCACATCACTTCTCATTTTCCCAGATGATATGCCCAAGGTTACTGAAGAACTTCAATTCAACTTTAGCCGCTCCGAGCTTATTGTCCGCTCGCAGCAAGCGAAAATTGCAGATATTCCAGCCATCACTGAAAGTCGTCTTGAAGCTAAATCAAGTGTCAAATCAAGTGCGTAACATGGTCACACTCTTTAAGTCTGCCGGGTGTGAGCACCACCTGATGAATTCTTCGCTTTTGGGAATGCTTGCCTTGAAATTGCCACCTTCGAAACAATACGAATGGACCAGGTCTGCTGCCAGCTTCCGGCCTTTTCTAACCGTCGAATCATTTTCCCTTTGGGTTGCAGAACAACCCATTGCTTCATCAAGATGCCGCTCTTGGTGGTTCAAAATTCAGCCACGAAAATGCCGAGCATATTCCAAACTGCAGTCAAATAAGCCAAACAACTTAACTTAACAACTTTAAAATTATGCCCGTCGTTCTCTCTGGATCACGAGGAAGCCTGTCTGTATATGCCATGCTAGATGAAGGGTCTTCGATCTCACTCATCGAAGAGGATGTCGCACTTGAGCTGGGTCTCAAAGTTCAAGCCAGGTCACTTACCCTACAGTGGTATGTCACGTCAGGTAACTGTCAACATAAAGGGGAAGGTACTTATCTTATACCTCTTTTACGCTGAAGAATATTTGCACTGTCAATAAGTTAAACTTGCCGACACAAACGCTCTGTGTTAGAAAATATCCATACATGAAGTCATTGCCAATCACCAGCTATACTGATGCAAAGCCAGTTATTTAACTGGGCCTAGACAATTATTACCTGGGAGTCTACAAGAAGGCGTCGCCTTAGTGGTTGCCAAGTCGAGGTGTGCCCCTCCTAAAGACATGACTATGCCACGCCTTGAGTTGAAAGCTGCAATTCTCGGATGTCGTCTAAAGGATTCCATACTGCAGAGCCATGAGTTCTAGCCGCACCGAGCCATATTTTGGTGCGATTCAAGAACAGTCATTCTGTGAATTCGATCCACTGTCTGGGAGTATAAACAGTTCGTCGCCTGTTTCGCTGTAATTTTGACCAGTACAACGCCAAACCAGTGGTGTTGGTTGCCTACCGACTTGAATGTTGCTGACGAAGCGACCAGAGCCAAGTTGCCAATAAACTTCAATAGAAATTCTAGATGGGTTCGTGGCCCAAATTTTTTGCACCAAGATGTGGATTGTTGGCCACAAGAGACCAGCCATATGACATCTGAACAATGCAGTACAGAAGAAGCAACAGTTCGAATTATGTTGCTGAAAGAGAATGGTAAGTTTCTTGACAACTTTTCTTCATATTTCAATATTTTGCGATACACTGCTTGGGGTCTTTGGTTCATAAAAACTGCCGAGCCACGCCTGCCTGCCGTCAAATGGGTGAACTCACTGCCGCAGAACTGTCCAAAGCGGAAAGTCTGGCTTGCAGCCAGATTCAAGAAGAATCCTTCTCCGATGAAATCAAGTCCTTACGTCACCAGGGGCATGTGTCCAAATCAAGCAGCATTCACCAGCTGACACCATATATTGATGACGATGGTGTTATGAGGGTAAAGGGTAGAATAGCCACCGCATATTTTCTACCCTGGACAGTTCGCCGCCCAATAATATTGCTTTATAGCCATCGCATCACTCGCCGCGTATTAGACGAGATTCACCGGAAACGTCACCATCAAAATTATCAATTGGTCATTAATGAAATGCGCCAAAAGTACTGGTAACCGAATGCACGTACGTTGCTGCAATCTGTCAAACTTAGATGTCCAACGTGCATCGCTGTAAGAGCTAAGCCTGAGGTACCGTTGATGGGGCAGTTGCCATCGGATCGCCTCACTCCGGTTATCCTCACTCCATTCAGTTATATAGGAGTGGACTACTATGGGTCCTTTTATGTCGCTGTTGGCCGTCGTCGAGAAAAAAGATGGGTGGCATTACTCACATGCCTGACAATTCGAGCGATTCATTTAGAGATCGCAGGTGAACTTTCCACCGACTCGTTTATGTTCTGTCTCAGAAATTTCATGAACTGCCGAGGCACGCCCGTACGCATTAGGAGTGATAATGGTACCAATTTTATTTGTGCTCAGAAAAAGCTGACACAAAAAACCGTTTATTTGATTTCGATGCAATTCAAAAAGCCCTTGTCAAGGACAACATTGAGTAGGTTTTTAATTGCCCTGCGGATCCCAGTGCTGGTGGATGTTGGGAGCGCCTGGTTGGATGTGTAAAACGTCTTTTAAGCAGAACAATGAAGGATGAGGCAGTGCGCTAACAAACCTTCCGAAGTACTTTAATAGAAGCCGAGAATATAGTGAATAGTCGTGCCCTGACTGATTTGCCTCTGACTGACTGAAGACGATGAACCATTGACGCCGAACAACTTCTTGATTGGATGCCTCAACTCCACCACGACGGCATTTATCGACGAGGAGAAGGTATGTCTCCGAAAGCAGTGGAGGATTGCCCAGAATTTGAAGCACAGGACCTGGAAGATATGGATATTGTATATCCAGATATTGTAGAGTATCCACTCTGTAGAGTCACTGAAGCCAGAACAACTCTTCATTATTTGCATTCATTACCAGCCACGCAGTCGGTGGCAGAAGGGTATCGTCACACAAGTCTGCGCCGCAAAAATCCACCGCAAGTGCGTACCGCAGAAGTTCGTACACCACAAGGCATATTTCGTCGCCCAATTTCGAAGCTAGCTGTTCTAAATTATGTTGGACCCTCTGCCTCATAAAGATTCAAGGGGATGTTGGTACACCCCACCTAAATTTAAACCACAACTACTACAATTACTACTTTTACAACCCTTAAAAACTGCCACCCTTGCATCACCCTTTGCTTGCTGCTGCCTTCGTTAACCTCGGCTGCGCATGTCAATGCAACAAAAGGCACAACGGCGAACAACACGGTCAAAATACAAAGTAAAACGCGTCGCCAATGTATCATTCTTTAAACAAGTCAAATGTCATTTATTAAACACAATTAATATTTTAATCGTATCAAACAATTCAATAAATATTTTCGAACATTTTAAACATAACAAATCGGTCATTTATTTTATCACGAATAATTTTGTCTGCTGCCGCAACAAATAGATCTATAAAGAGAAATCGCATTGTCTAATTCTTATAGTAAAAGCACATCAGCTGCATTCCCATGGTCGTTGATCTAGAGCAGCGGTTTTAAAAATTTTTTGGCGACGGAACCCTTTTACAAAGCAAAACATTTGACGGAACCCCTCTAAGATAATCAAAAACTGCTTTATGTGTATTCTTTAATAAAAACCATCATTTATTTTTAAAATCTTTATTAAAACTATCTTTATTAAACAAAAAGTATTTATTCACTTTATTAAAGGACATAAGAGCTAATGAAATATTTAATGGTAGGTATGAAACTGTTTTTTATTGTTCATCAATTGTTTGATATAAGGCCTGATAGAAGTTGAATTCTCATATCAGGTTCGCTGTTACGATTATTCAATATTTTAAAATTGTAAGTGTGCCTCCCTGGAACAGCAACCCCGCACGGCAACCCTGATTGAAATATATTTGACAGTATCCTTTGCTTGTTCATTCTTAAGCAAATTAACTAATGAGTTACAAAAATTAAGCAAATCATTCGATCATTCCAATTTCCAATTTGTTTCCAATTTGTTGCACGTCGAGGGAGACACACAAAAGTGTAAGCGAATTGAAATTAATTAAATTTATGTAAGAGAAATGAATTCAAATACTTGCAGGAAATAAAACGTATTCAAACTTAAGGAACGTTTTTATTTGTCCTCCCTCACCCGAGGAATCGATAATAAATTTTTATTTCACTTTTCGAAAGTGCTTTGATTGGTGCAGCAGCGAAGCAGCAGTCTTGCAAGGAGCACTAGATTGCCGAGAATCTGGTTGAAGTGTTAAGAGAACACACTAGCAAGAAGCAATTGCTGCTGCATTGTTGTACTAACACCGTGTAGTTGCATTAGGTAGAGCAACCGTTCCAAGACCGGCGGAGCACCACCAACCAGTCACGTTGCACTGTTTGAGGTTAAGAACCACGGAACAGTTTGAAAGCAGGATACATTAGATTGAGGTTAAGATTCAACAACCGCTCCAAATTTCTGAAGGTCAGAAGAGCGCCAACACAGTCAAGATAACTTGAGGCTTATACGTCTGCTCGTCGGAGTGACCAGGTGAGTGCCTTTGAAATTGATTGGGGTATTTGATTTGGTTTGGTGTGAGTCATAAGCGGTTGATTGAGGTAGTCTTTGCACAAAATTGCCATTTGAAATTATTATTTTATCGCCATTTTGAAAAATGCCTAAGTTGAGGTCCCATTCTGATTCGGCTGCCAATGAAACCGAAGAGGACAGCAACAGCGTAGAAGAGCTCGACGATACTGTCTGTGAACCTGCAGCTTTGACTGCCAAGGCGGGCACCATGGAAGTAAGGTTAAGTGAGATGATGAAGGAAATCCAGGCCTTACGTGCTGAGGTCGCCAGAAGCAAGCGAGGCTTAGCAGAGAATGAAGATGCTCCATCAACGCGTTCAGGAACAGCCATAAATGGCAGTGAGGTGGAAGTGGGGAATGCTATTTCAGTTGCTGTAGAAAACTTGAACCGCACGTTGTCATCAGCTAGAACTGAACAAACGCGCACGCTTTATGACTTGCCTTCATTCGATGGACAGCCCGAAGACTGGCCAATGTTTAAAGAAGCATTTATTATGACAACTGACGAGTATGGTTACAACCTTCGTCAAAACATGTTGCGACTTCAAAAAGCAGTCAAGGGAAAAGCACGCGAGGAAGTCGAGTGCTTATTGATCCATAGCAGAAACGTGCCTAAAGTTATCGAGACGCTGCAAAATCGATTTGGAAGGCCTGACCAGCTAGTAAAAAGCCAAATTTCAAGAGTTCGTAAATTTTCGCCAATTTCTGAAGAACGGATTTAGCTTCTGCTGCCTTTCGCGACAAAGGTACAAAATCTTACATCATTTTTGGAAGCCGCAGATTGTGACCACCACCTTTCCAACCCAACTTTGATGGACGAGTTATTGCTTAAGCTACCGGTACAGCGTCGTATGGATTGGGCACGACATGCAGTAGCATTAGGCTCAAGAGCAACTGTAAGGCATTTTAGTGACTGGCTGCAAGAGCTGGCCAGCCTGGTGAATATTGCTTGCGTAAGTGCCCCTGATCAGCGTCGTGAAACGCATAATAGGGAAGATAAGAGAGCTAAGTTTTTTCTAGCAGACAAGGCCACTAAGCAACCTTCGAGCGACGGCTGTAAGGTGTGCTCGGGCGTACATGAAGTGGCCAGCTGTATGCGCTTCATAAATATGAACCTGAATCAGAGATGGCGTATTGTAAGGCAACGACAGTTATGTTTTAACTGCTTACGAATTGGTCATAGAAGCGACAGCTGCTCTCAACAACATGAATGCATTCTTGAAGGCTGCACGAAAAAGCTACATAAGCTCTTACATGAGCAGCGGAACTCGAAAGATACACCCGAAAGACCACAGCAGTCGGAGCAGATATTTTTGGGCACGACACTACAACCACTTACAGATAAGCCTTTGTTTAAAATATTGCCAGTTAAGTTGTTCGCCAACGGTAAGGAAGTCCATTGTTTTGCGTTTTTGGATGAAGGGTCAGCAATCTCGCTTATGAACCGCAGCCTAGCGGAGAAGCTTGGTCTGAAGGGCCCAACGGAAAACTTGACCTTGCAATGGTTTGGCAATAGAACAGTCACGGAGCCAACCAGCTGCCATGATATTAAGATTGCAGGTGTTGACACAAATTCCAAGATTTTTGATCTTAAAAGCGTAAGGACAGTACGGAACCTCCAGCTACCGCTACAAACAATAAACGTGGCTGACTTACATTGGAAATATCGACATTTGAAGAAGATACCATTTTCAGGCTATAATGCAGTAATACCAGAACTATTAATTGGATTAGATAACGTTCATTTGAGTGTGCCACGAAGAGTGTTAGCCCGTGGTTGGCAAGGACCAGCGGTTGTCTTGACAAAACTTGGTTGGGTAGTTTTTGGAAATTACGAAGGCGATACGGCCGTAAAAAGTCATGGCGTTTATTTTACTCAAGGCGATAGTGCAGAAAGTTTAGCAAGACTTGAACAGCAGGTGCAACGGATGGTGGATGATGATCTAGGCGTGCGGCAGGCGGAACCTGTGGAGGCTGCTATGGTATTACGCGCAAATCAGTTGCTAGAGCAAACAACCGTGCGAAAGGGTCTGAGGTTCGAGACAGGACTACTTTGGGCACGCAATGACGTCAATCTTCCTGCAAGTCGAGAAATGGCAATGAAGAGATTCTTGAGCTTAGAAGCTAAGTTCCGGCGTGATGAAAATTTTTTTAAGCATTACACTCGTGTCATGAATGAATATGAAAAGAAAGGCTATTCAAGAAAACTAGGGGGAACTGAGCTGCTGTATAGAGGACCCCGCACTTGGTACCTTCCACATTTCGGTGTTTACAGCCCCAGCAAGCCAGGAAAACTTCGTCTTGTTTTTGACGCAGCAGCGAAGGTTAATGGAGTTTCGCTTAACTCAGTTTTACTAAGCGGGCAAGTTCAGGGTCCCCCATTAATTAATATCCTTTTCAAGTTTAGGCAAAAGGCAGTCGGCGTGTGCGCAGATATCGTGGAAATGTTCCACCAAGTAGAGATTCGCAAAGCGGATAGAACATCACAACGTTTTTTATGGAGACCCGATCAAGAAAAACCGGTTGAAGAATACGAAATGACGGTCATGACATTTGGAGCAACATGTTCACCGATCTCAGCTCAATATGTAAAAAATGCGAACGCCTTGGAGTATCGAGACAAATATCCAGAAGCAGTAGACGCAATTATCAATAACCACTATGTTGATGACCTGGTCCACTGTTTCGAAAATGAACGCGAAGCTGAACAGATTTCCAAAGAAATTGTCTGGATTCATAAACAAGGAGGGTTTGAACTAAAGAGATTCGTTTCCAATTCAGCATTGATTAACAGTAAGTTCAACCCAGATAATAAAGAAGCAACTACTTTCAATCTAGAAGGAGGTGAAAACGCAAATTTTCAGAAAGTGCTTGGAATGCGGTGGGAGACCCAACAAGATACATTTAAGTTTGTTTTAACATTTGGAAGAGTGGACCCTGCGATTATTAAAGGTGAACGAGGAGTTACAAAGCGCGAAGTACTACGAATTACTATGTCAGTATTCGATCCATTCGGAATTGCTGCGGAATATTTGCTGTTGGCAAAACTTTTATTGCAGTCAATTTGGCGTAAAGATATAGGTTGGGACGATCCACTACCAAAAGAAGATCATGAATCTTGGAAGAAGTGGCTTGAAATGTTAAGAGAAGTAGCTGATATCAGTGTTCCCCGCTGTTACGGCACTGAGTTTTCAAGGTCGTCAATAGAACTGCATGTCTTTGCGGATGCCAGTGAGGAAGCATACGCTGCGGTTGGCTATTGGAGATTTGAGGAAGGTGATGGATTAAAGCTCGCATTTATATGTGGCAAATCGAAATGTTCTCCGATGAAATTAACATCAATTCCTCGCCTCGAGCTTCAGTCAGCGGTTTTAGCCACTCGTCTTCGAAAGATTATCATCAGTGGTCACAATTTTCAGCCTGCCAGAGTATTTATGTGGAGCGACTCTAAAACTGTTCTCGCATGGATTCGGTCAGACCATCGGCGATATAAGCCCTATGTTGCACACCGGGTTAACGAAATCTTGGAAGACAGTAAGGTACTAGAATGGCGATGGTTACCAAGTGCCCTAAATCCAGCCGACTGTGGAACTCGGAGAAAAGAGAATAAAAGAAAATCATTTTGGGTGACTGGTCCGCAATTTCTTTTGAAGCCTGAGTCAGAATGGCCATGCACGAATTCCCTTTCAGATACTAGTGAGGAGCTTAGAGCCAAATTTACCTGTTTGTTTATCAAAATTGATTGCAGTATCTTTCTGAAATTTTCATCGTTTTTACGCATGACTAGAGTCTTCGCATGGATCGTTCGGTTTCAGGACAATTGCCGTCGAAAAATGGATCAAGGACATGGTGGCTGCCTCAAGGTGTCAGAGCTGGAAAGGGCTGAAACGATGATTTGTAAAAGCGTACAAAGGTCTGTTTATGCTGATGAGTACGAGGCACTTAGTGCCAACAAACAAGTGGATCGAAGCAGTAAGCTCTGGACACTTACACCGTATCTGGACGTTCAAGGAGTAATAAGAGTAGGAGGAAGAATAGAAGGAGCGATAGCTGTACCGCAATATACTCGGTGGCCGATCATCATGCCGCAAAAGCATCACGTGACCAATTTAATCATTGATTTCTATCACAGCTTATGGAAACATCAGAACCAAGAAACTATATTTGCTGAAGTTCGTCGGAAGTACTGGGTTCCCCATCTAAGAGTTGAGGTACGCAGAGCTGGCGCTAGATGTCAGAAATGTAAGAACGCATTGGCAAGGCCGGTAGTGCCACAGATGGGACAGCTACCACGAGACCGAATGACACCATTTATCAGACCGTTTTCCTACGTAGGCATAGATTTTATGGGACCATTTCAGATAGTCATTGGTAGGCGCACTGAAAAACGATGGATTGCACTTTTCACTTGTCTCACCATTCGCGCGGTCCACTTAGAAATAGCTCGTGACCTTACCACTGACACATGTCTAATGTGTATTCGTAACTTCATAAATAGAAGAGGAACTCCGGTGCGTATTCGTTCTGACAATGGCACAAACTTTGTGGGAGCCGCCAGAGAACTAGAGCGCCAGTTCAACGATTTTAATAATGGTAAAATTGCTAATTCTCTTGTGAATCAGAAAGTGGAGTGGTTGTTCAATTGTCCCTTAAACCCGCATGCAGGCGGCTGCTGGGAACGCTTAGTGCGAAGCGTAAAAAGAGCGATGGGACATGCGCTATTCAGTGAAAACCTTCAGGAACACGCACTTTATAGTTTAATGTGCGAAGCCGAAAACATAGTAAATTCAAGACCATTGACTCATATACCGCTAGACACGCCAACCGATGAGCCTCTTACCCCCAATCATTTTCTTATAGGTACGCCAAATTCTGAACAGACGCCTCACCCCGACCAAGAGAGACTGCGCGCAACTAGGAAACAGTGGCGAAAGGTGCAACAGTTGCAGCAAAGCTTCTGGAAAAAGTGGTTGATGGAATACCTTCCAGACTTGTGCAGAAGGCCTAAATGGTATCAGGTCGTCAAGCCACTGGCACTAGATGACATCGTGATGATTTGCGATAACAACGTGCACCGCTCCAGATGGCAAATGGGCAGAGTGACAAATATATTCCCAGGAAAAGACAAGCAAGTAAGATCGGCTGATATAACAACGAAGGTAGGAGTCCTCAGGAGGCCAGCGTGTATGCTCGCTAAACTTGATGTAGGTGAATCCTAGGGTTTTGGATTCACGGGGGTCAGAATGTTACGATTATTCAATATTTTAAAATTGTAAGTGTGCCTCCCTGGAACAGCAACCCCGCACGGCAACCCTGATTGAAATATATTTGACAGTATCCTTTGCTTGTTCATTCTTAAGCAAATTAACTAATGAGTTACAAAAATTAAGCAAATCATTCGATCATTCCAATTTGAAGCGAAACGGGTTGCACGTCGAGGGAGACACACAAAAGTGTAAGCGAATTGAAATTAATTAAATTTATGTAAGAGAAATGAATTCAAATACTTGCAGGAAATAAAACGTATTCAAACTTAAGGAACGTTTTTATTTGTCCTCCCTCACCCGAGGAATCGATAATATTCGCTATCCAGTCTATTGCGGTATATTGTTTTTGTAGTTGCATAGGTTAACCCATATAACAATTTTACCTAAATATCAACTTGAAAGGCCTTGTATAAAAGTAATTATTTATGCTTTTCTTGAAAGAGTCTTTCACAAGACTTGAATATTAAATTTTTTTGCATAATTTTGTATATAAAGCTTTATTCAATGATATGTTTTTACTCAAGCTTAGATTTTTTTTTAAGATAAGCAATGTTTCAGATTGTGAAAACAATAACAAGAAATTCCTGAATTAAATAAAAAACATTCACTTTTATAAGACAATCTAAAAAAACTATTTCAATAATAAAAAAACAACCTTTTCTTGAGCCCGGGATTGAACCGTGGCTCTATCTGTTGACAACCTGTCTCCTTAAACCACTGGGCTACCGAAGCCAGCTTAAACCACAGCTTTTAAATTAAGTGCATTTATGAAATGATTGCAATGAAACTCCTGAATAGATGAGTGGGGAGAGCGTGCGGCTGACGATACAAAGGATCCGAGTTTAATCCGCGATGGTTTGACCATGGTAAATATAAAAAGATTTTAAAATGTGCATGTTTTTTGTTATAAATAAAATGAAGTGATGAAACCTTAAAAGGAGATTACTAAAAATAATTAATTTTTTTCAGTTTCCGAGTTTCTGAATATGCCTTGAATAAAAAACTTATATCAAACTTATATAAGTTCTTCTATAAAGGAAATAATTTCATACGCCTTTTTTTCTTGAATAAAACTTTTATAAAACTTGTTTCAAGAATTGTTCGAGGAAGCTTAAATTCTCCTTCCTACATATATTATACAAAGCTTTACTGTTCTCACAAGTGTGTTGTTGGGGACGGAAAAAGAATATTCAGGGGCTCTGTGTAAAGAAATGGATATTCATCACGGATTTTCTCCTTCCTACATATATTATACAAAGCTTTACTGTTCTCACAAGTGTGTTGTTGGGGACGGAAAGAGAATATTCAGGGGCTCTGTGTAAAGAAATGGATATTCATCACGGATAATGCACTAAAAACCATTCAGAACCAATGTTTTACACAGTGACTCCATACTGGTGTCTAATGACATTTCTTAAAATTATTCAAAAATCTCGTTTGATATACTTTTCGGCTTTTGAAAGTTGCGTACAGAAGGATTAGCACTAGATTTAAGCATCTTAATATCAAACGATTTGATTGACGGAAGACACTCTTCCAGTGTATTAGATGTACGCACGATCCGTGGTGCTAACATTGACTCGGAGCATTATCTTGTCGCAGCCAAGATCCGTACACGTCTGTTTGCAGCAAAGAATGCGCGCAACCCTACACAGAGGAAGATATCGTCGCCAAGCTTCAATCAAAACGGACAGCTGAAGCCTTCGCCACTCGACTCTCACTCCTGCTTCAAGAAAGCACTCCTCCGATCGACGATATATGAGCGCAGTGGGCACACATCTCTCACTCTATGCGAGCGGCCGCTGAAGAGGTTATTGGATGCCATCGCCCTCGTCAAATTTAGCGGCACTACCAAGAGTGTTGCGACGCCACCGCAGAGAAAGACGTCGCCTACAAAGCCACCCTGCAGTCGGTTGTAACGCGTGCTGCTAAAGAGCGATACAGAGAGAAAAGGAGGGATGATAGACGTCTTTTCAGGCGGAAAAAATAGAGACAGAAGAGCGTGAGTGCGAGAAGATTAAGATGTATGGTGACAGGAACGAGGCCCAAAAAATTTTTGAAAATATAAGACGTTGGCCGATGGTTTTAAAACCAGGGCCTCTTCCTGCAAGGATGAAAACGAAGATTTAGTCATAGATATCCAGTGTACACTGACGTTATGGAGGGAACACTTCTCAAGCCTTCTGAATGCCGATGATGACAACAATCCCGCCAATACAGATGATATCCCGGAAACCCCAATTATCGATGACAGCGTTTAAGTTCCACTGCTCGACTATAATGAAGTCTTGACAGCCATACCACGGCTTAAGAACAACAAAGCCGTGGGAGCCGATGCTTTACCTACTGGGCTGTTTAAGAACGGATGTGAAGCTCTGTTTAAATGCTTTCACAAGATTCTATGCAGAATATGGTTGGGAGAATGCATTCCAAACGATTGGAACCTCAGTGCACTCTGCTCAATCCACAGGAAGGCGATCCCACTATTTGTGTCAACTACCGTGGGATAAGTCTTTTTAATATCGCATATAAGGTCCTGTTAAGCGTATTATGTGAAATACTGAAGCCCATAGTAAACCAACTGCTTGGGCCTTATCAGTGTGGCTTCAGACCTGGAAAATCTACCACCGACCAGATATTTATGCTAAGCAAATTTTGGAAAAGACCCTAGAGAAACAAATCGACACCCACCATCTTTTTGTCGACTACAAAGCCGCCTTCGACAGTCCAATAAGGAATCAGCTATACTCCACCATGTCTGAATTTGGTATACCTGCAAAATTAATCCGTCTATGCAGGATGATACTGAGCAATGCCAGCAGCGCAGTTTAAATCGGGAAGGACCTCTCCTCACCATTTGTTAGCAAAGGAGGTTTCAGACGAGGTGATTCTTTATCGTGCGTCTTTTTTAATCTAATTATGGAGAAGATCATTCGAGCTGCTGATTTGAGACAAAGCGGCAGCAGAATATGTAAATACAATAAAGTCACATATTGAACTCACTTATACTTTTACTTATTCTTTATAATACTTAATACTACACTTAATACTCTTTATTTGATCTTTTGCTAATCTCTTTTATTATAATTGTTATTCTCATTATCTTAAGTTATCTCTTACTTATTCTAACTCTTACTTATTGTTAATTCTCTCTTCTCTTAGTTTTTAACTTTAACCTTAATCTTATGTTCCTAGCAAGTAAGGTAATTTCTAAGTTTCAGATTATAGATTTCTTTTAACAAATAAAGACCTGTTTTTAAACCTTTATAACTATATATAAATACAAGAGTGTTATGTTGCTAGCGTATGCTGATGATATTGATATCATTGGCCATAACACACGCGAAGTCAGTGCAGCATTCTCCAAATTACAAAAAGAGTCGAGTCACATGGGTCTTGCAGTAACCCCAGATAAGATGAAATATCTGGTGTCAACAAGCAAACAGTCGCAGCCTATTGGCACCCACGTCACTGTTGACAGCACCTCCTTGGAGGTTGTGAAGGCTACCTCGGTTCTAGCATTAACTCCACCAACTATATCAGTAGAGAGATAAAACGAAGGCTAACTCTTGCCAACAGGTGTTACTTTGGGCTCAGTAGGCAATTGAGAAGCAGAGCCCTCTCTCGTCGAACAAAAGTCACGCTCTATAAGTCACTAATCATGCCCGTCCTGTTATATGCACCACAAACCTGGACGTTGCGCAGATTTGATAAAAAGACTTTGGGAGCTTTCGAGAGAAAGATCCTTCGCAAGATCTACGGAGCAATCTGCGTCAATGGCGAGTACCGAATACGATGGAACGATGAGCTGTATGAGCTATACGCCGACATCGACATAGTAAAGTTTATAAAAATCGAGCGGCTTCGTTGGCTAGGTCATGGTGAGTGGATGGAAGACGACGCTCCAGCGAAGAAAATATTCGGTACCTATTGGCGGTCAACCCAGAAGAAGGCGACCGCATCTCCATTAGAAGGACCAAGTAAAGGACAACCCGACGAAACTTGGAGCTTCCAACTGGCGCCAGCAAGCGCAAAATAGAAATGGCTGGATGAAATTCTTCCAACAGGCCAAAACCGACTTACAGTTGTAGGCGCCACCTAAGTAAGTAAGTAGTAGTACGGAAGAATTGTGAATCCATGAACGCATTTTAATTTTTGTATTTTGTTCTTTGGGAAAATTCGTCTCAAATCATGCCCTCACAGCATTGAGATATTGGACCAATTCTTCAAACATATCATATCGAAACATTTCTGAGCAGCTAACAAACTCACTGAGCGTTGAAAAGCTTTCTATTTCTCTCTTTCCAACACGAATAATTCAAAAAATGTAATTTTCTTTAGAAAGCGGTAATCTTCTTAATAGTGTTGATCACTGTTTTCTGTATTTTGTAAGTAGGATAAGAATCAGAAAGACGACAACAAGCATAAGCATTTATGAACCGGATGAAACAGATCTTTGCCCGATCCAACTCGTGATTTGGGATGCTCATATTTATTTGAGCCCCCGCCGAGTATGGATCTGTTTGCAACTAAGGGTTGAGTAGGTTTTTGTACTTGTTTTCTTAGAGTCACAAAAAATGTATCCGTTGCAGATCACTGGTCCGTACTCCACCTTGAACTCGCTTAAACAACAACAAATATGAATGCTTGTGTGTTAACGAAATTATTTTTGCATGTGAATTTTGTTATTGAAATATAAACTCAATGTTGTTTGTCCAAAGCCATAATATACAATTGCTTCTGGGGTTTTTTTTTAAATAAAGCATTGGCCAGTATTTTCGCGTAGCCCCTACAGAGGCTTTGCGGAGACCTAGGGTTACGCGGAGCACACTTTGAGTAACGCTGATCTAGAGCGTTGCTCTTTTTTATTTACAATACAAAAACAAAAATTAGAACCAGCTTTTTTTCTGGCTCTATTTCTTATCTTAAAATGCTGTCAAGCTTAAAGCACTTATTCCGAAACGAACATAGTGGGCAAATATGAATTGTTCTTCGTTTTCACTGCTCTTATTCATATTTTGACGCTTCGTCGCTCAAAAAAAGAAAAGAACATTAAAGAATTTTTTTCTAATTTACTGTTTTGTATTGTTATTCAAACAGCTGTTTCAAGAGAGTGGTGTCAAATTATTACAAAGTTCAACTAAAATTGTTCCACTGAGATTTGATCTGATCCATTGCCACGGGAATTGATTGATTACCACTATTGATTCGTTTGGAATTCGCATATTTTTTATATCATTTTTTTCTGGGTGTAAAGCTTACTTCGTCTTTTTTTAAGGTTCTTGCTTCAGGATCAAATTCAATACGGAAAAGTGGATGGTGTATTTTATTTACTATATTTAAAATGTTAATAATGGACTTAACTGGAAATCCTCCCTCCTTCAGGGCATTTGTGTTTTTGAACATATGCCCCGTTTATCCACCGTAACAATTTTATTTTATAAAAACTGCCTGGATTCAGAACGGTTTGCAGTAATGTGTTTATAGACAAACAGCAAGCCGATTTCAGTGATATCAGTTATAGAAGAGTTTTGAAACTTTGACATTTAAATCAACTGAATTTTTTTTCGTAAACAAACATGAAAAACAACAAAATTTTATTTAATGATAAAATGTATTGGAAAAGAAAAGCAGGTAATTTATTTGATTATATATCGGACTTATATTTTAAATGCATATTATGGGGCTCAGTGTGTACTATATATTAAGTTAGTAATTTATATTTTTATTTTCAATAAATAGTTTTCTTTTCTGTTTTACAATTTTTCAGACCAACTTGTCGACTTTTTCTTGTTTAATGATCTTTTACTTCTGCCCCCGTTTTTAAAAAATCGCATGACGCGCTAACTTCTCCCGATATCTTTTCAGCCAATCAGAAACTTCCTTAATTTGACATATGAACGGAAAGCCATCTAGTTTTCATTATTCTTTTAAGCTATTACAACTTAAAAACATCCCAGTGGACAAAACTATGAAATTAATTAAATTTAACTTTACAAGTTCTTTGGTTAATTTCACGATTTCAAGAGAAATGTGCTTATGTGGTGAAAATTCTCGATGAAAAGTTTGGTTATCTGCCGTACACAGATGGCAAGCAATGCTGATTTATATCAACAGAAAAACATTATCAGAGTCAGAAAATTGTTTTATTTAATACTATGTTACATTGCAGCCAAATCTGGAGGTTATGTTCAAAAATGAGATTAAGTACTGAAACCACTTGCTAACCTCTAGGGTTCCGCATATGAATTCAAACCTTGTAAGCTTAGAGGTTTCATCAAAATTACCATTGATATCTTCAAATTTTGTAATGCAAAACTGTGTTTATGTTTTTTTCGTAAACACCAAAAGGGAATGTCCGATTAAAAAATTTCGAAATCAGTGGCGAAATGTTATAACTTCGATGTTCGACAATTTGTCGAAAATTGGTATGTTGCAACACTTTTGTTGTTTTTTATAACATGCTGCCACTTCGATAATTCGCTCCGGTGTTCGCTTCGAAAGTGAAAATATAACATGTCGCCACAGAAAATGTCGCAAGTTGACTTTGGAAATGTTAGACTTAACCTCCCAACAGATTAGAGGTTACGAAAACATTTTCAGCCAAATCTCGAGTGTAAGCTGCAATGTAAACGTAGTATTAGGTGGCCTCTTTCCAGTTATTGCATTTTCTTTTTTTCTGTTGATTGTTCTTTGTGCTTTTATTTTTTTTACAATTGTTTCCTTAACAGTGCAACCTAAATAAGTGCGTTTGCATCTATTAACTGTCAAAATTGGTTCATGCACATACATTTTGTAAGAAGCCTACCCCAAGGTTGATTTATAAGGTTGTCGCAAGGGAGAGAGCGAGTACCCATAATTGCCAAATCGAAGTTGACAGCTCATAGAAAATCTGCAAGTGCTCTCTATTATCATCCGTTTTTCTTTCGTAGTCATTCGCAAAATTGGCTGGTTTTGACAATTATGGGTACTGAGAAGAGAGTGCGATCAACCCTGCGACAACCTTATAAATCAACCTTGGCCTACCCAAATACGCAACGCACTAACGGTACTCGATTCGAATTTCCGATTTTGACAATGCATTCTGTAGTAAAGTTGGCCGCGAAAAGGAGAGCAAAAAACAACAATAACAAAGGCAACGATTTTTGAAGTTCACGCAGCGTTTTGTTTGAGGAGCGCTTATGCAGCATTTGCGTGGCGATTGGAAACACAACGCAACACGCTCCTATTTAGGTTGGACTGTAAAACTTATTAAAATATTTTTTGTACTTAAAAGTATGACAAATTAAACTGAACAATTGATTTTCCAAGCGGTTTAAAAAACATGCCCATTTATGCGAGCTTTGAAATTTTCGAGTTTGTTTGAAAATCGATTTATGCACAAATTTGAATCAAAACGACTACTGACGAATCGGTGTAAAGCTTAGGATAACCGAGGCTGTAATATATTTATCAACGGATAGGATGTATAGCTTCTACGTGAGTATTCTTGCAAGTTAATTATGTAATGCGCAATAATGAGTATATAGAATGTATAATGCGGGTTACACATCTGCGTTCTCGTGTGCCACACGGCGGCCATTTTTGAACCTGTGTGAAGCAGTTAGCGTTCGAATAAGTGTGCCACAGCGAGGTGTGGCTGTTGTTGTTTTTTTTCAGCTGGTGTAATGCAGAAAATCAAAAATTTCTGCCAACAAGCCAACATGTGTGGCACTCTCGCAAGCATACTTCTTAATTAGAAAACTCGTGTGAAAATGGCCGCCATGTTGCACACGAGATCGCAGATGTGTAAGGCTGAATTCACTGAGAGAGCCAAAAAACTTCATATAAAAAAAACGTGCAAAACTTGCTGAAGGTGGTCAGTGAATTCAGCCTAACCCGCATAAAACTGCAAGAAACAAGATTATGAGACACAATTTGTCTTGTGGAAAACTCACACGGGATTGTTTGATTGGCAATCAATGAACTTTTCTTACGATCTTCTTAATTTTGATTTTTGGTAGATTGTTGGTAGCTCACACGACGCGCCAATCTGCGTTTGGCAAAAAAACACTACTTTTTTCCTTTAAAATACACTCCTTTTTCTCCTCCACTTTATTTTGTACTATTAAAACATTTGGTATTAATTCAATATGAAAAAAAAATATGACTGCTCTTAAATTTCTATAATGCTCTTTAAATTGTTATTTTGTTACTAATGCATTTATTTTTTTATTGAATCTGTTACGCAGAAATTGAGCATCGATCGATTGGTTCGATAATTCGAATGTCGCTGTATATCACTACTCATCGGTATCACACAGATAAAAGTTTTTGCAAATAGTTGCACAAGTACAATATATTCTAATGAACTTAATTTGGAAGAAATAGCTTTGGAGTTAATGATCGTGGCTAAACAATATGTGGCGAAAATAATCTTTATGAACCACAAGTATAGAAGAGTTTTGAAGGGGTTTGCAGCTTAGTGAGCTAGGTTCTCAAACTAAGAGAAAGGAATTTAGCAACTCTTCTTCAACTCTTGAGTAAGCCACCATAATTATTCTAGCTGAAAAAAAAAAAATTATGAGAGACATTAATGCACTTTGCTTACTCCATTAATTCCCTTGTTAAGAATAAGGGTCTCATGTAGGGTTGCCACATGCAAAGTGGACTTCGCCTGGACTTCGAAAATAAATATCTGGACTTCGACATTTTCAGCTAGACATTGAAAGAAAGCGTTGGTCAGTTTCCAAAAAAAAACGAAAAAAATTTTTTTAATGATTTATTTGCACAACAAAAATAATGTATAATAAATACAAATTTGTACATTAAACAAAAATATAAAAAACAATTCAATATATAATGTATATTAATATGTATTAAAAACAATTCAATATTTCTAAAAGATTTTCAAATGGCGCTCAACGCCATACAACTTAAGATTTTATTTTAAGATTTCCATATGCTCTTAGAAATAATACACTTCAAAATAATTAAATCATCAGCTCCCGGAATAATGAGATTTATTTATTTATTTCCACATATACTTAGTAATGGAACGAGCTGCTTGCACCAACTTATTGGCCTTTTCCATTTTTAAACATAAATTAAATGCTTTACAGTCTTTGTTATAATTTAGTCTTATAATAAGTTCAGATTTTATGAGATCAATTGACATTCTATTTCTCTCCTTAAAATAGAAGTCGTTTAATAGGCTAAAAGCTTTCTCACAGTAAGCATTACTTATTGGTATTGAAAAAATAAAACAAATAACTATTTTTAAGTTTTTCATTTCCACACTATCAAATTTGGAAAACAAGTTTGACCAAATTTTATCGTTTGATATATTTTTCTCAAGAAACTCGTACGCATTACGTAAGCAACAATAGTCAGTATATAACTCATCATTATTAACATCATTATTTAGCCCCAAAACTTGCACTGTTTCTTGGAGCTCCTCCCACGATATTAACTTGTACTTAAGGCAGAATAATGATAAATGTTTTTTAATAGAATTATCGCTGTAGTCATAGTGCGTCTCCAGATATTGTACCGCATTTTTTAAAAACTTTTCAACTTCTTGCTCAAAAACATGCTTTTCATGAAGGGGCATTTTTTTAAAATAGTTTGCGCTTTAATTCCAATAAATTTATCATTCAATCTATTTTTCAAGTTCTGCATCAATTTCCTCATAGTCGTATCTACATCAACTATAGCACAGTCATCTTTCTCCAAAGCTAACACTGCAGAGAGAAACTCTGGTAAAACATTATGTACAAAATACAAATATGCCTCCGATATTCCCTCTTCAAAGCATTCCTCGTCTTCATTTATAATTTCGGACATAGATAAGTTGTTGGAAACAAACTCCCATAATTCATTCCGAGTATTTGCTTCACCTTTTAAAAGGAAATATCTTTTAACAGCTGGCCAGGCTAAAATGAGACGATCTATAGCTGGAAACAGCGAAAGCCATCGCGTAGGCACATGACGAAGAAGATTTTTAAATTCTAATTTAGCAAACTCAAAACATTCCTTCAATTTTCGCGTGGTCGACGCCGAAGAACTAAACTCATTAAATGTCTTAATTACAATATTTTCAATATCAACTGACAGAGAATTAAGTGCATACTTTACACAATTATTTAGTACATGGCGGTTACAATTTGCTTTTATAATGTTTTTTTTTTATGTCTACAAGTTTTTGAAAAACTGAATTGCGAACGCCATAATTAACTGCTGCTTTATCTGCACTGAATGAAGAAATTTGATCTATTTTAAGGGTGTGGCTTTCAGTAATCCGCTTCAAATTCTCAAATATGTCCTTAGATCCGCCGTAAGAATCTTCATAAAAGTCCAAAAGTTTCTTACAAATACCTGTTTTCGGATTGAAGTATTGTACAGTATATGCATAAACTTTCCAATTCCCTATACTTGCACCATCATTACCAATAGAAAAGTAGAAACAGTTTTTTAAATCGGCTACGACTTGCTCCTGAGCGAAAGGTGCCAACACGTTTCGGGTTATTGCTGCAGCTTTTGTTCGGCCACATGAAATTTGTGATGCTATTTTGCTGTCAGGAAACACATCCTTAACGAGTTTCATGTGGCAATCAAAACTATTGTAGCTTAATCCATGGACAACATTATGATAAATGGTTGACAACTCAGCCTGAGTTATAAAATCGTCTTCTGTGGATTCGTTTACTTTTGTTACAAATTTACCTAAACCTAAACTTACCTAAAAATTTACCTAAATTTACCCGATGCTTATTCGATTGAAGATGCCTCTCAATAGCCTTGCTTCCTTCATATTTAATTGTAAATTCTATTTGGCAAAATAAGCAAGAGGCGGTGTGCTCATCCTTTTTTTTTAGCCAACCGGCATAAAATGGATTTTTAATTCAGTTGTCAGAAAACGTAGTAAGCCTTCTTTTTTTTGATGATTCTGGCTGCTCTTGGTCAACATCCGACATTGCTAACCTTTAAAATCATTTTTATTTACTTCCTTTTCTTGTTTCATAATGACTATTATACTTACATTTTGCGCGCTCATTTTTTCAATTAATATTAGTTTTAAAAATTTTCCAATTATTGTAATTACAATTGGATACGCAGAATCCAAAATATCCAAAAATAACTTTAATTTAATTTTGCAGCAATGAAATTTTTGAATTTGACAACTTGATTGCTGTGTTGCTTTTTAAAATCACGGAGCCGATAAATTTTTCAACGCCTGAGCACAACGGCGTTTATATTCAGAAATACCCAAAAAGACTACTTAGCCCAGCATACGAAACGATATCATAATGATATTGAAACAAGCTCGCCTAAATTTTCTTTTTAAAATCTTGATTGTTTTGGCGACGTAAGACTTCATTTTTGTTATGTAAATGAAAAAGCTACGAATAAATTATAAATTACGTGCGTATCAGAAATAATTTAAGCTGGACAAATTCTTAATAAACTGGGCACTGGACACGGGATGAAAAAGCTGGACAGTCCAGGCGAGTCCAGGCCATGTGGCAACCCTAGTCTCATGCAATAATTATACCATTATGTCATTGTAAAAAGTACTACGTTACTTCAATAAAAGTACTTTTTAGGTACTAAAACTCAACAAACATTTTATTTCGCCACCCAGCAACACTGTTCAGAATGCTGATTGCAATCAAAAAATTATAAAATTTTATTGCTGCAATCTGTATTCATCCGCTCTCGCTCGCAGTGCTTTTGACAGATTCCCATTGAAAGCAACAACAAAACGAGTAGTAGTAGATTGTTAGTTACCGTTTATCGTTGCTGTACTTGACGCGCATGGTGTACGTGCGTACATTTAAATTTATGTTTGGAGGTTAGCATTAAATTAACATGAGCTCTGAGAACTCAAGATACCATCATATTGATCCTGTTGAACACCATCTTGAATCTGGTGACTTTACTAGAGAGACTTTGACACAGGTTTTTTCCTCATCAGATGAAACAGCACAGCGTGCAATGGAAACGTCTCCGAGCTTACCTAAATGCTCGACGCACTGAACTAATTTAGCTTACTCGTTGAGTTTCAACATTCCCAGCTAGCCCAGTGCAATTAGAGCAGCTCAGCAGCTTACAATACTCCAGGGGAGCCATGTGATCACAACTCAACCAACTCAACCCATTATTGGAAATGTATTTCAACACACCAATGGACTTGAGGGGCATTTACGTAATTTTCCAAAGTGTGATGACGAAGTTGACTTCACCGCAGTACGCAATAAAAGAGTTAAGCCTCCAATGGTGATGAAATCACTCAACTGGCCATTAGTGACTTCTCTGGATTGCCTAATGCTTATCATTTTGCGGCGGCCACTCGCAGAAATAGACACTGAAACAACGCAAAAAACAAACAAAAAAGTTTTAAGTTTAGATAAAAGCAATGTAGTGATTCCCATAAAAACAATGGCCCTTAGTAATAGAAACGTAAAAACTCACTTCTAAACTCAAACTTAGTTAGGTGATTCTAAGCTACTTTTAAGATTTTGTAGTAATAAAACAAATCTAAAAAAAGTCGACTTCAGTGCTTCTACTGTGGACTGATCTTAAATTTTATGCCTGAACGTACCCTTCGTTCGGTTTGCTTAACAGCTGATTTTATTATTTGCTAATTTTTTAAATACAAAGCAAAATAAATGGAAGCCGCTATAAAAGTAAGTTTCTTCTTTTGTCTGCTTATGCTATTGTTTTTTTACTTCTTTTTATTTATAGAAACGTGAAAGGGATCGAAATTGGACGTGGGAGAAGAAGGAATTCCTCAAAGATATAATCGCTCCATACATCGATGTTGTTGACTCCAAAATTATGCAAAAAAGTTAAACTTATGCAAACCATTGCAAGTGGTGCGCTAGAGGATCCTTTATTGCTCAAAGGTTTAATGTCGTCTTCGATCAAATCCTTTATGAAAAGCACGGCTTTCTTATCGAATCTAGTAAAGATTGCATTGACTTAAATTGCTTATTTATATAATATATCTTCATATAGTATATCTTCCTGTAGTTTTTTTTTTAAATTCTACATCATTGTAGAATGTGTTTAAATGGCTTTTGTAGTTTTTCTTTGCACTTGTGCTTCTGGCATCATTTATTATTTCTAGATCCCGAAATATTTCAGCGTCCATATTCACTACAATTGTTTAAAATGTCAATTTAAAATTGACTTAGAATCAGGCGAGCCACAAGTAGATGTTTTCTAACTTAGAAGTGACTTTTTTGTTATTATTACTACCGATTGAAAGCTAAAGTCGAGTTTAAGAAAGATTCGAATTAGAATTTCTTTATAACTAAGGGCCAATCAATTTTGCCCATCCGTTATACTTTATAACGTTAATACAAAGAATCTAGTAAATCAGTCGGGAAAAAATCCTAAGATAATATTTAAAACAATTAATACATCTAAAAATAAAAGTAAATTGTATTTTAAAGACAATGAATTTCCCTCTTAAGAAAAAAAAAACATTGAATCGTTTACTCCTAAACAACTCAGACAATTAAGCTTAATCCTTCGAGATTTACACTTTTTGACGAGAAATTTTGAGAAAGTTTTTGAGAAATTGACGACATCAAACAAGAACTGGACAGACTGTTGCCTGAAACAGTTGCAAAAGTAGTAAAATTCACAACTCCTTCCTCTCAAAAGGACAATTTTGACACAGGTCTGTTTCTGGTAACACTTTATCCAGAGGAAAAAATGAATGATGTCGCTAAAATAAATAATTTAATGTATCAAGTCATTTCTTGGGAAGCCCAAAAATCCCACAATAAAGAGATACAATGTAAGCGTTCTCAGAAGTGTGTAACGAACCTCCTGGGCGTTACTTTTAGGTTTTCCAGCTGAGGTATCCTCAGCGGCTGTCCAGGGTTCGATATCAAGAAAAAGATGGAGGTTTTGGTTATTATTGAATCTTTAATTCAATTTATTTGATTTTTATAGATTGCTTAAGATTAGTTATGATTAATATTTTGTTTTAATTCATTTTATTATTATATTACATGGATTAATCCCAGTGGGGTTTTATATATTATGTTCTACTGGATGGTCGAAGCTTTTCGTGACTTTGAAATATCGTTTAGTCTCGAGTACCAGGCGTTCGGTACAGTTGCTACTTGTTCTAGTAGGCTTGTCTTGCGTAATCCACGTTACGGCTTTATATTGCGGATCGGCTACTCGTTTTTGCAGGCTTGTTTTGCGTATTGTGTTCTGCTTTATACAGCAGATCTGCTACTGTGGAGTCTTGTCGGCTGGCTCAGCTTGATAGCGTTCGGCGTGCAATATTTCGAGAAGCAGTGGTCACAAAGAGAAGAAGTGGATTTGGGCGCTGCGCTCGTATGGAGCACGAATGTGTGACACGGGAAAGAATTTATGTTATCCTGTCCTCCGGTGACACAAATGGGAAGATGGGGAAAAAGATAGCTTGTGACTCGTGTAAAGTCAGGAGGATGTGAGGCTAACAAGAATTTATGTTATCCTGTCCGTTAGCAACACAATTAAGATAGAAGAAGATAGGCAAATCCGTGTAGGACGAAGAGTTTGTGGAACGAGAAAAAATTTATGTTATCCTGTCCTCTGGTGACACAATTGAGAGATAAGTAATAGACTTGTGCTCGTGCAGAGCGAAGGACGCGTGGCACTAGAAAGGATTTATGTTATCCTGTCCTCTAGTGACACAATTTGAAAGGAAATAGGAAGAAATAGAATTGAGGATGTGACTCGCTTAGCGACTGCCAACTTACTGCCTCGTTTGTATTTTGATGCTTCAGTATTTATTGATGCAGAATTTATGTGTTGCTTCCTTGTAATTACCAGTGGTTGATATATGCCTTCGTTTGGCGTTCATAGAAGAAACTCCCAGAATGTATGTCTGCACTCGGTGATGGTTAAAAATAAAAACTCCTTTTAATGTACCTCTGCTTCAGCTTGACGGTTGAAATAAGATCTCTCGAATATACGTCTGTTCTGCTCGACGGTTGAATAAGACCTTTTGAATGTACGTCTGTTCTCCTTGACGGTTGAAATAAGACTCCTAGAATATACGTCTGTCCGGCTTGATGATCGAAAACCAACTCCTCATTGCATGATTTTCTAGCAGCGCTTTCAGCTATTCACTCATGCTTGGTTTCGTGTGCAAAAGAGTAGGTTTTGCTTATTACGTCTCAGTGTGTGTGTGTGTTTATAACTAAAACCGGACCAATGCTAAGTGTTGTTTATCGTGGTTGGCTTGCATTGGTGCCGTGTGCAAAAATAGCGTTTTGCTCATTAGTAATCCCTTGCTGGCTTGAGTCGATATATTAAAATGATGACTGCTTCAGTGGTGCCGTGTGCAATTGAGTGGGTTTGCAAAATGTTCGTCGCATGTTGCGTTCGGTTGCATGTCGTGGTTGCATGTTGCATGCCTGCATGTTCGTATGTGTGTATGTACGTATTAGTTAATAATGTTTAAATTATGTCAAACATGTTGTCTTCGACTATCCAGTGTTACAGCGTAACTTAATCTTACTTCTCGTAAAAGGGCGTAGTACATTTTGCTTAATATTGTGTAATAGATAATCTTTTACCCTATTTGTATATAGGAACTCCTTAATATAGAAATTATATGAACAAATATTAAAAGTTATCTAATGTTTAAAAAGAAATAGATGGTTTATAATATACTCGTATAAGTGATTTATAGAATAAATACTTGGCAGGTCTTGATTGGTGGTTGATTGTAGGTGTCTGGTGTCTAGGAGTGGGCGTCTAATTGTGAGGTCATGTTTCCCTCGGAAATATGATCCTTATAAGTGGACGCATATTGCCAAAAAGGCCAGGTGAATGTACATTCTCTCAGAGCAAGGACGTGAGTACATTCTGGGATGCCCCTTCTATAAAAATCATTTGAGAAAAAAAAAAACTTAATATTAGAGGCTAAAGATAAAAGTCTCTTGTCGTTGAGGGCAAATCGTTTGCAAGTAACTTTCACCAATTGTCTGACCATGGTCAAGCCAGAAATATAGAGAAACCATCCATAACTACCGAATTCCTGAAAGTGGCTGAAAAGATTTTTGAAGCTGAACACAATTCGCTTGAGAAACGTATTGAAAATTTTCTTAAAAACTTCAACACATTATCGAAAGATAAGCTAAAAAGCGAGTGCACTGTACTTTTTAAAGAAGTCATGGAAAGATATGGCCCATAGCTTAAAAAATTGTTTGTCATTTAATGTGAGATCCGTAATAGAAGGCAGTAGGGTGATTGAACTGTAAAAAACTCTGGTTAATAATAAAATAGATATAGGGTTATTTAAAGAAACACATACCATATTTCTCTGTTTAAAAAGGTGCAGCTCAAGAATTGCATATTCATGAGAGATTATAGATCTCGGGGAGTTGTGATTGTGGTGAATAGCCGCTTTAAATACACTTTTGTTAGGTTGACAAATATTTCTTTTCCACACATTTTCGAAGTCTTATGTGTTTCAGTAATGGTTCAAACAAACATTTATTAATAGGCTGAGTCTATATTCCTTGCAATATCCCTCCTGATGATTTTTCCAATGGATTGGTTGAAATTTCAAATAGTGATTCAAATTTTGATGGTCTTATAAAGGGCGGAGACTTCAACTCGAAACATCGCGTATGGAACTATAACTTTAATAAAACAAATAACTGGCTAGAAAATCACACTTTGGAGCTTACTAGAATTTTTGATATATGCCCATCCTTTCCAAACACAGTGTCCTTCCTTGACCACTTTGTCATTTCAACCAATCTATTGGATACCATTAATCAAAACTAATCCATAAGGTGTCTCCCTTCATTTTCAGACCACTATGACTTAACCCTTTCTAAAAGTTTTAAGAAACCATCTTGAAAAGTTTTATGAAGGAACATTCCCGGTTACACCGGATTTTTCTGACATAGAATCACATATCCACTCGACTCTGAACTCTTATCCCACTGTAATTTACAAATTTTCCAATTATTTTAACTCCTCAAATAACTTTGACTCTATACATTCCATCTCCGCCGAAACTAACTGCAGCTTTGTACACAAATTGCAAAAATTTTTCTAATTAAAAAAAAACCTAATTGCTTTGAAGAAAATAATTTCAAACCTATTTCTCTGCTCTCTTACCGTGGAAAACTTTTTGAAATTTCGATACCCAATCTCCAGTTTGGTTTCAAAAAACACCATTCTCCTGTGCACGCACACTTGAAATTTGAAAATGATGTAATCATAAGTCTCCACCAGCGGGTAAAATAACTGCCGATGTAGTTTCTCTGGACATTGAGAAGGCGTTTGATACCATAGTGGTATTGATGATACCATAGTGGTATTGCCTACAAACTAATTGAAATTGGATTCGTTCCTCCTGTTATCAAAATTGTTTACAGCTCCTTAACAAAAGAAAATTTTCTGTAAATATTAACGAGGCCTCTCTGAATTTAATCTCATTAGAAGTGGTGTTCCACAGGGAGCAATTATGGCACCTCATCTATACAATATCTTCATCCACGATTTTTCGCATGTCTTTAACGGTTCGACAGGCATACTATATACAGACGACTCACTAGCCTATGCTCATGGTAACACTCCTGAGGAGGGCCTTAGATATGTTCAGGCTAACTTGGAAAAAATTCACAGTTTTAACATGTGGTTAATTGAAATCAACGTAACCAAATCGGAACCGCAACCTCGGAACAAATGGTATGATCAGGAGTGTAAAAACGCCGCATATAAAAAAACGCTGCAGTCAGCTGCAACGCGAGCCGTGCGAGAAAACTACCGCGAAAAGAGGAAGGGAGGCGCCTTTTCAGACGCAATAAAAGAGAGCAGGAAAAGCGTGAGCGTGAGGAACTAGAAGTATACCAGGGCAAGAAGGATGCACAAAAATTCTATCAACAGGTTAAGCGTCTAACTCAAGGTTTTAAGCTCGGAGCATCCACTTGTAGAGACGAAAATGGAGATCTGAATACGGATACACAGTGTGTGCTGAGATTGTGGACACAACACTTCTCCAATTTACTTACTGGCGACGATTCCACCAATGCCGCCGATGGAGAGCGCAGTTCAGAGCCACCAATCAACGATGACGGAGTGGAAGTACCATCACCTAGCCATGAAGAGGTTCGAGTTGCTATCCAACGACTCAAAAATAATAAAGCAGTGGGTGCTGACTGCCTGTCAGCTGAATTGTTTAAAACCGGCGGCGATGAATTGATAAGGCGCATGCATCAGCTCATCAGCTCATCAGCAAAATATGGCTAGCAGAAAGCATGCCCGACGATTGGAACCTTAACGTACTGTGCCCTATACTAACTCCGCCAGGTTAGCAACTTAGTTGCGCCTGCCTGTCCACAGCCAGGATAAAGGAGGATGGTTTCTTGTAGGATACGTCCTGCAAACGTAAAAACTGATAGGGCCAACCAAGAGCTCGGGGTGGCGCCCATCTTGGTAGCAGGTCATATTCGGTATATCGATATGAAACAAGCCTGCGAAGGCATAGCAATTGACCTTAAAACTTGTTAGGACGGGGACAGTCTTTACCCGTCAAATGGGGTAGACTCTATCTATCCACCACACTGAGACCTTAATTCGGCTGGTTATAACAGATGTGAAGTGTTTGGCATGCGTGCGTAAAAGTGTCGACGCTTCGGCTTTCCTAAGTGGTTTGCTTGTCAAGTGTTTGACTCGCACCCTCAAACTGGCACGGCAGTCACTGAGGAAAGTGTTGAAATGGTGATAAACTAAGGGTTCTCATACTGAGCAAGGCAGTCCCTGAGAACAATGGCCAATACTCTATGTCTGGATGTTGAAATCCGAGCGGCCAGAGTAAGAGTGGCAATTGCAAAGGTCCTCCAGAGTAGGTACCAGTCATGCGCAATAGTTTGCATTTGAGTCGGCAGCTGAAAAACTGTTAACCTAGCCCTTTAAGTGCTCATTGAGCACGGTTATGAATAAGAATGCACTTTTTCATAATTGCATTTGTGTATTCTTGGTCTTTTTGCGGGGATGATGTGGATCCTCATTGACGGGATCGAGTTGCTCAGATGACTGTCGTGGACTGGTCCTTCGGGGAGTCTCGTACTGGTTGTGTGAATGCTACACAGGTCTAAATTGACCTGAGGGGTCGCGCAGTGGTACGACCGGGCTGGTATATCTGTCTTAATATGCAAGAGAATGGGTAGGTCTCGTCTTCACTAGTAGATGGAATGTAAGTACGTCACTACTGAAGTCTAAACAGGTACTGCTATTACGGGCTGTATGTAATTTATTACATAATGCTCCTAATCAGCAGGGCACTGGGTGATGCTTTGTGTTTGTGAAACAGCTTCCATGTTCGTGTTGCCACACCCGATGCCCCGTATGTTTTACTAGTTTAAAACATTAACGGGTCCGTGTTGTGGTACAACACAAAGTTCTGGTTGTCTGTTTCATGAACTATTACCCTAGGCTTGGACGACCCAAGTACTTCATCCTATCGGCAAGCGTAGTTGTAAGGCCAGTAACCTTCTGTGCCCTATACTTAAGAAAGGAGACCCAACAATCTGCGCCAGTTATAGAGGTATCAGTCTTATTTCCATCGCATATAAGGTTCTCTCAAGCGTACTGTGTGAAAGATTAAAGCCGATTACAAAAACATTGATTGGACCTTATCAATGTGGCTTTCGACCTGGTAAGTCCACCATAGACCAGATTTTCAAGCTACGACAAATCCTGGAGAAAACCCACGAAAATTAAATTGACACACACCAACTCTTTGTCGATTTTAAAGCTGCGTTCGATAGCCCGAGAAGGGATTGCCTATACGCAACAATGTCTGAGTTCGGTATACCTGCAAAGTTGATTAAACTAAGATTGATTTAACTTAGAAGTTGATAAAGCGAAGAACAATAATTGCTAATAGGTGCTACTACGGGCTCAGTAAGCAACTAAGTTCCAGAGCCCTCTCTCGATGGACAAAACTAACACTCTAACAGACGCTCGTTCTACCTGTGCTGCTTTATGGCGCTGAGGCATGGGTAGTTTCGCAAACTGTTTGAGTCGGCGATGACTTTCGCATCCGAATGAACCATGTGCTGTATGAGCTCTACGAAGACATTGACGTAGTTCGGCGTATAACTGTGCAGCGACTACGCTGGCTGGCAGCGAAAAAGGTGCTCGAGGCGAGGGTCGCTGGTCAACGACGAGGAGGGAGACCATGCCTCCGATGGATGGACCAGGCTGAGGAAGCCCTAACCGCACTTGGTGTATCCGATTGGAGAAGGCGCGCGCAAAGCAGAGGCGCCTGGCGAGAGCTGATGAGGTCGGCCGAAACCCGGACAAGGGTTTTTACGACTACCTAAGTAAGTAAGTAACCAAATCGGAAGCCATATGCATTAGGAATCCATATGGAAAATGCCACAGGGATACTGTTCCTCAAAGTAAACAATTGAAACTAACTCTTGATGGATTAATTATTCCATTAAAAAACCAAATAAGATAATTGGGTACTACATTTAAGAAAATTTTAAAATTTGATATACATGCAAACATTGTTCTTTACAAGGCTAGAAGGTTTCTGGCAATTTTTTTCTGGCTTATTTAGAAACAAATATATGCCTTTCGAGACAATGCTTATCTTCATAAGCATTCGTTCCGTGTTAATGTATAGATTTCCGATTTGGTTCGCCATTTCCTCTACTACTGCTCATAACCTAACCTTAACTGGTCTAATACAAATTACATCTCGCCTGTGGGTGTAATGAACGAATCTCTGGATTTAGAACCCAATATAGATGTTATATCGCTTATACCTGAATTTTTCACGAAAACATAGCCTGGCATTCACAGAGGTTAACTGTAAACTTAAAGTAACATAATTTAATTGTTCATATGTAAATAGTTATATATCTTGTTTTTGTTTATTTCTTAGGTTTAAGTTTTTGATAATACATCAAAGTTATAAAAATTACCGTGAGCATGCATTTATATTCTTCATATTTTATTGTAGAAAAATTCTAATAAAAAATTATGGTGAAAAATTATAGAATGAATTCATACAATTCTATGTATTCATTTATCATTCAATTGGTATATGAACTATTGTAATAGATCTGAAAGTCTCAATAAATTTACTTACTTACTCACCGTGTGAGTTGAGGATTGGTTATTTGCTTATGTTAATTAGACCACTTTTTCTCAATTGTACCATGTGTATAGTGTTTCGTGCTGGGTCATATCAATGTGTATTAAGCTTTTCTGTGATGTCGATATGTTTCACAATCAGTTTTGATTTCCTCATTCAAAACCAGCTGATTAAATAAATTCGGCTGATATTTTTTTGTTGGTTATTTTTAATTAGTCGCCAATTGGAATAATTGGTTATTTGTTTCGAAAATTTTGAGCGCAAGTGATAAGAACTTCAGGTGGCCTCTAATATAAGTATGGGACTAGTTTTATGAATTTTGTGCATGAGATTAAAACTTGTTCTTAGCGCATTATCGCCTTCTATGCCTTGAAACTCAAATTATATGAACCAACGTGCTAAAGTGTTTTATTGGAATAATACTTAAACTAATAAACTTTATTTTAGTATCCTCATGACGGTTTCGAAATGATTTAATGCTAATACAAACAAGTGTTCCGCGAATATTTGGCACTCTGCAAGATCTTTACATAAATATTTTCTTGGCAAAAGAAACAACGCTAATTTATTTGATTTGAAAATGAATGAACTTTTACCGTAGTGGTTAATTTGTAATTGGCATTTGTAAACGGCACAGAATCATTTCTGATTTGCACCAACAGGTAAAATTACATAACGTCTTTCACTGCATGAAACATTTTGTAATTGTGAGCTAATTTACCGTTTTGTTAAATTAATAAGGATAAAAGATTAAAATGCAGAGTCAAAATCAAACAGCAGGCAAAACCGCAAAGACAGATTCTTTGCCACAGACGCGCAATCAACTAAGGCCCGTAAAGTATGACTACGCGGATTCATTCGTATGCACGTATATTGTCTCAGTAGTGGCTGCGTCAATTGCAGAGCTAGCGACATATCCTTTGGATTTAACAAAAACGCGATTGCAGATTCAAGGAGAAGCAACAAATGCCTTATCATCCACAATTAAGGCGCAGGTAATGAAAACATTTGCAAACTGAGAGAGAGCTCACGTTTCAAACTATTATAGTCACGACAATTATTATGTCACGACAATATCCTTATGATAATATAAAATAAAAAAAAATCCCGGCGATTTTTAATAAAAATTTTCGCCGCGGCGCTTTAATATGCGAATTAAAATACATGAAAAATTTTTATTAAAAATGTGGAGGCATGCAAAAGTGTTCCAATAGGTGAAAAACATGAAAAATTATTAAAAAAAATCGCGCGTTATAAGTACAAGAACAGTTATATCTTCAAAAGTAATGCAGGGATTTTTATGTTTAATATCTCTTTGAATAGGTAATAGCATTACCTTTCTTTTGATACCCACAATGCTTAGGTTTTTAAGGAAACTTAAAAAAAAATCACTAGTTCATCCCATTTTCATAGATATTGAAGCCTATAACTTCTAAACTACTTGAGACCGGCCTGAAATTTTTTCACCATTGGCTTTTTTAGCTCCAAATACACACTTTAAAAAAAAAATATTTTAAAAAATTTAAATATTGCATTTCCACTGATCTTCAATTGTTCCTTATTTTCTTTTCAAACATTCTTTTCTTTCTTTTACCATTAGCACCTTTGCTCTTCGTTTTCTTTTTTGTTTATAAATACTGAAAATGTGTATATAACACGATATATGTTTGTGATAAAATATTTCGATTGATTAAGAATTTAGTTGTTTTTTATCAGCAGTCATATGTTGTTAAATCTTTTCATCTAAAGCGTCAATTGTTTATTTTTTCATTAAAAAATTAAGAATAAAATAAACGGGCAAAAATTGGTCTTATACCGCTTTCAAGCAAACCTCCTTGATGCTTACCTTATAGAGGTTATAACAAGCCGTTATCTTATTTTTACAATTTCAACGACGTATTTTCGTAGTGTTAAATATTTTTGGATAATAACGCACAGTGCTCAGTTCCCATACAAGCGTTAGATAAAATGCCAAAGTCAATTTGGGGATTATTACCGCTCCTGCAGAGGTCATATGACTCAGTGGAAGTGAGGTCCTTTTTTCAATGAATATAAATTAAATTAAGTTTTTGTGACTATTTAATACATTTATTTTAAAGAAGTTTAAGTTTCATTGAAAAATTAAAAAAAAACTGTTTGTATCGAATTCTTCTGTTTGTCGAATTTTTTTTTGCAAAGAGTGCCATGAAATATTTTTATACGTTTTCATTTTCGAGGTGATAATTGTATTTGAAATTTCAGAACTAAATTTTTTATCAGAAGTGCAGCAATTTCTATTTACATGTATTTTTTTGGTGGATTCTTAAAGAGTGAAATGGATTAGTTAACTTTACAAATTATTAAATTTCCTTTAAAATTGTCTTCTGTCATTATTGCATATTTGTGGATTTCATCCATATATATATAAATAAATTGCTGTGCGTTAGTCCCTCTAAAACTCAAAAATGGCTATACCGATTTGGCCGGGATTTTTTTAGTTTGTTTCACTATGTGGTGAAAACGTTCTACTAGAAATAGAACTCGAAAACGACTGGGCCGATTGAGCTAAAATTTTGGCAGCAAATATGTTTGGTGTACACAATGGCTTATTAATAATGAAAGGTAGTATTAGATAATGGGGCGTGGCACCTCCCATACAAACCAAACACCTCAAACGTGATATCTTGGCCGATATTTGGATTATTTGCATAAAATTTTGTATATATTGGTTTTAGGATACAATAAGTGTTTAAGTGCCATATATTTCGCCCTATCTCGAACACCAGTTGGCGCTGTAGTACAAACTGTGTTGAAATAAGCTAAAACCTCCTAAACCACTCATCCGATTAGCATAAATTGTAATCGTAATTTGTATATAGTGGTTTGTATGGTGGGTACGTCAGGTATTATGGCGCTATTTCTTTTACTTTACCTAGAACATCAGTGGGCGCTGTAGTACAAATATTTTCAAAATACGAGAAAAACTCGTAAAGCGTATGAATGTTAGGATTTTCGGGGAGGCCGAGTACTTTGGATTGTTAAACTTTATTTCAATACGTTTGACAACGCGTGCACTCCACGAGCTGCCTTTCGTAGAACGAACAAACCTGGCAAACGAACAAAATGTCAACGATGGCAAACGAACGAAAACTCGAAATGTCATTACAAAAAAAAAAAAAAAAATAAATTTCTGCTTGCCGAAAAAAATCAATTTTAGCAACAACCACTAATTGAAAACGTGATAAAAGGCACTTGAAAAGGTAATGGAAAAAAAAAATAAGAAAATAAGTAAAATTTTTAATCCGTCTACCACCAGTCTGTGGTCTAGAGTGGGCGAGATTAGACAAGGGGACGAGTCCTCTCAATTTTAATACTTTACCTCAGTTAATATCTGCATCATGGTATTGATATTTGGCATGGGGATAGGAAAAGTGCTCGTGTGCCCAAATTATATCAGGTTTAAAGTTCATAATTCGACTAAGCTTTAAACATCTTCAAGCTTAGTAATTTGTTCCCAAATTACGTCTGCGCAGCTCTAAGAATTCTGTTTGGTTCAATAAAAGACTGTAATTTAAGAAATAGATTGCATAAATCTTATAAAAGGTTAAGATATCACAAAGATATTCAGCTCTTAAAGTCTCGATATTAAGTACGCTTAAAAGATTTTAATGTTCTTAACAAATTTCTCTTTAGAGCCCATATAGTTTCTATTGAGTGAAAGCTTAAACAAGTAGTCAATTTTTTTGGACTTATATATGAAAAGAGAAACTCTAGTGGAATCCCCAACTCCATGTCTTATAACAACTCCAGTTCCGAATATCCAGTTATCATCTGTAATTTTTTCGCTGATTATTTCAAATCAGCTTCAACAATTGAGAGTACAATTAATTCGTTAACTTCCTTGAATCTAGGTGATCTTTGTCTTGATCCTAATGATGTTATATCTGCATTAATGAACCATAAACCCAATTCTACTGAGGGTCCCGATGGAATAGCCCCAATTCTACTTAAAGTTTGTGCGAGTGTGGTATCAGAGCCTCTCAGGCATATATTTAATAAATCTTTGTGTCATTTATTGAACCAATCCATAAATCTGGCCTAAAACAGGATGTCTTTAACTATAGACCTATCAGTAAACTCTTATGTGTTCATAAATTATTTGAAAAAAATTGTGTATGGAAAACTAGCTTCTTACGTGAGTAATTTAATATCCTTTGATCAACATGCTTTCATTTCTGGTAGATCGACAGTCACAAATTTAAATATATTTTGTACCAATATTATTGATAATTTCTTTAATGGCTTAGAAACAACCAAAGCTTTCGATAAAGATAATCACAAAACTCTTCTTTTTAACTTTCTGCCTTTGGTTTTCACTCTCTTCTTTATTGGATCGAATCATATCTTATGAATCGTCGTCAAATAATGCTTTTCATCTCCAATACTAGTCACATTAGGAGTCCCCCAGGGTAGCCACATGGGCCCTCTTCTTTTCCTTCTTTTCATCAATGATCTATCTCTTGTCATAAAACACTAAGTGCATTATATTTGCTGACTATCTCAAGTTATTTCGATCTATCAAGTCAATAAACGATTCCAAGTTACTTCAAATTGATCTTGATTCCATTACACACTGGTGTCTGCTGAATGACCTGCCCCTTAATTTTAAAAAAAATGCCAAATTCTCACTTTTTCAAGATCTACCTCTCCCATTCTATATAATTACTCAATACTTTCAGCTGTCTTAGATAGAGCTACGATAAAAAGAGACTTAGGTGTTCTTCTTGATACTAATCTTAACTTCAAAGATCATATTGACTTAATTATTTCCAAAGCTCATTCTGTTAGGATTTAAAAAAAAAACCCGAAGGATCTTACTAACCCTAACACTCTTAAAATACTCTACTCATCACTGGTTATACCTCAGTTAGAATATTGCTCAATAATCTGGAATCCTTATTTTCTGCTTCATTCTAAAAGAATAGAGTAAGTCCAAAGACATTTTACAAAGTTTATGTGGTTCAAATTTAACTGGAATGTGCCTGAACTGCATTCATACGCCACTCGGTGTGCTCTGGTCAATCTAACTCATCTTAATATAAGACGAAAGGTTTTTTCCATCACGTTTATATGGGATCTAATACACTATAATATTAAGTGCCCTGAACTCTTACCTCAACTTGACTTTTTTACTCCGTCTCGCCATCTTCGCAGCCAGTTTCATTTTTGTGAGGCGATCTGTAGAACTACTTATGCTCAAAACAAACCATTAGCACGTTGCATTAAAGATGTTAACTCTATTTTGACTTACGTCGACATTTTTAGAAATATTTCAAGAAAATCCTTTGGTGGTCGTGGTGGCGGTGATGATGATGACGATGATGATGATAATGATGACGATGACGATGATGATGATGATGATGATGATGATGATGATGATGATGATGATGATGATGATGAGGATGATAATGATGACGATGAAGATGACGATGACGATGACGATGACGATGACGATGATGATGATGATAATGATGATGATGATGATGATGATGATGATGATAATGATGATAATGAATGATAATGATAATGATAATAATGATAATGATAATGATAATGATAATGATAATGATAATGATAATGATAATGATAATGATAATGATAATGATAATGATAATGATAATGATAATGATAATGATAATGATAATGATAATGATAATGATAATGATAATGATAATGATAATGATAATGATAATGATAATGATAATGATAATGATAATGATAATGATAATGATAATGATAATGATAATGATAATGATAATGATAATGATAATGATAATGATAATGATAATGATAATGATAATGATAATGATAATGATAATGATAATGATAATGATAATGATAGTGATAATGATAATGATAATGATAATTATAATGATAATAATAATGATAATGATAATGATAATGGTAATGATAATGATAATGATAAAATGTCTATCCGTGAAATTGATATCTAAATGATAAAAAAAGTTTATATGAAAATTTAATTTATATGATTAAAATCCTCTTTTTTTCAAACTGAAGTTTTAGACTTTCAATTAAAAATTTTATTACTGACAAGAAAATTTATGGTTGAGATTGGATCCATTGGTGGTTGTGCATGGTGGTTGTTTACGTTACACACCCTGAACGCTACACAACCCCGGGCGGCGCCGGGTATTCCAGTTAGTTTAATATATACATTTTGTATTTAAACCTAAATATGATTCGCTCTTCCTTTAAGGGTGTAGGGTTCCTTATATCGTGGTTTAGGATTTTTTTTTATGCAGTTTTAGTGCCCTATCTCTTTCCACACTCATCCAACGAGTAAAAAAACGTGTTATCGCCAAGGCTGTCGTCTTGAATTTTTTTTGAGTAAAACAATTTCAGGTTTGAGTAGTTCGGGGTGGTATGGATCATGGTTTAATTATAAGGTTGCCACTGGGGTGAGAGCGAGTACCCATAATTGCCAAGTCGAAGTTGACAGCTCATAGAAAATCTGAAAGCGATGAGAAAGCTTTAATTGGAAAATTATAAACAAAAAAGTAATTTGTTTTGATTTTGGCAATTATGGGTACTGAGAACAACCTTATAACTCAACCATGCTATGGATTAAAAACCCACTTCCACTGCCCACAAATAAAAAAAAGTATAGTTGCTGGAACGTCCGTGGTGAAGCCATGGATCGCTGGGTCCTGCTAGTATTTTTTAATATTTAATTGCATTTTATTATTTTCTTATAAATTTAAATTTATAAAAAAAAAATTCGTAATAATCAATATAATTGTATCAACTCTACAGTAATTTTTTTTCGGATATTTTGAATCAACAATTTTGATACGCTACCTTTCGGTCATTAACCAATAAAATGTACAAGGATGCATCCTTAAAGGGTTCTTCCAGCTTCCAGTGAAGCTTACAAATTAAATAACTTTAATTTTTTTTTAATTGAAAAATATGCTTATTCACGAACAAAATACACCACTTTTTTCTTAAATTTTTACCGCGAAATTTAATTTCTTTTAAAAAGCTTGCAAAATTTTCAAAAATTATATTTTAAAAATATCGGACGTCATTCTCTAACTTTGTATGTTTATATTAAAAAGTTTTAAAAAGCAAAAACCGAATTTATTTAAGTTATGTTTGCAAGAAGCTTGCAACAAAGACCTTTTTTAAAAAGGTGTATTTTTAACGCAATTTTGTAAATTTAATGTATTACAAAATGTATATTTGTACCTTAATACATATTCAAACACGTATACTTTGTTTTGTTAACTTTTATTTTCTATCTAAAAAAAAACAGTCAAAAAGTTGGTTAATTTTGAGATTTCTACACTGGCAAAAGACCTTAATATTAACATGCACTTCAAGCATTCAAAAAACTTCGATACAATTTTTAACTCACTTTTTTTCAAAGATTTTTTGTATTACATCATAGATACAATACCGTGGAATGATGGCAACTGCATATGGAATCATAAAAGAAGAAGGCACCTTAAAACTTTGGCAAGGAGTTCCGCCAGCACTATATCGTCATCTTGTTTATAGGTTTGTATTGTATTTAGGGGCATCAATTAATTCCATTAATTAAAATTATATATGGGACGTGCTTTTCTTGGTTGGTTGGTAAGATGTGGGACCCCCCTGCCTCAAGTGGGATTTATTCTATAATATTGAAATAGTTACATTTTTTATGTTGGTATTTGACCAATTTTTATTTCTGTTTCAATTTCAAAATAATTTTCAAAACTGTTTTCTTATCAATTCAAGATCCAATAAACTCGGAAGAATAAAGTTTTTTTATTTGCATCCAAACCGACTAAAAAGGCCAGTAACATTTAATTAAGTTTAATTTTTTTCATGTATTCTTATGTATTTTTATGTATTTACCAAATACATATACCATTAAACAAATATACCATTTAACACTTAAGCCTTAATATTAGCCTTAAGCCTTAATAATGGAATAAGTGGAAAAAAAAGGTGCACCATAAGGAATTTATTTATATTTCGTAAAAGTAAAAATAGACTGCGACACCATTGTCCCTAATTCTTCACTCACTCAATGGGCATTCACGTACTTCTTCTATTGTAATGGTATGACACATGGCTCAATGTTTTTGGTAGAACAAGAAGACAGATATGTGCCGTGTTTTGCGTGAACACCTGCCGCGTTGGCCTAGTTTCACGTTGTTCCATAACACTGGAACCAAAACATTGCGTTGGCCAACACCCCTTTGAGGGTTCAAAGGTATCAAATTAGCTCCATATTGTGATGACACTTCGCAACCCTTGGTGGGGGTGGAGGCCTATCTAAAACCTCTTTCATACTATGATGTATGGCACCCGGGTAGTAAACCACAGCCACCATGAAGACTCCCCGAAGGGCCATCCCAAACAAGTCATCCTGGCATAAGCCAGGGGCCGCTGACTACCCGTGGTACCAGTTTTAAAGTCCTTGGTCAGACCTCTTAGTCTTGGTCATCCGACAGTTTATCGTCTATGCTGCACTTCAATCTTCAATATAAGTTCTGGCTATGAAATTTGAAAAAATCGGATGAAAACCACGCCTACCTCAAATTCAAGAAAGGGTCTTGAAATTTTGCATATAGGCTTTGCTATTTAATATGGACCATCACTATGATATTTCGAAAAATGGGATAAGCCACGTGCATTTCCCATACAAAGTGAGCTTATTTTAAAAGTAAAATCTCTAAAAAATCCACAAAAATTAAAGATAAGACTTGAAATTTTGCTCATTAGCTTTGATATATAATATGAACCATCTCTATGATATTTGGCAAAATCGGATCAAAACCACGTCTACCTCCCATACAAATTAACGTCATCTAAATAGGAAAACTTTCGTAAATATATAAAACTGAATGCCATCGTGTCTGTCGTGGCTAAAGGCTTCGAATATACTTCAATATGACCGCGGGGGGGTATTTTAGATTGGGTACCCTGCCGAAGCTCTATTCTTTACTAGTTTTTTTTTTAATTCTGAACGTCAAATATCCAGTAGCCAGTTCCAGTTTTTTTTTTGCTGGCAAAATTGGACTCCACAAAAAAATCAAAAAATTAATAATCATTAATGAATGAATAAAAATTACTGATTTGTTTTTATAATTTGTAATAAGAGCCCATTGCTCTGTGAAAATCGTATTCTAGGGATCAAAATAAGAAACTTTGCCGAAGGAACCATACCTCTAAAACGAATTCTGATGTCCCCCAATTTGGGTCGAACTTTTGGGTAGGGGCAAATTTTGAAAATTCCCACTTTGACCCATTTAGAGTGCTCCAATCGAGTCCAAATGTATTACCCACCCCCACTAACTTTGGAGGCCCGACCCACCCATGCTATTGGCACACCCCCTGGAACCCCCCTGGAGGTTCCCCATACAAACATTTAAAAAAATCGCCAGTTTTGGCACTTTACATGAAAAAATCAGCGAAATGCCTATGTTTTTTTCTTTTTGGAGTTTTTTTTCTCTTTAGAAATTTATTCAACCCTTTTAAAAAATGAAGGTATCACTGTGACACAATTGCAAATCGGAAAATTGCTTGTGTGCGTTTTTTAAGGCACCACAAGACACAGCTGCATGTCGTAAACTTACTTGTGTAGTTTTTTTATAGCACCTACTTAAGAAATGAAGTTTGTTTTTACAACCCTTTTTGTGGGTATTTTATGGCACCTTTTTAAGAAATGCGCGTTTTATGCAACCATTTTAACAATTAAGGTATCACTGGAATGCACCGCAACCCTTTTAAAAAATTAAGGTATCACTGTGACACAATTGCAGATCCTAAAATTGCTTGTGTGCGTTTTTAAGCCACCACAAGACACAGCAGGTAGAATTGAAATTACCATTTCATTCTTATTACCTCGTCTCGTTGACCATATATAACGCAACAGTTTTTGTGAATGCATTAAGTCGTTGTGAAGAACTCAAAGTGTGAAGTGCTAATTTCAGATAAAAAAATATTAAGTGAAGTTGACCATTCCAAATCAAAAAGTTTACAATGAATCCACCATCCTCTACACCGCAAGATGAAGCAACAAGAACATCAACAACTATCGAAAACCCAATGAGTCATATACCCAAGCACGATGTTACTGTTTTTGGTGTGTCTACTGATTTGACTGATCTTAATTTACCAACCCATCTGGATATCTTGAGATATTATTTTTACTTAAGCGAACGTGCTAAAACAGAACAAAAGAAGTTTTCACATAAATCATTCACTATTCAAGTACAAGATAAGTTGAATGGAATTTGGGAAAAACTTGGTATGGAAATAATGCTGAAAAAAAGTGTATTTAATAAATTGAATAAATTGCTTGACAAGTATCAAGAGCAAATCAAGAGAAGAAACAAAACCCAACAATTTACAGAGTATGTAAAATCTCTGGAAACAATTTTTTACATTGGAACATGTAAATGCGATTTGAAGGCAGCTCCATGTGCATGCGGCTAGGTTCCCGAACGCCTCAAAGAGTTCATGCACGATCAACATAATCAGAGAAGACTAACAATGGATGCAGTTGTGATGGAAACTGAAGAGCAAGGAGCAACGTCTATGTCATCAATGCCAACATACCAAGATCCCGATGATTCAACATACGCACCGCCACCGGTTCAAGAAGATATGGATAGAAGCAATATCACAATACACACAGAGAGATACGATTCTTTTAACTTTGCCTTGGTATGTGACAAATTTGGTGTGCCTGATAGAGTAGCATCGGCATTGGGAACCGCTCTTTTCCAAGATTTTAAAATTAAAGATAAGCATGGCAAACCTCTCATCATGGATAAATCGAAAGTTCGCAGAGAAAAAGAGAAATGCAGATGCAGAGATACCAATTTGTTAGCGTTTTCATTCGATGGCAGAAAAGATGATACTTTAACGACAGCTAAAGTTGATGAGAAGTATCATACTAGGATGGTAAAAAAACCTCATCTTGTTATTTTGAGAGAACCCAATTCTGAATTGATTGGTTACGTAAGACTGGAACATGAAGCCGCTGAATACAAAACAACCAAATTAAAAGATTTTTTCAACGATAAAAATATATCACTGGATGCATTAATTGGAATATGCACTGACGGTGAGCCAACAAACACTGGCCCACACTGTGGAGTTATACGACGATTCGAATTGCTGTTAAAAAGACCATTGCATTGGTTCGTTTGCCTTCTACACTTCAACGAACTTCCGTTTCGGCATTTGTTTGAAGCTTTGGATAAATCAACCAGCACTTGACCAAGATCGGCAACCGGAAAACTGAGTCGTCAAATCGAAACTTCTGAAACTCTTCCGGTAAGTTATTGCTATCACTCATTTATTATAATTGACAACCATTTTTAATTATTTTATTATTATATATTTTCAGGTGGTGGACGGCTTCCAGAAAATTGAGTTGCAAAATATGCCCCCGCTCCAGAAAAAAATTGAATTTTCCACCGATTCGAAGTACTTATACGACATGGCCCATGCAATTTCTAGCGGCGTGGTTTCGGTGGATCTGGCTAACATCAAACCAGGGAAAATTGTACATTCTCGGTGGCTCACCAAGGCCGCTACATTATTACGATTATATGTGACAACGGAAAATCCAGATGCAAATTTAAGAATTCTGGTTGAATTTATAATTAAATGTTATGTGCCAATGTACTTCAATATCAAGTATTACAGCTCTGTCGTGTACGGCAGTGCATTATTTTTCAACTACGCAAAATTGTCAATCAAGTAATTACAGATAATTCATATTATGCGCATTCGGAAAATATCTTGTTATCAAAGTTGTTTGATGATAGCAAAGAAAAGCGCGACTGTGCTATCAACATAATTCTACGCTATCGAACAGATGTTGACGACCCAACGCAACTTAGAGCTTATAAAAAACCAGATATAAAGTTTAATTGCACAAGTTACACGGAAATGATCAATATGAATGACATAAATAACGTATTTGAACCACCATTCACGCGAAGCATTCCGTACGATACATTGAAAGAATATTTAAATCAAGATGATCCACCGTTTAATGATCCAAAAATTGCATCACACATACAAGGAACGGAACGACATGTTCAATTGCTAGCTAGCGTTTCCAAACGGGCTATTCCGGAAAATGTAGAGGCTGTTATCGCGACGACATTAGAGAGCCGTGCGAAATTGCCCAGACTTGAAAGTACACAAAAAAGACTTCAAACAATAATTTTTTAGTTTCTTTTCTATAACTAACTTAAATTAATTTTTTCATTTACATATGTTCTGACTAAATAAATTTCAAAAGAGAAAAAATAGATATTATTATAAATAAATAATAAATATTATTATAAATAAAAAAATAAAAATAAAGAAAAACATAGCCATTTCGCTGATTTTTTCATGTAAAGGGCCAAAACTGGTGATTTTTTGAAATGTTTGTATGGGGAACCACACAGGGGGTTCCAGGGGGTGTGGCATGGCATGGGTGGGTAAAGCCTCCAAAGTTAGTGGGGGTCGGTCATACATTTGGACTCGATTGGAGCACTCTAAATGGGTCAAAGTGGGATTTTTCAAAATTTGCCCCTACCCAAAAGTTCGACCCAAATTGGGGGACATCAGAATTCGTTTTAGAGGTATGGTTCCTTCGGCAAAGTTTCTTATTTTGATCCCTAGAATACGATTTTCACAGAGCATTGAGCGATTTTTAAATCGACCCGCCCTAATGTGCATATATGTAAATTAAAATACTATTTCCTACATTCAGTGGCGTAAGAATATGTAGCTATGATTTTATGCGGAAAAAAATGGCGAAAAACGATGCAGGCAAAGATATTGCCCTACCGTTGTGGAAGTCAGCTTTGTGTGGTGTAACTGCTGGTGCGGTGGCGCAATGGTTAGCTTCGCCAGCAGATCTTGTCAAAGTACAAATACAAATGGAAGGTAAAAGAAGACTCATGGGAGAACCTCCACGTGTCAACAGTTCGATGCATGCATTTAAGAAAATCATTAGATGTGGAGGAGTTAAAGGCCTCTGGAAAGGAAGCATACCTAATGTGCAGCGTGCTGCATTGGTCAATTTGGGTAAAAAGCCTTAGACAAAATGTGTTTTTAACATAGATGGGCATAATGCATTGAATTATTACTGCATATTTTATTAATATATAATCGTAATGGAAAACAAGTACCGTTACTATTAATATATAATGGTAATAAAAGAAAACATTGCATTACCACTAAAATGTTGTGGTAATGAAAGTTTTTATTGGCAATGGACTGGAATGGAATTACATTACATCTAAATTTTTAATGGCAATGAAAAAATTCTACATTTCCATTAAAACTTTTCATTACTACTAAATTTTAATGGTAACTACTAAATTTTAATGGTAATGCAATTTTTTTTTCCATTACCATTTCTTAAATTTAAATTTTAGTGTTTACCATTACATACAAATGGTAATGCAATTTTTTTCCATTACTATTACACCTTTGTGGTAAATGCATTTTTTCTTCCATTACCATTACATATTGATGGTAATGCAAATTAAAATGAATTAAATTTACATTACCACTAGGTGGATAGTGGTAATGAAAATGTAATGTTAATGGAAAATGCCCATGTATGGTTTTTAATGCGATTAATATATTCAGTGTTTTGCCTGTATTTTAGGTGACTTGACCACATACGATACTATCAAGCACATGATTATGGAAAAGCTAAACATGCCAGATTGTCACACTGTTCATGTACTTGCATCAATATGTGCAGGTTTCGTTGCTGCCACAATGGGCACACCAGCAGATGTTGTGAAGACAAGAATTATGAACCAACCCACCGACGACAAAGGAAGGTATGTCGGTTAAATAAATAAGAAATTTTCGTGATTTTTCTAATAAACAATAAGTATATTTTAATATACCAAAAAGTAAGGTGGGTTACCCCCTATGAAATAAAGAAATTTAGATTTAGATTTATTTCAGATTTATGTTGACAAATAAGATTATATCTTTTGCATGCCGCATTAACAGTATAACAACTTAAGAAGAATAAAAACAATGACTTAATTAATTACATTAAATTAAATTAATTTAAATTAATTTTAAATTTAAATTATATTTAATTTAATTTAAGCTAAAATTATTGAAAAATATTAAAATATAAAAATTAAGAAAAGAGCAAGTAAAAAAAAGCAGAGCAAAGAAAATAGTTAGATTATGAATTTAAGGAATTAAGAGAAGTATTCTAAAATTAAATGCTTAAATTTATTTTTGTTATACACGTTTTTAATATGGTTGGGTAAAGAATTCCATGATCTTAAAGCGCAAACGAAAAATAATCTACTGGAATTGACGAAATTGTATCTAATTATCAAGAGGTTCCTACTAGATTCCTACTAGATTCCTACTAGATCGACAAAAACTAATTTTTTCGTACAGGTATTGTGGATTTTGTGTTTAGACTATCTTGTGCAGGAAAATGCAATGTCTTGCTTCGAGGTAACTAAGTAAGTCACATCCAAGTAACCGTTTTCTATAGAAAGAGATATTATCGAACCTCCTTAGACCATAAACGTAACGGGCTGCATTGTTAAAAGCGACCAGGAGCTTGTGGGAGGACCTCGAGTCAAGCTTACAAAATACAACTTCTGAATCTTCTTCTATATATATAAAAATGAATGTATGTATGTGGGTATGTGGATATGTGTGTATATCACGTATAGACTCTAAAACCACCGAACCAAACTGTATGAAATTTTTAGGGATACTGAAGCAACATTCGGGAAGTGTTCCTGTGAAGTTTGGTGTTGATTGGGCAAAGGGGCGTGGTACCTCCCATACAACCCAAATTGGCTCTATCGCCCACAAACCAAAAAAATTGCTATACAGGGTGTCCCAGACTTAGAGTATTATAATGTGGGGGCTGATTCCTCGTGATGAGGCGAGCAAAAAATCCTATGGGTGGGGGTGGTCGCAAATGCCCCCCTAGGGGGCTAGGAGTGAAAAACAAAAAAAATAGGTGTCGTTACGTTTTAATCCATAGCTAACATATCCCTGCAACGATTAAAAAAAACCATAACTTTTTGAAAAGAAAATTAAATTTGCTTTAAGTTAATAGTGCAAAGTTTTTCCATAAAGTCATAAACAAAAAATGTATAAGCATCTGAAGTCAAAAAATAGGTTTTTTTCTTAAAATATTCAACTTTCAAGGCAATTTTCTCAGAAAAAACCCAAATGTTTTATTATTTTTTATGACGCAGTTTTTTTCCTTGGTCAATTCTCTAAAAACCCGTCATACATTGTTTATACTTCAGAGATAATATTGTTTGTATAAAATCGATTTTCCGATCTTACCACTTTTTCCTCCCACTGAGGTACTTAATGCAAGCAAACGACTTTGTTTTTTTGTTGCTAACAATAACTAGTTCTGAGCTGTACATGTTTTGATAGTGAAACTTGATATTTAGGTGCAATTGGACCAAGTGGCGGTCACTATATAATAAATGTTGCCATGCGAACTTTTTCTGCTCATCTATCTATCAGTAAAAAATGTATGTTTGTATACTAAGGCTCTTCACAAAAAGAAGGTGTTTGGGTCGGTTGCTCAAAATAACACTTTATATTATGATGATTCCCCAAATATTTCGACAGTAGCGATAGCCATCCGTGAGCTGGAATAGTTTAAAATAAAAAAAAAAACAAAAACGAAATGGCCATTTCAGCCATTGAAAGGACATTCACCGATCTTCTTATGTTCTTAATAACAAACGGTCAGACTTAATAGTTATCTGCACCAAACAGTTTTTCATTTTTTCAGTCGGATCAGAGGTAGTGCGGATTTTCATTAATTTTTTAACTTTTTTTTATATTATCTTCACTAAAATTAAAATTAAAATTTTTTTTGTTTTGCCTCTTACTTTTTGTTAAATAAATTATCTATTGATGATAAAATATAGTGTAAAGTGAAGAATTAAATTTAATTAAATTACAAAAAAATTTACACATTTTTTTACATTTTACAATTTATTTGACTAAAAGTAGTTGGGAAAAAATTCATTTAAATTTTAGTGAAAATAATATGCAAAAAGTTAAAACAATCCATAAAAATCCGCATTATCTTTGGTCCAACAGAAAAATTTTGAGATTTTTTGATACAAAAGATCTTTTTCATTACTCTTATTTCTGACCGTTTGTTTTCTTTTTAACTACGATACCAGGCAATATTTTTAGTCGAAATTTTTTGGGGATCATCGTAACATAAGCCATGGATTATTTTGAAGAACCGGACTTAGCAACTTTTTTTTCTAAGGAGCGAGAGGCGACTTAATGTATATACGTATGTGGGTATATGTGTATATCAAGTAAATACTCCGAAACTGCTAAGTCAATTTTTATACCAAAGCCTTGAGAGGGTCCCTATGAAGTCTGGTGCCGATCGTAAAAGGCACCTTAAATACACCTAAAATTTTCGATATCGAACAGTTTTGGTTTTTTTTGTAGGTCGCACAGCCTCGGAATTCAGTATTCGACCTCAATTTACACATGCCGTTCCACTGGTATCATTTTTTGGGCGTTGTACGAGGGGCGTGGTACTTTTTCAGCACCCCAAATATTCGGTATAGTTTTCGAAATAAGTCACACATCAATAAAACTCGGTACGAACTTACTATAAAAGTATGGCTTCACTAAAGCTACACCCTCTTTTAGGGGATAAGCGCTTAGCGCAGCGAAGCGCGCCGGGTATAAGCTAGTAAGTTATAGTAGGCAGCAGTAACTGCAAAACTAATTTTCTCCTCGTTTCGACTGGCACAAAGCTGGAAGTCATTCGAAGATTGCGCAGGACTGAGTAAATTTTGTTGGTACAAGAATTAATATGATCCTCACAGGATACAGAGGAGTTAATTTGAAAACCGAGATTAGTAACTTTTTTACAATATTTAGCTTTACATTATTAAGCAGAATAGGAGGCAAGTCATCAATTAAAAAAAGGTATTTTTGAAATCGGCAGGACAAATGACTTAACAGGGTTCAAAACAAGCAAGTTTAGTTTTGCCCATTCAACTACCAGAGCTAAGTCCTCATTTACTCTCACACATAGATCTTCAACTAAGCCAATGGGTCTAGCCAGGTACAACTGTAAATCATCAGCATATGCATGCATGACAACATGGTTGCATTTACTAAAAATATCATTAAGGAACATAGTGAATAGCAACGGGCCAAGAATGGAGCCTTGAGGTACTCCGCTTGAGGTTCCTTTAAAAGAAGACACATTATTTCCCACCCTAACCCTTTGAGATGTGCCTACTAAATAGCTTCTTAATAAACTTACCGCAGATTTCGAGAAACCAAAGTATTGTGCAAGTTTTTTACATAAGATTAAGTGATTGAATCGAATGCTTTGGAAAAATCTAACAAGCAGAGCAATGTCAGTTCACCCCTGTCAAATGGTACTCTTATGTCATCAAGAATTTTGACTACAGCAGTAGAGCAACTATATCCAGGCCGAAAACCAGACTGAAGACATGATAAAAGGCCAGACGTGTTTAAATAGTAGGATATCTGCTCAGCCATTAGTGACTCACAAACCTTAGACATAGAACCCAACAGGCTTATCGGACGAAAATCGCAAGGTTCGGAAGCATTACTTTTTTTTGCTAAAGGAATGATAGTGGCCACTTTCCGAATTTTAGCAAAACAAGATGTTGTAATGATATGCGTCATTATGTGCACAAGTGGACTAAGGATATATGGCAAAATAAGTTTTATAAATCTAATTGAAATACCATCATCCCCAGAAGCATAAGATTTTATTTTTCTTATGCAGCGAGCTACGTCCAATTCAGTAACTGCGTTGGAATAAAAAGCATTAGGGAACTCTGCTGCCAAACTATCAAATTCGGGCAAACTATGAGTATTGGCTATGGAATTTCCAACAAAGTAATCATTCAACCGATTTGGGTCAATACTACAAGCTCTTTTCTTTTTTGATATGCCTATACTTTTTTAAGTTACGCCACAACTGCTTAGATGGCAAAAATGGATTCAGCTTGGACATGAAAAACTGTGACTTTCCCACCCTTACAGTAGAGGTAGCAACGTTTCTTGCTCTCCTATGTATTTCCCAGCTTAGCATGGAAGGATTTCGTTTCCATTTGCTGTAGGTTTTATTGCGGTTTTTGAGGGCCGCTTTAACAGCCAGTGTGAACCAAGGGCAAGTGCTATTTAAAATGCGCCGTGTTCGTAACGGGACGTGCGTATCGAAAAGATAATTAATCTTATCGATAAAGATTTTTAATTTGGCGTCTACCGACTGCTGAAACCAGCATTCAGTCCAATTTATACCGGCGACATCATTACGTAGAGCGACGTGATCAATAGCCTTGAAATCACGGTATGAAACGAAGGATACGGAAGCATCTGGTATACTGATACTAATACTGACATCTAAAGTACAGAAAATGAGATCATGATCTGATACGAAGGAGATTTGATCAAACAGCAAAATCGATGATGCATCAGAGGTAATGAAGATGTCTAGTAAGCTTGGGGAAGCATTTCTTACAAACCTTGTAGGTAATGTTTTGTTTACAACAGTGAGGCCAACTTCAGAAATTCTGTCGAGGAAACCATTTGAATCAATCAAAAACCATTAAAATCTCCACACACAAGAAAATTTGTATAGTCTAGAACGCAGCTAGATAATAACGCGAATAAGGGCTCAAGGCTACAATTCCGGTTTGGATTGTAAACACACGATATAAAATCTTTAGTGTTGCTTCCTATTATTTCTAAATTTATATACTCCACCTCTGAGTTGCTAGACTTACCAAGAAGATTTACTTTAAGATAATCCTTACAGTATATTGCAACGCCTCCGCCTCTCTTATCAAACCTGTCACCACGAAAGAGTTTACAATTTTTTCGTTTACATCTACATGAAACCATGTTTCTGAAACACAAATAACGTCCACTGAAGATTCTTCAAAGACATGTCTAATGCAATCCATCTTAAAATTATTAAGACTTCTTGCATTGAAGTGAACGATTTTTAACCGACTTTGTCAAGTTCGTCGGTTTCTCTGTTTTTTTTTTAAATGTAAGTACATCGATAACTCCTAAACCATATGCCTGATTGCCATAATTTTTGCTCGTAAAAAAGTGGGCGGTATTCGAGAACTGGGCGTGGCAATACTAGATCTAGCAATACTAGATACTACTGTATCTCGAATAATATTGACACTAGGGTACTGCAATTTAGTGTAGGGGTAGGCACAATTATTACAAATTACGGGCAAGAAAATGGGTGTTATTCGACAAATGAGCGTGGCAATATTAGAAAAACAGTGTAGGCACTAATAACAGGGTAGGCATTATTATTACAAATTATGGTCAATAAATTTTATATTAGAAATATTTATTTATATGCTATATAAATATATATATAGCAATATTAAAAAAACACTGTATCTCGAATAATATTGATTATATACGTCTGATTATATTAGCGCCGACCTTAAAAGCTTTTGTATTCATAAAGAAATTAATATTTTTATGATAATAAAACAAACTAGGATAAAATTGAAATAATAAGTTTTCCAATGTAATAATATGTTTGTTATGTGTGATGTCGATGTGATTTTGTAGTCGGTTTCTTTTTTTTTAAGTTTTTAACCCTGCGTCTTGCCGACACAAAATTTCAATAACAGTTTTTTTATTACCGTTAGCGTCTAAATCTGTGTTATTTGCAACAGGCATAAATTATTTGTTTACATAAATTTAAAGCATTTAAAATAAGATATAATAAGTGAGTGAAAGTAAGAGTACGAGTACGAGTAAGAGTAAGAGTGGGAAAAAGTGAGAAATATTTTAAAAGAAAAAAGAAGTGGTAATATGAGTATATAAAATAAAAGAAAATTAAAAATATAAATAAGGCAGCTTCATACACATCAAATATCATCACCATCAGCAGCTGTACATATAAAATTTTGCAGTTCATCATTATTATTGACTAGCTGAATACCCGGCTTAACTCGGGAGTTGCTATACATAATTTTCGATTTCATTCGTCAATTTGAAAAAAACTTTTCACAAACTTTAGAAGGAAATTTGTGTACATCTTTTAAGCCGGTAACTTCGGCGAAATGAACAAAATGTAGCTTCAACATCTGAAATTATGAGAAAAAGTTGGGGAAATCGTGATTTGTGTGTGCGTGCCGCCGATAGCTTTCTAAAATATATTTTCAAGTTTTATTCGATAGATTAACCATTTTTGAAAAAATCAGAGCAAAAACGAATTTTTGGGAATTCGCGAGAAAACTGGACAAAAATTAAATAAGACTTGACAACTGACTTGCGCATATGTTGATACGTACTCAAATACCAAAGAATTCGGCATCAGCTGTCCTGATTTGTGAAAAAATAAAGTAGAGTATAAATACACATAAAGAAGAAAAGAATATATTTATCACCCTTCGCGCTTTGCTACGCCTTACTGTATTTTGTAGTACAGCGCCCTCTGAGGTTCAAGATATAGCAAAATACATAGACATACATACCAAAAGACTCACCGCACCCGAAAACCAGTTATAAAAATCATACTTATCGGATGAGTTATTTTTGTTTTTTGCTGTATTTGTACAACAGCGCACTCTGGTTTTAGAGAAAGAATAAAAAATAACGCAAAAGCCCTTTAATCACTCTATAATCAAATCTTATATATCCGATATACAAATTTTTATCTAAATCGGATGAGCGGTTTTTGAGTGTTTCACGATTTCTTAAGTGATTTGTACTACAGCACCATCTGGTGTTTAAGATAGCGCAGAAAAAAAAAGTCGAAGATACCCACCGTATCCGAAAACTCCTAAGTAAAAATTTGCACGCAAAGTGGATGTATAGCTAGGAGTTTTTTGAGATTTTTAAAACATTTGTACTGCAGTGCCCTCTGTTGTTCAATACAGAACAAAATAGATAAGTCATAAAAACTACCGTATCCGAAAACCCCTAAATACAAATTTTCATGTACATCGGATGAATGGTTTCGGAGATAAACTATAATAACAGAATTCGTGGAATCCGATCGCAGCGCCACCTACCGAGTTCAATTGTGAATCTGAACCATCCAGGCATCCACTTAACCCTTTCAGATCCGTCATACACAATTGTGCTATCTGACTTTAAATAATTCTTTAGAGGCCAATTTTCAATTTTGAACTTTATTACCTAAGTAATCGGTTTTATTGATCTTTTTTACATACCTATTAAGAAAAAGTAATCGAAAAAAGTTATTAAAGACAGTTATTTATCGTTTTTGTTTGCTATCTCCAACAACTGCAAAAATGCCTCGTGGTAAGTAGTTAAAAAAATAAAAAAAAAACATTGTATACTATATAAAAAAAAGTGTTATTCTGCTAGAATGTGATGTTAATTTTACGCACAAAATGTGTTTTTTTTTTTAAGTGCTTAATTTTTCTAATTATACTGTTAAAAAAAACAGATAGCACAATTGTGCGCTGTGGCTACTACTTCATCTTTTCGTGTAAGCGCACAATTGTGATATCTAATCATTTTTAGGTAAAACATTAAATTTACAAAATGAAGACGACTTTGAAAATGTTTTCGAAATGCTGCAGCACTCTGAGGATGATTTTTCCTCTGATGACGAACTCCTAAACGTGTCATCTACTCACAGAAACAGAGCATTCCATGCTCTCCAAAGTGATGAAAGTTCGTCCGAAGAAGAACCTCTACCAGGTAATAATATACCATATTTCAATAAATAAATGTGAGTACGTTATTAAATATATATTTATAATTTCAAAGAATCTATGCCACAAAATTGTGTTGATCTGGAGCGAGGCAAGGAAGCGATATGGCGACAAAAAGAATTCCCAGTGCATCAAGTTCCAGTTATGCAGGGATGTCAGAATTTAGTAAATCTTGGAACACCGTACGAATATTTTTCGAAATATTTTGTGGAAAGTCATTACGATAATGCAGTTTTTTTTACTAAAATGTACGCACTCCAAAAATTTGGCGCAGAGCTTGATTTATCCACAGCCGAAATAAAAAATTTTTATGGATGCTCTATTATCATGGGTTGCCTCCGTTATCCGCAAATACACATGTACTGGGCCGAAGGTTATAGAAATCAAGTAATTGCTGAATCAATTTCGAGACACAACTTCATGAAATTAAGAAATATTATTCATTTTGTTGATACAAATGTTTCCAATTCAAAGAATAAGTTATGGCATATCCAGCCTGTAATTGATTTAGTAAGAAATCGCTGCAATCAACTAGCCACTGATATTACATCATATTCCATTGACGAGCAGATGGTGCCTTTTACTGGTAGATGTCCAGCGCGCCAAGTAATAAGGTCAAAGCCACGTCCAGTTGGATTAAAAAATCTCGTTTGCGCTACTTCTGATGGATTAATTGTTGACTTTGAAATATTTCAAGGTGCGGGAACTTTTCCAGACAGTGGATTAGGGCATGGGCCGTCGATTGTTTTAAGACTTATCAAGAGCTTACCAGCTGGCAGTCATTTATTTTTCGATAGATTTTTTACCACCATACCTCTCTTAGAAAAACTAGAAGAGCTCGGATTCAAAGCAACGGGCACAATAATGGCCAACCGATTGGGAAAAAGAGTTCATTTTCCACTAGATAAGACAATGAATCGAGGAGATATGTGCCAATTTGTAAAGGACGACAAAGTTGCAGTGGTGAAGTGGTGTGATACAAAATGTGTAACAGTTGCGTCAACTGCTTGTGGACAGCATCCCGTCAGTGAGGTTGAGCGTTGGGTCAGAACCTTAAAGCGCCGTATGCCGGTCCCTGTGAAACTGGAATCAAATTGTACAATTCTGAAATGGGTGGCGTCGATACAAGTGACCAAATGATGGAGTATTACCGCATCCAAATGAAAACTAGAAAATGGCCCGTTAAGGTCTTCTTCCATTTTCTCGATCTTGCGGTGTATAACAGCTGGTTCGAGTATAGAAGAGATGCAAGGTTAATTGGTGTTCAAAAGAATCAAATAAAAACATTTCTTGCCTTTAAATTGGAACTGGGAGAGGTGCTAGCAAAACAAAAAAACTCTCCGCCTCAAATTGTACCACCTTTTCAGCTACCCGACGGATTTCATGGATCAAAGTACCGCCCACACAATGCCCCTGATGACATTCGGTACGATCGTTTTGATCATTGGCCGCAATTCGTTGATGGAAATGTGAAAAGATGTCGAAATGAAAACTGTGAAAGCCGAACTCGTGCAATATGTCAAAAATGTAAAGTAAGCTTATGTATCGCTAAAGACAAGGACTGCTTCAAACAATATCATACAAAATAAGAGGCGTTAGTCACCAAGTAATTTTTTTATGAACCTGAATTGATCTCATCTTTGTTAATTATCTTGAATAAAAGTTTTTTTTTTCATTCTTTTAAATTTTTTCCTGATATTTCATTTACAAAAAAATTACATAGCACAGTTGTGTATCTTGGATGTTGAGAAGCCAAATAACTCGTAAACGGCCAAGTTACACAATTGTGATAGGTCCTTTTTATCAAAATCCTGTACACCAAAAATTTTTAAAAATAGTTCTTAGGTATTCCCCAAAAAATGGTTCAAATAACTTTATTTTTGCAATAGTTATAGAGAAATATCAAGTCGGTTCTGAAAGGGTTAAACACACACAAAAAATTTCATCAAAATCGGTGCAGCCGTTTAGGAACAGTTTAATAACACACACGTACAAATTGTACAACAGCGCCCTCTAGTTTTCGAAACATAGCAAAAGAGATAACGCCAAAACAGTTGCCGTACACGAAAACCCTTTAGTAAAATTTTTCATCCAAATCGGATAAGCGGCTTTCTACTTTTTCACGATTTCTTAAGAGATTTGTACTACAATGCCCTCTGGTGTTCGATATAGTGCAAAAAAGATAAGTGCAAAACAGTCACCATATTAGAAAACTCCTATATAGCAATTTTCATGAAAATCGGATAAACAGCTTAGAAGTTTTTTAAATTATTTGTACACATCGCCCTCTGGTGTTCAAGATAGGACAGAGTAGATAAGTCATAAAAACTCATTATATCCGAAAACCTCTATACACAAACTTTTACGCAAAACGGATGAACGGTTTCGGAGATAAACTATTAAGACAAAATGCCTAAAACACGATCGCAGCGGGTCCAATTGTGAATCTGAACCATCCAGGGATCCACTCAAACACACACAAAAAATTTCATCAAAATCAGTGCAGCCGTTAAGGAACAGTTTAATAACATACACACGTAAAAATTGGACAACAGCGCCCTCTAGTTTCGAGAAAGAGCAAAAAAGATAGCACCAGAACCCTTGCCGTACTCGAAAATCGCTAATTACAATTTTTCATCCAAATCGGATGAGTAGTTTGTGAGTTTTTAACGATTTCCTAATATTTGTACTAAAGCGCCCTCTGCTTTTCAAGATAGCACAAAAAAGATAATTCCAAAAAACTCAACGTATCAGAAAACCGCTATTTTCTAATTTTCATACAATTCGGATGGACGGCTTAGGAGCTTTTCGAGGTTTTTCAAAATATTTGGACTACAGCGCCCTCTGGTGTTCGAGGGAGAAAATAATAGATAAGTCAAAAAACTCATCGTGTCCGAGAACCTCTACATACAAAATTTCATGCAAATAGGATGAACGGTTTTGGACTTTTTCTACCACATAAATTTTTAAATATTTCTACCACAGCGCCCTCTGGTGTTCAAGATAGAACCTAGTTCATAAGTCATAAAAACTCACCGTTTCCGAAAACCTCTATATGCCAACTTTCATGCAGATGAAATAAGCGACATGAGTTTTTTGACGTTTTTTGAAATATTTGTACTACAGCGCCCTCTGGTGTTCAAGATAGAACAGAGTAGATAAGTCATGAAAACTCACCGTATCCAAAAACCTCTACATACCAATTATCATATAAATCGGACAAACGGCTTAGGAGTTTTTTGACGTTTTTTAAAATATTTGTACTACAGCGCCCTCTAGTGTTCGAGATAGAACAGAGTAGATAAGACATGAAAATTCACCGTATTGGTAAATCATTATATATCAATTTTTATGTAATTCGAATGCACGGCTTAGGAGTTTTTCAAGGTTTTTCAAAGTATTTGTACTACAGCGCCCTCTGGTGTTCGAGATAAAACAGTGTAGATAAGTCAAAAAAACTCAGCGTACCCGAGAACCTCTACGTACAAATTTTCATGCAAATCGGATGAACGGTTTCGGAGATAAGCCAAAAGAAAGAATGCCTGGGAACCCAATCGCAGCCCCCCCCTACCGGGTCCAACCTTTTTCCTGCATAAAAAGTAGCCTATATGTTGACCGGGGATATAAGGAACCTAGATGTCAAGTTTCATTTAAATCCATCCAGTGGTTTTCGCGTGATGCTTAAACAGACAGACAGACAAAAATTTTAAAAATTGCATTTTCGGACTCAGCGTCATTCAAAACGTCCATCGCAAAAAGAATTTCAAAAAAAATATTTAATGTACAGATTTTTTTTTTTTTACAATTATATATATATATAGATATAGATATTGACTGCCACTTATAGCACCTGCATATCAAGTGTTACTATTAAAACATGTACAACTCAGGAATAAGTGTAATTTCGAAAAAGTATGCGAAGATATGTTGCGACCACGCCCATTTTTAACAGTTGCAGACAGTGACCATAAAACCAAATCTTAGTCTTCTATGGTAAAAGTCGTCTGATATAAAGAATTTTTACTGATTTGTAGGCGGTAAAAGTGGGCGTGACAACATTTATATTTACAAAGTGACTGCCACTTGGGCCTATAGCACCTGCATACGAAGATTCACTATCAAAACGTGTACAACTCAGGAATAAGCATGATTTCGATAAAGTGGGCGTAGATATAGTGCGGCAATGGCCAATTTTTGTCCATTGGCCGACAGTAATCATATAAACTAAGTTACCAAATCTTAGTCTTCTGCGGCAAAAGCCGTCTGATATATAGCATTTTTACTGATTTGTGGGCGGTAAGAGTGGGCGTGACAACATTTATATTTACAAAATGACTGCATCCATAGCACCTGCATACCAAGATTCACTATCAAAACTTGAACATCTCAGGCACTAAAATGATTTCTGACGCCCATTTTTTTACAGTCACCGAAAGTAACCTTCTGGTCAAAATTACCAAATTTTAGTTTTGTAGGATTAAAACCGTCTGATATACGAGTATAGCATTTTTTTTTTTGGTTTGTGGGCGATAGAGGCAATTTGGGTTGTATGGGAGGTACCACGCCCCCTTGTCCAATCAACACCAAACTTCACAGGAACACTCTAAGAATGTTGCTTCAGTATCGCTAAAAATTTAATAAAGATTGGTTTGTCAGTTTTGGAGTCTACGTGATATACACACATACCCACATAACCACATACCCACATAACCACATACCCACATACATACATCCATTTTTATATATATAGATAGATTGAGTTAATTTATCACACACACATACTTTGACAAATTTAGAGCTAAACGAATAAAAAAGAAGAGCTTTGCAAGCAAGAGCTAGCTCTTATTTGGTTTTGACAGGGACCCTTTTAAAAGCTGACAGCTATTTTTACTCTTTATATGAAGCAAAAATAATGCTTTTAGACTCAAGAAAGTAGGGAAAGTGGAAGGGGGGTCTATTTTCACATTCTTAGGAGCTACAGGGTTAATTAAAATTTCACGACTTTGGCTTACGTTATTGTTTCTAGCAGAAAAACTAACTTACATAAAGCTTTTTAGCTTTTTGAGTAATTGGATATGCTAAAAAATGCGCTATAAACAAGGAGAATGATGCGCTCTACTGTTTTTTTGGAGCGCTTCAGGTGCGCTCAATGGAGCGTTCGCTTCCCTGCTGGGTACACACAAAAAAACGTGTTGTAAGGAAAATACTTGATTTATGCACGTAAATGTATGAAATACAATTTGGCACGGACGCTGATAAATTTAATATTCGTTATTTCCCTTAGTGTAGGAGCTGTGCTCTATATTTATGTTTCTACGGTAAAGTAGGTTTTTTATCCCATTCGCAATTTTGACATTTTATATTTACCTTTTATTATGATTAAGATGTTTTTGTGTTCTTTCTTTAATACTTTACATCTCTACTTTACATCACCAGTATAAGTATTTTTTTTTCAGAGGTCTTCTCTACAAAGGATCAATTGACTGCTTTAAACAAACTGTAGCTAAGGAAGGGTTTGTTGCACTTTACAAAGGTTTTTTGCCTTGTTGGATACGTATGGCACCATGGTCGCTGACATTTTGGCTTTCGTTCGAACAAATACGTGCCATGATTGGTGCATCTAGTTATTAGCAGTTATATATCAATTTATAAAATGTTATGAGCAAAGCAATCCTTTCGAATTTAATAAAAAAATACCGATTTATACTTTTATATGATATAAATGTATGTACATATTTAGTAACCTTATGCAACTCTTTATAGAAGATACAAAAATTATCAATAGCTTGTATTGGCTAATAGAACTGATCAATCATATTTGTAAATATTAACTGCTTTAAGCCAATAATTTTTATTAATAAGCTTATATATGTATATTATTAAAAAATGGACAATATACTGTATTAAATTTATAAAAGTTTTATAAAAGCTGGTTTTTGTTTTTGTTTTGACTAGTAGTAGACTCGCGACCTACGATAAAAGCCAGTTTGACTACTTTAAGGGGATGGTACTGTTTTAAAGCCGAAAAAGGCATGTTTTCATGATTTTTTTTTTTTTTTTGGAGACATGAATAATGTTGGTGTATTTGTTTCATATACATGTATAGTTTGACTTCTTAAGTATATTAAAAAAAAAATAAAAATTATTGATAAATAAATCCGTGAGCTCGATTAGAGGTTGGCGGATCATCTGAAAAAAAAGTGTTCGTGTCAGCTCCGACGCGCGACTGGAGTTTACTCCTCTAGATTGATTACCTTGAAATTTGAGATGTATATAAAAGGTAAAAGGGGTGAATAAAGGCATCTCTTATATTACTAAAAGGATTGTATACTTTTTTAATTTTAAGATATATATTTATTATATATTACATAAATGCATTATGAGGTAAATTGATGAATTTCATTAAGGCTGGATTCACTGACCACCTTCAGCAAGTTCTTGCGAAAATTAAAAAATAATGTTAATCAAGTTGAAGGGCGTGCAGCAAGTATCTCTCACTGAGCGGAGAGCGCAAGAACTTCGTATAAAAAAAAAAACCTCAAAAACTTGCTGAAGATGGTAAGTGAATCCAGCCTAATAGCAGATCTGGACAATTTGCACTACTTTTACATTACCATTAAATTGATGAAAATTTATTTTAGTGTAAAAATTTTTACATTACCATTATATATAACAGATTTAGTGCACTAATTTTTACATTACACTAATTTCTTATCAAAGTAGTGCATTAATATTTAACTATCACTAAAGTGTATGATAAATAATGCGCTAATATTGCACTATCATTAAAACGCATTGTGCATAATGCACTATTATTGCATTATCACTAACAAACTACCCAACCAATGTTGATGCAAGTTATTTTCTCAAATAAGTACGAATTTATATCTGCTTTAAAATATAAAAATAACCTCTATTAGGCGGACGAGATTCTCTCCTAAGTGGACGAATAAATCTTGGTAAGCTCCTCAAAAAAGGTTTTCAGCTCTGTAAATATCAATAATTTTTTAAAAATGGATCGCTGTAAAAAATAATTAATTGAAATGTCAAATAATCGATTACAAATTATTGAAACAGGCCATGATATTATTATTGCAAGGTAGGAGTGACAGTTCTCTTGCCGACCAGCATTTGTCAAAAACGCATAGAAAAAGAGAAAAATAATTTTTTTTCTTATTAATTTCAATTCCTTCTACTCCTATTTAATTTGTAGATTCAACAGAAGACACCAGACAAGAATTGGATATGTATTTGGCAGGCAACGATATATCATTCGGATGCTTTCAGAGATTTCCCCTAATTCGGGAAGCTTTTTTAAAATACAATACATCTCTGACTTCTTCTGCTCCAGTCGAGCGCTTGTTTTCTTTTGCTGGCATGGTAAATACGCCTCGCAGACCGAGTCCTTCACACGAAAACTTTAACAGCTTAGTTATAATCAGGGGAAATAACTAAGATTAGAAGTTTATTTTTAAATTTGAAAAATATTTTAATTTTGCTTGTTACATTGAATTATTTTTGTTAAAGTTAGGTTGATTTCATTCAATAAAAAATCTTTTGCATAACCTCATAATGCTTTTTAGTGATATTGCAATAATAGTGCATTATTCGTAATACGATTTAGTGACAGTGCAATATTAGTGCATTATTTATCATACACTTTAATGATAGGTAAATATTAATGCATTACTTTGATAATAAATTAGTGTAGTGTAAAATTCGTGCACTAAATCTGTAATACTTAATGGTAATTGAATAAATTTTCATTATCATTGATTTGATTTAATTACGGAAAAATCATCAATGCATTACCTCATTTAATGCAATACGCCCAGGTCTGTCTAATAGTAACGTCATTATTAAATACTGTAATATTAGGTTTAATGTAATTGTGAAAACATCGCATCAATGGTTGTACCATATCTAGTCGTTCCCAGTGTTCTACCAGAACCTAAATCTAAATTAACGTCTTCTTTAAAAAATTGCATTATGGTCAATCCTTCATCTGTATGATGAAACAATTGAAAATTTTCCTAAATTTTTCATATTTTTTCGCTTTAAAGTAAATTTGTGGACATATTTTGTATTTAATGTCCCGTTATGTCGAAGCAATAAAAAAATCCAGCTAATTGTAAGTCCAGAAAGTTTTATTTAATTGAAATCGGTTGAAAATTCGCCGAGTTATTCTATTTAAAGTATTTCTACTTCACTTTAAAATCACCAAAATAACTATGTTTTATTGTTCTTACTTGCGAAAAACTCAGTTCAGGCAAAACTGCATGAAAAACAACGATTTTCTGCTGTTTTTAACGGATTAATGCTTACAATTTAATATTTAATAAGTCGACAAACTTTTTAAAGAAACTAATTTCGATGAAATAAAACTTGCTGGATTTATAATTAATCAAGCTTTTATATTAGCTATTATCAATATTAATAAAAGCGCACTTTAATACAAACTACTCGTATGAGCAACGGCTACGCACAAACCCACACAATTTTTTTGTTGTGCTGTGGCTAGCTGAACATAAAAAGAGAAAATAGAGAGCAACATGTAGTTTATTGAAACTCTCGCAAGCACAAGCTGGTTAAAAGAAAACGACCAAGCAATGCGTGGCATCGGGGATGATTTCATACAAATCTTTATATTTTAATTAAATAGACTTAGTATTGAAATTTAAAAACGAAAATACCCAAATCCTGTGCTATAGCGCAATTATGATATTTTAAATATCATGCGGAATATATTTTTGAACAATTTTTATTTTTATATAATATTTATTTAATAGCAATATATTTTTGAACTTCTTTATTGAACAATTTTTTATAACTCAAAATTAAAAAAATGTTTGACAATCATTTTTTTTTTAACAAACAAATAATTATAATTGAATTTAAATATAAATGAACAAGTATTTTTAGATAAAGGTGTATGAGGATTTGAGGTGTTGTATTTGTGTGGGGTCACCACACTATTCCCCCCTCATGAAAACAATTTGACTGTGTTATTAAGTAAATTAAAATGTACTTTTTTTGTGTTTGTTTTTGGTAAAGAAAGTGATTGTGTACTGTCTGTGTCTAATATTGCTGGTTTTACTCTGTTAATGTTTACTGTAATTACTGAATTGTGTTTACGAATTTTGAAATACGTGGGAGTCTTTTCGACTACTTCAAAAGGACCATCGTATGGTTCCTGAAGCTTTTTATGAATTGTGTCATTCCTGACGAAAACGAATTTACATGTTCTTAGTAATTTAAGTATGAAATTTTGTATTGTGATGGACTATGTTCGACTGTTTGTCAGAAATGACTTGTTTAATTTTGTTAAGTGTATCAGAAGGACTATTATCAAACTATCAAACTATTGTTTGATCAACATGCGCAACTAACTGTTTCGGAAATCTGAGGGTCTGACCAAAAACCATCTCAGCTGGTGATGCTTTAATATCTTCTTTGACCGAAGATCTAGGACCCAAAAGAACTAGTGGTAACTGAGTATACCAATTGACCTGATTGTTACTAGCTATAAGAGAAGCTTTAAGCTGACGGTGAAAACGCTTTACCATTCCATTTGCTTGAGGATGATAAGCTGAAGTGGTAATATGTTGACAACCGAGAGTCTTGATAAAGTTCCTGAATGTCAATGAAGTAAATTGTGCTCCTCGATCAGAAGTGATTTTTAACGGAACTCCGAAACGTGAAATGAACTCTCTCTGAAATAAGTCAACTATTGTTTCAGTGCTCGTGTCTTTCAACGGATACACTTCAGGCCAGCGTGTGTTTCGGTCAATTGCAGTTAGTAAATATCTGTATCCATGTGATGTCGGTAAAGGTCCTACTAAGTCAATGTGAACATGTTCAAAACGACCATGGGGAATTTTAATTGTTTGTGGAGAGGTTTTGGTGTGTCTGTGTACTTTCGAACGTTGACATCTGATACATTCCTGTGACCATTTGCTTATTTGTGTATTCATTTTTGGCCAGAAATATCTTTGTGTCAGAAGTCGTCGTGATGCGCGTGTTCCTGGATGTGAAATATTGTGTAGTTGTTCAAAAATTTATTTGCGTAGTGTTTGTGGTATATATGGTCGTGTAACCGAATCTCTTTGTTCGCACCAAATTTTAATGTTTAGGAAAGGTATGTGAATCTGTTCTAATCTGTACATGTGTTTGTCTATGATATCTTGCAATTCTGAATCTGTGTTTTGTTCCCGATGAAGAATTTTGAAGTTAATTTCTGTAGGTGTGAATGCGTTAATTTCTGCACGTGACAGTGCGTCTGCTACAACGTTATCTGTTCCTTTAATGTATCTGATGTTATTTGTAAATTGTGAAATATATTCCAAATGTCTGGTCTGTCTTGGGCTGCGTTCAGTTTTTGAATGAAGTGCAAATGTAAGGGGCTTGTGATCAGTGTAAATTGTAAAGTGATTCCCTTCAAGGTAGTGTTTGAAATGTTTAACTGTGAGATATATAGCTAGTAATTCACGATCGAATGTGCTGTACTTGGTTTGAGCTGGCGAAAGTTTTTTTGAAAAGAATGCTAATGGTCCCAGTATATCATTATTCTGTTGTTGTAACACACCGCCAACTGCTATGTTTGATGCATCTACAGCAATCGATAGATCTGCATTACTGTTAACATGATTAAGCAGTGTTTCTTTTACAAAACTATCTTTGATTACTGTGAAAGCGTGTAGTGAAGTGTCTGTCCAGTGTAACTGTTTGTGTTTAGTTTTGGATGCCACGGTGACCATGTCATAAATTGGACCTAGCATGTGTGCGAGTTTTGGAATGCATCTGTGGTAGTAATTTGTCATACCAATAAATTTTTGCATCTGTTTGACCGTAACTGGTTGGGGAAAATTTTGTATGCAGTGAATGCGTTCTTGTGTAGGTCGTATACCTTGACTGGAAATATTGTAACTTAGAAAATTTATGTCTGTCGCTCCGAAAATACATTTACTAGGTTTAACGTTTAAACCGTAATTTGAAAGTCTCTCAAAAACTTGTGTCAAATGTTCGATGTGTTGTGTTTCGGATTCATAGCGATCAGTATGTCATCTAAGTATACAAAACGGAAATCAAGTCCATGTAATACCTCATGAATGAATCTTTGGAATGTTTGTGCTGTTTCGTAAACCGAAGGGCATTAGTAGAAACTCGAACATCCCGAAAGGTGTTGTGATTGCTGTCTTGTGTATGTCACTAGGAGCCATCGGTATCTGATGGTATGCTTTTATTAGGTCAAGTTTAGAATAGATATTTGTGTTGTGTAAATTAATCGAGAAATCGTGTATGTGTGGTAACGGGTACCGGTCAGGTATCGTAACAGCATTGATTAATCTGTAATCGCCACAAGGTCTCCAATCATTTGGTTCACTTTTTGGTACAAGATGAAGTGGAGAAGAAGTATGTGAGTTAGATGGTCTACAGATTCCTGTTTTGATAAGGAAATCAAATTCTTGTTTTGCGATCTTTAATTTATGTGAGTCTAAACGTCTTGGTCTTGAAAATGGAAGTTGTCCTTCGGTGGTGATGTAATGTTCACGGGAATAGTGTAGTCTGGTTCGGTGAGAAGTGATGGAAATTGTTTTAGAAGTTGCGTGTATTTGTTGTCAAGTGAAAATAATTTGGGTAGTGGAGTTTCAGAAAATGCGGAAATAGCGTTAACAGTTAATTTAGTGAGTGGATCAATTAACTTTTTGTGTTTCATGGCAATAAGTAGTCCATATTTCGTTAGGAAATCTGCTCCAATAATGGGTCTAGCTATGTCTGCTAAAATAAAAGGGAATTCTCGTCTGAGTTTGATGTTTACGTTAAGTAATTTTTTCCCGTAGGTCGAAATTGTGCTACCATTAGCTGCTGTCAAAATTAAGTCTGAATTCTTTTTGTTATTTTTGAATTTGGAGGCAGGAAGAACTGATACTTCTGCACCACTCTCGATTAAAAAGTTTAAATGGTTGTCATTGTCGTAAATGAATAAACGGCGTGTAGATGTTCCTCCATTATTAGCCGTTGTCATGATGGAGGTTTTTAGTTTGACGAATTCTGTGTGTTATGTGAGTCGTTGTGTTTGAATGCACATGGTTGTTCACATCGTCTTGCCGACCTACCAAATTTATAGTGATATCTACATAACCAATTGGCTGGTCTCTGATGTGACTTATTTCGAGAGGGAGACCGGTGTCTCGAAAAATCTCGGAAACTGTTGTCTCTGGAGTTTGATCGTAAAGAATTGTGACGTTCGGTTCTGAGTTCTTGAACTTCAAGTGACAGTTTATTAAAACATTCAAGAACTTTGTTAGTTGTTTCTGAGAAACTTCGTGCGATTGTCGTTAAATCATCAGCTTTCGTCATTTGGGATGAATTTTTGTTTATGGCTGAGACTTCACCATTAGCCATAACTTCCCAAATGTTATCAGCTAGTTTAAGTAAGTCATCTAGCTCTTTGTGACCTGAACCGGTCAAAGCGATATTGAGACTTTTGGGAAGTTTTCGTAACCATAATTTATAAATTAGGTCATTTCTAACTGAGGAACCGGCAAGAAGAAGTAGTGCACGATAGAACTGAGATGGCTTTTGGTCACCCATCTCAGAGTCCGAAAGGATTTTGTCTAAACGCTTATTTTCACTGAGTGAAAGTCTGTCAATCAATACTTGTTTAAGTCCATTGTATAAATTTGCAGATGGAGGATGCTGAATGAAGTCTAGTACTGTTACTATGACCTCTTGTGGTAGTGCAGTAACTAAGTATTCGAACTTAGTTCTGTCAACTGATATATTTTTCGCTTGGAATTGAACTTCTGCGTGTGCGAACCACGCTTCTGGACAGTTTGTCCAAAAAGAAGGAAGTTTAATAGCTGTAGCACGAATTTCATGCGAAACATTAAATGGATTCGTAGTATCCAAGTTGGTGATAGGTTCGTTGGATTCATCTCCACCACCAGTGATAGAAATACGCGGAGGTGTACGTTGCATATTGGAAAGAATAGAATTGTGTACCTAATCAACCCTAGTGTAGTGGAGTGCCTGAGCCATATAACGATAAACTTCTTACGTTTTTATCGTTCTATGAACTCTAAAAACTAAGTGTGTGCCTCGTGTTAAGCTAAGAAATAATAAAGCAACCTGTAAAAAGAATTTTATAAAGATAAAAGAAAAGGAAAACTTAAGACTAACAATAAAGTTTTACAAAAATTTATCAAAATGTCAAAAAAAAAATTTTTATATTATTTGTATCTTCTTGTTGCTCTGGTCATTGTTGATGTTGTTGTTGTCGCTGCTGCTGTGTTGTGTTATTAAGCAGCGACCGTGTCTACTGCTGATATGTTGTTGTTGCTGCTGTTGTTGTCGTTGTTGTTAGGCAGCGACCGTGTCTACTGCTGATGTGTTGTTGTCGCTGCTGTTGTTGTTGTTGTTGTTAGGCAGCGACCGTGTCTACTGCTGATGTGTTGTTGTCGCTGCTTGAATCGAATTGCATATATTTTTTTGTATAGGTGATGATGGACCGATATGATGATCTTCAATGAGGAAACATTTTTTTTTATTTATATAAGTATTTTTGCTTGCAGCTTGTGCTTATGTGCTTATTTGTTTTTGTATAGCAACTCCTGCGATGGGGATCTGCAAGTTCTGCGCATTTTGAACGAGCTGTAGCTACGGAATGATGTGTTTAACGGCAGAGACCCTTGGGAGTAGCTTGCTCTATAACACCAACAGCAACTGGAAGTTCAACAGTGATGGCGTTTCAACGGACGGTACTTTTCCTTGTACCACTCGAGCAATATAACGTTTTTTCGCTGCTTTCCCAACTCTGTTATATTCCAGCTTATATGAGGAGATCGAAGAGGCTCAAAATATGTTCTCTTGCGGTTTTATTGTATTAATTTTTCGTCTTGGCTTCCTTCTTGCTGTTTTGTCTGTGCTGTTCGGAATTTCAATTTTTATATTCTCAACTATGTCGTCGTCGTCGTCGTGGGCGTTTGATGTTCCGCTGGAGTTCTCCTGGCAGGATCGCCAATATTTGGTGCGGAATATATTTTTGAACAATTTTTATTTTTATATAATATTTATTTAATAGCAATATATTTTTGAACTTCTTTATTGAACAAATTTTTATAACTCAAAATTAAATTGAAAATTTTTGACAATCATTTTTTTTTGAACAAACAAATAATTATAATTGAATTTAAACATAAATGAACAAGTATTTTTAGATAAAGGTGTATGAGGATTTGTGGTGTTGTATTTGTGTGGGGTCACCACATATATATCGATTCTAACTCCAAAAAAAATCAAAATTAGTTTAAAAGGTAATATGTTTCCCGAGGTAATACCGATGAGTTTTTTAAATGTTTTTTTTTTTCATCGTGTTCACCAACTTCAAAAATGTTGTTTTCTAGAAAATCGATTTACATTTTTATCAAAAATCAAAAATAAAAAATCAATAAAAGGGTATACTTTTTATTCTTACACTGAATCATCAATGCAAGCTCCGTACAGTAAAATAAATCACTTGAAACGCTGTATCTTCGTTAGTTTTAGCACGATTTACTTAAAATTTGTACAAAATAACCTTGAAACGTTGTACATTCAGAAAAAAAAAATATGAAAAAAATGTCCCACAATTTTTTTAAAACAGTACCATCCCCTTAATCTGTGTTTGACATCACACAAGTGTTGATGTTCCAACTTCCTTTCACCAATGCTCGACAATCATTTACCAGTTTTTCTTCTTGTTAATAAAGTGCGGTTTTCAAAGAATTGTTAAATGTGACTTGACATAAAACGTCATCTTACAGTTTTTATCAATTCCCATGACGCATTGACGTGATGGTTTCCACCGCTGAATGCTCGAACTATCTTCTTCTATATATATATAAATGGATGCATGAATGTGGGTATGTGTATATGTGGGTATGTGTGTATATCACTATAGACTCCAAAACCGCCGAACCAATATTTACGAAATTTATTCAAAATACCGATTTAGGGATACTGAAGCAACATTCTGAATGTGTTCCTGTGAAGTTTGGTGTTGATTGGACAAGGGGGCGTGGTGCAATCCCATGCATTCCAAATTGGCTCTATCGCCCACAAACCAAAAAACAAATGCTATATATCGGACGGTTTTAATTGTATAAAACTAAAATTTGGTAATTTTGTTCAGAATGTTACTTTCGGTGACTGTAAAAAAATGGGAGGGGTCACACTATATCTACGCCCACTTTTTAGAAATCATTGTAATTCCTGACATGTTCAAGTTTTGACAGGGAATCTTGGTATGCAGCTGCTATGGATCCAAATGGCAGTCACCATGTTAATATAAATGTTGTCACGCCCACTTTTACCGCCCAAAAATCAGTAAAAATGCTTTATATGAGACGGCTTTTGCCGTAGAAGATTAAGATTTGGTAATTTAGTTTATAAAGGGTGGTTAAATTTTAAGTGCCGATGTTGATTTTGAATAAAACACAAATTATTTAGGAAATTGTTGTCATTTCTTTTTATTATGATAATATTGGTATGGTTCAATTATGTATGGCACAAAATATCGGCCAAATGGCCTCCGCGACCTCGGCGGCACACCTCCATCCGATGGTCCAAATTTTCGATGACGCTAAGGCATAAGTGAGGTTCTATGCCGTTAATGTGCCGAATTATCTCATCCTTTAGCTCTTGAATTGTTGCTGGCTTATGATGTACACCTTTTCTTTCAAATAACCCCAAAGAAAGAAGTTCAACGGTGTCAAATCACATCATCTTGGCGGCCAATTGACATCGCCACCACGTGAGATAACACGGCCATTGAATTTGTCGCGAAAAAGAGCCATTGTTTCGTTAGCTGTGTGGCAAGTGGCACCGTCATGTTGAAACCACATATCGTCCACATCCATGTCTTCCAACTCGGGCCATAAAAAGTTCGTTATCATCTCACGATAGCGAACACCATTCACAGTAACTGCCTGACGGCTCTTCAGGCACACTATCGCGAACAGCAGCAATATTTTCTATAGTACGAGCTGTACGAGCAAGCACTGGTGTTTTCATATCTCCTACATACCCGATTTGCTCAAATTTTTGCACGATTTTTCCGATTGCTCGCACATTTGGACGATTAAATTGACCGAAAAAATCACGAAGTGCACGATATGCATTTTGATTTGAACGCCCATTTTCATAATATGCCTGAATAACTTTAAAAATGCTTTATATCAGACGGATTTTGCCGTAGAAGACTAAGATTTGGTAATTTAGTTTATATGATTCCTGTCGGCCAATGTACAAAAAATGGGCATAGTCGCACTATATCTACTATATCTGGATCCATAGCACCTGCCTACCAAGATTCACTATCAAAACTTGAACATCTCAGGAATTAAAATGATTTCTGAAAAATGAGCATAGATTTAGTGAGACCACGCCCATTTTCTGCACAGTCACTGAAAGTAGCCATCTGAACAAATTTACCAAATTTTGGTTTTATACGATTAAAACCGTTTGATATATAGAATTGTTTTGGTTTGTGGGCGATAGAGCCAATTTTGGTTGTATGGGGAGGTACCACGCCCACATGTCCAATCAACACCAAACAGGAACACTCTCAGAATATTGCTTCAGTATTATTCCTAAAAATTTCATAAAGATTGGTTCGGCGGTTTTGGAGTCAATACGTTATATACACACATACCCACATCAAACATAAAGATAGATAATATAAGACTAAAGGTGGTTTGAAATCGTTAATGGCAGATGCCTGATTGCAAATAGATTTTGCATTGAAAACTTCTTCGACTATTATGTCCCTGTGAGTTTAATTTGTGTTCTTAATCGTTGCTGTTAGAATTTTTGCGAGTGTCTTACAATCGTTCATCTGGACCGGTTTTGATATATCAAGTAAATACCGAAGTTTTCATTTAAAGACTCATATTGCTCGAAGCGTCAGGGAATTGAATTAATAGGTACATCATCTATGTCAAAATAAAAATCTGTTTTGAATTTATATTTGGTATTGATTGAATTGATGTCGTATTTTTCATTTCTGTTTCGCAGATAACGAAAATTTAACGAATCGTTAACCGTAAATTCAACAGCAATATGCATTTGCTCAGCATTTTCGAATAATGTATCAAACTTGGACTCGTTCTGTAGCGGGATTCCCAAAATGTAAACGTGCTACAATCGCTAAAGTTAACGAACATCGTTTGTAGCTTGCAGTAACAACTGCCGTATTCCCAAACCTATGCTTAGCTACAATATTTGCTAAGAGTTGCATTAATACAGTTAGCGTAATCATTGTTAACAAATATTGAAAATATGGCAGTATTGGCATTTGACAGCTTAAATTTGCGAAAATTTAAAGAAGAATAAAATAAATAAAAAAAAAGCAAAACAATCAAACAAAAATAAAAATGCAAGCAGCAAAAAAAAAGAAGCAGCCGTGCATCAGCTGAGCAATATAAGCTGATGCTGGGCTTCTTCGTGGCCAATACTGGTTTGGAAGAAGCGAAGTTTGTGGCACTGTATGGTAAGCAAAATAGTATGCAAGTCTAATATCTATTTTAAAACGTAATTTTTTCATTATAGGCATGGCGTGATCTCAAATTCCGGACGTCGGTAAAGGCGCAAGGGCGCAGGAAGCAAATGGCCTCGACGGGTGGGAAGCCCTTGTCCCTATCTGCGCTCACAGAGTTGGATATGCGGGTGTTGGGCATCTTTGGGACGCATTATGTGGAAGGGAGCAGCACCCGCGCTGACAGCATTCAGGAAGAAGAGGTAGCTATATTATATAATAATTTATTAGAAGTATTCTTCATAAGTTATTTTTGGTATAGCATTTGCAAATCGCCTTCGAATCAGACGAAAATGACGTTTTGCTCTCCACTTGAACGGTGCCCAACGTTTTGCTCTCCAATCCAACGGTGCATACAGTTTGCAACTATAGTAACGCAACAAGCGAATGCTATATCGGTGAGTACACAGTTTTTTGCAACAAGATGTGTTTTAATGTTTTTTTATGCTTAAAGGTGCAAGCCGAAGCAGCGAAGGAACATGCTGACATAAATATTTGGATCTTTATTAAAAATATTTAGTCAAAACTTCACAAAAAAAAACCTTATTTTACGCTTAACGTTGGCATTTGTATGGTTAACAACGTCTTAAAATACGTTGTTAAGCTAGCTACAGATACGTTAAGATATTGTTAACGAACTGTCAAAGCTATCTACAAAAATATCTAAGGTTGAGTTTGGGAATACGAGTTAACAATTTTTGTAGCTAAGGCCAGTTAACGTTAACGTAATCGAAGTTAAGATGTTTGGGAATCCCGCTACTGATGTAGTTTTTGAAAATATGCCTGCATTTTTTTTAAATGATCCAAGCACGAGCCAAAATCCAATGAATTTGGCTCATGTATTTTTGAAACGATATTGATTCTTGATAAAAATTCATTCCAAATTATCGTTGATAAATAAAATTGAATTTGTAAATCCGCTTGCCAAGTTGATTTCCTAAGAATTTTGCTTTTAATCATTATCGGAAATTTCCAAAATGTCAATCAAGACATCGTATTTATTCGGTAAGTTAACTCTCAAACATTTTATTGTTAATGCTCTACTGGACCAACGTGTGTCCGATAAATTTTCCAAAATAATTCCTTTTGATCCAAATGCATGCTGTTGAAGAAGAGTCCAACGTTTAGGTGATTCCGAAAAAATATTTAAGATATTCTGAACGATTGAAAAATGTGATTCGACTTCTTGTGAACTTGAAGCTTGAACTTGAAGTATGCGCACAGCAAAGAATAAATGATGTACGAGAAAATTTATTTGAAACTAACCTCTGAACACCTTTATTGATACCTGACATATTTCGTCCACTGTTAAATCCTTGTCCACTTAAAAAGTTAAAATTCAAACCACAATTACGCAATTCTGAAAGCATTGCATTATATATCGTTCGCCCAGTTGTGTTTTAAAGTAGGGCTATGACTTTTATTCGAAGTTTTTGAACTTCGAAGTGTTCGAAGCTTCGTTTCAAATCTTCGAATAGGAAAAAAACTTCGAAGTTACGAAGCTTCGAAGCATGTTGTTGTTCGTTTATCATAATAGGCAGGAAAAAAATTCCACGCTTCGAAGTTTTTATTCAAAAATATTTCAAGCTTTATTTGTGGCTGTGCGATAAACTTCGTTTGAACTTCGTTCAAGCTTCATTTAATAATTATAAACAAATAAACTAAAATGAGATCCTGGGTGTGGAGCCATTTTACTAGAAGTGCTGAAGTTCTCCGGACCAAGCCAAACGCTTGAGATTAACGAAGACGATTGGAGTGCATTTGAGGACGTTATCCTAGTCCTTAAACCTCCCGAAGTGGCATCGACTGTGCTATCTGACGAATCGGTGTTTATGGTTACGCCAATTATTAGAACGAAAATTAATAACCACTTTTTAAGAGATTATGAACATCGACACAAAATCGCCACAATGTTAGCTGTAGATTTGTCTTTGCGGCTTGCCATTGACATGCAAGAAGTTTTACTTTCCCAAAAAGCTTCGTTTTTGGACCAAAGACACAAAGATCTTCAAGTTGAATAGCCTGCACAAAGAATAATTTTTAGGGGAAATGCTTGGAATAACAACTTTGCATAGAGAGACCATCAATTAGTGCATTCGAATTTTTTTAATAGCAGTCAATTACCTATTACCAGGAAGAACCCAATTACCAGGAAGAACCACAAATTAATGTCAATATGAATCCTCTTGAGTGGTGAAAGTCACGAGATAAAAAGCTTCCACAATTTGCTAAATTACCAAACAGTATTTGTGCGTCCCAGCAACTTACGTAGCTTCTGAGTGGGTATTTTCAAGTGCTGGAAATATTGGGTCTCATGCATAAAAATAAGATAGTTCTCGGAGATCGATCTGGAGAGATCAAACTCAAGCAGTGTGTCACAAGAATTTTTTCAGTCTCGAACTCAGAATTGTATGCATAAAAAACAGATCAAGCTCATAACAAATTACTCAACAAAAGTGGAATCGATCTCAAAGCTCCTCTTAAGGGAGTATTACTGGTTGGCAAACATTTTTTTAATTTTTTTTTTGCATATTTTTATAGCTTGGATATTTGAGAATATCGTCCTAAAAGGGTTTTCGAAATTCGAAATACTTTAGGAGATATGGCCTTTTTTGTCCAGTAATGTTTTCGCCAAAATGCGATTTGCTTAATTTGGCTACTTTTTGAATGCAACAGTTTGAAGCAACCACCAAATTTCGTTCAACGCGTACTTTAGTAGGTAATAACTTGTTTGTATATGCATTTTAAAAATAAATTAATACACATTTTAGAGCTTAGGTATTCGAATGTTGGCATTTCGTTCACTTTGAATTGAGTTATAAACCAGACGCGCGCGCGCATACAGTTTTGAAAAGTACAGTTTTGATAAAAATTTTTGTTTGTGCTAAAGACAATGGATAGAAAAAATAATAAAAATAAAAGAAACACTGGTAGCAATCGCAAAACTCGCCCCTTGAAACGCCAGTTTCGTGGTAACCAACACGAAAGAGATGAGGACACCGAATTCACAAGTACATCGGCAAACAAATTTAAATATATACTTCCAATACTTCAAATTATGAACCTAATGGGCATCCCGATTGCCAACGTCACATATGATTTCGCCATGTCTCGGTACGAAAATCGTTTAAAAAGGTCCGAAGCCAGAGCACTGGCCGCATTAAAAGAAGGTAGAACTGCCTGAAGAGCGCTAAGAGCCGCTGAGTCCTCATTTTTTTAAAAAGAGGAAGGAGTTCTTTATGGGGCTGGCATTGCTGATTGATATATGGGCATTTCCGCCGAAAAGTTGATCAAATCGTCTGCACTGTTGCACAAATGTAATTTTTCTTTTTAGTTAATGTTTCGCAAACGTTTTTGTTTTAGTAAAAATGGAAGGCATTGGCTAAAAATAATGAAAAATGGTTGAAGCAAGGAGAGGCAGAATATATTAAATTTGTTTTTTAGTAACTAAATCACATCATTACTTAATTACCTAATTACTTAATTCCCTAAATGAATTACAATGGAAAAAATGTCACGTAACGCCATGTCATGTAACGTTTCATACTAAGATCAATAAAAAAAAAAAGAAAAGGTTTTTAAATTTGATTACTTTGAAAATAAACTTATACTAATTCAAATCCTCTTAAAAAAAAGTTTTTTACAAAAACTCTTGCCAATTTACAGAATTTTACTAATTTTGTGATCCAAGTCAAAAACCACTTCTATTTTTTGTCACATAACCTATCATTTTTGGTGGCTTCTATCTAAGAGCCGAACTTTTGACAACTCTTAGGTCTTACACCTTGTATAGTGTGCTTAGTAAGTTCAATTTTTTATTCTTTTTTCACTCATTAAAGTCGTACGATAGTCACGTACTCCACCACGGAAATGCCCATATGTAAGTATTTCACAAAAAAAAAATATTTTATTGCCTAAAATTTTCTTTCAGTTTTTTAAAAATCATGTTTTTGAACTTCGAAGTCACTTTTCTCCGGTTCTACTGAACCGATTTTGATGAAACCAAGTGCAATCGACGCAGAATTGTCACCATTCTAGTCCCTTACTCAAACACAATTTTAAACAGTTTTTACTATTTTTTTTACACTAAACTACAAAAAAAAGACCCAAAAACGGTTTTTCATTTTTCAATGACCGCCATTTTGTAAAAAATAATCGCAAAATTATGATTGAGATAGGGACCAGAATTACATCTGTACTGAATCTAACGCCGTTTATTTTTTCCATTTCAGATGATCCGAAGTCGAGTTATCCGCCCTCGTACAAAGGGAAAAAAATTTTTATTTAATTTAATATATTCTTAATACAATAAAAGAAAAAGAATTTAAATAACTCTGCGTTTTCAAATGAGAAGTTTTTAAAAAAGGGTACAAAAACAGCCTTTCAACCAGGAATACCCCCTTAACAGAACTGTCTCGTGTTAATGTAGAGTAAGGGAACATTTAAAAAATTTTTTTTTATTACGTCACTGCAAAAATTCTCCAAAATGGAATTCAATTTCACGTTTTCACACCGAAAAAAACAATTTACCAGTTTTGGTAAAATTTTTACATTCTGGCAATGCTGAATACAGTTCGTACCCGCTTACTTTCGATCTTGAGACGGATGTTATATTTTTTGAGCCCCGAAACCGTGATGAATGCGTTAAGTTACAGGGTCTATCAATCATTGAAGTTAGCCAATATGATAAAAAAATGCCTTGCAACTGGAAGGCGAAATATTGCAATACTTTGTTGCTTGTTCGTATATATTAGAGCAATTCACATTCTTGAGTATTTGACATTGCAAAATTGTGCAATTGTAAAAATTTGCCATAAATCATGAGCGGTCTTTTTCGGTTCACTTTGCAATACTTCGGCGATCGGGAGTTGTCAAAACAAGACAAAGTTTAACTTGTCATCTGTTTTGCTGCTTCTTCGCTTTCTCTTTTCGATGTGTTTTTGACAACTCCAAATCGCCAACAGAACTGTCACTCCTACCTTGTAAATCATTATACCATGCTATGATGCAAGTCCATTTGCACCTGATTGTGAACAGCCCTATTATGTTTCCAAGTTCTTAATATTCATGTTAATAAATATATTTATTTTGTTTTTTAGGAAATTTTGTGTGTATTAGGCTGGGATGATAAACATTGTTAATAAAATAAATTAGCAATCCTAGAAATTCCATTTTTGGGACGAAGTTAGACTTCTACCATTCGCGGCGGCCGTAAAACAATTTTTTTTTCAGTTTTAATCTTCTAATTTCAAAATTTCCAATCAACCTCTATGTACTGTATGCATGTATTTATTGAAAAATTGCTTCGATTTGAAATTTATTGCATAATTTTATGATACATACTTGGATTAATAAATTTTCAGAAATATTGGCATAATTAAGGAAAACGACAACTCAAATTTTAAACTGTTTTTCATGGTTCTTCTAGGTCCAATTCTGAAAAAATTACAGGCAACTCTCAAGTGGTTTGGAAGTTATAGTAGTCCAAATTTTGGGAAATGGGCCTGAACAACTTTTTTTTAATTTTCCTACAAAATTAAGCATTATGGCTATCAAAACAAAAGTCACCTATAAAATCAATCATGGCGGCCGTGGCGCAGTGGGTAAAGTGTGTGGTCCATAAGCCAGAGAACCCTGGTTCGAATCCCACCTGACACAGAAAGTTTTTTCAATTGAATTAATTGTCTGTTCGGTCGTTACCTCTCTGCAGACAATGGCAAACCTCAGAGAGTAATAACTGCCATGAAAAGCTTCTTGAGAACATAAGCCGTTCGGAGTCGGCATAAAACATGAAGGTTCAGTTCTCAATCATTTGTGTTCAAACATTTCACAACACACACAACACAATTGATCATAAGAAGCTCGGTCAAAGTCCTATCAAGGGCTGAAAAAGGCCATTTCGTTTTATTTTTTAATAAAATTAATCGCCCGATTTTTTATAACAATTTTTCTCCTGCAGCACTTATTTTCTTAATCACATTATTTATACCTCATGCACGAATTTTTTTTTTAAATTTCAAGTTAAAAAATATCTTAGGAACCAAAAAATTGTTATGTCTAAAATGTTCTGAGTACAAAAAGATTCATAACTTTAAAAGTTATGCATGAATTTTAATGAGTAATAGTTTTGTAGAAAATTTAAAAAAAAGGCACAAGTTTTTCGGGCCCATTTTCCCAATAGTTACTCCATAACTTCTAAACCACTGGGAAGGTGCCTGAAATTTATTTTCCATAAACTTTTCCAGCTGCAAATACACATTTTGAAAAAAGAAAAAAATACAATTGCCGGCCTCAGTAAAATTTTCAAAATGTTTTTCAGTATATTTCCGGGAGAAATTTACTTTTAGCTAAAATTGCTTTTTTTCAGTTTTTTCAAAATGTGTATTTCGAAACAGTTTCAGGCCGCTCTTATGTAGTTTGGAAGTTATACTTGGTTAATGTTGGTAAAATTAAATAAAAGTAAGCGTTTGGATATGAAAAGAAAAGTTACACTATTACCTATTCAACGAGCCATTAAACATAAAAATTCATGCAAGATAAAACTGGTTTTTTACATTTGATTTTTCGGTTTGATGATTTGATGGTAAGGCAATTTTTTATATACATTTTTTTTAGTTTAGATATTATATAGGGTGCATAATATGCAAAATGTTATATCTTCGAAATTCATGTACAGAACTTTATGGTTAATAGCTTATTAAATTGGTAACAGCATAGCCTTTCTTATATCCAATACCCATTTTGCTTAGTTTTGTATACAAATAAAAGAAAAACTGCAAGTTTTCGAGGCCATTTTTGAGCGGCCATTTATTTCTTCAGATTTTGGATCAGAAGCCTTTTAATACATATGTTCCGCGAAAAAAATAGTTGAAAAAAATTAGTTTTAGCTAAAAGTAAATTAATGCTTTTTCCCGGAATATTTTCCACAACCAACATTGGGATATTCTTTGAAGAACTCTTGAGTTGTACATTTTTCCCATAAGAATCATATTAAGGGAGTATTCCTGGTTGGAAGGCCGTTTTTGGACCCTTTTTGAAAACCTTCTCATTTGGAAACGCAAAGAGTTATTTAAATTCTGTTTCTTATTGTATTAAGAACATATTAAATTAAATAAATTTTTTTAATTTTTTTGTACGAGGGCTGTTCAAAAAGTTGTCGGCCTTCAAAGTTGGGCGTCGAAAAAAAGGTATGCTGCTTGCGATAATTATAATCATTATAATTATAATAATTATATAATTATAATTATAATTGTATAATTTTGCGATTATTTTTAACAATTTTGGGTCTTTTTTTTTGTAGTTTAGTGTTAAAAAAAATAGTAAAAAATTGTGATTTAGGTAGGGACCGGAATGGTGACAATTCTGCGTCGATTGCACTTTGTTTCATCAAAATTAGTTGAGAACTACGGACGCAATCTGGGCCGCAAGCTCGAAAAACGTGATTTCGAGATAAACGCGTTTAAGTTTGAAGTTATTTTTTTGCTTCAAAAAATGAAAAATTTAGACAATTCTGCGTCGATTGCACTTGGTTTCATCAAAATCGGTTCAGTAGAACTGGAGAAAAGTGACTTCGAAGCTCAAAAACTTAATTTTGAAAATACTCAAAGAAAATTTTAGGCAATAAAACATTTGTTTTTTTTTTGTGAAATACTTACATATATGTATTTCCGCCGAAAAGTCCAACGTGACACGAAAATTAAAAGTTATTAAAAACTTATTATTTAATGACATTATCTTAGAGAAACATTTTTATTTTATTGATTTAAGCAATTTAAATATAAATTGATTTACCATGATGATCAAATCGTCTGTACTGTTTCACAAATGTAATTTTTCTTTTTAGTTAATGTTTTGTAAATGTTTCGTAAACGTTTTTGTTTTAGTAAAAATGGAAGGCATTGGCTAAAAATAATGAAAAATGGTTGAGGCAAGGAGAGGCAGAATATATTAAATCTGTTTTTTAATAACTAAATCACATAATTACTTAATTACCTAATTACTTAATTACCAAAATAAATTACAATGGAAAAAATTTCACATAACGCCATGTCACGTAACGTTTCATACTTAACCCAATAAAAAAAAAAAACGAGAAAAAGTTTTTAAATTTGATTACTTTGAAAATAAACTTTTTTATTTAAAAATCTTTCTAAAAAAAAGTTTTATACAAAAACTCTTGCCAATTTACAGAATTTTACTAATTTTATGATCCAAGTCAAAAACTACTTCTATTTTTTGTCACGTAACGTATCATTTTATCATAAGATCTACCTTCTTTTGATGCGGCCAGAGCTCAGGCTTCGGACCTTTTCAAACGTTCTTCGTTCCGAGACACGGCGAAATCATATATGACGTTGCTAATCGGGATGCCCATTAGGTTAATTATTTGAAGTATTGGCAAAAAACCTTCGTTAAGTATGACAATTGCAATATAATTGGCAATCTCAATAGTGTGTGCGCCGGTGTGCATATGCTTCGGTGCGAATGACCACAGCACTGCGTTGAAAGATTCGTTGCTGTTTTGAGTTTCGAAGCCAAGGCATCTGTTCAACAAATCATCGGCTGACAGTGTTTCGTAAATAGGTTTGGTTGCTTCCTGGACTCTCTGATTTAGTGGTGTATACGTATGCTTGAAGCGTGCGAGTCCGGCTTATAACTCAATTCAAAGTGAACTAAACGCTGCCAACATTCGAATACCTAAGCTCTAAAATGTGTATTCATTTATTTATTAAAAGAGTATACAAACAAGTTATTACCTACTAAAGAACGCGTTGAACGAAATTCGGTGGTTGCTTCAAACCGTTGCATTCAAAAAGTAGCCAAATTAAGCAAATCGCATTTTGGCGAAAACATTGCTGGACAAAAAAGGCCATATCTCCTAAGGTATTTCGAATTTCAAAAAACCCTTTTAGGACGATATTCTCAGATATCCAAGCTATAAAAATATTATAATAATAATAATAATAATAATAATAATAATAATAATAATAATAATAATAATAATAATAATAATAATAATAATAATAATAATAATAATAATAATAATAATAATAATAATAATAATAATAATAATAATAATAATAATAATGATAATAATAATAATAATAATAATAATAATATAAAAAAATGTTTGCCAATCAGGAAGAGTCCCTTAACTTCCAGAATTTTATTTCTATGCGTACCACGTATACGTATAAATTGGAGTCAGTGTATTCTATTTTGTTAGCTACACAATTTGAAGATTCGATTTGAATTCTTTTTTTTTATTATTTTTTCGGGCAAGTTCTTTTAAAGTTCTTTCAAGTACTTTTTAAAACTTATTAAATCCTCTACCATCAAATTTTATTTTTGACATTTCTAATGTGTAATGTTTATGGAATGATGTCAGATAAAAGCTTAACCTAAAAATATTAACTTCATTTAACAACAAATGTTCACACACTGCTATCTTCCAGCTTTGTGTTAGTATATGTCAAAAGAAAATCAATAAGCACGGCAAGGTTGATTAGGCAAGAGATTTTACATATACGGATTAATTTACCAAATTCTTGAAGCTTGTATGTAATAATAAACCCATCAAATGGATCGTTCGAGACAAAGTTTGTTTATAAATCCATTCCAAGAACGGCCATGGCTACTGAGAACCAGTTCAGCAGCTGCAGCAGCCGAAGGTGGTGGGAATAAAGGTCTAAAAGGCATAGTGGCTGGAGGAATCACTGGTGGAATTGAAATATGCATTACATATCCTACCGAGTACGTTAAAACTCAATTGCAGTTAGACGAAAAAGGCGATAGAAAAAAATATAACGGTATAGTAGACTGTGTAAAAAAAACCATCCAGCAGCGTGGATTTTTTGGTCTCTATCGAGGACTTAGTATACTGTTGGTTGGCAGTATTCCGAAGTCAGCGGCAAGATTCGGATCTTTTGAGTTTCTTAAATCTTTGAGTGTTAAAGAAAATGGACAACTTAGCAACAGTGGAAAAGTTTTGTGTGGTCTCGGAGCTGGTGTTTGCGAAGCTGTCCTAGCAGTCACACCAATGGAGACAATAAAAGTAAAATTTATAAATGATCGGCGAAGTGCAAATCCGCAGTACAAAGGATTGGTACATGGTATTGGTAGGATAGTAAAAACTGAAGGATTGGGAGGTATATATAAGGGTTTAACTGCAACAATCCTCAAGCAGGGTACGAATCAGGCGATACGATTCTATACAATGGAAACTCTTAAAGATTTATACAAGAGGGATGACCCCAACAAGAAGGTACCAAAATTGCTTGTAGGCGTTTTTGGTGCTGTTGCCGGAGCCGCATCCGTATTTGGCAACACTCCACTTGATGTGGTTAAAACACGCATGCAAGGTCTTGAAGCAGCTAAATACAAGTCAACAGCTGATTGTATGATGCAAATATGGAGAAATGAAGGACCATTCGCGTTTTATAAAGGCACTGGTCCACGACTAGGTCGTGTTTGCCTTGATGTAGCTATTACATTCATGATTTATGACTCGTTCATGGACCTCTTCAATAAAGTGTGGCCCTAATTGGAGATAATTCACCGAAGTATAATTTTTATATGTAGTCGAAATATATTTAGGAAAATATCGATGCCAAAATTACGTTTATACACAAGTTATATAGTTTAAATTGCATTTATTTCAAAATTTTTATATCATTAACAAAAAAAGTGTAATACATATAATTCATTTATCAGGGTACTTGCGTATCCTCTATAAAAAAAAAACAATACACAAAAAACTTTGTTGAATTAAAGGTCATCATAAGACTATATTTTTATTCTAAACCTAGTAACCAGTTGATACCTTGCACTATAAAGAAAATTAGTGGTTGCCAAGCAACTAACCACCTAATCCAATCCAAAAGACGACCGTAAAGAACATGCGGACGTTCCCATCTAAAGAAGCATTTTTATATATTCACATTGATTTGTTGCATTTAACTTACGGATTACAGAACATTTTCTTTAGGTCAACCTTTTCCTTGCAATATGGACAAGTTTGTTTTTTTCCTACAATACACCAACCACGAATACAGAATTCGTGAAAGACATGATTGCAGGATAACTTGTAGGTATTTTCAATAATACCTTCTTCCTTCTCGCTGACGAGCAACTCGTTACCACAAACTGCGCATACGTTATGCTCCAAGCGGCGTGTTGGAATGCCCTGAGGTGTGTAGTACTAAGGAAAGAGATTACTTGTATTACAACTAGTTATAATATAGGAATAAAAATTTTCTTTAAGCATTTACTTACACCAATAAGTGCAGCCATTTTCTCCGAACATATCTCAGATATATCTCTTCCTAAAACGCCGATGTAGAGCCCATAAAAGACACACAGTAATCCAACATCCATCCACACATTTGGCAGTTGATTAAATATAAAGTTAAATCCTAAGAATGTAGCCATCATAATAAGATAGCCCAAAATACCTAAGCCGTAACTTAGTTTGTAGATGAAATAAAACCATTTATAGACTAATCTGGAATAGAGAAGTCAAGTGTTAAGCAATAAATCGCAAACGCAAAATTAGGCGTCAATTTTTAAATAAAGCATTTAACTAATTTTTTAAGGAAAATATATTTTTTTATTTTTAAATACATTGGGTACTCTATAAAATAAAAGCAAAATAAATAAAGAAACAAGAAAATAATAAAATTCAGCACTACTTTATTTGTGAGAAATGGGGTATAATTGCTGTATAACTGTTTTTTGTTTATTTATGATATTTTTAGATACTAAGTGTTTAGTTCCTTCAACTGGTGGCATAAGGTACATATATATCAATATGATATTTCGATAACTTGCTTGAAATGTGTAGAAACTATGGAGCACCAGATTTTTATACAGAGAATTATGTGAATGTTTCCAATTAAAACAGTAGAAACTGAATAAAAAAAAACGAATTGCCAGACTAACCAGCCCTTGAAAGAGCTGTTAATAAATTCATTGTACACAAATTATCGAAAACTGGACCTACAAACTTTATGCTGAAGCTCTTATTCTCAAGAAGCTTTACATGGAAGTTTTAACTCATTGAGGTTTGCAAATTCAATTCAATTCAAAAAATTCTATGCTACATGGGATTGAACCTTGGTGCTTACGGGTCAAGCACTTAACCAGTACGCTACGACCTGAAACTATATGACTAGTTTAATTTCTTATTTTTTTCTTTCAATCGGCATAATATTTCATCTTTTAATTTGTGGTGATTTGCAAACGTCGATATTGCGACGATTTGTGAAAACAAGAATATTGATGAAAAAAATCGCCATATTGGCATATGTAAACCAGTACTTTGGAGTTTTCTAACAAACAGAAACATTCTGAAAAGTTTCTGCAGTCTGTTATCATGAATTAATATTGATAACACTAGTTGACCTTTTTTTTTTTGTGAATGCTTATAAAAGCAGAATAGCACTTTATTTATACCACTCAACAAAATATTTATACTGCTGCTAGTGATTTTCATTATGGCAACAACAGCCTTAAAAATGACTTTATGTTACCAACAAAAAAGGCTTGAAATTATCAATTGTTCTTCGTTTGTCATTGTCGGCAGAGTTGATGTTTGTAGGAAATAAAGGGTCCGCCAAATAACTTTTTTTTTTTTTGAAAATGCAAAAAAAAAAACTACTGAATATTTTCTCAAATTTCTTTTTTTATTTGTATGTACAATCCTTCCGGTTAATAATGGAAAATAATTTCAGCCTCGGCTGGCCATGCAGTAGCCTACACGATCGATCCAATTTTTAAGCACATTATCGATTGTGTGCAGCTGTATTTCACCAATGGCTTCACGAATATTGTCACTTAAAGCGTCAATTGTCTCTGGCTTGTCGGCGTAACACTTATCTTTGAGGGCACCCCACAAATAATAGTCCAACGGTGTCAAATCGCAGCTCCAAGGTGGCCAAACAACATCAGCTCTGCGGCTGATAATGCGATCTTCAAAAACAGGGCGCAAAACATCGAGTGTAGCTTCGGCTGTGTGGCATGTAGCGCCGTCCTGTTGAAACCAAATGTTGCCAATATCCTCTTCAATTTTTGTGAACAAAAATTCGTTCAACATGGCCCGATAACGATGGCCATTGACTGTAACGGCCACTCCTTGACTCGTTTTGGGTGCATCGGCTTTTCAATGTATGCGTGCGGGTTTTCTGTTCCCCAAATGCGACAATTTTGCTTGTTACATACCCGCCAAGATCAAAATGAGCTTCATCTGAAAAGATGATTTTTTTTTGACAAAATCGGCAACTTCTGTTCAAAGTAATGTCGCAATATTTCCCAGCGTTGTTCAAGCGTATACACAACCATATTCGATCAGCGGAAGGATAAAACTAATTATCTGTCAAATCAGACATGTGCTAAGTGTTACCATTCACGAAATAAGCACTAGTTGAAAAAAAAAAACGTTAGATGGCGGACCCTGTATTATTATTTAGGAATACATTAATTTTTTATATTCTACTCTTTAAACTGAATATCTTCTACAGAATTACTTGTACAATTGCCCTTTAATCCTTCCTTTTTCTACTGAGCTATTGAGTTTGTTAGTTATCAAGACCCTGAATACAAAAGCAATGGGATATTATTGTAAAGCTGGAAACATGGATTTTTGTGAATTTGGCACCTTCTGACAAGGTGCACAAGGTTTCTGATTTGGTAACCGTGACAAAAAAATTATGGGTACTTTACTAAATTATTTAAATGTGAATATTATTTAAGTGCTAATTTCAAGTTAATGGAATGAAAGTGATTAAGAAAAAGTGATTTCATAAACTAAATTAAGATATTTCAATAGATTTTTAAAAATACAAACATTAACTTGGAGTTAACTTTAAGGTTCAAAAACTTTGAAAAAGATTACTCGACTTTTAATTAAACAATCGAAGGGTTTATTGAAAATAATGATAAGTCACATGAATACTTAAATCCATATTTTATGCCGATAAAAATTGATGACATACCTCCATCCACTGAAAATATTGCGATTATTACTTGTTAATAAATTACGTCCACAGCCAAAATAGTTTCTTTTAACAATACTGTTTTTATATAAATGCAAACCTTTGTAGTCGAATATTTAGATTTTTTTTTTTTGTGGCAACTTTTGTTTTCAACTTCAACTTTTTCAACTCAAAGTTTCCGAATAGTTTTTTGTTTACAAATACACAGTGTATATATTGATGTATAGTTATTGGGTCGTTAAAAAAGTGGGTTTTTTTTTGGTACGCACCACTGTTATCGTCAAATATCGTCCCTAAGCTAACAACACAACATATACCATTTTTACCAACTTTACAGGAGACGAAAAAAAACTGTCTATTTGTGCGGTGTTGAGAGGCCAATCGACTTGAGCGCTGTCACTATTCGAATTACGGCTTCCGATTGACTGAAATCTATATCATGTGACCAATGGTTAGACGCGTAATGAGTAGCTCCATCTAAAGGCATTTGAAGTGAAAACCACCAAATTTCGACTTAAGAGGTGTTATAAGCTAAGGGACGATATATTTTCTGATGTAATCATCAAAAAAAAAAAAAAGTCGCGTTTTAAAAAAGGTGGATTATGATGAGCAAATAACTCATATTTTGCTCTTTTACTTCAAAAAAAGACAATAAAGCAACTGAACTAAGACAAAAATTAGTGGAAGTTTATGACGAAGATGTGATTCAAAAAGACAATGTCAGAAGTGTCTTGCTCGTTTCCGTAATGCAAGTTTTTCAATCATTGATGCTCCTCGATCTGGTAGGCCCTCCGGAGGTTGATAACGACCAAATCAAAACAGTAATGGAGACAAACAAGCATTCGACAGTCAGAAAAATTTAGAGTGCTCAAAATTTGTCCGTTGGCAGCGTTCACGGTCATTTAGTCAGCTGCTTGCATCAAATAATTGGATGTCTCGGTCCCGCACGAATTGAAAGAAAGTCAATTGTATTGACATTTGCAATTGGCTCATGAAACGTGAAAAAAGCGATGCTTTTATTAATCGTATGATTGCGGGTGACGAGAAGTAGATTGTCTACAACAATGCCAACAGAGAAAGAAGGCGGCCCAAGAAAAATTAAGCGCCGGAAAAGCAAGCAAAAGCAGGCATTCACCCAGAGAAGATTATGCTCTTAATCTGATGGGATTGGAAGCTGCCGGTCAACTAAGAGTTACTCCCACAGGATAGAATCATAAATTCTGAAGTCTACTGTGGACAACTAAAGAAATTGAGCGATGTCATCCGACAAAAACGACCTGAGCTAGCAGTCTTCCACCACGATAACGGCAGGCATGAGTTTGGTGACTCGCCAAAAATTTCTCGAGTTCGGATGGGATGCCTTGCTCCGACCACTCTGTAGTTCAGGCCTTGGGACCTCGTATTTTCATGTTTTGCTTCCTTCGCAAAGCTAATCTTGAGAGGCTCTTTGCAGACAAAAGTGAATATTTCTACCTGCATGGAATAACAATGCTACCACGGAGATGGGAGAAGGTGATCGGACAGATTATTAGTATTGATTTGGCTTATAAAATAAATGTGCCTAAGCTGTAAATAAAAAGCCGTACTGACTTTTTGAACCCAATATAGAAATTAGCTTTATAAAGATAAAATATTTAATTATCAAACGTTTAAGTTGAATACAGTAGAATTCAATTAAATATCATTTTAAGTCTAAAATATTTATGATTTTTTAAGGGTGTGTGCTTTTTTTTTAACTAGATCAAGGACAAAATGACGCACAAAATGACGGCATCGCTGTTATCACTATGGGCAGATTAGGGCCTAGCATGAAAAGTTGGCAAGCGATTTTCACACCATCTTGTTTAAACCAGCTACTATAAAAGCAACTAAGTCAATACGGAACAAAGTCTCAAGCTAAAAGTCTGCTTGAAATTTATATAAATATTCATATACCCTAATTCTCACAAGGAAGCTAGCAAAATCCTCAAGTATAATAAAAAGAAACCTTGGTGTGGTTCCCTGTATTGGTTTACTAATAGCTCTCCTCATAATGAGCGCAGTCACAGACGAAAACAGCGTCCAGATTATAATAAAACGTATCCAGCCATAGCAGAAAGATATTATTAATGGGATAACCCACATAGCTAGAAGCGTAATAACCTAAAATAAAAATAAAATTTAATAAAAGAAGCAACCACAGGATCGCTAATTTACAGAGTATGATCTATAATGTCTCTTTTTCCATTCGACTAGAATAACCTGAGCAACGATAAGTGTAACGAATAGGATGAGCACCATTTCCGAATGCATGGCTTCGTGTCCCTTGTGCTTTTCATGAATCAATTGATGTTCCGCCCTATTGATATAAATATGCATTTTGAAATAATGAATGAATTACAATATCAGTCGATTCAATACCGCATGCGTTCCTCGGGTGTCATCTCGTCGAGGGACTGCATGGATGGATATAGTTAATACAGGCTTATTTAATTCGATCAATGAATACCTTGTTCAAGTCGACTGGGGCATGCAACGCCGATCCGTCCATTTTAAATTAGTAAGATAAACTTTAATATAAATACAATAGTTGTTCTAATTTTATCTTATTTGAAAATTTTTCTTTTCGAATGATGGATAAAAATATGATTCAATTCATTTTTTTTTTTATTGAAGTTTACATGTCAAAATGGAATGTGTTGCGGTGTTACTAAACTTCGTGCTCATGACAGATGAAAGCTTACAGGGTGAAAATATGTAGTATTTTCTAATAGTATTATTAGTGGGCTTCGCATGGGTGCATGCTCCAATTTCGCCGCCGACAATATGTGTTGGTTTCGCGGCTAGAAGAAAAATATTGGAATTTGATGACGTTTTCCTTTCTCGCCAAAAAATTCTGCCTTCTGCATGTGCTCGTTGAGTGCAGAATTTTTTAAATTTTGACCTGAACTCAAAAAATGTTGACCTGTTCATAGTCGAGGAAAGAAAATATGTTAAAAATGCATTTCTCTCTCAATGTTGTGTTGGCTGCCCTGTTATATCGAGAAACGTCAAATAAATTGCAAAAGTCTTCCGTGAAATAGCAAAACACAAAATTAAATTCAAAATGTCTGGCGATATCTGTTATTCTGTCGAGCATTTTCTGTTATCAATCATAAAAGATGTCGGCCATACAAGATCTGTTAAAATCGGTATTCAGCATTTCGATCTTTTATGGCATAGGCACTGTTTACACGTCATTCAAATTGAAGGATTATTCAAAATTTGTTGTTTTCCCAGCGAAAAAAAAGATGAACTATCTGCGAGAGCGGAAATGAACTTTCTACACTTCATCGCGTCAAACAAAATTTTGATGGAGCTCAAGACCTGCATCAATCAATCACAGGGTTGCATAATCAACTTTTCTGGTACTTACAACAACACTTTAAGTCGGCATCGGCCATTCAATGAAAAAATCACGTGTGAGCAGATATTCAATCATATATCTCAAAGATAGTTAAAGAGAACCAAAAATGCGATACTCTTCATTCAATTTGAATGACGTATAAACTCTGCCATACTGTTATCAATGTTCGAAAATAAAAATCTAATTCAATTCCGTTAGCTCTGCTATGAAACTGCTGATTGCTGTCAATAAATTCTTTTAACTTATTTGCTTTTTCTTGTTGGCTTCGGCACGTTGGATCCTTGCTAGGTGTAGAAAAGTTGATGTTTTCCTACGCCAACGCATCATTTTAAGAAACCTGGAGGAGCAAAATAGCGAATAAATCTTATCAATTACGCACAACTGTTCGCAGCATAACAGCAGTAAATTTAACAAGAGGGAACAACAAAGTGTGTCAGTAACGTCATGTATGGTACAATATTAGAGAATCTTAGCGGAGGCAAATTGCCTATACTAGTGGAGCTGCTATTGCTTTGCCAGATAGCTTGCTTCTTGCTGGGCGGTCTATGGGCACCAGTACCCGCTTCACACCAAAACATTCTCGGCAAGGTTTATAAGGATACAACGGGTCGACAAAATTATTCCAACTATTGGCTTTACTTACGTGGCGTTGGCAGATATGCATCCATAGCACAGTAGGAGATTGAGCGAAACTATACTATAAAATGGCCAATGAAATTGTCTACATATTCCAAATGCCGATACCGCGAGAGGGTACGGTGTTGGGCTACTCCAGGAGGCAGCAAAATCTTATCGGCGTGCTACAAGTTGATCTTGCTTATGGATCAGATGTGCAGCTGCTGGAGCCACCCAACCCAGTCCAATGAAAACATTGTTGCCGCTGCTGCTAATGAAGAAATTGAATTCAGCAATTTACCATCTGACTCCAATCCAAGCGAGATATCTTTGCTGACATCATTTGCCGGAAAAGTTGCACTTGACTAAGATGTGAAATTCGCAATCAAATGTTGATTGAGTACCCAGTGGAGACTGATGTGAAATGCAATGCAAATATTTGCAAAATGCCTGCAAGCATTTTAATAATTAATTTTATATTTTGTACTTAATTCTAAGCCTACATTATTGTGCCAAACGTTTAAGTTGTAACGTAATAACTGGTTTTTTAGCTATATGCCTATCAATATAAAAATACGTATAAGTTAACACATCAGACAACACGCGCATCCGCTCCCAATTCTTTAAACTGTAATTCGAGGATGGTACGTGACAATTTTGCACATACCATTCCCACACGAAGTCAAGTGCAATGCCAGCAAACTGCAGCAGCGAATAAGTTGCTGCAATAGCAAAAATGATAACAACAGTAACAACAACAACAAGCAGCGAGTAACACCTATGGCAGTAACAACAACAATAGTAAAAACAACAACGCAGCAGCGAGTAACATCAACAGCGGCAGCTTAAGGTAGTTTAAGTTTGATTTTGTAAAGTTTAGTTTTAGATCGGACTTGGAATAATCTGCACATAGTGTAGTAAAATAAGCAATTGCACATAGTGCAAAGTAAAAACACAAACCAGTTTGAATAATTTACGGAAGATAATAACTGGCACATAGTGCCAAGTAAAAAATTCGTAAAAAAAAAAAAAAAATATTTTCGGCAGAAAATAACTTATATTCTTTTGAATCTCCTTTTTTAAGCAATTAATAACTATACCCACTCTGAATAGTTTATTTAGTAAATTACTAGTTGGTTCATAAGTGCTGCTAGAATAGAAAGAAGTTTAAATCAAACAACTGATTTCAATTGAATAAAATGCTTTATTTAAACAATTTTCTTTCGCTTTATATTATTAACATTTTCATGTGCATGTATGTGTAGAAATAAACTAGGTGGTTTTTTTGGTGTAGTTATTTAAATAGATGTTGATTTTGGTTTAGAAACGTTAAGCATTCATTTTCCAATCAAAATGTTCACTTTCTAAAAATTCGTTACGATAAAAGACAGAAAAATGTATGTTGTGTTATTCTGTTATCATTCATAACAGATTTTATAGCAGATTTTGTCATGCCGAATACGAATTTAAGATTTTGTAAAAGATTTTTTTAAAGTTCGAAAAATCTGCTATGATTCATAACAGATTTTTTTACAGCTCAATAATTTGTATGAGAAATCATAACAGATTGTGGCGAATAGGCCCAATTTTCGTTAATATCGTTAAAACTACTGATTTGGCCAGGGTTTAAAATTATGTCAGCAAAATAGCAAAAACAACGAATATTCCGCTTTTGCTTTACTGTCAGTTTTGCTGCAACAGCAAAAGCAAGAGCATTAAAAATAATTTGTTGCTTTTCATTTCATTTTGCTATTGTTGTGAAACTGTTGCTTCTCATTTCAGTTTTAATTTTTTTTTATTAATTTACAATTTAGCTATATTATATCCAGCAACAGTATTAGCTCCATGGCCAAGTAGTGGCTTTTAAAGAGCATGCTACATTGGCATGAAAATACAAAAGATGCTGCAGTCTGGCTGTCTACTGGCAGTTCATTATATGCCGAAGGCCCATCACATATATATCGCTGCTTGGTGGTTTCTAGCCTACAACTCGCCATTACTAAGTTGTTAAATCCTCTAGTATTAACCCCATGCGACAGTTATAGAAGTTGTGTAGTGTTGTAGCTAATGTTGTGTATATTTTTTGCATACTTGAAGTACTAGCTGGTATTTGTATAAAGCGGCTATAGGCAGAATTGATTTAAGCTGTGAAGCATACAGTTGACTACTCGGGAATCTCCTTTGAAAATCGAAAACCAATTTGACCTTGTTCTAAATTCTTTGTAGCTTCTTCAACTCAATTGTGTTTTTCCAGACCCAGCCCATTGGCATATACATGAGGTGCGAATGGAACAATGACATATAAATTTTATGTTTTGTATCAATTGACAGTTTACTTTCAAACTTTCTTAGAATGGCAATTCCGTAGGAGAGTTTGTTTTAAAGCTTTATTATGTGCTGGTTCCATTTAAATTACTTCTCATCAAAAGACCCAGGAATTTAAAATTTTTTTCTTCGACCACTTTCGAACTACCTATGGTAAAAATGGATTTGTCCTCCACCCTACTCCGGGGTGAGAATAACACGAATTTAGTTTTAGATTTGTTTATAGAAATTCTGTTAAAGCCGAAGAACTCCTGAAGCAACGAGATATCATATTCAATTTTGGCTCGGAGAACAGTTTGATTCACAGATGGATAGAAAAGAGCAATATCAGCCGCGAATAATAAAAGTTTCCCGTTAAGCGATATGTTTTGTTTATCGTGAATAAATATAAGAAAGATGATTGGACCCAACACACTACCTTGCGAAACACCACAAAATGCTTTCTCGAATCCGCTTCTTGCTTTCCCGTTGAATACAATTTGATACCTGTCTTCAAGGTCACTGCTTAGCAATTTCAAAGATTTGCTATAAAAACCAACATATTCCAACTATTTCTGGAGAATTTCGTGATTTGCACATTCAAATGCTTTTTGAAGATCGATGAACATACCTCCCATCCCAGAGCAGCCACGATCTAACGCCTCGCAAATAGCTTGCACTAACTCTGGTTGATTGCCAGCACCAGTTCGAAATTGAAAGTTGTAAATAAACTTCATAGCTTCTAAGTGTTCACTGATCTGGTTTTTTATTAATTTCTCCACCATAATGTTTATAGTAGGCAGAATTGCAATAGGCCTGCAATTTTGGGCTTTTTTTTTTTTGACGTCTTTAAATAGAGGCAGTATTTTCTGAATTTTTTGCTTTCCTGGATATATATCGATTTTCACCATTTCTAATGCTTTGGAAATTAAAATATACGAGTTTTTAATAATTTTTACGTGGATACCATCCACACGTGCTGCTTTATTTTCATTGAAACCTAATATAGTTTCAAAAAAAGTCAAATCTGCTACCCGTTCAACGTAAGGTTGAGAAAGAATTAATGTTGTCGTTGTCGTCCTCATAATAATTCAGTGTCGCCGCAACATCCGCAGCACGATTAACAAAAAATTTATTAAGGCAGTTAGCCACATTTACAGAGTCAGTTAGTAAGGATCCATCCTCAGATTCGATTTCTCCAATATAATAATCTTTATTTTCTCTATTGAGTATACCCTTTAGAACTTTCCATGCACCTCTTATATCGTCCTTCACCTTGGAGAGTTTATTTCTATAATAATCGTCAAGCGGAATTTTTTTCGCCGATTTTACAACTTTATTGATACCCTGCAGGCGTAAAATCAAATCGCGTCTGTTTCTTTTGTTTTTTGTAAATGTTGCTTTTCATACGCACAAGAGACTTATGGCCGTATTTTGTAAAACGCAAGCGATCACGTCACTTGGGGTTTTTTTGTGCGGCAATAAATTTCAGTGAGAGAAAGAGAGTTTGTTTTATTCATATGAAAATGGAACTGCCAGACAAAAAACCCCAAGTGACGTGATCGCTTGCGTTTTACAAAATTCGGTCATTGAAATTGCCGTTTGTCCACGGGCACAATAGATGTTGTAATTTTGTTCGCGTGGTTAATTGCTGTTTATTATTTTCTACTGCACATAGTATCGGGCATTCAATAATGTTATATAGATCATTAGGATCTGCGGTCAAGTTTAATGTTATTAAAATCATAAATTACTCTAGTTTTGGTAATATATTTATCTTGGGGACAATAAGTTTCTAAAGTGCAATAAATTAGATTATGATCGCTTAGGGAGCAGTTATCGAGGATATGCGCATCTTATCAGGGTTAAAAGTTGCAAATACATTATCTATCGAAGATATAGAAGCTGACCGTGTAACTAATTTGTGACAGATATGTAAACAGTACGAGTTGAGCAGTAAGTTTAAAGTTCGCATCTCAGGTGAGTCACTTAAAACGTAAATAAATATTGGAATCACCGAGCAGTATGCAGCTATTGATATTCATGTTAATTTCTTCTAGTTGGGTATCGATCAGTTCAGAAAACTATTCCACCGAGCTTTTTTGCGATCTGTAAATCATATGATGAAGTCATCTCTCTCGATTTGTCGATTTTAAAGCTGCGTTCGATAGCCCGAGAAGGGATTGCCTATACGCAACAATGTCTGAGTTCGGTATACCTGCAAAGTTGATTAGACTTTGCAGAATGACGTTGAGCAACACACGCAGCTCCTCCTAAAGACGTCAACAGAAAATGACCTCTCCGAAACCTTTAATACCGAAAGAGGTTTCAGACAAGGCAATCCACTGTCTTGCGATCTCTTAAACATCATCATGGAGGGGATCGTACGAAAGGCCGGAGTGCATCGTAATGGCACTATTTTCTATAAAGGTGCCCAGCTCCTTGCGTACGCTCATGATATTGATATTGTCGGCAGAACCAAGAGAGATGTTACCGCTGCTTTCACCGCTATCGAAAAGAAAACAGCCAAAGTGGGTTTAACGATAAATGAGGGTAAAACAAAGTATATGCTGTCTACAAACAAGGGAGCGCGGTGTTTAGACTCCCACGTTTCATCCGACAGCTATAACTATGAAGTAGTCAAGGAGTTCGTATACTTTGGTATCGCCATTAATAGCAACAACGAAGTCATCCTGGGAATAATGCGAAGAACAACAATTGCTAATAGGTGCTACTACGGGCTCAGTAAGCAACTAAGTTCCAGAGCCCTCTCTCGATCGACAAAACTAACACTCTACAAGACGCTCCTTCTACCTGTGCTGCTTTATGGCGCTGACCCAGCTGCTCTGGGGGTGTTCGAGAGAAAAGTTCTTCGCAGAATCTTCGGTCCTGTCCGAGGCAGCGATGACTATCGCATCCGAATGAACCACGAGCTATATGAGCTCTACAAGGACACTGACGTAGTTCGGCGTATAACGAGGAAGACCATCCCTCCGATGGATGAACCAGGCCGAAGAAGCCCTAACCGCACTTGGTGTATCCGATTGGAGAAGGCTCGCGCAAAGCAGAGGCACCTGGCGAGAGCTGATGAGGTTGACTGAAACACGAACGGGGGTTGTTATGGCCATCTAAGTAAGTAAGTAAAAATATATGACGGTTAACGCCCTGCCATCAATCCTAATCGACGGAAACGATACTCTCATCGTTTGTATGAAGCCCTGATTGATTTTTGACTCAATTTTGAAATTTAGTGCACCGATAATATATATCGCTACCCCTCCATAATTGTCGCCTCTTCAACAGAAAATTGATTTATAACCTAGCAAGTTGTAATTTCCTGGATATCGCTAGACAACCACGTTTCCTGAATACATATAATGTGTGGCATTGCATCAAATGAGGCTACTTTCATTTTGGTTTTGTTAACTGGTTTTGTTAACTGTTGCTGTTAATTTCATTTTGGTTTTCGTAACTGTTGCTTTTCATTTCATTTTGATTTTGGGTGCCTTTTTATTTTCATTCCTTTGGCTCTAGGTTATTTATTTTTCATTGTTTATATTCCACACACTTTTAGGGGTCCCCATACAAAAAATTAAGATATTATTTCATATCTCAATATCCCCTTCGAGATATGGCGCTTTTTCTAATTTATCGATGTTTTCTTTAAGGAGGGTTCCCATTAAAAAATATGTTTTAAATGGACAGACAGTACTTAAAAGAAGGTCGCTGATTTCGTATCTGACGTAAGGAAATCAACATTTTTTTGACAATAGGGTGGTCTCATAAAATTGTTTTTTGTTAATTTACAAGTTTTATACATGGCTGGTAGTATAAGGGAGTCGCTGAGTTCATATCTGATGTCAGCATTGGAAAATAATGTTTTTCAATAGGGTGGCACATGTGCTGGTAGTATAATGGAGTCGGTGACTTTATATCTGATGTCAGCATTGAAAAATATTTTTTTTACGCAAGGGTGATCTCATAAAACTGTTTTTTGTTAATCTACAAGTTTTATAAAAGTGGTGGTAGTATAAGGGAACTTCAAATGTGATGTCAGCATTGAATTATAATTTTTTTACACTGGGGTGGTCTCATAAAACTGTTTTTTGTTAATTTGCAAGTTTTATTCATGCGTTGGTAGTATAAGCGAACCGCTGCACACTCTTGCACGCTCTTGAAAAAAATGTTGATGCAGTTTCAACTAAGAGTATATTTCTATCGCAGTTTAAAAATTTGTTTGCTTTTTTGAGTCCCCGTTTAGAAGATACAGTGATGACAACTTACCCCTTCTTGGATATTTTAAGTATATTATTATGAAGCACAAAAAACCAAGCCAATTCAAATGTCTATATTATTAGTTAGGAATGTGTCATTTCACACTACCAGCACATGAATAAAACTTGTAAATTAACAAAAAACAGTTTTATGAGACCACCCTAGTGTAAAAAATTATTATTTAATGCAGACATCAGATATGAATTTAGCGGTTCCCTTACACCACCAGCACATGAATAAAATTTGTAAATTATGGATGCGTGCCAATAGGATACTTTTACTACAGCAATTGGAAATTTTGACAGTCTTGAGGTGAATTTCACCTTTCAAAAGTTGTAGTAGCCCAGGGGCTAGTATAAATTTTGGAAATTGTAAAATTTGATAGCAGCCAAACAGCAACCAAAAATTTTCCTTTGTTTGTCTGAAGAATCAGATAATTTTAAAAATTATTATAATTTCTGTCAATTGCTTTCAAGCCTAATTGGTAAGAATAATATTTTAATTGTATTTAAGTTATTTATTTTAGTAATGCTTTTGATTTGACACAACATCAAAAATTCTAACGCGTAGACTATCGGACCCAGATCAAGCAGCTACAACGAAAACTTTAAAAATGAGATTTTTGTAATTTTGATTTTTCAATTTTGCTTGTTAAATTTTGAAGTTTCCCAATTGGCACAACAAAAATGTAAAATATTTTTCCCACTATGTATATTCTTCCACCACACCTCACATCATTGTAAAAGTAGCCTTTTGGCACACACCCTTACAAAAAACAGTTTTATAAGACCACACTAGTGTAGTGTAAAAAATATTTTTCAATTCATTCAATTTAACGTAAATTTAAATTTAAAAAGGTGTTTAATAATTTCTTATATCTTTCCAAAACAATTCACGTTATCGAAAACGAGTTTTATATAATTGAGTTACAAATTGTGTTAATTAGCCGAAGTACATGACATTATATTTATTTTCATACCATTTAAAAATGGTTTAAGAAATACTCGAAAAGAAAACACAAAGATCTAATGAAGATCTGTTGAAGATCTAATGCCTTAGTCATAAAATACAGCGCTGCCTTTATATGGGTTACACGGGGTGGAATCAACCCCAACACCTTTTTACCGCAAAAGTTCATAAAAAATGCAAAAAAAAAAAAATTAAAAAATTCTATAATGTTATTTGTACCTCAAGAACATATTATTTTTTGATAATAAACATAACTATACATAACCAAAAAACAAAATTATAAAAAACCGAAACGTCTAAAAAACAAAAACTACTGTAACTTAAAAAAAAAAATCCAAATTATTAAAAAAAAAGTAAACTGGTTTTATAATTTAAAATAACGTGCTTTCAGGTAAAAATGATTTATATTGCATTTTAAAAAAGTATATTTGTTTTGATGAAGGAAGATAACATTTTTGAATGATAAGTGATACACAGAGCAAAAAACCACCACGTAAAATCAAGAAGATCACCTTATTGAGCTCTTTTATGAGGTTTTCTTCTTAATAGTACCAAATAAGAAGAATTTTCCATAAAGAAATATTCTTATTTCTATAGAAAAAAATCGTTATTGAATGAAAAAAAAAATCATGTGGATTTTCTTTATTTTCCAATTTGTATTCGTAATTCTGTACTATTTCAAAACAATTAGTATTGGCGCAAATAAAATTGACAGCTTGACAGCACAAAAACCACAACTATAAAAATGAATGTCATATTTATAGCATGTGATCAACTTTTATAGCAAAAGTTCAAGAAGTTGAACTTTTTCGATCTCCTAGCATCACAGGGGATATCACATGCTATAAAAATGAAAAAGGTATACCTGTTTCACACTCACATTCATCAATGCCATAAAGTAGGGCTCACATGCTATTTCTTTCTTACAAAAAATGTGATACTAGAAGATTATAGAAGATCACATGGAAACGCGGCATTATTTCAATAAGGTGAGATTACGATTGAGATTACGATCGCCTGTTTTTGACACTAGAATCTATATTATTAATGCTAGATACTTGAATTTTGGGTATTGCTTACAAAATTTTTCATGGAAGAGACTGACATAACCTTTGTTTTTCTTCACCAGTGCCTGATACCCTACAGCCGGATGTTGTGACTTTTAAAGAACTTCGCTGTGTGAAGTCAAAGAAAACCAGTAAGGAATGGAGCTTCGGCAGGGCACCGAAACTAAAATACCCCCCTCGGCCGTACTGAATCATATTCGAAGTCTTTAGACGTCTATAAAGTTTTTATGTATAATCTGCAAAAATATTTGTGTCATACGCTTAATTTAATTTTATCCTTAGCTGCCACATAGAGTAATTTGTAAACAAAGTAAAATGCCACACCAACTTTTTTAGTATAATGAATCCACATTTTACCGAATAATATATGTATGGTTTGGATAAACGACGTGGGCGGAACTTGGGTACATACAGACACGATGTCATCCAGTTATAAATATTTTCGAAAGTTTTTCAATTTAGATGAAGTCACTTTGTATTGAAGGTAGGCGTGGTTTTCATCCGATTTTGCCAAATATCAAAGAGTGGCTTATGTTAAATATCAAAGTTTGTATGCAAAATTTCAAGACATTTCTGTAATTTTTGCAGATTTTTAAGCGATGTAACGTTTTAAATAAAGCCACTTTGTATGGGAGGTAGGCGTGGTTTTCATCCGATTTTGACAAATATCATAGTGATAGTCTGTATTATATAAAAAAGCCTATGTGCAAAATTGCCAGACATTTCTGCAATTTGAGCAGATTTTTAAGGGATTTTACGGTTAATATAAAGTCACTTTGTATGGGAGGTAGGCGTGGTTTTCATCCAATTTTTCCAACTTTCATAGTGAAGATTTATATTGAATATCAAAGCATACGTATCAAATTTCAAGGCATTTCATTAATGTTTGTGGATTTTGAAGAGATTTTACGATTAAAATAAAGCCACTTTGTATGGGAGGTAGGCGTGGTTTTTTTTCCGATTTGGCTCATTCTCGAACTTGATCTTCCTTTTTTAAAAAGGAGCTTATATTTTGAATTTCATTGCGATAGCTTTAAAATTACGGCTGTAATCGTATTGACAGGCGGGCAGACTGAAATCGACTCAGGAGGTGATGCTGAATAAAAATACATATACATTCTATACATGCCACGCCTCCTTATTGGCGTTACAAACGGAATGACGAAGTTAATATACCCCTTACGCAGTACGCGTTGGGGTATAAATATCAAAGTTCTAGTAATGAATTTCAGGGTTTTTCAACGTTGAGGCATAAAAACTGTTTTTATGAATTCTAAAGTCGGCATTTGTGGAAAATATTTTATGAAATTATATGTAAATATCATAGTTGGTTTTTTCATTGATAATAGTTTAACTTTTATTTTTGTTATTGTACGTAATTGTTATTAGAAGACTATATTTTGTAAAATAAAATCGTAATTCATTATCAACCATTTTAAGTGGTTTTAAAAGCCATTTCTTGAAAGAATTACATATTTAAAGTAGATTGATAAAACTTGAATGTACTAAGTTTATGTAAAATATTTGAGTAAATTTTGATACGTTTAGATACATGTTTTATTGTCATAATTTGTTAAATAATTTCCTTAATTTAACAACATTACCCTAAGCTCTGAACTGAAGAAAGATTCAAAACATTATAACAACCAAGAAAAGTATTAAAATACTATCTATATTCGCTAAGGAACTAAAGTTAACATGTATCAGTATTCAATATCAGCACTTTGCAAAGTCCTAATTAAATATAACATGGTATCTCAATTAAAATCTTAGAGTTAGAATTTTTTGGCAGTTTTATAAAGTTCTCTATATATGTTTAGACAAAACGTTATAAAAATAACCCATTTTTTTAAAACATATTTTTTTACTTCTACAGGTAACATAATTTCTTAACCTGATTTTGTTTTTTATTGGAAGCGCGTAGCCAAGTTATTCTTTGAACTCCATGAATTCCATGAATTTGTGGAAAATGTCACTCAGATTTACTTCAATAAGTTTGGAAATCTTTATTGCTGTGCTCTTGCGCTTATTCGGACAGCATACCTATAAAAGAATTTTAATACAGTACGACCTTGCTCAACGCAACCCTCGTTACACGCAACTCCTCGATAATCGCAACACCCAAATTGTTAACATTGTAGACTCTGTTAACGCAACTTCAAAAAAAAAGTTACCTCAGTTAACGCAATTTTCTAAGGAAATCGTATGTTTGAGTATGTATATCTAAACTTTTCTTTCGTTCTTTTGTACATTCGTCTCTGTCAATGATGCATGTGTGTACATGTGTGTATGAATGTTTCGTATGTTTGAGTTTGTTTTGAACTCATCTTTTGTTCTTTTGCTCACTCGCCTCTGTCAAAAAATATAAATTTGGGATTCCCACGTATGATGCTTGTGTGTACAAGTGTGTATGAATGTTTCGTGAGAGCACTCAGTTTGATGAAATTTTTTTCGCGATCGGTCGATTTACTCGTGCTGCATACAAAATGCCAGTAGTTAAAAATGTCAAAAAGCTTACAATTGCACAAAAATGTGAAATCCTGGAAAAAGTGCATAGTGGTGTTGCTATTAAATCGATATGCAATGAATATAAAGTGCACAAATCAACAATAACAAGGATTAAACGTAACGAAACTGCGCTGAGAAATTTCGTCACAAATGCGGAATCCGGACCAGGAAAGCGAGTAGCAATAAGAGGCTGCGAATATGCCAAAATGGAGAAGGCATTGTACAGATGGTTTCTCAAGCAAAGGGAGCAAAATTTGCCTATATCTATCGAAATTGTAAAGGCAAAGGCGTGCCAGTTGCATAGCAGACTTGAAGACAATTCTAGCATGTTCAACGCGAGTAACGGTTGGTTTGCAAATTTTAAAAAACGTCACGGCATTCGCATGCTAAAAGTTTGCGGTGAGAAATTGTCAAATAAGCCAATGCTTGTCGAGCCATTTCTGAAGGAGTTCAGAGAGAAAGTCAAGGAGCTCGATTTAACTCCAGATCAGATCTATAATGCTGATGAATCCGGATTGTTTTATAAAGTGCTGCCAAATAAAACACTTGTTAGCGCCACTGAAGCAACTGCACCTGGTCGCAAAGTAAGCAAGGAGCGCATAACATTTCTTGCCTGTACCAATGCTTCTGGTTTGCACAAAATTAAACCACTCGTGATCGGTAAATCATTGAATCCCAGAGCATTCCAAAACCATGGAAGGTTGCCAGTCGTGTACAAGGCTAACAAAAATGCATGGATGACACTGAGATTTTTTGAAGAATGGTTTCACGATGCGTTTGTTCCTGAGGTGCGTATAAAAATTAAATGCAGTAAATCAAACATGGACATCATTTTCTTCTTTTGTTAATTTTTTTCAGGTCAGATCATTCCTTTCTTCTAAAAATCTTCCACAGAGAGCGCTGCTGCTTTTGGATAACGCACCCTGCCATCCAAAAGACGACAACTTAATAAGTGACGACGGAATGATCACCATAATGTGCTTTCCACCCAACTGCACTGCTATTCTTCAGCCTATGGACCAAAATGTTATAAACTTAACAAAACTCTACTACAAAAAAAGTCTCTTGGCTCATCTAATCGGCAGTGAAGGACGAAGTATGGAAAGCAAAGTCAAAGCATTTAATTTATGGCATGCAGTTTGCTTGCTGTCTAATGCATGGGGTAAATTGTCGTCTAGTGCTATTAAAAAGTGCTGGAATTTGTTGGTTTATTCTAACGATCAATGGACTGATGAAGATGATTTACCATTAAAAGTAATTAGAGATGAACTAGCTCATGAACAATCAATAATTGCTACTGTTTCCGATAATGTTCGTGAAGTTACAGCCGAAAACGCAATTTCAAATAATGAAATAATGGATTGGATTTACGAAAACGCAAGCGACGACTCTCCAGCTACATGCGATGTTGACGAAATCGAAAGCGCTGACGAAAGCACCGTTGATATTGTTCTGGATTCACCGAAAATTAAGTTGGAAACTGTTATTAATTGTTTCAACACTTGTATTAAATGGGCTGAAAAGCAGGACCTTCCATTAAATGACATTTTGAAACTTCACGATCTTCGCGAAACTGCTGTGCATCAAAATATAAATTGCAGCAAAGTGCAGACCAAAATATCCCAATTTTTCAACAAATAAATTAAATAAAATGAAATTATGTTTCTGAACACAGATTTAATCGATTTACTTTAATTTTAATGTGTAGAAAAGGCATATTTTTTTGAAAATAGGTCTACTGGCCAATAGAAAATTTTTCCTCGGTTTTTGCAACAACCTCAGTTTTCGCAATTGGCCTGAATTTAATTGGTTGCGTTGAGCGAGGTCATACTGTATATTGTTAACGTACTTTAAAATAATTATATTAATTTTATAAAAATTTATATTAATTAATATATTAATTTATATTAAATTTATATTATATTATTAAAATTTATATTATATTTATTTATAATTATAAATTTATAATTATATTATAAAAATTATAATAATTTTAATTTTACAGACCAAGTGGCAGAATTGCATTTATTGCCTGTATATTATGCTACTTACAACCTTCAGCCATTTTCGAACAAAGGAAATTTCTCTTTTTAACAGGTTTCTTTATTTATTGTTATGTATTCACTTTAAATACAACACGATATCAAGTATTTATGAACTTTGTATTACTTTTAAATTGGAGTCTACTTAACCAGTAATGCCATGAAAAACATTTTTCATATCGTAACTTTTTATCGAACACTCAGCTCGTCGGATTCTCGTACATACTGGACAAATATCGGATCATCGGTTTCAATACTGAAAATTGTAACAAATTGAAGTATTACCTTATGGTAATACTGTACTACACCAGTAAATTTCCCGATCGCTAAAGTTAGCATTTTATATCACGAATTATTAATTTGCTAAAACTAATAAGTACCTGACTTCTTCACTTCTTTACTACAAAAAATAAACCAGTGTTTTCTACATTTCATTGTTTCAATAATCATTCTTTTTTAATTTATTAAACTGAGTGTATAGCTTTGTATTGAAAATTCTCTAACTCTCGCAGCTACCCGCAAATAAATTTGGTCGCATCGTCAAGGTGAAAGTTTGAAGTTATCAGATCCGAAGTATTTCGAGGAAGCAGGAGGAATCATAAAAGTAACAGCTCAATACAAATTAAAAAATATTACAAAAAACTTGAAAAAAGACATAAGGAACCCTTATCTTACTAACAAAATGCAATTGTGAAAAAAAATTATATTTTAAAAGCACGACTCAGGTGTCTCTTCTAAAAAATTAAGTTTGAGGCAATTCCATCCTCAAATAAAGATTCTACAATTATTCGTACACAGTAGAATAAACAACATAGTAGAAAAAAAGAAAAACGGTGTTAGAAGCTCAACTTTGGATGACCATAGAGACCAATCCTTTGGATCATATTACATGCAAAGTGTATTTTTCACATGGTGGATATATCCAGATCACAAAAAATAGCAAAAATAAGTAAACCCCGTAACTTTGGAATAACCCTGAATGCGAGTATTTTGTCTATATTTCTCCCAATGTACGACGTTTGACAGTGTTACCAAGTGCACAAAATACCGATTACTAAGACCAGTAACAAGTTTCGGTAGCAAGATTACTATTACCGATAATGCACAGGATCGATCTGTAAGTGTATTTATAAAAAAAAGGTGGCAAGTGGCGTAAGCCGTTTAATATTTTCAGAATAGGGGAGAAATTAAAGAAAAAAATGTATCTTTAGTATTTTATTTTAAGAAAAAATTAACATAACTCCAATGAGTATATATATACTAATAGGTTTGTTCAACTTTTTTTCTATTCGGTATGTTCGTTCGTTTTGTTTCAGTTAAAGCCCAGTCTACATTGCGGCTAATTCTTAAATTATATATCGCCTCAGCATTTCGTTGTTCCAGATATTTTTTTTTTCATTTCTTTATAAGAAGAGTTCTGTGGTAATGTCGCAGTGAGTAGAGCAAAATCTTTTGCGGGTGTCAAGGCTTTTATAGAGGTGTCTAACACCCAAAGAATTCTTTCAGAATCTAATGGATCCACTACAGCCTGCGAAATAATTATATGTGACAAAAAAACGTATAGCGCCCAAAGCGTACATCTTCGGTAACGGTAAAATGTAAGTATGCAGAAAAATTGGTTGCTGCCTAATTAATAGGTGATCTAAGAATTGGCTTGCCCTTTACTCTGAAAATTTACTGTTATCTACAAAACTTGTAGTAAGCCTTTATTCTATAGGAAATAGATAGATAACCGTAAATTTTGTGAAGAAAGGACAAATAAATTCTTAGTTCACCTGTTAATTAGACAACAGCCAATTTTTTTGCATACTTGCATTTTACTGTTACCGAAGTTGTATGCTTAAAACGTTGTACGTTTTTATGTCACATATATTTATTTGGCATACTGTAACTTACTAGTTTGTTATAAATTCCCTGAAACACAATTTCAAAAAGAGATTTTTCGAAAAATCAGGCGAGACACACCCGTGTCTCTTGCAAAAAATGAACCCGTGCCGACTTGCATCGGTACATTTCAGTCAATACTTGGTTATATGGGTAAAAAGTGGTATTTTTTTTCAAAATACCCAAATAATTTTTGTATAAATGAAAATTTTGAAAAGCTGGTTCGCAGCTCGTTTTCTATTGAATTTCTCTTTAAAATAAGCTATCAAACATGACTATTGGGTGAAAACCTCCGCAGTTGTGATTTCTTACTTTTCGAAAAAAAACTTCTTACTTTTAGTTCTTGTATAAAAAAAAAGTCTATAAATCAAAATTTGAAAAAATGTCCATGGACTCCTGTGGAAATATTTTTTTAAACTATACCAAATAAAGATGCAAAAAACTGTGGAATTATGTTGAATAACCTGGTATTAATGAATTTTTTGCTAGAAGTGTACCTTTTTGAAAATATCGAGTTTGAGTATTTTTACAAAAAAATTTTCCAAAAATGCAGAAATGCAAAACTAGAAACAAAAATAGTACGGATGATTTAAACACAGTCTTGAGCTATTTTCTGCAAGAAATTGAAAAAAACCGAAATTAGGGAAAAAAGTTATATCTGTTTAAACTGGATTTTTTTTTTCAAAAATACATAAAAACATTCACTTCTCACTTGGAACAACTTCAATAATTCTAAGAAAATATTTCTTATTTTTAGTCGAACAAAATTTTTGAATTCCAGGATTGCCAAAATACCATTTTTCCATTCCGTTTTTTTTAGGTTGAATTTCACAGTACAAAATTTTTCAGCTCATTGATTTGGGACTCAATTCTGAGAACTGCACGTGAAAGTAGCCCCGAAAAGAAGAAGTTCTGCATCATTCGTTTTGTCAAGTGACATGCCATAATAATTTAATATCGATTTCAAGTTAGTAAGTATCGTATAGGGGAATTTGTCATGTTTTAGGCTCTTTTGTTTGACATAACTCAAGAACCACTTGTCCGATTTAGCTGAAACAAACTTAAAAAAATTAAGAATCACAATTCCTTAAATGTACGCGTTTCGATTTTATTCACAATTAAGTAAAGAATTACAAAAATTTGCTCGAGATATGTACAAAATTCTTTGGAAAAAACGTTGATGACTTTTTTATGATTCTCAGAATTAAAAAAAAAATAAGTAATAAAAAAAAGGTTATTTCATTTTAATGATTGCGTTAGCAAACTAAGAAACGATTATAAATATGCGTGGACGCTGAATTCCTGTTCTTGTTTTTTATGGTAGGTACTCCGTTTAGTCAATTAAAGGGAATTAAGGGACGTGCACTTTTTTAATGATGTGTATTTTTTCAAATATTGAAAAGTACGTAGTATTTATAGGTGTTCACAGATCGATTTTTGTCATTCAACAAGTGTCGACGAACGAGAAATCACGCGTACAAGTGAATTTTTCTCCGTTTTTTAAAAGTGAATAAGAACAAAACATATAATATATTTCAATATGAAAAATAACAAGTACCCAACATTGGATTATTTTTGTTACGTTTGTGGTCATATCGTCCCAAAAATAGACAAACAGGATCAAAAAAAATTGTTTACTGAGGAATTCAAAACAGCTTATTGTCATTATATTGATGAAGCAGATTTAAGTGGTGCAAATTTTACGCCGAACACAATGTGCAAAAGTTGTTATAATACCCTTATAATGTGGATACATGGAAGAGGTGCAACGTTGTCTTTTATGAATCCAGTAATTTGGGTGGAAGACCTAACTGGACATGATGAATCCAGGTGCTACGCATGCATAAATTACCGTCATGGATTAAACAGAAAACAAAAGTATACATTGCTGCTTTTACCGCCACACTTCCAGTTAAACGCGCTGCAGATACCGATACACCTAAACCTAAATTTGAAGGGAACGTATGAAACATTGGGCGAAATTTTGAAGAAAATCAAATACAATGCACACAAATGGTAGATTTGTTGTGATCTGAAGGTTGTCAACATAATACAAGGCATTATATTAAAGGGCGGTTTTCCAAAATACTTCTGCTTCCTTTGTAATTGGGATTCACGATACACAGGGAATCAATATAAATGTAAAGATTGGAAAGCAAGAACTCCCGAGCTTGAGAAACAATTAAAATTACGTAATAAGCCTTTGATAAAGGATCTAGATGATATTTTGTTGCCATCGCTCCACATGAAATTCGGAATATCTGGAAAATTCGTTGAAGTGGTAGTCAAAGATATTGGGGTCGCCTATGACTGTTTGAAATCCATCTTTCCAAAACGCAGAGAAGCTAAAATTATCGTTTTCTGTATTTAAATATTGTCATATCTAAAATTTTTCACTTCGATATATTCGCATTACCAATAATTTTTTTGCTTTTTTTTATATTTAAAACAGGTATTCTCAATGGACTGGATATACGAAAATTAATGAAAAGCGAATCTTTCACAAATGTGGTTTCGAACCATTATAACCACCTTTGTGCATGGGATGCATTGAAACAAGTCATCGAAGGCGTTTTAGGAGCGAGATGGCATAGCGAGATGGCATAGAGACACGAGTGGACAAGTTGCTGTATTATTTTGAAAAAATCAATGCATCCATGACGTTAAAATTACATTTCATGCATTTCCACCTTGATACCTTTCTGGCACAATTACCTCAGGAATCAGACGCACAAGAGGAGAGGTTTCACCAGGTGACCATGCCAATGGAAAAGCGATTCAAAGGCAAAAAATTAGATGCATTGCTTGCGGATGTTTGTTGGTAGAGTTCTAAAATTATGCAGTTTGAAGATGAAAGCACCGAAGATTTTGGTGGACACACCGAACAAAACATGCCCTTGAATATTATGTCTATCTCGGATGATGATGCAGACTCAGAACATGAATATGAACAACCTACGAAGAAAAGAAGATCATCAGAACCACAAACGTCAACTTCAACATGGATGGATATTGACAATAATTGAAAATGTTCTAAATTTTGTTTTTATGCATAGATAACATATGTATAAAAAGGTCATATTTTCTGTGTAAGTATAGCTGTAATATGAATTGCAATTTTTATTTTCATGCAAAATAAAGTTTATAAAGAAAAAAAAACATATTTGTGGATTTGTAATCCAGTTATTGAGCCAAAAATGAAGCAAAATGAATGGGCGCATATTTTAAGGGTGGCTATGTACCTGATTCAGGTGTGCTTTATAAATTTTTCGAAACGTTCGAAACTCATAAATGTGGGTGGAATTTTTTTTATATCTGAGAATCACATTTATTAGAGTTTATTACTTTGGTACCGCAATTATAAAAATCAAATAACCTTTTGTTTATTCCTTTTTTTTTTAATTCTGAGAATCATAAAAAATGTCATCAATGTTTTTTGCAAAGAATTTTGAGCAAATTTTTGAAATTCATACCTTTACTTAATTGTGAATAAAATCGAAACGCGTACATTGATTTTCATGATCTATGTGCCATTTTGTTCATAGGTTATAAGACTTTACGTGAAAGTAATAGGACTTGACACTTTTTCCGTTTTGGATTTTTTTATGAATTTAAAAAAAAAAATTTTAATTTTCAGGCAAAAAATATTTTTTCTCTTCATTCATTTATTTAAAACTGCGAAACTGTTGCTTATGTAAGGAAACGTTACATGAACAGATTAAAGGAATTGTAATTCTTAATTTATTTAAATTTGTTTCAGCTAAATCGGACAAGTGGTTCTTGAGTTATGTCAAACAAAAGAGCCTAAAACGTGACAAATTTCCCTATACGATACTTACTAACTTGAAATCGATATTAAATTATTATGGCATGTAACTTGACAAAACGAATGATGCAGAACTTCTTCTTTTCGGGGCTACTTTCACGTGCAGTTCTCAGAATTGAGTCCCAAAATCATGTGTTGTACTGTGTTTAGGTATTTTAACGAAAAAGTCATCAAAAGTCGAAAAGTGCTCTCAATTTTTAATACGTATGCCCTAATTTTATTCATCTATCCCTAAAATATACGATAATTAAATTTCTGCCCATTTTGGAACGTGCCTTCTACGTAACTTGTTTGAACACGTTTCGATGAATGTCGACACAGGTTGTCGTGCTCGAAATGAGAAGAATATTAGTTCCCGTGTGTTTTAAAGATAAATGAGTGAAATTAGTGCATAGTTGTTAAAATTAAAAGCATTTCTCTACTTTTGGGAACTTTTTCGTTAAAATACCTAAATCCAACCTAATAAAAAACGAAATGGAAAAAAATGGTATGTTGGCAAACCCTCGAGTTCAAAAATTTTTTTGACAAGAAATAAGAAATATTTTCTTAGAATTATTAAAGGTACTCCAAAAGAGAAGTATATGTCTTTCGTTTTTTTATAATTTTTTTTTTTTTTTTGTGATCGAAATTCTAGAAATGGACATTTTAAGTATTTTTGATAAAAAAAATCAAGTTTAAACAGGTAAAACTTTTTTCCCGAATTTCGGTTTTTTCAATTTCTTGCAGAAAATAGCTCAAGACTATGTGTAAATCATCCGTACTGTTTTAGTTCCAAATTTTGCATTTCTGGAAATTTACAAAAATTTACACTTCTAGCAAAAAAATTCATAAGGCTTTTTCCACACCTAGTCAACGCAACTCCAACTCAAGTTGTTAGCCTGTGTATTTATACTGGAACCTTCAGATTAAGCAACTTACACGCACAAGTTCTCGACACGTTTCCAACTTGTTCAACACAACGCGGCTTTCCGCAATTTTCATCGGCGACTTGTTGGATCAGTTTGTTTGTTTTGTGAATTCAATTATTTGTAATGCAGTATGCTATATATTAATCAACATGAATAGGTTAATTAATTAGTTCCTTTTTTTCATTAATAGAATCTAGAAGAAGAAGAAATAGTTTGCAGCATGAATGAGCAAGGGTAAAATATTAATTAGTGTAAGAAGCACGACTTTTGAAGCAAGTCTGAAAGCATTCGGCTTATAATTGCATTGCTTTTCAACTTTTTCGCTGTTGCGTTGGAATTTCGTTGACCAAGTGTGGAAAAGGCCTAACGATCAGGTTATTCAACATAGTTCCATAAATTTTTGCATCTTTATTTGATATAGTTTAAGAAAATATTTCCACAAGAGTTCATTGAAATTTTTTTAAATTATGATTATTTTTTTAATACAACAACAAAAATTAGTTTTTTTCGAAAAGGAAAACATCACAACTCTGGACGTTTTCGTCCAATTGTCATGTCTGATAGCTTTTTCAAAATTTACACTTATTTACACAAATTTTTTTGGATTTTTTAAAAAAATTAGCACTATTTTCCCATAAACCCAGTACTGACATGTACCGATGCAAGTCGGCACGGGTTCCCGTGGTCCTAGGTACACCAAATCTTTTTTACACTTATTTTAATATCATACGAAAAAATTGAGGGGTACCAAATAAAAAAAACAACTTCGACTTTTTTGGGACACCCTAAGGACCATGATAAAAAAAGGTAGTACTAACACTTCTTTTTGGAGAAAATAAGTGTCAAAAATAGTATAAAATAAAGATCAAAAAAATTAAAAAATAAAAAGTTAAGTAGAAAGGCAAATAAAAACTATGTTCACCATTCGTTAGAAAATAGCCAATTGTTACTACCTTGTTACTTATATCCTGAATGGGGCTTAATCTGTAAAAAGATTTAGGATTTTTTTCAATTGGCGTTTTGGTTCTCAAGTTGAGACCTTTTTCATAGATACATAAAAAGCATTATATCTGCAAGCCAGCAATTATTTACATGCTTTTTTTTCTGTTAAAGAATAAAAACTAAGAAATAAGAAAAAAATTATCAATTTTGTTATACTCCAAATGGTAGACAATGTGATCAAAATCGAATAAAAAATTACTATCTTAAATAAACTCAAAGTTACTTTGATAAAACTTATTGACTGACTTAAATTTAATACAGAATTATGAAATATATTTACTGGAAACTGTTTTTGAATTAAGTGAATACCTATCTATGAAGTAAAGACCAAAGTAAAACGTAAACCAAAAAAAAAATTTTTTTTGGGCAGACCCCAAAGTGTTTCGAATGGCACCAATGCCTAAAGGTATTTTGTGGTCTCTCGCATATATTTTTGTGAATTTTTTCTAGATGGTGTGGTGAATTAAATTATTCTAGTTTTATTATACAAAGGAGGATTCAATAAAAAACAATACAACTATAAAAAAGTTCATAAGGAAACATTTTTTGATTTTCTTTTTTCACTGAACCTGAATGAACTATATGGTTGGTCTGAAGAAAAAAATTAGCAAAAGAATTCAATTCTTGAAATGTCTAAAGATTTTTTTTTCATGTTCTTATTTTTCAATATTGACAACACTTACATTAGAACTTTTTCCTGCATTTCGATTTCTTTAAGATATTTTTATTTAATTTAGTTGCAGTTTTGTTGGCTTAGTAAACAGGATATAAATAGATACTAAATGAAGTCGGTTAAAAATAAGCATATTGCAAAATGTTCGCAGTGCGAACATTCGTAAACGAAATAAAATTGAAACACTTTGTCGATTAACTTTTCTTTAACGTTATTGTTTAGTATGCATATTTTAGTATGCCTTTAATTATTAACGTGAACAGATCAGTTATATTTATTTAATTAATATCATTATATGTACAATGCACACCGGTAACACTTATTTTGTCATATACACTACTTGCCGGGTTCACACTTCACATTGATGGAACAATTTTGGTTTCAATCTAAGATCAATTCTTGGCAATTCCTAATTTATTACTTATGATGTCTTCAATAACAACCTCTCATCTCTTCAGATCTTTTTTTTTGTAAAATTATTTAAACAGTTAATACGGACTTTTTTTAATAAAAATAAACCTTTGCAATTATTTGGTAGTTCTTGATACAAATAGCGAGAAACAAGAAGAAAAAAAATGTGTGTTTCCTCAAGGCCTTAACCCAAAGAGTATATATTTAAAAGCGTTCTCATTTCGCTCTTTCAAATTTCTTCACTCAATTCCTGAGATGTAATTATTAGACTAAATGAAATGAGATTAAAACAGCCTCTACCTGAGATAGCTCTTCCGATATTTGTGCAGCCACCACCAGGTTTTTTTAACACTCTTTCGAAAAATTGTGAAACTGGTTTGATTGGTTTTTTTTTCTATTCAAATTTTTTTCAGCCCAATGCTTATATATATGGCTGGATTTACTGGCTTGAAAGAAATATGAATGAATGAAGAGCCTTTGAAGGAAAATATGAATGAAGTTGAGATTTTTTAAAAGTTGACCAATATATTTAAATCTCAATACTGCCTTTTTTTTCTTCTTTCAAAATGACGGCCATATTTTCTTTGTTATATATATGCATTTGAGGTAATTTCTCAGCTCCTATCTCCTACTGTCAAGAAAGTGGTTTACATTAAAGTCTATTTTTTTTAAAACTGAACTAACACAATAACTAAAAGAATTAATATTTGGTACGATCTCTCTGGAGTTAATTACAGCTGGTAACTTGTTTCTTATAGAATATACTAACTTTTTTCGTCATATCCAATGGGAATTTTATTCCATTCTTCTTCAATAGCAGAAGAGCTCTGCACGTGTTTTTCGCTGCCTTTTGGCAACCTTTCTGTTTAAATACGCCCATAAATTTTCTATGGGGTTAGGATCCGGCCTCTGGGCTGATGTATCTATCACTTTTCACAATTGAAAAGGAGCCACATCTTCACTGTGTGCTCCTTATGTTTCGAATAATTGTCCTGGTAGAATTTAAATTTTTTATTAAATCCAAATTTTCGATAGCTGTTAGTTAAATGTATCTACAAAACCTTCATGTATTGTTTCGCTTTCATTATGATTTCAATGAACACAATGGGTGTTGTGAATAAAAACTGAGTGCGAGTGTTCACTCGTGTTTTTTGAGGAAACACTCAATTTGGCGTGAATAAAATCTACTTTCGTTAAGCTTAACGAAAATACTCCACTCCTACTTTTTGACATTTGAGAGGGCTCTAAACTTTGGTGTGAATTAAGTTTAAATTTGAAAGCTCTGCTTGAGTGAGTACTCAATAAAAGTTGAGGGTGGTGACTACCTGCCTCCATATGCTATTTGTGTGAAGGAATTTCTTTTTGTTTACAAATATGCAGTCAGAATTTTTCATGAAAGGGCGGAAGAGGAATTTCTCAAAAATAATGTAGAAACTCAACATCTACACTTGTAAATTGCTCTTGTGCATTAACCATTGCCTGCACATTTAATGAAAAAAACCTTTTCGATTTAGGTATTCATCGCCGTGAGAGCGTGTCCTTAATGTTTTAATATGCCTGAAATCTAAAGGACCTATTGTGTCAGAAAAATTATAGTTAAATTTCCACTCTTCTTTTGCTCCTCTCATTTTTTGAAAGGTGATTAGAAATATAATCCATTCCCTTACCTTCCCACAAGCAGCACAACATACTTCCCGCACAATTTTCGAAACTGTTGTTATATGAATGCCAATGTCCTCCCCGACTCCAGCTTGAAGTCCCGGGTCACCTATATATCTTAGGAATATTGCAATTGCCCCACGAGTGGGACCGACAAATATTTCGCTTAGGGGACATCTGATAACATAGGTTTTTGTAATCACATCTAACAGAACATCTAAAAGAGACACCGAATCCGATTCGAATATAATGCCGCCAAATCAGAATCCATGAGACTTAAGCGAAATATTTGTCGGTTTCAATTCTGATTCCAAGAGCTCATGGTTTCTACAACAACCCCGAATGATTTGAAATTATCGCCTGTAATGCCGAAGCGTCAAATATTATGAAGTTTTCTTTTTCGCGTTTCTATATTTAGGAACATGTTTACTATTTTTTATTTTTTCAAATTTTGCCTTTTACTGTCCTGTTTGTTTAAAATTGACATTTCTCATCTCATTATTATTGAGTGAGTACAACCAATTAGAGGAAATTTTTATTCACACCAAATTGAGTGTTCACTCTGAACGAAACACTCTTCTCAAGAGAACCCTCCCAGAGTGTGTTTTGGACAAATTAGTTTATTTGCCCGTTGGTAATTACAACAAGCACTTGAAACTTGTTATAATTCGTTGGGTTTTTTTTGGTTATCACAACAAGCACTTCAACTTGTTGCAATTGGTTTTGTGATCAAAACAAGCACTTTGAACTTGGTCTGAATCGTGGTTGCTACTAGTGAAATAGTAAAACACCTTGTTGAGTTGTAAGAATTATACTGTTGTTTATTGATAAATTGCTAGTTTATATAACTACAAATATGCTAGTGTTAGCAGTATTGATTACAAATAAAATAAACGCTATGACACAATTAAACATATTGCAAAATTACAAAAATACGAATTTAAGCAAAATTATGAACTATGTTAATTAAACAAAAAGGTTGTTGCTATTGTTAGCAGAAGCATTTATACATATTTGCTAATAAGCAGTTTTACATTTCTTGTTATAAATATTTTTAACGTTTAGTAACCTACTTATGTTTTTAAGCTTATCTTAACCCTTTGGTTGGCGTTCATGTTAACCCGTGTGTTAACAGAGTGTTATGCCAGAACTAATGCAAACTGCTTCGTTGAAGTGCTTTTTTAGGAGTGTCACATCGAATACCATCAAGTGAGCTTCCAGGCATACATCGTGAATTTATCATTGTTTACCGAACGATCTTGCGATCGTTCGTTAAACAACGATGCTGTTTCATGGCAATGGTTTTGAGGGTTTAAGGGAAGGGTGCAATTGAACGTAGCGTGGGTTAATGTTTACATTAACTCAACGCTTGACTTAATCGTTGATGCCGTCTTGGGATGTTTATATTATCCCAAAGAGCTGACACATCTATATTGTGTGTGGCAAATTTCCATATAGGAAATTTCTAGGAAACAGCTTTGAGATGCTGTTGCCCACACTATGTTGCAATATTATCAACAATACTGATTGAGAGTCAGCATATTTGTATCAACATAAAACAACTGAACAATATTACGAAGAAGTACAACGTTGATACTATAGACAACGTTGTTGTTCAAAAAAAAATAAGCCAATGGCTTAACACCTCCGACCTCAAGACAAGAAGTAATTTTAAAACAATTACTTCTTAGGTATGCCATAGGTTGGAAACCTTGAATTCGAGATGTATCTGACAACACACAAAATAGATTCAATGATCATATCCCTTTTTTATTTATAAAATTTATATACAACCTTAGAATAAATTATAAAATATATATAATATAAGAAAATTAAAATCATTAAATATAATTACAATAAAGATGCTTTACCAATTATAATTGTATTGGCTTTTCCTTTTACGTGTTTCATTCTGATCTTCAGCTGATCTCATAGATTTTTCTTCATTAGCATAAACTACCACATTATTCGTTACAGGTTTTGGTGTTGGACTTGATGTAACTTTATTAAAACATTTATTAAAAATATTTATACAAATATTTCCTTTTACGCACTTTACAAATATAATAATTAGAATTAACAATATTAATACAGATATAGAAATATACCATAAGGAATTTCCTTTCATGTTAACAGTTTGAAATGCTTTTGATAAATAGCTTTTTTGATTATTAATCTTGATACTTAAGTCTTCAATATTTTTTACACTACCTGGTTTTAATTTTGGTAAGTTTTCTATTGGTTCTATTTCATTTATTTTAATATTAAAACAACAATCTTCAATGTATGAATGGTATACGTCATTTGTTACATTTTCATTTTTATCTTCGGAAATTAGAATCTTATAATCTACGGTTTCAAATTTACAGTTATAATCCATATAAATAATTCCAACACCTTTTAAGATACCTCCTTCTATTCCATCATTTTTACATATGTATTCATATTTAGTTTCATCCGAAACTGCATACAAGTATTGTTTGTTGTTTAATTCGGAATATATTTCTACGCTATGTGGAATATACTTTACATTACATTTTTTACTACTTCTTTTCATGAAGTTATTCAGTACACAATTTTCCATTGTGACTGTTGATTCCACTATTAAATTTTCGATTATAAAATAATCACTTTCACTAATTTTAAACTTATCCAAGCTACTTAACATTGTAAACGATTCTTTATTTTTTGATATTAAAAAATATTCATTTTCTTTTTCAAAAATTATTTGTTTGTTTTCATTAAAAATTGGAACAGGAATAACCTTGTAACCATCATAACCTTCACCTTTTAAAAACGGAATTGATAAAATAACAACAATTACTTTATTCTTTTCAAAAGCTTTAATTTTAACTTCCTTTATAATTTTATTATAAAATTCCAAACTTGGAGTGTATAAAAGATATGGTTCGTTTTTACTTGATGCTAATATTTCAATTAATTTTTCAGGACTTAATATCATCGGATGTACCAATTTTAATTGTAAAAATAAAATTGCATCCACTAACTTTTCAAGTTCGGATTCTAGATCTAGACAGCTACTTATTAATTTTAATTGCATATCTTGTAAATATTCAAATATAACTTCCTTTTTATTGTTTTCATTAAAATCTACAATTATTGAATCTAGCTTGTTCGCAAATTCCTTTGATTTGGTCTGAATATCCTCAAAACTTTTTTTCATATTTAAATTCTGTTCATTTAAATTTTGTATAATATTAATTTCTTCATTAAGACTTGATTTAATAAATTCCTCATTATTCTGTGTTGCTCTTATTACTTCATTGTAATAAGATGCATCTTCATTATCCATTGTACCAAATAATACTTTTAATCCTGATCCAACAATATTTAATAGACCTCTTTTTTGTCTATTTCCCATAAAGCCACTTTTAATTCCTAGTAAATTATGAATAGTGTTTATTTTCTGTATTAAGTTATTATAATGTTGTTTTCCTAAATTAACTAACTCTAAACACTGATGAAATGTCTCAGTGCATAATTTATCAACATGATTAACTTTATCTCCAATCCTTTTAAAATAGAATCCTCCATTTCCGTTAATATTTTCTATCCTTACAGCCATTGCCGTTGTAATGAGACTTGAAAGAGAAAGAATTTAAGCTAATGTTCGTATTTTCTTTTAATTTTGAACAAACGGTTTTATTAAATTTTTTGAAAGTTTTCTAACTTTTCTATCTGTCTTCACGAATACATTCATATCTGTAACTTTTATAACAACATAAGGTCCTAAAAATGTTTTCTCTAATTTTTTATTTTTCGATAGGTTTTTCACAAGAACTTTACTTCCTACTTCGTAAAGAGGTGCTTCATTGGTTTTTCGATCATAAATCTCTTTAGATCTCCGTTTGGATTTCAAAAGGTTTTCTTTAACTTTTTCCTCTATAGAATTTATTCTTTCTGCAGTCTTTTTGACATATTCTTGATAAGTGTCTAAATTAAGACTATCAATGTTACTAGGTCTATTGCCTTGTCTACTAAACATTACTTCATGTGGGCTATACCCGGTTGTAGAGTGTATTGTCGTGTTATAACAAAAACTAGCAAATTTTAGAGCTTCATCCCAATCATCTCTTTCAAAATTAACTGTATTTAAATATTCTTTCAATCTAGCGTGTATTCTTTCTACTGCCCCATTAGATTGTGGATGTGCTACACTAGTGGTTATATGTTTAAACTTAAATATCTTTGCTAAGTTTTTCATTAATTCATTACAGAATTCAGTTCCGTTATCAGTAATAATAATTTTGGGTATACCAAAGTATGTAATCCATTCATTTACAAAAGCTTCCGCGACTGTTTCAGCATATTTATCTTTAATTGGTACAAATCTTACATATTTTGAGAGGGAATCTTGAATGCTTAAGGAATACATATTTTCCTTCTTAGATATTGGGTATGGTCCTGTTAGATCCATATTAACTTGTTCTAAACTATATGAAGCGTTTGTTACTGTCTGCATAGGCATCCTAGTGGGATGTCTATCAATTTTTCCCAATTGACAATTTTTGCAATTCTTTATAAAATCAGTTACCATCTGATTTAAATTCTTCCAATAATATTTTTCTCTTATCTTAGCTATTGTACTTTTTTGACCAGCATGTCCACCTGTTATGCTATCATGATATTCTTTAATTATATCTAATTGTCGTTTCTTGTCTGTAATTTCTAAGATCTCATCCTCATTTAATTCTAAAATGTTCCCATCTGCCTGTTCTGTAATGTTTTCGACTATTTCTTTTTCCACTGCTTCATATACAACTGATTCAACTTCGAGTGGATTATCTTCTACTCTCCCATTATCAACAATTTTATAATCTATAGATTTATTTTCTTCAGGCTGTGGTATCTCTACATTTACATTCTGTAAATCTTCTATATCGTCGACATTTTCTAAGTTTTTTAAAACTTCTTTACCTTTTATTTCGTCACTCTTCCTCTCAGTTTTGTTTTTATCTATTTCATTACAACAACTACAACTTTTCTTCTTTTTCTCCTGTCTTGTAGTTATAAACACATTTCTACTTAAATGATCTGCCACGACGTTCTCTAGCCCTTTCTTATATTCAATATCATAAGTATACTCTTCTAGTTTTAATCTCCACCGGACTAGTCTCGATCCAGGATCTTTAACATTAAAAAGCCAAGTCAATGGTCTATGATCTGTTCTTATTAAAAATTTATTCCCATACAAATATGGCCTAAATACTTTCACGGCCCAAACGATCGCTAGACATTCCTTCTCCGTCGTACTATAGTTTTTTTCAGCGTCATTTAAGCTTCTACTTATAAACTGAATCGGCATATCTTTCTTACCATATTCTTGCGACAACACAGCTCCCAAACCTGTATTTGACGCATCAGTTGTCACAATAAATTTTCGTTCAAAATCTGGGTATTGAAGGGCCACGACATTGATTAAACTTTCTTTAAGTTTCTTAAATGCTTCATCTTGCTCTTTCCCCCATACAAATTCCGCTTCTTTCCTAAGAAGTTTGTTAATAGGTGCAGCTATTTGACTGAAACCTTTAACAAATCTGCGATAGTAATTTATCGCTCCCATAAACGATTGTATTTCTTTAACATTTTTCGGAGGATACCATTTCTTTATTGATGAAACTTTTTCTGGGTCAGGTTTCACACCGTCTTCCCCTATTACATGGCCTAAATAAGTAACTTCTTTCCTAAGAAATTCACACTTATCTGCCTGTAATTTTAAATTTGCTGCCCTTATTTGTTTAAACACATCTCTCAGTTTTGAATTATGATCCTCTAAGGTTTTCCCATACACAACAATATCATCCATGTATACAAAACATTTAATTCCTTTTAAACCTGATAAAACAATGTCCATTGTTCGCTGAAAAATGCTAGGAGCATTTTTCAACCCGAATGGCATTCTTGTAAATTCAAAATGACCGTGTGGTGTTGTAAAAGCGGTTTTCTCCATGTCATCTTTATTCATCTTAATTTGATGAAACCCATTAGTCAAATCTAAAACTGTGAAATATTTAGCTGTACCTAATTGGTCTAAGATTTCTGATATATTTGGGATCGGATATGAATCAGCTATGGTTAAATCATTGACTTTCCTATAATCAATTACCATGCGCCATTTTACCTTCTCTGACGCATCTTTCTTTTTGGGCACAATCCACACTGGTGAATTCCACGGAGACTTAGAGTTTTGGATGATACCTTCTTTCAACAACTTTTCAACCTGAAGTTTAACTTCTTGTTCGTGTATTTTTGGGTATCTGTAAGACTTCGTATACACGGGTTTTGTATCTTCTTTCGTTCTTATAGTACAATTTAATGTATTTGTTGTGCTCAATATGTCTCCTTCTATGAGAAATAAATCGCTGTACTCTGCAATCAATTTCCTAATTGATTCCTTTTCTTCCAAATTCATATGTCCTGTCCGAAGGGATTCTCTTATAACATCTTTTCTATCTCTGACATGTAGTATTCTTTTAGTTGGCCTAAAAGTTTCTTTTATTTTACCTTCATTATTTTCCCTCTCTACAACATAATCCTTTAACCATTCTACATTTAATGAAATGTCATTCTGAACCTTCTCTTCTGATTTATTAATTATGCTTACTAAGCATTTCCCCTTCCGTACTGTACTGATACAATGCGGAACTATTAATTTATCATTTTCGAATCTTGGGATATAAACATCTGTTTCATCTTTATACCTTCTGTTTACCTTGACCAATCTAAATACCTCTCTTCTTGAAGGTATAAAACATTCATCTCTGTTATACTTTATCTCATAACTTTGGCCTTTTAAGGTTAAAACATTTGTAGAACAATCTACCTTACAATTCATTTCCCTAAGGAAATCATTGCCTAAAATCCCATCATAATCGTTAACTATTTGTTCAGGAATGACGTTAAACTTCCATCGGACACTGACAGTTTTTTCATATGAATTTTCCCATAAACTAAATCTTATATCGCATGTCCCTAAAGACTTTTCGATATTATTCCCTAGCCCTATCAGATCAATTTTCTCTTTTATACTTAAATCGTTTTTATAAATACAGTTTGATTTTATCAAACTTACCGATGCTCCCGTATCTATAAGCATTTTACACAATTTCTTTCTATAATCTATAAAAATATAAGGACTTTCTTCTGGTTTGCTTTTAATAGAGAACGCTGCCTTATGCTTAGCGTCTCTTATTTTCGAAAATTCATTTTCGGTTCCTCCTTATTCCTTGCATAGCAATTTTTTGCTATGTGTCCTGGCTTTTTACACAAATTACACATTATTGCATTATTTTTATTTTTATCAAAACAGTTTTTTGCCAAGTGTCCTGTTTTCCCACAATTATAACACTTAACAGTATTAGTGTGAATTGATACTAAATTTTTATTCGAGAAATCGTTTCTCGGCCCTTTTTTATTTAAATTTAGTAATCTTGACTCTTCATGTTGAGCATGCTTTGCTGCTTCCGAAAGAGTCTTTGGCCGACAGTTATTTACATAGCTGCAAATTTCTGGCCGCAGACCATTAATAAATATATTGAGAATTACTTTATTCTCAATATAATTATGAATGATTTGAAGGTCTCTCTGCTCCATACCTTCATCTTTAGCATCAGTGCCAAGCCTTCGAGACATAGTCTCCATGAACTGTTCAAACTGTTTTACAGTTTGACTCCCTTGTTTGGCGTTTATTAAGTCCCTATATAAACCAAGGGTATTGTTGGTTTCCTTATATAAATTTTTTAAGTTGGTTTTTAGCTCCTGCCAATCTTCTATTACTCTGTTCTCAAGAATTATTCTTGCGTTTCCAGTAATTTGTACCTTAATGTACTTGAATAAAAAACTCGTCTGCGACTCTGATGCCAGACTCATAGCATCGTCACATCCGTTTATAAATGAATACAGCTCGGCTGCATCACTTCTAAACGGAGGTATTAACCTTATTAAGGTACCAACATCTAGTTGCATACTAGTACTACTACTGGATGTTGCCATAATTGCTTTCAAAATTCAATACCTATCTTTCTTCTCTAAACCCAACAAAACAATCACGCACCAGCTCTGACACTATTTCGACACTTTAAACCAACATCTTCTTATAGCACTTCACTGCTTTATTTTATACGCAGATCGTAACCTACCTATGACACTATTTCGGCACTTTAAACCAACATCTTCTTATAGCACTTCACTGCTTTATTTTATACGCAGATCGTAACCTACCTATGACACTATTTCGGCACTTTAAACCAACATCTTCTTATAACACTTCACTGCCTTATTTTATACGCATTTTATATTTACATCATCCATAATAACAGCATTTTCCAATGATTCCTTTCGTTGTAGGCACTAGTTGAAGGAACAAACTTTTTTCCTGCTATCACTATCTTCAAGAACAACTTATTTTCTGCTAACACCATCTTCAGGAATAACTTATTTTCTGCTAACACCATCTTCGGGAACAAACTTATTTTCTGCTAACACCATCTTCAGGAACAAACTTATTTTTGTTCTGCTATCACTTTTCCATAGTCACAATTTTTCCGCTGCCACCAATTTATTTGTTATGCCAGAACTAATGCAAACTGCTTCGTTGAAGTGCTTTTTTAGGAGTGTCACATCGAATACCATCAAGTGAGCTTCCAGGCATACATCGTGAATTTATCATTGTTTACCGAACGATCTTGCGATCGTTCGTTAAACAACGATGCTGTTTCATGGCAATGGTTTTGAGGGTTTAAGGGAAGGGTGCAATTGAACGTAGCGTGGGTTAATGTTTACATTAACTCAACGCTTGACTTAATCGTTGATGCCGTCTTGGGATGTTTATATTATCCCAAAGAGCTGACACATCTATATTGTGTGTGGCAAATTTCCATATAGGAAATTTCTAGGAAACAGCTTTGAGATGCTGTTGCCCACACTATGTTGCAATATTATCAACAATACTGATTGAGAGTCAGCATATTTGTATCAACATAAAACAACTGAACAATATTACGAAGAAGTACAACGTTGATACTATAGACAACGTTGTTGTTCAAAAAAAAATAAGCCAATGGCTTAACAAGAGTGTTTACTCAGTTTTTATTCACACCACCCCATGGTATAATGATTTACAAGGTAGGAGTGACAGTTCTGTTGGCGATTTGGAGTATTGATTTGACAACTCCCGATCACCGCTCTTGAGAAAAAAGGTTGTTGTCAAGGCTACTTTGTAAATTATTGTATCATGACACCACCCCATGGCAGAAGGTAGGACCGACTCGGAGAGGAATGAAGTAGAAAGTATAATAAAGCGAGCTAGATGTCAAAATCAGCTCTTCATCGCGAATTTCTTTATGCCTACGTTTCGCGGTTGTTTTTAGGTTAAAACTCTTCTTTCACATTTTATAGTTTTTATTACACTTTTTTAATATTATTTTTTTATAATATTTTCACTTAAATTATCACAAATTTAACACATGCGACCGCACTGTTTGCAACTTGAAAACATAAAATATTTTCTTCATTTACAATTTCTCGAAATTCGTCGATTAGACAACTAATCAACCTTTTCAATATCTACTCTTCAATCTTATAATTCTGCTATGCACCGCCCAATATTGCAAAAACCCTCTGCTTGATATATACCCCCTACCATAACAAATAGTTGACCGAATTTTACAGTAGCAATAGTATTTCGTTTTGCCAATGCTTTTAAGGGCTGACGCCACACTTTATTGGGCCTGTTATTATAAAATAATAACATTTTTGACTCGTCACACAATATGACATTATTCCAGTAGGATTCTAGCATATCAATGTACCTCATCGAGAACGATAATATGCTGTGTCTTAAGCTTCGGTTTCTTACGTGCTACTCTTGAAGGATATGCATTTCTTTCTAGGTATTGTCTCACATACTCATGCGTAATAAGATCACTGAACTCTTTCTCAAACATAAGAGTAAGAGCTCTTGTCGATATTTTGGAGTTGGCATTCACTGCTCTTATCAAGAACCGTTCCATTCTTTCCAAAAAAATGCGTAGTCGACCAATTGATGGATGGTGATGTAGTATTTCCTCATTTTCAGCACGATTAATAATGTTATAAACTGTTTGTATTGTAATAGAAAATATTTCTGATAACTCATAAACAGTTTTCCCAATGGAATGATTATAATAAATTAACTGAATTATATCAAAAGATGTCCTTTTACCGGGATTTTTTATTTCCGTTTGCATTTAGTTTTATTCGTATTAATATGCACTGTATAGCACGACATCTTAAGCTCTACAAAATACAAAACAAATAATAATTTGGTCTATTTGATGTAAGAAATGAGCCCATCTCTGAAAAAAACTAATAACGGTAAATCCATTCAACAGCTTCAATATAGAAAAAGAGCGAAATGTAAAAATACTTTCTTGAGAGTAAAATTTCGGATTTAAGTTTTTGTTGTTGCAGCTGCTGATTTTTTTTTTCTCTTTTTTCACCATTTAATTTTTGTCATTGAATAAATAATACTAAATAAATAAACAAAAATAGTCAAAAAAAAAAATTGTGATAGTTTTTTAATGCAAAAAAAAAAATTGCAATAAAGTCTGGTTTTCACTATGTCAGTTTTATGACGACGTAAAACTTAATCAATTAAAGTATCACTTAAATAAAGTTTTTCTATATTTTCTGTATAGCTCAATTCGATAATTTTTCAATCAATCTTTATTATTGATTCTTTATTTAAATCAATTTTTATTTTTCTCCATTGTCAAATATAGAAAAAATGCCAACGTGTTGGCATTTTCCATTTGATTGAAAGCAATTGACCATTTAAATTGACTATTTAGCTATTCACAGTTTAAGTACGCAGGCCTGTTTAATTTACGATTTTTTATTTTAACGCCAACTTACGTAAGCGTATTTTTCTTTGTTGTGGACGTGTTTTTTGTGTCTGGTATTTTTATGTCCTATCTACAGCATATATAACAGCGTTGCAAAATCATTGAATACGGCAAACACATACTGAGGTGCTCACCGTTTCAAAAATAACAAATGCTATACGCTTTGTTAAAATACGTTTAAACTGTGAATAGCCTATATGTGAAAATACTTTCTTGACAAACTGTAAGAGATACGTATGAAATAGTTTGTTCATATTAAAAAAAGTTACGAATATTACATTTTTCTGTTCAAAACGTGATATGTTGCAACTTTAAGAATTTTTTTTTTTTATTATAGAAAGCAGTAAGTTGCTGTTATTATGTTTTTTTTTCTAAAGTAGATTTCAACTAGTTGTTTAAACATGCATTTTTTTAAACATTCTGGCTCATAAATTTTTTTGCTTACAGCCTCTTAAAAATTTTAATTTTGAGAATTTTGATGACTTTGGGGTCACGATAAAGTTCATAACAATATTATTTTGCAGCTAAAATTCTAAGTTCCATATTTGCTTCGTTTGGAAGATACAGACAACGATGTAACCACTGAGCAATGTTTGACATTTTCATATGCCTTTTTTCCACGCAACTCTGCTTTGATCGGTGATCGAAACTAAATGTGGTAAGAGATTTTTGTCTGATATTTTCATTCATACTTTCATCCCCTACCCCCCTTTTTCACCATTGTTTTAACTTTTTTCAAAATCTCTATTTTATCGTAGCTAATTCTGTAAACTATTGGGAAATGTAATATTATGTGTTGGCAAAAAATCATCCCCATAAAAAAACATATAGGGTCTTCCAACAACAAAACTACCGTAGATCCACCATATCCAAGCAATAGACCCCGTTAATAAGATATTATTTTTTTCACTTATATGATAGCAACTGTTGAGATATGGACGAATGATACTTCAATACATACAATATAAAATAACAAGCAATATGTTTGCAAAGTGTTTTCGCTAGTGGTAACCTCCGGGCTTTTTGGTTTCCCTGGATCCCTAATGCTTTATGGATAAAAGGTAATAAATAGTACTTTCCTCTACCATAAATCGTATTTCCCAAATTATAAGACAATACCTCTCTCAACCATAAATCGTGCTTCCAAAATAATAAAAAGGAACCATCAAATATATATATCGTACTCTCAAAATAAAAACGTACTCTAATTAGTCCAAAAGTCTTTTCCGATGCAACAGTGACTACGGAACATTCCATACAAAAGAAATATAACAATGTAGGGGTACTCGCTATGTATAGTATATGGTCGTTGGGCGTGCAATACCACCTATCAGTCACTTGCAATACCGCGTAATTGCAAAAAGACCAAAATTTAATTTTTGGATTTCAATTCAATTTGATTTAATTAATAAAGGGCGGATTTTCCCTTAATTGCTAATTTCAGAACAAAGCAAGTATCTAATTTCACTAAATTTTTTACTCGTAGTTTCGTTAAAAAACCATTCAAAGGTTTGAAAGAAAGTAGTTTTCTGCACTCCTGTAGTTTCCCATGTTATCGTTTACGAATCGCATTCTCGTACATTTCAATCATTAGCAATAATTAGTAGCGATTCATTTATAATATCGCGAGCGGGAGAAATTCCTCCTTCGTTAATGAATCGTCAAAACCGAAAAAACCAATTCGTTAACGAGTTGCCAAAAATATAAAAAGCAACTCGTTAACGAGTCGCCAAAACTATAAAAAGTAATTCTTTAACGAGTTTCCAAAACTAAAAAACGTAATTCGATAACGAATCATTTAAATCATATAAAAAATAAAAAAAACAGAAAATAGGAACTAATTTCAAGACACGTCATCTGAATGGTAGTCCGGCACCTTACCCACTCGGCTATTTCAGATACTGAATATATCTTGCTTAATTTGCTTGATAATAATAGCCAGCATTCGCGGACATGGGTTCGAACCACAACTTGGTCCAAAAACAATTTTTTTTTTAGTTTTTTTTTTTTGTTATTTAGGTCATTTTTTTAAAGATTTGGCTTTTCAAAAGTTTGAAATTTTTTTTTATCATTTTTTGACCAACTTTTTTTGGCTTCGTTATACATTCGTCAAAACCGAAAAAAAACATTCGTTAACAAGTCGCCAAAACTATGAAAAAGCAATTCGTTAACGAGTCGCCAAAACTAAAGAAAGCAATTCGTTAACGAGTCGCCAAAAACTATAAAAAGCAACCGTTAACGTGTCACCAAAACTATAAATAGCAATTCGTTAACGAGTCGCCAAAACAACAAAAAGCAATTTGTAAACGAGAACTTGTTCATATGAAAATCTTGAACAAATTATAAGTGGAACTTATTTATATAAAGAATAAGCACAAATTAACATAACAGAAAAAAAAAATATTTCACAAAATTTTTTCATATAAAACTTTATGAAAATTTATATTCAATTCTTTTTCCACTTAAAATTAAAAAAAAAACATAAAATTTGAAAAACAAATATTCGCTAAAATGACGTATTAACAATAGAAAGTTAGTAAAAAATACTTTTCTTAAAACAATGTGTGTATTGAAAAGTCGGAAAAAATTGTTTTTTGTTTCAAATCATCTTAACCCTCCGATGAGTGACAGTTCTGAACTTCACGGCCGTGTGAAAAGGTCCCTACGGACCTTTTTTGTAAATCATGTTTTTTTCATATAAAATTTTCTTTTTAATTTTTTTTTTGCTTTTATTGTTTATAACTAAATTCTACATACAAAAATAATTTTTTCAATTTTTTTAATTTTTTTTTTTTTTTTGCTTGAATTTTCTTAAGACTATTATAGAAAAGTTTAAAAATTATTGTTGTTGAGCGTGTACTTCTTGTCCCCCGCCCTGTGCGCAAGTGTTGCAGCGATGTAGAAGTGTGCTATGTTCTCCGCAAACAGCGTTGCCGCAGCCGAAGCAGTGTGCCCGCGTTTTCCGCTGCCGCCCGTACTCAGAACGGCAAAGGCGACATGACGGTCTACTTGACCTAGCCGCAAACGACGGTGCATTGCCTTCCATCGGTCTTGGTAATACCTGAAATGAAAAGAAAAATAAAAAACAAATAAATATATATTCTATTCTTGAATTTGAAGATGTTTTTCTTACCCTGACATCGAATGCTTCCATCGCATTGCGTATCCTTGGATATGAGGTTATATGGTTGTTCAGGGCACGTTCTTCGATATTTGGTGTGGCCAATTGTTTCGTTAGCAGTAACAAGAACGACCGCCGTCTGTCACTCCTTTTTATAGGCTTCATTTCGTTGTAAATCGTAAAAGCAGCAAATGCAGCGACGTCCAGCATATTATAAAACATGGCCAACGGCCATCGTTGTGTTGCTCTTTTGCAGCTGTAAGTGCCTAGCATTTGATCCATGGTATCAACGCCGCATTTGTTGGCGTTGTAATCTAATATGGCATAGGGCTTCCGCTTCTCGGTTTGCTCGTCAACGAGGCAGGTGTAGTGCATTGTGGAGAGCACGTTCACCACTTTATTTTTTTTCGGCACGTATGAGCATAACGCTATATCCCCTTCGTTGAACCCAAATAATGTACTATTGATGGTGCGCTTCGGGTTCTTCTTGAACTCCTGTGGAATGAATGTTTTGTTGTAGCGCACTGTACCAATAATGCGGTCTTCCTCCTCAACAAAATACGCGCCAAGTCAAGAGTGGTAAAGAAATTATCCGCGTATATAGTACGGCCAGCATCTAAATATTTTTCCACAAGATCCAGCACTACGTTATGCCCTTGGTTTATCTCCCGTTGTTGGTTTGGCAGTTTTCCAGAATATACCATTCCCTTCACAGGATAATAACTCTGTGAGTCGCATAACCACCATACTTTCAAACCATACTTAGCTGGCTTTGACGGAATATATTGTGTGAAGCGGGTGCGGCCTCTGTAAGGGAACAACTGCTCATCAACTGTTAGTGCTTGTAAGCTGCTGCCAAGTTATGTTGCAACATTTGCCAAATATCGTCAATAGCCGCAGTTTTGCTGTTGATGAGTCGCTGTTGTCGAGTATTTCCATTGTCGAATCGAATAAATTGCTTTATACACATGAAGCGATCGTATGACAACGCAGCTTTGTATATTGGGCAACGCGTCGCGCCCCATAATTCCATAGCTGGTTCATGGTTTGATCTTGTGAGTCCAGCATACAAAAGAATAGCTACAAAGGCGTCAAACTCTTTCACTGCCACTGGCTTCCACTCCTTTTTCTTCGTGGGATTCGCCAAATTCCATGCAGCTGTAACCTCCCTGCCTTTACGATTTGTTTCACGTAGCACTAAGCCATCTTTACCAATATAGTAACTTTCATTCGTTTCCTGTCCATCATTTTCTTCCTCTTCATCATCGTCGTCATCAGTATCTTCATTTAGCTCGACGTATCCTTCAGTTTCGGCATCTGACTCTTCAGCAGGTTGGTATGTGCGATCTTCATCATCCTCAACTTCATAATTATCAATTGCAGCAATATCAATTTCTTCATCCATGTCTTCGTCCATAAAATCAGCAAATCTACTATCAGCTGCACGCCTTTCATCTGCAGTCATTTGCTGGTAACGTGTACTACGGCGTACAACAATTTCAGCAACGTCCAAATTACTTGCATCTGCCATATTTATATTTTTGTTTCTATCACACACGATTTTACTCTTCGCTGTCTAAACTTTGACTGATTTGGTTTACGAAACTACAACTTCTTTTATACTCTTTCGTACGTCTACCTAAACTCAAAGACATTAGGGATGATGATAAAAACAAAAAATTCTAAGAAAAAATTCTAAGAACAAAAATACTAAGAACAAAAAATACTAAGAACAAAATACTAAGAACAAAAAATTCTAAGAACTGGTTTATTGCTAGTAGTATAAAATTAGAATATTGTGCCTTTCCTTGAAAGCAATAAAGTTCATGTCTTCGAATTTTTCTTAGAATTTGTTGTTTTTACCATCATCCCTAATGTCTTTGAGTTTAGGTCTTTGTGTTCAGAACAAGTAAATTATGTGTTGAAACAATAAAAAAATTATAATGATGCCCAAAAACATGCATTTATTAGTGAAATTCAGTACAAGGTCCCTACGGACCTATTCACACGTCCGCGTACTATTCTCACTAAAACCTCAATAACTCCTAAAGTAATGATCCGATCGGCTTGATTTTTGCGCATCAAAAGATGCGCAACAAAATACTCTTGGAATACAGAGTAACATTGGGGGGGGTTGTAGTGGCCGAAGTAGGAGTAATTTCAGTTTGAAAAGGCAAAAAGGTCCCTACGGACCTTCTCACTCATCGGAGGGTTAAATGGAGTTTAGGAAAGTCGTTATTTCAATCGGTGCTTTCTTTAAGCATCAAGCCAACCTCTGATGAAGTCGGTATGAAACTATTCGAAAACTTAAAAAAAAACGATTCACAAGCGATTCGTTAACGAATCACCCCTCGCCACAATGTTTATTGGGATTACACTATCACCGTGTGTGTGTATGTGCAAGTGGCGGATACGCAGTATTGCACGGCCAGCGATATGCCGTGGCACGGTGAAAAAATAGGATATATGCAATTCGTACAAATGCCAATTGCATTTTGTCTATTCTTCCAACGTGTAACGGACATATACTAGATATAGAGAATACCCCTAGTATATGCAAACTGTGAAAGAAAACAAAAAGCCCATATAATATGCATGGTTCCACAAAATTGTGAAAAGATGACCAAAGTCAGAAAAAATAACATCAAAATGTGCCATTTCACTTAATCTATTCAAATCCGGGAGTTCTATTTTTTTTTTAAATACTGTGCAGAAATACAATAAGTTAGCTTACTGAATCTTGCTGTTAAACGAAACGAAGACCTATAACGAAGAAAGAAATGAGCAACAATATAATTTAGTATGAAAAAATATAGTGCTTACCTTGTAGACAAGAAATAAGATGTAAGAAGTTTTCTTTCCAACTCAAATTTACAGGCAGACATGTTGCATATTGATTCAGATTCGGATTCAGAAAAATATTTATATTGCAAAAAAACTTCGAAATTAAATGTAAAAACCACTTAATAAAAGCAAAACATACACTTATACAAATTTTTTTTGTCTAGAACATATATAAGCCATTTTATGGTTTTTACTATTATGGGTTGTATGGGAGGTGGGCGTGTCCCGGAGGGGATTCCAAAAATATTTATTACTGCACATCCTTGGGTGTACGTAAATCAGTGCCAAGTTTCATCGAATTATCTAAACTCCTTCTTCTGCTAATGTACCCTGACTTGTTCAGGTGTAGGGTATAAAAAGAGTCAATTTTAAATTTTAATGTTTTTTGTATTGGGACTCAAAGAGGGGTGGTTGATAGGGGGTAGGTGTGTTCGGGAGAAATGTTGAGGAGCAAAAAATAATAGGACCAACTCATATATTTGACCGCTCTAGGAGTCCAGCTACGACCGATATAAACTATTTTCGACAGCTTTTGTGATTATTATATGGGGAGCCAAAGAAGGGTGGTAGATAGGGGGTAGGTGTGTTCCGGAAAAATGTTGAGGGGCAAAAAATAATAGGACCAGCTCATATACTTGACCCCTCTAGGAGTCCAGCTACGGCCGATATAAGCTATATACAAGCTAGACGTTGACTTATTACTGTATTTTAAAATTTTCTTGCAATATTTGCTAACAAATTTTTGGATTTCTCTCCACTCTGGTTAACTAATTTAGAAAGAACTTCCCAAACTTTACTCTTTTTTTTTAATATCTTTCGATACCAACTCGCCATTGAGCAATTTTGCAGCCACTAAATTGCTGCCTAATGTCACTTCCAACTGGTTCATTTAAAGACTAAAGTTTTTTTAATAATAAAGGGTTTGTAATAAGTGGCAACTCCAAATGCTTAAAAAGGAAATGGAAGTGGCATCATCCCTGGGTTGCTCCGGCATCCCTGGCTGTCCGTCAAAAAAAGAAAAAAAGAGAGAATACATAGTAAAGCCCCATGGCAGAATTATAAGGTAGGCTCAAGCTGGAGTAAATAGGAAGCTGTGTGTCAAAATCGGCTGGTCGAATTTTAGTTTTCTTATTGTTGTTGTTACCTTTATCATTTGACGTTTAGCGCTCCCACAGCTTTGTTGTTGCAAAACTTGTTGTTTGAGCAGCCATTTAAATGTGAGCCTACCTTATAATTGTATCATGGTAAAGCCCATGATCAAGGCTCATGCCCGTATGATACTTAATTTTTTTTGTCCAATTTTAAAATCTGAATACAAGTGTCGCGTGAGCAGGACAGACATATATTGTAAGAAAAGGATAAACATTGTTACTTCGTTACTTCTGGCGTTTTGAAGAGCAGCTGCATTAAATAAATTAATATTAGCTACACACATCACTTCCCATTCAGCATACATTTATATTAAATAGTTTTGTTTACTCTAAAAATGTCAAATTTATTACTAACAGCACAGTAAATATTTGAACGAAACTCAACGAAGAACGAATTGAAAGAAACGGCAAAAAAAAAATGCAGAGAAAATACAGTCCGTCCTACAAATTTTTCTCCAATTCATACTATATGTGTACTCACTCACACCAATTAAATCCATGCATTCGTACTATTTGAACTGCTCTAGTTTTAATTTTCAATGACAAAAGTTGTAAAAAATAATTAAGTAACATATGGGCATCATTAATACAGGTTAAGTCACTTGAGAGAAGCTCGGTCGAACTGTCAGAATGGATAAAAGGAAATCAAGAAAAAAAAAACCTGAATCTGTACAATTTTTAGCTAACAGCTACTTTGACAGAGTGAAAACAAGTTATGAAGCAACTTATTATAAATAACAAGCAACCTTAAAAACAAAGAACAGATATTAAGAAAAAGTCTAACAACATGTGTTGAGCAAAAATTTTCAGTATTATCGCTTCAATTAAACATTAACAATTTTGTGCCTTCACAAGTTAACTACAAAAAATAGTCTTAAATCAAATTGCAGATTAATTTCCATCAATTCGTATTGTTGTGTTGAATTTAATTTAATATATTTCATGTAGGAATGGCATTTACTTGGAGTCGCAGTTTGACCGAAGTGTAAAAAAAGTGCACTAAAAAGTGTGTATATATAAAAATTAGGATTGTTGTTTAATTTGTGTTTTGGAATATTATAACATTGATGCAACTGTGCAGCAAACAGAAGCATAACCACCAAACAAACATTTCAGCGAAGAGAATAAATAAACGAAAATGAACACCAAATGTTCGGCAATCATGTTTGGCTAGCATAACCACGGCATAATCGAATTTACCCCCTAGCCACACGTGCCAGTCCGAAGACAGTAACAGTTCGAAAAACTCAATACACTCTCACTTTTCACTAATACACTCACACCTTGACATCACTGGCAGTCCACTGGCAACAACTTTTACGGAGACAGTGAATTTCGACAACCACAGCCAGTGCGAAATCGAAGTAAGAAAACAGTGTTGTATTTTCTCCCTAAAATATTCGAACTTTAAATATGCACTTTTCTTTCATGTCTTGTAGTGAAATATATGCAATTATTTTAATTGCCCTCATTTGACACATAAAATATCATATGAATAAGTTGCATTTCATTTTGAAAAATATTGATAAACACATTTTACAACATAATTAGTTCCCCATTTTTATCCCGTTTAAGTTTGGTGCTGTGTTGGCATATAAAGCATCACTGAATAAAAGCAAACGGAATAAACAAGTGGTCGAACCTTTGGCTTTGACGACATTTTTCAAATGAAAATTTACTATCACGTGTGGCCGCAGCGAAATTTGTTGATTATATCGGAAAATGTTCGAAGTCAATACATATTCTTTATTAGCATGCCAGTACTATCACGTGTGGCTGCAGCGTTACTAGCGCGTTTTTGTCTACTAGGGTACAATAGATAACTAGTTCGTATATAACCTTTAAGTACTAGCACACAAATAGTGCACGGTGAATATTGTCTACCAGCTCGCTGCAGGGTTTATTTAAAGAGGAGAGCAATTTTTTAATGACATAAAAATCCCGCAGTTGCTTGAATACCATACTTTTTCGTAGAACAAAAAATCAAAGATACATTTGACTAATAGTTTTCTACTACCTGTTTGAACAAAACTTATATTATGGACTTTTAAATTGTAATGGATGCCTTTTTGATGTAAAACAATATTTGTAAATAAAAAATTTGTTTTGTGTATGCGAAACACATTTTGCAAAGAATTTGTATGAATATTTTTATTATGTTTTTGAGCTTTGAGCTAAAATAAGTAATAAAAAACGATCAGCTTAGAGGTAAAATTTATTAAAAATATATTTTTGAAAGTAGTTTTGAAATCGTGTGTTTAACCAAAAGGATGATTATTGTTATTTCTACATTTATATTTGGGAAAATCAAACATACTTTTTCCCTATTTTGACAAAAGATAGCTAGTTTTGTTCACACAACGCAGAGAATAGTACCGAAAAAAACAATAAGTATTCACTTCACTGCTAAAATTTCAGAAATCGGAAATTTCCGATGAGTTGAAGTGAGCGACGTCAAACTTAAAATCGCCATCGTTCATTTCGTTGGTCATGCGATGCATATCAGCAGACAAAGAATTTCCCTGTCGCATGTACATATACTATATATGTAGTTATACTTTAATAATTTTTATAAACGGCCAGCAAAACTATAAATCAATTAAAAGAACCTAATTGAATTGCAATTTCGTTCTAAATTGCAGACATTTTATAAGCTTGTAGGAGAGATTTGACAGAATGCTGTTCTTCTTTTAGAAATTATCATATTCAGAATGACTTACACTTATTAAACAGATTCGGTTATGATTACTGAACACATCTTTTCTTCGCAAATTTCCGACGATTATTTTTTATCAACTCAATAGATGATTAAATTTAAATAAACTTCGGAAAACCAAAACAACAACAATTGCACTGAAGTTTTCGTTAATTTCAGCAGTTCTGAAAATTCAGCGTTAAAGTGAATGCCCTTAATATAAAATTAAAAATAACATCGTTAAATTAAAATTCAACAGTGACAAAAGTAGGGTTAAGTTTGAAATTTTTAAATCACAAATGGTATTTTTAATTTGAACATGAATTTTTTTTTTATTCTGAAATTGGACATTGTTAGAATAAAGTTGTTTTATTTTTAAATACGGAAATCCAACGGCACGTTATTTTTAAATTATTTAACACTAGTTCGAAATTAAAAATATCACATACTAAGACGCAAAGTAATTTGAAATAAATGACGCTATAAAAATTTAAACAAATTTCCACAAATTATTTTTAAGTCAATAAATTTTACTAAAATATTGCATACTTGATTTCTTTAACATAACCAAAAGCATGTGGAAAAAGTACTTTAAAAAAAAACACAGCAGAACACTGAAACATACTTTTTTCTGGAAGACTCTGGCGATGGTGCTGAGGGTGAAGTTAACAATCCAGAACGGAGCCCAGTAGTGGAAGAAGGAGCGTTAGAGGAGGAGCTCCGCGAACTTCGAAAACGCTTGGAAATTGCTAATCTAAGGAAGCAGCTAAGTGAGCTTGAGTGTTTTGGCGATAACGCAACTTTAAATGTAGCAGGCACATTCCGTAAAGCAGATTTCAGCGATGTTGAACATGCCATGGTTCCGTTTAATGGCGATGATCTCTATGATGCTCACAAGTGGATCGAAAACCTGGAGCGAGTATGCGATTCCTTAGAAGCCAATGACAGTTTTCGACCAAAGTCTGCACGAAGCATAATGATGAGGAACTCGCCAGCTGAACTGTTCCTGCGAGTGGATAAGTCAACAACTTACGTCGATTTTAAACATAATTTTTTAAAAACTTTTGGAAACGTTCTTTCCATCACCGAAGTCATTGCAATTCTCAAGAGCACGAAATTCAACCCTTCTAAAACAACAGTGCTGGGATATATTTTACAAATGCAAGAAATTGCATAGGGGGCTGAAGTGGATTAAAACCAAGTGGTGCAGCTTATTATTAATGGTCTTACTAATGGTCTTTTAATGGATCAACTTAAGACTTTGGCACGCCGTTACGTTCAAATTCGTGCAATGTCTTCGCCTTAGCTTCCTTCAACAAAACCGAATGCAGCTAAGGAACGTCAAAATCGAGATGGGTTGCCAAAACAGATTCAGTGTTATAATTGTTCAGGCTATGGTCACTTGTCTGCAGCGTGCCCGAAGCCAAAGCGTCCAAAAGGCTCGTGCTTTCGTTGCGGTTCAACCCAACATATTTTGAAGGATTGCCCGAAGCCATCACCGCCACCAAATGCATCCCGTGTTGCCTTGCTAGAACGTATGGATGACACAAACTCGCAGCAAAACAATACTGGAGCCAGTGGAGGACTTGCTGAATTTAATATGGTGAGTGTCGGATTTCTGAGTTAGCTCGGAGAGCATGTTAACTTCAATAAATTTTTCTCTTTATTTGACACCGGTAGTCCGGCGAGTTTTGCTCAGCGTTCGATTATTCCGACCGACTTAGTAGGTGATAGGGAACTTCTCCGGATTCCAAGGCATTGGCAATTTTGAATTAAATACGTTTGGCCGTATCAATGTAGTGATTAAGCTTTTAGAAATTACACACATTCTTACTGTTTTTATTGTTGCAGACGAACTGCTTCCCACACCCCTGTTGTTGGGGCGTGACTTTTTAAGATTATTTAATATAAAACTTAATATTTCTTCTCTTTTGACTTCTAAAAACAATGAATTGAATTTTAATAAAAATCCCATTGAAATTAAATTAAACGGGCATTTGCTTTATTGCGTTTTTAACTCACTTCAGTGTAAAGGCTTCAATTTTGTTGATGGGAAAAGGATTTCAAGTATGGGTGATAAAATTAATGTGATCAATTCCGCATTTTCAGATGAAACCATTTATGATAAAATACCTATAAACGAAACTAAACAAATTGCTTCTTCCGATTCCGAATATTCCTTCAACTTAGTTATTGACAAAATTCCGATTAATAAAAATAAACAAATTGATTCATTTGGTTCCGGCTCCGAATATTCGGTTGATCATATTAATGATAAAATTCCTCTTGACAGTAATATACATTTTCATACTTCCGATATAGTGAACCTTATTAAAAGTTGTGCTGTTCCGGATATATGTAGTCAGTTGAGTTCTGCACAGACTGAAACAATGCATAAAATTCTGTTTGATAATTATTTTAACTTTAATTTAGATAACATTACTTTTGTTAATCATGATTATGAAATGAAGATTCGGTTGTCATCTGATATGCCTGTAAGATTTAATCCAATACGACTGTCATACAGTGATAAGCAAGAACTTGAAAAAATAATTCAGAAGTTACTTCATAAAAATAAAATAAGGCCTTCTGATTCTCCATATGCTTCTCCCATTGTTCTTGTAAAAAAAAAAGGTCTGGCGAAACACGAAAATGTGTTGACTATAGAGCTCTTAATAAAATAACAGAACGGGATAATTATCCCTTGCCACTCATTGAAGATTGTTTAGAGCGAATGGAGGGCAAATGTTGTTTCAGTTCTCTTGATTTTAAGAGTGGTTTTCATCAAATCCGCGTTTCAGAGCCTTCCATAAAATTTACAGCCTTTGTTACACCTATGGGTCAGTACGAATACACTCGGATGCCTTTTGGATTGAAAAATGCTCCCGCAGTTTTCCAACGATTCAATAATTATGTGTTGTTGTGTATATGGATGACATAACTGTCATGACTGACACAATGCAACAACACTTCATTGTATTACAACGACTTCTGCGGCGGTTAGCTGAGTATCGTTTAGAACTAAACTTCAAAAAATGTCGATTCTGTTACTCTGAAATTGAGTTCCTCGGTTATTACGTAAATAAAAACGGTATAAGACCAAGTGATAGACACATAAAAGCTATCAAATTACTTCCGGTTCCGACAAATCAGAGAGAAGTTCAGCAATGCTTAGGTCTCTTTTCGTATTTCCGTCGATTTACTCCATCTCGAATAGCAAAACCACTTCTAGACTTAGTTAAAAAAATACAACGTTTTATTTCAATTCAGAATGCTCTACTGCCTTTCAAGACTTGAAGGCAAAATTACTTGAATCACCTGTTCTTTCTATTTATCACCCTCAGAGGGAAACTGAGTTACACTGTGATGCCAGTTCAATTGGAAGTGTATTGTTGTAACGACAAGCTGATGATAAGTTTCATCCTGTTGCCTATATCTCCAAACGAACGACGCAATCTGAGGCCCGGTATCATAGCTTTGAACTAGAAACTTAGGCCATTATTTACTCTTTACGACGTTTTCGAACGTATTTAGAAGGTATTCCGTTCCGTATTGTAACTGACTTCAATTCTCTTGCATTGCAGGTGAGCTTTAGAGTTGGAAAATTTTAATTATTCAATTCAGCATATAAGCGGCACTTCTATGGGGCATGCTGATGCTATAAGTCGCAATCCGACTGTTGCAGCCATACAACCGGAGGACATTGATGTTCAGCAACAAGTAACTCAAGGTCGTGATGAGAATATAGTTCAGTTAAGAAACACACTAGAGAGACAAGATTTAAAAACTTTGTTCTAGATGATGGACTTGTGTACCGTAAGACTAAAAACAGCAAACTGCTTTTGTATGTCCCTAAGGAGATGGAGATAAATGTAATACGTAGTGTGCATGAAAAATTAGGACACCTTGGTGTCACCAAATGTGTTGACCAAATCCTATTCCATTATTGGTTTCCCGATGTCAAGGTTAAAGTTGAAGATTTTATCCGAAATTACCTAAAGTGCATTCTGTATTCCATTCCACAACATTCTAATGCTAGAAACTTACATAATATTCCGAAAAAACCTATTCCGTTTGATACAATTCACATCGATCATTTCGGTCCACTTCCGTCTATTGTTTCAAAGCGCAAACATATCCTCGCCGTAATTCCCTTACAAAATATGTTAAATTATATGCCGTTAATACAACGAGTACTAAAGAGGTGTGCGCGTGCTTGGATAAGTATTTCGATTACTATAGAAGTATTATAAGTGATCGAGGTACATATTTTACGTCATTAGAGTTTGGTTCGTATCTCTTAGAACGAAATATCGAACACGTGAAAGTTGCAGTTGCATCACCCCAGGCAAATGGTCAGATTGAGCGAGTGAATCGGGTTCTGAAAGCCATGTTGGCTAAGATTACTGAGCCAGTTCAGCATTCTGATTGGGCACGAATGATTTCTGACGTTAAGTTCAGTATTAATAATTCCGTTCACTCAAGCACTAGACAAACACCTAGCCATCTACTTTTTGGCGTTTCTCAGCGCGGGCGCAAAATTGACTTACTTACTGAACCTTGATGATAAATTTTTTAATATCTCTGAAGGACATCTAGAAAATTTACGGTCTGATGCGGCTAATGCTATTAAGATTGTTCAAGAGAGAAATGCTTAGTATCATTATGAAAAACATAAGCCTCCACCTGAATTTAAGGAAGGTGAGTTTGTTCTTATCAGAAATATTGATTCAGCCATAGGTACAAATAAAAAGTTCATTCCTAAATTTAAAGGGCCATATCGAATACATAAAGTACTTCTGCATGATAGATATGTGGTTCGCGATATCGATAATTGTTAAGTTACGCAACTGCCATATGATAATATAATTGAAGCCACACACATACGAAGATGGGTAGATTGGCGAAGTCAGAAATGTGCTTTGTTAGTTGCTGATATGCTCAAAGAAAATAATTTGCGAATATAATAATAATAACAACAAAGAATAACACTCAGAAATCTACCTCAACCTTGTTAAATGTATTTCTTCATTATTTATTTTATGTTGTTTGGTTATTTTACTCATTATTATTAACTATATGTATTCTAATATTCTCTGATTGTACTACAAATATTATAATTAACTATGTTGATCGATCGAGTCGATCGAATGTCAGAATGGCCGAGATGTAATAGGTGGCAACTCCAAATGTTTAAAAAGGAAATGGAAGTGGCATCATCCCTGGGTTGCTCCGGCATCCCTAGCTGGCCGTCAAAAATAGAAAAAAAAGAGAGAAGAAATAGTGAAGCCAGCGAGACGCGCGAAAAAAATTGTAACGAAATAAAAAAATTAAACTATTGCAGATTTAAAATTTTATAACACCTTAAACAGCTTTTAATGTTACTCACTATATAAATATCCATTTAGAATGAAATATTTTTTTTAATATAAATGTATTTTTAGCTTAAATAATTGCACCTCTATCCAACATCAAACTGACTATGCATTAAGAATAATATAAAGCTTATTGCGGGGGAAAACTAACATACCTGATTCTTATTCAGGTCACTGCAGCAGATTCCTGAGTATTCGTGTAGATTATTAAGTACTCAGAGAAATAACTGAAACAACGCGTACATCTTAAGCTCACCTCAGTGCAAAAGTGTATGAAAAGAGACCAGAGAACAAATAAAAAGTTGTTCTGTTGCGCTATATGACCTATTGCTACACGATCTGTTGTTTACATTTTTTCGCTTGCAGCTTTGCTTGCAGTGACTGCTACAGCAGAGGATCAGGGTATATTTACTTGATGAATATATTCATGCAGGGCTCTAGTATTTAAGCATTATTCGTCCATATCTCAACAGTTGACATCATGTAAGTGAAAAAAAATTATTATCGTATTAAGGGGTCTATTGTTTGGATATGGAGATCTACGGTAATTTTTTTGTTGGAAGACCCTATATGTTTTTTTATGGGGATGATTTTTTGCCAACAATAATATTACATTTCTCAATGGTTTGCAGAATATAGCTATGATAAATAAAGTGTTTTCAAAAACGTAAAAACAATGGTGAAAAGGGGGTGTAGGGGGATGAAAGTATAAAACAAAATATTTTATCAATTCATAATAAACATCCTTCCATCAGACAAAAATCTCGTACCACTTTTAGTTTCGACGCTTTAAGGTGATTTCTTTAGGTATAATTTTTTTCTTGAACCACGGTTTTCTCGAAATCCTGACATGATGTAGAAATTTGGGTGCCAGATTCGTGATTAGGAGCTCGGAGATAATTGAAAACAGTTTTCGGTTTCTTACTCATAAAGAAAAAAGTGTCTTTTTGGTCCACAGTGTTATTCAAGTTTTTTGTTTTTCTTCAACAAAAAAAAAAAAAAAAAAAAAAATAAAAAGTAAAAGATGATTTGTAAAAAATCAAATCAAATATAAAATTTTCTATAAAATCACATCAGATGATAAAAGACTTGTCATCAGAATTTCCATTCAAAAACACTGGTTCCCCGAGATAAGTTCAGCAATTAGAATATTATATTAAGAAGCTCATAATAAATTTAAAAGGTCATAAATTATGATGAAACATATTTTCCTAATATAAATGATGTATTGTTTTACTTAACTTCAATTCGTTTTTTTTATATTATAGCATGTTTCACTTGGAGAACTCAATCTCGAGGAACCAGTTATTAGAGTGATATTTTTTAAGGAAACTCTGCAGAATTTATTCTCTTTGGAAATCATAACATAAATGAATCAATATCTTTTTAGAAATACCTGTATAAAATTATGTTTTATAATCAAACATATAAATCGAAAACTTTGATAACTGTGATTCATTTATTTGCATTTCATAACAGTTAAATTTCTTGAAGAGTTTTTTTGCGTGTAATATTCTGTCTAAAGTTGTTTTTTCTAATCGATTTTGAATTTTAGTTTTATTTAGATTGACTTGAGAAAAAATTGTTTCAATGGTTAATAAAGAACGTGACAGCAAAAATATGTGACGAATTAATTTTAAAACTGGTGGAAAATAAACACTTCCATCCCCCTTTACAACTTTATTGAATTCTTGCCAATATGTGGCCACCTTAAGGTTATTTAATGGCCGGTCTATGCTCCGTAAAGTTCTTTATTCCATTTTAATCTCGTTATAAAATTTTTCTAGTATTGTCAATGATCGAAGTGGCAACGTTGCCTGTTGAATGAGATGGAAGAACATCGAAGAAAATCGCGACGAAGATCCGAAGAAAATCAACGGAAGTCTAACACAAATGTATTCCGTTTCGCTATTGTATGCTATGTTTGTTTATATTTATATTTACTGTTCAAATTATGTTGTATTGTTATGTATCTTATTGTAATTTAATATTTACACTTATTTGTATTAGTCATTATTCCCGCTTTGGCATAACTATAAGTAAGAGTCAATTTGAATTTTAAAAGTCTTTTTGAATTTAAGCCAGAGCGGATAAGAAGTAAGATTTATATAGATTATATTGATTATATTTGATGCATTTATATACATACTTTAAAATACTAATAATTTCTTACAGAGAATAAAACAACCAGTTCTATTAAAAAAAAAAAAAACTTAAATTGTTTTATTCAAAAGCTCTTCAAAAAGCGACAAGTATAACTAACAGAAAATATTGAAGCAAATGTGTTATTATTTTATTAATTCCGTGCGAATTTTGCCATTCTTATCCGTTTATCTGTGCAAGGCTTAAATATCCGTACAATTCCGTAATATCCGAGTAGTTAGCATCACTCGCTGTATTGTACTTACTTAGTTAGGTGGCGCTAACAACCGTAGTTGGCATCACTCGCTGTATTGTACTTACTTAGTTAGGTGGCGCTAACAACCGTAAGTTGGTTTTCGCCTGGTGTAAGGAATTGCGCCAGCCATTCCATCCAACTTTCGTCAAGTTGTCCTCTACTTGGTCCTTCCAACGGAGATGAGGTCGTCTTCTTCTCGTTGACCGTCGCTGGGTACCGAATCGAATATTTTCTTCGCTGGAGTGTCGTCGTTCATCTGCTCAACATGACCTAGCCAACGAAGCCGCTCGATTACTCGATTCGATTCGATTCGGTACTCGCCATTTACGCAGATTGGTACGTAGGATATTTCAACTCAACGTCCAGGTTTGTGCTGCATATAACAGGACAAACATGATTAGTGACTTTAGAGCATGACTTTTGATAGTCGAGAGAGGGCTCTGCGTCTCAATTGCCTACTGAGCCCAAAGTAACAGCTGTTGGCAAGAGTTATCCACCGTTCTATCTGTCTATTGATATCGTTGGTGGCTTTAAAGCTGGATCTGATGTAGACGAAGTCCTTCACAACCTCGAAGGAGGTGTTGTCAACAGTGACGTGGGTGCCAAGACGCTGGGACTGTTTGCTTGTTGACACCAGATATTTCGTGTTACCTGCGTTCATTGCAAGACCCGTGCGACTCGACTCTTTATCTAATTTGGAGAATGCTGCACTGACTTCGCGTATGTTATGGCCAATTATATCAATATCATCAGCATACGCTAGCAGCATAACACTCTTACAGAACATTGTGCCACTTTGTCTCAGATCAGCAGCTTGAATGATCTTCTCCATAATTAGGTTAAAAAAGTCGCACAATAAGGAATATCTAAAACCTCGTTTGGTATCAAATGGCGGGGAGAGGTCCTTCCCGATTTCAACTGCTCTGCTGGTATTGCTCAGTGTCATCCTGCATAGACGGATTCATTTTGCAGGTATACCAAATTCAGACATGGTGGAGTATAGGTGATTTTTTGTTGGACTGTCAAAGGTGTCGATGGTGTCGATTTGTTTCTCTAGGGTCTTTTCCAAAATTTGTAGTAGCGTGAATATCTGGTCGGTGGTAGATTTTCCAGGTCTGAAGCCACACTGATAAGGTCAAATCAGTTGGTTTACGATGGTCTTCAATCTTTTACAAAGTACGCTCAACAGGACCTTATATGCGATATTTAGATGGCTTATTCCACGGTAATTGGCATAAATAGTGGGATTGCGTTTCTTTTGGATTGGGCAGAGTACACTGAGGTTCCAGTCGTATGAAATGCATTCTTCTGCCCATATTTTGCATTAAAGCTTGTGAATATATTTAAATAGAGCTTCGCCTTCGTTCTTAAACAACTCAGCGGGTAAACCATCGGCTCCCGTGGCTTTGTTGTTCTTAAGCCGTGTTATGGCTGTCAAGACTTCATTATAATCGGGCAGAGAAACTTCAACGTTGTCATCCATAATTGGGGTTTCCGGAATTCTGGATTGACGGAATTGTTATCATCATCTCCATTCAGTAGACTAAAGAAGTGTTCCCTCCATAACATCAGCTTACTGTGGATATCTGCCACTAGATTAACATTTTCATCATTGCAGGAAGAGGCACCGGTTCTAAAGCCAGAGAAAAATTAAATGAATAGTTGAATTATGAATCATACAAACATTTTTTACTGTTTTGATTATTATTATATTATTATTTCAAGAAAAATATTTCAAATTTAATAATGTATCGCTAAAAATAATCTAATTTTTACATTGGTTCCTTCTCTTTACACCAAACTCCTTATTTCCACTGAATTGTTATTGAAATAATTTTTTTGTTACACAAATTAAATAAAACGTACACAACTCACAAAATAGTTTTATATAATTTCTGCGAACAACAAATAATACCACCGAAATGCCGAACCTCAATTTTTGTTGTAATTATTGAACGTTTTTGAAATTGATAATTTATTTCATCATTACAAATTTTAAATTTCATCTGCTTGGCTCAAGCGATTATCAATTTATAAATGATTCCTTCAGCACAACAAACCTATTTATCGAACCAACGAAGTAAGTTTGTTAATTCTATTCATAAAAATTATAAAAATTTATTCCGACTGATTTACGATTTTGTTATGCTGAATAAGCTTATATCAAGTTGAGAAAAACATTTTTCAAAAAAATAAAACTTTTTTTTTCAAATAAACACATTCAATTTGTTAACGTTTTATTCTGTTTTTAATCAAATGGATAAAGTTTCTTTCGAATTGATAAAAATATGAAGCATTTATGATCGCTATTTAATAATATTTAATCGATATTTAATCGATATAATGTAATCGATTGCACAATTATGTTTTGTTAAGGATTATGTTATTGTGATAAATGTTATTTATCAATTTTACCAAGAATTTTTCGTTGAGTGTTCTCTCTGTATCGTTCCTTAGCAGCACGCATTACCACCGACTGCTTTGTTGCTTTTCAGCAACAAAACTCTTGTTCACTGAGCAATCGAGTATCGTGTAATATGGGCCATAATGATTATTGATAGCAATCAGGTTCTGATCAGGGCTGATCGCGCTCTCTTCGCAGTACCCATAAATGTCAAAATCAGCCAATTTTGCGAATGACTACCAAAGAAGAACGGATGAAAAAAGAGAGCGTTTGCAGATTTTCTATGAGCTGTCATCTTCGATTTGACAACTATGGGCATTCGCTCTCTCCCTTGCGACAACCTTATAATTCAACCATGAATCCATGATACAATAATAGGTAGCCTTGACTACTACCTTTTTTCTCACGAGCGGCGATCGGGAGTTATCAAATCAATACAAAGTTCAACTTGTCATCTGTTTTGCTGCTTCTTCGTTTTCTTTTTTCAATGTATTTTTGACAACTTCAAATCGCTTACAGAACGGTCACTCCTACCTTGTAAATCATTATACCATGATTTGTTTCTACCCTACGTGTAACGGCTTGCTTCTGAAAAATAAATCCCAAGTCCGAATTGATTCTGTTTTGTTTCTTCGCTACATGAGTTGGTAGAAAAAAATCAATTTTTCTACTTTTCAAGTCTGTTTTCAAGTCTATGCGACTGCGCTGCCGTCGAAAGCGACTGGAGAGCGTTTGTTTGCTTGTTCGTTTCATATATAATGCGGAGTTTGCGATGCGGTTTTTTTTTTGTGTTGGAAAAGGTATTGCGTTGTGGATGTTTGTTGTTGTTTTTTTTTTGTTTTTATTGAATTTGCTGTTTTATGTATGTAGATGCGTTGTGATTTTATCATATGTATATGTGGTATCGCTTTAATCGCGAAAAAAAAATTAGAATTAATGCTGGAGTAATGAAATGAAGGTTGCAAGTGGACTGTGGAGAAGAGTATTTAAAATTTAATCAAAAGTTTTATATCAGTAAATAATGATGTAGGTATATATCGGCGTATAACTGTGCAGGGACTATGCTGGCGGCGTCATGTCCAACGTATTGACGACGAAGTTCCAGCGAAAAAGGTGCTCGAGACGAGGCTCGCTGGTCAACGACGACGAAGGAGACCATGCCTTCGATGGATGAACCAGGCCGAAGAAGCCCTAACCGCACTTGGTGTATCCGATTGGAGAAGGCGCGCGCAAAGCAGAGGCGCCTGGCGAGAGCTGATGAGGTCGGCCGAAACCCGAACACAGGTTGTTACGGCCACCTAAGTAAGTAAGTAATGATGCAGGGATAATGCAATGGAAAAACGCAGAGGAGGGATATTAAGACTACATATGGGAAAAAATGTCACCAAACATTTTAATAAGTGGTTTTATACCATAAATATTATAAATTTTAGAAAGTCATATAATTGAGACATTCGAGGTAATTTAAGTGATTTGTTGTAAAACTTATACACTTCTGATACAAGAACTCCCAAGCTAAGAAATTAGCTGTAATGTGTCAATTAAAAAATTTAAAAAAAAATTAATGTGACGTAGAATTACGTCTCACACGGCTATTCCATTTGTTACGGTTGGGGCAATTGAGCACTAAGTGTGAATAATTTGTTAATAGAAATGAATTTGAAGCATTTTGATAAACTCACAGAAATACACCATCGCATGCATTTATTTGACAAAAATTTTTTGATTACACTATTAATAAAAAGTTATCTTCCTTTTTTATAGTGTTACGGGTGGGACTGCACAAAATGTAATTTAAGAGATTCACTCAAAGATGATTAAATTTCCATGAGTTCTAACATATGTTCTGAAAAAAGTGTATTTATTTGAAAAGTCAAAATAATAATGAACACATCTTCAATGAATTTTTTCAAATAATTTTTTTTTTTTATTAATTTTTATTAAAATAAAAATATTTTCAGCCTTACGGCTGGGACGTTAAGGGTGGTACATGACAAATACCTTTTAAATATTCCTTTTATTCAAGATTGTTATCATGGGTGGGGCCCTAAAGCTACATAACAAAAAAATGCGTTTTTTTATTCATTCTTACTAAAAGTTTTTTATATACAAAATATTTGTCATTTTTTAAGTAAAAAGTAGTTCACTTATCAGCTTATTGTCTTTTACTTGCAGGACAGCAAATTTAATAAATTTTTCATACAACTTTCAGAAAAAAAAATTTTTAATTTTAAAGTGCATTTTATTATGCTTAAAGCTTGTTCCTTTTATATTTTTAATTGCGAAAAACTATTTCTATTCCAAGATTAATTTGATTTAGTCTTTTACCTCGGAGTTGACATTTTCGTGGAATGGCCGCACAGTCACAAAATAGCAAAATTTGAGAAGAAAAAAAATCGCATTTTTGTTCAGTAGCTTGCTTATGTTGTTGCTGCTGAAATCGCAAAAGATTCAGACCGATATAGTGTTCAAAGACGAGACGAAAGGGAGCATCCTTGTCTATTATGAGATCAGAAAGCAGTATTGCCACTGTGTGAGGAATTCCTCAAAACGTGAGGAATTAAAATGGCTGTGAGTAACTTTTGAGGAATTTGACAATTGTAACCATTTCTTTTCCTGCTATTTTTGATGGTGCCTTACACGATGTAATAGTTGAAAAGTTCAACAGTTAAAAGCAATTAAAATCTCTGACTGTATGAGATTTTTATTGTCTTTAGAGGACTTCTTCAGAATACTGTCGATCTTTTGTCGACTATTAAAATTAAGAAAAAAAAAGATAATGTTTTAATTGATTTTAAGCAGCACGGCTGAAGTTCTTTATTTCTTTACTGTTCGCGGAGAATTGAATTTAAAGTTGTTTAACAAGAATGCACATAGCTACACATTTTAGTAACTGTTCATTTATATAGCGTACAAAGATATAAATAGAATAAAAAAGAGCATATGCTTAACGGACCTTAAAATATTAATATACATGAGATTGAGTATAGTAAATGAGTAAATTTTAAAAAAGTAATAAAATATGTAAGTGAGAAATGAAAGCAGTTAAATTGTTTTAATGCACAGTGGCTAGAGTATATCTAAATGACGCTAACACTGACAATTCAAAAAAATTTCATTTTTTTTCGGTGGTTTTGAACAGTTTTGAACACCTTTTCTTAGAGTCGGAAACACAATTAAAAGTGGTGAGTATTTTAATTTTCAAAATACTAATACTTTGATTATGATTTTTTTTTTTTTCTCTAACCCCCTAGCCACACGTGCCAGTTCGAAGACAGTAACAGTTCGAAAAACTCAATACACTCTCACTTTTCACTAATACACTCACACCTTGACATCACTGGCAGTCCACTGGCAACAACTTTTACTGACGCTGCAGCCACACGTGATAGTACTGGCATGCCAATAACGAATATGTATTTACTTCGAAAATATTCCGAAATAATCAACAAACTACGCTGCGGCCACACGTGATAGTAAATGTTCATTGGAAAAATATTGTCAAAGCCAAAGGTTCGACCACTTTTTTATTCCGGATGCTTTTATATGCCAACATAGCACCAAACTTAAACGGGATAAAAATGGGGAACTAATTATTTTGTAAAATCTGATTATCAATGTTTTCCAAAATGAAATGCAACTTATTCATTTGATATTTTATGTGTCAAATGAGGGCAATTAAAATAATTGCATATATTTCACTACAAGACATGAAAGAAAAGTGCATATTTAAAGTTCGAATAATTTAGGGAGAAAATGCAACACTGTTTTCTTACTTCGATTTCGCACTGGCTGTGGTTGTCGAAATTCACTGTCTCAGTAAAAGTTGTTGCCAGTGGACTGCCACCCTGTAGGAAAATCAACTAATTTAAAAGTAGTTGATAAAGTAGTTTTTTGTCAACCACAACTAGTTGAAATTCTGACTTTTTTCCATAGAACGAACTAACTTATTTTGTATGGTGATGTCCGCTAAATAAGTCAATTGACTGTCGTCTGCATATATTTTCAACTACTTGTTAAATTAGTTACATTTAAATTATTTTTTTAATTGCTTTAAAATAACCAATTGAAAACTATTACTGATGGCCAAAAGTTAATAATATTTGATGAAATAACACGGTTAAATATATATAAGCTGTAATCTAATAAAAATTTTCAATTAAAACATGCCAACATCAGAGTAGTTGCCGCCTTAATATAGTTCAAAGTAGTTTATCAATCACTGGCTTTTAAGTAGTATTTCAATTACTTCATATATTGAAGTGGATGCCGCCTTAATATAATTCAAAGTAGTTCATATACTGGTTTATTTTAAACTAGTTTTTTAATTAGTTGTTTTTAAAAACAAGTTAGTTTGTTCCTAAAGGGCAGTGATGTCAAGGTGTGACTGTATTAGTGAAAAGTGAGAGTGTATTGAGTTTTTCGAACTGTTACTGCCCAGTGGGCAATTCAGTCAGGCCTCTTGAAAAAAAGGCATGCATTAACTGCTTTTTTTGGCGTCAACACACTTAACAACATCACTGCATCGATGAGGGCTCCTAAAAGGCCTGCCTGCTAAAAGGAAGGCAAGAAGTTTTCGTTATTTCTCTGTGATGTGACTGCTACACAGGGCAGTACAACAATTATATTTTTCCTACAAAAACTGGTTCTGCTTATATTTCAGGGTTACTTTTTCGTTAAAAGTTAAAATATATGTTAGTTCAAATATACTCAATAAAAAAATTCTTATCCGGCAAAAATATGTAAAATAAAATAAAATCACAGAATCACAGAATAAATAGGTAGGTATACATAAAAAGAAATAAAAAAAAATATTTTTTTAATTGTTTTGGTTAACCCCTTCTGTAAGTCATTTTAAAGGAGTGCTTATAGCAGGCCTCTTTAAAGCAGGGAGTGCGGAAGTACTAACAAATTTTCTTGTTTCATACAAACAATACAAGGGAGCTTACAAGGATTGTGTAAGGCCTATCGAATGCAAATACAGGCCTTTTAAACGGCCTTCGGACTGCTGCATTTGCCCACTGGGTGTCTTCGGACTGGCACGTGTGGCTAGGGGGTGAGACAGTGAATTTTGACAACCGCAGCCAGTGCGAAATCGAAGTAAGGAAAACAGTGTTGTATTTTCTCCCTAAAATATTCGAACTTTAAATATGCACTTCTCTATCATGTCTTGTAGTGAAATTATGCAATTATTTTAATTTCCCTTATTTGACACATAAAATATCATATGAATAAGTTGCATTTCATTTAAAAAAATATTGATAAACACATTTTACAACATAATTAGTTCCCCATTTTTATCCCGTTTAAGTTTGGTGCTGTGTTGGCATATAAAGCATCACTGAATAAAAGCAAACGGAATAAAAAAGTGCTCGAACCATTGGCTTTGACGACATTTCTCAAATGAACATTTAACAAAGGCGGCCTAAAAAGGAAGGGAATTTTATAGGTATTATTCTTAAATTTTTTTGTGGACTTTGCGTTAAAAATTTCTGCTGAAAGTTTCAACCAAAAAGTGCCCTTTTGGGCTTTAACGGGTTAAATAAAGAAATAATTGGAAGAAATATGAAATACTGCAACGTTTATGCCTATAACTAAATTTTAAAAACTGATACGTATCTTATTAAAGTATCGTTACAAAAACTTTTTTGAGGAACTTTATTTAAATTTGAGGAATTTGGGTTTAAAAAGAGGCAACACTGTCAGAAAGACATTGCTCTCGCCTTCTTTAGTTGGAGCGATAAACCGGTTTATATTCGTAAAAGCTGCCGGAAAAATGTTACTCTTAAACTGTTCGATTTCTATTTGGACTCTTTCCATTTACCCCTTTCACATTGGTCAAGAATTGAATTCAATTTTCAGAGTTTCAGAGAGAAGCGACGAGAGGTAGAAAAATTGACGGTACCAATGTGTCCCCTGTTAGACAAGTCTAACCAAAACTCTAACACATTTACAAAATATTCGATGAAAACCAACACAAAAGAACGTACGTGTCAATTATTTGTTGTTCTTTGATGAATGCGAGAAAGTGAAGGTTGACAAACCTAAACCAAATGCGTCAAGTTATGTTAGTGAGAAAGAGAACACATTTGTACGAGTAAACTGATAAAGAAATTTAGCGATTTTAAAATTGTGAAAACTGACCAGCCGCGGCCGCAAAAATTTAGCTGCCGAATTATTAAAAGATAAGATAATTAATAGAAATAAAAAGGTGCAGATTGAAGTGATTAATATTTGATTGAATTGATTAAACTATAAAATAGATCATATAGTTTATAAGAAAATAATATTAAAATTTGCAAATATACATAACCTTAAAATATGAAGCGCCGGAATTCAAATAATTGTTTGAGCAAAGAGAAAAGAACTTGCGAAGCTAATGTAAATTATTTCCGTTTACTTGGCCAACTTGCTCAAACGGAAAGTGTGGCTGTTCCAATTAATAGCGAAGAAAATATTTAAAGTGTGTCCGAGGATTGATTAGTGATAATGTTTTTCTACTTCTAAGCACAAAGCAAAGGTTCAAAAAATTGACTACATTAATTCTGCAAAGACTTGTTGTTGCGCTCTTTGTTTACTTCTTTTCACGATTCCATTCTTTGGCACCAACAATTCTGCATGCACTACAGAAGATTACTGATGAGTTGGTGTTAAATTAATTTTTTTAAGAATTGCTTAAAACTAAATAGAAATTAAAAAATGCCACAATTAATATTCATGTGTAGCTGCTTTTTGCCTACATTTCAAGTTTCCACATTATAAGTTTCCTACATATTAAGTTTTCACATTTAAAGTTTCCTACATTTGGCGACTTGATTTTTGCTGCGACTTGATTGACGCAAACTTGTTAAATTAATAACAAATGTGTTTATAGTTCGAAATAAAATGGAGGAGAAAAATACTGTATTTCAAAGAAATGTCAAACGCAGATTGGCGTGTCGTGAGAGCTAACAAGAATCTACCAACAATCAAAATTTAAAAGAGCGTAAGAAAAGTTCACTGACTGCCAATCAAACAATCCCGTTTGAGTTGGACAAAACAAAACACAAGTAATAAAAACAAAACAAATAGTCAAATTTTCAAAGTCAGCAGACAAAGTGAGTATCATTGCTTAAAAAAGCAAATAATATAATAAACAAATATGTTTACGGGATCCTCGCAGCTCACTCAAGGCCCGCTCACTCGCCTGCTTCATTGCACTTTTCCTTGCTGTAAAACAAAACGAGAAAGGAATGAGATGAATTTTTAAATAATTCTTTTATATTTAGCATTTTGCTTCTATTTTTTCTCCATTTTAGTTCGCCACAACAAATCAAATAAAATTAAAGTAAAATACACAGAGAATAGGTGTCAAGCTGAATTACGATTGCTTTGTGAGAACAGTTGCGGGATTTCCAAACGCCTTATAACATGTTCTCACGTCACCCTGAACAACGTCATTCGGCTCTCATTCGTAATTCGAGGCTGAATGATGTTCCGAATTAAGTAATTCGCCATACAAAATTTGACAAGCAATTACCTCATTTGAAGGTAATACTACGTTCACATTGAGGGCTAAATGCGCATTTACGAAATTGAATGTATATATTTGTCTCTTTTACTCTTACAAGGAGCATGCGGCCACGCATTCTAAATTGCTAATGCGCATTTCGTTAAATGCGCATTTAGCCCTCAGTGTGAACATAGTATAATTCAGTTTGAATGAACATCCTAATTACGTAGAAATCGGTTTCATCTTTAATTTTTATCGAAAATTAATCGAAAACCACAAGCAAAACACAAGAAGAAATAAAAACAAGACAAAACAAATAGTCAAATTCTCAAAGTCAGCAGACAAAGTGAGTATCAGTGGTTAAAAAAATAAATAATATAATAAACAAATATTTATTTTGCACATTTTTTCCCCATTTTCGTTCTCCACAACAAATCAAATAAAATAAAAATAAAATACACAAAGAACAGCTGTCAAACCGAATTAAGATTGCTTCGTGAGGACAGGGTAATTCACATTCGTAATTAATAGGCCGAATTACTTAATTCAGACTGCAGTGAGAAATGCTATTAACGACGATTGTCGCTGTAGTTCACTAGCGAAAACTGTCATTTACTATGAAACTGTGCATGCACAATGACCGATAACGACAACTATTATTATAGTTAACTTTTTAGGAGTCCCGCTGCAGGGTAATCAGAGAACTGCAAAACCACTTTTTGCTTGATTAAATCATTCACTGGAATTCTTACTCAACTCAACTCATTCAACAAAGTTCAGCGTTGAATAAAATCAGCACACTACTGGCGAACGCGTCTTTTGTGGCAGTTTGAGTTTGAGTTCGTCTGATCGAACTCACAAGCATGTGAACGAGTGTTGGCGTTGAATAAAATAATGATGCTGCTGAAGGCATCGTTTGTGTGAGCTGATTGACGGATTGAATTCACATGTTTGAGTATTGGCGTTGAAGTGTATACGGATATGTGTTTCGTAAATGAGAACTCGAAAAAATTGTTAAATTTAGTTGTTTGCAAGGTTCATTAATACAGGTTAAGTCACTTGAGAGAAGCTCGGTCGAACTGTCAGAATGGATAAAAGGAAATAAAAAAAAAAAAACCTGAATCTGTACAATTTTTAGCTAACAGCTACTTTGACAGTTCGAGCAAGAGCAGAAAAAGATTGCTTTTCTCTCAATTGACTTAACCTATATTAATGAACATTGGTTCTTTGCAGTCAATCGATATAAAAACTTCACCCTTCTTCTTCTTGTTCTCTTTTTCTCTCTATATCTGACTGCACACGACCAAACTCATACGTGTTGATTTTTGCTTTTTGCGTTTCATTCTTGATGAAAATAATCGTTGTTGAGCCAAACGAACAAGCATGAAATATGCACAAAAAGTATATATAGTGAAGAGAATGCATGAGGGTGGCGAAGTTACGATAGTGAATCGCTGCTGGTGTATAGTTTAGGTTCGAAGCAGCGAGAATTGAAGGTACTACGGTGAATGGCAGCGGCCAGCTTCGGCGACATTTCTAAAACTACAAATTCCATGCATGCAAGCCAAGATCCGCTCAAAACAGGTTTTGAGATAATAAAAATATCTCTTTGATACAATTATTATTTGCATGTGTTTTGTTTGCTATTATTATTTGCATATGTGTAGGTATGTGTGTTTTGTTTATAGCTGAGCGCTGAGTTTTGTTTAGGTTTTAGATATTAAGAATTTATTGAAATTTATATTAAAAACTTCGTTCAAACATTTCTCTTTTGATTTTGAAGAAAAATTTTTTCTTTTGAAAATGAAAGACTTATTTTTTCAAAAGTTTTCTTCCGAAATTGAAGAAATATTTTTGGCTATAAATTTTTCACTGCTAAAAAATGATTCTGAAGAAAAATATTTGCTCCATAAATTTTTAGCTGCTAAGGAAATTATATTTTTTTTTTCAAAAGTTTTATTCCGATTTCGAAGAAATATTTTTGCTACATAAATTTTTAACTGCTAAAGAAATGATATTTTTTTTTTTTTGCAAAAAGTCTTCTCTCGGTTTTTAAGAAATATTTTTAGTTCATATATTTTTAGCTGCTAAAGAAATGCTACATTTTTTCTTGTTAAAAATTTTTTCCACTGATTTCAGCTGCTAAATCTCGAATTATTAAGTCTAAGAATTATTAAGGAGTTGTTGCCTAGTTGCGATTTAAAAACAGAAAACTATTTTTCAACGGAATCTTGGTTTAATCTTCTAAGCATAACAAATTTTACTTTAGACTCCTGGAAGAGATTATTAACTAAAGATTTTCATTCATTGATTTTAAGGTGAAAATTAAACCACTGAAGTTACCAAAAGTTATATTCTACCGAGGATCTATATATATATATGTATATATATGTGCATATATGTCTATATTTAAATATACAAATATGTTTATATCATTATTATTATTATCTTTATATTAATTTTATAAATGTACAATATTAAATGTTGTACATACTTACGCTGGAATTTTTTGTGAATTTTCTAGGGCAATGATCATTCAAAACATAAAAAACCTTCAACTAAATGTAACTGAAATAAAGTTATGTTTGAACGGTACAATTGTAGTTATAACAAATTTAATTAAAATAATTAATGAAACTGTTATGAAAATCAAAAATTGCTGTGAAATGTTGTCAATAAATTAAGAAATGTTTTCACCTGTTATATGTTATTTTCCTTTAATCCTCACTGCTTTAATTGACGGTTGATGAACAAATATTAAGAATTTCATAAGTAGCTAAAAAATTATAAATAAAAAATGTTCTTCAAAATAGGAAGAAAATTTGTTTAAAAAATCATCATTTCATTCCATTAGCAGCTGAAATGTTATAAACCAAAAATATTTCTTCAATTTCGGATGAAAACCTTTTTAAAAAAAAAATATCATTTGTTAAGCAGCTAAATATTTATGAAGCAAAAATCTTTCTTCAAAATCAGAGGAAACATTTTTTAACAAGAAAAAACCTGTAATTTTTAGCAGCGAAAAATTTGTAAGCAAAAATATTTCTTCAATTTCAGAGAAAACTTTTGAAAAAAATATTTCATTTCCTTAGCAGCTAAAATTTATAAAGCAAACATTTTTCTACAAAATCAAAGGTAAAATTTTTTAACAAGAAAAAATGTTGTATTTCTTTAGCAGCTAAAAATTTTTAAACTAAAAATATTTCTTCAAAACCGGAAGAAGACTTTTTCAAAAAAATATCATTTCTTTAGCAGCTAAAAATTTATGGAGCAAAAATATTTCTTCAAAATCGGAAGAAAACTTTTGAAAAAAAAATATAATTTCCTTAGCAGCTTAAAATTTATGGTGCAACCATTTTTCTTCAAAATCATTTTTTAGCAGTGAAAAATTTATAGCCAAAAATATTTCTTTAATTTCGGAAGAAAACTTTTGAAAAAAATAAGTCAATTCCAAAAGAAAAAATTTTTCTTCAAAATCAAAAGAGAAATGTTTGAACGAAGTTAAGATCGAATAAATTTCAATAAATTCTTAATATCTAAAACCTAAACAAAACACATGCAAATAAAAATTGTATCAAAGAGATATTTTTATTCTCTCAAAACCTGTGAATTTGTCATGATTCAATTATTTTAAGGTTATCCAGATCATGGCAGAATTATAAGGTAAGGTCATCACGGAGAGGAATGGAGTAGAAAGCAGAATAAAGCTACATTGATGTCAAAATCAGCTGTTCATCGCGAATTTCTTTATGCTCACGTTTCGCAGTTGTTTTTAGGTTAAAACTGTTAGAGGTTTTTTTTGCAATTTTAAGACTTCTTTCACATTTTATAGTTTTTATTACACTTTTTATATAATATTTTCACTCAAATTAGCACAAATTTAACACCCGCGACCGCACTGTTTGCAACTTGGAAACATAAAATATTTTCTTCATTTGCAATTTCTACGAAATTCGTCGTTTTGACATTAATGTTGCTCCTCATTATCCACTCTTCGTTGACGCGTGAGAGCACTCAGCGCAGCGGGCCTACCTTATCATTGTATCATGATCCAGATATTTGACGTCTTCTCACAAGAATAAGAATGTATACCCTTATTTAAAGAGGAGAGCAAAAGAGCAATTTTTAATGACATAAATATCCCACAGTTGCATGAATATCATACTTTTTCGTAGTACAAAATATTAAATATACATTTGACTACTACGTTTCCTACTATCTGTTTGTTTTGAACAAAACTTATATTATGGGCTTTTAAAAGTGAATTGGATGCATTTTTGACGTAAAACAATATTGAAAAAATTTGATTTGTGTGTGCAAAACACATTTTGCAAAGAATTTGTATGAATATTTTTATTATGTTTTTGAGCTTTGAGCTAAAATAAGTAATAAACAATAAATAGTCAGCTTAGAGGTAAAATTTATTAAAAATATGTTTTTAAATCTGTGATACAGAGTTTTGAAATCGTTTGCTTAACCAAAAGGATGATTATTGTTATTTCTACATTTATATTAGGGAAAATCAAACATATATTTTTTCATCTTTTGACAAAAGATAGCTAGTTTTGCTCACACGACGCAGAGAATAATACCGAAAAAAACAATATAAAATTAAAAATAATCATCACTTAATATTTCATCGTTTTAATAAATAGATCCCCTGAAGATGTTGACAAACAATCAACGAAACGTTGGGAAAAGATGAATTAAATTTTTAATTTAATTGCATACAAATTATTGATCAGAAAAGCCTATTAAAGAAATTAAGAACAACAAATAAAAATAACAACGTTAAATTAAAATTCAACAGTCACAAAAGTAGGATTGAATTTGAAATTTTTGAATCAAAAATTGTATTTTTAACTTGAACACTAATTTCCTTTTCATTCTGAAATTAGTCATTGTTAGAATAAAGTTGTTTTATTTTTCAATACGGAAATCCAACGGCACTGCGAACTTTGCACTTGCTCAGTGCCGAACACATACGACGTCTTTAATATCCTACATGTTGAAGGTTTTTTTTATTTTAAATTATTTAACACTAGTTCGAAATTAAAAAATGTCACATACTAAGACACAAAGTAATTTGAGATAAATGACGCTTCAATTTTTGAAACAAATTTCCACAAATTATTTTAATGTTAATAAATTTAACTAAAATATTGCACACTTGATTTTTTTTTAAAATAACCACAAGCATGTGGAAAAAGTATTTAAAAAAACACAGCAGAACACTGAAACATACTTTTTTTTGGGACGACCACACAACCCTGGCTGTCATTTTTTCAAGAGAGTAAAAACATTTTTGCTTACATAAAATAAGGGTATGTCAAATATCTGGATAACCTTATAATGATTGAATCATGGTCTGATCGATTGAACGCAGGGGCATGATTTTTACTGTGTTGATTACGTATGAATATTTTTATGTGAGTTTTGCAGTTCTCTGAGGGTAATTCACATTCGTAGTTCATAGACCGGAATACTTAATTCAGAGTGCCGTGAGAACATGTTAAAAAGTGTACTAATGCCTTAAATTAAAGACGCCGTAGCTTGTACATATTCAATTGTTATTTACTTAATAAAGATTTATTTAAAAAAAAAAATTTAAGAAATTATCCGGCCGGCCGGATACCGGATATTGATTTAAGCCGAATATCCGGCAAACCGGATTGTTGCCAGATATTCGTTGCATCTCTCATTGATATCATTACCCATAAATTTTTAGTTTATAATCCGTGCTGAGAATTTCACGAAACTCATAACCAATTTATGATTTTAGGTATTCTTGTGTTAAAATAGCAAATCCGATTTATCGGAACATTTTGAGAAAACTGCCTGCAACTCTGAACAACAAGTTCATTCACAATAGCTTTCTTGCAATATGGACTCAATAAATTGTTGTTTACTTCCAATTCATCTGATCTAAATTTCGTTTTTGTCCTTTTTGTTTAATTATCTTACTATGCCGAGAAATCTGTGGGGTGAATTTGAAGATTCGGATGATCCTCTCGAAGCAGGCAAATTAATTCCGGTAGGAGTAAAACGTGATAAATTGGAAGAAATTCAGATTAAAACACCGATCGCCAAAGAAAACAAGTAAGGTATACCATTAATATGACATTATAGTATTGAAGAAATATTGCTTCTAGCGTAACAATTTATGTCAAAAATCCGTTGGTTACTCAAACTATTGAAGTTATGAAGCAAACTGAGATGCTGCAATCTTTAATAGATACTTATTCAAACAAATCGGTAAGTTGAAAGTAAACAATTTCAGCGATATTTCTAATCAGTTGCCAAATAGGGCTCCTCTAATTATTTACTCAACCCGTGTCAGATGATTCCTGAGGTTGACTTCCCACCTGAAAATGCTGCAGATTTTGTTTGTGACGACAAGTTTGCAAAACCATTTTGGTTTATTCCACCCAAAGATACAAACTTTTCGCTAGGAAGGCCAAGGAAATACCCACATATTAATGCGGAGGTGTGCAAGGCATCGATAAGAAAGGCAGTCTGTGGACAACTACGTGTTGCTGGATTCACAGATATTTCAGAGTCTGCGTTGGTGCTATTTGCTGATGCCATTGAAGAATTTGCTCGAATCTTAATGACCCAAATTAAGGAGGTGCATGCAAATGCTAAGAAAGATGCACACAGCACAATTGAGATTACTAGTCTCGAAAAAGCTTACTTCATGCTGACAAATGTATCACTCACAGATGTACATAACTACTTTAAACACAACTTAATTGCAAGAAACCGATCAGAAATTACAGAGTTCAATGGTGTGTTTGAAGAGTACGACAAACTGATGAAAGAAAGTCAGAGTATGCAAAAAGAAGAATTTCAAGAAGGTGATTTCTTAAATATTCTAGAAATGTCTTCCAATTCAAATGAAGCTAATGTTTCAATGGGTTCTCAATTGCAAGATATGAATGTAAATAGAAGAAACAGCACCGTACTGAGTATTTTGGAAGGACAGTCGCATATGAGTGCACAGAGCTCGGGGTATTGGAGTTTTTGTTTTGTTTTTTTATTTGCAATAACGCGAATTTTTTATTAGATCTTACAAAGATGCATATCCAGTTCAGCCGATGGATGGATTTGGTAGTCTTAATGAACCACAAACTGGAGATGGTATCAACCCTTACCCAGCTGAATCTCTGTTGCAAAGCCACGAGTGATACATTCATAACATTGAACATATCTATATCGCTGCATTATATATAAAAATGTAGGTAATTTTTTTTTGTGATAGGTAAACAAAAAACAAAAAATACTTTTTAAAATTTTTAAATACGTACATACATATTATTTTGAGAAAGTTCATACTTTTAAAATAACTATCGGTTCTCAAGAGGATTTGACACTTCTTCATTTCAATAAGCTCCGTATCGTACATTTTTACATGAAATATACTCTGGAACTATCTAACAGAAATATTGTTGTGATGAAACTATGTTGTAACTACACTACCACAAAGTCCTATATAAGAAATTAATAAATATAATTTTTGACTAATGTCTGTAAGTCTCTGTTGCCAAAAATCTGTTCACGCTTTTATGCTTTTGTTTACAAATGTCTGAATAATTGAAAACTGTGTATTTTGTTAAGCTTAACATAACTCTTATCAGACATACTACGGCTGAGTGATGTGCTTGACACGTGGGATTCCATTCCAGTGAAAAAAAACTGATAACTAATAAACAACTCAATATTTTTACTTTTTTTTTTTTAATCATGCAATAACAATAGAGTTCAGCTACTACAGTTATATCGCACTTCCTCAGCATTAACCCATCTAAAGCCACTACCCAGTAACCATTGAAAAATATCAAAGTTATGAATACCCGTGACCACAAACAAGTTAATGTGGGAAAAATTTACCCACCAATAAATGGGTTGGGCTCAGGGACAACACAAGACGTAACAACTAACCATGCGTATACATAGATCTATTTACACAACTAATTTTAATCTACTTTTGAGTTGACCTTTTGACAAATTAACATCAAAAACGCTACAATTGTTAACAAAGGAATCATGCGACTTAAAGGAGCAGTAGCCATATAATTTGTTCTACTAAATGGCAAATAAATTAAGTTGTTAGCGTTTCTACTGCTTGTACGGTTAGTGTTAAAATTTATGTGAGAAAGAAGTTCTGGAGAATCGAATACACCTGTTATGAGCTGGTGTAAATATACGATATCTGCCGATTTCCTTCGATCACCTAAAGACTGCATTTTTAATAGTTTTAAACACAAATTTGTAGTTGTAATCATGCTATTAAATTCTTTGGCCCAGCGTTTTACAAAACCAAGCATTGAAGATGCTTTTTTACAAATATTATCAATATGAATGTTAAACGACAGCTTAGAATCCATGCATATACCTAGGTCTTTGACGGTGTCTACACGACTCAAGGCAGTATCTTTAATCTTATAATCAAAAATAAAATTATTCCTTTTTCGAAAAGGTCCTAGTTTGGCATTTATATGGATTTAAAAACATATTATTTTTAGAACACCAAACTTCAAAGGATTTTAGATCAGACTGGAGTAGATCTGAATTATCTCTAGAATTAATCGTTCTGTATATCTTCATATCATCGGCATAAATAAGCAGATGAGAGTGTTCAATGACGTGAGTTACATCATTAATAGCTAAAATAAACAGAAGAGGACCAAGGTGGATCCCTGAGGAACACCTGATCCAGCAATAAATTCAGAAGACAATGCGCCTCGGAAACGTATTTGATAAGATCGCTCCACCAAATACGATTTAATCCAGTTCACAAAATATTGTGGAAATTCTATTAACTCAAGTTTAAATAAGATTAGATTGTGTGGTAGCTTATCAAATGCCTTACTAAAGTCAGTGTAAACACAATCGACTTGGTTACCAGAATCAATAGAATTTAAGCAGAATGTTGTAAAATCGAGAAGATTAGACACAGTGGATCTGCCATTCACAAAACCATGCTGACGAGTTGTTATTACTTCCCCACAGTGAATTTTCACCCGATCATACACCATCCGCTCAATCAGTTTTGGAATCGATGAGAGCTTAGCGATAGGCCTATAGTTACTGACATCGTTCCTGCAACCCTTTTTAAAAATAGGACTTATAAATGATGTTTTCCAAAAAAGTGGAAAATAACTTTCGTTAATAGATTTATTGAATAATAAAGAAAGTGGTTGACTCAAAACGGAACCGCATTGTGTTAACACTGCGGCAGGAACACCGTCAGGTCCAGCACCAAACTCCTCATCGATCGATCGACCTCTGGAGTGAAGGATATATGTTCCAAAGATACTCTGGGTTCGGAATTCATATATTCAAAGTACTCTCCATCAGGAGTAAAAGAATCTGAACAGAATTATTCTTTAAAAAGATTGGCGAATAGGCCACAAATTTTGACGGGATTGTCAGTAAATCCCTCAGGAGTTCTAAATGAAGAAGGAAATCCATCAGATTTCTTCTTTGCGTTTACGAATCCAAAAAATTTCTTTGGATCTGTCAATATTCTAAGCTTAACATTATCTAAATATTCATGATATAATGTAGCTGAGCGATTTTCAAATTCCAGAAACAAACGTTTGTAAGTTTCTAGGTCGTTTGAGCCTAAGCTACAGACGTATTTCTTCCATGCCCTATTCCTGTTGTTGCGAAGAGTCTTTAAATCCTTTGTGTACCACGGGTACGCAGAATTCCTCGCAAATTTGAGACTATAAGGTACGGATTGAGAAAACACAGCAAAGAGTTCCATATAAAAAAAATGTATGGAGTCATCAAGGCAATTTCCATTTATATATTCTAAAATTGCGTTAAGTTTACCATGAAGCAACTGATTCAACTTCAAAAAGTCAGCTTTTTTAAAATTGAATTCATAAAGCTTATCTGCTGAATTAGAATTTACTATATTTGCTCTGTCGGATTCGTACCAAATACTCAATGGTGGATGATATTCATCAACAGTAGTTAGAGCATGAAAGGCCCTCTTAACAACAACATTGTTACTGTCTGTAGTTAAGACCAGGTCAAGAAGTCTTTCAAGACTATTATAAATACAACTCACTTGTAAGTCTGAACATATATTATCAACAAATATATGTTCTTGGCGGGTCTTCGAATTAGATGCACAATAGTACGTATCATCGTCAGAAGAATGCCATTTTAAATCAGGTAGATTAAAATCGCCCAATAATAAAATGTCGTCATTAACGTCAAGTAAATCAATTATGTAATCTATGCACTCGGCAAGGCTTGCATAGACCTCTACACTACTCTTAGGAGGAACATACGCATTAATAACATATACATTAGAGTTAGAATGTATAAATTTAACGCAAATTAGTTCAATATTAGAAGAGCAGGGAATGTCAACAATAGAACTGACAAAGCAGTTCCTTACAGCCAAAAGGACACCACCACCGACAGAAGAAATATTGTCAGTGTATCTGTCTTTTCTAAAAACTTGAAAACTATTGTCAAACAATTCCAAATCAGTAATGCTTCCGTTCAGCCACGTTTCTGTTAACGCGATAATATCCTCAGAGCAATTTTGAGTTGATAGAAATAAGCTCTGCGTCTTAGAACGTAGTCCCCTTACATTTTGATAGTAAAGGGACAGCCTATTTAGTTTTTTTGAGCCTGGCGGGCGGTTTGAGTCACCCTTTTAGACTTATTTTTTGGCTTGAACGCAGTAACAAGAATATTATCGGTCCACAAATTAGAGTTAAGAACAGTTGTAAAATCATCGGCTGCAACTGTTAAAATAAAAGAAGCATGGGAAGGCTTATTACCAATTTTTTTTGCATGAACAGAATGCATTTGAGTTCACTAACTTGGATTGCCTGACAAACGTCAATATATTTTCTATTGATGTGTCGGGCTGAAGACGTGAAATGAAAACATTTCTGGTCCTCGAAACTGCCCTTAAAGTCAAATGACTGTTAGGCGTAGTTGAAATCGTATTTGGACTACTAGTCAATGGAGGAATAGAAGATGGTGTATAAGAAATCACCGTATTATTATTTTCTGATGGCATTGCTGAGGGCTGCTCTGCCTTGGAAGGTCTGGAGGACGCCTTCCGATGCTTATTTTTGTTTTTCCTCTTTCTTTTAGAGCTTTTAGGGTCTTTTTCTGATGAAACTGACAAAATTCCGGAAGAAGCAGTCATGGACGAAGGAACCGAAATGTTATCCTGAACAGTAATTTCATCAGAAACGCTGGTAGTGGGTGCGGCACTAACTTCGCTAAAAAATGAAACAATTTCTCTGAAGTTATTATTTAATAAGTTAAGGCTTCCCCAAAAAGCTTTATTTTAGAATAGAGTTCATCCGGGGAAAGGGCCCTGCACGAAGCACAATGCCAGCGAAGACCAGATCGGACTGAAATTAAATCGTCAAGGCACGATTTAGAAATACCAGCACAAGAAGCATGGAACATTCTTGGTAATTCACTTGGTAATTTGTTACCAACTTTTTTAGAAATAACTTTAGTTATATAGCTTAGATTGCTGAAGATTAAATACTAAAATGATATCGACTAGGGCGTAGCAATAAGGTTTTCAATCATTATAATAGGGGTTTTTTTAGTCTTCATATTTACTGTCGACATATCTTTTTTTTATTCCACCACATTTTGAAAGCTTAGTACCTACATGATGAGATTAAAATTAAGTTGCTTTAGCTAGTGTATAGATCTACAAATATAAATATCGTCGCTGTGTATGTGCAAGGTGGCGGATATGCGGTATCGCACGCCCAACGACGATATTTAAATTACAGCTGTGCTTCAGTGACGAGTGTTATAAAATATAAGATTAAGGGATGTATAAGTTGGTCCTTCCGTATCTTAATAAGTCTTTGTATAAATCTTTAAACTCCGCGCTACTCCAAATATTCTCGGCACAATACATTTCCAAATAGAAAATTGTACCTAAATACGATATACTAACATTCCTGGGCAGACATTGTCCTGCCACATACCGCGTTACTGCTATATACAAATTTTCATGCTAATCGAAAAAAAAAAATTCAAATACAAAAGAATTTTCGAAAAATCCTACCTCGAACTCCCAATCGGGTTGAAATTTTGTCAAAGGCTTTCTTTTGACTAAAACTTTATATGGTGTGCAATTGAGCAAAATTGGTCTATAAATAGGAATAAAAAAAAAACCAACGCACAGCCTAGGGGGGCACAAAAACAACAGAAGCACCATATGAACATATCGCACACTAAATACAAAAGTCACAACTCAAAATTTTTAAATTTTCAATTTAAAAAATAAAAAACAATCTTATTTGTGAAGGAACTCCATACAAAGCAATGAGACAAAACTTTTTCTTTTAACTATATAGAAAGAAGTTGTGTGCAAAATGTATTTGATGTGTAACAGTCAAAGTATATGATCACTACTAGAGCCCTGCATGAGTATGCTTTTTCGCCTCCCTGAATATATTCTCTAGCTATAGAATAAAAAATTTCCTCTATCCCTTTTCTGCTTTTCTCATACCTGATCTTTATAAGGTTCTTTATAAGGTTGTCGCAGGGCTGATCGCACTCTCTTCTCAGTACCCATAATTGTCAAAACCAGCCAATTTAGCGAATGACTACGAAAGAAAAACGGATGATAATAGAGAGCACTTGCAGATTTTCTATGAGCTGTCAACTTCGATTTGACAATTATGGGTACTCGCTCTCTCCCTTGTGACAACCTTATAAATCAACCTTGTCTTTGTTTTATTCAGATCATGGTATAATGATTTACAAGGTAGGAGTGACAGTTCTGTAAGCGATTTGGAGTTGTCAAAAATACATTGAAAAGAGAAAATGAAAAAGCAGCAAAACAGATGACAAGTTAAACTTTGTATTAATTTGACAACTCCCGATTGCAGCTCGTGAAAAAAAAGGTAGTTGTCAAGGCTACCTTGTAAATTATTGTATCATGATTCAGATATAGGAAACGAAGAGAATAAGAGCACGATGCTTTACTAACAACAGCAGGTAGCAAATAAAGCAATAAAAAATAACAAAAATATCAGTGTTCATACCCCGGTTATTTAGCGAATATTTTTTTTTCGTTCGTTCGTATAACGAAAAGAATGTTTTTTGTATTGGGACCCAAAGAAGGGTAATTGATAGGGGTAGGTGTGTTCGGGAGAAATGTTGAGGAGCAAAAAATAATAGGACCAACTCATATATTTGACCCCTCTAGGAGTCCAGCTACGGCCGATAGCTAGATATAAACTATTTTCGACAGCTTTTGTGTGTATTGTATGGGGAGCCAAAGAAGGGTTATTGATAGGGGTAGGTGTGTTCGGGAGAAATGTTGAGGGGCAAAAAATAATAGGACCAGCTTATATATTTAACCCCTCTAGGAGTTCATATAAACTATTTTCGAGAGTTTTAGTGTATTTTGTATCGAAGGTAGCGATAAAGCAACAAATAATAACACAAATATGCATTAAGAATAACAAAGCTTATTGCGGGGAAAAACCAACATACCTGATTCTTATTCAGGTCAGTGCCGCAGATTCCTGAGTATTCGTGTAGTTTATTAAGTACTCAGAGAAATAACTGAAACAACGCGTAGATAGCAAGCTCACCTCAGTGCAAAAGTGTTTGAAAAGAGAACAGAGAATAAATAAACAGTTATTCTCTTACGCTACACGACCTGTTGCTACACGATCCGATGTTTACATTTATTCGCTTGCAGCTTTGCTTGCAATGACTGCTACAGCAGAGAATCTGGGTATATTCACTTGATGAATATATTCATGCAGGGCTCTAATCACTACGAATAGTTTTACATTAAAAAGTAAAAATTTGTAAATTTTGAGTTGTGACTGTTTTGTATGCGATATGATGTGAATATAAGGTGGATAGTAAGGTGGATCGCCTTATATTGGTGGAAAAATATAAATTGTTACCCACCAGAATGTTTACTTTAGGAGTATTCCAGCACCATTTTTTTTTATGTCCCGAAAAACAGCCATGTTTACTTTAGGAGTATTCCAGCACCATTTTTTTTTATGTCCCGAAAAACAGCCAAAATGGTCTTTGTATAGCTTTGGCATTTTTAGTCAGATTGTGAAGTGCGATATTTCGTTGAATAAGTCTCAATGAGTGCTACCAAATGTTCTTTGATGTTGCTGGTCTCAAAAGACATCAAGAAAATATTTAACAATTTATTTTTTTTTTTTGCACTTACTTACTTAGGTGGCCGTAACAACCCGTGTCCGGGTTTCAGCCGACCTCATTAGCTCTCGCCAGGCGCCTCTGCTTTGCGCGCGCCTTCTCCAATTGGATACACCAAGTGCGGTTAGGGCTTCCTCAGCCTGGTCCATCCATCGGAGGCATGGTCTCCCTCGTCGTCGTTGACCAACGACCATCGCCTCGAGCACCTTTTCGCTAGAGCTTCGTCGTTCATACGATGGACATGACCCAGCCAGCGTAGTCGCTGCCCAGTTATACGCCGAACTACGTCAATGTCTTCGTAGAGCTCATACATCTCGTGGTTCATTCGGATGCGATAGTCATCGCCGACTCGAACAGGACCGAAGATTTTGCGAAGAACTTTTCTCTCGAACACCCCCAGAGCTGCTGCGTCAGTTTGCGAAACTAGCCATGCCTCAGCGCCATAAAGCAGCACAGGTAGAACGAGCGTCTTGTAGAGTGTTAGTTTTGTCGATCGAGAGAGGGCTCTAGAACTTATTTGCTTACTGAGCCCGTAGTAGCACCTATTATCAATTATTGTTCTTCGCTTTATCTCCAGGCTGATTTCGTTGTTGGTATTAATGGCGGTGCCAAGGTAAACGAACTTCTTGACTACTTCAAAGTTATAGCTGCCAGGGGAAACGTGGGAGTCTAAACGCCGCGCTCCCTTGTTTGTAGACAGCATATACTTTGTTTTACCCTCATTTATCGTCAAACCCACTTTGGCTGATTCCTCTTCGATAGCGGCGAAGGCAGCAGTAACATCTCTCTTGGTTCTGCCAACAATATCAATATCAATATCATCAGCGTACGCAAGGAGCTGGACACCTTTATAGAAAATGGTGCCATTACAATGCATACCGACCTTTCGTACGTTCCCCTCCATGATGATGTTAAAGAGATCGCAAGACAGTGGATCGCCTTGCCTGAAACCTCTTTCGGTATTGAAGGTTTCGGAGAGGCCATTTTCTACCTTGACAAAGCTGCGTGTGTTGCTCAACGTCATTCTGCAAAATCTAATCAACTTTGCAGGTATACCGAACTCAGAGATTGTTGCGTATAGGCAATCCCTTCTCGGGCTATCGAACGCAGCTTTTTTGCACTAGGGACCCCAAAACTATGATTTCAAATTATTATCAAATAAAACACTAAAAATTAATACGTAATTGTGAAGGAATTAATTGATTCTATTCGTTTCAAAAAAGTTACAGAGATTCAAAGTTTCAGTAGTATTGTGGTGTTAGAACCTATGAATTATTCAAAAGTCTGAACATTTTTCTGACTAATATAATATTTGTACGTGATTTTAATACGCTATAGCGTTCGCGGTTATCTATTTTTGCAAAAATATGCCCCAGACGTTGCTCGTCTGTGACCGCAACGGCAGATTCACTCACGACCCGCACACAGAGCTCTGTATTTTGGGAATGGCAAAGGAAATCTGTACAAATAAACCAAGAGCAACATTTTGTATTTATTTTCGCATATATATTTACCCTGAACTTCGAGTATTTCATCTGAACTAGCGTACTCTCGTTAAACATCGTCAAGAATGAACTGCAGACTAGGTGGTTCAGTGATAATAAAATTTCTTCCAATTAATCTATCCGTCAGTTAAGAACAATCAAAGCTTATGACCCGTAAGAACAATGTAGAATTTACGAACAGTCCCAGGTGGATTACACCGTGCTTTTAAAATTTTCTTATAGGCGTTTTACCGTATAAGTCGGTCGGAGTCAGTCACCATTGACAACATAATGTTTTCCGGAAGACAAAAATAAACATTGTTCCTAAAGTTGGGTGAATGGCTAATTGTACTTCCATGGGAAGATGACGTATCCTGATCTAAAGCAGTGCCTGTCAAAAATAGTAATGAGCGTGTGTTAGTAAGCAGACAAAATTGTGCACTTCAAATTCTAAAATTCAACTAAATTCAAAAATATTAATTTTAAAGTAAAGAAATAAGAAAAATGTGATGGAATTTAAGTTGTGTTCAATGCGTACTTTAATATTAATATTAATGCTTTGATCGCAATTTCTTATAAGTCAAATATTTTTTCATTGTCTGTCTTTAATGAATTGCGTTGCTTAGAAAAAATGAACTTTAGATCCGAAAAAATTTGTCTGCAAATTGACAAATTGATAAAGATCATTTCTGTGGACATTTGACAAAAGAACTTCTCTCGAGGTTTCCAATTTTCCAATATTTTTATCATATATATTGAATTCAATACGCTTCGATTGGTATAATCGGCGTATGGTTTTTAGTTGAAAAAATATGAAATCGACAAATCAACCTCTTTCGACTTTTTTAAAAAATATTTGCAAAACAACTTCTCTCAAATAAGTTGAAAAATATTAAAAATTTAATAGAAATTTTTTTTTTTGACAAAACAATCCATTTCCTTTAACTTTAGTCAATTCACTATTAATATGTTTTCCCAAAAAAACTTATTTCAAAATAAGCTGTTTTGTTAAATGTTAAATTTGAAAAAACAACATGCTTATCTCACACAAATTGTTTCTTCCTTCATTTAATCAGCCTTTTCTGTGCGACAAAAAATCATGTTTCGATTCAAGTTCTTTTGTGGAAACAAAAGTTAAGCAAATCGAAATCTTATTTCAATAGAAACTGTTTTGTCAAATGCCCTTTAGACAATTTTGAATAAAAGTTGTTTTTTTTTAAACAACAACTTTTGCAGCTGTAACTTGAATTCACATGCGTTTTGGATCTCTTTACGCAAATCAAGTTTCTACTGAGAAAAACAATAACATATTTAGGGGACTCCCCGCATGTTAAAAGTGCCAATTGCAATAAAAAACTAGGTCCCATCACTAAACAAATAAGTCCACAATTTTTACAGCAGGTGCCTGTGTTCAGTCACATCGTTCTTTTTATTTTAATTAAATTTTGTAAAAATCAAGTTATGGCTAATAAAGTGAATATAAACAACTAAAAAGTGTAGATTTTTTGTATAGAGACAGACTCCTGAAAATGTTCGCAAATAAAGATGGGTGCATTACAAATAGCTTCGGAAGCCTAGAATCCGATGAAGACATGGTCTATGATTCTGACCATAGTTCTTCTCAGTATTCTGAACTTTATGCAGCCACTGCGATCTTGCAAGATGTGACTGATAATTTAGGATCTGACCTTTGCGATACAGATTCCTCGGAAATTGATGAAGAACCTAGTCTTAATAACCCAATGCCAAAATCATCACAAAAAACTAATAGGCGAAACAAAAATTTGGGGAAAGAATATGTAACTAACAAAAATAAAAGAGTTCCTGCCAAGAGAGTCGATGAAATAGGGGAATGCAACAAGAGGAAATATTTAAAGCATACTGGAACCTAGGAGATTATAATAAGAGACGCCAACATATTTCAAATATGATTGAAGTTCAAACTAAGAAAACTGAAACCCTCCACAAAGATCAAAATTCTCGAAATAGACAGTATATTTATTTATACCACTTTGAAATAAATAGAAAAAGGAATCGTGTGTGTAAGAAGTGTTTCTTAAAAATATTTGGAGAGACGAACCAGAGTATCAAAACCATAAATAATCTTAAAATAAAACAAATATGTGGACCCGTTGCAAGTGATCGACGTGGAAAACATGCTCCACCACACAAAACAACGATCGAAAAATACAATGAAGTAATGGAACACATAAACAGTGTTCCTAAGTATGAAAGCCATTACAGTCGCCGTCATACACAACAGTTATATTTTCAGCGCGGTATCAATCTAGCAACTTTGTACTGACTGTATATTGAAAAATATTCCGATCCAGTATCAAAATAAAAATATCAAGATATATTTCAACCCTTGAATATAAAATTTAAAAAACTGCAGCTTGATCTTAAAATCACAAGCAGTAAATGCAGTAAATGAAGAAGAGAAGCTCCAATTTATGTTGCAACAAAAAGAGCACCAAAAAGACGCGGATTTTTCCTATGAATGCAAGCGAAAAGACAAGGAATTAGCCTTTTTTGATGCAAATATAAAGATGCTTTCTTTTGACTTACAACAATGCTTACCAACTTCGTTTTTACGTGCTTCAATGTTTTTTTATAAACGTCCATTATGGACATTGAATTTAATTGTGCATAATGGGGCGACAAAGAAGGCTGACTGCTACATTTGGAATGAAACAATTGCAAAGCGTAGAGCAAACGATATTGCTTCTTGCCTATTTTAATGTCTGTTGGATCTGCAAGTAGGAGTGAAGCATGTCATATTGTATAGCGTTCCTGTCCTGGGCAGAACCGTAATTCGTATGTTTGCGCAAATTTTTGAAAAAGTTCTGGAGGATCACACAAGCATTGAACTGATGGATCATAAATTTCTTGTAGTGGGCCATACGCATCTTGAATGTGACACAGTCCACGCGGTTATAGAACATAAAAAGAAGAATTCATCAGGATCAATTCAGCGTACACATGACTGGGTTAATTTAATAGATGTTACAAGTAAAAACTACACCTTTCACGAACTAAAAAGTAAAGATTTCTCTGATTTTAAGTCCCTATTGAAAGATAAATAAACATGGAGAGCCTATAACGTTTCAGGTATGTACTTACTTACTTACTTAGGTGGCCGTGACAACCCGTGTCCGTATTTCGACCGACCTCATCAGCTCTCGCCAGGCGCCTCTGCTTTGCGCGCGCCTTCTCCAATCGGATACACCAAGTGCGGTTAGGGCTTCCTCAGCCTGGTCCATCCATCGGAGGCATGGTCTCCCTCGTCGTCGTTGACCAGCGACCCTCGCTTCGAGCACCTTTTTCGCTGGAGCTTCGTCGTCCATACGATGGACATGACCCAGCCAGCGTAGTCGCTGCACAGTTATACGCCGAACTACGTCAATGTCTCCGTAGAGCTCATACAGCTCGTGGTTCATTCGGATGCGATAGTCATCGCCGACTCGAACAGGACCGAAGATTTTGCGAAGAACTTTTCTCTCGAACACCCCCAGAGCGGCTGCGTCAGTTTGCGAAACTACCCATGCCTCAGCGCCATAAAGCAGCACAGGTAGAACGAGCGTCTTGTAGAGTGTTAGTTTTGTCGATCGAGAGAGGGCTCTGGAACTTAGTTGCTTACTGAGCCCGTAGTAGCACCTATTAGCAATTATTGTTCTTCGCTTTATCTCCAGGCTGATTTCGTTGTTAGTATTAATGGCGGTGCCAAGGTATACAAACTCCTTGACTACTTCAAAGTTATAGCTGCCGGATGAAACGTGGGAGTCTAAACGCCGAGCTCCCTTGTTTGTAGACAGCATATACTTTGTTTTACCCTCATTTATCGTCAAACCCACTTTGGCTGATTCCTTTTCGATAGCGGCGAAAGCAGCGGTAACATCTCTCTTGGTTCTGCCAACAATATCAATATCATCAGCGTAAGCAAGGAGCTGGACACCTTTATAGAAAATGGTGCCATTACGATGCACACCGGCCTTTCGTACGATCCCCTCCATGATGATGTTGAAGAGATCGCAAGACAGTGGATCGCCTTGCCTGAAACCTCTTTCGGTATTGAAGGTTTCGGAGAGGTCATTTCCTACCTTGACGGAGCTGCGTGTGTTGCTCAACGTCATTCTGCAAAGTCTAATCAACTTTGCAGGTATACCGAACTCAGACATTGTTGCGTATAGGCAATCCCTTCTCGGGCTATCGAACGCAGCTTTAAAGTCGACAAAGAGATGGTGTGTGTCAATTTGATTTTCGTGGGTTTTCTCCAGGATTTGTCGTAGCGTGAAAATCTGGTCTATGGTAGACTTACCAGGTCGAAAGCCACACTGATAAGGTCCAATCAGTGTTTTTGTATTTGGCTTTAATCTTTCACACAGTACGCTTGAGAGAACCTTATATGCGATGGAAATAAGACTGATACCTCTATAACTTGCGCAGATTGTAGGGTCTCCTTTCTTAAGTATAGGGCACAGTACACTGAGGTTCCAATCGTCGGGCATGCTTTCTGCTAGCCATATTTTGCTGATGAGCTGATGCATGCGCCTTATCAATTCATCGCCGCCGGTTTTAAACAATTCAGCTGACAGGCCGTCAGCACCCGCTGCTTTATTGTTTTTGAGTCGTTGGATAGCAACTCGAACCTCTTCATGGCTAGGTGGTGATACTTCCACTCCGTCATCGTCGATTGGTGGCACTGCACTGTGCTCTCGATGGGCGGCATTGGTGGAATCGTCGCCATTAAGTAAATTGGAGAAGTGCTGTCTCCACAATCTAAGCACACACTGTGTATTCGTATTCAGATCTCCATTTTCGTCTCTACAAGTGGATGCTCCGGGCTTGAAACCTTGGGTTAGACGCTTAACCTGTTGATAGAATTTTCGTGCATCCTTCTTGCCCTGGTATACCTCTAGTTCCTCACGCTCACGCTTTTCCTGCTCTCTTTTCTTGCGTCTGAAAAGGCGCCTCTCTTCCTTCCTCTTTTCGCGGTAGTTTTCTCTGCTCGCGTTGCAGCTGACTGCAGCGTTTTTCTATAAGCGGCGTTTTTTACTGCAGTCGCAATGCGACACTCCTGATCATACCATTGGTTCCGAGGTTGCGGGCGCCGGAAACCAATGACTTCTTCAGCGGCAGCGCGCATGGAGTGGGATATATGCGCCCAAAGTCCGCCGGCGTCGTCGAGTCCAGAGGTTGGTTGGTTGAGCTTAACCGAGAGTTGAGCGGAGTAGGCTTCGGCAGTCCGTTGTAATTGCAGCTTAGCGACATCTAGCTTTCGTTGCATTCCTGTGCGTATGTTCTTGGCATTGCATAATCGCATGCGGATCTTGGCTGCAACAAGATAATGGTCGGAGTCAATGTTGACCCCCCGAAATGTACGCACATCTAGAACACTAGAGGCATGCCTTCCGTCGATTACAACATGATCAATTTGGTTTCGCGTTTTTTGATCCGGGGACAGCCAGGTGGCCTTGTGGATGTTGAGGTGCTTAAATCTGGTGCTACTAACTACCATGTTTCGTGCCGCGGCGAAGTCGATCAGTCTTAGACCGTTGTTTGTGGAGGTCTCGTGAAGACTGAACTGACCGACAGTGGAGCCAAAGATGCCTTCCCTTCCGACTTTCGCATTAAAATCGCCGAGGACTATGCATAATGGGGCGACAAAGAAGGCTGACTGCTACATTTGGAATGAAACAATTGCAAAGCGTAGAGCAAACGATATTGCTTCTTGCCTATTTTAATGTCTGTTGGATCTGCAAGTAGGAGTGAAGCATGTCATATTGTATAGCGTTCCTGTCCTGGGCAGAACCGTAATTCGTATGTTTGCGCAAATTTTTGAAAAAGTTCTGGAGGATCACACAAGCATTGAACTGATGGATCATAAATTTCTTGTAGTGGGCCATACGCATCTTGAATGTGACACAGTCCACGCGGTTATAGAACATAAAAAGAAGAATTCATCAGGATCAATTCAGCGTACACATGACTGGGTTAATTTAATAGATGTTACAAGTAAAAACTACACCTTTCACGAACTAAAAAGAAAAGATTTCTCTGATTTTAAGTCCCTATTGAAAGATAAATAAACATGGAGAGCCTATAACGTTTCAGGTATGTACTTACTTACTTACTTAGGTGGCCGTGACAACCCGTGTCCGTATTTCGACCGACCTCATCAGCTCTCGCCAGGCGCCTCTGCTTTGCGCGCGCCTTCTCCAATCGGATACACCAAGTGCGGTTAGGGCTTCCTCAGCCTGGTCCATCCATCGGAGGCATGGTCTCCCTCGTCGTCGTTGACCAGCGACCCTCGCTTCGAGCACCTTTTTCGCTGGAGCTTCGTCGTCCATACGATGGACATGACCCAGCCAGCGTAGTCGCTGCACAGTTATACGCCGAACTACGTCAATGTCTCCGTAGAGCTCATACAGCTCGTGGTTCATTCGGATGCGATAGTCATCGCCGACTCGAACAGGACCGAAGATTTTGCGAAGAACTTTTCTCTCGAACACCCCCAGAGCGGCTGCGTCAGTTTGCGAAACTACCCATGCCTCAGCGCCATAAAGCAGCACAGGTAGAACGAGCGTCTTGTAGAGTGTTAGTTTTGTCGATCGAGAGAGGGCTCTGGAACTTAGTTGCTTACTGAGCCCGTAGTAGCACCTATTAGCAATTATTGTTCTTCGCTTTATCTCCAGGCTGATTTCGTTGTTAGTATTAATGGCGGTGCCAAGGTATACAAACTCCTTGACTACTTCAAAGTTATAGCTGCCGGATGAAACGTGGGAGTCTAAACGCCGAGCTCCCTTGTTTGTAGACAGCATATACTTTGTTTTACCCTCATTTATCGTCAAACCCACTTTGGCTGATTCCTTTTCGATAGCGGCGAAAGCAGCGGTAACATCTCTCTTGGTTCTGCCAACAATATCAATATCATCAGCGTAAGCAAGGAGCTGGACACCTTTATAGAAAATGGTGCCATTACGATGCACACCGGCCTTTCGTACGATCCCCTCCATGATGATGTTGAAGAGATCGCAAGACAGTGGATCGCCTTGCCTGAAACCTCTTTCGGTATTGAAGGTTTCGGAGAGGTCATTTCCTACCTTGACGGAGCTGCGTGTGTTGCTCAACGTCATTCTGCAAAGTCTAATCAACTTTGCAGGTATACCGAACTCAGACATTGTTGCGTATAGGCAATCCCTTCTCGGGCTATCGAACGCAGCTTTAAAGTCGACAAAGAGATGGTGTGTGTCAATTTGATTTTCGTGGGTTTTCTCCAGGATTTGTCGTAGCGTGAAAATCTGGTCTATGGTAGACTTACCAGGTCGAAAGCCACACTGATAAGGTCCAATCAGTGTTTTTGTATTTGGCTTTAATCTTTCACACAGTACGCTTGAGAGAACCTTATATGCGATGGAAATAAGACTGATACCTCTATAACTTGCGCAGATTGTAGGGTCTCCTTTCTTAAGTATAGGGCACAGTACACTGAGGTTCCAATCGTCGGGCATGCTTTCTGCTAGCCATATTTTGCTGATGAGCTGATGCATGCGCCTTATCAATTCATCGCCGCCGGTTTTAAACAATTCAGCTGACAGGCCGTCAGCACCCGCTGCTTTATTGTTTTTGAGTCGTTGGATAGCAACTCGAACCTCTTCATGGCTAGGTGGTGATACTTCCACTCCGTCATCGTCGATTGGTGGCACTGCACTGTGCTCTCGATGGGCGGCATTGGTGGAATCGTCGCCATTAAGTAAATTGGAGAAGTGCTGTCTCCACAATCTAAGCACACACTGTGTATTCGTATTCAGATCTCCATTTTCGTCTCTACAAGTGGATGCTCCGGGCTTGAAACCTTGGGTTAGACGCTTAACCTGTTGATAGAATTTTCGTGCATCCTTCTTGCCCTGGTATACCTCTAGTTCCTCACGCTCACGCTTTTCCTGCTCTCTTTTCTTGCGTCTGAAAAGGCGCCTCTCTTCCTTCCTCTTTTCGCGGTAGTTTTCTCTGCTCGCGTTGCAGCTGACTGCAGCGTTTTTCTATAAGCGGCGTTTTTTACTGCAGTCGCAATGCGACACTCCTGATCATACCATTGGTTCCGAGGTTGCGGGCGCCGGAAACCAATGACTTCTTCAGCGGCAGCGCGCATGGAGTGGGATATATGCGCCCAAAGTCCGCCGGCGTCGTCGAGTCCAGAGGTTGGTTGGTTGAGCTTAACCGAGAGTTGAGCGGAGTAGGCTTCGGCAGTCCGTTGTAATTGCAGCTTAGCGACATCTAGCTTTCGTTGCATTCCTGTGCGTATGTTCTTGGCATTGCATAATCGCATGCGGATCTTGGCTGCAACAAGATAATGGTCGGAGTCAATGTTGACCCCCCGAAATGTACGCACATCTAGAACACTAGAGGCATGCCTTCCGTCGATTACAACATGATCAATTTGGTTTCGCGTTTTTTGATCCGGGGACAGCCAGGTGGCCTTGTGGATGTTGAGGTGCTTAAATCTGGTGCTACTAACTACCATGTTTCGTGCCGCGGCGAAGTCGATCAGTCTTAGACCGTTGTTTGTGGAGGTCTCGTGAAGACTGAACTGACCGACAGTGGAGCCAAAGATGCCTTCCCTTCCGACTTTCGCATTAAAATCGCCGAGGACTATTTTCACGTCATGGACCGGAAGGTGGTCATATACGTCCTCAAGACTAGCGTAGAAAGCGTCCTTGACGGCTTCGTCCTTTTCCTCCGTCGGGGCGTGCGCGCAAATAAGGCTTATGTAGAAAAATTTTGCCTTGATGCGGATCGTGGCCAATCTTTCGTTCACAGGTGTGAACCGGGAAACAAGGTGGCGTAGTTTCCGGCTAACGACGAATCCACATCCGAATTCGCGCTTCTCCGCATGGCAGCTGTAGTAGATATCGCAGTGTGCTTGTTTAGAGCAGCCTTGCCCTTTCCATCGCATTTCCTGGATGGCGGTGATGTCAGATTGTATTGTTTTGAGGGCTTCCGCCAGTTGGATAATGGCACCTTCCCTATAAAGGGTCCGGACATTCCAGGTGCATATCCGTAAATCATTGTCCGTTTTTCGTTTGCGGTGGTCGTCAACGTAATTGGGGTTTTTATCCGAGGCTGGTTTAGTTTTCATTGGGCAGTAGTAATGTGGCGGGACCCAAACCCTGCGCACATTCCTTGTTTAAGGTCTATGGAGTGACCCGCCGCTCAAATTAGCCGTCAAACTGACGGATGCCAGTTTGCCGTTGCCCAGGGAACACCACTTGGAGGTTTGAGTCGACTTGAGACGATTTCGACATGGATAATGCTGGCCTCGCCAGGTTGAGGCGGTCAGACACGTTGCCATGTGAAGGTTCGCCCCCTGTTCCCCAGGTATGTACGGTTTTATATTATTTATGTATGTACTTACTTACATAATAAGAAATTTGTATGGAAACAGGTTCGTTGGATGAGGTATGCAAAAAGTAAACCTGGTGTTCTTCAATACAAAGAATCATTAAGGCCAGAAGAAATATTTATGGAGCTACCAATTACCCCACGCCGACGAAAAATTTCAGATCTACAATTGCTTCCAAGTTACACGTCTCCATTAGCGGTATCGAAAAACAAAAAACAGGATTTGTTGGACATGTTGCCTTTGATCGACGTACATTTTCACAGCTTTTACAAAAATATTAAAGCTGAAAGCGTCTTCTTAGTTTGTTCCTTTACGTGAATTTTAAATCAAAAATTATGTTGTATGCAATGATTCTAATGAGATTAATTATTTGAAATTCTTACAAATATTTATATATTTTTACACAGCATGAGAAACTGTAAACATAATTTAAATAAAAATATAGTTCTTTTTTGGGCAATCAACTTCTTTCGCCCTTTTTTAAATGTTTCAGTTCAACAAAACAACTTATCTTGACCTAAGTGACCAAGATTATATTCTTTCTCACTAAAACTAATTTTGACAAAACAACTTATATGATACAAGCTGATTTGTGTTCCAAAAATTTAATTTGACAAAACATTTTGTCTACTTCTTTTTCAATTAATCAAAGAACCTTTAGTTTTAGATGCAAAAATTTTAAAGGAAAATGTTTATTGTATATTTATATTTCTGCATAATATAAGGATCCAAAATTTCAATCAATTTCTTTACAAAAGATTTCATGAAGCAATTAACCTGTTTTTCTGCTCTCCTGAAAAGTTGGCTAATTTGAAAGAGGTTTTGTCATGCATATGGAAAAAACTCAGCAGTCGTTTAATTTGTTAATTTCAGAATCAATACATTTGCTATTTTGTTCAGTGCGACAGACAATGATATTGTGAGATAAAGGTAACGTTGCTATAGTTTGGCTGCTTCGCCATCAAGTTTTTGCAAAATTTTAACGCAAATATCTTTAATAAATGCTCCATCCGAGAAAGGACTAAATTTTTTACAATATTATATCTTATTAATTTATATAATGCCATTTTTAATTTAATTTGTTTGTTTTTTACATTGCTCTCATCTAAGATTTCTTTCATTTCAGAAATCCAGTTCTTTATTTTATGCGAAAGAAATTGCTTTCTTCTTTTTATAAAATATTTGCTTTCTACATTATCTGATTTATCAATATCATTATGAAACATTTCATAAGGCCTCTTGATATTATCTTTGGAACTTTGGATATTAACTTTGGATCTTTGTCCTTGGAACGAAATATAACATAAGACGCATTGAAATCCTTCAAAAGCGTTTGAAATCAAAATAAAATTTGTATACATATTTTCATTTGTCATCTTCAAACATTTAATTTCTCGCTGTGGAGTATCATAAAAAGCGCTCTCGATGTTGTTGCGCTGCTGTCTCAATAGCGACTAAGCGCGAGAGAGTAAGAATACGTGTGAAACGAGAGAGCTCTTAAGAGCCCAGGGCAGGGATGATATTTGGAGGCTTTTTTGAGCCCTTTTTCATTTCGTAAGCCCCGAAGCCCTTTTAATTCATTTAAGGCCCTTTTGAAATATTCTTCTGAAAAAATATCATCTAAGTAGTATATCACATCGATGTACAAAATTTCAATTTTTATTAAAATGTTTTTGAATCGATCTCAATAAAATAAGTTCTGTTGTTTTTTTTTAAATTATAGCTATAGAAAAACAAAAACTTTGAACAATTCTCAATTTTGTTTTTTTTTAAGCTATATTTAAGATTTATTTAAGCTATATAAGCCTACGCAGGTACGTTTTTGATAGTTTACAGAAAAAAAAATCTATTAAAACTGAAGAAAATGTTTGAAAAACTGATGTTCTTATTTTTTATATAAAGCCACCATGTTAGTATTATGCAAAAGAACCACTATTTTGTAGTATTGATTGCAATCTACAGGAAAATTTCTTACAAACATTTGGTATCTACTATAATTATAATGGAGGAAGTATGAAGATTTCTGCACACCCTCCAAAAGAATGTCTAAATTTTCGAATCGATTTTACTTATTCCGAAGTATCCCGAAGTAATTCTATAGGTTTAAGAATGGAATTTTGAGGTGGACAGCTTCAAGCACGATACATTCCTTACAGCATTTTATTTATATAAAAACAATTTCCGACGTATGATATCCTATATGGGCATTTCCACAGAAAAGTCCGCTGTGACCCAAAAATTAAAAGTTATTAAAAACTTATTATTTTATGATATTATCTTAGAGAAACCTTTAAATTTTATTCATTTAAGCGATTTATACATAAATTCATTTACCATGATGATCAAATCGTCTCTTCACAAATGTAGTTTTTCTTTTTAGTAAATGTTTAGTAAATGTTTCGAAAAGTTTTTGTTTTAGTAAAAATGGAAGATATTGGCTAAATATAAAGACAAATGGTTGAGATAATGAGCGTAAAATATATTTAATTTGTTTTTTAATTACTAAATTACAATTACTTAATTACTCAATTGAATCCTAATGGAAAAAATGCCACGTTCAAAATGTCACGTATCGACTCGGATTATGATTAAAAAAATAAAAAGTACTGAAGATATTTGAATCAAACAAAACACATTATAATGTATCATTATTTCATAAGATTCTTAAACTAGTGGCATCAAAAAACTGTGACAGATTTCGCTGAATTCTGATTTTCTATATATAGACACGAAAACTACTTCCATTTTTGTTTATTTTTTTGAACCAGGACTATGCCTACTATAGTCTAGCTACCTAAGAGCTTCAATGTAAACTAAAAAGAAAATGCAAATATGTTTTGCTTTGCCTTTTTTTCAATTTAAATGTGTGCGACGGTCACGTTTGCCATTATGGAAATGCCCATATAAAACTTCACGCTCTTTCAGAGTATGGCGTTGGAATTTATCTAAATAAATTCTTAGAAGTAAGAAACAATTATTTGCATAAAAATTTTTTTTTTTCCACCTATAACTAATTTAACTAATTTTGTTACTTAAGGCTATATTATTATTACTATATTCCAAAATTGTATAAGATTCATGAAATTATTCTTTATTAAATTCCGCCATTAATATGTTGTTTTGGTAGAACTAATTTTATTTTGGTATCATGCCCATTTCGTACCGCATCTTTGATTCGTCTTCTTACAAGTCTTAACGCAGACTCTTTGTTAAATTTATCAATCATATCTTTCTGAAAATCTTATTTATATAACCAAGGACTCGAAAGAATACTCCTAAAACTCTTTATAGAAGAATATATCAATCCGATTTACGGTTTTCTGTGGAAATGCTTTGCTATTTTTATTTGTATTATTAACTTGTTAAATTAATGGCTTTGTTACAATTTTTTTTTTTGAGAATTTTTGTTTATTTTTTTGATATATTTTTGACTTTTCCAATGAAAAATTAACTATATATGTAGATTATTTTTTGACATATTTTTGAAGTTTGCAATCAATGCGCAAGCCTTTTTTTCTAAAATGCAATGGGACCTCTATATATGAAATCAAATCTATTTAAAAGTAAGAATTAAGTAATATTACTCTGACCCACAATTTCTGATTCTGAAAGCTGATCTTTTAAACTAAAATGTGATATTTTTGTGACAAATAATTAAACTTCCCTGCTTAGGTCGAAATAATGAAATAAAAAAAAAATCTGAAAAACTTTGAAAACAGTCCATTCGAAATCTATTTGGATATATGTGGTCATGGCAGAATATTCAAATAGAAAGTCTTTAATATTGAATTGCCACTAAGGGCCCCATTCTTGTCAAAAATGCCCTATTTTTGTATAAATTTTGGCCCTTTTACAACTAAGTCAATATCATCGCTGGCCCAGGGTGGAAGGCACTTATACAAACACTTATATCCAGCTATGGGCACGGAGCAAGCTACGGAGCATAGATAAGAAGATAGGAAACTTAAAAAACATAACCTCAAAGAAGGTTTGCATGTATTTATGAACTGAAAAATGCAACCCTGAACGCCACTCTTGTTCTTGATCGGCCGCAAACTCTAAAAGAAATCACTTTGCAACCCCTTAAAATAATGCATATCATCTGTTTTTTATTACATAAATATTTAAGTTGGGTTGCAATAACAAGTTTGCAACCTAAACTGATCATTGCATCCCCTTATTTTGGCTTTCAAAGTTTGCCAATTTCTTCAGTTGTTGTATTTGTCAATATTTTTGAAAAATTTAATTTTTCACAAACCCCCGTTATTTTACACAAACCCCGCTATTCGAGGTGAGATAAGAAAAAAGAACGCTCTTCTTTTTCTGGATTTTTCTGCTGAAACTTCGTTTTCAAACAAGAAAAATAGTGCATGGATTGAGTACATTAATGTTTTAATCTTTAAGTTGTGTTACAGGAATCTGTTTAACACCCAAATAATTACATGCGTGCTCTTATTTTGTTTTTTATCGCCAAACAAAATTTGCATATTTTCACATAATAAATGGATTTTTATTTTCACCACTACCGATTTGTGAAGGTTTCATGCCATCTGAGTTGCCAACTCTGATTGTTTTCTTAAGAATTCTCTTGGATAGCATAAATATTGCGCTGGTACGAAATGGCATATGTTTATCTCTAACCTTTATAAAATTGCATTGATCATGTATATGCGTAAAATATAAAGTTGGATTTAATGGAACTACTTAAATCTGTGAATATTATTTCTACATTAAAATGCATATTTAGAGGAAGTAGAAGCAGTGTTCGTATTTGCTCTCATGAAGTTTCATGAATATGGGGTAATTTTTAGATTAAAAAAACTGCTCATATTCATTTTCGTGAAGAGCTGACTACAGTCTTTTGTTCATGAACTGTAGAAGTAACCGCATAATCACAGAATGCTTTGGTATTGTATTTTTATTGCTACGCTGCCTAACATACATACACACAAACAATTTAAGACATTTCAATGCCTTGAAGTGAGGGTTAGAAAAAACTCTCAAGTATAGAGCATGATTACCTCCTCCTCATCAATATTATCCAATTCACGAACAGCTCTTTCATTATCTGTTTAGAGTGATTCATTTCTCTTCAACAGTTTTCGTTCATATATTGCGCTCCTCAAAAAAACTGACTTGAATTGCGCTCTCTGCATTTCATTCATTTAATGTTTTTCGTTCGCAAGTTTTGGCAATTACAAATTCAATTTATTACAATTTTTTCACTAGCTCAAAACAGGTCCTTAATAGGAAAAATTTAACGAAAAACATTCATAGCTCCCCGGGGTGCATTATAGAGGAATAAAATGTATGACCAGGTCCTATTATTTTTTCACCACCAATATTTCTTCTCAATGTACCCACCTTTCTCTGTCACCCTCTTGGGGGTCCTCCTACAAAAACACAAAAGAGATAAATGTCGAAAATGGTTTATATCGTCCGTAACTGGACCCCTAGACGGGTCAGATGTATTAGCTGGTCCTATTATTTTTTGGTCCACAATATTTCTTTTGAACATACCTACCCCCTATCTGCCACCCTTCTCTGGGTCCCAATGCGAAAAACACAAAAAGTGTCGATTAGTATTCATATCTTTCCCGCATTGACTCCTAGAGTAGTGAAATGTATGAGCTGGTCCTATTATTTTTTTGCCCCTCACCATTTCTTCTGAAGACACCCACACCCCATCTGCCACCCATTATGTGCTTATAGATCAACAAAAATTTTGCATCAAATAAAAACAAGCGATTTAAAAATTCACGAGCGATAATAAATTTAGCACATCGCACATAGGGGCCGCTTGCACGGGAGGCTTGGTCAAAACTGATTTTTTAAAAAATAGAATATTTAAAAAAAATTTTGTGCATTTGTAATAACAAGGATATTACTAAGCGGATCAGATTTTCCGTTTAGTAAATACAGTGTTTGCAACTTACCCCTTTTTGGATATTTGAAGTCTATTTTTATGCAGTGCAAAAATTAAGCCACTTCAAAAGTATCTATTTTTAGTTTAGGAATGTGCTATTGGAAAAAGGGTATACTTTGTAAAAAATACAGTTTCATCATTATATTAAATTTTATTTATATAGATTTTACATTTCTGCTTGGGGTTTAGAAGTACAAAAGCAAGAAGACTTTTAAATTTCCTAAAAAAAATGATAAAGCAATTTTTTTTTAATTTGCGCAAAGCTTTATATGATTAGTTAAATATGGTTTATTGTGTAGTGGCTTTGTATATGCGATGTATGTGGTGTCAAGGCACCACTTGAAAAACAATTTAAGAATTTTATTTTAATTTTTTCACATAATGTTTCATAATAACTGCTTCAAAATAAAAAAATAGTAAAGCTTATCTGAAAAATATAAAATTTTTTAAATTAGTATGTGGGAAAAAAATGTTAAAAAAACTATTAAAAATAACAATGGAAATAGTAGCGACATAGTTTAAACTCAATTTAGGTAAAAAAGAAACACAGCACATGATAGTTTAAGTCAACTTAACTTATACGAATGCTAAAATATCTAGTTAAGCGGAGTTTAAATGTCCAATTTTGGTGAGATAAGCTCGGTTTAATTTGACTCGAACTTAAAAACTGGCCCTAAGTATTTTATTGTATAATATTATTGTATAATATTATAATATTGTAATATTATAATATTACCAAAACACCTTATCGATATCTTAAGTTGTTTTTTTTTTCATATTATAAGCTAGCCTGAAAAAAGTGAAATTGGCAACTCTACTACTGACAATGAAATGGAAAAAAATTTATTTCATTCATAAATTTGGACAGCTGATATTTTTAACCCGAATCTTCCATGTAAAAATTGTTTACTTTTTGGAAGAAAATAATGTGTTTTTTATGTATAAAAGTTAATTTAACATCAAGCTACAGTACAACAATAAATATGTTTAGCCTATTTGATAATAATTAATGCACTTTACAGATAACTCTTAAGTACCATAATTAGCAACTGACAAATTCACCTCACTATATTTGCAAATTGACAGTTGAGCAAAAACAAAGCCAGATGAGTGTTAAGAAATTCGTGGTGAACGAATATTTCGTGTACGTGTGTTTTACTTTAGGTGAACAAGGATTTCCCACAGAAGTTTCCTATCTTGATATCTTTGCTACGAAGCATTGAGAGTAAACGCTTACGTAATGAGAGTTTACACTTACGTAGCAACACAAGAAGCTACAACAAAGAAAAGAAACGAAAATCAATTGAGTGTCGAAAAAGACTGCAATCGAGTAAGACTTATGTCGGACGAAGACAAAAAAGAACAGCGAAAAAAATTAAAAAGCTACACTGTAAAAACAAACACGCGAACAAATCTTAAAGCCTGCATGCTCTGCATGTTATATGAATAAAATTTAAAAAGATTTCTAATGTGTTCTGCAAAAGGAGCATATTTTGCATTAAATTAAAAATAAATATTTAAACTTATTGTGTTGATATTATTCGAAATTTTTGAAGCTTAATTAAAAGAGCCTGATTTTATTTGAAGTTTTATATCAAAAATAGGGAACCTTAATTCCAGTTCACTTTTCTCATTAATTTCTTTCTCTCAACTAAATATATAAACATCAATTGGTCAATCTTTTCTTCTGTCATATTCTACTTTTTATTTTCCTATCTTGCAGCTATCTAAACATATGTTTACAATTTACCGCAATTTTGGGCCAACTGTGGTAAATTTTTATCAATTCAACCAAAAAGAATTCAGTTTTAATTTTTTTTTTTTTATTTTTAATATGCATAAAAATTTGTCTCAGTGCAAAGAGCACAAAACAACACGAATCTTTAAATTTAGTGGTGCCCATGCCTGCTTATATCAAATATCATATAATATTAAGATGAGCCACGCAGAATATTAGAAAGTAACAAATATTTTTCAGATCAATACGTAAGCTTTTGTGAGCACCATGCGAAAAAGCTTAAAATTCTTGCTTGAGAGAAAAGTTTTCTATCTTTGCATGACTTTCTCTCTGCAATGCTCTTTCGCTCACCAGTGCTTTACAGCAGAAATCACAACTGCATGCTTTCCCATAGGTAGCGAGCGTCCTGTGTTTTCGTGTTGTATTTTTTTTCTGTTGTTGCTTGAACCATCACAGCAACGCAACAAAAGTTTTTATTTGTTTGCATTGTTTTCATTATTAGTCGATAATATAATTTGGTAAATGCAGGGATCGCAAATAACAAGTATCGCATCAATCAGTAATTTTATAGCAATTCTTTTTTTTATCAATATTTTTTAAGTTATTTTTCGATCAGGAATAAAAATCATTTTGTGATGGTTTTTTTTTTGATCAGATATAAAAGTTATTTTTTGATCAAAAATCTATGTATAAATAGGCGAGGGCAAAACAGTTCAGTTCATTTACTCCTGTGTTTCTCAACCGATTTTGATGATTTTTTTTTAAAGGAATCAGAGTAGGAAAAAGGAGTGCACCAAATAGTTTTTAAATAAAAATGCTAGCTGGAATACCCGACGTTGCTAGTGGGTGGTATGTCATTCAGGGTGTTTCTCAACCGATTTTGGTGATTTTTTTTTAATGAATCGGAGTAGGGAGAAGGAGTGCGGCGAAAAGTTTTTAAAGAAAAATGATAGCTGAATGATAGCCCCGAGTCACTCGGGGGTGGTATGGCGAAAAGGTCGAATTTCGACAACTGGGGTACTCTAGTATAAATAAATCATTGACCTATATTTTTCCGATCGACAGTAAAAATTATTTTTGTATCGTTATTTTTCCGATCAGAAATAGAAGTTAGTTTTTCATCGTTATTTTCTAGATCAGAAATAAAAAAAATCATTGGTCGATATTTTTTTAATGAGATTAAAAATATTAATTTTTGATCGCCATTATTATTTATTTATTTTATTTTATTTAGATGCCCGTAACAACCCGTGTCCGGGTTTCGGCCGATCTCATTAGCTCTCGCCAGGCGCCTCTGCTTTGCTCGCGCCTTCTCCAATCGGATACACCAAGTGCGGTTAGAGCTTCCTCGGCCTGGTCCATCCATCGGAGGCATGGTCTCCCTCGTCGTCGTTGACCAACGACCAACGCCTCGAGCACCTTTTTCGCTGGAGCTTCGTCGTCACTACGATGGACATGACCCAGCCAGCGTAGTCGCTGCACAGTTATACGCCGAACTACGTTAATGTCTTCGTAGAGCTTATACAGCTCGTGGTTCATTCGGATGCGATAGTCATCGCCGACTCGAACAGGACCGAAGATTTTGCGAAGAACTTTTCTCTCGAACACCCACAGAGCAGCTGCGTCAGTTTGCGAAACTAGCCATGCCTCAGAGCCATAAAGCAGCACAGGTAGAACGAGCGTCTTGTAGAGTGTTAGAGTGTTTTGTCGATCGAGAGAGGGCTCTGGAACTTAGTTGCTTACAGAGCCCGTAGTAGTACCTATTAGCAATTATTGTTCTTCGCTTTATCTTTAAAGGTATAGCTGCCGGATGAAACGTGGGAGTCTAGACGCAGCGCTCCCTGGCTTGTAGACAGCATATACTTTGTTTTACCCTCATTTATCGTCAAACCCACTTTGGTGGATTCCTTTTCGATAGCGGTGAAAGCAGCAGTAACGTCTCTCTTGGTTCTGCCGACAATATCAATATCATCAGCGTGCCATTACGATGCACACCGGCCTTTCGTACGATCCCCTCCATGATGATGTTGAAGAGATCGCAAGTCAGTGGATCGCGTTGTCTGAAACCTCTTTCGGTATTAAAGGTTTCGGAGAGGTCATTTCCTACCTTGAAGCTGTTTGTGTCATCCTGCAAAGTCTAATCAACTTTGCAGGTATACCGAACTCAGACATTGCTGCGTATAAGCAATATCTTCTCGGGCTATCGAACGCAACTTTAAAATCGACAAAGAGATGATGTGTGTCAATTTGATTTTCGTGGGTTTTCTCCAGGATTTGTCGTAGCGTGAAAATCTGGTCTATGGTGGACTTTCCAGGTCGAAAGCCACACTGATAAGGTCCAATCAGCGTTTTTGTAATCGGCTTTAATCTTTCACACAGTACGCTTGAGAGAACCTTATATGGACTGAAACCTCGATAGTTGGCGCAGATTGTTGGGTCTCCTTTCTTATGTAAAGGACAAAGTACGCTGAGATTCCAATCTTCGGGCCATATTTTGCTGATGAGCTGATGCATGCGCCTTAACATTTCATCGCCGCAGTTTTAAACAATTCAGCTGACAGGCCGTCAGCACCCGCTGCTTTATTGTTTTGAAGTCGTTGGATAGCAACTCGAACCTCTTCATGGCTAGGTGGTGGTACTTCCACTCCGTCATCGTTAATTGGTGGCACTGAACTGCGCTCTCCATGGGCGGCATTGGTGGAATCGTCGCCTGTAAGTAAATTGGAGAAGTGCTGTCTCCACGATCTCAGCACATACTGTGTATCCGTATTCAGATCTCCATTTTCGTCTCTACAAGTGAATGCTCCGGGCTTGAAACCTTGGGTTAGACGCTTACCCTGTTGATAGAATTTTCGTGCATCCTTCTTGCCCTGGTATACTTTTAGTTCCTCACGCTCAAGCTTTTCCTGTTCTCTTTTCTTGCGTCTGAAAAGGCGCCTCTCTTCCTTCCTCTTTACGCGGTAGTTTCTCGCACGGCTCGCATTGCAGCTGACTACAGCGTTTTTCTTTTAGCGGCGTTCCTTACTGCTGTCGCGATGCGACACTCCTGATCGTTCAATTCGGTCCGAGGTTGCGGCCGTCGGAAACCAATGACATTGTATAATCGCATGCGGATCTTGGCTGCAACAAGATAATAGTCGGAGTCAATGTTGACCCCCCGAAATGTACGCATATCTAGAACACTAGAGGCATGCCTTCCGTCGATTACAACATGATCAATTTGGTTTCGCGTTTTTTGATCCGGGGCAGCCAGGAGGCCTTGTGGATGTCTACTAACTACCATGTTTTACGCCGCGGCGAAGTCGATCAGTCTAAGACCGTTGTTCGCGGAGGTCTAATGAAGACTGAAATGACCGACAGTGGGGCCAAAGATGCCTTCCCTTCCGACTTTCGCATTAAAATCGCCGAGGACTATTTTCACGTCATGGACCGGAAGGTGGTCGTATACGTCCTCAAGACTAGCGTAGAAAGTGTCCTTGACGGATTCGTCCTTTTCCTCCGTCGGAAAAAAAGTTTTGCCTTGATGCGGATTGTGGCCAATCTTTCGTTCACAGGTGTGAACCGGGAAAGAAGGTGGCGTAGTTTCCGGCTAACGACGAATCCACATCCGAATTCGCGCCTCTCCGTGTGGCAGCTGTAGTAGATATAGCAGTGGGCTTGTTTAGAGCAGCCTTGTCTTTCCATCGCATTTCCTGGATGGCGGTGATGTCAGCTTTTATTGTTTTGAGGGCTTCCCCCAGTTGGATAATGGCACCTTCCCTATAAAGGGTCCGGACATTCCAGGTGCATATCCGTAAATCATTGTTCGTTTGCGGTGGTCGTGAACGTAATTGGGGTTTTTATCCGAGGCTGGTTTAGTTTTCATTGGGTAGTAGTAATGTGGCGGGACCCAAACCCTGCGCACATTCCATGTTTAAGGTCCACGAAGCGACCCGCCGCTCAAATTAGCCGTCAAACTAACGGATGCTAGTTTGTTGTTGCCCAGAGAACACCACGTGGAGGTTTGAGTCGACTTGGGACGATTTCGACATGGATAATGCTGGCCTCGCCAGGTTGAGGCAGTCAGACACGTTGCCATGTGAAGGTTCGCCCCCTGATCCCCATTATGTCGATACAAAAAACATGTGTATGTACATTAGAGTGTTCCTTATTTTTTTCGAAAGTAACGAACTACGCACCGGGGTTTTGTTCCTTAACATGACAGAGGTAAACTGTGAACTTTTCGGGGAAAAATATAGATATTTAAACGTGTCTCAAGCGATCTCTATATCGAAAAACTGATTTATATTGGAAAATAGTGCTATTTCCCCAAAAAATCCCAATTACATTTTTATAAGCTCAAATTTTTAAAAAGATGGTACGCACTTCTTTTTCAATTTAATTTTTCTTTAAAATGAGTCATCAAACATAAAAATATGATTTAAATTACTAGAGTAATGATTTTATACTTTTGGAAAAAAATCTAATTTTTCTTGTTTTATTAAAAAAATTGCAAAAATCGAAATTAAAAAAAAAAAAATCAGTGTCACAATTAGAACCTTACTTACTTACTTAGGTGGTCGTAACAACCCGTGTCCGGATTTCGACCGACCTCATCAGCTCTCGCCAGGCGCCTCTGCTTTGCGCGCGCCTTCTCCAATCGGATCCACCAAGAGCGGTTAGGGCTTCCTCAGCCCGGTCCATCCATCGGAGGTATGGTCTCCCTCGTCGTCGTTGACCAGCGACCCACGCCTCGAGCACCTTTTTCGCTGGAGCTTCGTCGTCCATACGATGGACATGACCCAGCCAGCGTAGTCACTGCCCAGTTATACGCCGAACTACGTCAATGTCTTCGTAGAGCTCATACAGCTCGTGGTTCATTCGGATGCGATAGTCATCGCCGACTCGAACAGGACCGAAGATTTTGCGAAGAACTTTTCTCTCGAACACCCCCAGAGCTGCTGCGTCAGTTTGCGAAACTAGCCATGCCTCAGCGCCATAAAGCAGCACAGGTACAACGAGCGTCTTGTAGAGTGTTAGTTTTGTCGATCGAGAGAGGGCTCTGGAACTTAGTTGCTTACTGAGCCCGTAGTAGCACCTATTAGGAATTATTGTTCTTCGCTTTATCTCCAGGCTGATTTCGTTGTTAGTATTAATGGCGGTGCCAAGGTATACAAACTCCTTGACTACTTCAAAGTTATAGCTGCCGGATGAAACGTGGTAGTCTAAACGCCGCGCTCCCTTGTTTGTAGACAGCATATACTTTGTTTTACCCTCATTTATCGTCAAACCCACTTTGGCTGATTCCTTTTCGATAGCGGCGAAAGCAGCGGTAACATCTCTCTTGGTTCTGCCAATAATATCAATATCATCAGCGTACGCAAGGAGCTGGACACCTTTATAGAAAATGGTGCCATTTCGATGCACACCGGCCTTTCGTACGTTCCCCTCCATGATGATATTAAAGAGATCGCAAGACAGTGGATCGCCTTGCCTGAAACCTCTTTCGGTATTGAAGGTTTCGGAGAGGTCATTTCCTACCTTGACGGAGCTGCGTGTGTTGCTCAACGTCATTCTGCAAAGTCTTATCAACTTTGCAGGTATACCGAACTCAGACATTGTTGCATATAGGCAACCCCTTCTCGGGCTATCGAACGCAGATTTAAAATCGACAAAGAGATGGTGTGTGTCAATTTGATTTTCGTGGGTTTTCTCCAGGATTTGTCGTAGCGTGAATATCTGGTCTATGGTGGACTTACCAGGTCGAAAGCCACACTGATAAGGTCCAATCAGTGTTTTTGTAATCGGCTTTAATCTTTCACACAGTACGCTTGAGAGAACCTTATATGCGATGGATATAAGACTGATACCTCTATAACTAGCGCAGATTGTAGGGTCTTCTTTCTTAAGTATAGGGCACAGTACACTGAGTTTCCAATCGTCGGGCATGCTTTCTGCTAGCCATATTTTGCTGATGAGCTGATGCATGCGCCTTATCAATTCATCGCCGCCGGTTTTAAACAATTCAGATAACAGGCCGTCAGCACCCGCTGCTTTATTGTTTTTGAGTCGTTGGATAGCAACTCTAACCTCTTCATGGCTAGGTGGTGATACTTCTACTCCGTCATCGTCGATTGGTGGCACTGAACTGCGCTTTCGATGGGCGGAATTGGTGGAATCGTCGCCAGCAAGTAAATTAGAGAAGTGCTGTCTCCACAATCTAAGCACACACTGTGTATCCGTATTCAGATCTCCATTTTCGTCTCTGCAAGTGGATGCTCCGGGCTTGAAACCTTGGGTTAGACGCTTAACCTGTTGATAGAATTTTCGTGCATCCTTCTTGCCCTGGTATACCTCTACTTCTTCACGCTCACGCTTTTCCTGTTCTCTTTTCTTGCGTCTGAAAAGGCGCCTCTCTTCCTTCCTCTTTTCGTGGTAGTTTTCTCGCAGCGTTTTTCTGTATGCGGCGTTTTTTACTGCTGTCTCGATGCGGCACTCCTGATTGTACCATTGGTTCCGAGGTTGCGGGCGCCGGAAACCAATGACTTCTTCAGCGGCAGCGCGCATGGAGTGGGATATATGCGCCCAAAGTCCGCCGGCGTCGTCGAGTCCAGAGGTTGGTTGGTTGAGCTTAACCGAGAGTTGAGCGGAGTAGGCTTCGGCAGTCCGTTGTAATTGCAGCTTAGCGACATCTAGCTTTCGTTGCATTCCTGTGCGTATGTTCTTCGCATTGCATAATCGCATGCGGATCTTGGCTGCAACAAGATAATGGTCGGAGTCAATGTTGACCCCCCGAAATGTACGCACATCTAGAGCACTAGAGGCATGCCTTCCGTCGATTACAACATGATCAATTTGGTTTCGCGTTTTTTGATCCGGGGACAGCCAGGTGGCCTTGTGGATGTCGAGGTGTTTAAATCTGATGCTACTAACTACCATGTTTCGTGCCGCGGCGAAGTCGATCAGTCTTAGACCGTTGTTTGTGGAGGTCTCATGATGACTGAACTGACCGACAGTGGGGCCAAAGATGCCTTCCCTTCCGACTTTCGCATTAAAATCGCCGGGGACTATTTTCACGTCATGGACCGGAAGGTGGTCATATACGTCCTCAAGACTAGCGTAGAAAGCGTCCTTGATGGCTTTGTCCTTTTCCTCCGTCGGGGCGTGCGCGCAAATAAGGCTAATGTAGAAAAAGTTTGCCTTGATGCGGATCGTGGCCAATCTTTCGTTCACAGGTGTGAACCGGGAAACAAGGTGGCGTAGTTTCCGGCTAACGACGAATCCACATCCGAATTCGCGCTTCTCCGCATGGCAGCTGTAGTAGATATCACAGTGTGCTTGTTTAGAGCAGCCTTGCCCTTTCCATCGCATTTCCTGGATGGCGGTGATGTCAGATTTTATTGTTTTGAGGGCTTCCGCCAGTTGGATAATGGCACTTTCCCTATAAAGGGTCCGGACGTTCCAGGTGCATATCCGTAAATCATTGTTCGTTTGCGGTGGTCGTCAACGTAATTGGGGTTCTTATCCGAGGCTGGTTTGTTTTTCATTGGGCAGTAATAATGTGGCGGGACCCAAACCCTGTGCACATTCCATGTTTATGGTCTATGGATCGACCCGCCTCTCAAATTAGCCGTCAAACTGACGGATGTCAGTTTGCCGTTGCCCAGGGAACACCACTTGGAGGTTTGAGTCGACTTGAGACGATTTCGACATGGATAATGCTGGCCTCGCCAGGTTGAGGCGGTCAGACACGTTGCCATGTGAAGGTTCGCTCCCTTCGCCCACAATCAGAATCACTTGACTCTTATTTCAATAATCCTTAAAGTGCCCTTTTCTGGCACATGGAACACAGAAAAATATCATAAAAAATCAAAAACCATAGAATTCTGATTTGAAATGACTTCAATATTTCAAAATATATCTGATTTTGTTTCGAAAAATTTTGAAATTCTAGGGTTGTCCTGGTTTAAGAGTAAAAAATGATAAGAAAAAAATACCTCAAAAATCCACTTTTCAGATGCTTACAAATTCTCTCTGTATTGGTTTGAAAAATTTTAAATCAAGCATACAAATGCAATTAATTTTTTGTTTATTTCTTATTTTTGATACATTTCAAAATGTGAGCAATTTCAAAAAGTTTCAAAATCACAAATATTGAAAATACTTGCATTTAATATTTACCTTTAGTTGTAATTCTGGAATAATGTGTGCGATTATGATCTAGATATTTTCTTCTATAATCTTGAACTTTATAAATGAAAATAATACAAATTTATAACTATGAAAGTTAAAAATTAATGATCAAAAAATTTCGTAACGACCAAATTATTTAACGTAATTGCACCATTTTCTATATGTATATTAGATATAATTTTAGAAAATTTTTCCATGAAATTTCAATGATTTTTTAAAATTTGGAACTTTGCGATTTTTTTAATACAACAACAAAAACAATAAGATTTTTTTCCAAAAGTAAAAAAAAATCATAAGTCTGGTAATTCAATTCCGATTTTCATGGTTGATGCTTCATTTTAAAGAAAAATTAAATGAAAAACGAAATACGTGTTTTTTTTTTTTTTAAATTTGAGCTTATAAAAATGTTATTGGAATAGAAAACAGCACTATTTTTCCATATAAATCAGATTTTCAATGTACAGGTCGCTTGGGGCACGTTTAAATACCAATATTTTTTGCCGAAAATTTCATAGTTTACCTCTGTCATGTTAAGGAACAAAACCCTGGTGCGTAATTAAAGATCAGAAAAAAGTTTTTTTTTTAGCTGAAATTTCTTCAAACGGCCACTTTTTTCTACTGCTATTTCTAATTCCACTTATATATTCTACTACTTTTTAATATTGCTGTATTCTAGTTAGGGTCTTTTATTTTGTCCGACTATTTTCCTCCACTATTCTCTAGTATTATTTTCTGTTACTATTTTTGCTTCCATATCTACTGCTTTTTAATGCTACTATTTTCAACTACTGCGACTATTTTCTACCTTTTCTTTATTCAAATCCTTGTCCTAGTCCTTATTAAAATTCGTGTCCAAATTCTTGCCCAAATCCTTATCCAAATACTTGTCCTAGGCCTTGACAATATCCTTGTTCAAATACTTTTCCAAATTCGTGTCTAAAATCTTATCCTTTCCCTTACCAAAATCGTTGTTCAAATCCTTGCTCAAGACGACTTGCTTTTATGGCAGTAGGCATGGGTTTAAAGGGGCAATAACTTTTTAAGGGTAACAGTTTTAAATGTAAATATTGATTTGAATTAAATTTTAATCAATATTATTTCAACCAAAAAATATTTTTTTTAATCTGATCGCAAAAATATGGATCAATGATTGGTTTTTATTTCTGATCTAAACAATATCGAACAAAAAATAACTTTAAAATAAATAAAGTTACAAATAACATTAAAAAGTAACCCTACTTCTGATCGAAAATATGAAGACTAAATAATAATTTTTATTTCTGATCGGAAAAATATAGATCAATGGTTATTTTTATTTCTGATCCAGAAATTATCGATCAAAAAATAACTTTTATTTCTGATTGAAAAAATAACGATCACAAAATGATTTCTATTTCTGATAGAAAACAAAAAAATTTGTATATCTGGTTGGAAAAATAACTATAAAAAATATACATATTGAACTTCGCTTTGACGGCTATAGACGCAGGTTTCCATCAACGTGTTAGTTATAAGAAAAAATGTTTTGAATTTATTAATTTAATGCTCAAATTTTTATTTTTTTAATGTTCCCGCAATTGAGTGCAACTATTTACGGAGCTGAAAGGTTATGTTAAGCTGAGCAGAAAATCGTATGGGAAGTCGATCGTAGGGGGGGTCTATTTTCACACTCTTAACTTACATAAAACTTATTTTGATAGCTCATTTAAAGGCAATGAAATTACCTTTCCAACGGTATATCAACAAACCCAAACCAACTTAACCGTTACCGAGCTGTGATTATGTGAAGATGAAATCAATCGGTTGAAACTACCAAATTTCAAATAAGAGTTAAAATTTCTCGGAATTTTGCGTAATAAATGAAAATTTTTTTTAGATCTTTTTTGTAATTTATTCAATTTTCTTTTCAATGACGCTAAAAACATAAACATATCTTTAAAAATAAAAAAGTTGGCTGCACTAAAAACATTATACTTATTTGAAAATAATGATAATGACATTACAATTAGTTATGCAGTACATAATATCATTGTTTTCTAATAAGTATAATTTTTTTAGTACAGCCAACTTTTTTATTTTTTAAGATATGCTTATGTTTTTGGTGTCATTGAAAAGAAAATTGAATAAATTACAAAATTGGTCCTAAAAAAAATTCATTTCTTACGCGACATTCTGAGAAATTTGCACTCAAATTTGAAATTCAATCGATTGATTTTATCTTCACACGAGCACAGCTCGGAAACGGTTAAGTTGGTGGGGTTTGTTGATATACCGTTAGAGAGGTAATGTTATTGCCTTTGTAATGATCTATCAAAATAAGTTTTATGTGAGTTAGTTTTTCGGCTAGAAACAATAACATAAACCAAAGTCGTGAAATGATAATTAGCCCTGTAGCTCCTAAAATGTGAAAATAGACTCCCCCCTCCCATACATAGTTGTAAATAGTTGCACTCAATTGCGGGACACCCTGTATAACAATACAGGGTATAATTAGTATAATAAGTATAATTTTAAGTATAATTATAATTATTATAATTTAAGTATAGAGCAATTCCATATGAAAACGATCAAAATTGGCAAATTTTTGGACGACCCTTCTCCGATTTTAAAATAAATAGTCTCAATCGATTGCCCAGCAAAAAATAATGTACCTACATATTTTTTTTTTTTTTTGTAGTGACTGGTTTAGTGGTGGTGTACACCACTGTCATGTGACAAAATTGAAGAATTCTTCATAAGGGACCTCATTGAAAGTTGTTTTAAAAAAAAACTACTAAAGCGATCGCAACGAGTGATAGCTCGTTGGAAAGGTATTGAATCAGGCTTTAATTGAAAAATAAAATTTTCCTAATTTTTCTCAGAAATTTACCTTTTTTCCCATGAAAATTAAATTTTCCGATTTTCCACAGAAGCTCCTAAATTTTCCGGCTAATTTTTTTTTTTTGATTCCTCATAATAAAAAAATGGGCCCCGACTCCTTGTTTGGACAGGAGAAGAGCATTTAAGAGACCACCTTGTTCTCATTGTTTTTATATTTTTTATAATTGAATTATTTTTAATTATTTAACATTATTTTATTTTACTATTAAAAATACATTTTAAAAATGATTTTACAGTTAAAAATACATTTATGAAGAAAAAATCTTTCTTATTTTGCTGCTTATACTTAATTACAATATTTATTAAAAATTTCAATTGTCTTGGCATCATTATAAAATTAAAGTAACTTTAAATTGACTTTAAACGACTGAATGCGTTCCGTGCCTGTCTAATGCCAGCACGCATTCTTTTGGTCGTAGGATGGCAAACTTAGAAAATCTCACTTTTTCTGCTGGGTATTTCTCTTTGAACTGATGGTATGCTTCGGATAGATTACATAATAATAATCTGCGCTGCTTGTGTACTTTTTCTCCATCTTCACGTGTGATAACATAGTCACGTGTACCTGGGCAGGCGCGGCTGTTGTCATCATTGCAGTAAAAATCTTGAATCAATTTCACCGTTGCTTCGCTGAGGGTCCTTGAGCCAAATTTCTTGGTGGGAGTCGCCAATATGCCCTTCTGTCGAACTAATTCTTTGCTTCTTCTCGCGATGTAAAAAGATGTTTGAAACTGTTCAGAAATCTTGCGTATAGACCATGATTGAGGCAGCACAGATAAAATGAGATATTTCTCCGGAAAAGTGGTCGCTAAATTGAATTTTCTTTTCAACTGCTCAATCATTTGTTTGCCGTCATCAACGTCATCTGCTTGACTGCATTCGTTATCAGAGCCTTCATCAAATATTGTCGCGATTGCACTCATAACCTTGACTTTTTTTTCTTTCCTGTATTTTTCACTTCGCAACTTTCTTTTTCTAATAGGCGTTTCACCTAAAGTGGTAATAGCCTCATTCAAAGGACTCAAAGACATATTGACCATCGGAATGTCTGCCTCGCTATCAGATGAAACATTTTGTTCAATTGTCGTTACACTCTCGGATTGTGGTTGCATTTGTTTCAATGCATTTGCTTGTTGAGACAAATCGATTTTACACTTGGGGCAAATGAATTCTGCTTCTTCACCGTATTGTATATTTAATTCATTCATGTATCGCTTCGAAACACCAGTTAATTTTAATACTTTTATCTTTTTCGAACGATGTCCACTCTTGTTAAACGGATTGCAGGAAAATTTATTCATTTTACTTTAAATTGTCTTTACAGCTTCACTCTTTACTTTACAAAAAAAACACTTTAACACTTTCACGTTTAGTATTCAACTGAAATTTGACTCAGAGTGTGTGAAGTATTTATATTTATTTTTTGGTACTCTTTACTTTACTCTTTACTTTACAAAAAAAACACTTTAACACTTTCAGTTTAGTATTCAACTGAAATTTGACTCAGAGTATGTGAAGTATTTATATTTATTTTTTGGTAAAAAATAGGTAAAAAAAAATAAGCGATATTTGCTTTTCTTTAATAGGAAAATTTGCGTGAACTACTGGTCATAAAATGTTTTTTAAAGAGGGACTTAATTGGTTACTGCCAATAAGCCGACCACAGGTCATAAAATGTTTTGTAAATTTTTTAAATTACCAGGTGATAAATATTTCGCCATATTTATGGAAAATCCGTGTTTTATGACTTGTTTCTGCACGTGTCATTTTAGGCGAAATATTTATTACCTGGTAATTTAAAAAATTTACAAAACATTTTATGACCTGTAGCCTCAGTCGGGTTTGGTGTGCCATTACATGCCACTGCTGCTATTATCCATGGATTTATGGCCGATCTTGTGAAGGCAGGCAGACCATATTCACTACACACTCAACTTGGGGCTCTTAAAAAAAAATTGATTTTTTCTTCATAAATGTATTTTTAACTGTAAAATAATTTTTAAAATGTATTTTTAATAATAAAATAAAATAATGTTTAATAATTAAAAATAATTCAATTATAAAAAATATAAAAACAATGAGAACAAGGTGGTCTCTTAAATGCTCTTCTCCTGTCCAAACAAGGAGTCGGGGCCCATTTTTATATTGCTGATTCTTAAAGCAAAAACTATGAGGAATCCAAAAAAAAAATAAAATTAGCCGGAAAATTTAGGAGCTTCTGTGGAAAATCGAAAAATTTAATTTTTATGGGAAAATTTAATTTTCATGGGAAAAAAGGTAAATTTCTGAGAAAAATTAGGAAAATTTTATTTTTCAATTAAAGCCTGATTCAATACCTTTCCAACGAGCTATCACTCGTTGCGATCGCTTTAGTAGTTTTTTTTAAAACAACTTTCAATGAGGTCCCTTATGAAGAATTCTTCAATTTTGTCACATGACAGTGGTGTACACCACCACTAAACCAGTCACTACAAAAAAAAAAAAAATATGTAGGTACATTATTTTTTGCTGGGCAATCGATTGAGACTATTTATTATAAAATCGGAGAGGGGTCGTCCAAAAGGTGATCGCTTTCATATGGAATTGCTCTATAATAAGTATAATTTTTTTAGTACAGCCAACTTTTTTATTTTTTAAGATATGCTTATGTTTTTGGTGTCATTGAAAAGAAAATTGAATTAATTACAAAATTGGTCCTAAAAAAAATTCATTTCTTACGCGACATTCTGAGAAATTTGCACTCAAATTTGAAATTCAATCGATTGATTTTATCTTCACACGAGCACAGCTCGGTAACGGTTAAGTTGGTGGGGTTTGTTGATATACCGTTAGAGAGGTAATGTTATTGCCTTTGTAATGATCTATCAAAATAAGTTTTATGTGAGTTAGTTTTTCTGCTAGAAACAATAACATAAACCAAAGTCGTGAAATGATAATTAGCCCTGTAGCTCCTAAAATGTGAAAATAGACTCCCCCCTCCCATACATAGTTGTAAATAGTTGCACTCAATTGCGGGACACCCTGTATAACAATACAATATATAATATTACTGAGAAATAAAATTTATTTTATGAAAAAGAAACTGAAATCATGTTTTTTTCTGTCAAATAAAATTCATTGTTTGCGTAAATTACAAAAACAAAAAAATCATCTAAACCAATACCCTTAGGCTGGGGCCAAATTACGCGGTTTTACCGAGATGGCGCTTCCGCACTCGCCCCCTAGCCTAAGGCTTAGGCGGTTTGCGGCGACACAAATGCGTAATATGGCCCCTCTCATTTGAATGCATACAAATTCCAATATTAAAATCGCGAGTGCGGCATCGCCATCGCGGTTAAACCGCGTAATTATTATTATGCTATTAATATTATATTTTAATCTTATTCTACAATTGCAAGAAAAAGCTAATAAAACTATTGAGGATAGTAAGCTTTCCTACACATTATTAATCTATATACAGTATATAACACAATTGAGCAAATAAAGTAGGCTGAACACTAAAATGAAAAAATGCATTTTTTTCGGGAATTCAATATATGTATGTTTTTATTTAGGCGATAGAGTCCGGCTCTTTTTTTTGCAAACAATAAAGAAATATTTATTTTATACTTCATTAAAAAAAAGAAATTAAAAATATTACACAATGGGACATGTGCTCAATTATGATACAAGTCAACTTTATTAAATTAAATACATTCTAATACTTAGTATATCCGCCTTTAGCTTTAATAACTGCTTGGATCCGTTTTGACATACTGTTTACTAGATCTTCACATTCTTTCGTTGTGATTGCGTTCCAAACATCGCGGCATCGTATGAAAAGCTCTAGCATGCTTTGGGGTGGGCTTAAATAGTCATAAATCATAAATAGTCAATAATTTTTTAATAAAATCCAGAAATTCTCGATCGGGTTAAGATTGGGACTTTGTGGAGGCCACTCCAAAGTATTAATATTATTATTTTTTAAAAATTCCATGGTCCGTTTGGCCTTATGCTTGGGGTCATTATCTTGCATCATAATAGAGTTTTCCGTGCTAAGTCCAAACAAAGCCAAGGATGAAAAATTTCTTTGACTTAAAATGTTCATATAGACATTTGCATCCATTATACCCTAACGTGTACTGCGTAAGGGGTATATTAACTTTGTCATTCCGTTTGTAACGCCAAGAAGGAGGCGTGGCAGGTATAGAGAAATATATATATAAATAAATATATATATATTTTTGATCAGCATCACCTCCGGAGTCGATTTCCGTGTGTCCGTCTGTCTGTCCGTCTGTGTACACGATTACAACCGCAATTTTAAAGTTATCGCTATGAAATTCAAAATATAAGTTTAATTTTAAAAAAGGAAGATCAAGTTCGAAAATGGGCTAAATCGGATGAAAACCACGCCCACCTCCCATACAAAGTGACTTTATATTAACCGTAAATGTCTTTAAGATCCACAAAAGTTAAAGAAATGCCTTGATATTTGGCATCTAAGCTTTGCTTTTCAATCTTAATCCCGGCTATGAAATTTGGAAAAATCGGATTAAAACCACGCCTATTTCCCATGCAAAGTGGCCTTATTTAAAAAGTAAAATCTTTTAAAAATTCACAAAAATTAAGGAAATATCTTGAAATTTTGCATATAGGCTTTGATTTATAATATAGAACATCACTATGATATTTGGCAAAATCGAATGAAAACCACGCCTACCTCCCATACAAATCGGCTTTTTTTTAAACATAAAATATCATCAAAATCTGCAAAAATTAAAGAAATGTTTTAAAATTTTGCACATAAGCTTTGATATTTAATATAAACCATTTGTATACATATGGCAAAATCGTATGAAAACCACGCCCACTTCCCATACAAAGTGGCTTTATTTTAAACGTAAAATCTCTTAAAAATCCACAAAAATTAACGAAATGTCTTGAAATTTTGCACACTAGCTTTGATATATAATATGAACCATCTCTTTGATATATGGCAAATATCAAAATCGGATCAAAACCACGCCTACCTCCCATACAAAGTGACGTCATCAAAATAGGAAAACTTTCGTTAATATATAAAACTGAACGTCATCGTGTGTGTCGTGGCCAGACTTCGAATATACTTCAATATGGCCGCGGGGAGTATTTTACCTTCGGTACCCTGCCGAAGCTCCATCCTTACTAGTTTTTCCGTCAATTTGAATAATTTTCCCACACCAGTTTTGGTAAAGCAACCCCAGAACAAAACTTTCCTCCTCCAAATTTCACGGTTGGAATGACGTCACGCTCTGTAATACTTTTTGAAGGCTTTTTCCAAACGAAGCGAATGCCATCTGATCCATGCATATTTATTTTACTCTCACCTGTCCAAATTACAGATAACCACTGCTCTGGAGACCACTTTTCGTGAGGTTTTGCAAATTTAAGGCGCAACTACCTATGACGCTTTGTTAATAGTGGCTTCTTAAATTTGCGACGAGCCCTGTAGCCCATTTTTCTCAGCTCTCTATTGACCGTCATTCTTGAGACTTCTTTTCCCAGTTCGGTTTTTAGTTGTTTCTGAATGTCAGTACCAGACTTTACTTCGCCAGTAGAAATGGAACGGCTTATGGCTCTTCGATCACAGTCCTTCAGAATGCTTCGCCGACCAGCGCGCTGCTTGGGAACGCCTAAATTTCTGTTATTGGCGATATTTTTCACAAAGTCATACGACACCGCTAAAGATTTTGCCACTTTTCGATATGACTTTCCTTCATTAAGTTTTTCTACAACCAATCTCCTTACGTTTTGCGGTAACTTTCTCATTTTGCCTATATGATACGTATGTTAATATTGAGTAAGTATTGAATTGCAAACTAATGAACACAGAACGATTTTACTCACCAATTTAAAGTTGCGAAAAATACAAACAAATTGTATTAAATATTTTTCTTTCTAAGCAGAATAATTCACTAAAAGATTTTAACTTCCACTCACATTAACTGTTGTAACACAATTGAGTAAATGCCTGCTCGCAGAAAATTGCAAATATCAGCACGATAACGGTAATATTTTCCAGTTATAAAATCAGTATAAGCTTTAGGAATTCAAAGTGTTCCAATGTGAAAAAAACTTTGGTAATAAAGCAAACTCACAATAATTTACTTATATACTTTTAAATATATACTTTTATTTGCTCAATTGTGTTACACACTAGACATCTGCTTGAATACATTTGTTTTGCCTGCAACAAAGTGCACACTTTCGTACTGTACCACATTTTATAGTATCTCTCAAGCTTGTGTACAGTACTTTCAAATCTAATACAGGCTGAAACGAGTAGTGCACAACATCCGGTTGGATCTTAACAGAGTGTGTACACAACTTTGTGTTAGTTGCATAGCTATTTTCCTGCAGACTACTTTGTCTTTTCAAAACATAGCAAGTACACCAAGTAGATTTTGCTGTACCGCTTAAAATTGATATGAAGATCAAGATCAAAAAATCATGGCTAAAAAAGTCTACTTTATTTTTAGTTTATTTTATTCACTTTTTTTAAAGGTATTGAAGTTTAAAAAATTAAATTTTATTCTTTTTAAGGTTTGTATGAATTGTTTTCACATTCTTTTATTTAATCTAATTTATATACATGTATTTGGTATAACAGCACAAGTACACGAGCAAATTTCATATTGAAAACAATTCGGTTTTGAGTACAGCACTTGAATGTTTCACTTTTGTTTTGTAGTGTACTCACTCGTAGTTGGTTGTTGGCAATGATAGAGTGTAAGTATGCATGTTTCAAGCAAATGTTTTGAAGAGGTGTTCGGATGTATTCGTGCAGATGTCTATTACACACTGTATATAAAAGTCTAATGGTGTCCGTATGTTACTCCATCACTTCTGAACCGTTCCAATCGTATTGTTCAAATTTTAAGAGTGTGTTTGGCCAGTCATGGCACGGGTTTTGTACAACATCGGGATGAGCGGTTCTTGAGATATTGCAAAATAGTGAATCCCCTTTCACTCATACGATTTCTCATATAAAATTGCTTAAAATCAGTTTTCCGTTCATTTTTTAAATAAAAATTAGCTACGCCCACTTTCAGGAGACGGGTATAAGCTAGTATAATATAATTTGTTTAAGCTTATTCTACAATTGCACGAAAAAGCTTATAAAAATCTTGCATGAGTAATATTATCACGAGGGTTCCGTTTCGATTTTTCTGCAATTGCAGAGACAGTATTTTTGCAGAGCTGTAAAAAAATGATTTATAGAGATTTATAGAGAGTGATTTATATTCAAAATTAATGCATTCATTTTTTTCAAATCATTGGTTGGGACTTGAAATTTCAAATCACAATCAATGATTTGAAAAAATGATTGCATTCGTTTTCTGGCACAAAATTAATTTTCAATTATTTGTTCAAATTTCTGTATGAATGCCGAAGACATCTAGTCGAATGTTTTATTTGTTTGGCCAACCTTTTATACGTTATAACCGATAGATCGTAATTAGCGATGTCGTTAAAAACATTACTTGTGAAATATTTTTTATTAAATACTAGCAGGATCTAGTTATCCGCTGCTTCGCCACTGACGTTCCAGCATTCATACTTTTTTATTTGTGGGCGGTGAAATGGGGTGTGCCAAACATTTTTTTCCCGTAAACCATCTTGTGGTTGAAAACAATCTACTGCCAAAGTTTCAGCGCAATCGGCCCAGAAGTTTTGGAGTCTTAATGATTTTTTAAAAGTGGGCGTAATTATAGTGCCACCACCCCCATTTTTAGTAAAATTCCGACGGTAAGCATACAAACTTAATTACCAACTTTCAATCTTATGCGGACCCTCTTTAAACCGTCTTAAATATAGCATTTTTATTGATATAGTTGTATCGAAATTGAAGTTCTACAAAGTTAACGCTGATTGGTAGAATTTAGCATATACTTCGCCACCACTAAGTTCTGGATATACCAAATATAGTGTGCCGAAGTTGTGTTGTAATTTAAGTTATGAATATTTTTGAAAGCTGAGGCAGAATCGCTTTAAATTGCATCGTGTACCGTTGACAATTAGGAAATCTCGGAATATGTGACGTCATTTAAACTGCCTTGATTTTAACTGTTTGTAGTTTCAGTTCAATATTCAATAGCAACAGTGGCGGATCTACTTTAGAGACAATTTTGTAAAAGGGCTGATTAGGTTTTATTTTTTTTTTTTTTGTTAACTTAGCCCCCTCTTCTGTCGATTCCTAGACCCGCCATTGAATAGTAGTAAAATACATTAATAAATACAGACCCGGCACATTGGCGTATACTTAAGTTAAGAATAGTAAAGCGATATATAAATAAGAAATTTGGTATCCATAGACACTTTACGTTTACACTTATGTAATAGACCGAGTACGTATCATAATTTACTTTGGAAATGTTCCATGAGTCCAAAGAATTTTACTTGCTTTTCTAAGACCGTTTCCGGGTTGTTTATAGTAGATAGAAGTATTCTACCTCATGTCAATGCAGTGTGAATATGACGAATTTAGTTTTTGAACTGCCCATTGAGATTTTGTTAAAGCGGAAGAATTACTGAAGCATCGTAATGTCGTATTCTATTTCAACTCGTAGTCCAATTAGGCTTAAAGGTGGGTAGAAAAAAAAACAGCAATGTCAAAGCAAATTTTTTGTATATTATTTCTAAAATTAGAAAAAAAAATATTATCCCATCGCACTTCCTTGCGGAACACTAAAACTGCTTTTTCAATTCCATTTCCTACTTTATTCTTACCAATTTTTACACTCTGATATCTGTCTTCTAGTTAGTTACTACGCATCTCAAGTTTTTTGCCATTAAATCCAGTTTTTTAGGAAAACTTCGTGATTGACACATTTATACGCTTTTTAAAGAATAATAATCAAGCTGCATTCCTCTGAGCAGCTACGATCAAACTACTCACATATATTATCCACCACTTGAACCTACCAGATTGTGTGCCTCATTTTTGTAAAGATGTGTTCTTTATGACTTTCACTTGGATATCATTTACGTATGCTACCTTACTGAATTAATCTTTTGATAAATTCGTCTGAATTTAATTTATCTTCTGGTACCAAATGATGAAATTAATGGTAAAAGTCAATTAGAACAATAAAAATGTGAAATTTAAATTAAGTCTGTTTTATTTTTGAAGAATTCCACTTGTTTTTTCGCCGCGTTTGTGTGAATTCAGTAATGGTTTCTTTGGCATGAAGTATGTTATTACTAGCCAAAATGTATTGAAATACTTTGTCACTCCGAGCCTTCTTGGCAGCCCATGATTGAACATCGGTTCCATTTAGAATATGTTCGGGGGAAATAACAGCAGCTTTTATCTTTTCAGCTTCATTATACACAATTTCATCTGATAACCTTCGTCGTCTTATCAGTGGCTTTTTATCAGGACCTTTTGTATCATATTCAAATTCGTCGTACGATTTGACATAGCAATCAAATCCCGACAGCAGTTTGACTCGACTTCTTGGTACCTTAATTGATGGTTCCGTATGGGTGCAATTATAAAATTCGACCTGGTTATGTAATATCTCCGTTAGTTTCTTCGCAATGTTTTTTTGAACAGCCTCCGGAATGGTCAGGTCAGTACCAGTATTTGAGTCCGTATCAGAAAGAAAACGTTGTGACTTAACTCTACCTGGTTAAAATTGATAAAACGTAGCTTGACACTATTTAATTATAGTACGAAAAGGTCTCGAATTCATACCATTTCCTAGAGTGGTGTCAGTTTCATTTTGCATTTCTTTCGGCATAGTCAACTCTTTTGAATTTGCCTTAAATAAGTCATCTCTGAGGAGAATTGTATCCGCTGCCTCTAAAAACTTTACCATGTCTTCATTTTCGGAATCGGAAAAGCTAGACATTGTTTCCGGCTTATTTTAGGTTGTCATTTTTAAAAATTTATCCACTTATAATAACCAGCGCTAAATTGGCAACGTTGCTGAAACTGTCAAAAAATTCGAAGGGGAAATTCACAGGGTGAAATTATGTATTAAAAACAATCTATTAATGTAGATAATGATCATTACGAACGGATTTAGAGAGCATTTCAGCGTTTCTCGGCCATACCCATAATAGTGTATGAAATCGAAGTATGCCATCTTATGGCAAATATTTTTCCCGAAATTTTGGTGTGACTGACATTTCTGGGAATTATTTAGTATAGCAGCTATGAAGGATCTTTGATTCCATCCAGTGATTTTTGGAAAGGATTTCAGCGTTGCCTGGTGAAACCATAAATAGTGTGCAAGATCAAAGTATGCCAAACAAAAGGTAATATTTTTGCCGATTTTTTGGTATATGTGCTCTTTCCGGGAATTATTTAGTATAGAAACTATGAGCTGAACAAATTATTTCATCTAATTTGTCCTGGACAAGGTTTCAGCGTTGCTCGGCCAAGCCCATAATAGTGTGTAATGTAAAGTATGCCATCTTATGACAAATATTTTTCCCGACATTTTGGTGCGACTGTCATTTCTGGGAATTATTTAGTATAGAAGCTATAGAGGATCTTTGATTTCATTCAGTGATTTCTGGAAAGGATTTCAGCGTTGCCTGGTGAAACCATAAATAGTGTGCAAGATCAAAGTATGCCAAACAAAAGGTAATATTTTTGCCGATTTTTTGGTATATGTGCTCTTTCTGGGAATTATTTAGTATAGAAACTATGAGCTGAACAAATTATTTCATCTAACTTGTCCTGGACTAGGTTTTTAAGCGTTGCTCGGCCAAACCCATAATAGTGTGAAAAATCAAAGTATGCCATCTTATGGCAAATATTTTTCCCGACATTTTGGTGCGACTGTCATTTCTGGGAATTATTTAGTATAGAAGCCATAGAGGGTCTTTGATTTCATCCAGTGATTTCTGGAAAGGATTTCAACGTTGCCTGGTGAAACCATAAATAGTGTGCAAGATCAAAGTATTTTTTGGTATATGTTCTCTTTCCGGGAATTATTTAGTATAGAAACTATGAGCTGAAAAAATTATTTCATCTAATTTGTCCTGGACAAGGTTTCAGCGTTGCTCGGCCAAACCCATAATAGTGTGTAAAATCAAAGTATGCCATCTAATGGCGAATATTTTTCCCGACATTTTGGTGCGACTGTCATTTCTGGGAATTATTTGGTATAGAAGCTATAAAGGATCTTTGATTTCATCCAGTGATTTCTGGAAAGGATTTCAGCGTTGCCTGGTGAAACCATAAATAGTGTGCAAGATCAAAGTATGCACAAATATTACCTTTTGTTTGGCATACTTTGATCTTGCACACTATTTATGGTTTCACCAGGCAACGCTGAAATCCTTTCCAGAAATCACTGGATGAAATAAAAGATCCTTTATAGCTTCTATACTAAATAATTCCCAGAAATGACAGTCACACCAAAATGTCGGGAAAAATATTTGCCATAAGATGGCATACTTTGATTTTACACACTATTATGGGTTTGGCCAGGCAACGTTGGAATCTTGTTGAGTTCCACTTGTAATGATCATTATGTACCATATTTTATAGTTTTTAAAACATCAGTTCAGCCTTTGAATTTCCCCTCCGAGAGTTGTCAAAATTTTTGACAGTTCCAGCAACAATGCCAATTTAGCGCTCGTCTTATAATAATAGCACAATACACAACGAATGAATATTAGGGATGTCGGAAAAACATCGATGCATCTAAAATATCGATGTTTTGCTTCGATGCATCGAGACAAAGTTATTTAACAAAGATAACAAGATAGAAAACTTCTGTGGGGAATCCTTGTTCACCTAAAGTAAAACACACGTACACGAAAAATTCGTTCACCACGAATTTCTTAACACTCATCTGACTTTGTTTTTGCTCAACTGTCAATTTGCTGAAATAGTGAGGTGAATATGTCAGTTGCTAATTATGCTACTTAAGAGTTATCTGTAAAGTGCATTAATTATTATCAAATAGGTTAAACATATTTATTGTTGTACTGTAGCTTCATGTAAAATGTACTTTTATACATAAAAAACACATTATTTTTTTTCAAAATGTGAACAACTTTTACATGGAAGATTCAGGTTAAAAATATCAGCTGTTCAAATTTATGAAAGAAATAAATTTTTTTCCATTTCATTGTCAGAAGTAGAGTTGCCAATTACACTTTTTTCAGGCTAGCTTTGAATTTGAATAAAACAACTTAAGATATCGATAAGGTGTTATAGCGGTCTGTTTAGCCACTAAATTATAATTTTGGATATCTTTTATTAATCCTCAACGATGATCTTAGAAGATCAATTGGGTCTACGGAACGTCAAAAAACATGCTGAGAATTATAAAATCACGTAGAAAAAAATATTTTGTTATTACTTGCCCAAGTATATATTCATTATTGCTCATATGTTCTTATTCTCTATGAGACAAAATAGCGTTCGAAATATATTTATATATGTAACAGTTATTCCCGTAAAATTCAGAAATGAAGTATGTAATGTTGGAAATTGCAGTTAAAAGGTTTGCTGACTAGCCGTATTATATTTCACCTGAAAATAATACAATAAAATACTTAGGGCCAGTTTTTAAGTTCGAGTTTAAACTTTAGTCAAATTAAACACAGCTTATCTTACCAAAATTGGACGGTTTTAACACCGCTTAACTAGATATTTTAGCATTCGTGTAAGTTAAGTTGAGTTAAACTATCATGGATGTGTCTTTTTTACCTAAATGGAGTTTAAACTATGTCGCTAATATTTCCATTTTTATTTTTAATAGTATCTTAACATTTTTTTCTCACATTATAATTTAAAAAAGTTTATTTTTTTCAGATGAGCTTTATTTACTATTTTTTATTTTGAAGCAGTTTTTATGAAGCATTATGTGAAAAAAATTAATTTAAAATTCTTATGTTGTTTTTTAAGTGGTACCTTGACACCACTACACAATAAACCATATTTAACTAATAATATAAAAACTATGCTTGCGCTTTGAACAAATTAAAAAAAATTGCTTTAAAATGTTTTTTAGGAAATTTAAAAGTCTTCTTGATTTTGTACGTCTAAAAACCAAAAAGAAATGTAAAATCTATATAAAAAAATTTAAAATAATGATAAAACTGTATTTTTTACGAAAAGTAACCCTTTTTCCAATAGCACATTCCTTAACTAAAAATAGATACTTTTGAAGTGGCTTAATTTTTGCAGTGCATAAAAATAGACTTCAAATATCCAAAAAGGGGTAAGTTGCAACCACTGTATTTACTAAACGGAAACTCTGATCCGTTTAGTAATATCCTCTTTATTACAAATGCACCAAAATTTTTGAAGCGAAGCTTTTTACTCCTCGTTCTGTGATTTGCTTGGAGTGAAATCTGAAAAATTTTCGACAGATTTTTTCCTGGAAATTTGATGGTTTTTTTGTTGCTAGTGCTTATTACAACAAGAAAATTTAATACTTTAATATTAAATACTTAAAATATTTCTCGGTCCGCCCGTGGGGCGAGAACCCGTGTCCTTTTACATGAGAGTCCAATACACTATTCACCAGGCCACAAAGGCTTGATAGAAACTGTTGTTAATTTAATATTAATTATAACAGAAGCTATGCTGCAGTAGATCGTCACCATCTATCAATAGAAAGAGGATTATGGCACGAAGAAAATTAGCAATGCCGACAAGTGCGTTTTTAAGTGTCAAAAAAAAATAGATGATATGAATATATATGGAATTAACAAACGCATGCATGACATCGGCAAGGTATCTAAAATGTTTATTAAATCCTGTTTCGTGTGCGTTCTTTAATATATATTTTTGAAGCGAAGTTTTTTACTCCTCGTTCTGTGATTTGCTTGGAGTGAAATCTGAAAAATTTTCGACGGATTTTTTCGATAGGTAGTACGCTGTTGAAGGAAAAAATTTGTTCAGTGCAGCCAAGTTCACAACCATGTGTGGAGAATTGGCGTGGAAATTTGACATTCAACAATAAAAAATAAGCAGTAAATATGTTTTCTGTATATATGTAATTTATTTTATGTTATTTTAAATTTTTGTGTTTAAAAGTTAATATATTAAAAAGAAAAAATTATTAAGCTATCAAATCTATGTAACTGCGAAAAAGCTTCGCTTCTCTCGTGTGTCCAACGACGCATCTGTGTTTTTTTTTTTTTAAATATCCTTTTTTTTTAAAAAATCAATTTGGCGAAGCCTCCCATACAAGCGGCCTCTATGTGCGATGTGCTGGATTTATTATCGCTCGTGAATTTTTAAATCACTTGTTTTTATTTGATGCAAAATTTAAGTTGATCTATAAGCACATAATGGGTGGCAGATAGGGGGTAGATATGTTCAAAAGAAATATTGTGGACCAAAACATAATAGGACCAGCTATAACATTTGACCAGTCTAGGGGTTCAGTTACGAACAATATAAGCCATTTTCGACATTTATCTCTTTTGTGTTTTTGTAGGAGGACCCCCAAGAAGGTGACAGAGAAAGGTGGGACGTTGAGAAGAAATATTGGTGGTGAAAATATAATAGGACCTGGTCATACATTTTACCCCTCTATGGTGCACCCCGGAGAGCTATAAATCTTTTTCGTTCATTTTTTTCCTATTTAGGACCTTTTTTTGAGCTAGTGCAAAAATTGTAATAAATTGAATTTGGAATTGCCAAAACTTGCGAACGAGAAACATTAAATGAATGAAATGCAGAGAGCGCTCTTCAAGTCAGTTTTTTTGAGGAGCGCAATTTATGAACGAAAACTGTTAAAGAGAAATGAATCAACATATAATGAAAGAGCGTTCATGTTTTTTTTCTTCACGAATAAAGAAAGCAAAGTGAGCCGTTCGTGAATTGAATAATATTGATGAGGAGGAGTGTAATCATGCTCTTCACTTGAGATTTTTTCCTAACCCTCACTTCAAGACATCGAAATGTCTTAAATTTTTTGTGTGTATTTTTGTTAAGCAGCGTGGCAATAAAAATACAATACCAAAGCACTCTGTGATTATGCCGTTACTTCTACAGTTTATGAACAAAAGAATGTAGTCAGCTCTTCACAAAAATGAATATGACCAGGTTTTTTTTTAACTAAAAATTGCCTTATATTCATGTAACTTCATGAGAGCTAATACGAACCCTGCTTCTACTTCCTCTAAATATGCATTTTAAAGTAGAAATAATATTTACAGTTTTAAGTAGTTCCATTAAATCCAACTTAATATTTGACGCAAATACATGATCAATGCAATTTTATAAAGCTTAGAGATAAACATATGCCATTTCGTACCAGCGCAATATTTATGCTATCCAAGAGAATTCTTAAGAAAACAATCAGAGCTGGCAACTCTGATGGCATGAAACCTTCACAAATCGGTAGTGGCGAAAATAAAAATCAATTTATTATGTGAAAATATGAAAACTTTGTTTGTCGATAAAAAGTAAAATAAGAGCATGCATGTAATTATTTGGGTGTTAAACAGATTCCTGTAACACAACTTAAAGATTAAAACATTAATGTACTCAATCCATGCACTATTTTTCTTGTTTGAAAACGAAGTTTCAGCAGAAAAATGCAGAAAAAGAAGAAGAGCGTTCTTTTTTCTAATCTCACCTCGATTAGCGGGGGTTGAATAAACTAACGGGGGTTGTGAAAAATTAAATTTTTCAAAAATATTGACAAATACAACAACTGAAGAAATTGGCAAACTTTGAAAGCATATATTAACCAAAATAAGGGGATGCAATAATCAGTTTAGGTTGCAAACAGGTACTTGCAACCCAACTTAAATATTTATGCAATAAAAAATAGATAATATGCATTATTTTAAGGGGTTGCAAAGTGATTTCTTCAAGAGTTTGCGGCCGTTGAAGAACAAGAGTGGCGTTCAGGGTTGCATTTTTCGGTTCACATATACATGCAAACCTTCTTTGAGGTTATGTTTTTAAGTTTCCTATCTTGCTATCTTTGTTATTTAATAAGGATGTGTCAGGGAGAATATATTATACAGAGAGGTCTCACTGAGAGCCATTTCATAAATTCAGACAAACATTGTGGTGCAACGCTGCAGCCATACGTGATAGTACTGGCATGCTTACAAAGAATATGTATTTACATACTTCGAAAATATTCCGTAATAATCAACATATTCCGCTGTGGCCACAAGTGATGGTAAATGTTTATTCGCAAAATGTCGTCAAAGCCAAAGGTTCGCCCACTTAATTATTCCGTTTGCTTTTATTCTGTGATGCTTTAAATGCCAACACAGCACCAAACTTAAATGGGATAAAAATGGGGAACTAACTATGTTGTAAAATGTGTTTATCAATATTTTTCTAAGTGAAATGCAACTTATTCATATGATAATATATCATGCCAAAATAAGGGAAATTAAAATAATTGCATATATTTCATTAGAGGACATGAAAGAAAAATGCATATTTTAAGTTCCAATATTTTAGGGAGAAAATACAACACTGTTTTCCTTACTTCGATTTCGCACTGGCTGGGGTTGTCAAAATTCACTGTCTCACCCCCTAGCCACACGTGCCAGTTCGTACAGTCAGTAATAGTTCGAAAAACTCAATACACTCTCACTTTTCACTAATACACTCACACCTTGACCTCACTGGCAGTCCACTGGCAACAACTTTTACTGAGACAGTGAATTTTGACAACCACAGCCAGTGCGAAATCGAAGTAAGAAAACAGTGTTGTTTTTTCTCCCTAAAAAAATTCGAACTTTAAATATGCACTTTCTTTCATGTCTTGTAGTGAAATATATGCAATTTTTTTAATTGCCCTTATTTGACACATATAATATCATATGTATAAGTTGCATTTCATTTTTGAATACATTGATAAACAGATTCTACAAAATAATTAGTTCCCCATTTTTATCCCATTTAAGTTTCGTGCTGTGTTGGCATATAAAGCATCACTGAACAAAAGCAACCGAAACAATAAAGTGGTCGAACCTTTGCCTTTGACGACATTTTGCAAATGAACATTTACTCTCACGTGTGGCCGCAGCGTAGATTTGTAGATTCCCTGTAGGAAAATCAACAAATTTAAAAGTAGTTGAAAAAGTAGTTTTTTGTCAACCACAACTACTTGAAATTCTGACTTTTTTCCATAGAACGAACTAACATATTTTGTATGGTGATGTCCGCTAAATAAGTCAATTGACTTTCGTCTGCATATATTTTCAACTACTTGTTAAATTTAAATTTAAAATAAAAACTAGTTAAATTTAAATTTTTTTTTTAATTTCCTTAAAATAACCAATTGAAAACTATTTAATATTCCACTTACTGGAGATGAATTTAAAAGCATACAAATTTTAAGTTTCTATACATCAAAAAGATCATTTATTTGACTGTTTTGAAAAATACATAAATCATGCCAAAAAATCATGCCTGGTCGACACAAATAAATTCTGAATTATAAAATCTGAAAGCAAAATGTAAACAAAGTTGAAAGAGATCAGAGTTTTTTAATGGAAAATTGTGAAATGTCGTTCTTTGTGGTGTTTTAATTGATTTTAAAATAATTCAAAAGTGATTCATGGCAAACTTCATTGCCATTTCATTCAAAAAAGGACTAGTATTTATATTCAAGGAGCGCAACAGAAGTACGCTGCGATGGTAGATATAATTTCATTATTCCTTTCTTCATTGGACTATTTCTGCTTCCAACAGGTGATAGTTGCAGAAGCTGGAGGAACTCTGCGCTTATATGTGAGCATGCGTACCACGGAAGCAGCTTACAAAAATGGTCACGCCACCGCCTGGGTACATGAGTGAAGATGCCGATCCAATTGATCGGAATTGTATCCACACAATGCCTGCGCCTGTTATTTAACACGAGCCAGCTTTTCATTTGAAAATATGAGCTAAACAAGCGTGTCAGCGGGATTTTCCACGCTTTGCAACCATCAATCATTGTCGATGGACACACCGATATTTTGCTTAGTGCTTCTTTTAAGTGTCAATCGCAATGAAGTGATGGAGCAGACTCGACGCTACGTAGGGAAAGGCGTGCGTCTTTACTATTGAAATGATGAGGTGTTTGCTGAATGGCTAAGCAATGCATCAATTTCCGTACAGAGTACAAATTGTGCAATGTTTGCTAAACAGTACCAGTTTGTAATTTGAATATCTTAAATAATAAAGAATTTTGAATCGTTTCACAGGGTTTAGAGGCAGTTTATTAGTTTTAAAGTGTGTTTACCACGTCTGTCTTGCAGCTCAATGTCGTAAATAATAAAATATGCCTTTTTGAAACAAAATGTTAGTGAAGGCTAAAGTTAATAATATTTGATGAAATAACATGGCTAAATATTTATAAACTTGTAATCTAATAAAAAGTTGCAATTAAATTATGTCCAAGTCAGAGTAGTTGCCGCCTTAATATAATTCAAAGTACTTCATATACTAGTTTATTTTAAGTTACTTTTTTAATTAGTTGTTTTTAAAAACAAGTTAGTTTGTTCCTATAGGGTTATTTTGAAACATTTTCGTAGTTAATACATATTCATTGCTGGCCTGCCAGTACTATCACGTGTGGCTGCAGCGTCAGTAAAAGTTGTTGTCAGTGGACTACCAGTGATGTCAAGGTGTGAGTGTATTAGTGAAAAGTGAGAGGGTATTGAGTTTTTCGAACTGTTACTGTCGTCGAACTGGCACGTTTGGCTAGGGGGTAAGCAGAGACACCGGGTAACGAACATAGCAGCGGCTGTTATTTCTACAACCGCTGTTATGGATGCTGCTGTTATTTCTACAAACAGAAGAAAATCCACACGAAATAAGTCGATGAAGCTCTTGTTCGTGCGTTTAAGGGGTGGTTTGATGTTATCTTGTGTACAACCACTTTTTTTCCAATAGGTTTTCTTTGTGTGTGGAATTTTTTTTTTGCTGGAGTTGTTTTTGTTATGTTTTTTGCATTTTTCTGTATTTGTTCTGCTAGAAATTTGTTGTTGATTTTTTTTTTGGCTACATTTCATAGATCTGAAAAGAAAAAGATTGAAATGTTTTCATACTTCAGCGATTTTGTTGATCTGACAAAAATCGCTTCAACTTTTCTGTTTTTTTTTTAACTTTAGTAGCTTTATTCAAAATCGAATTTTTGTTTCAATACAAATGTTTTATAGACTAGCTTATTGACATGTGGTTAATTCATGCATTTTATGAGTTACTAGGATCCTCAGACGGATAAATTTCGTGTATCAGAGGATAGGGAAAATTAGTGTTAAAAACTTAAAAGTAGTAAAATAAAAAATAAATTAAATTTTTTTTTAAATATTGAGGTATCACATTGGTGAGATCTTATAGTTTAATTAACTTATCTTAAATTCATTATATGATCTTTAGGTTTTTGTTTAAAGATATTGATGTTCATTGATTTTTTTAATCTCTTCTGGTAAGGCTGAGGTCAGACGATGATCGTTTGAATGGCATTCAATGAACGATTTCTACTCTCTTTCACATTTTTAATGCTGGTCAGTCAGACGGCAGCGAAGTGAATGGCGTTAAATTTTTGACATTTCATAAATTTCATTACTTTTTCTCCTCCTTTTTTATTTCGTACTATAATTAAACATAATTAAACAGAACACTTGGTCAAACAAACAACAGAAATAATTTTAATTGTAACCAAATAAATTTGGTTAATAACAAATTCAACACCAACACATACTTTAGCTCAGTATGCTATAGAAATGCATAATGCAACTTACTAGGTGGTAGTGACAGTTCTTTTCGCGATTATAGGTGGTCAAAATGGTACAAAAAAGAAAACAAAATAAGGGTACTCACTTCAACGCTGAAATTTCAGAAATGCTGAAATTTACGAAAACTTCAGTGCAATTGTTGTTGTTTTGGTTTTCCGAAGTTTGCTTAAATTTAATCACCTATTGAGTTGATGAAAATTAATCGTCGGAAATTTGCGAAGAAAAGATGTGTTCAGTAAACATCAGCGAATCTGTTTGCTGAGTGTGAGTCATTGTGAATATGATAATTTCTATAAGAAGATGAGCATTCTGTCAAATCTCGTCTGCATGCTAATGAAATATTTGCAATTTAGAACGAAATTGCAATTCAATTATTTTCTTTTAATTGATTTATAGTTTTGATGGCCACTTATAAAAATTATTAAAGTATAAAGTGCATATATGGTATATGTACATGCGACAAGGAGACTTTGTCTGCTGACATGCATCGCATGACTAACGAAATGAAGCGATGGCGATTTTAAGGTTGGCAGATGCATGTGAAAATAAACGAAACATTAAAAACGGTCGCTCACTTCAACTCGTCGGAAATTTATGATTTCTGAAATTTCAGCAGTGAAGTGAATACCCTTAATATATACTGCTGTGTGTGAATATAGCTGCTTTGCTATATGTGAATATAGCCTGCTGTCACTACCAGCTTGTTAGTTGCTTCATGTTAGAAACGAAAACAAATTTTGCTGCAATTTTATATTCTATAAAAAGCAAGACTACACATTAATAAACTACATAAATTTGTTTAATAACAAATTCAACACCATCACATACTTACTAGTGGTATTCAATTAACGCCGTATATGTGATGTAAATAGCGTATGTGCCGTAAGTTCATACAACTTACCACACATACGCAGTTTACATCACAAATATGTCGTTCATTGAATACCACTACTGCTTATTTGTTTATTGTTGAATGTAAATTTTCCGCGATGATTGTGAACAGCACTGAACAAATTTTTTCGTTAACAGCGTACTACCTAGCAAAAAAAAATTCCTCTGCCTGTTCGCTGTCAAAAAACTCAATTAGACTCATGGTGAAATAAATATAAAGTGTTCTCATCCGGAAAATCTGAAAAAACAAGCTGCCTTATTTTGGCATTTTCATTGAATCAAACATCAAACCATGTATGAAACTTGTCAAAATAAGGCAGCATGTCAAAAAATATATTGAAAAATGTCATGGGATGAGAACACCTTATAATTATTTCACCATTTACCATTTCACCTATTTACCGTTTGAACGTATATTAACAAAGCGTATTTATTTGTTATTTTTGAAACTGTGAGCACCTCAGTACGTGTTTGCCGTATTCAATCAAAACGGATTTTGCAACGTTGTTATATATGCTGTAGATGGCGCATAAAAATACGAGACACAAAAAACACGTCCAAGGGCTACTTTTATTTACGCGTGTTTGCGTATTTGCGTTTGCATGCAAAACAACAACAAAGAAAAATATGCTTACGTTAGTTAACGTAAATTTAACAGGCCTGCGTACTTAAACTGTGAATAGCCTAAATGTACTTCATATGGAAATTTTGTTTTCATTTTTACAGCATACTAACTATATATTTTGCAAATTAATCTGCCAAGAATAAGGGTTTCATTCAACTCTTTTTTTTATTATGTTATAGCATAAAAGTAGTACTTTTTCTCAAAAAAGTACTTTTTACCTACTAAAAGTCAGCATATTCCTTATTTTGCCATCTAGAAACACTGTTCTGAACGATGAATGCTGTCATGGGCAGCGTCGGGAAGTTGAAGTTGTGTTTCTATCGTGTATTATTTTGGTGTATTGTGTTTCTTGTAGTTAAAACCATGTTTGTTTTGAGTAGGTTGTTTTTTATTTTGTAGATGTATTTGCATTTTTCTGTATATATGAGTTGGTTTATGTCCAGTTGTTTTGTATAGTTGATTTATTCCAAGGTTGATTTATAAGGTTGTCGCAGGGCTGATCGCACTCTCTTCTTAGTACCCATAATTGCCAATTTTGCGAATGACTACGAAAGAAAAACGGATGATAAAAGAGTACACTTGCAGATTTTCTATGAACTGTCAACTTCGATTTGACAATTATGGGTACTCGCTCTCTCCCTTGCGACAACCTTATAAATCAACCTTGGTTGCTTCGTGGATGTTGTTGTGCTTTTGCTGAATAGGGTTCTTATTGCTTTGTTCATCAGCCTTCCGATTTGCTTCACATGAAATTTGTTGCATTGACTCCAACTACAGATGTTGTACCTTATTTTTGATAGGATATGTCTATGGTATATATCAGCTTGGCTCCCTTTTCTGGCATCAATCCAATTCTTTTGATTGCTCGTACAATTGATATTATGTGGTGTTTTATTTCTTTAATGTGTTGTTCATAGTTAAATTTTTCGTCTATCACCATGCCTAAATATTTTGTGTGCTGGACTCTCTTTATCTCCGTGCTGTTGATTTGAACTTTAATATTGATTTCCGTGTTGTCCTGTGTTTGAAATACGATGTAATTTGTTTTTTTTAATGTTTATGCTGGGTCCGTTTCCGCTCGCCCATTCATGATAAGTCTTCATGTCGTGGTTAATTTTTCCCTCCTATTCGCGTTGTGTCTTTGCTGTTGTTAAAAATTTTATATCATCGGCGTAGATGTTATATGTGGATTTAAAGTTGCATATTCTGATATTATTTATGTAGAGTAAATATAGTTTCGGTCCTAGGATCGAACCCTGCGGAACTCCAATTTCTGTTACCAGCTAGTCACTGTACTCGCCATCTATTTTAACTACACTTGGTCTATTGTTCAAATATGTTTGTTTTAGTTTGTTTGCCATTCCTCGCATGCCTATTTCATCTAGGATTCTAAGTAATTTTTCGTGGTTAAAGAGGTTGAATGCTTTCGACAAATCTATAAAGTTATCTGCCACTAACAGTTTTTCGTCCAATGCGTCGTATATTTTTTCCATGGATGACGTTATAGCTGACTCCGTGCCGCTGCTGGCCAGGAATTCAAATTGATTTCTGTCAAATTGTACTGTGGCGTCTATGAAGTTTTGTAGTCTGCTGTCGATCGCCTTTTCGAAAACTTTGCTGATTGCGTTGAGCACTGAAATCGGTCTATAGTTCTTGCATCTGTCTTTCGCTCCCTTTTTTGCTGATCGGTGTTATTATGGCTTTTTTGAGGTGGTTTGGGAAATTTGCCAGTTACAAAACAATTATTTACTAAGTTTGCTAAAACTGGGCCTATCGTTGTCTTAAGTGCCTTAAGATCCTTAACTGATATTCCATCTATTCCTCTTGCTGCATTACTTTGCATTACTTGCTGCATTATTATTGAGATTTGTGATATTATCTGTATTTCTTGTTCTGTGACTGGTGTTAAAAATATTGATTTCTGATTGTAAATCTTTGGTACTGTTGTGTTTGTTAGTGTATTGTTTTTTGCTGTTTGTTGCGGCTTCATTGAAGTATTTGTTGAACTCGTTCGCGGTGTTTTTCTTGTGCTGTGCTGTTTGTTCGTGATTGCCCTGCTGAGTACATGTGGATTCTGTTTTGTTTGCTATATTTTTGTTTATTGTACTCCAAAGTTTTTTGGAATTATTTCCAGCTTTTACTACTTGCTTGTTTATATGTTTTTCTTTGGAGCTTTTTATTAGAATTTCAACTTCCTTCTGTATTTTTTTATATTGTTCTTTTTTATTTTGATCATCGATGTGGGATTTCCTTTTTTTTATAGCTTTTGCCTTTGTTTTAGTTTTTCTGGAGTTCTGGTGTGATCCAATTGTTGTTTCGTGATATTATTTTTTTATATTTTGTGCATGTGTTTTTCGCTGCTTGTATAATTTGTACCAGATTTTCAACTTCGGTAACTGCGCTCTTATTAAGTTCTAATTCGACTATCTCTAGCATTTTTGTAGAGATTATTTTTGGTATAATCTGGTATTTCATCAGTTGTTTTTTTTTGGTAAAAATGCTGTTATTGTTGCTGTTGTGTATTTGTGGTCTGATATATCTGTATCATCAAGTTCGTAGTGTATTTTGTGTGTGGTATCAATGTTTGTGATAATGTGGTCGATTAGTATCATTGTAATGGTCGTTTGTCTTGTAGGTGACGTACTATTGGCAAAAGTGTATCCGTTGCCTTGAACTATGTCTGTGCATCTGGTGACCGTATTGTTGTTTTCTAGAAGGTTGATGTTGACATCCGCAAAGAATATAGAATTTTTGTTACCATTTAATTTGCCTTCTAAAAAGTCAAGAAAGATGTTGCAGTTTTCATTGGGCGTTTTGTAGAACGTGCCAATTATGGTTGGTTTTTTTTTATTTGTGATTTCGATCATTGTTAGGTTAAAACTTTTCATCATTATTTATTTCATTATAGCTGTAGTTATTTTTAATAGGCAGTTTAGGCAGTTAATGCATTGTTTTTACATGTTTTTCTGCACACAAGCTTCATACCTCCTCGCTCATGCACTTCCAACTGAGATGGTTGTATTTCTAGCACTTAAAGCATCGCAAAACCGATATGTACTACTCGATATATTTTTCATCAGATTGATATACTTCAAAGGACAAAATTCTATAGAATTAAACGTTAATGTATATGCCATCAAAAATAATTTTTTTTTCTAAATTAAAAACTATATTTTTGATTCAAGTATATCTTTAAATTTTATTACCTATTTTCGCAACTTTTCTGTTTCTGATTTGATTGATAAGATTTAAAGGACAACATTTTTTAGAACTAAACGTGAATTTATACGGCATTAAAAATATTTTTTTTATGTTATTTGTATAACTCTAATAATTTTTCAATTATTAATTAAGAGTTCTATTTTTGAGCTCAAGGTCTGTGTTGCTTTCTGAAGAAAACAACCAACAACAACAACAATACCCTTTGTATAGAGTGGCAATCATACAGCAGACTAGACAGCTGTTTCGTTGGCCGCTACACCAACTCATCAATAGCCTTTATATGATAGCGATGATAAACTTAGCCGTTCATGTCTATTTGTTTTCGTCAATGTTAGAGAAAATTACTCTGAATTACATTGTACACACAAATGATACGAAAAGCAGCTAAAGTTCTTCGGATTTTCAGATTCACACTTATTCGGTGTAAGCTCTTTCTTCGAAGATATATCAAAGCTTTTACCACTCACAGGCATGTTGTAGTTTTTTTTTTTTTTTTTTTTTTTTTTTAAATGTAACTCTTAATTAATAATTGAAAAATTATTAGAGTTATAAAAATAACACAAAATCTTATGAAAAGAGATCGAATAAATTTACAAATTAATATTTTTTTTTACTAAAATAAAACTCATATATTTTATTCAATTATTTTCTTATCCAAGAAATCTTGGGTTCTTCTAAACGTACAACCTCAATGCTATATATGTTAAGTATTAGTATTTTATATATTTATCAACACGTTTTATTCTATTAAACTAAATATTGAACTATTAAAAAAATTTGCATACATTGAATTCAACTTCCAAATTAGATATTTGCAAGTTCCAAAGGTTTTCAATCAACTTGCAGGTATTTATTTGAGAAATTGAAGTATGAAAATATTAAATATTATTTTTTTCAATGTTTTTAATTATGTATGTGCAATTTTTTTTAAGTCAAATAGAAAATGTTTCATTTAATCCAATTTATTATACCTTCAAATAAATTGGATTAAATGAGATTTTTCAGCACAATGTTATGATTTTTAGGCGTTTTTTGCTTGCATGCATTTATTCAACTCCAATGAGTTTCCAACAAGTTTTCAATAACTTGTTTTCAATCCACTTGCAGGTTTGTATGAAAATATGAAATATAAAATTAGCTTTATTTATACTACAAAAATAGTTTTTTCTACGATGGTGCAAACAAAAACAGACAAATTCATTGATAAGTTTTGTTACTGTTTTTATTTGCATGCATGTGTGTGGGTAGCTGAAATGGAAGAAAGAAATTTGCAGTCATTTTTTATATTTTGCTTTCTAGCTGCCAAGCAACAAGCAGCGACCGATTATGCTGTCGAATCGTTTCTATTCTCGCTCTGCCGCTCTGCCTTGCTGCATGCTGAAATTCGGCAACAAGACAAGGTTATCTGCTTAACACTTAAAACCCATAGTTTATATTACCTATACATATGCAATACTGAACTCTAAGCTAACAGCTGATATGTCAAAAAAATAAAGTCAAAAAAATAAAAATAAAAAACAAGGGTATGGAAAAAATATAACTAAAAAAACGAATTAAACGGAAGAAACCCAATAAAAAATGCATTAAAGAGTCAGTGAGCTATCAGCCGTTAATTTTATTCTTTGCAACTAGTATTGCAAAGAAAACCGAAAAAGACCGCTCACGATTGATGGCAAATTTTACCAATTGCATAAATTTGCAATGTCAAATACTCAAGATTGTGAATAGCCCTATTGTAACTTGGGAACCAAACTTGACTTGCATACTCTAAGTGAGGACGTACGATTGCATTATACAACGTTGTAGTTGTAATCATGGTATTAAATTCTTTGGCCCAGCGTTTTATAAATCCAAGCATTGAAGATGCTTTTTTACAAACGTAATCAATGTGAATGTTAAGCGACAGTTTAGATTCCATGCATATACCTAGGTCTTTGACGGTATCTACGCGACTCATGGCAGTATCTTTGATCTTACAATCAAAAATAAAATTATTCCTTTTTCGTGAAAAGGTCATAGTTTGGCATTTATCTGGATTTAGAAACATATTATTTTTAGAACACCAAACTTCAAAGGATTTCAGATCAGATACTGGCTTTTTCAGAATCTGAAAAGTGAGCAGCACACAAAAAAAGCGACACATTCTACAATGCGTTTGAAGAAACAACGTTAAGTGACAAAAAATCCTAAAGTGTCACTTTTCAATTCAAGAAAAAGTCGAAAATTCTTAATTACGAAAAAGTTTAATTTTTCTGTGTAAATTTCTTCCTTCCGGTCAATCAGGAGGAAAATAGTTTTGTCCTCCCAATTAATTTTTCCCAATACGGAACGTGAATGATTTCTTTGAATTTTAATAATTTTTTAATATGAATTTTTCCAATTTGATTTTTGGTTGAAACGTCATATTGGACAGCCTACTATATATTTCCCTTTCTCGCAAATTATTGCTTTCTCTTTTATCCATGGCTAGCTTTAAGATCTTAAAAATACTAAATCAATTTTGATCTGACAATATTTCGATGGTGGGCAAAATATTGCCACAATGTGTCATATTTTAAATGGCGTTGAATGACACACACACGTACTATATACAACATTACAGACTTTAGAGAAATTACAAATTTGTGAAAATACAAATTTCTGTTTAACTTTAATAGCTTTATAATTTTATCTCTCTTCCACTCTTCAGTTGCAGCCATTTTGTTTTAATTGTCAGAATCGATATACCAAAATATTGCTCGCAAAATCAATATTGTATGCAAAGCCGTGGGAAGTGGGTAGGTGACATTGTAAGTGAGGCAGCTCTAAAAATTTTTAAAAACTCACCTTAACCATTGTCATTTATAAATGTCAAAAATTCAAAAATAAAATGTTGAAAACTGTCGAGCGTAAAAATGTAAACGTCAAAAACACATTTATGTCAAAACCTTAATGTCAAAAAAGGTTTTTCAGAGAAGAATTAATTGCCAAAAATCAATTAAACTGTCAAAAATAAAAATTATCTGTCAAAGGAAAAATCTTAATTTTTTCATTTGAAATTTGATTACCTTTTTCGTGATATGAAACAAAAGAACACATCGTTTTAGATGCAATTTTATTTTAGTTCAGAAAATAATACTTGATACAAACATAAGTCAGCCATAATTACCAAAAATTATGCCCAATTTATATTTTCTCTTGGTTGATAATGTCTTTTTATTATTTTTAAATCAGTGGTCCATCCACATGCACGTGAACTCATTGGAATCTTAAAATCCATGGAGCGATCTAAAGTGTCTTCCTAATATTTTCGCAGTTTTAAACATCTTGTGAGCATTTCTGGTGCATTTTATTTTAAAATAGTTTTTTAAATTGAAATTAATTTGTTTAACACAGTTTTTATGTATACCTATATTTTCTTATCTTCTTTAATTATTTTTCTAGCTTGAACAAAAAATTAATATGAAAATAAGTGACACTCAATTAAATGAGCATTCATCGAACACAGCGCAAAGCAAAGCTAGTGAAGACCCGTACCATAAGCCAAACATAAACGAACAAAGCTGCAACGAATGAAAAACAGCTGATATTAGGTCTCTTGCTGTAGTAACTTGCAATGTGCTCCGTACTTTTTGTAGCTAGAAGAACAAGCATAAAACCGCTCTCTCGAGCTCGAAGTGTGCTAGAAGAAATTTGTTTCAGCTACATAAGAACAAGCAAATGTCAAATTGTCTTTCGTCGTTTGGTTATGTTGTGCCATAGAAAACAAATTTACAAATTGTTATATAAGTATATATTGTTTATATATAAGTCGTTATAGAAGTCGTTTCCGTACTTTGACACTATTCTGAAATTTCATTTTACTCTCTCACCTTGAAGTTTACTCGAATTTTACTCGAAAATGTGAACGGAAACACACCTATTGACATGTGTCTTTTATGACGTAGGCAAACATGCGAATGGCTTAATCTTGTCTATATTATTTTTGGCTAGCTATCTGCTGGTTAAAAGCTACACTAACCGGAGATTGAGAAAGCTGCCCTAAGCTCAATACATGGCATAATAAGCCCACAAGACCTAATAATAAATCATCGTTTTCTTGTGTAAACGCTCAAAAGCAGCAAAAATCAAAATGTTTGTTTTGTCACGATGAACATTTACTTCCAGTCGGCCCACCTTTTATTGTCTTTTCAGTTTAGAAGAGGTTTGATTTCGCTAAAAGCAACTCGTTCTGTATTAACTGTTTAACACGTTCGCGGACGCCGATGCTAAAGCATTCATTTAACGAACAGCTAAATCGGTGAGAGAAATCGCCTTTTTAGCATGTTTGAAAAAGAATACATTTTAGCAGCACTAACACAATCTCAAGTGTGCAAAAGCTGGGTGTTAAGTTAGTAGAATTTTATAATATAATTAAATTTAGCGAAAATGATATTTAACTTTACATGGAAATATTTGTTTCTAAACATTTAATTTGTATGAACCGTTATCGAATTTAATTTTCGTTGTTTCAGAAGTGATAAGCAAAAACAATATAAACAAAAGGCCCCTAGTCCACACAGGTGCGAGCGAGCGAAGCTCTCATGGGGCAACTTGTAGATTTTATGGGTAACTATGCCGAATATCAGATGCGAGATTCCCAAACGCCTTAACGACAATTGTCGCTGTAGTTAACCAGCGAAAACTGTCATTTACTATGAAACTGTGCATGCACAATGACCGATAACGACAACTATGATGGTAATATCGTTAACTGTTTGGGAATCCTGCCAAATGATTGAAGTATATCACGATTTTTTACTCTCTTTATAGCATGTTCTCACGGCAGTCTAAATTAAGTAATTCGTCCTATGAATTATGAATGTGAATTACCCTGTTCTCACGAAGCATCCGTAATTCGGTTTGACAGCTGTTCTTTGTATATTTTATTTTAATTTTATTTGATTTGTTGTGGAGAACGAAAATGAGAAAAAAATGTGGTAAATAAATATTTGTTTATTATATTATTTATTTTTTTAAGCAATGATACTCACTTTGTCTGCTAACTTTGAGAATTTGACTATTTGTTTTGTCTTATTTTTATTTCTTCTTGTGGTTTGCTTGTGGTTTTCGATTAATTTTCGATAAAAATTAGAGATGAAAGCGATTTCTACGTAATTCGGATGTTAATTCAAACTGAATTACCTTCGAATCAAGGTTGATTTATAAGGTTGTCGCAGGGCTGATCGCACTCTCTTCTCAGTACCCATAATTGTCAAAACCAGCCAATTTTGCGAATGACTACGAAAGAAAAATGGATGATAAAAGAGATCACTTGCAGATTTTCTATGAGCTGTCAACTTCGATTTGACAATTATGGGTACTCGCTCTCTCCCTTGCGACAACCTTATAAATCAACCTTGCTTCGAATGAGATAATTCGCTTATCAAATTTTGTATGGCGAATTACTTAATTCAGAACATAATTCAACTCCGAATTACGAATGAGAGCCGAATTACTTTGTTCAGGGTGTCGTGAGAACATGCTATTAACTCTCTCTGCAAATTTTGAGTGACGCTTGCTCACACACGATTTTTTGATTGAAGCTCCGATGCAGGCATTTGTTACTTTTCTGCTACCTACTATTTTGTGAATTCATATCGTGCTGTGTGCATCACTTTATTTGGGTGTTTCTTTTTGTAAGTTGATTTGTGTGCATACAAATTTTACAAAATGGAAAACAATAGCGGAAATATAGTTGATCTTTTATGATTAAAATTGATCACATTAGGAAATCAATACGCCGGAGATTATACCCATTTGAATGACCATTGGATGCAAGTCATAAAAAAAAATAATAGAAACTGAAGAAACTACACCTCTTTTTCTCTTAAAAAAACCACCTTTGTTTCCAGTCAACTTCTTTTCTTGATATAATTGCAAACTAAAAAGCAGACAAGTAAAATAATGCATCCCTATGACTGATTGATGCAGGTCTGGAGCTCAATCAAAATTTTGGCTGACGAGAGAAGATTTTGGAGTTCATTTTCGCTCTGAGATAATGTTAATTTTTTTTACATAGGAAGGGAACAACACATTTTGATTGATTCAATCATTTGACTGACGTATGAACGTATGACGTATGAAGTCGGCGTTTCCGGTTTTCAGCATATTCAGCGCGTTATCGGAATTGGTACTTATAATTAGTACTAAAGACTCTATACTTCATGCCAAAAATAGTACAAGAGTATGTGCCAGTGCAACTCTGAAATATAATAGTAGGCATCACTAATTTGCTTTACCACCTTTAGTGAAGATGTTTGTTTATTGCTTATCAATAAAATTTGCTTAAGTTTTTAAACAAAAGAGTTTAAAAAGTTGATCTATGGCGCCTATATTCTCAAGAATGAAATGGAGCTGGAGAGGAAGTATACCAATCCCCGCTAATCAGCTAAATTTGGATTTAACGCTACTTGGTGGACAGAGTTTTCGGTAAAACTTAATTTAATGTTCCATAGCGCATTCTATTTTAAGAAATCTTTAGATGGAACCGATTCGAAAGTAATGGTGAACCTAAAAAGTGGATGGGTGTAGCTTATGGCTCTTACTGGGAACTGACACAAACCAACGATGCTGTTCTTTATGAAGTACACTCAATTCCTGAAACAGAAGATGGCACAACTTTTAGCGCGGAGTATTTTAAGAGTTTGCTTTTAAAATACTTTCGAATTGATTTTGACTTGAATGCCAATATGGAGAAGTGGAAATTAGCTCATGTACACTTCTCAGAAGCATCAGAAAAATTTAAAGCAGTTCGTGTGCTTAATCAGGAACCGCTAGAAAATATTTTATCATTTATATGCAGTCAGAATAATCATATTCGCAGGTAATTTAATACCAACCTTGTGTGAGGTTTTTTCCGAACCACGTAGTCTATAAATTTATATAAAACTAGTATAAAAGCCGCCCTACGACTGGTTGGAAGCATTAACGCTAAACTGTAATTATTTTTTGCCATTATTACAATGCTTTTACAACTGTTCTAAAAAATGTTCAGTCTGAAAGTATGCACATAAAAGGCAAGCATATCACTGATAACTTATAAGTATCATATATAATAAATCACTTATAAGTGATAAGTATCAAATGAATTTTCGGTCTGAATTTTCAGGCTGACATACAGTTTGATCGATATCGGGCGCAGAGCATCGTGCTTGCCTTTTATATATTAATATTAGTAACAAAAATTCACAATAATAAGATCGATTCTGTGCGTTGCCGGTAATAGTCATAAAATTAACATTACCACGACAGAATCTATCTGTAAGTAAGATCAGCTATTGTGTTTATTTATTGCTATTGTTTTGCAAGCAGATAAAGAGAAGCATCTTCTTACATTTTAAAATAATATACCAAAATGAAACTTTTTTTTTATGGTTTCATTTACCTTCATGTGCTCAGCACAGTCACCAGATGAAATCACCATCAAAATTATCTTTTTCTCACACTTTATTCTCATAAATTACCACTCGCAAAATACCTCAAAATACCACAAAACTTCCACAAAATACCACAATACCTCAAATTACCACAAAATACCACAATACCTCAAATTACTACAAAATCCCTCAAATTACCAAAATATATGTCCTAAAATGCAGTGATTACCATAAAACTAATTTGATTCTGACAGTATCTTAACATAATTACCAAGATTTTAGCAATTTCAATAAAAAATATTAATTTTAAAAATTATTCAGTTCTTTATTTATTAAAAACATAATAAGCTAACTGAACTAATGCAGTTCTTTTTCTTAAATATTTATTAAATGAAAATATATACACATTTTGGAATCCCTTATAGCTATTGTCAATACAGGTGATTGTACCTATATTGACCTTAGGGATTGTTGTAGAATTGCACAGGCACTTGAACCTTGTACAATTTTTGATGCAGATGAAAATAAGTAAAAACTCGTTTTTGTTGTGAGTTGAATTATAACTGTCTTTATTGGTTTTTGTAAAAGGCTTATATACTTTTCTACTAATAATAAATTTATAACAATACCAAAGAAGAAAGCAAAAGAAATATTAAAATAAGTTGTTGCTGTCAGCGCAAATATGTTGTAGTTCCTTAATAAGTTGTTGTTGGTGTAATTCTGCGTCAGCGCAAATATGTTTCAGTTGCTGACCCAATAACAATCAATACCAACAAATGCAAATGCAGCAGAACTGATTATCAAATCAAAAGAGTGTCATCGCGACCTTCGTCTACACCAGGAAGCAGCTTTTAAGTGATGACACACATTCATGCTTTGTTTATGTTGTGCGTTGAGTTAAATTAAGCTAACAAGTATAATCAACCCACGTCTAAATGAGCAGCAACACGGCCTCCGTAAGGGACGATCTACAACATCTAATCTTATGATCATGGTATAGGATGTTTTAATAAATATGGAAAAAGGGCACCAAATAGATGCTGTTTATACAGATTTCAGTTAAGCTATCGATAGAGTTGATCACAGCATGCTAACATGTAAATTAGAAAAATTCGGTATTACGGGATCCATACTAAGTTGGCTAAAATCATATCTCGACGGCAGATCCCAGTATGTTAAATTCCAAGGAATTTTGTAAAAAAAAAATTGCAGTCTCCTTAGGAGTTCCGCAAGGCAGCCACCTTGGTCCTCTTCTGTTTTAACATATTTATATCAGACTTGTCAGAAGTCCTGAACGATATCCCCCACCTTATGTATGCAGATGATTTAAAAATGTACTATGCAATCAAATCAGAGATAGATGTACATTTTTTACAGTCGAAACTGTTGTCTCTTGAGCAATGGTGTATCCAAAATAAACTGCATCTTAATGTCAATAAATGCAATGTTATAAGTTTTTCTCGTAAGAACAACATGGCACTACATACCTACCACCTCAATAGTACCGAGCTTAAAAAAGTCAATCATGTAGTGGATCTTGGAGTAGTCTTGGATTGCAAGATGCGCTTTAATTTTCACTATGACAAAATTTTGTCCAGAGCCAGCAAACAGCTTGGTTTTATAAAAAGGCGAGCAAATGAATTCAAGAATATTTGGGTCACTACATCCTTATACTGTGCGTTAGTGCGGCCAATACTTGAATATGCCTGCATAATTTGGAGTCCGTCCAATCGAGTCTATTCAAAAGCAATTCTTACTATACACGTTTAGAGACATGTACAACCCCCGTGATTATAATAGCCTTCCTTGGCTAAGAAGATCATTATAGGGCTCATGTTTCACATCCGATGTTATTAACGCCTCAACGAACCAATAAGACGTACTAGGCATACTCGGCTGTTAACTGAATATCAGCACCAAACTACATACGCAAACAATGAACCCATCAATCGATGCTGTAGAGAATTCAATAACGTTTCCGTATACCTATCACCTTCCATGTCCAAATAATCTTTCAAGCAAACTCTGTCTAAGTTCCTCGTTAACCAAAATTAACTCAGGCTTAAGTTAAATTACCTGTATATAGTTACTCGTATGTATACCACATTTAAGCATGCCCTCTAAATTTGTTGGAAATAAGTACTATCCAAGTCACTCTCTCTTTCTAGTTAACCCAGTCTTTTATCTTCTCTCTTTTCTTCTACTCTTTCTAGTATGTAAGTACCTTTTACTCTTATTTTTAATTTTCTTTCTGCCCCTCCTTTTTGACGTGTTCGTGAAATCATGTCATTTAGGTGGGCGGATTACGCCCACTTCAATTCGTACATTTTCGAACACCAAAACAAGGAAAGGGGAGAAGAAATAAAATAAAAATAAAATAAATTTAAATTAAGTTAATAATTAAGAATAAGTAAATTGCCTTGTTTGGCCAATAAATAAATAAATTAAGGTGATCAGATGTATGCATCTAAACACACATAATAAATTAGTTAAAATTGATATGTACTTAATTAAATTAATTTTTAAACATTACGCTAGAAAAGTGTCAATTCATTCCACATTAGCTGAAGAATGAGGAAGGCAAGATATTTGAGGTAATTTGAGGTATTGTGGTAATTTGAGGTATTTTGTGGTATTTTGATGTATTTTTTCCCCACCATAGTTACCATGGGAATTACCACATCCCACAATCGTTGGAAAATACCATAAGTACTATTTATAGTGCTTTTCTGGCAACTTTGGGGCTCAGCAGTCTACATTTAAACTATTTTTGCTGAAAAAGTTGAATAGAAAAAAATTAAACATCAAAAGATTCCGAGGTATAACTATTAATTTTAATCAGTTCTGTAGCTCGTTCCTGTAACTCATACCGATCAGAGTTACCGACATTACCGATTTGACATCACTCTGACGTCACTCTCACCTGCAATGTTTCTGTACGAATCTGTATCGATTTCTGTTCAATTCGGTCGTTTCAAATCGGTAAGCTGTCAACTTTTCCGATTTCATTTCAATGGAACCTTTTAAAAAAGTGTTACTGTACAAAAAGTGAATCGATAAAAATGTGTCACTTTTCTCACTAGCTTTGCGGCAAGTGAGAATTCTACCGATTTATCTAATGCCTGTAGTGTTATGTATTATTAAGTTATAAATACTCGAAATTACCTTTAAAAATGGTTGCTTTCATTTAAGTTGAATTTTTTATATTTGTATATATTGCTAATATGTTTATATATAACTAATAAAAATTATTTGAAGAGCAAATTAAATCCGGACGAGTACTAATTTGCGTACTCGAAACTGCAGCGACGTAGGCTGTTGGATTTAATGAAGCAGCACCGGCACGTCGGAAAGGGTCAATTTTTGAATGCATTTAAATATTACTGAAACAATAATCCATTAAATAATTGATTTCCTAATACTTCTAACTCACTTACAGCTGCTTGTCATTTAACTCAATTTCTCAGCGTTTGTTTTCGATTTGTGTTCTTTTTCATCACGGTCCGAATTTTTACCGATTTAAACGTACAGAATCACGAAATCCGTAACTATAGATCGATAACGCATGACGTCACACAAATCGGTAACTTGCCGATTTTGTTACAGGAACGAGCTACTGGCTTTTGCCAGAAGAAAAATCTAAAAATGTTCACCTCCAGACACTACATACTTAAAATTACCATCCTGGCCTGTAGTCTACAAATGTAGTCACCATATAAAAAGTATGGAAAGTTAAAACACTTTTTACTCAACTCAAAATTTTTTGATTTCAGTTTGCCGAAACATGTTTTTTGTGTCGTTTTTGTTATTTTTTTCTCTCTTATACACGTTTATGTGCTCAGCCAACATTTGGAAGATAAATTGTTCGCCTTTCGCCGGGGTGAAGCGTAAGCGATACTTTTGGAAGATATTTAGGCGAGATTCCCTTTTCGAAAAAGCGATTCGCTATCGTTACTTCTGGGTGATACATTTTTTTTTCAAAATCAAAACATCAAAGTTTCGCCCATTTCAATGAGGCCCATATCATTGAGGCATTTCAAAAATTTCTGCTCATTAGGAAGACTCATTTTCTGCTCCTCAGTAAGAATTATTTTCTGCTCTTCTAGAAGATTTCGCCACGATGGGCTTTTTTCTCCCACGAGAGTGCAGAAAGCGATAAAAAAGCGAGCTCTCCGGCGAAAAATTGTTCTTGAAGAAGATTTGCTTTCATCTCTTCTGCAATGCAAAATGCTGGCTGGATATGTATATCTGTGGTGAAAAGGAAAAACTGCTTAAGTCTGATTTTGTCGTTTTGCAGGAGAGCACTTTCAAAGTTTAAACCTAATTTTAAAAAATAAATGGTGGCTATAGTATAAGTGAAAGCCATCTATCGAATCATTGTTTATTAAGGAATAAATTGTTGTATATTCCAATTAAGAAATTATTGAATTTAAGGAGCTATAGGCAAAAATGAAACTTAAGCACTTTTTCCAAACGAGTGTATGAGATCACGTCGAACATATCTCAAAATAAGCTGTTTTTCCAAACTCATTTTCAATTAAGTTTATTCATATGTGAATTTAAGCTATTTTTCCAAATTACTTTTAATGTAATTCTATGAACTATAAGAAAATGAATAAGTGCAAATCGGTTTTATTAACTTTTATTAATATGAAATTAAAAGGAATTCAGTAAACATAACTTTTCGTATTAAAATTAATACAAATAAATTGGCAATAAACAACTTAAATTTCATTCAGAACTTGGATGGATAAAATAAAAACTTAAAATAAAAATAAAAATAAACTTAACTAAGTTTAATTAATGAACATAGTTTCATAAATGATTAAATTAAAACATTTCATTTTTTATCATTTTCATTTTCATTTTCTGATTCCAAGTCAGGATGTATATCTGGCATTTCATCGGTAGGTAGATTTTCATAGAATGAATGGAAGCATGGATCGATGAACGGAAGAAGAGCAATAATATCATTTTTCTTTTTTATGGGAATCCTTATATCTGTTGTCATATTAGGAATGTCATTCAATTTTCCATCGCAAACACCTCTTTTGCTAACATTCAGTACTTTAAAACCCTCATCTTGATCTAAAGAATTTTTGAACTTTATTTTTCCAAAATCCGACTTAGTGTATCGTAACCATTTTGCGTCTTTCCAAGTAAAATTTTCAGAGTTTGTGTCCCTATTTCTCCATATAAACTTGGTTGAAGAATAAAATGAAAAATTTTTGAAGTCGTCAGAAGTCATTTCAACTACTGTGAATTTCTTTCTTACACCAACACTTCTAACGAAATTGTACCAATCATGGGGGTGATGTATTTTGACATTGGTTGTTTTCTTTTTTCGTTCAATCAATGCGTGGTCCACATCACACTCCATATGGGTGTGACCTACAACTAAAAATTTATGATCAATGGTTTCGATTGAACTGCTATTTTGGAGAAATGTCATGAACATAGTGCTTAGGTATGAATTTTTGTTTTGTCCTACACAAGAATCGCTATAAAAAATTACTGTTTTTATTTGTTTATTTTCCTGCTCTAAGAGTTTCAAATGTTTCAGCAAGCACGAAGCAATTTCATTGCCTCCTCTTTTTGCTACTGCTTCGTGCCACATGAAACAATATGGATTGTTAGTTGCACTATCGTGTACCGTTAAATTAAACGTCCATAATTGTCTTTTATAAAAACTTATTGATGTCTGTAGTAGTGGAGTTGGCAAGCACTGTTGAAGGTCGAATGAATAAGTCTTGACGGTTATATCAGTTTTAGACATATTTTTGTCTTGTTCCTTAGCTTTATAAGCTAAGTCAGCTTTAAGATGATGATCATTAAGTTGATTGGTGAGATGTTCTGCTTCAATGGGATTCACTTTCTTGGCAATGTCAATTCGAGATTTCAGTTCATCGCATTTGCTGCAGGTATCAACTTTTGGTTTTTTGAACTTGATATTCATTGCTGTGGAAAATATAAATTATTACTTTTACTGTGTTAAAATATGAAAAATGTAATTTACTTTTGAATACATCCGAGTACGTTTTAAGACTGACCGGATTCCCATCATTTTGTTCGCAATAAAGCCTATACATAGATGACAGTGTGAGATCCGATTGGAGATATTTACAGGAAGTGTCGCGTCTACTATAGTGACTTTCGTAAGTAGGAAAACGGTTTATATGCTCCTTTATTATATTAAGTTGTGTTGACGATAATTTATTTGGCGGAGAAGATAATCCACGATGGTCGGAGAATTGAAGGTACGGTTGCTCAAGTTTTTTCTTAACAACGGTTTTAATAAAGCCATCCGTCTCGTCAAAACATTGCTGGAAGCATTTTTTGCAAACGCTTCTTCTATTAGCGTCTAAACTTATATAATAACGAAAGTGATATTGTCGGTCACGGATTTTAGGCTCATTGACTCTTGAAGATCTTTTGTCCAGGATTTCTATTAGTGCTCCAATGAAAAGAATGCGTTGATTGTAGGAACCCAACGCCCAGTAATTATCGAACAGTTCTTTATGCGTGGTAAGTGTAATTTTGTCTTTACATTTCATGCGACAATTTCTGCTGAGCGGCACCAACTTCTTTTCTTGTACAACGATACCTTTTCGGGTTACATAACCTTCACCTTTGTTGCGCTTATTTTTAATTTCTTTTTTCGTATTGTAACCTCGTTGCGTTGTCTGTTGAATTGAATGACTTTCAATTGACATTTCGTCAGGAAAAACGTCACGCGCAATTAATGGCAAACTAAAGTCTGGATCAAGCATTGAATCGTCACTATCGAAATCTTCACACTGATTCACTGTGTTCAAAACTTCCATTGGCAATTCTTCACTTTCTACCGTTTCGTCTATATCCATTGCATTATTTTTTCACGATACTTGTATTGTTCTTGTAATTTACCGTTCGCGTTAAAAGTCAAACTTTCGGCACAGTAACAATTTCCACTAATTTATGTTAATTTAGCACAACCTTCTCCTTCCAATGCCTTTCACTCACTGAATACATAATTGCTTATCTATAAATAGATTCTCACGTTTGCATGCAGAAAAACAGCTTCAATGCAATTAATAACGGGACTTACCCAAATGGTTGCGTGGAACAATTGCTTATCTCAAATATGAATTAATATAGCAGTCAAGATCTTTTGGAAAAACAACTTATCCTCAAACAATAAACTTGGAAGTGTTTGCATGACTTGGAAAAACTGCTTATGTCAACATAAGAGGGTTTGACGCTTCTTACTCCTTAGCATGAAAACTACTTTTTTTGATTTGGTAAAACAACTTAAGTTAAATTAAGTTCTTCTTCCTAAGCATAATTTTAAATTCAGTAAATCGTAAATGAACTTAAGTTATTATTCCAATTGAAATTGTGCGCTTAAGTGAGATAAGCAAAAATGACTTTGTCTATAACTTCCTGAAAAATCGTGCAAAATTATTCAAATTTTGAATGGGGGTACTTTTCAATACGGAGATCAGCGTAGTACTCTTATCTCAATTTTTGCTTAAGTCGACTTAAGCACTTTTTCCTTTTCACCACAGATATATTTACTTGCAAATAAGTTATTTTCTGCCGAAATATTTTTTTTTTTTTTTAAGACGAATTTTTTACTTGGCACTATATGCCAGTTATTATCTTCCGTAAATTATTAAAACTGGTTTGTGTTTTTATTTTGTACTATGTGCAATTATTTATTTTACTACACTATTTGCAGATTATTCCAAGTCCGATCTAAAACTAAACTTTACAAAATCAAACTTCAACTACCTTAAGCTTCCGCTGTTGATGTTACTCGCTGCTGCGTTATTGTTTTTACTATTGTTGTTGTTACTGCCATAGGTGTTACTCTCTGCTTGTTTTTGTTGTTACTGTTGTTATCATTTTTGCTATTGCAGCAACTTTTTCGCTGCTGCAGTTTGCTGGCATTGCACTTGACTTCGTGTGGGAATGGTATATGCAAAATTGTCACGTACCATCCTCGAATTACTGTTTAAAGAATTGGGAGCGGATACGCGTGTTGTCTGATGTGTTAACTTCTCCCCTCGTTAAGAGGAGCCGTCTCCGGTTCCTTGTAATATGTTCGCTACGATGGCATCTGTATTAATAGGGTGGATTCTGTTTTGGCTTCGTTTCCACCATAACATATATAGAGTGATAATTATTGAGATAGCTGCTAGCGATATTATTACTCCCCATTGTAGATTTCTTACTTCTATTTCCTGGCGCAGGGTTGCGATGTGATTCAAATTTTTTAAATTAATTTCATGCAAGTATGGAAGTGATAGTTGAGCTTGATGATCCTTGAATTCGATTGTTTGGACTGCAGGAGTCTTAGATCTGGTGTAGCTTATACGTCGTTTATTTTTGTAAATTGTGTTATTAATTTTTACGCTGTCATCGAACAGAACGAGATAGGTGCCAGTGATGTTTAAATTCGGCCCATTTCCTTCCTGAATGTTGATAGTTTGATTGTTTATGATTATAACGCCGTCTTTAATTTCATTAATGGGAGGCACGTTGTGTGTTGAGGTGGTTCTGCATTGGGCGGTATTGTTGTTGAGCAGTTGTTGAGCGCATTCATTTGACTGTTCCAGCTGACTGAAAGTAGAGTACGTCGCCGGCTTGCAATTTTTCACAGTTTGATACTGATTTATACATTTTGCTATTATATTTGTCTCTAGTTAAATAATCTTATTATCGTGGATTACAGGGAATATTCTAGTTTTATTACAAACAATTTTTATTTCAGGATACTTAATAAAGAATAATATAAGATCATTATTTTGGAATACTTTAATTTTTTAATTATCCATAATGTCACTTAAGCTAACATTGTTGTAATGTTCATTGTTTATCTCAAAATTTAATTCATTAATGTCTAAGATAGTAGGGTTTACAATATTTAATTTTCCCAGCATTATGGAATAATTTATTCTTTCTAAGTCCATGATAATGGCTTTGTTTCTGGCCGAAAGTAACTCAAAAAATTGTTGCGATTCTACAGCTGGGTTTTGTTTTATTGCTAAGAGTGCGTTAACTGTCTCTGTTAATTTATTTATTTTCATTTGTATCTCTGTGTTTATTACAATTTGTCTTTCGTTGGCGTCTACCAATGCCTCTTCTTTAAATTTGACCTCATTAAAGTCATCAAAGTCTGGAGTACCTGCTATTTATTTTAATGCCGTACCAAGCATATAAATGCTTCGGGCATTGCGATGGTAAATTTTTAATACCGAAAGGAGGTCAAGTATTTTGTCGACATCAGATTATATTAACTTCCTCATGTTGTCATGGAATAATACTTTGGAATTGATCAACTTCTGCACTAGGCTATTAGTTTCCTGTGCAATTGATGAGTATTGTGTTAAGTAAGTTCGGTGAGTTAAATATTTGTAATCGTCCTACAGGGCTATTGTTCCGTCATTGATGGAGATGTAATATGATTGCGAAAAATTTAGCAATTTTGCGTGGGTGCAGTGCAATATTAAGCAAATTCTGGAAAGAGAGAGAAAAGAAGGGTATTTTATCTTAGGTTACTTTTGTGAACCTTTCGTTTATTTATGAGGACAGTTGTTCCCAAATCCTTTTGAATAGTCGCTTCAATGTACAGTTTCCTAAATTTATTCCCAATGCGCTTGTTCGTTTTGACAAATACTTTGTCTCCTGGCTTATATGTCGGTGTATGTCTGCTTGAATTATAGCGTTGTAATGTCTCTTGCTGTGCTTGTACAATTTTTTTCTTGATTTCTGATCTGAGTTCGCTAGGTGTTGCATGGATAATGTCTATGGGTTTGTGGTTTGTTACCGAATGGATTGTTCTATTGTATCTAGTTGTTGCTAAAATTATTAATTCGGGAGTGTCCAAAATACCTAATTCTAGTTTTAGACAGCGTGCTATTATAGGGTACTGTGAAATCTTTTCACCTGACCATTAGTTGTACTATGGAAGGGTGGTGTAGTATAAATTTCGACCCCGAACTGATTTCTTAACATTGCCTTAATTGTTTCAGAGTTTAGTGACTTCTCATTGTCGCACACTAGCTGTTTAGTATTATTCTAGAAGTTAAGTATTTCATAGAGAGGTCCCTTGATATCGAATACTGCTCTTGATTTTATTGGAAAAACTATAGCAAATTTTGAAAATTTATCGAGACTAGTGCATTTTGTCCGTGGAGTAAATGCCCACATGTATGATGGTACTGTCGTTTGACCCATTTCTGTTCGGTTTGGGTGGCGTTGGTATTTAGCTTCAAGACACGTCTTACAGTTTGCAGTAATCTCCTTTAATCTTTCACGGATTTTGGGAAAATAATAGTCCCCAAGAATCTGCAGCGTATTTTCTCTGGCAGATCTATGTGCACGGTTGTGCTCCGTTATGAGGATTTCTGCCTGATCGTCGCTGTTTGTTACATCCATAGCTCTTTTTAACGTGTGCCGGAACTTGACTGAAGGGAACATTTTCACAAGATTATCTTGAATTTGTCCTAGTATGGGGTAATGCGCAAAATATTCCGTTTTTACGGCTGTTCTCAAAGCCTCATAAGCGTCATCTAAATTTGAAAAGGTTATTTCATGCCTAACTTGAGTTTTAAAAACAATTTTTGTAATTTTTTTCGTTTCGGTACCTTGATCAATAATTAACTGATTTTTCTCAAACAAAAAATTCAACAAAATTCTCTTTCCCTGGTTTGTTAAAAAAAAAATTGGGGGAGAATTCTTCGACGAAAGCTTTCCATCTCTTCATTTTCGCGTTCGAACTTTTATACGAGATTGCGAAAATTATTGACTGATGATCTGTAAAGATATTAAGTTGTTTTACGCCATAAAGATAGTTTCGGAGCTTTTGCAACGCCCATACTATGGCTAAAAGTTCCCGTTCGTTTGTCGCGTAGTTTCTTCCGTGCAGGATAAAGTTCTTGAAATCATCATTATAGGTCTATCATTTTAGGACAAAACGGCTCCTAATGTCTGCGAGGACGCGTCCGTTGTAAGATCGAACGGCTTTTCGAAGTCAGGATACAGAAGAAGAACTTCTGAAGCCAAGATTTTCTTAATTTTCTCAAAAGCTTCGGTTGCTTCTTCGTCGAGTTCGATTGAAATTTTTCGTGATTTACTAGCACCTATGTTACCGTTTTCCCCTCATAAAAATTTGGTGAGCGGTTTGGCAATTTGCGCGTAGTCTTTTATGAAACGCCGGTAATAGCCGGCAAGACCAAGAAATGATCTTAGGGCGCGGAGGGTTTTGGGTATTTGATAGGTGAGGATACCCTGAACCTTATCAGGGGATGTTTTGGTGCCCGAGTTCCAAACTAAGAATCCCAAGAATTCAACCTCATGTTTAAAAAACTTCGATTTCTCCAAGGAAACGCGCATATTTGTTTCATAGAGTCTCGATATCCTGGCTGATATCCTGGAGATGTTGCTCTTTTGTTTTGGAAAAGATGATAACATCATCTATATAGACGTGGCAACATCTACCGATTTCATCTCTAAGGATATCATCGATTACCCTTTGAAAAATACTAGGGGCGTTCTTAAGCCCAAAGGGGAGCCGGCAGAATTCATATTTCCCGTTATTGATAGAGAACGCTGTTTTTTCTCTATCACGGTCAGATAACTTTATCTGATGAAAACCCGATTTCAAATCCAATGTAGTAAAGTAAGATGAATGCCCAAGGTTCGCCAGGATAACTGACGTGTCCGGAATCGGATATTTGTCGCTTATAGTTCTCTCATTTAGCTTTCGGAAGTCAATTACAAGACGCATTTTGCGTTTACCGTTCTCATCGACGCACTTTTTGTCGACCACCCATATTGGGTTGTTACATGGTGACCGTGAAGGTCTAATAATATTATTGTCGAGGAGGTCTTCTATTTCACTATTCACAAATTCAGCTGCCGCCATTGGGTAAGGGTAAGCTTTCGAATAAACGGGATTATTGACAATGGTTCGGATGGTTGCGACAACCCTGGTGTTGTATGGCGGTGCTTCCTTAGGGCCAGCAAACACTCCTAATTGGTTTTCTATCATTGCTGAGAAGCTTTCGCTTAGTTCCGAGGGTACAGTTTCATTGTCAATGGCCAGGGGCCCTACTCTGTATTGCGATGCGCCAATTGCGAAAATGAAATTCGATGCATACGCAAATCCGTACAATCAAATCAATAATAGAGAGCAATAGAGAGCAATAGAGAGTAGATCCCCAGATGATTTATTTTATTTCCTATTTTCCCAGAATAAAGATACAGCAATCTTTCCTGTCCACCGTCATAGTATAAAATGCCTTTCTTGGCTTTGAGTCTAGCGTTAATTTCGCGTAGAAAGTCAAAGCCTATTATTCCGTCAAAGCTGTCTAAATTGGGTAGAATAAAGAAGGATGTAGTTCTGTTCAACACGTTTATCAGGCATTCTGAATCGACTTTGGTCTCGCCATGAATTGACTTGACTAAAAATGGGGTTTTACTTGGTTTAAATGCTTTTAATATGTCTAAGTTTCTTATGTAATTTTTGGAAGCTCCAGTGTCTATCAGGAGTTTTAGTTCTGTTCCCCCCAGTACCCTGCAAATGTAGGGGAGGAGGGACTTCCCTCTAAAAAATTCACTTTATCCAACACTTCAAAATTATTCCCTTCGTTGTCCTTCTTATGGGTATCGTCGTAATTAGAATCCTTGATTGGGTTGTCGTAGTATTCGTTGTAGTCAGAGTAATTATCTTCCAGCTCAGGATATTAGGCCAAATTATTGATCCTTTGCACCTTCTGTATGGGTCGTCTGTCTGAACTAAGTTGCCTTTTAAAGGCTTTGTTTTGTGCGTTAAGTCCTGAAGGTCCTGGTATATTAGGGTTTGTGTTATAAACAGGCCTATTAAAACTCATGAATGGTCTACGTCCAAAAGGTTGATTAGTGGTAGTTGGCAGTTGGTTAGTTGGAGGCTGTGGAGTTGGTCTATTCATGACAAAGCGTGAAGTTGAGGCATCAACTTCCATTGGGGTCGGCCTATTTATTATTATACTTATATATACTACTTACTTATTATACTACTACTTATTTCCGAGTGACTTTACCAGCTCGTCATTGCCCTCATTTATCATGAAATTTTTGATAATAAGAAGCGTCAGCTTCCTTTAAACCTCATCGTAAAATTGAGTTATGGAATTTCTTCCTTGTCTGAGAGTAGCCATTTCCTGCTCTATAAGATAAGCTGGCGTCTTGTCAGCGTAGGTAAAATCTAGTCTGGATATGATGGCTTTGAAATTAAGCACTGTGTTAAAGGAAGATAATGCGAAATCAGCTGGTCCGACAATTTTGTTCCTGATTATCGCAAGGGCCTGATAATGTTTGGAACTATTTTGAAAATCCTCGAACAACTTATAAGCCGTGAAGGCAGCCCGCCTCCATGAAACATATCTTGTCTGGTCACCGTTGAACTCAGGCAAGGACTTGACTACCTCTAGGGATTCGCCGCATTTTACTGTAGGGTCTATAGCTATTGCTTTATGTTCAATTACAGTAGGTAGTGCTTCTAATGCCTTTAGTCTGTCTGTTAGTTCACCTACCGTCACCTGGAAGTCTCTCCTTGTTTGTTCCGTAGCTGCTCTAATAGCAGCGTTTAAGAGGGCCTGCACTGATGCAGTGTCCATTATCTTAGTTAAATATAACCTATTAAATTACCTTGTCAAAAAAATTTCTCCTTTTATTAATTATTCTTATTTTTTCGTTCTTTTTTCTTCTCTTCCCTAATCAACCTATTGAATTACCTTGCCAAAAAATGTTCCTCTTTTTTTTTTTTTAATATGTTTATTTTTGATATAAAAATGTTGAAAAATATGTGTTTATTTTTAAATATGTTTTTGGGTTTTTTCTTTTAAACTCAATATTATCCGTTTATACTTGACAATATGAAAATATTTTTTATTTTTGTTTCCGTTTCTTAAAAAAACACAAATATGATTCGTTTATAATCTAATACATGGAAATATTAAGAAAAACAATATAATCTATAATAATAATCAATAACATAATATCTTACAATAATCCGCTGACTCTCATCTTGAATTTGTGCTGCTTCCAGTTGTGTCCTTATCCCTTATATTTGTTGAATTCTATTTGTAAGAGCTGTTGTTATTTTAAGAATGTTTAATAATCCCTTCTTTCAATTTTCAGGTAAGTCTTCACTCTCAACTATCGGTAAGTTTATCCACAGTTATTCTTATTTAAACCTTCAGTTTTTATTTAAATGTTTCACTGTTCCAAACTTTTAAGTTTTTATTAAAATTTACACTGTTTGAAAATTTTCAGTTTTTATTTAAATTTTTCACTTTTTGTATTAAAATTTCCGCTGTTTGAAACTTCTTAGTTTTTATTTAAAATTTTCTTGGTGGGTTCGAGCCCACGGCCACTGCGAATTTTTCCTTTAATAAGAAATTTTTATAGTGGTACCACGTTGGGCGCCAATTGTTTTTTGCCGGAAATATTTTTTTTTTTTAAAACGAATTTTTTACTTGGCACTATGTGCCAGTTATTATCTTCCGTAAATTATTAAAACTGGTTTGTGTTTTTATTTTGCACTATGTGCAATTGTTTATTTTACTACACTATGTGCAGATTATTCCAAGTCCGATCTAAAACTAAACTTTTCAAAATCAAACTTAAACTACCTTAAGCTGCCGCTGTTGATGTTACTTGCTGCTGCGTTGTTGTTTTTACTATTGATTTTGTTACTGCCATAGGTGTTACTCGCTGCTTGTTGTTGTTGTTACTGTTATCATTTTTGCTATTGCAGCAACTTATTCGCTGCTGCAGTTTGCTGGCATTGCACTTGACTTCGTGTGGGAATGATATGTGCAAAATAACATACTGTAATTCGAATTACAGTTTAAAAAATTGGGAGCGGATGCGCGTGTTGTCTGATGTGTTAACTTATATGACTTTATAGAGTATTTCGGAAATATTTGGAGGTATAAAATTTACAAAGATATCTGTCGAAGCAATATTAAAATGCCACATGTCTTTGACATTTAAGTTCAAGATACTTTGGAAAATTAGTACCAATCATCTAGAAGACATTTTTCCAGCAGGACAAAGCAACATACCATTGATCGGGCCAAACCATCACTTTATTGGGACAAACATCTGGTGATCGAATCATCTCAAGAAATAGCGAGGACAATTGGCTGCCTAGGTCAATCATAGAAATAAGAGATAAGCCCCGATTTCCACTCGTCAAGTCTTGATGGTCAAGTTTATGACATTCCCTTTTAAACTTGATGATTCAGTTTACACACACACAGACTTGACGATCAAGTTTTGAGAAAGCAACAAGACACCGAAAGAATAAAGAAGAGTAACGCATTAGAAAGATCCATGTGTGCAAGTGAAATGGAAGCGTTAACATAATCGAGCAATTCACAATCTTGAGTATTTGGCATTGCAAATTTGTGCAATTGTAAAAATTTGTCATCAATCGGTTTTTTTTTCGGTTTACTTTGTAATGCTTATTGCAAAGTATGAAATTAACAGATGATTACTCACTGACTCTGAATAATTTTTTTATTGGGTTTCTCCCGTTTAATTCTTTTTTTTAGTTACATATTTTTCATATCTTTGTTTTTTATTTTTATTTTTTTGACAATCAGCTGTTAGCTTAGAGTTCAGTATTGTATATGTATAGTAAATATAAACAATGGGTTTTAAGTGTTGCATATTTACACAAGCGTAGTGAATACATCTCTGTATATTTTGTTAGTGTAGAGTAAACAGCCCTAATAGGACACCGAAAGTGCAAAGCATAATGTCAAAAACTTGAAGGTACATTCAAGTCTGTTCCTTCACCTTTCCTTATGTTTCGCTATCCCATAAACTCGACTTGCTTTCAAGAAAACTTGACGTGTGGAAAAAGGGGACTAAGGAATTGGTGTTCTGGAATAAAATTGAGGCTTTTTCTTACTGGTGTATATTCACACTTATAAAGAAACATTCACTCAGGGCCGTTTTAGGTTGTTGCGTACAGCTAGGCGCAATTTTTTTTATTGGAATTTCATATGAAATAAGTTTCTGTATAACATTTAAAAATATATTACAAAAATAATTCTTTGTTTTAAATTTATATAAAAAATTTGATATGCATGCAACAACTAATATAATAAACTAAATATATGCATGTGAACTAATTTTTTATTTTAATTCCTTTGAAATTAATGATTTAATGTAGTTTTGACTTACTGTTGCTTTTTTATTAATTTTTTTGTAATATAAAAGTATTTTGTTCTTAAAAATATTTCAATTAAAATTTTAATCACTATGTTATAATGACCGGACGACTTAATATGGCCATCAAATATTTTCTTTTCTATAAAAGAGTGGTGTGTGTTCAAAAGAATTCGATTATAATGCATTTTATGCAAAAAAGAGTTAGTTTTTCTAATCATTTTGTTTGAATTCTGAGATCCTTTTCTGCAATTATGCAAACATCTTCAACTGATTTAAATGGAATTTTTAAATAGCCCTTCGATTTATATTTAGTTGAAGATTGGTGAAACATTTTACCTTCCAAATCTACTTTGCATTCATTGCATTTCAAAATTGAATGTTTTCGCTTAAATGTGAGCGAACTGAACTAAAGAATAATTTTATTTGGTATAAATAATGCCAATAAAAAACACACAATCAAAACGTATTAATATTAATTTACTCTAGTGATAACAAAGGCGCCCTGAAAATATATTGGCGCGTTTATAGAGCCTGCTGGCTGCTATGCCGAGTTGAGCTGAAAACGCGTCATGCTAAAAGCAGCTGGAAGTAAATTATTTTCCACTTATACTATATATAAGTGTTATATTAGTTATACTTTTATGGGTATAAGTTTCACCTTTATCGTGCGTGGCGGACACACATTCTTTTTTTTTATTTCCCTTTTTCATAAAACTTGTTTTATATTATAAATTCATGAATTACATTTTTTGATTTCTCTTTTATGTTTTTTAAAGAATAGAATATCAACAATGGTTAATTTTATTTGTTCAAAGTATGGTTGTAAAATTGGCACATTCAATGGCGTGGATCAGTTCACATTTCCAACTTTGGCTGCACTTATTAAAAATCAGCAAAAGGTTAGTAATCATAATTGTGTATGGCTAAAAATTAAATTTAATTTTTTACATAAATAACAAGTGTGATAATAAATATTCGCCGGAATCGAAAAAATGAAGCCGGTTTTCGAATAATTCGTATAGTGGGCTTAAAAAATCAATTTTATATTTTACATTGATAACTAGAGTGGTCATAACTATTCGCCGAAATTAAAAACAAACCCGTTTTCGAATAATTCAAATAGTGAAAATTCTAAAAACTCCAGAAAAAATAGCAGTAAATCCCATTGTGTCGGACGTTTCATTCGGATGCTTCTTTTGAAAATTTTTCATAGGATACAGAGATATATTTAGGATATTTTTTTTTATATTTTATATTTTTTTTTGATTTTTTGTTTTTTTTTTTATTTTTTGTTTTTATTATTTTATTATTATAAGTCTCAAGGCTTTATAGCATTTTAAAAATTTAACAGTTCATTATACGTACACATAATTACAAATCATAATAGCATTAATTTAGAGCATTATTTTAATATAACAATTAATAATTAATAAAAAGCACTTAATAAACTAAATAAGTTTGTTTAATAGCAAATTCAACACATACTTACTGCTTTTTTTATTGTTGAATCTCAAAATTCCTCGGCAATTAAATGTAAGGGCATATAAATGCCAGCGAAATTCTGACATTTTAACTCTCCACACATGGTTGTGAACTTGGCCACACTGAACAAATTTTTTCCTTCAACAACTACCTAGCGAATAAAAATTCCGCTGCCAGTTCGCTGTCAAAAAACTCAATGTACTTCTTATGGGAATTTTGTTTTCGTTTCTACAGCATACTGAGCTTCAACACGAATCCGTGTAAAAAAGATTTCTGACTCTTATGGTTTTCGAGATAAAATTCACGAAACTTTAGAAAATGTCTATAAAAAAATTAATTGTCCAGAAAAACTGTATACTGCGCAGCCTACGTGCAGTGGTTAAATAGGGAATTAGCTTGACAAAATTATTTAGATAAACAAAAAATTCTTGTAATATTTACCAAAAATGAGGTTTTATTCGTTAATACACTTTTTGTATTCATATTGTTGCATTTTAAAATGTTGTTTAATCATATTATATGCCATTGCTTTATATTATTTCACTGTTATTTGTAGTTGTTTTGCTAACTTTTGGTTTTGCTTCTTTAAAGTTATTCAGAATCCGATTCAGGTAAAGCAGTTTCTTCTCCAGAGCTAAATTTGCTTAAGCTAGAACTATCTTCAGAATCAACTTTTTTGATTGAATTTTTGTTTGCAGTGTCTTAACATTTTCCGGTAATTCAAGTAATGCGATCACATGTGCAGATACTGAGGTTATTTTTTTGTTTAGGGCTTATTTCGATGTAAGCTAATAAAAGGATCTGAAACAAATCTATTGTACTCTCTTTTCCTATTCCTATTCTTGTATGGTGCTGTCGATAATACCTGCAATGTTTGTTCCTAGCTTCCTGAGGCCCTTCTGTTAGAAGACCAATTCAATTGTTCAATGACATCCGCTTCATGAATAAGAATTTTGTCAACACTCACAGGCATATAATACCATGTGTATAAGCTTACATACAACTCGGCATATAATACTATGGGTATAAGCTTACAATAACTCGGCAGTTTTTTTGCAATAATGACTAAATTTTTGGGAATTAACATTAAAGCCATTTCAACTAATTTGTAAAATGGTTGAAAACGATTTTATAAGCTCCAAGTAAAGATTATTAATAGACGCTGATTCCTCAGTATTTTAAAAGAAACTTTGAGCAGTGTGTCCATGTTTGTAGTTCCACAGACCACAAAAAAAGTGCACTGAAAGAAAGTTTATATCTTCCAAAAAGGCAAAAAAGGCAGACGAAACTTATAGGATCTTTAGTTAGTGTGTCAATATCAATGAAATAGATTGGTTTGCCATGTTGCTGAATGCTGCCCGACTTTGAGGCTTAACCAAACTTTAAATTTAGTGTTTTAATTTGCAATAAAATGATGTGAAAATTTTTCGATTTTGAAGCAAAGAATTTTTTTACTTTAGTCCAGCTAAAGAAGTATTTTAAGCCTCTGTGCGTCGGGTTGGAAGCACTTAGAGTAAAAAATATGACAATTTATTGGATTTATAGCTCCTCACCTAATATCGCTCAAACTGTAATTATTTTTTGCCATTATTACAGTGCATTTATAACATACTAGTATTGCCTCTGGCCGAAATTCGGCCATATCAAAATAGATTTTTCTTTTGTTTATTTGCTAAACTCACCAACCCATAGCCTAAACAGAAGTATTGAACAAAATAAATAATTATAAATGTCTTTGCATGTGTTATATGAAACAAGCAGAAGTTTTAACAGTTTTTTTTGAAGCTGACGCGGTGGCAAACTTATTTTGTTGAGAGAAATTAAGAGAAAGCACCAACAACAATACTGCTGCACAGCTCTTTTGATGTGTCTGCGACTCTCTCATTTTACTCTTGCTTGTGTATGTTGTTGGTTTCTCATTGTCCCATTAGGAAAAAAGGGTTTATACATTCGCTTAGTTTTACCTATCTTAATGACAATATATTCGAATAAAAATTATATTGTGCACATCTACTCGAAAATACCTTTCCATCGATATAAGTTTTATTTAAATATATTTAAGTTAACACAGGTAAAAAGGGATCACAAACTTTTTTGTTTGCGTATTAATATATAGATACTGCCCTGAAAAATGTTCAGCCTGAAAGTATGCACATACCTAAAAGGCAAGCATGTGTTGCTCTGTCACTGATAAGAATCAAATGAATTTTCAGGCTGAACATTTTTCAGGACAGTATATGTTGGAAAAGCACTGTAATAAGACAAAAATTAATTACAGTTTGAGCGACAATAGGAGCTTGCCTTTTATGTATTAAGACAAGACAAATATATTCAACTTTGTTAGCATAAACATAAAACATCGAAACATAAAATTTAACATTGAAAACTAATAATTTATTTTGATACAAAGGATTAAGGCGGTGATACTAAAAAAAAAAATCTCGACAAAATACATCTGAACCATAACTGTTAAATAATGATTACAAACCTATTACTATTACCTTTTTCCTATTACTACTATTTTTCACCTTAAAAAGGTGAAATAATTGATTAAGTACGATTCTTTTCTATTTGGCTCAGTAATCAAGTGGCGGCCGTGGCGCAGTGGGTAGAGTGTGTAGCCCATACGCCAGAGAACTCTGGTTCGAATCTCACCTGACACAGAAAGTTTTTTCAATTGAATTCATTTTTCTGTTCGGCCGTCACCTTTCTGCAGACAATGACAAGCCTCAGAGAGTAAAAACTGCCATGAAAAGCTTCTTGCATAAAAGCATAAAACGTGGGTCCATTTCTCGATCATTGAACACAATTGATCCTAAGAAGCTCGGTCAAAGTCCTTTCAAAGGCTCAAATGGCCATTTCGTTTTTCGTTCCTTAAGGGGGTCCTCTGGTAATCTATGCCAAATTTTAGCCTTTTTTCAAAATATTGTGGAAAGAGAACGAGTAAAGATATTTTAGTTCCGTTTTTTGATTTGGGTAGCTATTTGGTAATTTATTGAAAAAAATACAAAATTTTGAAAAAGTGAATTTATGGACCGTTCAGAAAGTTCTCGGCCTGGTAACGAGGTTCTCCGGAAAAAAGGTGGGTCCAAATTGCGCACGATTCCAAGTGTAAACATCGTCTGAAAAAAAAAAATATTCAGTTACTTAGAATGAATGTCCCTATAGCCCCTACCTCGGAAACAAAAATCGAAATTTTTTTAGGGGGGGAGCCGCCACTTTGAAAATGAAAAATCGAATTTCGACCTTTTTTTTTGTAGTCTAGTGTAGAAAAAAAATAGTAAACATTATTTTTTCGGCAAGTTTGAGGTAGGGGCTATAGCGGCGTAAATTCTGCGTCGTTTCATGCCTCATATATCAAAATCGGTCAAAAACTGTTTGAGTTATCGTGCGCAAAGTTTTGAAAAACATGGTTTCGAGAAAAACGCGTTTAAAGTTTTGACTTCAATTTTGAGGCACACAAATGACATTAACACATATTTTTTTAATACAATACTTACGAATATTAATCGGCAATTCCAGCCCCATAAAGTGTGCCTTCCTCCATCTCATAAAACGAGTTTTCCATGGCTTTTTGGGCTCTGCGGGCTGTGCGACCCTCTTTCGATGATGCGTACGTTTTTAGCTCTGAGCGTTGAAGTCGTTTTCCGTCGCGAGATTCAGCATACATCTCGGCTTGTGGGCCGATGACAATACCCATTGTTGACATTATTTTTAAAATACTTGTGAAGCCTTCGTTGAAAATGCAGGTTGCCAGAAAATTTGCGATTTCGACTGTGGTAGCACCACAGTGTATATGTTTCGGCGCAAAGGTCCACAAAAGCGAGTTGAACGATTCGTTACAATTTTGCGTTTCACCTCCAGTGCATCGGTTGAGTAGATCGTCGGATGATAACGCTTCGTATATGGGCTTCATTACTTGCAGAACCTTTCCATCAAGTGGGGCGTACGTGTGGTGAAATGAGGCTAATGAGCCTTCTGCTGCTGACTTTTTTGTGACAACGGGGTCGCCGTTATACGGATCAAGGTCTATAATGGCCTTGAAGGTTTTGCTGTCGCCATCGCCAATATATTTTTCATATTTTATGCCATATTTTTCGATCGATGAGGCAAACATTTCCTTCACGGCATCTACCTCCATCTTGCCCGCACTCCCACTGTGGTTGTTTGTGCATGTTTTCTGGTGCGATTCGTACCATTCTTTGAAGTCTGCAGAGTCATTTTTTTTTCCCCACATTTTGCATGCCTGGCAAAGGCTTGATTTGACAACGGAGTCAACCACTTTTTTGGTATGTTTACCGACGAGCGTAGTGACACCAAAAAGAGACGAGAATCCCCGTTTTTTCCAGGTGCCATCCCCTGAAACGGTCAGCAATGAGGAGTCACAGTCAGGATTTTTTTCTTTCTGCTGTTCCTGCTCTTCTTTAACCGCATTCAACAGGCACTGCTTGTAAACTGCTTTAGCAGACACATGCATGTTTTTCAAGGTGCCATAGTACGCATCAAGGCACAATCCTTGGCATATGTCCATTAATCCGCAGAACATATTAATACCTTCTCTCCCTATTCCAAGCAATCTCATGGCAAATATCAACCGGCGATTTACAACAAAAGATTTACCGACCACCGGCGAAGAATTAATATACTGTGTAGCTTTACATTGGCACTGCAGACTCACTTTGAAGCCGACTCCACGCATACATGTTTTTCCAAATCGAATTTTTTGTTTACATTGGGCGCAGATAACCAGAGCAGCAAGCGTTTGGAAAATGAAAAAAATTCCAAGAAACAGAACTGAAGGTTGTTTTCGATGATGACTTCATTGTCTTGCGTTTTCTTCAATTTTTTGGCCGATGTGCTGGCAAAGTCGGTGTCCTCTACTTGGGAGTGCTGGTTTCCACGGAAATGCCTCTTTTTTGTTCGATACGCGTACTTACGCGGCGCGTTTGGGTGGCTTTTTTTATCCATAGCAAAAAAAAAAACACAAAACGATTTTTCTTTTATTTTACAACAGCAGTTATCGCGCACGCGTAGCTTTCAGCGTTCGAAAATAAACTGAATCTCGTTCGTTTGCTTCTTTCATGTGAACACCTGGGCTCAAAATCATTTCAACCCCTAAATCAAAACATGCATGTATACATACTGCATGTATACATACTGTGTGTGTATATTTTGTAATATCAATACATATTTTGGAAGAATTCCACAGAATTTTCGACTAATGACTGCAGGCAAATAAACAACTTTGCTGATGCGTTATTTTGACGAAAACATACCTACACAAAAATGTCTGTATCTCCTAAACTATTTCGAATTTTGAAAAATCCTTTTGGGAAAATGTTTTTGAGTATCTGAGCAATAGAAATATGAAAAAAAAATCGAAAAGGATTACCAGAGGACCCCCTTAATCAAAAATGTAATTACAATTACAAATAATCAAATTATATTCACGATTACTTAAAATTACGAAAATAATCAAAAAGAAAAAATCAAAAGTAATATACAACTAGTAAGGGTGGAGCTTCGGCAGAGTACCGAAGCTAAAATACCCCCCGCTGCCATATTGAAGTATATTCGAAGTCTTTAGCCACGACATACACGACGACATTCAGTTTTATATATTAACGAAAGTTTTCCTATTTTAATGACGTCACTTTGTATGGGAAGTAGGCGTGGTTTTGATCCGACTTTGGCATATATCATAGAGATGGTTCATATTATATATCAAAGCTAAAGTGCAAAATTTCAAGACATTTCATTAATTTTTGTGGATTTTTAAGAGATTTAACGTTTTAAATAAAGCCAATTTGTATGGGAGGTAGGCGTGGTTTTCATTCGATTTTGCCAAATATCATAGTGGTGGTCTATGTTATATATCAAAGCCTATATGCAAAATTTCAAATATTTCCTTAATTTTTGTGGATTTTTAAGAGATTTTACTTTTAAAATAAAGTCACTTTGTATGGGAGGTAGGCGTGGTTTTCATCCGATTTTTCCAAATTTCATAGCCAGGATTAAGACTTAAGAGGAAAGCTCACCTTAATCTGCCTCACCTCACCTCACCTGCTAAATTTTAAGGCATTTCTATAATTTTTGTGGATTTTAAAGACATTTTACGATTAATATAAAGTCACTTTGTATCCTTTTTTAAAAATAAACTTATATTTTGAATTTCATAGCGATAACTTTAAAATTGCGGTTGTAATCGTGTCGACAGACGGACACACGGAAATCGACTCAGGAGATGATGCTGATCAAAAATATATATTTTTCTATACCTGCCACGCCTCCTTCTTGGCGGTACAAACGGAATGACAAAGTTAATATACCCCTTACGCAGTACGCGTTGGGGTATCAAAATAATACGTCTGCTTTTAGAGATTTCTTAAGATTCTTTTTGATTGTTTTTAGATTCTTTTTGATTATTACAATAATTTAAGTATAATCCCTCTAGGAAATGTAAACATTCCCGGATATAAACCTTCCGTTGGACATTTCATTTCTTTTTTTACACACTATGTCATTAGAGAGAAACATTCCTCTCCGCTGTGTTAAAAATAATGTGGGAACATTCCTCCCCGCTGGATTAAAAAAGAGATATGGAAACATTTCTCTCCCCTGTACTTAAAATGAATGTGGAAACATTCCTCTCCGCTTTCTTAAAAATTGACGTGAAAGCATTACCCGTTAATTTTATTATTTATTCATAAACAACGTATAGTATATAGCATACCTTCCTCCCTCAGCAAAGTTATCTCCTGATTCGCCAATGTTTTCTTTTGCTTAGCCAGAGTTTCATGCTGCTTTGCCATGGTTTCCTCTTGCTTAGCCAGTGTTTTATGCTGCTCTTTGCACAATGTTAAAATTTTATCTGTAATCATTTAGAATATGCTTAAAAGAATAAAAATATATTTGTTTTTTGTGTTTAAATTTTTAGTTACCTCGACGTTAAGTCGACGGGTAAGTTGGAAAGGAGGTGGCAGATTATTTTGCTTGGCCTCAGGTATTGTTTATTGTTGTTTATTTTTTGTTTGTATTATATTTTTATTGTTGTAATTGAAATAATTATTATAACACTGTTATTTAATTAATTAATTCTATTGAAGCACAAAACTCAGAGATGATGCTGATCAAAAATATATATTTTTCTATACCTGCCACGCCTCCTTCTTGGCGGTACAAACGGAATGACAAAGTTAATATACCCCTTACGCAGTACGCGTTGGGGTATCAAAATAATACGTCTGCTTTTAGAGATTTCTTAAGATTCTTTTTGATTGTTTTTAGATTCTTTTTGATTATTACAATAATTTAAGTATAATCCCTCTAGGAAATGTAAACATTCCCGGATATAAACCTTCCGTTGGACATTTCATTTCTTTTTTTACACACTATGTCATTAGAGAGAAACATTCCTCTCCGCTGTGTTAAAAATAATGTGGGAACATTCCTCCCCGCTGGATTAAAAAAGAGATATGGAAACATTTCTCTCCCCTGTACTTAAAATGAATGTGGAAACATTCCTCTCCGCTTTCTTAAAAATTGACGTGAAAGCATTACCCGTTAATTTTATTATTTATTCATAAACAACGTATAGTATATAGCATACCTTCCTCCCTCAGCAAAGTTATCTCCTGATTCGCCAATGTTTTCTTTTGCTTAGCCAGAGTTTCATGCTGCTTTGCCATGGTTTCCTCTTGCTTAGCCAGTGTTTTATGCTGCTCTTTGCACAATGTTAAAATTTTATCTGTAATCATTTAGAATATGCTTAAAAGAATAAAAATATATTTGTTTTTTGTGTTTAAATTTTTAGTTACCTCGACGTTAAGTCGACGGGTAAGTTGGAAAGGAGGTGGCAGATTATTTTGCTTGGCCTCAGGTATTGTTTATTGTTGTTTATTTTTTGTTTGTATTATATTTTTATTGTTGTAATTGAAATAATTATTATAACACTGTTATTTAATTAATTAATTCTATTGAAGCACAAAACTCACGTTTGCAGCTAGGCGTACTTCACAACACTAAATATTATTAAGACGCTCCGTGCCGCAGCCTGTTTTTATTATGCACTCATTTGGTTTACGATTATTTAAGGCAGAAATTCAGCATTTTACATTGCGAAACATCAACATTATTTTTTTAGGCTGCCTTTGCTTCATTCTGCCATATATTTGCAGTTATCTTAAGTCAGCTTCCACATGAATTCTTCAATATGCGGCTAAGAAACAATGACTTTAATATTTTCTATTGTCATTGTCTCAAAACAAGCAACATTTTTCACATGCATTCTTAAAGAAGCGGTTTGGAAACAATGATTTTGTAATTCGCGTTGTTAGTTGTTTACACATTGCTACTATTTCCACATGCATTCTTAAGGAAGCGGTTTAGAAACAAACAAAACTTCACAAAAGATTCCAATTTTTCTTTGAGGGTATAGAAAAGTGGAAGGGGCATGCCCTTCGCCTATCCTCTCACAACGCCCTTTTAACACAGCGATGTCATTGTCAAGGCGGAATAAAAAGTGCGTTGGTAACGATAATTATGGTTCAATTATGTTCGCGTAACGCGACGGAACAAATGGCCGCAGCAAATGGCAGATTACACGTAGCAAATCGCCACGTTACGCAAACATGTTTGGACCATAAGTCAGTGCTCGTCATCTCACTGCGGCGTAGGTAAAGAGCTTTCTCTGCCGCCACACGTATTTAAGCACATGTACGCTGCTAGAACTTTCAGTGTGGTTTCAAAATTCATGAGTCTGGGGTGTTCATGCACATTTTCCCACTCATATTGACAAGAAACCAGGGATAAAAAGTAGGTACAATTATGACGTTTTTGACCTGAAAGGTATATTAGGTACAATCACATCATTCCATCAATCAATTCCGTCTTTGGTTTAATGAATTTTCCACTAAGTATTCTAAAAATTATTTTTTGTTCTTTAACAAGTAGTTAATTTAACAACTACTGGCTTTAAGACCAAACATTTTTTTTCTCAATTCTATTCTGGTTTCAATTCCACACTATTTTGAATAGTACATAAAAAAAAGAAGAAACATATAAGCTTTAAGAACTCTTTCCCTTTGCGCGGTTTTCCTTTGGCAGCTTTATAATATTACAGCGATGGACAAGTAATCTTATCAAATTAATTCTTCAGATACAAAGTACTTATTACCAGGGCTCGGATTGTGATGCCCTTAAAAACATCCAAAAATGACCTAATGTCCTAAAAAAGCTTAAAAAATGCCATAAAAAAGCAATTAAAAATTAAAATAAATTTATATGCTTTTAACTGTTTTTAATTAAAATGTTTGGAACTAAAAATTAAAGTTAATGAATGCATTTTTAGTCGTTTTTAATTAAAATGCTTATAACTGCATTGCGTTGCAATAAATAACCACGTACATTTTCAAATTATCAAAATCAAACATTCATCTATTGTTAGTATAAATTGTTTTCTATATCGAAAAAACTTCTTTCCACTTCAACTAAAAAAAAAATGCAGCTTTTTAAAAAAATTTTTTTAGATACAAGGAGTTATTATTTTTTTCAAATTTATACAGCTTATTGTACATAAAAAGGACTTTATAAAAATAATTTTTTTTAAAGTAGTTTTCAGGCTCTTATACAGAGGGCGCTGAAGATGACATTAAAAAAAAGTCATCCAAAACGGTTCACTGGATGTATCTGAAACATCGCATGTATCGCAAGTATCTGAAATAAAAAATGAAATGTCATTTTAAAGTACAGACCACTAATTTGACATCCCCCAACGCACGACACCCTGGGCTTTTTTTAAAATTATGGCGAAAGTTAAAGTAAAAAATTTAAAAAAAGAGATTTTCGAGCGCTTTTATGTCTGTAAAAAAAAAACAATAAACTTATAGGTACTTGAATTTAGGGGCGATGCCTAAAGGACAAAATTACAAACAAAATGCAAAAAGATTCATTGAAATTGAACCAATAAGTTTCGAGTTATATATCGAACCGTTTTAAAAAAGCTAGATTCGAGGAAATTGTGTTTAAAGCTTTTGTTTTTGAAATATATTTTTAAAATTATCGGTTAATAAACTTACTATTATTTTATCTGCAATGGTATCGTTTTAAGAACATGTATGTATATTCTAGAAACTATGAAGAACATATTAAGCAAACAAAAATAATTTTTTTTTTTTTGAAAAATTCACACGTATTATATACCTTTAAACATGAAATATTGTTTACATCCGAATGTTCTTTTAGTTGCATGTCTTTATTTTTACCACTTAATATTTCACCTACATACCAGAAGCTTTTATTAAATACTTGATAAAAATTTCTAAATACATACTCAATAGCATTCTCAGCAGCATTCGCAAGTTTCTAATGGCTCGTGGTATGGATTGAAAACTACTAATTTTGTTTTTTTTTTAATTGGAAAACAATGTTTGAGCTTCTTCAACTTCTTTGACTTGAAGGCTTTCAAAAGTACTAACGAAATGTTTTACTGCTCTTAATAATAGCTAAAATCACTAAAAATTATAAGAAATTATGATAAAATCTATAAAAATTACTCAAAATATGACCTAAAACTATGGAAATAGACCTAAAAAACATAAATGGCTAAAATTGACAAATAATGCCCTAAAAATGTTTGGTCTCGTTATCTGGAGATTAAGAATGGTGTTTTTGCATCATCAGAAACTGTCTATGCTAGAGCAGAAAGAAATCGATATGTCAACAAAATTCGAGCCCTGCTTATTATATTTACTTGTTATAGGTGATCACCCGCATTAAGCGTTGTATTATTTGCTTTCCATACATTAAAAACACCCTGAATGCTATACCACCCCCAAGCGACGACGGGTATTCCAGTTTATGTATAAAAGCAAAAATTCAATGGTGAATAATTTTAGGTATGTTCGTTCGTAACCAAAAAAGTACATATTTTTTGGGAAATTAGGTACATTTTAAAATTTTAATTTTTCATCCCTGCAAGAAACCCTTAGCTAATCTATAAAAATTTTGCCTGATGGGAATGATTTTCCACTCTTTTTTATGAGTCAAAAAATCTTTATTGTGTATTTATTTATATCATTGCATAACTTGAATGATTTATCAACACAAAAGCTCCCTGACGTCCATTTTTTTTTGTTTGATAGACTCCACTTTACAGATTATTGCAATAAAAATGACTAACATAAATCGATTCTAATTACCTCAAAAAACTATCCCAGCTACAATAACACCAAACAGGTTTTTTTTTTTAAATTATTTTTTCGTGAAAAACTATCTTTTGAAGACATTAGACTAGTTCTGGCTTATGCTCTCAAATACGCATAATAAACCACGCTAATATGTAATCTACAACTTGCATCGGCCTTTCATCCGCATCAAGAGTTTGGAAACATAGGCTCTGACACGTACTGTAGTTGCTTTCCTTGGTGACGTAGCCAAAACGGTACTATAACAAGTACATCACAACAAAGTTTACCTCACAAAAACTAGGAACCAAGGGTAACCACCCTTGTGAAGTAATATCCTCGTTTTGGATCAATGTCAAAATGTGGTCAAAAGTGTACAAGTCAGATATTGTTTGATTAAAATGGTATATGTTAACAATTTCTAAATTTCAATACCACTAAATTTCAATATCACCACAAAATACACATGTCTATGCTCGAGAAATATTCTCGCAACCAGCAGTTTCTACAAAATCTGATTTTTATTAACCTGCTATTTGGGAAAAGGACTTAAATTTTGTAATTGTAATTTTGAATATTTCCAAAATTTGACATTTACTTCTTTCTTCCAACACCATAGAACTATTACGAGTACAATTCTTTTTAAAATATAATCTACTTGATTACTAACCGTAATTGCAATTTAACAGCGATTAACTTAATACAGATATTTATTAATAAGTTCATCATTGTCAGATGTGTTCGTTATCAAGTTGGATTTCAAAATTTGTCTTATCGTGTTACAACTTTTATTAAAGTCGTGTTTTGTATTTAAATATATTTTAAAATATTTGTGCTAAATACAAAGGAAGTCGGATAAAAAGGTTAATCCGAAAGCTGCTGATCCCTTGGGTCGGGAGAAGAAAAAAAAATCGTATGGAATTGGGGTCTATTCTCACCCCCTTAGTTATTAAAGTGATATCACTTTTCACGCAAATTCTTTGAAACTACGATAACTACAAAAGATTTAAGAACAGTTTTGAAAATACAACTAAACAGTTGCACTACAAGCGAAAATTTATTAAAGTTTTTTGTACGTAAGAAAGTAAAAGCTGTTCAGACTTAAAAAATATTTTGTTTTTACGAAAGGTTTAAGTTGCAACGCGATTTTCTCCTCCCACTACAATTTTTACTTGTCTCGAACCGACCAAGAAATCATCTGCTCTCGGATTAACCTCTCCGACTCACCCTGCATAAAAGTAATTATTTTCTTAAAACTAATATAATTCATTCATAATAAAAAAACGCAAGCATTGATTCGTGTTTGTTAAGAAATGTAACTTCAATGTTAAGTAACTTTTATTAAAAAGTCCGTGGGTATTCATATAGAAAACCATTCGAAAAGTAAATCTGCAAACTCGGTTTCTATAGATAACTTATATTTTTTTTTTATTCTATTTAACTGTGTACTGTTCCAAAAGCTTAATTTAATTCCAATTTCTTTATTTATTAGCTTGAATTGCAGTTACGCGAAGCAAAATTTGGTTATAGAGCAAAATTCATTGCAAATACTATTAAAAAAATTTGCGAATACGGTGGCACAGAATGGCTATTGAAGTTAAGAAATTTTCCATATGAAGAGGCACGACTCGAATTAGTAACATTGCCAGGTATCGGTTTTAAGGTCGCCGACTGTATATGTTTGATGTCGCTTAATCACTTGGAAGCGGTGCCCGTAGATACCCACATTTTTAAAATTGCTCAATCATCATATATGCCACACTTGCAAAAAGTTAAGTCCGTTACACCAAAGATATATGAAGAAATTGGAACACATTTTCGTTTGATTTATGGAAAGTATGCCGGTTGGGCTCAGACGGTAGGTTGTTTCTTAACCAAGTTATTAACTTAAGTTAAAATTTTTGTACTCTAGGTTTTATTTTGTGCCGACTTGGAGCAATTTCGAACACCATCAGCAAAGATAATAAATCACAACCTAAATCAAAAAGAAAGAAAGAAGTAAATAAAACAAATTTGAATTAATCCGTGTGAATTTTTTTATTTTGTGATTCAGATTTTAACGAGAAACTAATTCGTTTATTATCCATCCCAGGAACGTTTTCGAACAGTTATCGAATAGCCTGAAAATATAAAAAAATGTATGCATTTTAATAATATTGGTAGGTTTAACATTTAAAGGTAGGTATTATAAAACATATACAGGGTGTTCCGTATCAAAAGGACAATCCTGCGGCAGTTGATTCGAAAAGAATCTGCGGGAAAAAAATAGTATAGTAGAAGAGGTCCATCTCCCCTCTGTTCAGAGTTATAAGGAAAGTTTATTAAAATTCACATAAAAAGATGTAATCAACTCTACGCTTATAACTAGGGCCCTCGATTTTCGAGTATTTCGAGTATCCAGGCCACCCGGCCATACCCGGGTACCGGGTAGTTTCGGGTACTTCGAGCTATTTCGAGGTAATTTAGAATTTTTTTAAGTTTTTATTTGAAAGTGATGTTCTGTGGACTCCGTAATTGGTAGTTTTAGGGGGTAGCTGATTCCGGAATTGATGTCAAAATTTAAAATTCGAGATGGCGGGTAGGACTGCCACATAGATTTGTCTGTATTTTTGCGAATTCTTGTAGTTTTTAAATTCTGACAAGGGATTTTATTTCAAATCACATGTCACAGTCTTAAAATTTGGGATGGATGTTAAGGCTGCCACCAAAATTTTTACCACAGTATTTCCACCTAGTAAAATGAATTTGAAGAGTTTTAAACATCATTTCACAGTGTTAGGGGGTCGCTGACTTCGAAACTGATGTCAGAATTTTAAAATTTTGGTGTATAGCGTTGCCACCTACATTTTTTTTATTTTTACGAATTTGGTGCTGGGCGAACACTAGTTAAAAATGGGTCGCTGAATACAACTCCTTTGTCAGAATTTCAAAATGGTGTAATATGTTTTGTTATAGGGGATTGCTGACATCGAATCTTATGTCAGAATTTCAAAATTCAGAGTTTTAAAATTCTGACATCGGATTCGAAATCAGCGACCCCCTAACACTATTATATGGTGTTTAAAATTCTTTAAAATACATTTTAGTAGGTGGCAATAGTGTGATAAAAATTTAGGTGGCATCCTTATCCTCCATCTTAAGTTTTAACACTTACATTAGTTTTGAAATCAAATCCGTTATCAGAATTTGAAAATTACAAGAATTCGCAAAAATACAAAAAAAAAAAAAAGAAACCTAACTTCACTTCCTGATAAAAACTTAAAAAATTCTAAACTACCCCGAAATTCGGGAATTCGAGTAATGTTCGAGCTACCCGGGCTTTTTCGAGTATCGAGCACCCGGGTACCCAAACAAAGATCGAAAAAAATCGAGAGCCCTACTTATAACTTCAAAATTAATGCAACAAGAAAAAGATACCAAAATGGTTATTAAGAAGTGAACCAAGATTTGTTATACATTTTTTTGTAAATTTTATTCTGCTGAAACACTTTTTATTAAAAAATAGGAAAAAAACATTAAGAAAACTTAATAAAGTTTAGTAATTTTAGGTCGATAATGAACGAAAAGTGAGTTCTATCAAATCCGTTTATTCGTTTTTGTGTGTGAAAAAACAAACTTTTCGATACCGAATACGCCGTAATGATTTTTGTTTACGGTTTTGGCAACTCATCGCAGGCAAGAACTGACCTAATAGACAATGAAGCTAGGTCTCTTCTAACGAAGGCGTGCATTTACTGCTACTTTTGATGGTAAGACACATGACTTTCTCGCTGCTTCAGCGAGCGCTTCTATGAGGCTTAATTTTCCGCAACCCAGGGTAGTACAACAATTATATTTTTCCTACAAAACTGGTTCTGCTTATATTTCAGGGTTACTTTTTCGTTAAAAGTTAAAATATATATTAGTTCAAAAATACAGAATAATAATCAACGTCATGACTTAGAAATATTCTCATCTGACAAAAATATGTAAAATAAAATAAAATAAAATCACAGTAAATAGGAGGTAATACATAAAAAGAAGAAAAAGTTTGCGTGTCAGCTCCGACGCGCGACTGGAGCTTACTCCTCTAGATCGATTACCTTGGAATTTGAAATGTATATTAAGGGTAAAGAGGGTGAATGAAGGCATCTCTTATATTAGTAAAAGGATTGTAGACTTTTCAAATTTTTTAAATGTATTTATTACATAAATTCACTATGAGGTAAATTAATGAATTCATTAATAGTAACGTCATTAAATACTGTAATATTAGGTTTGTGGTAATCGTGAACACAGCTGATTTTGACATCAATGTAGCTTTATTCTGCTTTCTACTCCATTCCTCTCCGTGATGACCTTACCTTATAATTCTGCCATGCACAAGCTCAATTTTCATTAATATAGATTAAGTCACTTGAGAGAAAAGCACTCTTTTTCTGCCTTTGCTCGAACTGTCAAAGTAGCTGTTAGCTAAAAATTGTACAGATTCAGGTTTTTTTTTTCTTGATTTCCTTTTATCCATTCTGACAGTTCGACCGAGCTTCTCTCAAGTGACTTAACCTGTATTAATGAACCTTGCACAAGCTGGTGAAAAGAAAACGACCAAGCAATGCGTGGCATCGGGGATGATTTAATTTAAATCTTTACATTTTAATTAAATATACTTACTGTTAAAATTCTGAAAGGAAAATATGCTGCAGCACAAATATAATTATGGAATTAACAAAGGCTTGCTAAATTCGCATGTGTTAATATAGCAATGCTGAAATATGATCATTCTGAACACCCTATGCTATCATAGTCTGCTATTTGAAATTTTGTTTCTATTGATAACTGAACATACCTTTTATTGGCTGCATTCTGCCAACACTAGCGCTCAAGACAATTCGGGTGAATGTCTACACTTTTGACAGCCCTGCCAGCGGCCTACGTTCGAGCGATGTGGATTTTACCCATGGCAGAATTATAAGGTAGGCTAAAGTTGGAGTAAAACGGAAGCTAAGTGTCAAAATCGGCTGGTCGAATTTTAGTTTTCTTATTGTTGTTGCCTTTATCATTTGACGTTTAGCGTTCTCACAGCTTTGTTGTTGCAAAACTTGTTGCTTGAGCAACCATTTAAATGTGAGCTTACCTTATAATTGTATCATGGATTTAACCTAGCGAAATAAATTACGCTACTTCTACTCAACAGTTGCAAGTTATGTCATTTAACAGCTGTTTGCGCGCCAATTTGCAAACACTCAAATGAAACCCTTAAAATAAATGCAAATTTTCGTGGCTTGTGCTATTTTTAATGTTTTTCACTATTCTTTGCTCCTTGTAATGGTTGAATGAGGTCCGAAATGTTCTCCTTAATAGCCATATCAAGGCCATCATGCATTAGCATCTCTAGCACTACGTTTTGCATTGAATAAACCTCATAGCAGAAAGAAATTAGGTTTTAAATTCAACAAAACAAAACAAGCTAACAAGCTCCGGCAAACGTCAGTTGTCAACAGGTCTGACGTTTGACGTAGCAACGCATTCAGAGAAATCCAACGTAAAATGATCCATCGCTACAATAGCGCTCGCCTTGGCAGAATGCAGAAATTGTCAAAATAAACTGACGAAGATAACGTTCTTCGATATTGTAGTTGATTCAAAAATATTTTGAGAAATTTTTTAATACGATTAATATGGATACTTCTGAAGGGAAGGTATTTTATTTATAATATGACAAAATTAAAACAAATATTAATATGTTCATCAAATTAGAAAACTCTTAAGCGTGTGAGATTGACACCTAATAAAAAGTGGAGCTCTCAAGAAGAGGTGTTGCTGGTCGAATATTTAAGAAATAACGCACCCTTTGAGGTTTCTGAATTTTATTTTGTTGTGATTTCTGCTTTCACTTGTTAATTTAATATTTTAGAAACCAACACAAAGTTATGAGGACTTTGTTTAATATAGCAAGAACGTGGGAAAATTCGACAGGAGCTGGAGCTATCAATGCGGGTGAGACTATGAAGGGTATATAAGATTTTAACTTATACTAAAAACTACAGAGACAATTGAAACCAGTTTTGGAGCCAAGACCGTGTTGAGTTACAAACATACCCTGTAACATAAGATTAAGCTTCTTTTTATTAAGACTAAGCAGCCAGCTTTGTTTTGGCTGCAAATTTATGTGTCGCAAAAGTTGGTGGACCCAAGAGTATGCTTTGGTTTTAAAAAACTGTTGTACTAAAAGCATAGAGGTATAGAAAACATTGCATGTCTGCTTTAAATATTGCTGCAGTTTTTGTAAACAAGTAATATATATGTGTCAATTACTATTTTCTTAATTCTAGATGTTATAGTAAGGAGGTGTCCATATTTAGAGGATTTTGAGGAGATTTTCATTCATAGGGACCTTCCGTTAGAAAACTTAGATTTTGATTCAATTGAGTGCAACGAGGAATATTTAGAGACCAACAACAATTTTAATGAATCTTTCGGCTTCATAGACATTCGTCCTTGTGTTGCTGAAAAGACCAGAGGAATATATTCCTGAAAAGCTGTATCGGATATACTTCAAATGCAGGAACTATTTATTGAAGGTAAAATACAAAAGCTGGATCACGATAAGGCTTTCATGGAAAAATAACTAAAACTGAAAGAAGAACAACGAATTAAAAAGAGAAGAATTAGAAATGAAGGAGAGACTAGCATTAAAATATCTAGAAATGAAGCAAAAGCTAACTACTATAAAAAAATTTATTTTTACAAATCTTCCCACATTTGGTTTTAAAATTCTATTTTTCAATACTTCATTAATTTTTTCATGTTTTGCTATAACTTTTCTCAATAAAAAATAACATAAGAACTAATATTGCTGTTTATTTATTTTTAATAAAATTGACCAACGCAGTTGCGGTGGATTCAATGGTTCTCTGTGGCTGTATTCTTCTGGGTTATTTATTTTAATTAAAATATTGTGCAAAATGCAGCAAGCCATAATCCACTTGTTGCAATTTTTTATGTTTTCTTTATGATGCAAGCGAAACTTCAACACTTTTAAGGGGGTCTTCTCATTGAGCAACTTTTTTTTTTTGCATTTATTTATAGCTTGGGTAGTTGTGAATATGCCCCTAAAAGGAAATTCGAAATACTTTAGAAGATACAGCCTTTTTTGTGAAGCAAGGTCTGATGGACAAGAAGGTGATGGAGGTAATAAAACCAGCTTACGAAGCGCTGTCGGCAGATAATTTGCTTGAAAGATGCCTTGGATCTGAAACTCAGAATTCCAATGAGTCCTACAATTCTGTTCTTTGGTCACTTTCGCCCAAACACATCAACTCAGGCGCACGCACCATCGAAGTGGCATATTTCATTGCAACGTGCCTCTTCAACGACGGTTTTATACCCATACTTAAAATTATGGGTTTGATGGATATTGCGATTGGAAAAAACGCATACGAATACGCACTATCTCGCAATGAAGACAGATTGAACCGATCAGAGACTCGAGCTGCGGCATCATCAAAAGCTGGCAGAACGGCTCGCAGAGCAGAGAGTGCAGCAGAAAGCAGTTCCTACGAAAAAGAGGAAGGTGGCCTGTATGGAGCTGGCATCGCCGACTAATATTTGTAAGTAAAAATTGTCAGCTCTTTAAAACTGCATTTAAACATTTTTGATTTTTTTTTTTTTTTTCCCCCAAAAAAATTACTTCAAACTTTAAACGCGTTTATCTCGAACCCACGTTTTTCGAACTGGCGGCCATGATATCTCCAGTTCAACTGAACCGATTTTCATGAAACAAAATGGAATCGACGCAGAATTGTCACCATTCTCGGGTGAACCTCGACCATAATTTTAAAAAATTTTTTACTATTTTTTTTTTACACTAAACTACAAAAAAAAAACCCGAAATTGAAATTTTTTTTTTGAATGACCGCCATTTTGTCAAAAAAAATCACAAAATTAAGCTTGAGGTTCACCCGAGAATTACATCTATACTGATTATAACCCCGTTTTTTTTTTCATTTCAGACGCTCCGGAGACCCGGAATCGTGGCCGCCGTGACGACACCTTTTTTTTCACCACCAACTTTGAAGTCTCATTACTTTTTGAACAGCCCACGTATCGAGGCAAAAAAATTTTTTTATTTACTTTGAACCTTTTGTAATACAATAAATAAAAAAAGTTTTCAATTATTCTTTGCGTTTTCAAATAAGAATTTTTTTAAAAAGGGTCAAAAAAACGGGTTTTGAATGAGAAGGCCGCCTTAAGCTAGAAAATCTCTCTTTTAAAAGTCCAAAACAGTTTTCTGGCTCCAACTCTGACACGATATTGTGCAAAATAAATGTTAAATTTATCCCTCTTTTCTTTCGTGAACTCGGTGCTATTTTTCCTGAATGGAGTTATTAAGTTTGGCAAAATTGGATAAGCCGAGTCACCTGCAATCCATTCGCTTGCGGAAAAAAAATTATGGGGCTCCTTGCCCAAAGAAGAGTTTTTAAAAATCTTGGCGTCGTGCACATACCTGAAACAACATTTATTTAATTTAGTTTCAATGATACCTGGGAAACCAATCGTTGCTGCCCGGATTCTTAGCATATAATCACAAACAACCTGCATTTTGATTGAGTATTTCCTTTTTCTGGAGAAGAACATTTCATGGTGTTTTGAAGGTGATTCTGCTAATCTAATTTCTGTCCCATCTATGTATCCAATGCAATCAGGAAGTTCGTTTACTGTTTTTGCCACTAAATTTCTTCTTTCTCTTGTATTTGGCCAAGAAACAAATCTTCTTTTTAATTTTAAAATGGCTTTCAAAACTGATGGTAACGATATGGACTGTCCCGCCATTTCCAACTCTAAGAGCGAAGAAATTTTACGGATAGATGCACCTTCACCAGACGACCCTAAGCGATACAGAGTTATTTGAAGTTGTAGTTTTACTGGAAGTTTGGGTGCAGCAGTTTGGTTTTTAAAAACAGAGTCATCTTTAATTAAATTTAAAATATGGTTAAACTCCACAAAGTTAACCCGCAGCATTTGACGAAATCTATCCTCGTCAAAATTGAAGAATTGAAGAACTTGTTTCAGCATTAACTAGCTTTAGTGCATGGTTTATGCATAAAGCATTTATAATTTTTTTCCTTTTCAGAAATTTTTGGCATTTTTATTTTAACCCTCCGATGAGTGACAGTTCTGAACTTCACGGCCGTGTGAAAAGGTCCCTACGGACCTTTTATGTAAATCATGTTTTTTTCATATAAAAATTTTTTTTTTAATTTTTTTTTGTTTTTATTGTTTATAACTAAATTCTACATACAAAAATAATTTTTTCAATTTTTTTAATTTTTTTTTTTTTTGCTTGAATTTTCTTAAGACTATTATAAAAAAGTTTAAAAATTATTGTTGTTGAGCGTGTACTTCTTGTCCCCCGCCCTGTGCGAAAGTGTTGCAGCGATGAAAAAGTGTGCTATGTTCTCCGCAAACAGCGTTGCCGCAGCCGAAGCAGTGTGCCCGCGTTTTCCGCTGCCGCCCGTACTCAGAACGGCAAAGGCGACATGACGGTCTACTTGACCTAGCCGCAAACGACGGTGCATTGCCTTCCATCGGTCTTGGTAATACCTGAAATGAAAAGAAAAATAAAAAACAAATAAATATATATTCTATTCTTGAATTTGAAGATGTTTTTCTTACCCTGACATCGAATGCTTCCATCGCATTGCGTATCCTTGGATATGAGGTTATATGGTTGTTCAGGGCACGTTCTTCGATATTTGGTGTGGCCAATTGTTTCGTTAGCAGTAACAAGAACGACCGCCGTCTGTCACTCCTTTTTATAGGCTTCATTTCGTTGTAAATCGTAAAAGCACCAAATGCAGCGACGTCCAGCATATTATAAAACATGGCCAACGGCCATCGTTGTGTCGCTGTTTTGCAGCTGTAAGTGCCTAGCATTTGATCCATGGTATCAACGCCGCATTTGTTGGCGTTGTAATCTAATATGGCATAGGGCTTCCGCTTCTCGGTTTACTCGTCAACGAGGCAGGTGTAGTGCATTGTGGAGAGCACGTTCACCACTTTATTTTTTTTTCGGCACGTATGAGCATAACGCTATATCCCCTTCGTTGAACCCAAATAATGTACTATTGATGGTGCGCTTCGGGTTCTTCTTGAACTCCTGTGGAATGAATGTTTTGTTGTAGCGCACTGTACCAACATATGCGGTCTTCCTCCTCAACAAAATACGCGCCAAGTCAAGAGTGGTAAAGAAATTATCCGCGTATATAGTACGGCCAGCATCTAAATATTTTTCCACAAGATCCAGCACTACGTTCTGCCCTTGGTTTATCTCCCGTTGTTGGTTTGGCAGTTTTCCAGAATATACCATTCCCTTCACAGGATAATAACTCTGTGAGTCGCATAACCACCATACTTTCAAACCATACTTAGCTGGCTTTGACGGAATATATTGTGTGAAGCGGGCGCGGCCTCTGTAAGGGAACAACTGCTCATCAACTGTTAGTGCTTGTAAGCTGCTGCCAAGTTATGTTGCAACATTTGCCAAATATCGTCAATAGCCGCAGTTTTGCTGTTGAAGTGTCGCTGTTGTCGAGTATTTCCATTGTCGAATCGAATAAATTGCTTTATACACATGAAGCGATCGTACGACAACGCAGCTTTGTATATTGGGCAACGCGTCGTGCCCCATAATTCCATTTTCCATTGCCCCATACAAAAGAATAGCTACAAAGGCGTCAAACTCTTTCACTGCCACTGGCTTCCACTCCTTTTTCTTCGTGGGATTCGCCAAATTCCATGCAGCTGTAACCTCCCTGCCTTTACGATTTGTTTCACGTAGCACTAAGCCATCTTTACCAATATAGTAACTTTCATTCGTTTCCTGTCCATCATTTTCTTCCTCTTCATCATCGTCGTCATCAGTATCTTCATTTAGCTCGACGTATCCTTCAGTTTCGGCATCTGACTCTTCAGCAGGTTGGTATGTGCGATCTTCATCATCCTCAACTTCATAATTATCAATTGCAGCAATATCAATTTCTTCATCCATGTCTTCGTCCATAAAATCAGCAAATCTACTATCAGCTGCACGCCTTTCATCTTCAGTCATTTGCTGGTAACGTGTACTACGGCGTACAACAATTTCAGCAACGTCCAAATTACTTGCATCTGCCATATTTATATTTTTGTTTCTATCACACACGATTTTACTCTTCGCTGCCTAAACTTTGACTGATTTGGTTTACGAAACTACAACTTCTTTTATACTCTTTCGTACGTCTACCTAAACTCAAAGACATTAGGGATGAGGATAAAAACAAAAAATTCTAAGAAAAAATTCTAAGAACAAAAATACTAAGAACAAAAAATACTAAGAACAAAATACTAAGAACAAAATATTCTAAGAACTGGTTTATTGCTAGTAGTATAAAATTAGAATATTGTGCCTTTCCTTGAAAGTAATAAAGTTCATGTCTTCGAATTTTACTTAGAATTTTTTGTTTTTACCATCATCCCTAATGTCTTTGAGTTTAGGTCTTTGTGTTCAGAACAAGTAAATTATGTGTTGAAACAATAAAAAAATTATAATGATGCCCAAAAACATGCATTTATTAGTGAAATTCAGTACAAGGTCCATACGGACCTATTTACACGTCCGCGTACTATTCTCACTAAAACCTCAATAACTCCTAAAGTAATGATCCGATCGGCTTGATTTTTTTTCCAAAAGATGCGCAACAAAATACTCTTGGAATACAGAGTTGTAGTGACCGAAGTAGGAGTAATTTCAGTTTGAAAAGGCAAAAAGGTCCCTACGGACCTTCTCACTCATCGGAGGGTTAAATTGCTTCAGAAATAATTGAATGACAGCTATAAATGTGAAAATAATGGCTGCATTCTGCCCACACTAGCGCTCGAGAAAATTCGGGTGAATGGATACACTTTTGACACCGCTGGCAGCTGTCTACGCTCGAGCGATGTGCATTTTACCCATGATCATCCCATGATATAAGAACACAGGTAGCATTGATAAGTGTTGATTTTCTCTTCTAATGGCACACCATAAGTTGTCAAAAAAAGCTGTTTGGTACGTAGCTGTTGAACAACTTTTGGACTGAATGGTATGTAGCAGAGATCTGCAACGAGTCACGTTTTTGCGACTTATAGTGATTCATGCAAAACCGAGTTGTAGTGCGTGCACTTCAAACAAAAACCACCACTACTACTCGAAGCACTCTTGCTACAGAAAGAAAATCATAGTTCAATGTTTGATTCGTCAATCGAACGTCAAAGTCTACCAAATACTCTGCAACATCAAAGAACTTGTTATAAATCATACCGAAAACCCATAGCTCAAACAAAGTACTCATAGCTCAATCTAAAGTCCCATAGTTCATTAGGAATGCGTGCGAATTTTTCCAGTCAAACGCAGTGGCTGTTTTTGAACTTACGCTCGCTGTTAGAAGAGAAGCAGGGTTACCATAGAATTTTTTATAACGAAATACATTTAATTGGATTTTAAGATGCAGTAAACACTTTTTTATAGAATTTCGCTGTGCGTTTCACGAAATGGTGTAAAAGTAAAATAACACACCTTGTATATAAAGGGAACTTCTCCAAAAGAAATAATAAAAATAAATTTCAATTTTATAAAGTTTGTTTATTTAAATTCAGCAAAATAATTATATAAGTAACTTCACGTATCTTCACATAAAAAAAAGAAAATACATTCCGTTACTGTAGCAATATTGTCCATTTCAATAATACTTTTGAAAATTATATATAATTTCTGTTCATAATATTTATATAATAATTTATTAACTTACTTATTTAGCTTTGTTCCGTTTAAAAAATGAGACACACTTCACTTCAACAAATTATAATAAAACAGAAGCGTTGACCTTCATTTCGTACCGTTATAGGAAGTGTTACCATATAGTCAATAGCAATAGAACAATTCAATAATAGCATTTATCAAACTAAAATTCTTAATTTATACCAGAGCTGGTAACCCTGAAAAACACATCATTCCTTTGAAGTGCTTGTGCATGTTGTTCACAACATGTTGTACTTATTGAAATGAAGTTAGAATCATACCGACTACGTTCGACTGTGAGTCAGAGTATGACTCTTGAAGCATTGGATTTAAGTTGCGTGTTATGAATGCTTCAACATTTTTGATAAGTCTGAATATGAAGTAGAAGCCAAATTAATGCGTATATACTCGAGTCAACTATGTTTATAATGACTTGCTGCAGATCTCTGGTATGTAGCATAAAGCGCTCACACAATGGCTGCATTCCGCCAAGGCTAGCGCTATTGTAGCGATGGATTATTTTACGCTGGATTTCTCTGAATGCGTTGCTACGTCGAACGTCAGATCTGTTGACAACTGACGTTTGACGTAGCTTGTTCGCTTGTTTTGCTTTGTTGAATTTAAAACCTAATTTCTTTCTGCTAAAAAAAAGAGATTCTGCTAAAAGAGAGATAAAAGTCGCATCTCTAAAAATACTGTCCATACCACGTTTAGAACTAGTAGCTGCAGTACTTGGTATAAGACTGGCAAAAACTATTAAAGACAATCACAGCACAAACATTTCAAATGTACATTATTGGAGCGACTCAAAAGTTGTTCTCGCTTGGATTCACTCGAATAAAAGATTAACTCAATTCGTTTCATTTAGAGTAAGCGAAATTCATGAAAATTCTAACGCAAATGACTGGCTATTCCTACAAATAAAAATATCGCTGATCTTGCGACTAAATGGCGAGACGAAACAGATCTCTCTTTAGATAGCAGTTGGTTTGCAGGACCGCCGTTCTTAAAAGAAAAAGATGAAAATTGGCCAAAGTCCCTAGACTTGGCGATAGATCAATGCTTAGAAGAAGATTTAAAAGAAGGATTCATAGCTCACCATGCTGAAGTTGACAGTGTCATACAATTTAATCGCTTCAGCAATTGGAATCGTTTGCTAAGAACCACTGCATACGTTAAACGATATTTGTCTATAAAAACCGCTGCATCTGGAATAACCAATAATGTAAAAGGTTCATTGTCAGCTGACGAACTAAAACGAGCGGAAGAAATAATACTATGCGAAGCTCAAAAGCAAGTATATCAAAACGAGATCGCTCTGCTAAAACAAAATAAACACTTATCTAAACAAAGTTTTCTATATAAGTTAACACCCTTTATAGATCAACGCGGTCTATTAAGAATCCAAGGACGTATTGGGGAGGCCGAAGATTGCGAATTTGACGCCAAATATCCGATTATTTTACCACCATGCCACCATGTGACGATGCTTATAGTCAGCCGCGAGCATCGACGATGTCTACATAGCTTCAATGAAACCGTAGTAACTTTCATACGACAACGCTTTTATATCCCGCGTTTGCGTCGTCTTGTAAGTAGAGTGAGGCAAAATTGCCCTCTGTCGAGGGAAAATTGCTGTCGAGCAGGCTTGATAAGAAAAAAAGGTAATTTTCACACCACCATGAAAATCGTCAAAATCGTCATTCAATACAAATCAGCACTACATACAATACATTTTTCTTTATTCATAAGCATATTTATTTATACATATAGGTATAAATGAAAAATTAAATAACACCTTTAAAAATTTATTCATGTTATTAATATCGAATTAAATAAATATATTAATAAGGTTAAAAATTATAAGATTCAGTTAAAATTGTATCGTGTTGTATTATTGTATTTTTTTGTTAATTCTTTCTTTATGTCCAAATTATAACAAGACGAATTCTTCCCTCTTAAATCAACGTTTTTGTGCTCAAAATGCCTCTGATTTTTGTTTTATTTAAGTTTATTTGAGAAAAAAAGCGATCAACGGTTGCTGACGAATTAGGTCGGGTCAAAATTTTAAAAATGAATTTTCCCATAAAAGAAAATGCCAAAGATTAGTCTCTTCTTCTGATTGAGTAAACTGTTTTGCAGTAATATTCAATTTCTTCTTCTTCTGAAGCACTGAAAAGGTAAGCGAACTCTAAATTTAAGACTTCCCGGAACTCTGAATCAAGACTTCGTTTTCTAAAAGCAGATAAGGAAATATTTGAGCAAATCGGCAACTATTTTTAAATGTTAGTATCTCTATTGGACTTATCGAATTAATAATAATTGCTCTAATTTAAATTTTACCTCAATCACCCAAATTAAATTTGAATCTAAACTTAAATCTCAAATTTTAAATAATAAAAGAAAAGTGAGTTTACCAAAAAACGTAATTTTTGGCAAAAAATTAAAAGAAAAAGTCACGTTATAATTGAAGTCAAAAAAGTCGAAATGACGATAAATCGTCAATAATAACAACCCTGCTCTCGAGCTAGAGAGTTGCCTGAAGTATGGTGGAAGAAATGGTTTCCAGCTTTATAAGATGTGAGGACGAAAGTCGCTACCCTCGTTTTCGCCTAACATCTTTAGTCACTGTTTATTTTGCGTTAATATTTCGCGTGTGACTTCTAAATCCTTGCATCAATTTTTCTTAATCCCTGTGAATTATTATTCTATAATAATATTATTTCATTATTATTTAAACGCACTGGCTTGCACACCACACTTTCCCATCTTTTATTTATTAGTTAGTCATATGAAATTACTGTTAGTAGCATGTTAATCAAATTAGTCGCATAAACATCATTTACTTTTCATCAAACATTAATCCCACCATTAAACTAAAGCTTCATGTAAACATCAACTTAATAACCTCATGTCACCCGGTTAACATCACTAGGCCGTGGTGAAAAATAAATGCAGGCAAAAAGACGAACAGCTGAGACAAAAAAACCCACCACGAGTCTGCTGTGCTGCTAAGCTAAGGTAACTTAGACAAAGATCAGAAAATTAAAATTTCTTCTTGCGGCGGCAGCCAACTCGGTAAGTCATAATAAATTTCTTAGCTCTTGAAATCTTTCATAGCGTTATGCCGTAGTGACTAGCGCTATATTTTCTAAGTCTTTTCGACGTTGCTTCGCAGTGCTCAGCGAGATATTTTTCTAAGTCTTTTCATAGCATTGTGCCGTAGTGACCAGTGCTATATTCGCGTATATTTTTCTAAGTCTTTTTCGACGTTGCATCGCAGTGCTCAGCTTGAATATTTTTCTAAGTCTTTTTCGACGTTGCATCGCAGTGCTCAGCTTGAATATTTTTCTAAGTCTTTTTCGACGTTGCATCGCAGTGCTCAGCTTGAATATTTTTCTAAGTCTTTTCATAGCATTGTGCCGTAGTGACCAGTGCTATACTCGCGTATATTTTCTAAGTCTTTTCGACGTTGCTTCACAGTGCTCAGCTAGATATTTTTCTAAGTCTTTTCATAGTATTGTGCCGTAGTGACCAGTGCTATACTCGCGTATATTTTTTTCTAAGTCTTTTTCGACGTTGCATAGCAGTACTTGTCAGCTTGATATTTTCTAAGTCTTTTCATAGCATTGTGCCGTAGTGACCAGTGCTATACTCGCGAATATTTTCTAAGTCTTTTCGACGTTGCTTCGCAGTGCTCAGCTAGATATTTTTCTAAGTCTTTTCATAGTATTGTGCCGTAGTGACCAGTGCTATACTCGCGTATATTTTTTTTTAAGTCTTTTCGACGCTGCATCGCAGTACTTGTCAGCTTGATATTTTCTAAGTCTTTTCATAGCATTGTGCCGTAGTGACCAGTGCTATACTCGCGAATATTTTCTAAGTCTTTTCGACGTTGCTTCGCAGTGCTCAGCTAGATATTTTTCTAAGTCTTTTCATAGTATTGTGCCGTAGTGACCAGTGCTATACTCGCGTATATTTTTCTAAGTCTGTCTTCGACGTTGCATCGCAGTACTTGTCAGCTTGATATTTTCTAAGTCTTTTCATAGCATTGTGCCGTAGTGACCAGTGCTATACTCGCGTATATTTTCTAAGTCTTTTCGATGTTGCTTCGCAGTGCTCAGCTAGATATTTTTCTAAGTCTTTTCATAGTATTGTGCCGTAGTGACCAGTGCTATACTCGCGTATATTTTCTAAGTCTTTTCGATGTTGCTTCGCAGTGCTCAGCTAGATATTTTTCTAAGTCTTTTCATAGTATTGTGCCGTAGTGACCAGTGCTATACTCGCGTATATTTTTCTAAGTCTGTCTTCGACGTTGCATCGCAGTACTTGTCAGCTTGATATTTTCTAAGTCTTTTCATAGCATTGTGCCGTAGTGACCAGTGCTATACTCGCGTATATTTTCTAAGTCTTTTCGATGTTGCTTCGCAGTGCTCAGCTAGATATTTTTCTAAGTCTTTTCATAGCATTGTGCCGTAGTGACCAGTGCTATACTCGCGAATATTTTCTAAGTCTTTTCGACGTTGCTTCGCAGTGCTCAGCTAGATATTTTTCTAAGTCTTTTCATAGTATTGTGCCGTAGTGACCAGTGCTATACTCGCGTATATTTTTTTTTAAGTCTTTTCGACGCAGCATCGCAGTACTTGTCAGCTTGATATTTTCTAAGTCTTTTCATAGCATTGTGCCGTAGTGACCAGTGCTATACTCGCGAATATTTTCTAAGTCTTTTCGACGTTGCTTCGCAGTGCTCAGCTAGATATTTTTCTAAGTCTTTTCATAGTATTGTGCCGTAGTGACCAGTGCTATACTCGCGTATATTTTTTTTTAAGTCTTTTCGACGCTGCATCGCAGTACTTGTCAGCTTGATATTTTCTAAGTCTTTTCATAGCATTGTGCCGTAGTGACCAGTGCTATACTCGCGTATATTTTCTAAGTCTTTTCGACGTTGCTTCGCAGTGCTCAGCTAGATATTTTTCTAAGTCTTTTCATAGTATTGTGCCGTAGTGACCAGTGCTATACTCGCGTATATTTTTCTAAGTCTGTCTTCGACGTTGCATCGCAGTACTTGTCAGCTTGATATTTTCTAAGTCTTTTCATAGCATTGTGCCGTAGTGACCAATGCTATACTCGCGTATATTTTTTTTTAAGTCTTTTCGACGCTGCATCGCAGTACTTGTCAGCTTGATATTTTCTAAGTCTTTTCATAGCATTGTGCCGTAGTGACCAGTGCTATACTCGCGTATATTTTCTAAGTCTCTTCGACGTTGCTTCGCAGTGCTCAGCTAGATATTTTTCTAAGTCTTTTCATAGCATTGTGCCGTAGTGACCAGTGCTATACTCGCGTATATTTTCTAAGTCTTTTCGACGTTGCTTCACAGTGCTCAGCTAGATATTTTTCTAAGTCTTTTCATAGTATTGTGCCGTAGTGACCAGTGCTATACTCGCGTATATTTTTTTTTAAGTCTTTTCGACGCTGCATCGCAGTACTTGTCAGCTTGATATTTTCTAAGTCTTTTCATAGCATTGTGCCGTAGTGACCCGTGCTATACTCGCGTATATTTTCTAAGTCTTTTCGACGTTGCTTCGCAGTGCTCAGCTAGATATTTTTCTAAGTCTTTTCATAGTATTGTGCCGTAGTGACCAGTGCTATACTCGCGTATATTTTTTTTTAAGTCTTTTTCGACGTTGCATCGCAGTACTTGTCAGCTTGATATTTTCTAAGTCTTTTCATAGCATTGTGCCGTAGTGACCAGTGCTATACTCGCGAATATTTTCTAAGTCTTTTCGACGTTGCTTCGCAGTGCTCAGCTAGATATTTTTCTAAGTCTTTTCTTAGTATTGTGCCGTAGTGACCAGTGCTATACTCGCGTATATTTTTTTTAAGTCTTTTCGACGCTGCATCGCAGTACTTGTCAGCTTGATATTTTCTAAGTCTTTTCATAGCATTGTGCCGTAGTGACCAGTGCTATACTCGCGTATATTTTCTAAGTCTCTTCGACGTTGCTTCGCAGTGCTCAGCTAGATATTTTTCTAAGTCTTTTCATAGTATTGTGCCGTAGTGACCAGTGCTATACTCGCGTATATTTTTCTAAGTCTGTCTTCGACGTTGCATCGCAGTACTTGTCAGCTTGATATTTTCTAAGTCTTTTCATAGCATTGTGCCGTAGTGACCAGTGCTATACTCGCGTATATTTTCTAAGTCTTTTCGACGTTGCTTCGCAGTGCTCAGCTAGATATTTTTCTAAGTCTTTTCATAGTATTGTGCCGTAGTGACCAGTGCTATACTCGCGTATATTTTTTTTTAAGTCTTTTTCGACGTTGCATCGCAGTACTTGTCAGCTTGATATTTTCTAAGTCTTTTCATAGCATTGTGCCGTAGTGACCAGTGCTATACTCGCGAATATTTTCTAAGTCTTTTCGACGTTGCTTCGCAGTGCTCAGCTAGATATTTTTCTAAGTCTTTTCATAGTATTGTGCCGTAGTGACCAGTGCTATACTCGCGTATATTTTTCTAAGTCTGTCTTCGACGTTGCATCGCAGTACTTGTCAGCTTGATATTTTCTAAGTCTTTTCATAGCATTGTGCCGTAGTGACCAGTGCTATACTCGCGTATATTTTCTAAGTCTTTTCGACGTTGCTTCGCAGTGCTCAGCTAGATATTTTTCTAAGTCTTTTCATAGTATTGTGCCGTAGTGACCAGTGCTATACTCGCGTATATTTTTTTTTAAGTCTTTTTCGACGTTGCATCGCAGTACTTGTCAGCTTGATATTTTCTAAGTCTTTTCATAGCATTGTGCCGTAGTGACCAGTGCTATACTCGCGAATATTTTCTAAGTCTTTTCGACGTTGCTTCGCAGTGCTCAGCTAGATATTTTTCTAAGTCTTTTCATAGTATTGTGCCGTAGTGACCAGTGCTATACTCGCGTATATTTTTCTAAGTCTGTCTTCGACGTTGCATCGCAGTACTTGTCAGCTTGATATTTTCTAAGTCTTTTCATAGCATTGTGCCGTAGTGACCAGTGCTATACTCGCGTATATTTTCTAAGTCTTTTCGATGTTGCTTCGCAGTGCTCAGCTAGATATTTTTCTAAGTCTTTTCATAGTATTGTGCCGTAGTGACCAGTGCTATACTCGCGTATATTTTCTAAGTCTTTTTCGACGTTGCATCGCAGTACTTGTCAGCTTGATATTTTCTAAGTCTTTTCATAGCATTGTGCCGTAGTGACCAGTGCTATACTCGCGTATATTTTCTAAGCCTTTTCGACGTTGCTTCGCAGTGCTCAGCTAGATATTTTTCTAAGTCTTTTCATAGTATTGTGCCGTAGTGACCAGTGCTATACTCGCGTATATTTTCTAAGTCTTTTTCGACGTTGCATCGCAGTACTTGTCAGCTTGATATTTTCTAAGTCTTTTCATAGCATTGTGCCTTAGTGACCAGTGCTATACTCGCGTATATTTTCTAAGTCTTTTCGACGTTGCTTCGCAGTGCTCAGCTAGATAAAGGGTGATTTTTTAAGAGCTTGATAACTTTTTTTTTTAAAAAAACGCATAAAATTTGCAAAATCTCATCGGTTCTTTATTTGAAACGTTAGATTGGTCCATGACATTTACTTTTTGAAGATAATTTCATTTAAATGTTGACCGCGGCTGCGTCTTAGGTGGTCCATTCGGAAAGTCCAATTTTGGGCAACTTTTTCGAGCATTTTTTTTGTTGCCAAAAATGGAAGAACTGAACTTGGTTGACATGTGGTTTCAACAAGATGGCGCTACATGCCACACAGCTCGCGATTCTATGGCCATTTTGAGGGAAAACTTCGGAGAACAATTAATCTCAAGAAATGGACCGGTAAGTTGGCCACCAAGATCATGCGATTTGACGCCTTTAGACTATTTTTTGTGGGGCTACGTCAAGTCTAAAGTCTACAGAAATAAGCCAGCAACTATTCCAGCTTTGGAAGACAACATTTCCGAAGAAATTCGGGCTATTCCGGCCGAAATGCTCGAAAAAGTTGCCCAAAATTGGACTTTCCGAATGGACCACCTAAGACGCAGCCGCGGTCAACATTTAAATGAAATTATCTTCAAAAAGTAAATGTCATGGACCAATCTAACGTTTCAAATAAAGAACCGATGAGATTTTGCAAATTTTATGCGTTTTTTTTAAAAAAAAAGTTATCAAGCTCTTAAAAAATCACCCTTTATTTTTTCTAAGTCTTTTCATAGCATTGTGCCGTAGTGACCAGTGCTACACCCGCGTATATTTTCTAAGTCTTTTCAACGTCGCATCGCAGTGCCCCACTTGATATTTTCTAAGTCTTTTCGACGTTGAAGTGAGAATTGATATTAACAAAGCGTCTCTTTTACATGCCGACTGGACGTTCGCAGTACGTCGGGAAAAGAAACGAGGACTACGCAGGACAGTGGACACCATATAATAAGGTTATATTTTCTTTTCCATTTGTTTTAAATTAATAATACAGGGTCATGAAGACCATAAAATTAGTGTAAGTGTAAATTAAGGAAAAAACTGAAATAAAATAAATGAACTGAAATAACGGAAAGTGTAATTAATTCACACTTGGTATATAAAATTTTGTAGACGAACCCTGGACACCGGCGAGTGATACCTCGGCCTAAGAAGGTTCGTTACAATGGCGCCCGAGCAGGGACAACGTGTCTAAAAAAAAAAACAGTTTACAAAATCATACGCCGCGTTCGGGAAATAAATCTTAAACAAAAAGTGATTCAATAACCCAGGACTAAGAGACTGTTTGTATAAAAAAAAAAAAAAAAAAAAGTTTACAGTCATACGCCGCGTACGGGAAATAAATCTTAAATAAAAGTGAATAAATCAATAACCCAGGACTAAGAGACTTTTGTATAACAAAAAAAAAAAAAATTTATAAGGTCATACGCCGCGTACGGAAACTAAAAATTCAATTAGTGACTAAATAAACTCAGTGACTAACTTTTTTGTCTAGGACAAAAGTGTCCAACTAATCAATAAAGACATTCGCCGCGCACGGAATATTTTAGATGAAAAAAATTAAACAGTGCTCGGAATAAAAAAAAAAAGAGATGAAAAGAAATCTATCCATATTAACTAAAAGAATAGAAATTGATTCGTCCGTCGCGATAGGGGTAATCAATTGAAGTGAAAAAAAAAATAAAATATTTTTGCTGTTACAAGAAAACAGTTACAAGAATTTTTTTTTTTAGAAGAAGAAAGAAAAAAGATTTATTTTTAGAAGAAAAAAAAAAACAACCGCTAAGAGATTTTCGTGAAATCGTAACCAAACTCGATAGTTGACAATCGCAGTGATCGCAATCGAAACTCTTGGCAACACGATGTTGACCACAACATGGGTGTATTCTTTGAAGAAGGAGGACCTTGTGACCTACGCACTTGAATTTAACTTCGATCCCACAGGTACAGTAGAGGAGCTCCGAAAGCGCTTCAGTGGTTTCATCAACAACAAGGAATACAAAGACGAACAAGGGCAAAGGCTGTTGGACCTGCAAACCAAGCACCGCCGCGCAGTGTCACCAGCACCACCGGCTGTGGATCCTATAGAGAAATTCACACCCCCAACTACCGCAATGCTAGGCATCCCAGTCACCGTAGATGCCACCCCATTACCGACACTTCAGATGTCTGGACCAACCCACCTAACTACAGCCGTACGGTCAGAAGACCCCTATCTAACAGTAATAGAACGGATTCGGAAGTGGTCAGTGAAATTTGACGGGAAAAGAGACCCACTAGCTTTCATAGAGAGAGTGGAAGAATTGGCCGAGGTCTACCAGATCAGCAAGACCTATCTACCTCACACGATGCCCGAGCTCCTAACCGACCGCGCTCTCACATGGTACCGCAACAACAATGAACACTGGACTAACTGGGTATTATTTAGACATGCATTTTTAAAATTTTTCTTACCTCCTAGATATTTGGAACGAATCGACGACGAGATAAGAACCAGATTTCAAAAGCCGCGAGAGCCCTTCAAGAATTTTGTGCTAGACCTCCAAAATCTGATGCGCCACGCCGGCTACAGCGAGGAGCAGAAACTCGAGCGAATCTTTAGAAATGCGCATCCGGACTACCAATGGTACATTCGACGAAAGGATTTTTCGACACTAGAGGAACTGGTCAGCATGGCAGATGATCTAGAAACCATACAGACCCACGAGCCCGACCGCATGCAGAAAGGTAACATGCGAACAGAACATCACCGTATGTTGCAACAACGAGGCCGACGCGATGACGCACCAGCCATTCCTCCTCCGGTGGATGGACCGAGAGGTCAAGGAATGGAGATCAATCCACGGGTGGCATGTCGAAATTGCGGTGAAGAGGGACACTTGCGACAAACATGTAGAAACCCCCAGAGGCTGTTCTGCTGGGTGTGTGGACGTCGTAATACTATGACAATTCAGTGCTGTAGAAGACCGTCGGGAAACGCCGGCGAGGATCGTCCGGACCGAGGAGGGGCGAATCCTCCAGGAGAAAATCCTCGATCAACCCAGTAAAACAACTTCACCATAACAACAATCACATTTCCGCCTCTGTTACCATCGACACATTACCAGCCCTAGCCACGATAGACACTGGAGCCACGCGCAGCTTTCTTAGCCAACTCTTTGTCGATAAGATACAGCACGGTTGCAGGTTCATACCAGCCGATGCGGTAGTCACACTCGCCGATGGATCAGTGAAACTCTTGCGCCACGCCGTAGAAGTTAATATTCAATTGGGTAACATCGACCGCAAATTCACGTTTTTAGTTATGCCAGATGCTACGGACGAGGTCATCCTCGGGATGGACTTTCTTGCAGAAACGAGATCAACCTTCAGCTGTGGCGGCGAAACCATAACATTGGGTAAGTCAACTCTCACCAATGTATTCCCACATCGTTGTAGGCAAATCGCAGGTTGCAACTCTGAGGAGACCGAACAGGTCTCAAATTTCTTGAAGGAGGAGCTTCAAAAGTTCGAAAACTTGCGGGGAGTAACGAACATCACCGAGCACCGGATCGTTATGGTCGACGAGAGACCATTGAAACAACGATATTTCCCCAGAAACCCGGCCATGCAGGCCATCATCGATGAAGAAGTTAACAAGCTGTTGGACAAAGGGTGCATCGAGCCATCGCGCAGCCCGCACAGCGCACCTATTGTCCTGGTTAAGAAGAAAACGGGTGCTTGGCGGCTGTGTGTGGACTATCGAGCTCTTAACAGTCAGTCGGTCCCCGACGCCTACCCACTACCACGCATCACCCACATCTTAGATAGGCTACGCGACGCCAAGTACATCAGTAGCCTCGACCTTAAAGATGGCTACTGGCAAATTCCGATGGAGGCTAAAAGTCGGAAATACACAGCCTTTACTGTGCCCGGACGAGGATTGTTTCAGTGGCGAGTCATGCCGTTTGGCCTCCACTCCGCTCCCGCGACGTTTCAGCGTGCCCTCGACCGAGTTATAGGACCTGATCTTGAGCCTTTCGCTTTCGCCTATTTAGATGACATAGTGGTCACAGGCAGGACTTTCGACGAACACATGAATAATCTCAAAGAGGTCTTTCACCGGCTTCAAGCGGCAAATCTTCGAATAAACGCGGAAAAATGCGAGTTCTTTAAAAGGAAAATAAAGTACTTAGGGCACGTGGTCAGCTCCGAAGGAATTCATACCGACCCAGATAAAATTGCCGCTATACGAGATCTCGAACCTCCTCAAAATGTCCGAGGAGTGCGACGCTTTCTCGGCATAGCCTCCTGGTACCGGCGGTTTATTCCTGACTTCGCAGCTGTCGTACAACCGTTGACCTCTCTTCTGAAAAAAGGCAAGCACTGGAAATGGGGCGAACCACAACAAAAGGCTTTCCAAGATCTCAAGGATAAACTAACGGAAGCTCCAGTTTTAACATGTCCTGACTTCGAGCAGACATTTATTCTTCAGACAGATGCTAGCGACGTGGGCCTTGGGGCGGTTCTGACACAAAACATCGAGGGCTCCGAACGGGTAATAGCCTACGCAAGCCGACACTTAAACGACGCAGAGAAAAACTATTCACCCACAGAAAAGGAGTGCTTGGCAATCAACTGGGGGATTCGTAAAATGCGGCCCTACCTAGAAGGTTACAAATTCGTTGTAATCACTGACCACTTATCACTTAAATGGCTTAATTCTATTGAGAGTCCTTCTGGACAAATCGCTAGATGGGCGCTGGAACTCCAGCAATTTAATTTCACTGTACAATACCGTAAGGGCAAACACAACGTGGTAGCGGACGCACTGTCACGGCAACCAAATGAAGCTCTCCAACGGATTACTTTGAATACAAACAATTTGCCAGAGTGCGCGTGGCTAAGGAAGAAGTTTGAGGAAGTCACCCAGGATCCAAGCAAGTACCCGGATTTCATCATCATTGATGGTCAATTATTTCGACATCTCCCACGAAATGCGAGCGACGAAGACTGCGCTCCCTGGAAACTGTGCGTAGCCAAATCCCAGCGAGACCGCGTTTTACATGAAAATCACGATAGTCCCAGTGCTGGCCATCTAGGGATCCGGAAGACTATCGCTCGAATCGCAAATCGATATTATTGGCCTGGAATGTTCCGGGACATTAGCCGTTACGTCCAAAAATGCCAGTCCTGTCAACAGTACAAAGCTAGCCATCAGTCACCGGCCGGAGAAATGTTAACCAGAATCCCTGACGAGCCATGGTCCATCTTGTGTGCCGACTTCGTTGGTCCACTACCTCGCTCCAAACATGGGAATAGTATATTGCTGGTATTTTTCGACAAATTTTCGAAGTGGACGGAGTTAGTGCCACTACGAAAAGCTACAGCAGAGGGTTTACTGAAGGCATTTCGAGAGAGGATTCTAGCGCGCTACGGAGTACCGAGAATTCTCATCACCGACAACGGGACTCAGTTCAAAAGCAGGTCTTTCCAGCGGTATTTAAAAGAAATTGGAGTTCAACAACAGCTTACAGCACCGTATACTCCTCAGGAGAATCCGACAGAGCGAGCGAACCGGACAGTCAAGACAATGATCGCCCAATTTGCAAACGACCAGCATAAGCTATGGGATGAAAAATTACCGGAGATCTCACTTGCAATAAACACCAGCGTATCAGAAACAACGGGTTACAGTCCAGCATTTTTAACACAAGGCCGAGAGCCACGTCTCCCACGAGCACTCTACGACGAAGCAGTTTGCGGTACAGGAACCCGAGAGAAAGAACCATCTGACCGAGCCACGCAGCTACAGGAGGTTTTCACAATTGTACGCCATAACCTGACAAAAGCATCTAAGGATCAGGCTCGCCACTACAATCTACGCCGGAGGCATTGGAAACCCGCAATCGGGCAGAAGGTTATGATTCGTCAACACCCATTATCGAAAGCAATCAATGACTTCAACGCGAAGCTTGCCCCAAAATACGACGGGCCGTTTATCGTCACCGGGTTCACGTCAGGAGTAATTGCACGAGTTAAAAAGGACGGGAAGACGACCGAACGAACAGTCCATTTAAGCGAACTTAAACCGTTCTACTCTTAACATTTTTATTATAATCTTATAATTCAGCCAGACATTACTAGTTATACTAATAACAGCTTTATTTTCCCTTTCTTTTTTTTTCACTTTTCTTTTTCTGTTCTCTTTCTGTTCACTAGCACCACTAGCACCAAGAGAACTCGAGGAAATTCTTAAAACAAAAGGCAAATTCTTCCAACAGATGCTGAGCATCACCGAGCAAACCCGGCACACGCAATTATTGGACTCAAATTTCCTGGAGGTCCCTTCAAAGACGGGACGCATACGGGTATTTACCCCGGGAGTCAGTCCAGGGCATCATCGGTCCCACCCATCTGATGAAACCAACCATCTGACAAAAAGATGGGGACACGCGACAGTAGCACCAGTAGTAGTCACAGCGATACGAGCAACAGTAGCAGCAACAGTGGTCGCTCCACCAGTAGTAGCGAAAATTCCTACCAAGCAAACCACGGCCCACGCCGTGCGAGAAAGAACCCCCGACTGACGCTTGACAGCGCGCCGCAGAGGGCGAGCCCGAGCCCCAACAAAGCCGAAGTGGAAGATATCCTACAAAATCTTCGACAACACCCGCAGCGAAGAGCCAACAGAGGTTCGTTCATAAGAACGATAGAGGGGCAGCGGATACGATTTTCCTGGAATGGCGGAGGGAGGATCTGGACGAATTATCTTCCTCCCCATCCGAAGTAGAGGGGAAATGTGAGGACGAAAGTCGCTACCCTCGTTTTCGCCTAACATCTTTAGTCACTGTTCATTTTGCGTTAATATTTCGCGTGTGACTTCTAAATCCTTGCATCAATTTTTCTTAATCCCTGTGAATTATTATTCTATAATAATATTATTTCATTATTTTTTAAACGCACTGGCTTGCACACCACACTTTCCCATCTTTTATTTATTAGTTAGTCATATGAAATTACTGTTAGTAGCATGTTAATCAAATTAGTCGCATAAACATCATTTACTTTTCATCAAACATTAATCCCACCATTAAACTAAAGCTTCATGTAAACATCAACTTAATAACCTCATGTCACCCGGTTAACATCACTAGGCCGTGGTGAAAAATAAATGCAGGCAAAAAGACGAACAGCTGAGACAAAAAACCCACCACGAGTCTGCTGTGCTGCTAAGCTAAGGTAACTTAGACAAAGATCAGAAAATTAAAATTTCTTCTTGCGGCGGCAGCCAACTCGGTAAGTCATAATAAATTTCTTAGCTCTTGAAATCTTTCATAGCGTTATGCCGTAGTGACTAGCGCTATATTTTCTAAGTCTTTTCGACGTTGCTTCGCAGTGCTCAGCGAGATATTTTTCTAAGTCTTTTCATAGCATTGTGCCGTAGTGACCAGTGCTATATTCGCGTATATTTTTCTAAGTCTTTTTCGACGTTGCATCGCAGTGCTCAGCTTGAATATTTTTCTAAGTCTTTTTCGACGTTGCATCGCAGTGCTCAGCTTGAATATTTTTCTAAGTCTTTTTCGACGTTGCATCGCAGTGCTCAGCTTGAATATTTTTCTAAGTCTTTTCATAGCATTGTGCCGTAGTGACCAGTGCTATACTCGCGTATATTTTCTAAGTCTTTTCGATGTTGCTTCGCAGTGCTCAGCTAGATATTTTTCTAAGTCTTTTCATAGCATTGTGCCGTAGTGACCAGTGCTATACTCGCGAATATTTTCTAAGTCTTTTCGACGTTGCTTCGCAGTGCTCAGCTAGATATTTTTCTAAGTCTTTTCATAGCATTGTGCCGTAGTGACCAGTGCTATACTCGCGTATATTTTCTAAGTCTTTTCGATGTTGCTTCGCAGTGCTCAGCTAGATATTTTTCTAAGCCTTTTCATAGTATTGTGCCGTAGTGACCAGTGCTATACTCGCGTATATTTTCTAAGTCTTTTCGATGTTGCTTCGCAGTGCTCAGCTAGATATTTTTCTAAGTCTTTTCATAGTATTGTGCCGTAGTGACCAGTGCTATACTCGCGTATATTTTTCTAAGTCTGTCTTCGACGTTGCATCGCAGTACTTGTCAGCTTGATATTTTCTAAGTCTTTTCATAGCATTGTGCCGTAGTGACCAGTGCTATACTCGCGTATATTTTCTAAGTCTTTTCGATGTTGCTTCGCAGTGCTCAGCTAGATATTTTTCTAAGTCTTTTCATAGCATTGTGCCGTAGTGACCAGTGCTATACTCGCGAATATTTTCTAAGTCTTTTCGACGTTGCTTCGCAGTGCTCAGCTAGATATTTTTCTAAGTCTTTTCATAGTATTGTGCCGTAGTGACCAGTGCTATACTCGCGTATATTTTTTTTTAAGTCTTTTCGACGCTGCATCGCAGTACTTGTCAGCTTGATATTTTCTAAGTCTTTTCATAGCATTGTGCCGTAGTGACCAGTGCTATACTCGCGAATATTTTCTAAGTCTTTTCGACGTTGCTTCGCAGTGCTCAGCTAGATATTTTTCTAAGTCTTTTCATAGTATTGTGCCGTAGTGACCAGTGCTATACTCGCGTATATTTTTTTTTAAGTCTTTTCGACGCTGCATCGCAGTACTTGTCAGCTTGATATTTTCTAAGTCTTTTCATAGCATTGTGCCGTAGTGACCAGTGCTATACTCGCGTATATTTTCTAAGTCTCTTCGACGTTGCTTCGCAGTGCTCAGCTAGATATTTTTCTAAGTCTTTTCATAGCATTGTGCCGTAGTGACCAGTGCTATACTCGCGTATATTTTCTAAGTCTTTTCGACGTTGCTTCACAGTGCTCAGCTAGATATTTTTCTAAGTCTTTTCATAGTATTGTGCCGTAGTGACCAGTGCTATACTCGCGTATATTTTTTTCTAAGTCTTTTTCGACGTTGCATCGCAGTACTTGTCAGCTTGATATTTTCTAAGTCTTTTCATAGCATTGTGCCGTAGTGACCAGTGCTATACTCGCGAATATTTTCTAAGTCTTTTCGACGTTGCTTCGCAGTGCTCAGCTAGATATTTTTCTAAGTCTTTTCATAGTATTGTGCCGTAGTGACCAGTGCTATACTCGCGTATATTTTTTTTTAAGTCTTTTCGACGCTGCATCGCAGTACTTGTCAGCTTGATATTTTCTAAGTCTTTTCATAGCATTGTGCCGTAGTGACCAGTGCTATACTCGCGTATATTTTCTAAGTCTTTTCGACGTTGCTTCGCAGTGCTCAGCTAGATATTTTTCTAAGTCTTTTCATAGTATTGTGCCGTAGTGACCAGTGCTATACTCGCGTATATTTTTTTTAAGTCTTTTCGACGCTGCATCGCAGTACTTGTCAGCTTGATATTTTCTAAGTCTTTTCATAGCATTGTGCCGTAGTGACCAGTGCTATACTCGCGTATATTTTCTAAGTCTCTTCGACGTTGCTTCGCAGTGCTCAGCTAGATATTTTTCTAAGTCTTTTCATAGTATTGTGCCGTAGTGACCAGTGCTATACTCGCGTATATTTTTCTAAGTCTGTCTTCGACGTTGCATCGCAGTACTTGTCAGCTTGATATTTTCTAAGTCTTTTCATAGCATTGTGCCGTAGTGACCAGTGCTATACTCGCGTATATTTTCTAAGTCTTTTCGATGTTGCTTCGCAGTGCTCAGCTAGATATTTTTCTAAGTCTTTTCATAGTATTGTGCCGTAGTGACCAGTGCTATACTCGCGTATATTTTCTAAGTCTTTTTCGACGTTGCATCGCAGTACTTGTCAGCTTGATATTTTCTAAGTCTTTTCATAGCATTGTGCCGTAGTGACCAGTGCTATACTCGCGTATATTTTCTAAGCCTTTTCGACGTTGCTTCGCAGTGCTCAGCTAGATATTTTTCTAAGTCTTTTCATAGTATTGTGCCGTAGTGACCAGTGCTATACTCGCGTATATTTTCTAAGTCTTTTTCGACGTTGCATCGCAGTACTTGTCAGCTTGATATTTTCTAAGTCTTTTCATAGCATTGTGCCTTAGTGACCAGTGCTATACTCGCGTATATTTTCTAAGTCTTTTCGACGTTGCTTCGCAGTGCTCAGCTAGATATTTTTTCTAAGTCTTTTCATAGCATTGTGCCGTAGTGACCAGTGCTACACCCGCGTATATTTTCTAAGTCTTTTCAACGTCGCATCGCAGTGCCCCACTTGATATTTTCTAAGTCTTTTCGACGTTGAAGTGAGAATTGATATTAACAAAGCGTCTCTTTTACATGCCGACTGGACGTTCGCAGTACGTCGGGAAAAGAAACGAGGACTACGCAGGACAGTGGACACCATATAATAAGGTTATATTTTCTTTTCCATTTGTTTTAAATTAATAATACAGGGTCATGAAGACCATAAAATTAGTGTAAGTGTAAATTAAGGAAAAAACTGAAATAAAATAAATGAACTGAAATAACGGAAAGTGTAATTAATTCACACTTGGTATATAAAATTTTGTAGACGAACCCTGGACACCGGCGAGTGATACCTCGGCCTAAGAAGGTTCGTTACAATGGCGCCCGAGCAGGGACAACGTGTCTAAAAAAAAAACAGTTTACAAAATCATACGCCGCGTTCGGGAAATAAATCTTAAACAAAAAGTGATTCAATAACCCAGGACTAAGAGACTGTTTGTATAAAAAAAAAAAAAAAAAAAAAAAAGTTTACAGTCATACGCCGCGTACGGGAAATAAATCTTAAATAAAAGTGAATAAATCAATAACCCAGGACTAAGAGACTTTTGTAAAACAAAAAAAAAAAAAAAAAAAAATTTATAAGGTCATACGCCGCGTACGGAAACTAAAAATTCAATTAGTGACTAAATAAACTCAGTGACTAACTTTTTTGTCTAGGACAAAAGTGTCCAACTAATCAATAAAGACATTCGCCGCGCACGGAATATTTTAGATGAAAAAAATTAAACAGTGCTCGGAATAAAAAAAAAAAAAGATGAAAAGAAATCTATCCATATTAACTAAAAGAATAGAAATTGATTCGTCCGTCGCGATAGGGGTAATCAATTGAAGTGAAAAAAAAAATAAAATATTTTTGCTGTTACAAGAAAACAGTTACAAGAATTTTTTTTTTTAGAAGAAGAAAGAAAAAAGATTTATTTTTAGAAGAAAAAAAAAAAACAACCGCTAAGAGATTTTCGTGAAATCGTAACCAAACTCGATAGTTGACAATCGCAGTGATCGCAATCGAAACTCTTGGCAACACGATGTTGACCACAACATGGGTGTATTCTTTGAAGAAGGAGGACCTTGTGACCTACGCACTTGAATTTAACTTCGATCCCACAGGTACAGTAGAGGAGCTCCGAAAGCGCTTCAGTGGTTTCATCAACAACAAGGAATACAAAGACGAACAAGGGCAAAGGCTGTTGGACCTGCAAACCAAGCACCGCCGCGCAGTGTCACCAGCACCACCGGCTGTGGATCCTATAGAGAAATTCACACCCCCAACTACCGCAATGCTAGGCATCCCAGTCACCGTAGATGCCACCCCATTACCGACACTTCAGATGTCTGGACCAACCCACCTAACTACAGCCGTACGGTCAGAAGACCCCTATCTAACAGTAATAGAACGGATTCGGAAGTGGTCAGTGAAATTTGACGGGAAAAGAGACCCACTAGCTTTCATAGAGAGAGTGGAAGAATTGGCCGAGGTCTACCAGATCAGCAAGACCTATCTACCTCACACGATGCCCGAGCTCCTAACCGACCGCGCTCTCACATGGTACCGCAACAACAATGAACACTGGACTAACTGGGTATTATTTAGACATGCATTTTTAAAATTTTTCTTACCTCCTAGATATTTGGAACGAATCGACGACGAGATAAGAACCAGATTTCAAAAGCCGCGAGAGCCCTTCAAGAATTTTGTGCTAGACCTCCAAAATCTGATGCGCCACGCCGGCTACAGCGAGGAGCAGAAACTCGAGCGAATCTTTAGAAATGCGCATCCGGACTACCAATGGTACATTCGACGAAAGGATTTTTCGACACTAGAGGAACTGGTCAGCATGGCAGATGATCTAGAAACCATACAGACCCACGAGCCCGACCGCATGCAGAAAGGTAACATGCGAACAGAACATCACCGTATGTTGCAACAACGAGGCCGACGCGATGACGCACCAGCCATTCCTCCTCCGGTGGATGGACCGAGAGGTCAAGGAATGGAGATCAATCCACGGGTGGCATGTCGAAATTGCGGTGAAGAGGGACACTTGCGACAAACATGTAGAAACCCCCAGAGGCTGTTCTGCTGGGTGTGTGGACGTCGTAATACTATGACAATTCAGTGCTGTAGAAGACCGTCGGGAAACGCCGGCGAGGATCGTCCGGACCGAGGAGGGGCGAATCCTCCAGGAGAAAATCCTCGATCAACCCAGTAAAACAACTTCACCATAACAACAATCACATTTCCGCCTCTGTTACCATCGACACATTACCAGCCCTAGCCACGATAGACACTGGAGCCACGCGCAGCTTTCTTAGCCAACTCTTTGTCGATAAGATACAGCACGGTTGCAGGTTCATACCAGCCGATGCGGTAGTCACACTCGCCGATGGATCAGTGAAACTCTTGCGCCACGCCGTAGAAGTTAATATTCAATTGGGTAACATCGACCGCAAATTCACGTTTTTAGTTATGCCAGATGCTACGGACGAGGTCATCCTCGGGATGGACTTTCTTGCAGAAACGAGATCAACCTTCAGCTGTGGCGGCGAAACCATAACATTGGGTAAGTCAACTCTCACCAATGTATTCCCACATCGTTGTAGGCAAATCGCAGGTTGCAACTCTGAGGAGACCGAACAGGTCTCAAATTTCTTGAAGGAGGAGCTTCAAAAGTTCGAAAACTTGCGGGGAGTAACGAACATCACCGAGCACCGGATCGTTATGGTCGACGAGAGACCATTGAAACAACGATATTTCCCCAGAAACCCGGCCATGCAGGCCATCATCGATGAAGAAGTTAACAAGCTGTTGGACAAAGGGTGCATCGAGCCATCGCGCAGCCCGCACAGCGCACCTATTGTCCTGGTTAAGAAGAAAACGGGTGCTTGGCGGCTGTGTGTGGACTATCGAGCTCTTAACAGTCAGTCGGTCCCCGACGCCTACCCACTACCACGCATCACCCACATCTTAGATAGGCTACGCGACGCCAAGTACATCAGTAGCCTCGACCTTAAAGATGGCTACTGGCAAATTCCGATGGAGGCTAAAAGTCGGAAATACACAGCCTTTACTGTGCCCGGACGAGGATTGTTTCAGTGGCGAGTCATGCCGTTTGGCCTCCACTCCGCTCCCGCGACGTTTCAGCGTGCCCTCGACCGAGTTATAGGACCTGATCTTGAGCCTTTCGCTTTCGCCTATTTAGATGACATAGTGGTCACAGGCAGGACTTTCGACGAACACATGAATAATCTCAAAGAGGTCTTTCACCGGCTTCAAGCGGCAAATCTTCGAATAAACGCGGAAAAATGCGAGTTCTTTAAAAGGAAAATAAAGTACTTAGGGCACGTGGTCAGCTCCGAAGGAATTCATACCGACCCAGATAAAATTGCCGCTATACGAGATCTCGAACCTCCTCAAAATGTCCGAGGAGTGCGACGCTTTCTCGGCATAGCCTCCTGGTACCGGCGGTTTATTCCTGACTTCGCAGCTGTCGTACAACCGTTGACCTCTCTTCTGAAAAAAGGCAAGCACTGGAAATGGGGCGAACCACAACAAAAGGCTTTCCAAGATCTCAAGGATAAACTAACGGAAGCTCCAGTTTTAACATGTCCTGACTTCGAGCAGACATTTATTCTTCAGACAGATGCTAGCGACGTGGGCCTTGGGGCGGTTCTGACACAAAACATCGAGGGCTCCGAACGGGTAATAGCCTACGCAAGCCGACACTTAAACGACGCAGAGAAAAACTATTCACCCACAGAAAAGGAGTGCTTGGCAATCATATGGGGGATTCGTAAAATGCGGCCCTACCTAGAAGGTTACAAATTCGTTGTAATCACTGACCACTTATCACTTAAATGGCTTAATTCTATTGAGAGTCCTTCTGGACAAATCGCTAGATGGGCGCTGGAACTCCAGCAATTTAATTTCACTGTACAATACCGTAAGGGCAAACACAACGTGGTAGCGGACGCACTGTCACGGCAACCAAATGAAGCTCTCCAACGGATTACTTTGAATACAAACAATTTGCCAGAGTGCGCGTGGCTAAGGAAGAAGTTTGAGGAAGTCACCCAGGATCCAAGCAAGTACCCGGATTTCATCATCATTGATGGTCAATTATTTCGACATCTCCCACGAAATGCGAGCGACGAAGACTGCGCTCCCTGGAAACTGTGCGTAGCCAAATCCCAGCGAGACCGCGTTTTACATGAAAATCACGATAGTCCCAGTGCTGGCCATCTAGGGATCCGGAAGACTATCGCTCGAATCGCAAATCGATATTATTGGCCTGGAATGTTCCGGGACATTAGCCGTTACGTCCAAAAATGCCAGTCCTGTCAACAGTACAAAGCTAGCCATCAGTCACCGGCCGGAGAAATGTTAACCAGAATCCCTGACGAGCCATGGTCCATCTTGTGTGCCGACTTCGTTGGTCCACTACCTCGCTCCAAACATGGGAATAGTATATTGCTGGTATTTTTCGACAAATTTTCGAAGTGGACGGAGTTAGTGCCACTACGAAAAGCTACAGCAGAGGGTTTACTGAAGGCATTTCGAGAGAGGATTCTAGCGCGCTACGGAGTACCGAGAATTCTCATCACCGACAACGGGACTCAGTTCAAAAGCAGGTCTTTCCAGCGGTATTTAAAAGAAATTGGAGTTCAACAACAGCTTACAGCACCGTATACTCCTCAGGAGAATCCGACAGAGCGAGCGAACCGGACAGTCAAGACAATGATCGCCCAATTTGCAAACGACCAGCATAAGCTATGGGATGAAAAATTACCGGAGATCTCACTTGCAATAAACACCAGCGTATCAGAAACAACGGGTTACAGTCCAGCATTTTTAACACAAGGCCGAGAGCCACGTCTCCCACGAGCACTCTACGACGAAGCAGTTTGCGGTACAGGAACCCGAGAGAAAGAACCATCTGACCGAGCCACGCAGCTACAGGAGGTTTTCACAATTGTACGCCATAACCTGACAAAAGCATCTAAGGATCAGGCTCGCCACTACAATCTACGCCGGAGGCATTGGAAACCCGCAATCGGGCAGAAGGTTATGATTCGTCAACACCCATTATCGAAAGCAATCAATGACTTCAACGCGAAGCTTGCCCCAAAATACGACGGGCCGTTTATCGTCACCGGGTTCACGTCAGGAGTAATTGCACGAGTTAAAAAGGACGGGAAGACGACCGAACGAACAGTCCATTTAAGCGAACTTAAACCGTTCTACTCTTAACATTTTTATTATAATCTTATAATTCAGCCAGACATTACTAGTTATACTAATAACAGCTTTATTTTCCCTTTCTTTTTTTTTCACTTTTCTTTTTCTGTTCTCTTTCTGTTCACTAGCACCACTAGCACTAAGAGAACTCGAGGAAATTCTTAAAACAAAAGGCAAATTCTTCCAACAGATGCTGAGCATCACCGAGCAAACCCGGCACACGCAATTATTGGACTCAAATTTCCTGGAGGTCCCTTCAAAGACGGGACGCATACGGGTATTTACCCCGGGAGTCAGTCCAGGGCATCATCGGTCCCACCCATCTGATGAAACCAACCATCTGACAAAAAGATGGGGACACGCGACAGTAGCACCAGTAGTAGTCACAGCTATACGAGCAACAGTAGCAGCAACAGTGGTCGCTCCACCAGTAGTAGCGAAAATTCCTACCAAGCAAACCACGGCCCACGCCGTGCGAGAAAGAACCCCCGACTGACGCTTGACAGCGCGCCGCAGAGGGCGAGCCCGAGCCCCAACAAAGCCGAAGTGGAAGATATCCTACAAAATCTTCGACAACACCCGCAGCGAAGAGCCAACAGAGGTTCGTTCATAAGAACGATAGAGGGGCAGCGGATACGATTTTCCTGGAATGGCGGAGGGAGGATCTGGACGAATTATCTTCCTCCCCATCCGAAGTAGAGGGGAAATGTGAGGACGAAAGTCGCTACCCTCGTTTTCGCCTAACATCTTTAGTCACTGTTCATTTTGCGTTAATATTTCGCGTGTGACTTCTAAATCCTTGCATCAATTTTTCTTAATCCCTGTGAATTATTATTCTATAATAATATTATTTCATTATTATTTAAACGCACTGGCTTGCACACCACACTTTCCCATCTTTTATTTATTAGTTAGTCATATGAAATTACTGTTAGTAGCATGTTAATCAAATTAGTCGCATAAACATCATTTACTTTTCATCAAACATTAATCCCACCATTAAACTAAAGCTTCATGTAAACATCAACTTAATAACCTCATGTCACCCGGTTAACATCACTAGGCCGTGGTGAAAAATAAATGCAGGCAAAAAGACGAACAGCTGAGACAAAAAACCCACCACGAGTCTGCTGTGCTGCTAAGCTAAGGTAACTTAGACAAAGATCAGAAAATTAAAATTTCTTCTTGCGGCGGCAGCCAACTCGGTAAGTCATAATAAATTTCTTAGCTCTTGAAATCTTTCATAGCGTTATGCCGTAGTGACTAGCGCTATATTTTCTAAGTCTTTTCGACGTTGCTTCGCAGTGCTCAGCGAGATATTTTTCTAAGTCTTTTCATAGCATTGTGCCGTAGTGACCAGTGCTATATTCGCGTATATTTTTCTAAGTCTTTTTCGACGTTGCATCGCAGTGCTCAGCTTGAATATTTTTCTAAGTCTTTTTCGACGTTGCATCGCAGTGCTCAGCTTGAATATTTTTCTAAGTCTTTTTCGACGTTGCATCGCAGTGCTCAGCTTGAATATTTTTCTAAGTCTTTTCATAGCATTGTGCCGTAGTGACCAGTGCTATACTCGCGTATATTTTCTAAGTCTTTTCGACGTTGCTTCGCAGTGCTCAGCTAGATATTTTTCTAAGTCTTTTCATAGCATTGTGCCGTAGTGACCAGTGCTATACTCGCGTATATTTTCTAAGTCTTTTCGACGTTGCTTCACAGTGCTCAGCTAGATATTTTTCTAAGTCTTTTCATAGTATTGTGCCGTAGTGACCAGTGCTATACTCGCGTATATTTTTTTCTAAGTCTTTTTCGACGTTGCATCGCAGTATTTGTCAGCTTGATATTTTCTAAGTCTTTTCATAGCATTGTGCCGTAGTGACCAGTGCTATACTCGCGAATATTTTCTAAGTCTTTTCGACGTTGCTTCGCAGTGCTCAGCTAGATATTTTTCTAAGTCTTTTCATAGTATTGTGCCGTAGTGACCAGTGCTATACTCGCGTATATTTTTTTTTAAGTCTTTTCGACGCTGCATCGCAGTACTTGTCAGCTTGATATTTTCTAAGTCTTTTCATAGCATTGTGCCGTAGTGACCAGTGCTATACTCGCGTATATTTTCTAAGTCTTTTCGACGTTGCTTCGCAGTGCTCAGCTAGATATTTTTCTAAGTCTTTTCATAGTATTGTGCCGTAGTGACCAGTGCTATACTCGCGTATATTTTTCTAAGTCTGTCTTCGACGTTGCATCGCAGTACTTGTCAGCTTGATATTTTCTAAGTCTTTTCATAGCATTGAGCCGTAGTGACCAGTGCTATACTCGCGTATATTTTCTAAGTCTTTTCGATGTTGCTTCGCAGTGCTCAGCTAGATATTTTTCTAAGTCTTTTCATAGTATTGTGCCGTAGTGACCAGTGCTATACTCGCGTATATTTTCTAAGTCTTTTTCGACGTTGCATCGCAGTACTTGTCAGCTTGATATTTTCTAAGTCTTTTCATAGCATTGTGCCGTAGTGACCAGTGCTATACTCGCGTATATTTTCTAAGTCTTTTCGACGTTGCTTCGCAGTGCTCAGCTAGATATTTTTTCTAAGTCTTTTCATAGCATTGTGCCGTAGTGACCAGTGCTACACCCGCGTATATTTTCTAAGTCTTTTCAACGTCGCATCGCAGTGCCCCACTTGATATTTTCTAAGTCTTTTCGACGTTGAAGTGAGAATTGATATTAACAAAGCGTCTCTTTTACATGCCGACTGGACGTTCGCAGTACGTCGGGAAAAGAAACGAGGACTACGCAGGACAGTGGACACCATATAATAAGGTTATATTTTCTTTTCCATTTGTTTTAAATTAATAATACAGGGTCATGAAGACCATAAAATTAGTGTAAGTGTAAATTAAGGAAAAAACTGAAATAAAATAAATGAACTGAAATAACGGAAAGTGTAATTAATTCACACTTGGTATATAAAATTTTGTAGACGAACCCTGGACACCGGCGAGTGATACCTCGGCCTAAGAGGGTTCGTTACAAAGAACAAGCATCAAGAAGAAAAAGTATCATGATTAACAAGCAAATGTCAATTTGGCATTTGTTGTTTGTTTATATGAGAGATACAAAATAAATTTATTAATTGTAAAATATGAATACATTTCAACTGATTAAATAAAAATAAATAAATAGCAATAACAATATATAAATATTTGTAACAAGTTAAAATTTTGCGCTGTTTATGTTTGAAAGTCAGTTTTTTTGCTTGAAACTAGATAGAAGTCTTTTCCGCACTTTTGACACTGTTCTCAAATTAAATTTTACTCTCTCGGATGGAACTATACTTGACAGCGGCTGCATTTTATCCGAAAGAGCTCCAAGTAGCGAAATAGCATATAATATTTTCGCTCGCTAAAGCTTAGTATGCTGTAGGAACGAACATTTTTGGACATATAATTCTACACGCGAAATTTTGGTGTAGGGCCAAAATTTTTTGTGTGGAGAAAAACCACTTAATAAAATAAATAAATTTGTTTAAAACAAATTCAACACCAACACATACTTACTTTTTTTTTATTGTTGAATGCTAATATTTCGCGGCAATTAAATGTACGCGCATATAAATGGCAGCGAAATTCTGACATTTTTTTTCCTTCAACAGCGTACTACTTAGCGAAAAAAAAATTCCGCTGCCTGTTCGCCGTCAAAAAACTCTTTGTACTTCTTATGGAAATTTTGTTTTCGTTTCAACAGCATACTGAGCTTAAAATGGTAACCTCTCAGGCAACATGTTGTGTGAGCGCTTTACATACTTAGCAAATTTTCCGCTGAATGCAGCCAATGTGTATTAAACACAGCTAAAATTGAGCTCTCTCTTTTTTGGCATTTTTTAACAAGTTACAAAAAGTATATATAGTGAACACCAAGGTTGATTTATAAGGTTGTCGCAAGGGAGAGAGCAAGTACCCATAATTGTCAAATCGAAGTTGACAGCTCATAGAAAATCTGCAAGTGCTCTCTATTATCATCCGTTTTTCTTTCGTAGTCATTCGCAAAATTGGCTGGTTTTGACAAATATGGGTACTGAGGAGAGAGTGCGATCAGCCCTGCGACAACCTTATAAATCAACCTTGGTGAACACAATGCATGAGGGTGGCGAAGTTACGATAGTGAATCGCTGCTGGTGTACAAGGTTCATTAATACAGGTTAAGTCACTTGAGAGAAGCTCGGTCGAACTGTCAGAATGGATAAAAGGAAATCAAGAAAAAAAAAACTTAATCTGTACAATTTTTAGCTAACAGCTACTTTGACAGTTCGAGCAAAGGCAGAAAAAGAGTGCTTTTCTCTCAACTGACTTAACCTATATTAATGAACATTGCTGGTGTATAGTTTAGGTTCGAAGCAGCGAGAATTGAAAGTACTACGGTGAATGGCAGCGGCCAGTTTCAGCGACATTTCCAAAACTACAAATTCCATGCATGCAAGCCAAAATCCGCTCAAAACAGGTTTTGAGAGAATAAAAAAAGCTCCCTGTAGGAAAATCAACTAATTTAAAAGTAGTTGATAAAGTAGTTTTTTGTCAACCACAACTAGTTGAAATTCTGACTTTTTTTCATAGAACGAACTAACTTATTTTGTATGGTGATGTCCGCTAAATAAGTCAATTGACTTTCGTCTGCATATATTTTCAACTACTTGTTAAATTAGTTACATTTAAATTATTTTTTTAATTGCTTTTAAATAACCAATTGAAAACTATTACTGATGGCCTAAAGTTAATAATATTTGATGAAATAACATGGTTAAATATATATAAACTTGTAATCTAATAAAATTTGCAATTAAAACATGTCAACATCAGAGTAGTTGCCGCCTTAATACGTATATAATTAAAAGTAGTTCATATACTGGTTTATTTTAAATTAGTTGTTTTTAAAAACAAGTTAGTTTGTTCCTATAGGGCTCTTTGATACAATTATTTGCATCTGTTTTGTTTGCTATTATTATTTGCATATGTGTAGGTATGTGTGTTTTGTTTCTAGCTGAGCGCTGCGTTTTGTTTAGGTTTTAGATATTAAGAATTTATTGAAATTTATTCGATCTTAACTTCGTTCAAACATTTCTCTTTTGATTTTGCAGAAAAATTTTTTCTTTTGGAAATGACTTATTTTTTCAACAGTTTTCTTCGAAATTGAAGAAATATTATTGGCTATAAATTTTTCACTGCTAAAAAATGATTTTGAAGGAAAATGTTTGCCCCATAAATTTTAAGCTGCTATGGAAATTATATTTTTTTTTTTCAAAAGTTTTCTTCCGATTTTGAAGAAATATTTTTGCTCCATACATTTTTAGCTGCTAAAGAAATTATATTTTTTTTTAAAAAGTCTTCTTCCGGTTTTGAAGAAATATTTTTAGTTTATAAATTTTTAGCTGCTAAAGAAATGCTACATATTTTCTTGTTAAAAAATTTTTCCTCTAATTTTGGAGAAAAATGTTTGCTTCATATATTTTCAGCTGCTAAAGAAATGATTTATTTTTTTTTTAAGTTTTATTCCGAAATTGAAGAAATATTTTTGGGTATCAATTTTTCACTGCTAAAAAATGATTTTGAAGAAAAATGTTTGCCCCATAAATTTTAAGCTGCTAAGGAAATTATATTTGTTTTTCAAAAGTTTTCTTCCGATTTTGAAGAAATATTTTTGCTCAATAAATTTTTAGCTGCTAAAGAAATGCTACATTTTTTTTTAAAAAGTCTTCTTCCGGTTTTGAAGAAATATTTTTAGTGTATAAATTTTTAGCTGCTAAAGAAATACAACATTTTTTCTTGTTAAAAAAATTTTACCTCTGATTTTGTAGAAAAATGTTTGCTTTATAAATTTTTAGCTGCTAAAGAAATGATATATTTTTTCAAAAGTTTCTTCTGAAATTGAAGAAATATTTTTGTTTATAAAGTTTTCGCTGCTAAAAGTTACAGGTTTTTTTCTTGTTAAAAAATGTTTCCTCTGATTTTGAAGAAAGATTTTTGCTCCATAAATATTTAGCTGCTTAACAAATGATATTTTTTTTAAAAAGGTTTTTATCCGAAATTGAAGAAATATTTTTGGTTTATAAAATTTCAGCTGCTAATGGAATGAAATGATGATTTTTTTAAAAAAATTTCCTACGATTTTGAAGTCAATTTTATACTTATAAATTTTTAGCTACTTATGAAATTCTTAATGCAAGTTTGTTCATCAATCGTCAATTAAAGCAGCGAGGATTAAAGGAAAATAACATATGACAGGTGAAAACATTTCTTAATTTATTGACGAAATTTCACAGCAATTTTAGATTTTCATAACAATTTCATTAATTACTTTAATTAAATTTGTTATAACTACAATTGTACCGTTCAAGCATAACTTTATTTCAGTTACATTTAGTTGAAGGTTTTTTATGTTTTGAATGATCATTGCCCTAGAAAATTCACAAAAAATTCCAGCGTAAGTATGTACAACATTTAATATTGTACATTTATAAAATTAATATAAAGATAATAATAATAATGATATGAACATATTTGTATATTTAAATATAGACTATGCACATATATATACACATACATATATAGATCCTCGATAGAATATAACTTTTGGTAACTTCAGTGGTTAAATTTTCACCTTAAAATCAATGAATGAAAATCTTTAGTTAATAATCTCTTCCAGGAGTCTAAAGATTAAACCAAGAATCCGTTGAAAAATAGTTTTCTGTTTTTAAATCGCAACTAGGCAACAACTCCGAACCGTTCGTGAGAGAAGTTCAGTACCTCTCTGCACGAATATTGTCAATGAAGTTCCTGACACATAATTTATATTCTCAATAAAAATTGTGATGATGATAATGACCTAATGTTGGAATGGAACTTAAAACCTTCCAATGAAGGTTCCTTTCTGATTTATGAAACTGCCCACCTGAATGTTATGAGGAAACCGTAGAAGAGAATTAGAGGAATTTTCTCAGCATATTACTCCCATAAGCCTTTTGGAAACTACAGTAGGTCGATATTTTATTGGGTACAGCTTAAAGGCGAAATTTGCCAACAATATAGAATGCGAAAGTTGCCAACAAAATCTTCTGTAGTTGGAAAAGTTTTCTTTCGACTCAGAATCTTTTCTTAACACAAAAAATTATAGTGACACAAAACTTTTTTTAAAAAATCCATCCGATGAGTTCTTCGATATTTGTAAACAACATTTTTTAATATACAAGTGTATTTTCGAAAAACTTGCCACGAACCGAATTTAAAATCTCGAATTATTAAGTTCTGTTCGATAAAAATGGAACCTGTTTTGAGCGCAGGAGTTGTATTCTTAACCATCTTAACACAGTTTTGATCCGTAAAAAAATTGAAAATGGTTAAAGGGGCAATTAGTGTCCAAAAATATGAAAACAAAAGCACAACTGACCAATTTCAACGTTGGTCATCTTGTCGGCCTTGACGAATTGTTTTTTAGAAAAGATTCTGTTTCTCCCTTTCTTTATTTGCTAGCCAGTCTGTTAAACTATCCGATCCTCTATATTCAAAAACTATATATATATTTGTATACATAAATTACATATATATCTATATCTATATATATAAATATATATATATATATATATAAATGCAATGTATGTGAAAAATATAATGAAATATATAATTTATGTATTAATAAATAACAATATTATTTATAATATAATTAAACATTTTATAATAACAAATAAACAATAATTACAGTTCCTCTATACAGTATTTATAAATTATATTTGTATAAATTTACTTGTATTTATGTAATTAAATATTTATAATAATTATATACATCTAAATAACAATATATGTAATATTAAATATTATATCTATTTACTAAACTATATTTACTATATAGCAAATATAAAAATAAAATAACACCACGAGGAATACATTGCTTTTGCAATGTATGGAGCAACTCAGTGTCACAGTTCTGAAAGGTCGATCAATGGAAATGATTATTATGATAGCAAAAACTTTGTTATACCAAAAATTCAATTTGTTGTTATACCCAAACATTTTGCTTATTATTCATACTTATAAGTTATACTGTGAAACTATTGTTCTAATTTGCGCTAATGTTAGATAAAAATCACTCGGACTAACAGACTAGTTAAAAGACTAACAGAATAGCTGACTGACAGAAAAATAAGAGGATACACGAACAAAGTGACAGAATCCTTTTTAAAAAATTAAGCCGACAAATTTACAGACAGACAAGCTGGCAAACGATCAGACAGACATTTAGATGATCGAAGTTATGCATTGCTAAGCCTCTGCATCTTTGCTTTGACTTTTGATAAGATGGTCAAGAATACAACGCCTGTGTTCAAAACAGGTTCCATTTTTGTCAAACCACCCTGGAGTTGCAAAATTTGAATGCTCTATACAGGACTTCATTATTCGCGATTTTAAATTCGGTTCGTGGCAAGTTTTTTCGAAAACGCACTTGTATATTAAAAAATGTTGTTTACAATTTAATAAGTAGCTAAAAAATTATAAACAAAAAATTTTCTTCAAAATCGGAGGAAAACTTTTTGAAAAAAAATATCATTTGTTAAGCAGCTAAATATTTATGGAGCAAAAATCTTTCATCAAAATCAGAGGAAACATTTTTTAACAAGAAAAAATCTATAATTTGTAGCAGCGAAAAATTTATAAACCAAAAATAATTCTTCAATTTAGGAAGAAAACTTTTGAAAAAAAATATATAATTTTTTTAGCAGCTAGAAATTTATGGAGCAAACATTTTTCCTCAAAATCATTTTTTTAACCAGCGAAAAATATATAAGCCAAAAATATTTCTTCAATTTCGGAATAAAACTTTAAAAAAAAAAATAAATGATTTCCTTAGCAGCTGAACATTTATGAAGCAAACATTTTTCTACAAAATCAGTGGAAAAATTTTTTAACAAGAAAAAATGTAGCATTTCTTTAGCAGCTAAAAATATATGAACTAAAAATATTTCTTCAAAACCGAGAGAAGACTTTTTGCAAAAAAAAAATACCATTTCTTTAGCAGTTAAAAATTTATGTAGCAAAAATATTTCTTCGAAATCGGAAGAAAACTTTTGAAAAAAAAAAATAAATTTTCCTTAGCAGCTAAAAATTTATGGAGCAAACATTTTTCTTCAGAATCATTTTTTAGCAGTGAAAAATTTATAGCCAAAAATATTTCTTCAATTTCGGAAGAAAACTTTTGAAAAAATAAGTCATTTCTAAAAGAAAAAATTTTTCTTCAAAATCAAAAGAGAAATGTTTGAACGAAGTAAGTATTTAATATAAATTTCAATAAATTCTTAATATCTAAAACCTAAACAAAACTCAGCGCTCAGCTAGAAACAAAACACACATACCTACACATTTGCAAATAATAACCCTGTAGGAAAATCAACTAATTTAAAAGTAGTTGATAAAGTAGTTTTTTGTCAACCACAACTAGTTGAAATTCTGACTTTTTTCCATAGAACGAACTAACTTATTTTGTATGGTATTTTGGTATTTTGTATGTCCGCTAAATAAGTCAATTGACTGTCGTCTGCATATATTTTTAATTACTTGTTAAATTAGTTACATTTAAATTATTTTTTTAATTGCTTTAAAATAACCAATTAAAAACTATTACTGATGTCCAAAAGTTAATAATATTTGATGAAATAACATGGTTTAATATATATAAGCTTGTAATCTAATAAAAATTTTCAATTAAAACATGCCAACATCAGAGTAGTTGCCGCCTTAATATAAATCAAAGTAGTTTATCAATCACTGGTTTTTAAGTAGTATTTCAATTACTTCATATATTGAAGTGGATGCCGCCTTAATATAATTCAAATAAGTTCATATACTGGTTTATTTTAAACAAGTTTTTTAATTAGTTGTTTTAAAAACAAGTTAGTTTGTTCCTATAGGGAATAGCAAACAAAACACATGCAAATAATATTGTATCAAAGAGATATTTTTATTCTCTCAAAACCTGTTTTGAGCGGATTTTGGCTTGCATGCATGGAATTTGTAGCAGGGATGATATTGACTTAGTTGTAAAAGGGCCAAAATTTATACAAAAATAGGGCCTTTTTGACAAGAATGGGGCCCTTAGTGGCAATTCAATATTAAAGACTTTCTAATGAATACTCTGCCATGGCCACATATATCCAAAAAGATTTCGAATTGACTGTTTTCAAAATTTTTCAGATTTTTTTTTTTATTTTATTTCACTATTTCGACCCAAGCAGGGAACTGTAATTATTTGTCACAAAAATATCACATTTTAGTTTAAAAGATCAGCTTTCAGAGTCAGAAATTGTGGGTCAGAGTAATATTACCTAATTCTTTCTTTTTTGATTTCATATATAGAGGTCCCATTGCATTTTAGAAAAAAAGGCTTGTGCATTGATTGCAAACTTCAAAAATATATCAAAAATTAATCTACATATATAGTTAATTTTTCATTGGAAAAGTCAAAAATATGTCAAAAAGTAAACAAAAATTCTCAAAAAAAAATTTGTAACAAAGCCATTTATTTAATAAGTTAATAATACAAATAAAAATAGCAAAGCATTTTCACAGGAAACCGTAAATCGGATTGATATATTCTTCGATAAAGAGTCTTAGGAATATTCTTTCAAGTCCTTGGTTATATAAATAAGAATTTCAGAAAGATATGATTGATAAATTTAACAAAGAGTCTGCGTTAAGACTTGTAAGAAGACGAATCCAAGACGCGGTACGAAATGGGCATGATACCAAAATAAAATTAGTTCTACCAAAACAACATATTAAGGAATGGCGGAATTTAATAAAGAATAATTTCATGAATGTTATACAATATTGGAATATAGAGCCTTAAGTAACAAAATTAGTTAAATTAGTTAAAGGTGGAAAAAAACCAATTTTTATGCAAATAATTGTTTCTTACTTCTAAAGAATTTATTTAGATAAATTCCAACGCCATACTCTAAAAGAGCGTGAAGTTTTATATGGGCATTTCCATAATGGCAAACGTGACCGTCGCACACATTTAAAGTGAAAAAAAGGCAAAGTAAAACATATTTGCATTTTCTTTTTAGCTTACATTGAAGCTCTTAGGTAGCTAGACTATAATAGGCATATAATAGGTTCAAAAAAATAAACAAAAATGGAAGTAGGTTTCGTGTCTATATATAGAAAATCAGAATTCAGCGAAATCTGGCACAGTTTTTTGATGCCACCAGTTTAAGAATCTTATGAAATAATGTTACATTATAATGTATTTTGTTTGATTCAAATATCTTCAGTACTTTTTTATTTTTTAATCATAATCCAAGTCGATACGTGACATTTTGAACGGGGCATTTTTTCCATTAGGATTCAATTGAGTAATTAAGTAATTGTAATTTAGTAATTAAAAAACAAATTAAATATATTTTACGCTCCTTATCTCAACCATTTGTCATTATATTTAGCCAATAGCTTCCATTTTTACTAAAACAAAAACTTTTCGAAACATTTACTAAAAAGAAAAACTACATTTGTGAAACAGACGATTTGATCACCATGGTAAATGAATTTATGTATAAATCGCTTAAATGAATAAAATTTAGAGGTTTCTCTAAGATAATATCACAAAATAATAAGTTTTTAATAACTTTTAATTTTTGGGTCCCAGTGGACTTTTCTGTGAAAATGCCCATATAGGATATCATACGTCGGAAATTGTTTTTGTACAGATAAAATAAAAAAAAAAATGGGTGAAAGTTCATTGAAAATTAACGACATTTAATACTTAATCGGTTAAGTATTTTAATGAGATCGATTCAAAAACATTTTATTAAAAATTGAAATTTTGTACATCGATGTGATATACTACTTAGATGATATTTTTCCAGAAGAATTTTTCAAAAGGGACTTAAATGAATTAAAAGGGCTTCGGGGCTTATGAAATGAAAAAGGGCTCAAAAAAGCCCTGAAAGCCCCCGAATATCATCCCTGATTTGTAGTTTTACAAATGCCGCCGAAGCTGGCCGCTGCCATTCACCGTAGTACCTTCAATTCTCGCTGCTTCGAACCTAAACTATACACCAGCAGCGATTCACTATCGTAACTTCGCCACCCTCATGCATTCTCTTCACTATATATACCCTGCAGCGAGCTGGTAGACAATATTCACCGTGCACTATTTTTGTGCTAGTACTTAAAGGTTATATACGAACTAGTTATCTATCGTACCCTAGTAGACAAAAACGCGCTAGTAAATTCGATTAGAGAAAGTGAAACAAAGCTATTTAGCGAGCTGCGCGTATAAACGTATATCCATGTCGGTTTGGCTTCAACTTGAATTTTGTTGTTTTCTTCTTTTTACCGGCATTTCTTTTATTTTGTTAAAAAGTGTTAAATATACCGAAATATAATTGAATAAAATAAAGTTAGGCCAGAAAAACGAAAATGAAAAATTAAGTGGATGACTCAATGGAGATAAATGACTCAATGGAGAGTGAGTGTGTGTTTAATTGCTAACTGCATGCAGACAACCTATTGCAGTCTCAAGAGTTTGTTGTGTTGTTTGTTATACTATAAATATGTAAATGTGTTTATATGTATATTTATATTAAAATAAATATTAAATATATTAATATATTAAATTAAATTTAAATTTTCTTAATGTGTTTGAAAAACAATGTGGAATATCTATCCCGAGAGACCCAAATTTAGAACTGGTGCGATATCTGCCCCAAGGCACTAGTGCAATATATTTCCCAATGAAACAGTTCTTGCACTAGTACGTGTTGATGCAGTGGGTGAAAATTGACCCTTTTCGTAGGACAAGCCCATGTTAAATGCGACAGTCAAAAGCATTCCTTGGAGATAGGCGAGGTACTAGTAGCTGTCTTCTTAGTACTAGTGAATTCACTATTTTTGTACCAGTTCTTGACGCTGCAGGGTACTTTTTGCTCGAACCTAAATTATACACAAGCAGAGATTCACCATCGTAACTTCGCCACCTTCATGCATTCTCTTCACTATATATACTTTTTGAGCCAGCTCGAGCCTATTACGTTTGGGCCTTTAGTTTGTGTTTGGCAACCATTGGCACTGTTTACACGTCATTCAAATTGAAGGGTCATTCAAAATTTGTTGTTGTTTTTCCAGCGAAAAAAAATATGAACTCACTGCGAGAGCGGAAATGAACTTTCAACACTTCATCGCATCAATTAAAATTTTGATGGAGCTTCAGACCCGCATCAATCAATCACAGGGTTGCATAATCAACTTTTCTAGTACTTACAACAACACGTTTAGTCGGCATCGGCCATTCAATCAACAAATCACGTGTGAGCAGCTATTCAACCAAATATCTCGAAGAGAGTAAGAAAGAACAAAGAACGCGATATTCTTCATTCTATTTGAATGACGTATAAACTCTGCCATTGATAGCAAACGATCTTGTGAATTTTGGTGAAAATGGAAAAAAGTGGACGAATTGGTGCGGAGCATTTTGCAGAATCATTTGTGTATGAAAAAATTATCCACAAGATGGGCGCCGCGTTTGCTTACTCTCCTTAGTTAGTTAGTTACAGAATGATTGTGATTAAGATTAACAAAACGAACCACTATATTTTTAAATTTAGTTTACGCTTACTTTCAGCGAGTTTATCTAAAATAAAATCCACTGATGACGTCATATCTCTGTACAGATTAAGCAATGTGAGACCGTTTAAACTATCTTGCAACATCGTGCTTCTTAAATAAGTTTTGAGTGAGTAAAGTAATGAAAATATTCCTTCATTTTTACAAGAAGTGACTGAAAAAGTTACAAGGATGATTGGTAAAAAAAAATTTGAGAATATTTCCTTATTGCACTGTTCCAAGGCTTCACTCTTTTTTCCATAGTTAGTTTTATTACTAACTTTACACCAAACATTCAGTTCCATTTTCAAATCATCAAAAAAGCTCCTAAAGCGCCATTTCCATCGATTTTGTATCGTCAGGAAATAGTGTTTGAAACCCAATAAGAAATAGACTATTCACAGTTTAAACGTATATTAACAAAGCGAATTTAGAGCATTTGTTATTTTTGAAACAGTGATCACCTCAGTATGTGTTTGCCGTATTCAATGATTTTGCAACGCTGTTATATATGCTGTAGTTAGGGCATAAAATACTAGGCACAAAAACACGTCCAAGTGCTAGTTTTATTTACGGGTGTTTGCGTACTTGCGTTTGCATGCAAAACAACAAAAAAGAAAAATACGCTTACGTAAGTTGGCGTAAAAATAACAAATCGTAAATTAAGCAGGCCTGCGTACGTAAAGTGTGAATAGCCCAAGTATCTCCATATTTTAACAATCTAAATCTTAGGCTTGAGATAAATCAAAAGCTTGTCAAAAACTTCTGACAGAGAGAAAGCCAACTGTTGATTAGTGTCAAGTCAATTTTTATTTTGTTGACTTTATGCTTAGATTATAGTAAATAAATTCTATACAATATTATGTTGTGAAGTAACAAATTGAATGTGTGTTAGTTAATTAATAAAGTGTTAGTACTTCAACCAAAAGCGACGTGTTATGGCGAACTCACCCTAGTTGGTAATTTAATGGGTAGCGCCATTGCAGTGTTATTTCCATCGCATATAAGGCTCTCTCAAGCGTACTGTGTGAAAGATTAAAGCCAATTACAAAAACACTGATTGGACCTTATCAGGGTGGCTTTCGACCTGGTAAGTCCACCATAGACCAGATTTTCACGCTACGACAAATCCTGGAGAAAACCCACGAAATTCAAATTGACACACACTATCTCTTTGTCGATTTTAAAGCTGCGTTCGATAGCCCGAGAAGGGATTGCCTATACGCAACAATGTCTGAGTTCGGTATACCTGCAAAGTTGATTAGACTTTGCAGAATGACGTTGAGCAACACACGCAGCTCCGTCAAGGTAGGAAATGACCTCTCCGAATCCTTCAATACCGAAAGAGGTTTCAGGCAAGGCGATCCACTGTCTTGCGATCTCTTTAACATCATCTTGGAGGGGATCTTACGAAAGGACGGTGTGCATCGTAATGACACCATTTTCTATAAAGGTATCCAGCTCTTTGCGTACGCTGATGATATTGATATTGTCGGCAGAACCAAGAGAGATGTTACTGCTGCTTTCGCCGCTATCGAAAAGGAATCAGCAAAAGTGGGTTTATCGATAAATGAGGGTAAAACAAAGTATATGCTGTCTACAAACAAGGGAGCGCGGCGTTTAGACTCCCACGTTTCATCCGGCAGCTATAACTTTGAAGTAGTCAAGGAGTTCGTTTACCTTGCCACCGCCATTAATACCAACAATGAAATCAGCCTGGAGATAAAGCAAAGAACAATAATTGCTAATAGGTGCTACTACGGGCTCAGTAAGCAACTAAGTTCCAGAGCTCTCTCTCGATCGAGAAAACTAACACTCTACAAGACGCTCGTTGTACCTGTGCTGCTTTATGGCGCTGAGGCATGGGTAGTTTCGCAAACTGACGCAGCCGCTCTGGGGGTGTTTGAGAGAAAAGTTCTTCGCAAAATCTTCGGTCCTGTTCGAGTCGGCGATGACTATCGCATCCGAATGAACCACGAGCTGTATGAGCTCTACGAAGACATTGACGTAGTTCGGCGTATAACCGTGCAGCGACTACGCTGGTTGGGTCATGTCCATCGTATGGACGACGAAGGTCCAGCGAAAAAGGTGCTCGAGGCGAGGGTTGCTGGTCAACGACGACGAGGGAGACCATGCCTCCGATGGATGGACCAGGCTGAGGAAGCCCTAACCGCACTTGGTGTATCCGATTGGAGAAGGCGCGCGCAAAGCAGAGGCGCCTGGCGAGAGCTGATGAGGTCGGCCGAAACCAGGACACGGCTTGTTACGCCCATCTAAGTTAGTAGTAAGCCATTGCAGTGTTGTTTTCTGTAGTTTATGCACATTTATTTTAAAAACTCGTATATTATCAAAAAACAACAAATTTCACATATTTCGTTTTGCTAATGGGGTTTGCTTAAAATTAGCCATCACCTGTTCTTGACAGATCCAGGGACATTTTTGGTGAAAAAGATACACTACCAAATAGAATGAGAAAATACGCTAACACCTTGTTTCTCACACCATGCTCAAATCGAAGAATTGTCAACTCTCCATGGTCAATACTCCAAGTGGTCAGAATTACAACTAAAAAATTTTAAACACATGTATTCTCAACGAATAAAACATGGATAGTTTAAAAGATTACGGTTCAACGACAATAGCTTTGAAATTTATATTTGGGTTTTCATTCTTGTGATAAGAACTTGTGATTACTTTTCGTGTGAGTCACTTTAATTGTGTCCTATTTCTATTTTTGCTACGATAATTTTTGGGGGAGGGAAGTTTAAACTCAAACCCCCCTTTGGTTACGCTACTAGATTTAAGATACTTGTGCAAAAAGGGAACACAATATTAAAGTTAAAGCAAAGTTATGATACACTATATAAGGCAAGGTACGTAAATTCCAAGTGATTTTTTAAAATGACTATTGGCGAAAAAATCGAACTGATGAAAACATTCTGAAAACGCAGAAAGTCATCATATGGATCGGCAAAATGTAAAAAATTGGTGGTTACTCTTGTGCATTAAAAAATTTTTTTTGTAGAACAGTGTTTATTTTATAATATTTTTTATTGCAATTTAAGAATTTATTTAAGACATTTTATTTAAGACATTTATTTAAGAATTTAACGTTCTTCGCAGAGTAATCGTGAAACGAAACTAAATGTTATAAGTATGTTTCAAAATTGCGCATTTTTAAATAAAAAACGAGTAAAATAAAAATGAGCAACTTTAAACTAAACACGATAGTTCATGATTATAAAATTGAGTTTTTCGCTGAGTGTACGAAAAAACTCACCAGTATCATAGGACATCCAATCTCATATACAAGGTGAAATCTGAAATTACCTCGAAAAAAATGAAGTTCTTATCTCTTTATCCCTGATAATAATCCTGTCTTAACTAAGCGATTTTTTGTATGAAAAATATTGTTAAACGGATATGTCAAAAAAAGCACCTATTGTATGGTGATTTAGTTCAGTTGTGACTCTATGTTGAGATGTTGAAGAGATGATGGGCGGCCCATCAAGGAGTCTCATGCTGGTTGTGGTTCGCTTGCACTAGTCTGGAGTGATTGGCGGGAGTCGTTGCGGTTGGTACGACCGGGCTGGTATATCCTTAATTAGAGAGCAGGCTCTCAATAAAGAAGAGATTTAAGATAGGTCTCGATCTAAACCAGTAGATGACATGAAGTAACATTAATTACTTCATATAGTTCATATAGTTCGTGAATCTTGTATTGGTACAAGTACAAATTTACATTGCATCTAATTATGTATATTGGTGTGCATCCATATTGGCTTCACGAATAGGGCGCAGGTCACGTCAAGAGTCATGAATTGGCACCCGGTACATTTTCAAAGGGTGTCAAGAATATAATGTTTGTTGCACGGAACATTCATTAGAGTGCTTTGAATATATATATTCATTGCACTGGCATCAATGGCTTGGATGTGAATTCTATTGGATGTCGTTTCTGGAACTATAAGACCCCGTTGTTGTTGGACCATTTAAAATAAGCCATCTGTATGCGGTTAAATCTGAAAATAAATACCAGATTCTGATTCCGTGACCGCAAAAACCTTCAGATACACTATTTCGGTAATTTTAAAAACATTAGAAATCATTTCTATATCTACTAATGTTCCTTGGTAGGCAAACTATATACCATAGAGAAAACCTAGGATGACCCGAAAATTCTAACTTCAGATTCGGAATTAGCTGACCCAACAACTTTAGAATTCGTTGAGAAACCCGGTGGGATCTATTGACTGTTGTCAAGTGCAATCAATTCTTCCAAAAAATATTGCTACAGTTTTTTAGTAAAAATATTCTGCCGTCATAAGGAAGAGTGGGACATCTAAAATGAAAATCAAAATTGATTTTATTGTATTTTCCTTATTTGTTTCCTCTTTATTATTATTTCCTATATAAGATTATAAAAAAAAATTTGTGGCCCCAAGTTTAATTACTTTAACCTTAATTGTCGTATCTACACAAAATTTGGGTATCATTTCAGAATAAAACGCAGTATCTACAGAAACTGAGACAAAAATGCCGTATCTACTACTGTGGGCAAAAAATACCGGGGTATACAATACTGTGGGTAAAAAATTCCATTTTATTTGAATAAAAATATTTTGGGGATTCTGATAGAGACAAATGTTTTTTATTTTCAAGGTAGGAGTACTGTCACTGACATCTGCGCAAAATTACACGTCAAAATATTCATTAGTGTTTGAGTTACGCGTGCTTTTGTAAATAGTGAATAGTTAAATACAGTTAAAAGTGTATAAAAGTATAGTTAAATAGTTAAAAGTGAATTTTTCCTTTTTTTGTAATGTATAAAACAAACAAACAACGCAGTTCCATTAAATTTTGTGTGAAAATGTTGTAGAAGGCCTTCAATGAGCAAGCTCTATCGAAAACAAGAGTTTATGAGTGCTACAAAATGTTTAGAGAGGGTCGAGAAGAAGACGAGGTTGAAGACGAGGTGCGGCCAGGATGACCATCAACATCAACTGATTAGCTACACGTCAACAAAATCAAAGAATTTGTGTTCCAAAATCGTTGATTGACAGTCCAAGACCTTACTGACAGCTCTCCTATTTTGTATATAATTTTTGCCGGCAGCACGCTCAACTTTTGGCTAGCATATGTATATTATTATATTTGGATTTTTCATTTCGGTATTTAATTGTATTTAGAGTTGGATAGAAATAAAAAAAGAGATAAAGAGATAGATTGAATAAATCATTTTCATTTTGAAGACGTTTTAAATAGCGTCGTCGTTCAAGTTTTTTCTTTCTTTGATCTTCACTATTAAAACTTAAAACACGTAAAAAATCTTCCATTTTTCACAGTGTTATTTATTAATATGATATAGTTATTAAATATAATTCAATATCATATTATAATTTTTATTATTTTCACAACAATTCTCTAGCATAAACACATAAATTTTAAGATTATGTTGTCGTTGTTAAGATACTTTGTGCAATTAACAAAATTGTAACGAAAAGAGCTTTTAAATTTTCACCAGAATACGGAACATTAACAACTTGTTAATATTAACTATTTTTTTAATGTGGTGAGCTTTGTTAAGCTAGTAGAATAGGGCTGTTAATTATATGAATCCAATAGGATTTTGCGATATCTTTCTATTTGTGGAAGTTATGCTCTTTAAATGCTGCCTTAAAAATTTAATTTGAGTTTAGTACCGAATATTTTCTAGAATCGTTGCAACTTTGGTACAATTTATACGCGGATTTTTAAAAGAGATATATTTCTGAAGCTGATGCGAAAAAAAGAGAGATAAATAAAGTAAAAAAAATTGTTTCTTATGCAAGAATTGAACTCCAAGAAATCAGTTAAAATCAAAAGTTATATATTAATAAAGGGAGGTTAAATTTCAAGGGCCGATGTTGATTTTGAATAAAATACAAATTATTAAGAAATTATTGTCATTTCTTTTTATTATGATAATATTGGTACGATTCAATTATGTATGGAACAAAATATTGACCATGCCGACCATTCTATGCCGTTAATGTGCCGAATTATCTCATCCTTTAGCTCTTGAATTGTTGCTTTTCTTTCAAATAACCCCAAAGAAAGAAGTCCAACGGTGTCAAATCACATGATCTTGGCGGCCAATTGACATCGCCACCACGTAATCCAAATTCAACCCGGCCATTGAATTTGTCGCGCAAAAGAGCCATTGTTTCCTTAGCTGTGTGACAAGTGGCACCGTCCTGTTGAAACCACATATCGTCCACATTCATATCTTCCAATTCGGGCCATCAACGATCAGCGTGAGAGGTGCAATTGTTGGGGACGACGACAAGTTGAGGTGGACGGCTCTTTAGCCACACTATCGCGAACAGCAGCAATATTTTCTGCTGTACGAGCTGTACGAGCATGCACTGCTGTTTTCACATCTCCTACAGGTCCGGTTTGCTCAAATTTTTGCACGATTTTTCCGATTTTACGCACATTTGGACGATTAAATTGACCGAAAAAAAATCACGAAGTGCACGATATGTATTTTGATTTGAACGCCCATTTTCATTATAGGCATGAATAACTTTAACGCGTTGCTCGATTGTGAATCTTTCCATGGTTCAAATTGAGTTAGTCTGAAATTGAGAAGTGTCAAATGAAATGTACAAAAAAACTTGACGTGTAGGTGTGGTTCACATTCAACATTGGCCCTTAAAATTTTACCACCCTTTACTATAAAAAAAAAATTCGCATTTTTGTTTTTTTTTTATTTTTAAGAATGTTTTATAACAACTATTTCTGAACACATTTCTTAAAAATTTATGCTCGGAAAAGTGAAAATTAATAATTTTATGACATTTTTCCTTGAGTATGTGTATGAGTATGTATGTATGAGTATTATATGGATAAATAACAAATTTCTTACAAAGTTTCAAAAGCAATAAAAAAAAAATAGAAAATAGGTACAGAAATTAGTTTGATAAAAAAATTTTATTTTAATTTTACGCACATTAGGTGAAGCAAAAAATAATTTTATTTTTGAAGGAACTCCATACGAAGCAATGAGACTAAACTTTTTTTTAAACTATAGAAAAAGAGGATGTGTACAAAATGTATTTGATGTGTTACAGTCAAAGTATATGATCACTGCGAATAGTTTTACATTAAAAAGAAAAATTTATAATTATATTTGTAAATTATAGGAATTGATTAAGAGAAGTGAAGATAATAAATTCAAATTTTTTTTTTCGGATTCTACGGGAAATTTTCATTTCAGGATATATGTATAGAATATGGCGTATTCTTTGTCCGATTTTATAATATAATCTCACACATTGGTTTCTGTTGATGTCACAAACATCTTTGTCGAATTTTATTGTAATTACTTTATTATTGCGGATTTTATATCGATTTTTCGTTTAGGGACATATGGCAGGATGGCATGTCCTTCATCTAGGATTGCCAGATCCCCAAAGGCTGTTGGGACAAGTCCAACAAAGAAAAGTCCGGAATTTCTTATAAGTCGCCGGGATAAAAAAAATAACATTTGTGTACTAGTATTTGCAAAAGCAATATGAACGTAAATTGAATCTTAATAATAAGCAATATCATCATAAATTAAAACTTAATAATTAAAACAAAACAATTCACAGCAATTAAAAAATGTATGTTTCATAAAATTAAAATAACATATAAATTGGGAAGCAGCAGAACAAAACCGGATTAGCTCATTTGTTTCTTAAATTTTACAAGAGGTGCCAAAATATAAATGTAGTTTCTTAGTTTTTGTATTACTTTAAGGAGTTTAAGTAATATTTAATCCGTGATTTTTGGTCAGTGGATCTGGTGATGGTTGAAAATGACGAATCGAAAAAAAGTCACTTATGTTCAAAGTGGATCCGTTCTGCTGTTCCTCAATAAAAAAAAAGATATTTATTTAAAGGGAGATTCTCATGAAACTCGACCAAGAAACTCAATTGCCTTTTTCCCATTTTTCGATAGTTCATGGCATGTAGTATATGTTCCCAAAGTGTTCATCAATGAATATTTCACAAGAAATGATTATCTCACATCAATCTTTTTGAAATGCACGCCGGTATTCCCTACCATACTGTGGTAAGAATAGCTATCTCAGGCAATAACTCGAAAAAATCGTAAACCAAATCTTAAAACGTGTTTTCTGAAAAGCTATGTTTTCTAAACTGGGGATGAATCGCCACTTCCGTGAATGACTCATGACGAGTTAAAGACGATTCCGTGACGAGTTCGCGGACGAGTGTACGTTCACGGAAGATGGAGATAATCCACTGGTCTACGACATGGAGAACTACCTAATAGATTGACTTGATTTTTTTTATCTTAAAGCAAATAAATGTATCGGATCCTATGCCTAAATTAAGATAATATATGCCAGTTTTAAAAACGGTCATAAAAAAGCACATGTCCGCCATTTGCGTAATTTTCAACTGTGCTGATATAGGTATAAGCTCCAATAAATATAATATATTTTTTAAAATTTTTTTTGCTTTTTTTTATTTTTGATGACATGAACGTGCTGTGCGATGGAGACCGTTTGGGTACCTTTTTATCAACGTGATGTTTGACGGTATATTAACACTTCACATTACACTTTTATTTACCATAACAAACATTTGCCTACATTTTAATCGCATGTTTATGTAATCCGAAATCAGCACTCTCGTTCGTGAAAGAAACGAGCAACAATACCTTTTGATATGAACAAATTTATTGCTTACTAGCTTAAACCCGCCGCTTCGCCGGGTTTTCAAAAAGTTTTCATTCAAAAATTGATAGTGGGTAGGCTTGATTTTTCGCTACCAAAACGATTTTTTATTGTTTAAGTAATACTACAAATTATTAACCTTAAGATTGTTATATCATCTGATAGGAAATCGAAAACCTAAATTTTGGATTTAATTTTTTTTACAACAAAAACAACTTTTATCCAATTTTTTGGCTTAAACTAAAAATTTTTGAACATTTTTTAAAAAAATTTTTAAAAATATTAATACTTTGGTTTAGTAAAAATTTCAACTTATGTTTGAAGGATATTTTAACAAACAACATTTTTCAAAAAAAATTATTGAAATCCATTGCAAACTGACTGAAATATTTGCCTTCAAAGCTAAAAGTGTGAATTTCAAGTCGTTTTTCTCTCATTCTCAGCTTATAATTAATACTAAAAAGATCTGGTACTAAAATTTTTCACAGTTTTCAAACTACATACATGATTTTGGTATTAAATTGAAGGAAATTTAAAAGCGTTTATTGATTTTGTTCTCGTTTAACCGAAGTGCAATTTAATCCATTAGAAAGAAAACCATAAAAAACAGACATTTTTAGACTTGAAGCAACATTTTGGTGAAAACTATGTATGCCATTGAGCAGAAATAAGTTATTATTGCATGCTAATTTTACTTTTTTTAAAAAACTGGTACTAAAACTTTTGAAATATTATGCAGTATTTAATGAAAATTCGAGACGCATATGTTTCCATATAGTAACATTGGTTGTTAATGGGTTAAAATAAAGAATCCTATTGCACTCTCTGCTGACCTATAAATATGTGTACAAAATTTTATAAAAATCTGAGTTGTCGTTTAAACGTGATGAGTGAACATAAAAAGTGGCTACAGATTTATTAATAGTATAGATTGTGCCCCACATGAACGATAGTGCTCCTTTCGGATTGCATAAACATGCGATAAGACTCAGTAAATAACTGCCAAAAAACGTAAAGTATTCATTAACTTCCTTCTATGGGGGGGAAAAAAAAAATTAAGAATATCACCGTGGCTTTCGATTTCTAGCTGAGAACCTGCCCTTAACATATTTTTGATTTGCATGAGTTGTTTTAAACATTTTTTCATTACTTGGTCTATTTAATAAGTTCTTGAAATGAAGACATTATTGATTTATATTAAGTCTTATTAAAAGCTCAGTGGTGCGTTCATGTAACTTAGTTGAGAAATTCTCTACTGGTAGTGACGTCATGCTCAATCACTCTGCAAAACTCTACCGATAGAAAACAAGTGTTTATATATATCATGAAACTCACCAATTGAGATATTCATGGTGGGTTGACAATTTGACATTTGTAATTGAGAATTGTATTCTTGTTTGAAAAAATTTGTGCCAATCAAGTAAACATAAAAAGAAATGTTTAATCTCAACTGCATCTAGATCAATATATAAGGTAAAAACTGTATAATTTTAATTTGAAAATTGTTTGTAATGCTTGTTTTTTTTGCGTGAATTTCAGCCTTGAAAACTTGGCTTTCATTTTTTGTATTGAAATGCTTGATCGCGCTGTACTGTCGCTTAGGGTGATGTTATGCTGGCGGTCAAATGATCCCTGGTCACGTCACTTTCTGCGCTCTTTTTTCGTTTGATGAGTGCTGTGCCCAAAGTATGTTATGCTGACGGTCATATGATCCCCAAACATTAGTAAACTTTTTGCTACTTTTAGTACTTTATCCGAAAACGTATCATCGTTGAACATGGTAAAGTGTTGCTATTAAGCAGGATTCATTACTGCTTTCATACATTTCGCACTGAAATTTTGCTATTTTAATGCGAAAACACAAATGTTGTTAATAATTCCACAGCGCAACACTGTTTTGATCCCGTGATTTCATATTTTTATAGAATCATTTGGTGCCCGTCGTGGGCTAAATTTATTCTCTCTCTCGCTGTCAATTTTTCAATTTACATTGGAACAACAACAATGCGTGCCTATGATGTGCCCATGACCGCCAGCATAACATATCCCTTATGTAGTTGATGCTGTCCAGCGGGATTCGGAAGGGTGCGCACCCAAAAGCCCCAGCACTGGAGCTCTATACAGAGTGCTGCACTCTCAACAGCAAACACATGTAAAAAGTTCAAACAGAAATCGCCGAGCACCCACATCCTAGCACCAAGCACCAGCACACTGCAATCGGGGCTGGGGACAAATAAAATAGTACGTTCACCGATATCTGACGTTAGGAAATACCCGATACAGGGAAAATTTTCCTGTTTTTTTTTAAATTTAATGTGACAACCATTCAAAGCATGATGAACTTTCTCTCTTCTTCGAGATATGGCGCTTAAAATATGGCTCCCCAAACAAAAAATTAAGAAATTACTTCATATCTCAATATCACCTTCGAGATATTTAGCATTTTATATTTTTCCGAAGATTTTTCGAACTTTTTATCGATAAATATCGAAAAATACTCGAAAAACTAGAAAAAGCGAAAAAATTTATATTTATATTAAAAATTAAATGTCAAAAATATTAAAATAAATATGAAACTAGTAACGAATGGAGCTTCGGCACGGTACCGAAGCTAAAACACCCCCCCCCCCCCCGCGGCCGTACTGAAGTATATCTGAAGTCTTTAGACGTCTTTAAAATTTTAATGTATATTCTGCAAAAATATTTGTGTCATACGCATAATTTAATTTTACCCTCAGCTGCCACATAGAGTAATTTGTAAACAAAGTAATATGCCGCACCCACTTTTCTAGTATAAAGACTCCACATTTTACCGAAGAATATATGAATGGGTTGAATAAACGACGTGGGCGGAACTTGGGGATATACAGACACGATGTCATTCAGTTTTATATATTTACGAAAGATTTTCAATTTTGATGACGTCAATTTGTATTGACGGTAGGCGCGGTTCCATCCGATTTTTCCAAATTTCATAGCCAAGATTAAGATTGAGATCAAAGCTTACGTGCCAAATTTCAAGGCATTTCTGTAATTTTTGTGAATTTTAATAACATTTTACGGTTAAAATAAAGTCACTTTGCATGGGAGGTAGGCGTGGTTTTCATCCGATTTGGCCCATTTTCGAATTTAATCTTTCTTTTTTAAAAATAAACTTATATTTTTAATTTCATCGCGATAGCTTTAAAATTACGGCTGAAATCGTGTCGAGAGACGGACACACGGAAATCGACTGAGGAGGTGATGCTGATCAAAAATATATATATTTTTCTATACCTTCTGTTTTTCCACGCCTCCTTCTCGGCGTTACAAACGAAATGACAAAGTTAATATACCTCTTACGCAGTACGCGTTGGGGTATAAATATGAGAAAAATCACATTGAAGAAAAATTAATTCTTAAAACCAATACAAAATTTTAGCAATGCAGTTGATGATTTTATTAACAATCGTTATTGTTGAATTTCAACAATAATTTTGAGAGAATGTTTTAATTTTTGTTTTTGGATTTCATTCACCCGAAATAAATAAAAAATTTTAACAAATTTAAACGAAATAAAAATCATACTTACACAACCATCCATTCTCAATCGCAAATTGACAGACTCTACAAGTATAAGGCTGACGAGAACTTTTCAACTAGTAGAAAATACAATACTCAACTCACCACAGTTCTATGAACACTCTAGTTGAGAATGCCGTCATTATGGCGTCACAATCTCAACCAGTTGAGAAAAAACTGGTAGAGAGAAGTTATATAAACGCACCACAGGTTTAATGCGCCAAAAAGCTTTTCTACTCCAAAGACTCTTACACTGGTCAAGACTTGAAATCAATTTTCAGATTTTGTTGGCAAATTACGGTGAAATGGGAGATGAAATAGGAGCTTACAATTGCTTTTGTACAGTGAATTTTTTCAACGTAAGTTTTTTTAATATTCCGGGACAAATTGTCCTATGACGGGCCATGGGACAACCACTTCAATAACGGGACAATCCCGACGAATCCCGACCACCTGGCAATCCTACCTTCATCCGATTTTAGCCAAAATTTAAATTTTTCTTAATTTTAGCAATATAAAATTTCAATACCAAATTTCAATTCTCTACAACAACGCTTTCAATTTTTGGCCACCTGTTGTATAATCTCGCGACACTGTGCGACATACCAATAATGTCAATCGTGAAGCACAACGCAATAAGGCTGTGTTCAAGATTGCAATTAATCCAGAAACACTGCTCTAAAAGAACTGTTCTCACTAAGCCAACTTTCTTTGAAATTTGTAGTGAGGCCAGTGTGGAGAGCTCTTTTTGCGAATTGTTACTGAATTAGTTGCAATTTTGATAAGATGTTTTTTTCTTTTTGCTCTGCGTTAAGTGATTTGGATTCCAAAGCATAAAAACAGGATCAAAGTCGCAAGAACACAATGTCCACAATCATAAAAAGTCTGAGGCCAACTAAAACAAAAAAAAAAAAAAATATTCAGTTTTATAACGAGGAAAGAAGGCTTACACAGTATTAGCTATGAAAGTTCGTGTGGCCACTGCTGACAAGTGTAATTTGGCATGTGGCAACTTAAATCACTTGTCACTAAAGAGTAGCCAACAATGATGGCTTTTACCATGAAATGCGAATAGTGAAAAAAGAAAGAAGTTAAGGGGTTACATGACATTGGCAGTTTTTTGAAATATTTTTTTGAATCATTTTGTATTTTAGTAAATATTCTTACTTGTTCAAAAGTTACAGCCGGATTAGTGAGAGCACATTTTTAAATTTTGCGCTACCTACGTACGGCAGCTGGTATATACTTGTCTTACTTGCTACCTGACTTTTGGTGGTTATTTCGTACCTATTTGAAGGGTGAAGCCCGAATTGCTAAACGATTGCAAAAAACTATAAGAAACAGCACAACACAAGACAACGAAGGCATACAGTACGAAGCAGGCATGGCTGATTGAAGGTAACCTTTTTTTTTGTTCACAAACTTTGAACGCGTTTATCTCGAAACCATGTTTTTCGTACTGGTTGCGGCACTAGCGGGTTCATTTTTTGACGAATTTTTTTTTATTTGTAATTTTTTTAAACTTGATTTGCTATCGTATGACACGAGCTTTTTTTTAATTTTTTTTTCGATTTTTTATATTTTAATATTTTTTAATATATTTTTTTCGAAAAAACACACTTTCAAATTTGGAACATCACCAAAAATAGAAAAAAAAAATTAAAAAAAAAATGCTCTTGTCATACGATAACCAATTTTGTTAAGATTTAAAAAAGTAATTTTTTTTCCAGATCGGACAATTTTTGAAACCCCCAGCGCTGCAACCACGAGGCCCCGTTTTTTTCTCTGCCACCAGTTTAAAGATCTATAAAACCATGTTGGAGTGGAAAATATATTTTTTTGAATTTTTTTTTCTTGTAATTTGTTCAATTCTCTACAATAATAAAATAATAAAAATAATAAAAATTGGAAAAATGTTTGTTTTTGACTGAGTTATGAATTTTTAAAAAAAGGTCTGTTTTCTCTGCCGCGAATGTCTTGTCCCGCCTTAAGAAACTTAAGCAAAGTAAAGAAAATCAGCATGGAAGTTTTTGTTTTTTTTTTTTTAAATACATGAAGAAATATTTTGGCCATTTTTTAAGTTTTGGCTATTTTTATTTTGTGTTCTAAAAAAAAAAATTTACTCCGGTAACACTGGATGCAACCTAGAAAGAAAGCTCTCCGCAAAATCACCCATAGAAAAATGGCAAAAAAAAACCAATCCCACCAAAATGGGCGATTTTGCATTTTTGTTGGGTAAAATATCGTTTTTTGCTTTTGGGCTAGATTTAGTTTTTTTGTCTTTGGGTGATTTTTCGTTTTCAATATTTGACAAAAAAAGTTTATCAGTTCTTAAAGATAACGGAATTTATTTGTAAAAGCAGCGGTTCTTTATTTTTCTTGTTATTCCCTTGCACAAATTGTTTTCATAGATTTTTATAAGATTATCAAAAATGAAAATGAATTAAATTTTCAAATTTCAATGATTGAATTAATGTGGACTTTAAAACAAAATAAAAAAATGGGCCTTGAAAATGCTCATTTCGTACAAGCGAATTTCGTATCTCGAGTGGGAACACAATGCAAAAAATTGGGGATTTCCCATTTTTTTTGGATCAATTTTTGTTTTTGGGTAATTTTTCCAAAAATTTTTGAGCTTTTTTTCGTTTTCTTAGGTGAAATTTCGTTTTTTCGTTTTGGGCGTTTTTCCATTGATTTTTGGGTCATTTTTCATTTGCGGAGAGTTGGTTTGCAAATAGTAAATTTTGGATTTAACCTAACATAATTCATTTGCGTGTGTTTGCAAAAAAAAAAAAATTTAAAATACTTGATTTTTAATACCCTCTTTCTAAACTGCTGCAAAACATTTTGTGTTTACTACCATGTTTATATATTTCTTAAATTTTCGGAAGTAATGTAATTTCATTCCACATTTCTATGTTCAATTTTCGGCGAGTATTTATTTATACAAACTTACTTTTATGCTTTGTGCAACAAATCATCAAAGTTTACAACCTGAATGTAAACCGACATATCCTGCAATTCAGCGAAATTGTCATTAAAACATTTAACCATCGCCATGTTGTGTTTGATCCTCATCATTGTCTATATGTTTAGTATCAGGTTGAGCCTTTGAGAAAATAATTTAATATTTAAAAATTTTAATTAAACAAACATTTCCAAGCATACCATATACTTTCGGTGCTTAGATTCTTTCTCATTTTCTTGAGGGCTATCCGAACCATCGGTGGTTTTTATGAACGATGAGTAAAAACTAGAAAAACTTGAGCCATCCATATCATCACTATTCCCATTACTTTCTGTGTTTGGCTAGAAAAATAAATAAAAAAATTATGGCGGATTTAATAAATTTCAAACAGTTTTTGTTAGACGATAAAAGAAAACAAAATTTTTAAGAAGAATATTCTACTTTTTGACACAAATAAAAACATAGAAGTATACTAAGTCTTATCTTGGGCTAAGAACGGGCTAACTTCGAAAAAAAAGTATACAAAGCCAATACGTAATGCAAATTCCGATTGAATAGGTCTGTTCCCGTAATCTAGATTGTTAGTCCAATTTACCAGTTTTACAGGTTTTAACCCGAAAAGCGTTCCTGTACTCGAAAAAATAGTAAAAAAGAGTGCCATCGAGAGAGTAAAATATTTTCCCTCCCTATCAAAAGTCATGAAGCAACTAACAAGGTTGTAGTGACAGCTCTTTTGGCGATCATAGCATGTCAAAAATGGTAAAAAGTAGAAAACGAAAAAAGTAGCAAATAAGAAGTGCGCGTGAAAGCTCCGACGAGCGACTGGAGTTTACTCCTCTAGATCGGTGGTGATCAACGCACTGTTCAAACAACAACAAAGAGAGCTTTCCGAGTGCACAGCTTTACACTGAAACAAGAAGTTGTTAAAAGCTCTCACAACATTTGGTGCAAGGAAATATTGTAGAATGTTGTATTTTCCATATAATGTTTTATTTTTGTGTTTGCTTAAGGTAAAAAAAGGTAAAAGTGATGAAAAGAATGTATTCTGGTTTTTTAACCGACTTCAAAAAGGAGGAGGTTCTCAAGTTCATTGATTTTTCTGTCTTACTGTAGTCCTGTAGCTATTGTACGAAAGCCAACCATGTATTGTGATTCACAATAAAAATTTTCCGAAAATAAAAATTGTATACACCAACTTTTCTTAAACATTGCAAAATATTTAGTTCATAAATAAAACACCGACCAACACCCTTATCGCATGAACGCTCAAAGCATACTGGCTTGAAATTTAAAGAACAGCAGAAAAAACAAACTTTTACGCAGTGTACGAGCACAGCGAGTCGACTTCTTGCACTAAAGCACAAAAACACACGACGCCCGCGTGCTATAGGATCACACAAGGTTGATTTATAAGGTTGTCGCAGGGCTGATCGCACTCTCTTCTCAGTACCCATAATTGTCAAAACCAGCCAATTTTGCGAATGACTACGAAAGAAAAACGGATGATAAAAGAGAGCACTTGCAGATTTTCTATGAGCTATTTTCTATTTCTATTTTCTATGAACTTCGATTTGACAATTATGGGTACTCGCTCTCTCCCTTGCGATAACCTTTTAAATCAACCTTGGGATCACCACTGTTCTAGATCGATTACCTTGGAATTTGTGATGTATATAAAAGGCAAAAGGGGTGAAGTGAATAAAGGCATCCCTTTTATTACTAAAGGATTGTATACTTTTTTCATTTTTAAATCTATTACTTATATATATTACATAAATTCATTATGAGGTATATTGATGAATTTCATTTATAGTAACGTCATTATTAAATACTGTAACAATAGGTTTGTGGTAACTAGAATATGATACGTGCACATCGAAACTTACATGATTTACGAATCGTGAGATATCGCATCATTGTTTGTATATCATTTCCAGTCGTTCCCAGTGTTCTACCAGAAACTAATAGACCTATTCTGCCAAATTAACAATAGTAAACTAGTATTTTTCATAATTGATAATATTTTTAATTTAAAAAATGCACAAAATTTCAACCGCAGTAAGGACCACTAAACCATCGCTTCGTGGTAGGATCTGACCTTATGCTACCGCGCATACTAGTTTGGGTTTATTTTACCGTGCCTACACAGTTACAAACGTTGATGCGTTTTTCGTTACAAGATTTGCTTCGTTTTTTATGTTGCATATGCAACGATATTTTATGCTAACCCTACAGTAATTGGCACTAGTACAGAACTACCGATTTCCCTAGCCCTAAGGTAACCAGTATTAGTTATATTTCAATCTACTTTCTTTGCATTCAACTGGCGAATTTTACGTGAACATGTCATAGGCAAGAGTTAATTGCTACCATTTACATTACCGTTCCACTAGTCACTTCACTAGTGCTACAGGGCCAGCTTATTCACTAGTCAGAAAGATAAAAAACAAAAAACCGTAGGCATTGTGAGAGCAATCTACATTCAATATATTTATACTTTTTTCATGACAATATTATTCTTCATGTTCGTTAACAAAATATATCATGTTTTCTCGAAAATATTCCTTGGAACTATATAAGCCATTGTGTTACAAAATCAAGACTTCAGAAACACAAAAATAAGCAGTAAAAGCTTGAAATTGATTAAACTGATCCTTTTATGCATTCCCCTGGGTCAAAAAAGAAGCTATTTAGTATACAACTAGTAAAGTAGATAACGAGAAAGGAGCAATTGGTTACTTTTGATACTGGCGGATATTGATGCAGACATGTATATATGAGCTGCTCAGAGCACAAGTAGTGTAAGTTAATTTTTTAAGGAAATTGAGTTAAGTAGATCATAGAAGTGAAGAGGAATATGTAACCTATTTATGACTCCGGGTTAGAAACTCCTAGCTTACGTAATCTCTGAATAAAATGCAATACTTAGTTATTGTTCTGACAAATTATATAATTTTTTTTTAGAGCACAAGTGGCGTAAGTCCATTCATTTTATAACTCCCTTAATAATGAAGATTATCACTAGAGGAAAGTTTTGTTCGACTTCTGGAACTAAATGCTATCATTCTTCATCAAAACATTCTTAAAAATATCTCACATTAGATTTCTGCAGCGGAAATAAGAAATTTCAAAAAAAGGTTCAGCTGAGTATGCAAAATTCTTCATTATATTTTTTTTATTAAGTAAATTTTTTACGATAATTTTTTGAGAAAATGGAATATTTAGAAAAATTCTTTTTTGAAAATCTATGTATAAAAAACTTAGTTTTGCTTATAAGCTAGGTCAAGAGCATAAAAAGTAAAAAGAGCCATTCACTTTTTATGCTCTTGAGGTTGTGTTTTCAAATACCGCAGCTTACGATTCTTTTTTAATTTCGATTTAAATGTGAGTTTAAAATTACATTTGAATTATATGAAAGATATGGTATTTATATGGAAATTAACAGATCTAAAAATAAAACGAGTCTTACATTCAAAGTTGCATTCGCTAATATTGCAGCATGTGCTCTTTCCAAATCAATCAATGCATGGCTTACTTTGAAAAACGATAAAAAACTGCTTTGGAGTCATATATGGAACAAATAGCATCTCATGTCACAAAAATTGATAAGTGTGTATCATTGGAATAAAACCAAACAAAGCAAAAAAAAGGGAACAGCAATATGTTATAAGATATTTTCTGGAAAATTTCAGCCATCTAGTGGTAGATATGTGGCATCGATTTCAATTAATTGAAATACAAGTTAGTTTTTGCAGCTGACCCTGCAGTGTTGTTGTTGATTTTTTCGTCCCAGAAACAAACAACAAACAAGTAAACAATTTAATCAACATTAGAATAATTACTTCACCTTCCAATTGCAAGGAATATTTTTTGTCGTACTACAACCTCCGCTTGTGTTAGCAAGAAGTACATTTTAGTAGGTTATGTTTAAATTGCTGCAAAAGAATTAGCAACATCAAAAATTGAGCGTGAGTACGGAGTAATAGTACTGATCGTGATTTCTTTCACCGTGTCAGAATTGTCAAAGCCAATGCAATAATTTTCCGTCACTTGGCAAACTGAGTCGCCGCTCAGTATTGTTTTGCGTTTTTTTGTTTGACAGTTTTGACACTCGACTCTAATCCATGCATCTACCTTCTTTTATTGTACCATGAGTCGAGGCGAGAGTTGACGAAGAGCTGGCAGTACTTTTTGTGCATTCTGCTAATAGCTATACATGCTAATAGCATATCTACACAGAGAGTTTAGTTTGAGTTTCCAGTACAAAGTTGAGTTTTGCCGCTGAATTCAAAATAAACTCTTGAATAAAGCCGCACAATTTTGCTTGATGAAACTCAACTAAACTCAGTTTGCTTTCTGAATTTATCAAACCTCAATTTGAGAAATGCCTAAAAGTATGCTTATGTTATCAAGAAAAGCTACGTTCAGATGCAAATTTTTAGACCGTAATGTACGTTCAGAGTATTGAACGATTTTGTTCTGCGTAATATTTAACTCAACTTAATTCAATTCTGCTGACAAATCTTTTTGTATTTTTTGTTTTCTATATGTATAAAACACATATAGGTGATTTATATATATAAAACAAAGTGGAAAAAGTGTCTGTTTCCCTCTGCTGCCCGTAATTTTCAACCAATTTAGTTGATTTTTTTAATATAGATAATTATGATGCGACGGTTATAGGCTATAAAAAATTAGAGTTGCCACCTAAATTTTTTTGTTTTTACGAATTCGGTGGGCGAACATTAAATAAAAATGGGTCACTGAAACCTCATCCGTTGTCAGAATTTAAAAACTCTGTAATTCTCTTATCATTGAGTTGCCAACTATTTCTTTTTATTTTTATGAATAAGCTGGTGAAAGGCAAGACAACAAAATTTTTTCCAATTTTTAAAAAAATCACTACCGATACAGTTCATATTGACAGGTTCAAGCCAGCTTTTCTGAATACAGAAACTTCACAGACACTTTCGACTACACATACATAGCTTTATAAATGTAAGACTGTTAAAAAAGTGCTGATAATAAATAAGAAAAGCAAAAAATTTTCAAACTGTCATAGAAATATTCTCCTAATTACAACATCATCAACATTTTTTTTCAATATCCTATTTTTTTAAAAAATCAATTTTGGCCAGCCTCCCATACAAGCGGTGTGGGACGTGTCCCTGTGTGCGACGTACAAAAATTTGAAAAAAAGGAATCGTCAAAATCAGTTTTTACACAAAGGCGTCCTATTAGGCATGGAATCACCGATATGTATGTGCATAATCTATATGCAGTAGTTTTCTATTTTAACGAACATTTCATTCTACGAAAACCGCAAATAGCGAACAAGCAAATTGATTCCATTGAGTACCTTATATAACGATCGAAAGAAATATAGCTGTACTAAGTTTTACAAACAATATACAAAATCGGTGCTTTTTATCAGGATAAAAAGTAGTAAAAACAGAATACATACATACACGCTAGGGTGTCCTAATTTTTTCGCATGATGTCGAAATAAATGTAAATAAAATTTCGTGTACTTAGGACCAAGGGAACCCGTACCGACTTGCATCGAAACATGTCAGTAGTTGGCGATATGGCAAAAAGTGTTATTTTTTCCAAAAGCCATAATTTTTATATAACTGTAAATTTTCAAAAAGCTGGTTCGCTGCTCGTTTTCTATTTAATTTTTCTTTAAAATAAGCTTTCAAACATGAAAACATTGGACGAAAACTATCAGAGTTGTGATATTTTACTTTTCGAAAAACTCTCTTTTGTTGTACCTAATAAAAAAAAAACAATCAAAAAAAATTCAAATTTGAACAAATTTAAATGAAATATTGTGGAAATATTTTCTTAAACTATATCTAATGCAGATGCATAAAATTGTGTAGTTATGTTGAATAACCTGGTTGTTATAATTTTTTTTTTTTGCTAGAAATGAACTTATTTGAAAATTTCGATTTTTACGAAAAAAATCCGCAAAAATCCAAAATTTAAGAAACATTAGCATGGATGGCTTAAGCATATTCCTGCGCTATTTTCTGCAAAAAAATAAAAAGCGAAAATTCGGAAAAAAGTAATGACTGTAAAACCTTTTTTTTTTTAATACAGTAGTTTTCCGATTTAACGAACACATTGATTGCCAGGCCAATTACTTAAATCGATTTTATGGCTAACCCGAGTACTAAATGTTAATGGCCTATTTTGTACTAAAATTACTTTAAAAAATTGTTTTTATTGAAATAAAAATTTTAAGTGATGAGAACGTGCTCATTTGGAGCACGACAACACGTGCCGACATTCATCGGAACATGTTCATACAAGTTACATAGAAGCCACGAGCCATGAGCGGAAATTTAGGTTTTGTGTTTTTAGGGATGGATGAATAAATAACATTAGGGCCTAAGTTTTTAAAAAATAACAGTATTTTTCGACTTTTGGGGGCTTTTTCGTAAAAATATCTGAATCCTCAACACCTAATTAAAAAAAAAAAAACGGAATGGAATGGGAAATGATATATTGGCACACTGAAATTCAAAAATTCTTCGAATAAAAATCATGTTTTTCGATTTTTTACAATTTTTTTTTGTGATCGAAGTGCTAGAAAATGGCACTTTAAATATTTTTGAAAAAAGCCAAGTTTCAACAATTGTTACTTTTGTTGGTTTTTTCTTTTTTGCAGAAAATAGCACAGGACTATGCTTAAACTCTCTATCCATGCTATTGTTTTCAAAATTTTGGATTTTTTGGGGATTTTTTTCGTAAAAATACTTAAAGTCGTCAACTTCAAATAGGTAGATACATTTCTAGCAAACACATTCAAAACGACCAGGTATAGATATAGTTTAAGAAAATATTTCCACAATATTTAATTTAAATTTTTTCAAATTTAAATTTTTTTCGATTATTTTTTTTTTTTAATACAACAGGAACAAAAAGAAGTTTTTTCGAAAAGTGAAAAATCACAACTCTGGTATTTTATATGCATTTATTTCAACATCATACGAAAAAATTAAAAGAGTATGCAGTAAAAAAGAACTACTTCAACCTCTTTGGGACACCCTAATATGTATGTATGTATTCCGTTTGCACTGCGTTTTATCTTGCTAAAAAAAGCACCGATTTTGTATGTTGTTCGTTAAACTGAGTACAGCTATATTTCATTTGTTCGTTATATAAGGTACTAAGGATGGAATCAATTTCCTTGCTCGTTATTGTCGGTTTTCGTATAATCGAATGTTCCATATATCGGAAAACTACTGTACTTAAAGTGCCCTTTCGTAGCATATCGATCACAAAAAAAAAAAAAAAGTAAAAAATCGAAAAATGTATGTTTATCACTAGTAGTAACTTTAATATGGTAATTCTAAAAAATATTTCTGATTTTCATTTGAAAAACTTTTGAAGCAAGTTCTCATCACTTCAAATTTATATTTCAATAAAATGATTTTTTAAAATGCTACTTCTAATCATTTTAGTATAAAATAGGCCATTTTATTTTAGTATTCGGTTTAGCGAAAAAATCGATTCAACGAATTGGCCCGACAATTATTGTGCTCATTAAACAGGAAAACTACTGGATATAAAAAAAAGTGGAAAAAAGCATCTGTTTCCCTCTGCTACCCGTGATTTTCAACCAATTTAGTTGATTTTATTAAAAAATGTAGATTATTATGATGCGATGGTTTTATGCTATAAAAAAATCGGAGCTGCCACCTAGATTTTTTATTTTTACGAATTCGGTGGGTGAACACTAAGTAAAAATTGGTCACTGAATCCATTGTCAGAATTTCAATAATTATGTAATTTTTTACCATGGGGTTGCTACCTAAACTTTTAAATTTTAACGAATTCAAAATTACATATTTTTCCATAGGGCTGCCACTTAAATTTTTCTATATTTACGAATTCGGTGCTGGGCAGAACACTAGCTGAAAATGAGTCACTGAATCTGAATTCGTTGTCAAAATTTGAAAAATTATGCCATTTCTTACCATAGGATTGCCACCTAAATTTTAAAATTTTTACGAATCGGTGCTGGGCGAACATCAGCTAAAAATGAGTCGCTGAATCTGAATCCGTAGTCAGAATTTAATTGTAACGTCATTTTTTCCATTGAGTTGCCATCTTAAACACTACATAAAAATTAATCGCTGAATCTGAGCTCGTTATTTGAGCCTAAAAACGATGTAGTTTTCTCACCATAGGAATGCCAGCTAAATGTCTTTTACTTTTATGAATTCGGTCCTGGGACTAGGTAAAAATGGAGCTGGAATTTTTTTCATAGAGTTGCCATTTAATTTTTTTTTTTATTTTTACGAGTTCGCTGGTGAAAATTCTCAACAATTTTTAAAAAAAGCTCTACCGCTTCAGTTCATGTAGGCCAGAGCATGATACAATGAAAAGGTAGGGCCGTTCCGCTGAGTGCTCTCCCGCGTCAACGAAGAGTGGATAATGAGAAGCAACATATATGTCAAAACGACGAATTTCGTAGAAATTGCAAATGAAGAAAATATTTTATGTTTCCAATTTGCAAACAGTGCGGTCGCGGGTGTTAAATTTGTGCTAATTTGAGTGAAAATATTATAAAAAAAGTGTATAAAGTATATAAACTATAAAATGTGAGAGAAGTCTTAAAATTGCAAAAAAAAACCTGTAACAGTTTTAACCTAAAAACATCTGCGAACGTGAGTATAAAGAAATTCGCAATGAACAGCCGATTTTGACATCAATGTAGCTTTATTCTGCTTTCTACTACATTCCTCTCCGAGTCGACCATACCTTATAATTCTGCCATGGGCCAGAGCTAATCAACTGGCGGCAGCGCGGGCGAAAAGCTTTTTCTGCCGTCACACGTATTTAAGCACACGTACGTTGCTATAGCTTTCAGTATGATTTGAAAACTCATGAAAGGCGGATGTAGATGCGCATTCCCTTCAAACGTAATAAAAAACACGCACGCTGCTAGAGCTTTCAGATACGCATTTTCGCTTATTGTTTTGCTTGCAAACATTATTATAAAGAATAAACATTACCATTCACTAAAAAAACTAAATAATTTACAAGTGTATCAAAGCAACTTTTAAAAACTTTATTCTGCGCAACCACCTTTTAAAAATCTTTACTCTGCGCAATTACCTTCTTTAGAAGCTTTACTCCACTTTTGACAGCACAAAGCTTTTCAATGCACAAATGCATAGACATAAGTGCCAAGTTTGTAGTTGTGTAGGAATGTCTAGCTCTGATGTAGGCATACCCATGGCAGAATTATAAGGTAGGGTCGACTCGGAGAGGAATGGAGTAGAAAGCAGAATAAAGCGAGATTGGTGTCAAAATCAGCTGTTCATCGCGAATTTCTTTATGCTCACGTTTCGCAGTTGTTTTTAGGTTAAAACTGTTACAGGTTTTTTTTGCAATTTTAAGACTTCTTTCACATTTTATATTTTTTATTACACTTTTTTTATAATATTTTCACTCAAATTAGCACAAATTTAACACCCGCGACCGCACTGTTTGCAACTTGGGAACATAAAATATTTTCTTCATTTGCAATTTCTACGAAATTCGTCGTCATATATGTATGACATATAGTTCCTTCTCATTACCCACTCTTCGTTGACGCGTGAGAGCACTCAGCGAAGCGGCCCTACCTTATAATTGTATCATGGGCATACCCCATGGCAGAATTATAAGGTAAGGTCATTACGGAGAGGAATGGAGTAGAAAGCAGAATAAAGCTACATTGATGTCAAAATCAGCTGTTCATCGCGAATTTCTTTATGCTCACGTTTCGCAGTTGTTTTTAGGTTAAAACAGGTTTTTTTTGCAATTTTAAGACTTCTTTCACATTTTATAGTTTTTATTACACTTTTTATATAATATTTTCACTCAAATTAGCACAAATTTAATACCCGCGACCGCAATGTTTGCAACTTGGAAATATAAAATATTTTCTTCATTTGCAATTTCTACGAAATTCGTCGTTTTGACATTAATGTTGCTTCTCATTATCCACTAATCGTTGACGCGTGAGAGCACTTAGTATCATGGGCATACCTTATCATTGTATCATGGGCATACCCAAAGTAGCTCTTCTGCCCTGTAGGAAAATCAACTAATTTAAAAGTAGTTGAAAAAGTAGTTTTTTGTCAACCACAACTAGTTGAAATTCTGACTTTTTTCCATAGAACGAACTTACATATTTTGTATGGTGATGTCCGCTAATTAAGTCAATTGACTTTCGTCTGCATATATTTTCAACTACTTGTTAAACTAGTTAAATTTATATTATTTTTGTATTTACTTTAAAATAACCAATTGAAAACTATTTAATATTAAACTTACTGAAGATGAATTTAAAAGCATAAAAATTTTAAGTTTCTATACATCAAAGAGATAATTTATTTGACAGTTTTGAAAAATACATAAATCATGCCAAAAAAATTATGCCTGGTCGACACAAATAAATGCTGAAATATAAAATCTGAAAGCAAAATGTAAACAAAGTTAAAAGTGATCAGAGTTTTTTAATAGAAAATTGTGATATGTCGTTCTTCGTGGTGTTTTAATTGTTTTAAAATAATTCAAAAAAGGACTAGTAATTACATTCAAGGAGCGCAACAGAAGTAGGCTGCGATGGTAGATATAATTTCATTATTCCTTTCTTCATTTCTGCTTCCAACAGGCGATAGTTCCAGAAGCTGGAGGAACTCTACGCTTATATGTGAGCATGCCTACCACGGAAGCAGTTTACAAAAACGGGCACGCCACCGCCTGGTTACATGAGCGAAGGTGTCGATCCAATTGATCGGAATTGTATGGATACTGCGCCTGTTATTTAACACGAGCCAACTTTTTGATGCTTCATTTCAAAATATGAGCTAAACAAGCGTGTCAGCGGGATTTTCCACGCTTTGCAACCATCAATTATGGTCGATGGACACACCGATATTTTGCTTAGTGCTTCTTTTAAGTGTCAATCGCAATGATGATGGAGCAGACTCGACGCTACGTAGGAAAAGGCGTGCGTCTTTACTATTGAATTGATGATGTGTTTGCTGAATGGTTAAGCAATGCTTCAATTTCCGTACAGAGTCCAAATTGTGCAATGTTTGCTAAACAGTACCAGTTTGTAATTTGAATATCTTAAATAATAAAGAATTTTTAATCGTTTCACAGGGTTTAGAGGCAGTTTATTAGTTTTAAAGTGTGTTTACTATGTCTGTCTTGCAGCTCAATGTCGTAAATAAAAAATATGTCTTTTTGAAACAAAATGTTAGTGAAGGCTAATAATTTAAATAAAGAATTAATTTAATAAAGAAGGTTAATAATATTTGATGAAATAACTTGGTTAAATATTTATAAACTTGTAATCTAATAAAAATTTGCAATTAAAACTCGTCCAAGTCAGAGTAGTTGCCGCCTTAATATAATTCAAAGTAGTTTATCAACCACTTGTTTTTAAGTAGTATTTCAATTACTTCATATATAATGCAATAAAAACTATTTAGAATTGAAGTGGGTCCCGCCTTAATATAATTCAAAGTACTTCATATACTAGTTTATTTTAAACTAGTTTTTTAACTAGTTGTTTTTAAAAACAAGTTAGTTTGTTCCTATAGGGTGAATACAGAAAATTCACATACACTTACCTAGCTACATAAATGTAAGCCTGTTAAAAAAGCCTGGCGAAGTAGGCAGGGGTCGGCTAGTTTCTGTGAAACAAACAAATTTTTTTTTAAGATGCCTAAAAGTATGTGATAGATTTTTATTATAATGCTATGATATAAAAACAAAATTACCTATCACTTGATATTTTTATTCAGGCGTTTTTACGCTAGACGGTATTGCAAGTTATATTTAAAAATCATATGCTTGATGTTTTTGTTATATTATGTGAAAAATATGTAATTTTTTTGTAAGCTAAAACTATCTTACATCAGTTTAATACAATTTTATTTGGTGGGTTTAAAACACTTTATATAGTTTTTGTCATGGAGGTATTAGCAAAAATAGATTTTTTTAATCAGAGAAAAAGCATGGTGGAATAATTATAAGGTGTTCTCTTCCCATGACATTCTTCGAAATGTTTTATATGCAGCCTTATGTTGACAAATTTTATACATAGTTTGATGTTTGATTCTATGAATATGTCAAAATAAGGCAGCCTATTTTTTCTGATTTTTCGGATGAGAACACCTTACATTTATTCCACCATAAAAAAAGTATGAACATTTTTTTACAAAATAATTATTTTTTTAAATTCAAAAAGTAAAAATTATAAAAAATTTTACCGTAAATACAAAAATTTTTCTGTTTCACTTTGTTACAATCATAATAAAAAATGTATATATTATGATCAACATAGATCCATATTAAAGAAGTTTGACATATATAGTAACTTTAAATATATTGAAATTTAAAAAAAAAAAATAAAAAAATTGGAGTTTGCGAAAAAAACATAAACCACCTATTCTGATGTACAATTTGGTGAAGAGTGTTTTTGGCAGGTATCATATTATTTAAATTTTAAAAGATTCAACAATGATCTTTTGCGTCATTTAAAAAAAAAAATATTAATAAATAATATTTTGGCCAGCCACGACATAGCAGGTTTTAAAGCAGTACATACTAACGTCATATAAATACGTTAGTTATGATTAAAACGCAAACAAATTTATATTGTATTGGAAAAAAATTTCTCAATACTTTCTCATTTCTATACATGGTTACATTTCTCCACAGAAGTATTAACGTTAAGTATTAACACCATGGCGTATGGTGTTTCCAAGGTCTACTCGGGCAGCTCTCCAAGCCCATCCCTTTACCATTGCCTCTTTGCCCATTGAATAGAACATCGCATTACTGAGATAATTCGTTCTTCAGTCGCACAGTAAAATTGTGGTACAATCTCCTTGTGATTGTGTTTTCCGGCAGTTTCAATCTGTGTAAATTTAAATGAAATCTTCACCGACACTACTCCATATTTTCACCGTCCAACTAACTATCACCCGTTTTCCGAATCAACACAAAGCTTTCGGATTTATAGGGGGCATCTCCTGAGTGTTGGATAAATCTAAAAAAAAACTAGTAGGGAATGGAGCTTCAGCAGGGTACCGAAGCTAAAATACCCCCCGCGGCCGGATTGAAGTATATTCGAAGTATGTCTCTAGCCACGACAGACTCGATGACATTCAGTTTTATATATTTACGAAAGCTTTCCTTTTTTGATGACGTCACTTTGTAGGGGAGGTAGGAGTGGTTTTATCCGATTTTGCCGCATATCATAGATATGGTTTATATTATATACCAAAGCTCATGTGCAAAATTTGAAGACATTTTTTTAACTTTTGTGGGTTTCTAAGAGATTTTAGTTTAAAAGAAAGCCACTTTGTGTGAGAAGTAGGCGTGGTTTTCATCAGATTTTGGCAAATATTATAGAAATGGTTTATATAAATTATCAGAGCTCATGTGCAAAATTTGAAGGCATTTCCTTAATTTTTGTGGGTTTTGAAGAGATTTTATTGTAAATATAAAGTATGTGCTTGTGTAACTCTGTGCTTGTTTTTCATCCGATTTGGCTCATTCTCGAACTTGATCTTAATTTTTTTAAAAAAGCTTATATTTAGAATTTCATCGCGATAGCTTTAAAATTACGGCTGTAATCGTGGTGACAGACAGACAGACAAACAGACGGACAGACAGACGGGCACACGGAAATCAACTCAGGAGGTGATGCTGATTAAATTTCAAATTCAATTTCAATTTATTCATTTAAAACATTATTTGTATAATAAGAAACAAGTTCTTTTATAACACATCAAAGTTGGCAAGGTTACATGTATGAGCGTATTTACTTAATCTAAAAACTTAAATGGTTATGAAGACAATTCTAAATCAAATCAATCAGGTAAATTCCTATTAACTTAAAGCGACTTAATGCTAAGTTATAGTGAAGATTTGTGGAGAGAACAGGGGAAAAATAAAAAGTAGTAAAAGTAAAATATGCTTTTGATGAGCAATAAGAAATAGGATAGAATACAAATATAGCACAAAATATATAGAGTGAAAATATGAGATAGATGGAAAAATTGGTTACAGTGTATATTAATTTGAAAAGTAGGAAAAAATTGCCTGTCTAAACATTCTGGTTCTAACAATAGATTTAATATGAATTGGCAGACTATTCCACAATCTAACTGCGTTAATGAAAAATAATCTCGAGGAATTCAGAAAGTTAAATTTAGGTATTGTAGTCATACGACTTCTTAGTAGTTGACGAAATTGTAATTTCTTATATAGATAAGATGGTGCTTTAAAATGGATCAGCTTGTGTAAGAAAATGCAGTTTCTGAAGCTTTGGTAGTTTATTAAATCACAACCAAGGATGCTTTTATTGTACTGAGATATATGGCCAAACTTGCGAAGGCCATATACATATCGTATGGCATGGTTAAATGCCAGCTGAAGCCTTAACTGGAGTCGAGCTTACTGTAGACTAGCTCCAAATAAGTTATTATGGGAATAATCAATTGAACAACAAGTTTGCTTCTGGTGCTGGAGGGTGTGAATTCAGCGGTCACTCTCAGATTGCGTAAAGTATAATGCACCTTTTGTACTACGTTATTAATGTGATCAGTGCATGTAAGTGTAGAATTTATATAAAAGCCGAGGCTTTTTGTATAGCTTGTTAGCTTTAACTTCTCAGAGCCTATATATAAATCTGGAATATCCTCATGAAAAATTTTATCTTTCGCTATAGGTAACACAACGGATTTTAGAGCATTAAGCTTGAGACAATTTTATATATAGAGTCAAGATCCTCATTAAGTCTGTAAGCTAAGTCATCGAAAAGACCAACACAATTGGAAAGATATAGTTGTACATCATCTGCGTAGGCGTGCATTGTTGAGTGTTTGCAGACCCTAAATATGTCATTAATAAAAATTACAAATAGCATGGGACCTACCACTGAACCCTGGGGTACACCACTAGATAGCATTTTGTATTCTGAATATTTATTACCAACTTTGACTCGTTGGACCCGATTTGACAAATAACTATTTAACAGCCGTAAAGCACTATCACTAAAACCATACATATGTTTTAGTTTTCGACACAGCAAGGTATGATTGACTGTATCAAACGCTTTTGAAAAGTCCAACAAGCAGAGGAGTGTTACATGCCCATCATCATAAAAAGACCTAATATCATCGAATATTTTTACTGTGGCCGTGGCACAACTATGAAGAGCCCTAAAACCTGATTGAATTGGAGATAATAGCTTGTTTTCATTCATATAGTTTATAGATATTTTTAAATATAGATATTTTTCTATACCTGCCACGCCTCCTTCTTGGCGTTACAAGCGGAATGACAAAATTAATATACCCCTTACGCAGTACGCGTTGGGGTATAAAAATACTTCTTTGTACTGTTTACTTGCTTTCTTTTAAATTGGATTCACTGAGTTTTAGATTTTTTTCCTAAGCATTCGAAAACTGGATTTTTTTATTGAAACTTTTATTAAGTTTTTAACGATTCCTAGTTTTATATGTAGGGGAGACATCAAAATTGTATCTATTTCTACGAGAGTCGAATGCATAGCATTGAAGTTTGTTTTGGAATCGCTATTTCTTGGTAGCCAATCATGTTTTTCGTATTCATTACCCTTAAACCGAGTGACACAAAAGGCAAAGAAACTAACTATAAAATGCTATAAAAAACTAACAATAAACTATATAAACCCCATAGTATAAAATGTGACCTTGATAAAATCGGTTATTTGAGATAACCTAGGAAAATCCCTTGGACAGTATGTTCTATGGACCAATGGCTAGTGTTATCAGCAACAACTACGATGCGAATGCGCACATATTCAAACACACAAAAACAACATTTTTTGTTGTGCTGTACTAGCTGAGCATAAAAAGAGAAGAATTGAGAGCAACATGGAGTTTATTGAAACTCTCGCAACACAAACGCGTGAAAAGAAAACGATCAAGCACTGCGTGGCATCTAGGATTGCCAGATCCGGAAATTCTGTTGTCGGGAAAATCATCTCGTTTCGCCTATTTTGGTTTGGCCTTAAAGCATAAGCAAAATCAATATAAATTGAATCCTAATAATAAACAATATGATCATAAATTAGTTTTTTAAATTTTTCAGGAGAGGAAAAATATAAATGTTATTTCTTAGCTTTTGTTCCGACACACGTTTTAAGACTATATTTAAAGGCGTTTACAAAAAAAAAAAAAAAAAAAAAAACGATATGGCCATTTTACCCCATGAAAGGATTTTGTCCTTTGAATTGTATTGTATTGTGCGTGTTGTGAAAAGTTTGAACACAAATGATCGAGCACTGGACCTATAAAGCGTTATGCCGACTCCAATCTGCTCATTTTCTCAGGAAGCTTTTCATGGCAGTTTTTACTCTCTGAGGTTTGCCATTGTCTGCAGAGAGGTGTAGGACGAACAGAAAAATTGATTCAATTGAAAAAAGATTCTGTGTCATATGTGATGCGAACATGGGGTTTAGGCATTTAAGTAATATTTAATCAGTGATTTTTGGTCGGTGGATTCGATGATGGTTGAAAATGCAGAATCGAAAATAAAATTCTGCTGTTCCTCAATTAAAAAATATTTTTATTTAACATATTTTTGATTTGCGAGTTGCTTTAAGCATTTCTTTACCATCTGGTCTTTTTAATTAGTGCTTGAAATTTACACAAGATTTATATTTAGCCTTATTAAAACCTCAGAGTAAATGAGCTTAAAATCTCAACTCTAAACACTCTTTTACACTAGTCTAGACTCAAAACCAATTTTTTGATTTTGTAGACAAATTGCGGCACATTGAGAGATGAAATGGGAGCGTACAATTGCTTTTGTCAAGTAAATGTTTTCAATGACAGCTTTTTTTTAATAATCCCGACGAATCCCGACCACCTGTCAATCCTAGTGGCATCAGAGATGGCTTCTTAAAAAACTTAAAACTTAAATTAAATATTGTTATTATTAAAATTTCGAAACAAAATAACCCTTGTAGCACTCAATTAATTTTAAGAGATATGATTGGAAAATGTTAAATAAGTAATTTAAGATGTTATATTTTTGAATGTTTAAGACATGTTAATAGAGGGCGCTGTACGTTAAAAGTTGAGTTTATTTCGTTTATTTGAGACGGTACCTTTAATCTGTTCAGATTGTGTTGATCGGCAACATAATCTCCCGCGACTGATGCTATAGGTGAATCTGCAATTCCCTTTTTCGAAGAATCGGAAGGAGCCTTTAAATAACGAAATTAACGATAATGTGAATATAATATGAAGAATATCACTGCTATACCATATTTGAACCGGGTTCTGCTTTAACAGATGTCGCTTGTGACGAAGGTCGTTGTAGTTGGGATGGCGTAATGGAGTGAAATGCACCTTGAGTTTTTGTCGATGTTAGTGGAACCATTAAGGGCTGAGTCTGAAATACAGTGCATAAAACAAAGGATTCTTTTTTACATGGTATATTTATCTTACTGGCTTGAAAGTGGCAGTACCAGTCAATTGATCTGGTAATGCTACTGAGTCGGCTAAATTTGAGAAGGACATAGGTTGATACATCATTGCAGCAGCTGGATGAGTGTAGAATATTGATGGATGAGAATACATTAAGCTGGCCATGTATTGCATTGGAACCGACAGCGCTGAAGTACTTGGCAACTCGGCGACAGGTGGTTTGGTATTCGCTTGCGATGCTGTCGTTGTACCTGCAGAAGCCGGAATGCAGTAGAATGTAGGTAGAATGTTATGTTGAGTAGATGTAAAACTATTCTGCGTCGTTGCTTGAGAGGTTTGTGAGGGGTTCATTCCAACCGAAAACGGTGGCCACAGGTTCACGTTTCTAGGACATGACTGTATACCGGTAGCATAGGGTACTGTGAGTGAAGTACCAAGAGTATATTGAAGAGCTCCAAAAATTTTGTTGCTAGTGCTGGCAGAGTTCTGCTGGTCCACAACATCTCTCTGCATATCCAACACGTTTGAGTGTGGATGCTTCCAGGCTTTGTTGACCTCGCCCTCACATGAATAAGAACCACCTCTTTTAATGCCGTGCCCAAGGCCGCTGTAATCAAGCATTTTCTCGGAAGCCTTTTTGTTCTTTTCACCACAACGTCCTCGTGACTCTCGGTGCTTCTTGAGCATGAACTTCTCCATTTCATCGTTGTGCTTGTTAAGCAAGGATTCGGTAAGTGTAACTTGTTGCACGCTTCCCGAGGAAGTGCCGGTTCCTGCGTTGCTCATATTCGTTACACTGCCCATGTGAATGTTGCTGCCCGAAGTAAAATTACCGGAAGAACCACTCCCGCCACTCCCATCAAAGCATTGCACTGGACTGAGAGTACTGCGTGCATCGGCCGAAACGTGATAAGAAGGCTCAATATTCAAAGGATCGACTTCGACGGGGGCCGTTACGGGTTTGCTGTTAAAAAACCGTTGCAAGTTTTCATTATAGTTCAGTTGATTATAGCTAGGTGGTGTCTCAGTTGAACTCTTGCAGTCATAGTAGTCATGGTGCGGCGAAATCTCGCCCAGCATTACAGAGTCACGCTCGGAGACGGTAAGTTCGCCTTCATGTGGTAGTTCCAGCTTTAGATCAGGCCTTGAGAATTCATCCATTAAAGTCTCCATAAATGAAGCTAATGCTTGACATCGACGTGAAACTTCCTGTTTGACAGTATCCGAAGGACGAGAAATAGTCTCTGCAAGTAGTTTTAGAATGTCTTCTTTTATGCGTAGGCTGCGAGTACGTGCCTCCTCCCACAATTTAGGATTGTTGTTCGGAGCTGCTTCAAAAACATTACAATGTCTGGGCCCTATATAAAGTACTTAATAATTATAACTGAACGTTACAATATAAGAGGTTAAAGATAATACCTTGAAAGACGCGATGATGTCCTATAACAAACTCTAACTTTCTGGACCACGGATTAACGAAACTCGTCCATTCTGTCTCAAGAAGTATATAACAGCCATTTTGTATAAGGAACCGATAAGGTTTGCTGCAGAAAGAAGCACCAGCAGTTTGTCCTTTTCTCATAACCGTCTCGTAGATATCTTTAAGCACTATTAAGTCTTCATGGTGATAGAAATCCAATATAGATCGTCCTATTAAATCCTGTGGCAAATATCCTAAAGCCGATACAGCTGCACTATCCACATGCGAAATAACACCTGTAGCTGTATGTCGAATAGAGAACTTGGGGCTTCTATGTGATAGAATTTCGTCGGGAACTAGGAATTGAAATAGACTTGTTGTTTAATCTTAGCAATATGTAAAAAATTTCAATAATATGATTTCCTGATTTTATCAACCCTACAAAAACTGGATGAAAATACAAATAAATAAAAATTATATTGAAAACATTTTTGCGTTTTTTCGTGGTTAGCTTTTATGGTCATAAAGTAAAAATTTAAAGTGTTCCGGCAAAATATTGCAGCTTAAAGGATTTTCAGCTTAAAGAATGGGTACCCTTTCAGGAGGTAAATGTGCTCGGAGCCAAGAATATTTTTTTAGCTCTCTTTACTGAACATCCTGGAATTGACATTCTCGGTATTGACAATTGTAATTTTATTGACAACTGTAAAGATTTCTTATTCAAAAATGAATTCAAATGCTTCTAATTTGACAAAACTTTTAACACCAGAATAAATATTTAGAACAAATAATGTTGCTAACCATTCGGGAAGTTTTAAACTCCATGGACCAAAAAATAGCATGTAAAAAACTAGCTTCTCAACGAATTTACAGTTGTCAATCAGTTGTCAGGGGGCGACTAAATTCTTTTCCCTACTTCCGGCGACCCTGTTTACTAAACATAATAGGTCTGTTTCCGTACTTACTTCAAGTAAACTTCGAGTAATTTGATTATCTGTCAAAATAAGAAAATTTGTTAAAAAGTACGGAAACGACTTCAAGTTTCAATCACAGCAGCTGATAATTGAAAATAATATTTATTTATATTTATTTATTTATTACCATATTTAAAAAATAGCGGTAGATGGCGTTAATCTGAGGTCAGATTTGGAAAAAGTATCAAAAATTTCTGTGGGATGTGAAGTTTGAGCTAAATTGCAAAATTTTTTTAACTGAACGCAGCGATTGAAAAACAAGCAATTTATGACATTTCAGGCCGTGAACGGTTAACTCACCAAAATTGGACGTTTAAACTTGGTTTAACTAGATATCTTAGCATTCGTAGAAGTTAAATTGACTTAAACTATCTTGGTGATGTGTTTCTTTTTTGCCTAAGCCGAGTTTAAAAGTTAAATTTTGGTTAATTAAACTCGGTTTAATTTGACTAGACTTTAAACTCGTACTGAAAAACTGGCCCTAAGACTCTTAAACGATGAACAAATCGATCCAATTTGCGGTATTCTTTGGAAATGCTTTGCTATTTTTATTTGTATTATTAACTTATTAAGTAAATGGCTTTGTTAAAAATTGTTTGGAGAAATTTACTGTATTGATTATTTTTTGGGATATTTTTGACTTTTGGAATCAATGCACAAGCCTTTTTTCAAAAGTGTAATGGAAACTCGATATATGAAATAAAATCTATTTAAAGGAAACAATTAAACTATATCACTTTGACCTACAATTAAAAAAAAAAAAAACACGACAACATGAACTTAAATTTATTCAATTTTTGTATTAATTTTGGCCTTTTAACAACTAAGCCAATATCTTCCCTGATTACTAGGAAAAATTTGTAACAATTTTTTGTTAGTGAACAAACTTGAAATATTACAAAAAGATTTGTATAAAAAAGCATGTAAAAAGAAACGAAACATTTTTAATCGATATGAAACGAAAAATTATTCGCTCATAATTTTTCTTGTATATTATCAGTTAGGTTGTATTAGACTTGATATATTTTTGTCGACATTTGACAAAATGACTTCTGTCTAAATCGTCCACTTTTTAGGAGACCGAAAAGAGTGTTAAAATGCCTAACAAATTTTTATATATGTATATAAATGGAAAGAAATCTTATACTAGACATTATACACAAATATGAAGTAAATATTTTGCAATATTTTTTCTTCTCTAAGAGCAAGACAATCTGTCAAATGAATTCCCAACAAAACAAAAAAGTTAAAAAAAAATTAATAAATAGCTTGTACCACACAAATCGGCTTGTCAAAATTATTTTTATTAACGCTGGATGTGCATCGCTATTTCGACCATTTTTTGTTGGTTATTATATTTTAAATATTTATAACTCTTAAATATATATTATATATTTTAATGAATAAAAAAAATATAATAAATTAATTTTTAAAATTGGGTATTGTGAACAAAAATATTAGTGACTTGAAAAAAAAAAACACAAAAAGTATAATCATTGTAGTCGACTTGACTAACGAAGCACATCTAGGGTTAAAAAAAAGAAATGATCTTAGCCGCTTATGTCAAGACAAGCCGTTTTGTTAAATTGAAATGTGGAGAGTTTTTCAAACTTTGCTTTTGACAAACGACTTCTTTCAAAAGAATCTCTTTTGTTAAAAGCAGTGATTAAATTACTGCAGTCAAAATAGCAAAAGTCGTAAAATTATTGCTTTTTTAAGCACTAACTGTTTTCTTAACTTCAAAGCATATCGACTGCTTCAACTTGTATTTTCGGAAAATCAAACAGTCGCAGCATAAGCAGAAGCAGAAAACTAGTTTCAATAGTTTGCAAAGTGCTTCGGCAGTCGACAACTTTAACAGTCGTCGTTTTGATTAACTGAAACTGTTGAAAAAAACGAAAGTTGAAGCAGCAGCAGTTGTTGAACTTTCGTAACTCGAAGTAGCATAAGTTTTTAAACAGTCATTTTGCGCCTTTACTTTCTGCTTATTCTTTCTAACTTTTGTAGAATTATAATAAAAATGCAATCATAATCATAACCAAGGTTGATTTATAAGGTTGTCGCAAGGCTAATCGCACTCTCTTCTTAGTACCCATAATTGTCAAAACCAGCCAATTTTGCGGATGACTTCGAAAGAAAAACGGATGATAATAGAGAGCACTTGCAGATTTTCTATGAGCTGTCAACTTCGACTTGACAATTATGGGTACTCACTCTCTCCCTTGCGACAACCTTATAAATAAACCTTGATCATAACAAAATTGAAAAAAAATTTAATAAAGCGAGCGATTAAACAAAAGTTAGAAATAATACGCAAAAATCATAAACACAAAATAGTCTGCAACGATTGTTGATAAACTGATGCTGCGTCGAATTAAGAAAGTTGAACAACTGCTGCTGCTTCGACTTTCGATTTTGCGAAGAGTTTCTGTCAATTAAAACGATGACTGCCGAAGTTGTCGACTGCCGAAGCACTTTGCAAGCGATTGAAACTAGTTTTCTGCTTCTGCTTATGCTGCAACTGTTTGATTTTTCGAAAGCACAAGTTAAAGCAGTAGCAGGAGCCTTGAAAAAAACTGAAAGTTTTTAAACACTGGCTAAAAGGGAATTGTTGGAAATGTGCTTGGGCTATATGAAGGCAGGTTGATTTGTCAAATTTCCGTTAATGGCTGTATTGATTTTTTTTTTAATTGTCAGAGAAGTTGTTTTTTCAAATTTCATTCAAGGAAAAAACTTGAAAGAGGTCGATTTGCAGGTTGCGTATTTTATCTTCTAAAAGTCATAGAAATACGGTGATTAGAGCAAAAGAAGCGCATTAAAATTTTATATATAATACAAAAACCTTAGAAAATTGTCTTATCTCGAGAGAAGTCGTTTAGTCATATGTCCACACATTTTCAACATTTTTATGCACTGTGTTAACCTTCAACAACAGCAAAATAAAAGCTATTAATTTTCTAACATAGTATATGTTGTTGCTTGTTACCGTAACTCAAATGAAAAGTGATAATTTTGAGATAAATTTCCTGAGGAATTCAATTTAATAATTTAAATGTGCAAAAAACGTTATTTTGTTATTGTAAAATCCATTTTTTCATAATCACTTTATTTTTAGCGGGGGGAGGGGAGGCGACTGACCTCCTGTTTGCCGCTTCTGGCGCCCCTGTAATTAGATAATTTTAATGAGATCGGACCAAAGCTTAGTGGCTTTAAAGATAGTGGCACACCTGAATCGAGTAAAGCAACAAATTTCACAAGGCTATGACAGGATCAGTAGCTGGTTTCCCAAAAAGTTAACGTTAATAATAGTTATCGTTATCGGACATTGTCCATGCCGCTTTCATAGAAAATGACAGATAGAAACGACAGCGACAATCGTCGTTAAGGCGTTTGGGAATTCCGCAACAGGAAACAACCTGAAAATGCATTAATATATGTTGTCTTGGTATAAAATCTTTGCCTGGAACTTAAACTTACGGCATCATTTCCTATCTCTAATGCCGTGGTTATGCTAGCCAAACAAGATTGCCGAACATTTTTTGATGTTATGCCGTGGTTATACTAGCCAAACAAGATTGCCGAACATTTTTTGTTGTTATTGTTTCTCGTGTAAAGTGAGAAATGAACTTTTTCTCAAATTCATTCTCTCGCTCTCAGACCGAACATTTTTGATTGCTGATTGAAACAGCAAACATGCCGAACTCTCCGGTGTTGCGTGCAGTCATTTTCCATAAAAGCATCAAAAAAGTAGCAAAAAGTAGTAAAAATTTAAATAAGTTATAAAGCAACTTATTTTAAATAACAAGCAACCTTAAAAACAAAGAACAGACATTAAGAAAAAGTCGAACAACATGTGTTGAGCAAAAATTTTCAGTATTTATTGTCGCTTCAAATAAACACTAACAATTTTGTGCCTTCACAAGTTGACTACAAAAAATAGTCTTAAATCAAATTGCAGATTAATTTCCATCAATTATTATTGTTGTATTGAATTTAATTTAATATATTTTATGTAGGAATGGTATTTACTTGGAGTCGCAGTTTGACCGAAGTCTAAAAAATTGTATTAAAAAGTGTATCCATAAAAATAAGGGTTGTTGTTTAATTTGTGTTTTGGAATATTATAACATTGATGCAACTGTGCAGCAAACAGAAGCATAACCACAAAACAAACATTTCAGCGAAGAGAATAAATAAACGAAAATTAACACCAAATGTTTGGCAATCATGTTTGGCTAGCATATCCACGGCATAACGAGCGATCCAACGAACGAGTGCTGGGCGAACGATGTTGTGTTTTAATTGAAATCTGTATCTCTAATGCCATGGTTATGCTAGCCAAACATGGTTGCCGAATATTTGGTGTTCATTTTCGTTTATTGATTCTCTTCGCTGAAATGTTTGTTTGGTGGTTATGCTTCTGTTCTGTTTCTGTCCGAAACACAAATTAAGCAACCCTAATTTTTACGTATACACTTTTTAAAACACTTTTTTTTACACTTTGTTCAAACTGCGACACCAAGTAAATGCCATTCCTGCATAAAATATATTAAATTAAATACAACACAACAATACGAATTGATGGAAATTAATCTGCAATTTGATTTAAGACTATTTTTTTGTAGTAAACTTGTGAAGGCACAAAATTGTTAATGTTTATTTAAGCCGACAATAAATACTAAAAATTTATGCTCAACACATATTGTTATACTTTTTCTTAATGTATGTTCTTAGTTTTTAAGGTTGCTTGTTATATAAAATAAGCAGCTTTACAAATTATTTAAATTTTTACTATTTTTTGATACTTTTTTGATTTGATTGATTTGATTTTATGGAAAATGACTGCAGGCAACACCGGAAAGTTCGACATGTATGCTGTTTCAATCAGCGATCAAAAATGTTCGGTCTGAGAGCGAGAATGAATTTGAAAAAAAGTTAATTTCTCACTTTACACGAGAAACAATAACAACAAAAAATGTTCGGCAATCATGTTTGGCTAGCATAACCACAGCATAACGAACTTGCTCGCCAACCCTTACGGAAAGCTTACGCTTCTTACGTTTATTTAAACTGTTATACACAAACAGTTATCAAATGCACCATTGCAAGATCGAATATTTCAGATTTTTTTTTTGTTTCTTTGGCTTTTGGTCTTGTTTTTTGTTTGTTGGCAATGCTTTTGTTCAGTTTGTTCATTTTTCAAGACAACTGTTCTCGTTTATATTTGATTTGTGTTTTACAATAAATAAAATTGGAAATCAACATAATTTTGTGTGTTTTGTGAAAAATGTAACCATTTAGTGAAATGTATGCAGCGATTGCAATTCTGGATTTTGGATTTTGAGTGAGCAAGTGAAATAAGGGAGCAAAGGCAAAGACTGCGAGACAACACCAATGTTTTGGGACTATCAGACGCTGAGTAATTGCACATATTTTCTAATGCTTCACAGCTTTTGGCCACTGCACTGGGTGCTTTAAGGCCTGACTATAATAGCCACATGCTGGCAGACTGATCTGTCAAAATAAAAGCGAGCCCATGTAAATATATGTGCATACCCATAATTGGAATTGCCACAGTTTCGTTAACTTTCATTGGTTTTTTGTAGAGCGATTCAAATCGCTCACAGCATAGGCAAAAGTCAAGAAATTATATATTCAAATTTATTAAACAAATTATTCATGCCAAACAGCAAAGGCTGCGACTGCTTATTTTTTATATTATTTTGTGTATAAATAACCCGCAAATTGTATTGTGACACTTCTCAAAGTCAATGCATGGTAATTATGGTTATCTTTTATTCTGACAACAGCCGGCTGACTTTCCGTTGAGTTTTTGGCATTAGAGTATGCCAGCATGTGTCTATTATAGTTAGGACTTTACCCTTATCGAGCCAACATCAGCTACAATTTACCTTTCTGTGCTGTTTTATCCATTTTCAACAAAACTTTTATCAACAAGCACAATTACAACTATTACCTGACCCACAATTACCTGAATGGGTTCGTTTGGTTTTGACGTTTCTCCTCATGATTTGATTGACTGATAGAGATATAGATTTAACCAAGGTTGATTTATAAGGTTGTCGCAAGGGAGAGAGCGAGTACCCCTAATTGTCAAATCGAAGTTGACAGCTCATAGAAAATCTGCGAGTGCTCTCTATTATCATCCGTTTTCTTTCGTAGTCATTCGCAAAATTAGCTGGTTTTGACAATTATGGGTACTGAGAAGAGAGTGCGATCAGCCCTGCGACAACCTTATAAATCAACCTTGGATTTAACATATTTCTGAGTTTTACGTTATCGTTCGTCAGCTGATCAGCTGTTATCGTTAGTAGATTCTGTTCGAAATATATATTTCAAAATCACGAACGAGCAGTGTTTTGAACGAAACGAGTGTTCGGATAGGGATACAGAATGAGGCCGTTAAAGTTGACCAAACATTTCTTCTTTTCTTGTTCTTCACAGCTCTATAGTAGAGAAGTAAATTGTGTTCAGTCTAGTACATGTTCAGTCGTTGGGCGTGCAATACCGCGAATCCGCCACTTGCACATACACACACACTTTGATAGTAAATTCTTCAGGAGATCAGAAAAACTGCTTTCTTTTAAACTATTGAATGGATTTTTTTTCTACTAAAGTAAAAACATTTATTGAAATTAGATACTTGCTTTGTTCTGAATTATTAATTAAATCAAATTAAAATAAAATCCAAATTTCAGTTTTGGCCTTTTTGCAATATACGCGGTATTGCAAGTGGCTGATGTGCGGTATTGCACGCCCAACGACGATATGTTTGAATAAGATCAATACTATTATTTTATTGATATTATGTGACTTTGTAGTAATTGTATGGGTGATAATAGTTATCATTACGTGGTAAACATATGAAAGAAAAGTGATAGCAGAGTGTTTTAATTTGGAATAATAAAAGTGAGTGGTATTCGCTCTTTCGTGTATTAGATGTACTGATTGTAATTGTACCGATAAATACAAGGGAAAGAGTGAGTGACTTCTTCCACAGCAGTGTATCTGCTATTGGCTACACTGGTGGCAAATGAACGTTTTTTCCTTATTTTAACATTTTCCATTACAGATTCCATTACAGATGGATTTTAAACAGTTCTAATTAGAAAACGATATGATGTGACGAGCTAGCGCGAAAAAATTATGGCGAACAAAGGACAAGAAATGGTGCCAAGAATGCTGCCAAGTAATGTCAAAATGATACAATTAACACATACAACTACATTACAATCATCTTTTGATGTTGTTAAGAAACACATAAAGTGTAACTTTAAAAGCTATGGTATTTGTTGTTGCATGTGTATTTAGTGTAATTTTTTGACAGAAGTACACTAGTGTATTCATAAATACACAAAAGAGCGAATACCACTAAAATATTTTCTATACGTTTGATTCATACAAAATATTAAACAAGGCTAACAAAATTCAAACATAAAAAGTTAATTAAAACAAAGTATATTTGTAATTCGCTCATCTTTCTCAGATTTTCGTTCATCTTCATCAGCTGCCCAATCTGCATCGGAATAACCAATAATTTTGTTTGATCTATTTTTAAAATATTTTAACTTCGTATTCTTCGTTGCTTGTAAGTATTTTAAAACTCGTTTAACTGCATTTCAATGTAATCGTCCTGGATTGTTGCAAAATGTACTTAGGTGATTAACTGCATGACATATATCTGGTCTGGTACATTGTGCAGCAAACATCAATCTTCCAATTGCTTGTTTATAAGGAACTTTTGACATTTCATTCTTTTCAGCTTCGGTGGCATTACTTTTGTTAATTTTGTATTGGGATCTAAAGGTGTTAAAACTGGTTTGCATTCTTCCATACCGAAACGTTTTAAAATTTTGTCTATATAACTCTCTTGGCTTAAACTCAATTTGTGCAAATCTTTTTCGATTTTCAAACCTAGGCAAAATTTAGCGTCACCTAGATCTTTCATTTAAAATTTCTTAAATAAATGATTCTTTATTTCTTTCCTTTTATTTAAGTCGTTTGTAAATATAAGCATGTCGTCAGCATAGATTGCGACAAAAATTCTTGACTCTTCGTCAATTTTATAATAAACACACGGATCTACTTTTGATCTCCTCAAACCAAAGTGCTTAAGTTCGTTATCTAATTTTAAATTCCAAGCTTAAAGCCTGAAATACAATAGCGCGATAGTGCGATGCGCTGAAGCTATACGATTTTGTTACGAAACCTTACGCGCGTTGCCCTCGCAATCAATGTACAATGAGAAGCGTGACAATAAAAAAAAATATCCATTTATTTTTATAACAATAGGCAGAACCAAAATAGACGAAACGGGACGATTGCAACTTGCCGAACGTCTGACGAGTTGAGACGCTAGCAGTTCGGTTCTTACTGAACAAAACGTATGGAAAAGCTGTTTCGTTCAGCTTCGTTAAATTACGTTTCTTCACTTTGGGCAACAACATTGAATTGCATTAAAGCGAATATTTTCGTCTCTACTTGTTATGGAGCAACTCGTCTATTTTGGTTGGGCCTAATGTTAGAAATGCACAAAAAAATTAAAATTTTTAATATCCTTGAACATAAGTATCACATAATTTATGTTCTTATTACAACATAAACACGTCCACTTGTTTCAAATCTAAAAAAAGTAGCACATAACCTAGTAAAGCAGCAAAATTGTCACAACTTATAATCTGCCTTTTTTGTATTAAATTTTACTAAAAATTAAAAACAGCTATGCGCTCAAATTGTTTATTATTTTTCAATTGAATTTTCATGATAACTCGTCATCGCATGCGTCGTTTTTCAAATTTTTGAAAATGCGTCGCATCGCACAATCGCATCGCAAAGCATTGTAAATTGCTAGATAAAAACTCTGTTTATGAAAATGCTTTGACAGCTCATTCGAGATTTTTACGTTGTCTCGCAACGCACTCTCGCTCTATTGTACTTCGGGCTTAACTCGCTTGTTTTAATCCGTATAAAGCTCTCTGAAGTTTACATACCATTAACGAACTATTGGTATCTTCAAACATTTCAGGTTGCTGCATATAAACTTCCTCATGTAAATCACTTTGTAGAAATGCAGTTATCGCATCCATTTGGTCTATTTGCTGCTAGCCACTTTTCTCGGTCTGTGCTGTTTACTGCTTCTTCCACTGTAGCTGGATCTTCATCTTCTTCCATCGTTATGTTGCACATGCAGTTAAGATGTCTTTTCCTTATTCTTTCCGAACGCCGTGGATTAGGTTCTTGTGCACCAACTGGAGCATCTCTTCATCATCAATGCCACTTGCATCCCCCACTTCATTTACATCTTCACAAGCAGATGAAAATTACTCATCGACATTGATTGTTTCTCTATTTAAAACATCCTGATTAGATTGCAAGCTTTCATCTCTTGACTTATAGGCTACCCCGACTGAATCAGAAATCTCTTCATTATGGCTTGTTATTCATATCCCATGATATCGAAAAATTATGATCGTTATTAACTCTATCAGCATAAAATGCGTCTTCCATGAAAATAACGTCGCGGCTGAAGAATATTTTTTCAGTTAATGGATTTATGAATCGATATCCTTTAGAATCTTCAGTATATCCAAGAAAAATAAATTTTTTTGATTTGTAGTCCCATTTCTTACGTTTTTCTTTCGGGATGTGACAAAGTGCAAATGCATCCAAATACACGTAATATTTGGTTGTTCATCTTTCCAAATTTCTTCAGGAGTACATGCTAAGCTCTTATGAGGTGACCTATTCACCAATAACGCTGCAGTTATTGCAGCTGCTTCAGCCCAGAACTTCTTACCAAGACCTGATTGCGCTAGCATACACTTATCTCTCTCTACTAGAGTACGATTCATACGTTCCGAAACACCGTTCTGGTTAAGATTGTATGGAATCGTTGTTTGATGTTGAATTCCAAATTTCTGCATTGATGCGATCATATTTTTGTTTATGAACTCCTTAACATTATCTGATCGTGAAACTTTAATTTCGCAGCCGGTTTGCTTTTCAACAAATGCTATGAAAATCAGGAAAATGCTATGTACATCTGCTTTTGACTTCAGAAAATACACAAACACTTTGCGAGTAAAATCATCAATGAAGGTAATGAAATACCTGTTGCCACCAATACTTTCCACTTCCATTGGTCCACATATATCGGAATGTATCAAAGATAGTTTCTTGTCAGCACGATGCCCCTCTTTAGGAAAAGATCTTCTCTTCTGCTTTCCCATTGCACACGGAATACACGTAATCACTTTCTTTTCGGATGTGAAATTAACGCCGCTGGCTAAACCATTTTTTAGCTTGATGAAACTATCTGGATTGAGATGACCAATCCTTTGATGCCATAGCTCGTATGTTTTTCCGACCTTGCCAGCATAGCACCCCTAGCAAACTTGACAGTGCACAATAACTTAAACATACCATTAAACTCTTGCTTTTGCCACTATCTCATTCCTGGTATCCAGAATGTTGCATCCTTCTGTATTGAAAACAATATGATATAATTTACGAATAATTTCACTGACTGAAAAAAGATTTGTTGCCAAGTCAGGAACATATAAGACATGTGCTACATTTATTGTTGATTTACTGGTACTCAAGCCGGTATCAATATCGACATCACCTTTTCCAGTTACTTTAACTACTTTATTGTCTGCCAAAATTATCTCATCATTGCCTTTTGAAGATTTATAGTTTTTCATCCAGTCTGATCTGCGTGACATGTGCGCTGATGCTCCGCTGTCAAGATACCACGCTTCTTCGTCTATTTTTGTTGATATAAACGCTGAATAAAATGATCGCTGCTCCATTTTACCCAGTTGCTCTTATGCTTTTCCTTTGCGACAGTTCTTAGCAATATGTCCGAAACCATTGCATGTATAGCACCTTGGACCCTTTTTGTCAAACCTTTTCTTTCCGTAAAATGCCGCCGAACTGCTTGGTTCTTCACGTACGTCTTGCAACAACTTCGCTTTCACAAAATCTCCCGTGATTGTCGCGCCACAGCTTTGTAAACCCAGTATCATAGGGCGATATTCTTCTGGTAATCCCGCGAGCAAAAGTGAACCAATCCACTCTTCACTTATAGAAAAATTGATCGAATTCAGCTTATTTGCTGTTGAAATGATTCCGTTTACGTATTCGGTTACGCTTGCACAATTTGTAAGCTTGATGCTAGTGAGCTGAGATAATAAGTTTCATCTTCTCGCAAGTCCGCTATCTTCAAACATAGATTTTAATTTTATCCAAACTTCATTCGCAGTTCTTGTGTCCTGAACGTGAACAAAATTTTCTCCTCCTAGCGCCAGAACAATTTTTCCTCGAGCCTTTATGGTTTGTTTGCGCTCAACTTCGGAGAGCTCTTGATAGCTCTTATTGATGAGGACGATGTTCCAAATTTCCTCCATTTCCAGAATAGTCTGCATTGCAAATGCCCACAACGCATAATTCTCGCGTCCTCGCAGCTTTTCAACCTGTGGCCAGTTGCCGGAGCTCGCCATTTGAAAAATTATTTTCAATGAAAAAAATGTTCACAAACATTTTTTTTTTTACAAATCTGGGTCCATAACCTGATAGCAGAGCGTTTTTATTTGGAATAATAAAATATATTCTATACGTTTGATTCATACAAAATATTAAACAAGGCTAACAAAATTCAAACATAACAAGTTAATTAAAACAAAGTATATTTGTAATTCGCTCATCAACAAAAAGTAATCTGAAAAACAATATAACGGTGAATAAAAATGTATTTCACAAACAATTTTGATCTCTCACAACACGAAATCTACAACACGTAGAAAATTTGGAAAGGAATGCATTCAGAAGAAGTTCTATAATAATTTTTTTGCACCCATTTTACATCTTCTATAATCACTTTTCTTGCAACGCTTCTAATACCACTTTTAAATAAAAAAAAAAAATGCAAGAGGGAATATATCGCTTTCTTTGTAAACATTTTTTCGTCAATTGCAACGCTAGCATTAGCTAGTAGTACCTAGTAGTAGGTAATTGCTAGTAAGTTTTTACTAGCGCTCTGATTGCTGCAATATGTAAATATTACGCTTTGAGTATAACTACATAAATTAGGACTGCACATATCGGCTCTGTGAAATATGTTGAAATGATTTGCCCTTGTACGGAATGTAAAAACAAATTTCGCGTCGTTGGCGCATCGAGGGGGCGTTGTTAAGTATTATTTTTAGAGGACGAGTGAAATAACTGAAATGCCATAAAGCCCAAATTTTAGTCATATATCCCATATACAGGGTGTCCCGCAATTGAGTGCAACTATTTACGGAGTTAAAAGGTTATGTCGAGCCAAACAAAAAATCGTATGGGACGGGGGGGCGGGGGGGATCTATTTTCACATTCTTCGGATCTACAGGGTTACTTAATATTTCACGACTTTGATTCACGTTGTTTTTTCTAGTAGAAAAACTGACTTACATACGACTTATTTTGATAACTCATTTTAAAGGCAATGAAATCACCTTTCCAACGGTATGTCAACAAACCCCACCAATTTAACCGTTACCGAGCTCTGATCGTGCGAAGATGAAATCAATCGGTTGAAACTACCAAATTGCAACTTTGAGTGCAAATTTCTCAGAATTTTGCGTAATGAATGAAATTTTTTTTAATGAATTTTGTAATTTATTCAATTTTCTTTTCAATGACATCAAAAACTAAATAAATTGGCTGCACTAAAAGAATTATACTTATTAGAAAATAATGATAAATAATGGCATTACAATTAGTTATGCAGTAGATAATATCATTTCTTTCTAATAAGTATAATTTTTTTAGTACAGCCAACTTTTTTAATTTTTAAGATATGTTTATGTTTTTCGTTTTATTGAAAAGAAAATTGAATAAATTGCAAAATTGATCCTAAAAAAAAATTTCATTTATTAGGCGAAATTATGAGAAATTTGCACTCAAAATTGAATTTGGTAGATTCAATCGATTGATTTCATCTCCATACGAGCACACCTCGGTTACGGTTAAGTTAGTGGTGTTTGTTGATATGCCGTTAGAAAGGTAATTTTATTGCCTTTATAATGAGCTATCAAAATAAGTTTTATGTAAGTTAGTTTACCCTGAAGCTTCTAAGAATGTGAAAATAGACCCCCACTCTCCCAAACGATTTTTTGCTCAGCTCGACATAACCTTTCAGCTCCGTAAATAGTTGCACTCAATTGCGGGACACCCTGTATATTCGGAATGTCATGACGCCCAAACTTTTCCTTTGGGTGATATGGCATTCCATTTGGGCACTGTGACTACATTTGTTTTTGATTTGGGCTTTGTGATATGCTTTTGGGCATTATGACCTTTCTTGATTAGGGCGATATGATGACGTATTGGGCTTTATGACATATGGTTCTTCGCCCAATAAATATATTTTAAGGCCCAATACAAAGTTCCATTGCCCATATTCGGAAAAATTTTACAACAAAAAATTACACAAAACTTTTTTGGGCGTTGTGACTTTCATTGCTTTTGGATTTATGACATTGGGCGTTATGACACCACGCCTCAACTTTTTGGTTTTGGTCGATATCTCCATGTTGTATATCATTTAACAAAACCGTTTGCAATTGCGTTTGAAAATCGCATGTTGTAAAGGTTTTAACTACATCAACTGGGCTTCTGATAAAATCAAGTTTTGTAAATTAAAACAAAAATCTTGTATAAACAATACTAAATTATAATAACCTTTGTATGAACTTTTAATAGGCGTGGCGCATATAACCAACAGCATGTTCGTGCCGTTTGAGGCAAGGTATTTATCAGGACGTACTTCTTCAGGAGCTTCGCGAAACGTCAATCCCAGTCGGAATGGCTCATAGGTCACTGCTCGGTCAATAACGCCGTATCCACCTGATTTAAGGCTACGATATCTTCGTAGCATAACGCAGAATGTGGTACGTGCATCACGTGGCATGCTGCCTCTAGATTCGGCTATTGGAATTCCTGTTGTTATTTGGCTGGCAAATGTTGCTCTGTCCTTTGGATGCACAAAATCAATAAATGATCTACCTAGCCACATGTCACGTGGGTACTCCAGCACATCCGTAATGCTTGGGGTTGTAAACAGAACGATACCGTCATGCATCGAAATTACACAACAAAAACTTGCCTGCAAATACATGTTTTTGTCAAAAGGAGAGCTAAAAGAGACTTACATGAAACTTTACCTCTTTAAATTTTTCTGTTTTATTAGAACTTTCCAAAATTCCAGGAGCGGGTCCGCACACTTTTTCTGTTTTTCTGCCTTGTTGAGTTGAAGCTATGCAATTTAAATATACACATTTTCCACCAATCAGTAAGAAAACGAGAAAGTTAATTTGAATGTATAACTAGCATCTTTCAAAATTCTATAATAATTCTTAAATAATAATGCTTAAAAATGTTTTTTCTTTATTAATAATAAATTTAATATTATGCCAAGAATAATGTTCATAGCGTTTTTCCAAAAAGATGGCTTTAGAGTCCAAAGCTTTCTCTAAGCAATTTAAATAAAAAGTTGATGCACCTCCGGTTTTTTTAATAACTTTAAATGTAGAAGTGCTAATATCAGTTAAAGGCCCAAAACGAAAAATCTTCTGTCGAGCTGCGAGCTTTTTCTTCAATTTTAAATCTTACGAAAAAGTCAGTCCAAATGAACTGATCCAAAAAAACGAAAGTTGGTTGCTCGACCAATTTTAAAAAAGTTGATGTTTTTATTAACGTATTTGATATTTTTTTTTTAATATGAAGACATTATTTCATATGCATCTCCTATATGTATGTGCAAAGACAAAAGTGCGCTTAATATTATGGTTTTAATTCATCATTCTATGCATAATAGAAGCTGAGAAAAATAAGTTAACACAAATGCATATATCCCGCTATAGGTAGTAAAGAAAATATGACCGCCATTTTTAAAGAAGAAGAAGAAGAAAAACATTTTTGAAAGCTGCTCTGAGATTCAAATACGTTAATAAAAATATCGACTTTTTTAAAATTGGTCGAGCAACCAACTTTCGTTTTTTTTGGATCAGTTCATTTGGACTGACTCTTTCGTAAAAAATTTAAAACTGACAAAAAAGCTCGCAGCTAGACAGAAGATTTGCGTTTTCGGCTTAAAACTGATATTAGCACTTCTACTCTTAAATTCATTAAAAAACCGGAGGTCCATGAACTTTATATTTAAACTAGCTGAATACCCGGCTTAACTTGGGAGTTGATATATATAATTTTCGATTTCATTCGTCAATTTGAAAAAACTTTTCACAAACTTTAGAAGGAATTTTGTGTGCATCTTTCAAACCGGTAACTTTGGCGAAATGAACAAAATGTAGCTTCAACATCTAAAAATTATGAGAAAAAGTTGGGGAAATCGTTATTTGTGTGTGCGTGCCGCCGACCGCTTGTAAAAATATATTTTCAAGTATTATATTGTATTCGATAGATTCCACATTTTTGAAAAATCCAGAGCAAAAACGAATTCTTGGCAATTCGCGAGGAAAATGAACAAAAATTAAATAAGCATTGAAAATAGAAATTGCAATGTCAAAACAACGACAACTTACGACGCAACTGACTTGGACATGTGTTGATGTTTACTCAAATACCACAGAATTCGGCATCAGCTGTCTTGATTTGCGAAAAAGAAAGTGGAATATAAAGAAAGAACACATAAAGAGAAAAGAAGATATTTTTCACCCTTCGCGCTTTGCTACGCTTTACTGTATTTTGTAGTACAGCGCCTTCTGGGGTTCAAGATATAGCAAAATAAATACATACCGCCAAAAGACTCACCGCACCCGAAAACCTCTTATAAAAATAATACTTATCGGATGAGTTGTTTTGAGTTTTTTGTGGTATTTGTACAACAGCGCCCTCTGGTTTTCGAGATAGAATAAAAAAATAACGCCAAATCCCTTTCCATACCCGATAATCAAATCCTATATACCCGATATACAAATTTTTATCTAAATCGGACGAGCGGTTTTTGAGTGTTTCACGATTTCTTAAGTGATTTGTACTACAGCACCATCTGGTGTTTAAGATAGCGCAGAAAAAAAATCGAAGATACCCACCGTATCCGAAAACTCCTCTGTAAAAATTTTCACGCAAATAGGATGTACATCTAGGAGTTTTTCGACATTTTTAAAACATTTGTACTGCAGTACCCTCTGGTGTTCAATACAGAACAAAATAGATAAGTCATAAAAACTATCGTACCCGAAAACCCCTAAACACAAATTTTCATGTAAATCGGATGAATAGTGTCGGAGATAAACTATAATAACAAAATTCGTGGAACCCGATCACAGCGCCACCTACCGGGTCCAATTACGAATCTGAACCATCTAGGGATCCACTTAAACACACACAAAAAATTTCATCAAAATCGGTTCAGCCGTGTAGGAACAGTTTAATAACATGCACACACACAAATTGTACAACAGCTCCCTCTAGTTTTCGAAACAGAGCAAAAGAGATAACGCCAAAACGCCGTACACGAAAATCCTTTAATAAAATTTTTCATCCAAATCGGATGAGCGGGTTTCTACTGTTTCACGATTTCGTATGAGTTTTGTACTACAGCGCCCTCTGGTGTTCAAGATATTACAAAAAAGATAAGTCCAAAACAGGCACCGTATTAGAAAACCACTATATACCAATTTTCATGAAAATCGTATAAACAGCTTAGAAGTCTTTCGACGTTTTTTAAAATATTTGTACACAGCGGCCTCTGGTGTTCAAGATAGAACAGAGTAGATAAGTCATAAAAACTCACCGTATCCGAAAACCTCTATATACAAATTTTCATGTAAATCGGATGAACGTTTTCGGAGACAAACTATAAAAACAAAATGCCTTAGACACGATCGCAGCGCTACCTACCGTGTCCAATTGTGAATCTGAACCATCCAGGGATCCACTCAAACACACACAAAAAATTTCATCAAAATCAGTGCAGCCGTTAAGGAACAGTTTAATAACATGCAAACGTACAAATTGGACAACAGCGCCCTCTAGTTTCGAGAAAGAGCAAAAAAGATAGCACCAGAATCCGTACTCGAAAATCGCAATTTACAGATTTTCATCCAAATCGGATGAGCAGTTTTGGAGTTTTTCACGATTTCGTAAGTTTTGTACTAAAGCGCCCTCTGGTTTTCAAGATAGCACAAAATGGATAAGTCCAAAACACTCACTGTATCAGAAACCCCCTATTTTCCAATTTTCATGCAATTCGGATGCACGGCTTAGGAGTTTTTTGAGGTTTTTCAAAATATTTGTACTACAGCACCCTCTGGTGTTCGAGAGAGAAGAGAGTAGATAAGTCAAAAAACTCAGCTTGTCCGAAAACCTCTACATGCTAAATTTCATTCAAATTGAATAAACGGTTTTGGACTTTTTCGGCTTTTTGAAAATATTTGTGCTACAGCGTCCTCTGGTGTTCAAGATAGAACCTAGTTTATAAGTTATAAAAACTCACCGTTTTCGAAAGCCCCTATATACCAACTTTCATGCAAATCCCATAAACAGCTTAGGAGTTCTTCGACGTTTTTTAAAATATTTGTACTACAGCGCCCTCTGGTGTTCAAGATAGCACAAAAAAGTTAAGTCCAAAACACTCACTGTAGAAAACCTCTACATACCAATTATCATGTAAATCGGATGCACGGTTTAGGAGTTTTGCGAGGTTTTTCAAAATATTTGTACTACAGCGCCTTCTAGTGTTCGAGATAGAACAGAGTAGATAGTCATGAAAATTCACCGTATTAGTAAACCTTTATATACCAATTTTCATGTAATTCGGATGCACGGTTTAGGAGTTTTTCGAGGTTTTTCAAAGTATTTGTACTGCAGCGCCCTCTGGTGTTCGAGATAAAACAGTGTAGATAAGTCAAAAAACTCAGCGTACCTCTACGTACAAATTTTTATGCAAATCGGATGAGCGGTTTCGGAGATAAGCTAAAAAAAAAGAATGCCTGGAACCCGATCGCAGCTCCCCCTACCGAGTCCAACCTTTTGTCCTGGATAAAAAGTAGCCTAGATGTTGACCGGGGATATAAGGAACCTAGATATCAAGTTTCATTTAAATCCATCCAGTGGCTTTCGCGTGATGCTTTAACAGACAGACAGAGAGGCAGACAGACAGACAGAGAGACAGACACACAGACAAAAATTTTAAAAATACTATTTTCGGACTCCTCGTCATTCAAAATGTCCAACGCAAAAATAACTGCAAAAAAATATTTCACGTACAGATTTTTTTTACAATTTTATATATATATAGATTACTAAGGGAAGCTGTGAATCGCATAACTTTGGCAATACTAACAATGTTAAGGGGTTACATGACATTGGCAGTTTTTTTAAATCGACTTTTTTTTAATAATTTTGTATTTTAGTAAATATTCTTAAGATTCTAAGAAAAAAAATTCATGGAAAAATTCCTACTGGTTCAAAAGTTACCGGATTAGTGAGAGCGCATTTTTAATTTGTGCGCTACCTACGTACGGCAGCTGGTATATACTTGTTTTACTTGCTACCTGACTTTTGGTGGTTGTTATTTCGTACCTACTTGAAGGGTGAAGCCCGAATTGCTAAACGATTGCAAAAAACTATAAGAAACAGTACAACACAAGATAACGAAGGCATACAGTACGAAACAGGCATGGCAGATTGAAGGTAACCATTTTTTTCTTTGTTCACAAACTTTGATCGCGTTTATCTCGAAACCATGTTTTCCGTACTGGTTGCGGCACTAGCGGGTTCATTTTTTGACGAAATTATTTTTTTTTTTTTGTATTTTTTTAAACTTGATTCGCTATCGTATGACACAAGCTTTTTTTAAATTTTTTTTCGATTTTTTATGAATTTTTAAAGTCAATATTTTTTTTCGAAAAAACACACTTTTAAATTTGGAAAAATTGAAAAAAAATTTTAAAAAAAAGCTCGTGTCATACGATAACCAATTTTGTTAAGATTTAAAAAAGTCATTTTTTTCCAGATCGGACAGTTTTTGCAACCCCCAGCGCTGCAACCACGAGGCCCCGTTTTTCTCTGCCGTCAGTTTGGAGCTCTATAAAACCATGTTGGAGTGAAAAATATATTTTTTTGAATTTTTTTTCTTGTAATTTGTTCAATTCTCTACAATAATAAAAAATTTTGGAAAAATGTTTGTTTTTGACTGAGTTATAAATTTTTAAAACAAGGTCTGTTTTGTCTGCCGCGAATGTCATGTGCCGCCTTAAGCCATACTTGACTAGTGGACTTTTTAACGAGCTATTAGTTATGAAAATCCATGTAAAGCCTTACATTATATAATAAATATTAATTTAAATTTAACTTTGTTAACTACTGCAAACAGAATTCGTTGTAAAGAATTTTTCATTAATTTGTAAAAGATACAAACATAAATTTGAAAGTAAAATGGTCGTAGTACATAAAATGTTATAATGTTAACCCTAGAATACTAATCTAATTTTACTATACCATACATTAATTTACTCGTTGGGTGTGAATAAGCTTTACATATGCTAGTAATCTAGCGTTAAATAGGTAATAAAATAATTATTATTTTATTATTTACCGATTATTACCGCTCCTGCAAGAGATCATGAGGCCCAGTGGGGATAGTATTCTTTTTTCATTTTACACCTGCGGCCCTTTTTTTACTGTTCACCTTTATCGAAATTATCAAAGCATGAAAATTGGTAATACCTTAAATGTTCTAAATACAAAATGATTTATATCTTCAAAAGTAATGCATGGATTTTTATGGTCAATACGTCGTTGAATAGGTAATAACATACCTTTCTTTTAATAACCATAATGTTTACTTTTGTAGGAAAACACAAGTTTTTACGCCAATTTATTGACAAAATGACATAATGACAAATCCTTTAATCAATTTTACAATGCAAACGATAAAGGCTTTTATCAAATTGATAAAGGCGTGTGTTTTTTTATTTTTTACCCCCTTTTCGAAAAGGTATATTTGGTTCATAGAAGAGAATGTGTGTAACGCAGTGTTATATGAAGTGATTAAAAAAAACGGAAGTTGGCTGCTCGACCCTTCTTAAAAAAGTTGATACTTTTATCCTATGAATTTGGATCTCAGAACTGCTAACAAAAATGTTTTTTTGCTCTACTTTCAAAATGGCGGCCATATTTTCTTTGCTACCTATAGCGATATTGGCGTTTGTGGTAACTTGGGGTTGGGGTCGAAATTGCCCTCATACAAAATTTCATTGACAAAATTGTACTTTACAAAATTGTCCTTTTTTAAAATTGTCCTTAACAAAATTTCCTCTTTAGAAAATTTCCCTTTACAAAATTTCCCCTTCATAAAATTTCCCTTTACAAAATTCACCTTTCACCAAAATTCACCCAAAGGTAAACACATTCAGTGTTGCACTTTTTGTTTGATCTGTTTAGCTCATCACTTCGCTGAAACTGGTTTCCAAACTTAGAATAACTGTTGTTTGTTATTGTTATGAATAATCAATTTTTTTGGCAACGAAATACTAAATTGCAGTCATAAGTCAGTCAAAGATTAAGGCATACGTTCTAGCGTTTATCGTAATTTTAATTGTCGGCCATGTCTGAAATTTGTGTATTGGAAACAAATCAAGGGGGGAAAAAATGAAATATAGATGGCTATTCTTACTACTTGCATCGGGCATATAAAAATACTTTTAATTGGAGATGCAGCAATATGATAAAATATAAGTAACTGCAGTTCAAAATGATATGCTTGTCGTCATAAAATCGTTGTATGAACATATGCATAGCCCTTTTTCAGCCGAAAAAGACATTTGCAAGGCTAACAGCAAAATAAAGAAAATGGCTAGAGAAAGTTGTCTACCTTCCAGCCAAATAATAAGGGAGTCAGTGGTGTCGATACCGAGCTGCAGCCGAGACTACCTTCCATCAAAATCTGCGAATTAGGCAAAAATCAAGCGCGTGCGAAAGCAGATACCTGGTATGACTGAGCCAAATTGTCTGGAAGACATAGATATTGCACTGAGTCTATACGTGCTTGAAGGAGAATTGTTTGTTATGTCGGAGAAATGGGTTGCAGATGAGTTTTTCATTATACTTGGAACAAGATCCTCCATTAATCTGCTTCAAAGAAGCGATTGCTGGATTATGGATGGAAAGTTTGATGTTGTTCCAGTTCTAATGAGGCAACTGATTTCGATCCATGCAAGAGTGAGCGGTGAAATTGTTCCTCTAATTTTTTGCTTAATGAGCAAAAAATCTTTGAGTCTATATAAAGCTTTTTTCCGTGAACTAATTGACGTGGCACTAGACTTCGGCATAAGACTGCAGCCAACAAGAATTTTATGCGATTTCGAAAGAGCAATCATTACTGCTGCGAAAACATGCTTTCCGAATGCAAATATGAGAGGCTGTTTATTTCATTTTGGACAAATTATTTGGAGACGAGTTCAAAAGGAAAGGTAAAGCGAACTTAACATATGCAATTATCAGGCATTTAAAAGACGTCCTAAATTTGAATGTTAATATTAAACGTTTCTTTCTTTTCTAGATTAACCCGAAAATATGGAAATTGCGAGGATTTCTCACTCAAAATTCGGATGATTGAAAGCTTGGCTTTTGTACCGCCCAATGAAATTCCACAATATTTTGAAAACTTTATCACTCAGAACAACGATGAAGACGTAAACAAAATTAGCATATGGTTTAAAAAGTATTATGTCGGAACACAAAATGCACTACCAAGATATTCTCCGGAGTTCTGGTCCATGCACGATTGCACAAAACAGCAAACGGAAGCATACCCAAGAACACAAAATAGCGTAGAAGCTTGGCATCGCCGCTTGAAAGTCGTCGTTGGAAGAAGCCACGCCGGTTTATATAACATAATAGGCGATCTGCAGAAAGAACTTATTCTTGCGAAAGCTCAAATAGCCAGGAGAGATAATGGAGAGCGTATAAAGAAAAACGTAATAAAACGAAACGAGAAACTAAAGACAATCATCCGAAAGAGGAGGGATCTAAACAATATTGCATTATTGAAAGAATTTCGAAAAATTTATGGCTTTTTTCATAAGAAATATTTATTTTTTGTAAGTTGATTTAAATGATAATTTTATGTTTTGGTTTTTTTGGCATAATTGTATTAAATTAATTTTTGAATAAAACTTTTGTTTGATAAAGGTGCCTTGATTATTTTCTCAGTATTAAGTTCAAAAAGGACAATTTTGTTAATGGGCAATTTTGTAAAGGGACAATTTCGTAAAGGGACAATTTTGTAAAGGTGCAATTTTGTAAAGGGTAATATTGTAAAGTACAACTTTAAAAAAGGGAAATTTTAAAAAGGGACAATTTTGGAAATGGAAATTTTGTGAGGGTGAATGTTGTCAAGGGCAATTTTTGTAAGGGAAATTTCGACCCGCTCCCGGTAACTTATATTACTCAGCTCCTATTATACATGGAATGATGAATGAAAAACCATGAACACACTTTGGCACACTTTAATCTGACATATAAAAAGTGCTTAGGAAATAATTTCTTTATATTAAAAAAATGATTACATTTTTTTTTTCAAAACGTGATATTTTGCAAATTTAAGAATTTTTTTTATAGAAAGCAATGAGTTGCAGTTATACATTTTTTTCTAGAGTACATTTTAACTTATTTAAGCATACATTTTTTAACATTCTGACTCAGCAACTTTTTTGTTTACAGCCTCTTAAACATTTGATTTTGGTTAATTTGCTGAATTTTGCTGACTTTGGGGTCAAATTTATCAAATTTATCAATAATCAAACGTTTTAGAGGCTGTAAACAAAAACGTTGATGAGCCAGAATGTTAAAAAAATGTATGATTAAACACCAAGTTGAAATGTACTCCAGAATAAAAAATTTATGACTGCAACTCACTGCTATCTATAAAAAACAAATTCTTAAATTTGCAAAATATCACGTTTTGAACATAAAAAAGAAAAAGGTTTCTTAATATGAAGAAATTATTCATAAACATTTTTTATATGTCAGATTAAAGGCCAAAGTGTGTTCATATTATGATTTTGAATTCATCATTCTATGTACAATAGGAGCTGAGTTATAAAAGTTACCATAAACGCCTATATCGCTATAGGTAGCAAAAAAATATGGCCACCATTTTGAAAGTAGAACAAAAAAAAAACATTTTTTGTAAGCAGTTTTGAGAGCCAAATTCATTGGACAACTTTTAGTAAAAATAGAAACTTTTTTAAAAATGGTCTAGCAAGCAGTGCTGGATTAGCTGATTTGGACTGGACTCTTATGCTATTAGGTGTTTTTCCGTACTCACACTGTGCAACTTGTGGGACACTATTTTCTGTTTCCGTACTTTCTGTGCTTAAAATGGGAGAAGAAGAACAAGCATAAAACCGCTCTCTCGAGCACACATAGTGCACAGAGAGTGCTAGAACTCAAGACTCCGAGTAAAGTAAGAACAAGCATCAAGAACAAGCATCAACTTTACATTTTAATTGACGCAATTTACGTTTGACATGTCTGCAGTCAATATCATATTTTGTGCTTGAAACTTACCAAAAGCTGTTTTCGTTCTTTTGCAACTATTCTCACATTTCATTTTTACTCTCTCAGTTTGAACTTACACAAATCTTACACAGTGTAGAGCATGGCAGAGTTATAAGGTAGGGTGGACTCGGAGAGGAATGGAGTAGAAAGCAGAATAAAGCGAGATTGGTGTCAAAATTAGCTGTTCATCGCGAATTTCTTTATGCTCACGTTTCGCAGTTGTTTTTAGGTTAAAACTGTTACAGGTTTTTTTTGCAATTTTTGGACTTCTTTCACATTTTATAGTTTTTATTACACTTCTTTTATAATATTTTCACTCAAATTAGCACAAATTTAGCACCCGCGACCGCACTGTTTGCAACTTGGAAACATACAATATTTTCTTCATTTTCAATTTCTACGAAATTCGTCGTTTTGACATATATGATCCTTCTCATTATCCACTCTTCGTTGACGCGTGAGAGCACTCAGCGAAGCGGCCCTACCTTATCATTGTATCATGGTGTAGAGTACGGAAACACACCAATTATGTAATTATTGAGAGCGCTTGTACTGCAATTTGTTTTGCTCTCCACTGAACTCTCTTAATGGTGTTAAGCTGTCTTCAGAAAAGTTATGTGAAAATTACTTTGTCCAGTTTTACGCCCCGAAAGTCGAAAAGATCTACAGTTATGTAAAAATGGTTTAACCAGAAGAATAATTAATTAAACCTTTGGTTGCTACATGTGGTAGTAAGTTAACGTAAAATATGTGACAAATGTGTTTAAGTTATGGTGAAAAACTCTATGAACTCCTTCCTTAACCCAATACAGTGGCGTAGATAGGAGGAGGGGCTGAGGGAGCCCCGTTCCGCGGACTTGGTCCCAAAGCCTTGAGAACCATTTGTAAATATCTCAAAGCACGAATTCACATTATCCACACATTATCTCAAGAAAGTTCTCAAAACTTGATTTGGTTCAGTCTTTAATTGCTAAAATTTAATTGCTAAATTGCTCAAAAGCGCAAACTTAAAAATCCAAAAGTGTATCTGTATCATGCAAGCGGTAGAAATTATGAAAGGCGGTGATAAGATAATGAAGAATAATGAAATTTCAGTTTAATATCTCAATATCTAAGACAGCTCAAAGCAAAAATGGATTTAAATCAGCTTGGTCAACCATTTCCTTGCAACAAAAAAATTTACTCCTACCGTCCAACAACAAAAAAACAATATTAAGAGTTAACAAATAAAGGTTTCTGCACACTTCACGGCACGTAACGAAACGACAGTAAAACGGCGACGAAAAGGCAACGTGTGTTCAATGCACACTTAGCGGAACGACGGCAAAAATTTATACAAACAGCGGCAATAAAAAATCAAAACAAAAAAAATCTAAAATATGAGCGCAAGATTTTATAATAAACAATTAGCATTTATAGCTTTGCTTTTACATGAAGAAGATGCATAAAATCAATCAAACCGTTATTTTCTGCCATATGATCGAACATTTTCGCCCAAAAGTTCAATTAATTGTTCGGAATCATTTCTTGCAATTAAATTTTTGTAATCAAAGCAAACGACAAGCCGGTCAGAACTCTTTTGTTTTATAGCCACCGGCTTTTTCGTTGGCGTAAACAGTCGTTGCCATTTCATCGCCGGTTAGTGTGCATGTATACATAAGAACACAGGGTAGTTATATTTTGTAGTTTCGTGTAGTTTCGTTTCGTGTATTATCAGAAGGCATAATACAATAAAGAAGTTTATGAATTATGACCAATAATTAAAATTTTTTACTGACAATTTGGATTTTTTTACCCAAAACTCATCCAAATGTAAATTATTTTTTTTTTAACTGTCTACATAAAATTTACTAAACCCTAACTTATTCCCGTTTTACTATCATATATCATCTGCTTAGTAAAAAAATTGCTTAATAAAAAAAATGTTGTGACTTTGTATAGCGCTGAAAACTGAAGAGTTAAGTTTTCGCAAATTCTAATGATAGCACTCGATTCACCGGTAAATTTTGCATATGAAATGGTTGACAAAGTTGATTTAAAACTAATTTCAATATCCTTTAAGTAATCAAATATGAGACTATAAAAAATTCCAACAAAATGACTGTTGGTGCTTTGAGCTGTCTCAGTTTTAGAGATATTAAACTCAAATTTATTGATTCTTCATTCTTTTACCTCCACCTTTCATAATTTCTACAATATTATTGACATGGCAATACAGAACGAGATCGCAAAAATTTTTTACTTTCGGGGTCAGTTGGTTATTAACAGGCCAACTTATTTTTATTTGATGATTTGACTAGTACCCACCCAGCAGAAAACTCGCACAGGCCTCTAATACTCCGACTGGAATGCAGTACTGAATTTCTGAACATAATCATGTCTCCATTATTCAGTTCAGATTTCAAGGCTGAAATTTATATATAATTCAGGCTTCCTTTTCCACAGACCCGTATTCTAAAATAAAATTCAACAGTATATCAATCCTCTTTTATTTCAGGCCGGATTTCATATCTGATTTTGAAATAAAAATTTAAAAAAAGTTATACCAAATTTCAGGTCTGAAGAAGCGGACACTATGTGTATGAAAAAATCAGGATTTCCAAGGAAAGGTCATACCCCGGTCATTCCTGTCAGGCTTGAATTCCAGCCTGATCAAATTCAAATTGCAAATAATTAAAATATAAATCTACTACCGATTAAATTCTTAAATATCCAAACAAGTTACTGTTTCATTCTTTTTATAAAAATTTATCTAGCTGAGTAATTATTTTAATATTAACAAGAACTTATTTTCATGTGATATCTTATATAATAAATTGGGTTAAGATACTGGTGCTGTGCAAAAACTAGTATTCGAATTACAGTTTTTGAAAAATAGTCTGAAATTTAAATATGACTATCGGAATCGATTCCTCCTCAAAAAATTTTATAAAAAAAAAATATAGTAATTTCTATTGGAATTGAATCATGAAAAAATTAAACTGTTAACTTTTTAAAAATCTTAAAATATTTTCTTTTGAATATTATTTAAATTGTCGAAATCGTTTCCGAGAACAGTAATATTTTAGCCTTTGACGATAACTCGAATTAGGGTTCACACAGGTTCAAATAGTTGTACACAATCTGGGGATCAATAAAAGCGTAAGATAGCCAAAAAGAAACCAAATCTAAAGACTAAAATTTTTTTTTCTTCCGTTTAAGTAAAATGTCCATAAAAGTTGTGAATACAGCTTCACCAGCTGAACTTATTAAAAAATGTTTACATTTTTCATAGCTGATTTTAATTTGATTTTATTAAACTGCAAGAAATCTAACCCATTTTTACCGTTCACATTAATATTGTTGAATTAGTAAAATTTTGTGACAGACATTTTTACTTTTTGTGCTAATTTTCTGACTATTTTTTAAAAGAAATTAGAAAATTCTCAATTTGGACCATTTTTCAACAAACCATAGGCAAAAATCAAAAAATTTAGTACTCAGAATTGATTTTGAAAAGAAAAAAATGAAATAAGCTCCTCTCATTTCTCTTATGGTCATTTAAAAACAGGCATATTCACAAATAGTCTTAAAACAAAACGGATTTGCTTAAAAATTTTCATATCCTTTCTCTCAGTTATTACTGGTATCTACTTATAGATTTTTTATCAACCCACCGCTTTTTTATTTTTTCCAGAAATTAATTTGAAAGTAAGTGGTCGAAAAATCGACCAGCGGCTTAAAATGGGTTAAAATGGTCTCTTATTTTAAAGCGAACAAAATATGAACAAAGCCGAAAACAGGCGTTGTATACATACTTAACTTAACATACATAACTTAGGATATGACATACTGAATAAAATGGTCGTTTTTTTCAACTACATCCAAAAAAAATATATATCGATAATCAAAAGCTATCTATGCCATAGACCCAATATAATTTTGTTAGATTATATTTTAGAGATTAGTTATTTTCCACGAAGAATTTCTTAGACTTAATTATTTTGCACCAACCTGAAAGCGGCGAAGGTGTAGGAAATTGAACCAAATTGTCTGATTTTGATTGCTCTTTTGTTTCTCTTTCCAATGCTTCCTTGACGTCCTTCTGTCGACTGCACTGAGCTATATTGGCAACATTTGTCAATTTAATAATTTTAATAATTTTTTTTATCTTAAGCGACTTACCTATAACTTTTTCACCAAGGGTAAGTGGGTCTTCATCAACGTTTTCGTTGGTATTTGGTACATCTTCTTGACCCTCGATTACGTTAGTTATTGTTTGAGAGGAACACTTAAGCTTCTTCTTCTTGCGGGTTTTGTCTTTACCACGCTTAACATGCATGTTACTATATTTTATAGAGTAATGTTGAATAATGTTAAATACTTTTGATGAGAGCATTATAGATAATACCTGCTGGCCTGTGTAGATGGTTTTCCGCCATAGCCACTACTTCCAGAAGAATGGCTGCCACTGAGACGAGATTTTGAGCTTCCACTGCAAAAAAATGATATAATAAAAAAAAAAAAAAATTACTTTTCCGTCTTAGATATATGTAGCAGTTGTATTGTTTATTGTGCAATACTTCACATTTCTGTATAATTCATACTATAAAGTCATAATAAAAAAAATAAAAAAAAAAACAAATTTTGATGTACACTGAAAGATAGAATGCATTTGTCTTCAACGAAATCTGTTTACGAAAACGACAATGTTAAAGATTCCTTCATTTTGTTTTACTTATAGCGTTTTCGTGTCTCGAAAAATTCTGAACTTTTTCCTTCTTTTCTCAAAAAAAAAAAAAAATCTAACCTCAAAATATGAAACACTAGTCAAAAACATATAATGCTTGTGAATACGTTTTACCACAATTTTACATTTATTATAAAATACCTCCTATTTCTGATCGGAAAAGTAGCGATAAAAATAATTTTTATATCTGATCGGAAAAATATAGATTTTTATTTTTGATCGAAAAAATAACGATTAATAAATAACTTAAAATTTCTAATCGAAAAATAACGATAAAAATTTAACTTTTATTTCTGACTTACAAATTTCGTAAAGTCGTTGGTAAAAAAAAAACTAGAAACTAGGTCTCTTATTTCGAAAGTCTCATTATTTTTTTTCTTGTCATACCGTTTTCGACTGTAGTTGTCTTACAAAAAAAAAGTTGATTCCACTTATTTGCACATACATATCTCCAGAACCAACAACAATCCCTACAAACCATGCTTACGTAATTTGTTTGATTTAGCTGTTAGTTTCGGCGGAATCAATTAAATTTTTGAGAATTTTTTGTGTTTTTAATAAATAAAAAATAAAACTGTGTGGCAAAACTGTAATATTTTAAGTCATTATCAAATTCATTCGTAATCACACTATCTGACCGATTGTCACAACAATTCGATGACGAACTGTATCACAAATTAGGATTCCACAATGGCATGTTGATGTGAACGATGGAAATTTTGTGTGACTAGTTGAGTGACGGGGGAACAGGGGGTGAACCTTCACATGGCAACGTGTCTGACTGCCTCAACCTGGCGAGGCCAGCATTATCCATGTCGAAATCATCCCAAGTCGACTTAAACCTCCACGTGGTGTTCCCTGGGCAACGGCTAATATGAGCGGCGGGTCTTTTACATTTCAATGAAAAGTTTCAAAAGAAATATGAGAAAAATGATCCCCAAATCTGATGACGACCACCTCTAGGTGCCTCTATCCAACTGATTGATATCTTGGAAAGAAACAAAGCTGATATGACTACAATCCAAGAAATGCGATGGAAGGGACAGGGTTGCTCTCGGCAAGCATCCTGTGATATCTACTACAGCGGCCATGCGGAGAACCACGAGTTTGGGTGCGGATTTGTAGTTGGCAAGAGATTACGGAATCATGTCTTACGATTCACTCCTGTGAACGAACAACTTGCCATGATCCGCATCAAGGCTAAATTCTTTCATATAAGCCTAATATGTGCGTATGCTCCGAAAGAGGACAAGGACGATGAGATCAAAGATACTTTCGACCAGCGCCTTGAAGACGCTTACGAGCTCTGCCCCCGTCACGACAAAGCAATTGTGCTTGGTGACTTCAACGCCAAGGTGGGCAAGGAAAACATCTTTGGTCCAACAGTCGGAAAGTTCAGCCTCCACGACAACACATCCGATAACGGAATGCGGCTGATTGACTTCGCCGCAGCACGAAACATGGTTATAAGTAGCACTAGATTCAAGCATCGCAATATTCATAAGGCCACCTGGTTGTCCCCTGACCAAAAAACGCGCAACCAAATTGATCACGTTTTGATTGACGGAAGGCACTCTTCCAGTGTATTTAGATGTACGCACGATCCGTGGTGCTAACATAGACTCGGATCATTATCTCGTCGCAGCTAAGATCCGTACACGTCTGTGCGCTGCAAAGAATACGCGCAATCCTACACAGAGAAAGCTAGACGTCGACAAGCTGCAAACAAAATGGACAGCCGAAGCCTTTGCCACTCGACTCTCACTCCTGCTTCAAGAAAGTACTCCTCCGATCGACGATATATGCGCGCAGTGGGCACACATCTCCCACTCTCTGCGTACGGCTGCCGAAGAGGTTATTGGCTACCACCGTCCTCGCCGAAACCAGTGGTACGACCAAGAGTGTCGCGACGCCACTGCAGAGAAAAATACCTCCTACAAAGCCACCCTGCAGTCGGTTGTAACGCGTGCTGCTAAGGATCGATACAGAGAGAAGAGGAGGGACGAGAGACGTCTTTTCAGGCGGAAAAAAACGAGAGGCAGAATAGCGTGAGTGTGAGAAGATTGAGATGTGTGGTGACAGGAACGAGGACCGAACATTTTTCGAAAAGATAAGACGCCTGGCCGATGGCTCTAAAACCAAAGCGTATTTCTGCAAGGATAAAAACGGGAATCTAGTGATAGATATCCAGAGTACACTGACGTTATGGAGGGAACACTTCTCTAGTCTTCTGAACGGCGATGATGACAACAATCCCGCCAATCCGAGATGATATCCCGGAAACCCCAATTATGGATGGCAGCGTTGAAGTTCCGCTGCCCGACTATAATGAAGTCTTGACAGCAATAACACGGCTTAAGAACAACAAAGCCGCGGGAGCCGATGGTCTACCCGCTGAGCTGTTTAAGAACGGAGGCGAAGCTCTATTTATATGCATTCACGAGCTTCTATGCAGAATATGGTTGGAAGATTGCATTCCAAACGATTGGAACCTCAGTGTACTCTGCCCAATCCACAAGAAAGGCGATCCCACTATTTGCGCCAACTACTGTGGGATAAGCCTCCTAAATATCGCCTATAAGGTTCTGTCTGGCGTATTATGTGAAAGCCTGAAGCCCATCGTAAACCAACTGATTGGGCCTTATCAGTGTGGCTTCAGACCTGGAAAATCTACCACCGACCAGATATTCACGCTACGACAAATCTTGGAAAAGACCATAGAGAAGCAAATCGACACCCACCACCTTTTTGTCGACTACAAAGCCGCTTTCGACAGTCCAATAAGGAATCACCTATACTCCACCATGTCTGAATTTGGTATACCTGCAAAATTAATCCGTCTATGCAGGATGACACTGAGCTACACCAGCAGTGCAGTAAAAATGGGGAAGGACTTCTCCCCCCCATTTGTTACCAAACGAGGTTTCAGGCAAGGTGATTCTTTATCGTGCGACTTTTTTAACCTAATCATGGAGAAGATCATTCGAGCTGCTGATCTGAGACAAAGCGGCACAATATTCTATAAGAGTGTTATGCTGCTAGCATATGCTGATGATATTGATATCATTCTCGACGAACAAAAGTCACGCTCTATAAGTCACTAATCATGCCCGTCCTGTTATATGCAGCACAAACCTGGACGTTGAGCAGTTCTGATGAAAAGATTTTGGGAGCGTTCGAGAGAAAGATCCTTCGTAAAATCTACGGACCAATCTGCGTCAATGGTGAGTACCGAATACGATGGAACGATGGTCTGTATGAGCTATACGTCGACATCGACATAGTAAAGCGCATAAAAATCGAGCGGCTTCGCTGGCTAGGTTATGTTGAGCGGATGGAAGACGACGCTCCAGCGAAGAAAATATGCGATTCGGTACCCAGCAGCGGACAACGCAGAAGAGGATGACCGCATCTCCGTTGGAGGGACCAAGTGGAAGACAACCTGACGAAACTTGGAGCTTCCAACTGGCGCGAGCAAGCGCAAAACAGGAATGGCTGGCGCAATTTCTTACAACAGGCGGAAACCGACTTACGGTAGTAGGCGCCATTTAAGTAAGTAAGTAGTTGAGTGACGCAATGACATACAAAAAATTAAAACCCATCATGCTGGCTTTTGAGTGACGATGTGACATACAATTTTGTTTAGCTTTTTTATAAATCAGAACAAGTATATTATTGAATAATGAATATCAGAAAAGTATATCAGTATGTTATGCATAGCAGACAATGACTTTCAAGTGGCGGGTGCATTCTGCTTTTACTGAAAGGTTAAAGCAATATCTACGTGGCATTCCTAATACGTAGCTTTTGAGAACCAGAAAAAAGAAGCATACAACTCCTGTTGACTTATTAAACAAGGCGTCTAAATCGTTTTTTTTTCCTCTTGTGCTTCACCTTTCTGGTTATATATCTGTGACCGCAGTTGCTGAATGTAGTGGTACTAGAGATTTTTCAAGAATAGTTTCAAATGTCTTCCGAAGTGATTGATATAGAGTCGAAAAGACTAGGTGAAGAGTACTTTTCCTGAGGAATACATGAGGAATACATGTGCATGGTTCGTATATTGGACATTTGTGAGTTCCTTAGGTTTTTAGGGAATGAGAGAAGAATTTATTAAACAAGATAATGATGCGATGTTAACCAATCGCATTTAACCTTCATGTGCACGGGATTGTAAACTTACGTAAACGGTAAATGCAAATTGTTGTTGTCAAAATTTGATTTTAACCTCTTTTTACATTTAGATTTACGGAATTAAATTGTTAGTTTTACTATCAATGTAAATTGTTGTTGCTTTGTAACTATTTCTTTAGTTAGGTCTTCAGAAAGAAATATTTGTTCACTTGCATCTTGTTGATATCTTTCCAACTATTTCAGGAATTAAGGATACCAAAAACAAATGGTTACTTTTTAAACACGCAATTTGTTGGTTTTTATTGACAGTTTTTATAGCAGTAATTAAAACTATCAAAAATTGTTGCAATTTATTTCTGTACCATTTTACCAGCGATGAATAGTGATAACTTACCCTTGAAATTTGTTATTATTTTTTCAACTATTGAGACATTAAAGGTGCCGAGAATAAATTGTTGCTTTTATTTCTGTAACAACTTGATTGTTAACTTTACTTACAAAAAATGTTAGCATATTAGCCACGCATTTTGTAATTTTTCTAACTGTTAAATTAGTAAAGCCATAATGGAAAGAGATCAATTTTTTTATTTTGTTTTTTTAATATTTGAACTCACATTCATAAAGGATTGTGAATATGACAACACACAAAAAAATCTCATCAGTAAATTCAAACGATATTTGCGGTCACTTTACCGTCAATACAATTGTTGTTGCACAGTTACTATTTTTTCGTTTGAAATTACTGATCAAAAATTGTAACTTAACAGTTGTGACAATAAATTTAACGCTTTGAACAGTTAAAGTCAGCCGGTAGTATAACTACACGCATATTATCTGACTGAAAATATAATTGACGGTTAACGCAACAGGTTAAACACAGCGCGAAGTAAACCAGACATCGACGCGGCCGGGGTTCGAGTCCCAACGATGGAGGTAAAAAAGTGTGAATTTTTTCAAATCATATTAAATTATGTGTTAAAAATTAATGTTTAAAAAAAAAATTAAAATGTAATTATAAAAATAAAAATAACAAAAAATAGTTCCAACTGTCAAACAACTTCTGCGGTAGAGCTACTGTAAGTGTAAGACTGTTACTCAACTATTTTCATGTGTAAACAACTATTTTTGGGGTTAGTTTTACTATTTTTACGGTAAAATGGAAAGTGAGAATTATTTTTCTTAAAATTAATCTCTTTTCCTAGGTTGGTGAAATTTTAGTCTACTTTTTGATTAGTTTTACCAATCAAATTTTTTTTTGTGTGGCAGATATCATTATTGAAAGTTTCATACTTCTAAAAAAACAGTCTTTATTTGTATGGAAGGCCATATCAAATTCCCTTAACTTCTTTACTATTATTGCGAAATACTCAATAAAGTTATATATGCAAGCACACATATACACACATACAAACGTGCATAAGAGAGCAAATAATAATAAAATTGTCAAAAAGAAACGTTTCGACAAGCTGCATTCAAAAAATTTTGAGTTGAGTAGAAAAGTAATGTAACTTTCCATACATTTTATATGGTGTTAGTATTATTAAATTTGTGGACAACCGACCAGTAGCGGGATTCCCAAACACTTAACGATAATCGTAGTTGTCGTTATCGGTCATTGTGCATGCACAGCTTCATAGTAAATGACAGTTTTCGCTATTTTCGTATAATTTTTTTTCTATTAAACTCTTTCAGCAAAAATGCTACACAATGCTACACAATTGAAATAAGTTGTTGTTGTTGTAATTCAGCGTCGGCACTAATATGTTTCAGTTGCTAACAATGTTGAAATCAATACGTTGTTGTTGGTGTAAATCTGCATCAGCGAAATGTGGTTGAGTTGCTGACCCAATAACATATAATACCAACAAATTCAAACATATGCCGATACAGCAGAACTGAGTAACAAAGCAAAAGTGTGTCATCTCGAGCTTCGTCTATGCCTGGAAGCAGCTTTTAAGTGATAACACACATTCATGCTTTTTAATGTTGTGCGTTGAGTTTTAATTAAGGTGGTCAGATGTATGCATCTGAACATGGACTTAATGAATTCTTTGAATTCCTTGAGCCTAGATCAAAAATTGTTTGGCCAATAACTTCCACTGGGATTATTTATGGACTTAGTTTTCTATTGGATTTCTTTTTTAGATTTATTGGTCACATAGCCACAGGGTCTTCAAGGGATATCTATAGAAACATAAATCCAGAAAGTAAATGCTCTTAATGACAAAAAATAAAAAAAAAAAATTCTGTACAGAGTTTAACAAGAAAAAGTTCCATTTAAGAAACATTTTTTCTTGTTTACCCTTATATAGACCAAGTAAGCAAATAATTTTATCAGTCAGTATTTTTGAGTCCGATTTGTATAACATTAAACATTTTAGTTAAATAGCATTAACTAAAGCATAGCATTAAAAAATGTTCTAAGTAGCACTCAAAAATGGACTGAATTTGGATTTTGAATTTTTCAACTTAGTTTTTGTACCATATTTTTTTTTAAGTGGAGTTTTCTTAAAACATTTAATATTATTATCAACAAACAATGGCAACATTTTTTTGATATTGAAATTATATCTCACTTCCATTACCAATTTAATAAAATTTCATCAAAGTTGTTTTGAACAAACTGTTTTTAAAATATCGGTGTCGCACTTCAAAATACAGGATTTTCAAATGAGAGGGTCAACGATCGCCACACAAAATGGACATGCGATTGTAACTATTCATCATATACTTACTAAATACTTATACTTACTATACTATACTTACTATACTTACTATACTAAATCAAAATACTTAGTTCATTTTGATATTTTTTGCTAAAAGCCTGTATTTTTCCGAAAAGGAGCTATTTTGTGTTTAATTGAAAGAAAGCAGCCCAAGTGGGTGATTGTCTTTTTATGTACAATATGTCGACTTATTTTATTGGCATATAATTAAATAAGAAGCAAAGGTTGTTGCAATAACTCTTCTTTTATTTTTAATTATTATTGTTCTTTTAATCATTTACATTGTTTACATTGTAAATAATTTTTTGTTTATTAAAGCGAGCTGGCAAAGGTCGTATTGCACAACTTGTTCATTGCACAACAATTCACTGAAAAAACTAGAATATGATTAATCAATATTTAACAAATAACTACGAAAAAGTCGAACTTTCGTGATATGCGAATTTTCTATGGTATGGCGCCACCTGAAAAAATAAATTGTGAACCTTCCCCTTGCACAGATTTTTTTTATATAATTTAAAGCATCAGAAAAATGCTATTAGAAGTGAATAAAAAAAGAGCGATGTACCCTCTTATGTATATCGCGTATCAATTTAACATTATAGAAAAAATCATAGTATTAATGCAATCTTTTATTTAACGACCAAAAAATCAACATTTTAATTGCAGATTGGAAGCTGAAAAATATTCAAATATTTATATGTTAACTGTTTGCTCTTACCTTCTCTGCGATTGACTGTTGCTGCAGCTATTTGAGTAACCAGAGTCGGATACCTTCGTGTTGTGAGTTGATTCAGTAGATTCACCTTCCATTGTATTGAACTGCTGGTATTATAAAGGAATTCGTTTTATTTTCTGCCCACTATTACTTGTTCTTATTATATTTCAAACACTTAGAGGTGTTCTGTTCTTGCGTCTGCGTGCTTCGATGTATTATTCCGTGTAAAATATGCTGGAATCGGGTTCTGGTTTGCATGAAAATATTTTATTTTAGTTTATTGTAGAATTATAAGGAGTTTTACGTCATTGGAGAAAATCACGTGTTTCAACAACAGCTAGCCAACGGTTGGCACATGTTAATACATAATGTATGGATTGATTTTATCAGCGTTTCAGCGAATACATTAGAATACGAAATACAATTTGTGACCGTTTTGTCTAGTTGCAAGATTAAAGTAAAACTGTTTTTAAAATTTAAGTGTTATATTTTTAAAAATTACGTAACTGAGCTCTAGGCCAAAAATATTAAAAACAAAAAATATTATGGTACACGAGATCATCGCGTACTAAGAAAAGTCTCAATGATAAATGTTCTATTCTTATCTATATATTTATAGAGTGCATCCGCGATAACGTGAATTAATCAAAACCAAGAGCTTTCACGCTTGCGAAACGTCCCCGTTTGCGATCGCCAAAATTTTGGGTCAAAAGGTATAATTTTTTTCATCATTTCGGCCTACATATGCAATATAACTTGATTAGAACTTACTTTTCTGAAGAAACCAAAGAAAAATTTATTTCAAAAATATGATTTAATTCAAGCAAATACAAACTTCATAAAAAAACAAAGGAACAACTGAATTTGACAAAAAGTCGTAAGTTACAAAAGATTCAAGAAGCTTTTCGATTGATTATGATGTATCGTATCAAAATACATGTTTCTACAAAATTTTGTACTTCTTTCATCTCAAAACGACGTTATTTAAACAAAATTCTAAAAGCTCTAAAAGCAAGATTCTTAGGTTAGCTCATGGTATAATGATTTACAAGGTAATGGTGACAGTTCTGTTGGCGATCATGAGTTGTTAAAAACGCATTGAAAAAGAGAAAACGAAGAAGCAGCAAAACAAATTACAAGTTAAACTTAGTATTGGTTTTAACAACTCCCGATCGCGGCTCGTGAGAAAATAAGTAGTTGTCAAGGCTACCTGCTAACCATTGTATCATTAGCTTCTTAGTTTTTTGCTTCTCCTGTAAAATTTTTGAAATGCAACTCACGGATTTTTTTATTTCATATGACGATATCAGCATCAGAACATAATTATATATTAAAAAAAAGTGTTATCTTTTTCTGCTGATTTTTATTTTTCAATAACTGAAATACTGCTTGTCAGTTTCACATTGCGACATTTTCATTTCCAGCCCATTCCAATGACTGATACAACACTAAATTGCTTTACTTCAAATTTTAAAATTTCTCATAAAATTGGGTGCATTCATTCTGCCGAAAAGAAAGCTCAGTAGCAAGATTCCCAAACAGTTAACGATAATCATAGTTGTTGTTATCGGTCATTGTGAATGCACAGTTTCATATTAAATGACAGTTTTTGCTAGTTAACTACAGCTACAATCAGCAAAGTAGCATAAAGTGATACTTTCTGCTGAAAGAATTATTTTTCCGAAACGTCAAACGGCAAACAGCTGTTCGTCAATAAATGCTTTTTGTCTTAAATTTATTTTTTTAAATGTTCTGTGAGCACGCGTTTCAAAAAAATTGTTTTAATTAAAAGTAGTATTAAGCAGTTTAATAATAAATAAATTTGGTATTGTGATAATATTTGGTATAGTGATTTGTCAAAATAAAGTGAGCGTAAGCCGCTCAACTGAAGTAGCATAAAATATTTTCGCTACTCAAGATGGCGACTGCTCAGGCAACATGTTGTGTGAGCGCTTTATGCGATATACCATTCAGCCCGAAAGTTGTGTAGCAGCTACATAGCAAATTTTCAGCTGAATGCAGCCATTGTTGGTCAAACATAATAGAATAACGTTATTTCCATAATAATAAAACTCTTACTTATTATATAAAAATTAAACTTGAAATATTGGCTATTTTGCGTTACCGCAAGTCAGCTCGAGAACTGCTGCACCGTTTTAAGTGAAATTTTTACTATTCTTACAATAATTTATTGTAGAGTGTCCATGTAAACTCAGAATTTTCATATTTTAAATAGCTTATAAGTTTTTGGCCAATTCGAGGCCAAACCGAGTTTTCGTTGCAGTTTTCATTTAAATTCACTCCTCTGTCATATTCCGTTCACGTTTTAGTTATTTTTTTTTTAAATACCTACAACGGCTGGCTGTGCGAATGATCGCTCAAAACCCTAACGCCCAAGAACGGAAAACGAACTTTCGCCCAGAAAATTGTTTTGGCTATAGTTCATTAGACTCATTTTGGGTAATAGTTCACAATGAACAATCGCCCAAAATTTGCCAAATGAATTATCGCCCAAAAATTAAAATGAACGATTGCCCAAAATTGTATTATGTTAAAAAATGTTTTAAACATCTTGTTTTATAAGACTTATCATTGAAAATTGAAAATTGAGTTTCTTTTAGAACAGCATCCAGTTCATCACTTTCTACCCTGCAAACTACATTTCTGATAACAACTGATCATTTAGTTCGACCCAACTAAATGTTTTTTGCAATTGCGTAGTCTAGAAATATATCCTGATGTAAAGGCACCAGATTGTCTACGATTTTAACATTGTGGGTAGCAAAAATGTAGAGAGCTTTATTTCAGCAGCTTGGACCTTTTTCAGGTAGGAAGAAGAACCTGACTGTTAAATAAAGCCACTACTTGACGGAGTACTTCGGAATACTTTTTCAGTTTTGTGGTGTTGCTTAACCTCTGTGTTAATCCTGTATGATACTTCGTTAAATTGCTCATTTTTTTGTCATTGAAAATGAAACTATAGCAGTTCAAATAGTACGAATGCATAAATTCAATTGGTGTGTGTGAGTGAGAAAAAAATGTGGGACGTGCTGAGCTGTCAAAAAGTGGCACTTTGCAATTTTCATATGATTATCGTTTTCTTCCAAAATATGTCTGTCCCGCCCACTCGCCACTTGTTCCCAGATTTTAAAATTGGATAAAAAAAATTCATTAACAACATCATTCATCAAACTTTTTTTAAATATTTCCGTATTCACAGTTAGTTTTCGTTTACGTGGTAATGGCTGTTGCGTCCCTTCCGATGAACTGGAGCTGGTATCCGACATAATAAAACCTTTGTTCTATAAGTTCGTATATATGTGTTAATCAATATTTTATAATTTTAACATAATTTTAAAACAAACCGCAGATCGACGCAGCCACAACTAAAAACATACACAAAAAACTGTTAACTGTATGAAATTATTACTTTTATGGGTCGAAATTCCTTAAAAAAGGGCGAAATCCCACGTTCTGGCATTGCTGTTCGAGATTTCGGCACGAACTAAGAGCCCGAACAGAACCAAAGCGGATGGCGCACAGTGCGGTATTTTCAATTCTAGAGTGCCAAAAGTCATATCTCAAAAAGATGCTTGAAAAAAGTTGAAAGCTTACCAACTTCAAGCATGCATATTGATGTTTCATGCGCGCATGCTTTGTATGAGCGTTACCCCATGAGCTCACTTGTTTTCAACTTAAACGTCATATGCTTTAATTCGTGCATGCCCTCTATGTGTTCCGGCCATATATGCTAAAATTTTGCTCCTTTCTTCTTTGGATAACTCTTCTTTGTCCCGCACGATATTTTAATCAACAAGTTCCGGGAATCACAATTGTTGTTTATATGCAGACTGACAATGACACGACCTTTCTTTTGATGAACTTTTAATGACTGTCGCGTAGATTTGATACGATTGCAGTTAAGCAGAAATGAGTACTTTTCGATGATAACTAACGGTACTCTTTCAAATCAATGATTAGAACCAGTCTGACCAGAAGTTTTCGTAGAAATATGCATTTTGTTAAAAAAGTATATGCTAAATATTCCACTTACAATTTTTATATTCCACAAAAATATTCCACTTTCAATTTTAAAGAAACATATAAACCAAATTGGTTATAACATAGATATAAAATAAACACAAAAACAAGTTTAAAAACATTTGTTTGTTTATTATTATCAGACTTTTAAATTTACAACAATCAGAATTAATAAAACAGAAGTTAATACTAATAAAATTGCATTACGAAAAACCGTTAATTTTAAGAGACCGGCTTACATCCATTTAAGTTACATTTATCAGTTGCAACTTTTATAATTTTAATTTTAATTATCTTCAAGATTATATCCTAAAATTTTAAGTTTTTAATAACTTTTTATTTTTCGCTTGTGTTAATTTCAAAAATTTAAAAATTTAAAATTTTTTTATTGTTTTAAAATTTATAAAAAATCAAAAATGTTAAAATCGCTCTTTTTTGATCTTTAGTTTAGGTTTTTTGCTTACCGCAAATGAAAAATTCACCAACCACACTTAGTTTGCGAGCTGTAGTTACCGCAAACGAATATTCAGTTGTCTCTCACGAAAAAATTATGATAAATATTTAAAAAAAATAACGAAAAAAAAAAAATAACGAAAGAATAACAAAACGCAATGCAGTCATTCCTTTTTCTAGAAAAGGCATTGCGATAGCTGGGGTGAATTTAAGCCATGCGTAAGAATATATTGACTTTGGCACGCTGGGAGAGTACTGAACTCCTATCCGTACGTTCACGGGTTAAAACCCCACGGCTAGATTTTTATTTTATTTTTATAATTACATTTTTATTAAAACACTTTTTTAACACATACATTTACTACAATTTGATTTAGGACTTGACCCCGGATATGGTCGATGTCTAGTTTACTTCGCGCTCTGCTTAACCTGTTGCATTACCTCCAATTGTATTTTCAGCCGGCTAGTATTCGCCTAGTGCTGCTCATGCTTCTGCGTGGAACTCAATTGTGTTGAAGTAAAGGTGCACAATTTTTTTTCGTTTATAGCTAAAGTTAAATATTTGTCATCAACAGGAGTCCGTTTTGCCAGTGTTGCAGAATTTTGCTATGGCAAAAGTTTAACTTAAAAACTTTTGCTAGAATAACTAAAGCCGACAACAACGAAAACCTCGTTTTGTTTGAAATCAGTAAATAAAATCAGTTTTATTATAATTTTTCGTTGTTCCTTCAGAAAACAACAAAAATCTCTTTTAATTTAAAATGTTCGTTTATGAAAAAGGAAGTTCGTATCCCACAATCGAAGTTTTAGGTTGTAACAAAAGAATTCTTCATTGCCGCAATTGAAAAATCGCACTCGTTTATGACAAACAAAACTCATTTCCTACACCTAAATAATGCTAATTCCTAATGCGTTTCCCGCAGCTGTTTGCGTTTTTCAACTGTTGAAACGTTTGCCAAAAACGTTTTCAAGAACGATAAACGAAGTTTGTTTGCGGCAAACTGGCGCTAAATGTTTTTTTTTCTTTGCGTGTAAGAAGGTTTTAACACTAGGGCCTCTTCCTGCAAGGATGAAAACGGGAAGAATCTAGTGACAGATATCCAAAGTACACTGTCGTTGTGGAGGTAACACTTCTCTTCTGAATGGCGATGATGACAATAATCCCGTCAATAGAGATGATATCCCGGAAGCCCCAATTATGGATGACAGCGTTCAAGTTCCGCTGCCCGACTAAAATGAAGTCTTGACAGCCATAACAGGGCTTAAGAACAACAAAGCCGCGGGAGCCTATGGCTTACCCGCTGAGCTGTTTAAGAACGGAGGCGAAGCTCTATTTAAATGCATTCACTAGCTTCTATACAGAATATGTTTGGAAGAATGCATTCCAAATGATTGAAACCTCAGTGTACTCTGCCAAATCCACAAGGAAGGCGATCCCACTATTTGTGCCAACTATCGCGGGATAAGTCTTCTAAATATCGCATAGAAGGTCCTGTCGAGCGTATTATATGATAGACTGAAGCCCATTGTAAGCCAACTAATTGGGCCTTATCAGTTTGGCTTCAGACCTGGAAAATCTACCCCCGACCAGATATTTACACTACGACAAATTTTTGGGAAATACCCTAGAGAAACAAATCGACACCCACCATTTTTTTGTCGATTACAAAGCCACCTTCGACAGTCCAATAAGAAATCACCTATACACCACCATGTCTGAATTTGGTATACCTGCAAAATTAATCCGTCTATGCAGGATGACACTGAGCAACACAAGCAGTGCAGTTAAAATCGGGAAGGATCTCTCCTCCCATTTGTTACCAGACGAGGTTTCAGACAAGGTGATTCCATGATTCAATCATTATAAGGTTATCCAGATATTTGACATACCCTTATTTTATGTAAGCAAAATTGTTTTTACTCTCTTGAAAAAATGACAGCCAGGGTTGTGTGGTAGTCCCAAAAAAAGTATGTTTCAGTGTTCTGCTGTGTTTTTTTAAAAGTACTTTTTCCACATGCTTGTGGTTATGTTAAAAAAATCAAGTGTGCAATATTTTAGTTCAATTTCTTGACATGAAAATAATTTGTGGACATTTTTTTCAATTTTTATAGCGTCATTTATCTCAAATTACTTTATGTTTTAGTATGTGAGCAAGCGCGAAAGTACGCAGTGCCGTTGGATTTCCGTATTAAAAAATAAAACAACTTTATTCTAACAAAAGAAATTTCAAACTTAATTCTACTTTTGTCACTGTTGAATTTTAATTTAACGTTGCTATTTTTAATTTTATATTGTTTTTTTCTGTATTATTCTCTGCGTTGTGTGAACAAAACTAGATATCTTTTGTCAAAAGAGGAAAAAAGGTATGTTTGATTTTCCCTAATATAATATAGAAATAACAATAATCATCCTTTTGGTTAAGCAAATGGTTTCAAAACTCTGTATCACAGATTAAAAAACATATTTTTAATAAATTTTACCTCTAAGCTGACTTTTGTTTTTTACTTATTTTAGCTCAAAGCTCAAAAACATAATCAAAATATTCATACAAATTCTTTGCAAAATGTGTTTTGCATACACAAATCAAATTTTTTCAATATTGTTTTACATGAAAAATTCATCCATTACACTTTAAAAAGCCCATAATATAAGTTTTGTTCAAAACAAACAGGTAATAGAAAACGTAGTAGTCAAATGTATATTTAATATTTTGTATGTACTACGAAAAAGTATGATATTCATGCAACTGCGGGATATTAATGTCATTAAAGAATTGCTCTTTTGCTCTTCTCTTTAAATAAGGGTAAACATTCTTTTTCTTGTGAGAAGACGTCAAATATCTGGATAACCTTATAATAATTGAATCATGGGTGATTCTTTATCAGGCGACTTTTTTAATCTACTTATGGAGAAGATCATTCGAGCTGCTGATCTGAGACAAAGCGGCATAATATTCTATAAGAGTGTTATGCTGCTAGCGTATGCTGATTTTATTGATATCATTGGCCATAACTCATGAGGTTTCAGACGAGGTTCCAGACAGGGTGATTCCTTATCGTGCGACTTTTTTAACCTAATTATGGAGAAGATCATTCGAGCTGCTGATCTGAGACAAAGCGGCACAATATTCTAGTAATTCACGCGAAGTCAGTGCAGCATTCTCCAAATTATAGAAAGAGTCAAGTCACATGGATCTTGCAGTAAACGCAGATAAGACGAAATATCTGGTGTCAACAAACAAACAGTCCAAGCGTATTGGCACCCACGGCACTGTTGACTCTCGGATCCAGCATTACCTCCACCAACGATTTCAGTAGAGAGATAAAACGAAGGATAACTCTTGCCGACGGGTGTTATTTTGGGCTCAGTAGGCAATTGAGAAGCACAGCTCTCTCTCGAGGAACTAAAATCACGCTCTATAAGTCACTAATCATGCCCGTCCTGTTATATGCAACACAAACCTGGACGTTGAGCACCTCTGATGAAAAGACTTTGGGAGCTTTCGAGAGAAAGATCCTTCGTAAAATCTACGGACCAATTTGCGACAATGGCGAGTACCGAATACAATGGAACGATGAGCTGCATGATCTATACGCCGACATCGATATAGTAAAGCGCACAAAAATCGAGCGGCTTCGCTGGCTAGGTCATGTTAAGCGGATGTATATTCGATTTGGTACCCAGCGGCGGAAACGCAGAAGATGACGACCGTATCTCCGTTGGAAGGACCAAGTAGAGGACAACTTATCGAAACTTGGAGCTTCCAACTGGCGCCAGTAAGCGCAAAACAGAAATGGCTGGCGCAATTTCTTACACTAGGTGAAAACCGACTTACGGCTGAAGGCACCACCTAAGTAAATATTTATCAAAGGTTCATGAACGATGTTTACTTTTCCTATAGTCATGTTTATTCTGGATGGCCAGTCTTTCCTGCTCCATTGTTTATTTTTTGCACGACTGTCCCACAGACAAAGAACAAAGGAATATTTAGTGCATCCACTTTGGTGACATAAAACAATCTACACAAACGGAGCACTGATGTTGATCATATGAGAATTTTTCTAAAACGAGCTTGACGTTTTCATAGTCTTTTCTTAGTTATGTTAAATGAGCTATTGCAATCAAAAGTAATTTATTTCCATTATGTAGTAAAACATCCTTCAAACTTTCTGTTGGGCTGTCTATAAAAAGCCTTTACTCTTTTGGCCAATATACCAGAAGGCACATTAAATTAAAAAATCCAGACATATTGCAATAAACTTAATTGTTATCGATTTTTGGAAGAAAAACAGTAAGTTTTTGAAACGAAGTTTTTTATGCCTCGGTTTATGATTTGCTTAAGTGAAATCTCAAAAACGACACTTTTTTTCGACACTGTTTAAAAAAAAAATTGATTGTTTTTGCTTGCCATCACTAAATTGTGAATTTAACCAAAACTTGTCAATCGATTTTAATGAAATATGGCTTGTTGTAGTTTTAACATGGCTATGTTTATAACAGATAAAAGTGCAATTTTTGAAATTTCAATTTTGCATAAAAAATATTTTTTTCGGAATAACTTTCTGAATTTTTCCGAAGCTATTAAGCTAATTAAAAACAGTGTAGACATTAGTATGATTTAATTTAGCTGCGAATTTTTGGATTTCTTATTCAAGTTGTTCTTGAGTTATGATAAAATGAGTGGTGAAATCTCCTTCATTTTCAAAATAGCGGTTTATCGCGAGAGCCAGAGTCAATTCAAACAATGCGAATTATAGGATTAGAACGTCATTATCCCATGTACCTAAATTGACTCCAAACATTTACGCCGCAGCCGCAGAAAAAAAGGCTAATTTTGTTGACCTGTGTAAAAAATTTTAAAAAATTTTTAGTATTTTGAAAAGTATTAATTCTAGTAAAAAATGGTTTAAGAAGTACATTATTCCAACCATTATTTTAAAAATTACTCAAAGATTTTTAACCGTGTACTGTTATCTTAAAGCTATACTACAGTTCACTGCTGTAAAAGTCGCGTTGATCTTTAAGCCAACTTTGGCTTATCAGTTTCGACTTTGTGAAGGGAATGCATATCATGTTACGGCATTCCCCAGTACATACGATTTGCAATAATTGGTTAAATTATTAAAAAAAAAAATTAAAAAAAAAGGCGACTACACCTATCCCCCGTTTAACACGGTAGATAGGTTCATGAGAAATTCGTGTAAAGCGAAAATGAAATTTTTGTATGAAAAAACGTGTAAAACGAAAAAGCCATAATTGTGATTAGGTATTTATTTATTTTATTATTTATTCGACGTAAACTTGGAGGATAATATCAAGTAAATCATAAAAGTAAATCATAACAGTTCAATCATATGAAATATAAAACACCAATTCATTTGAAACATTGAATGAACGTAAATACGTACATGTATATGTATTGCAAACATACGTATGAGTAACTTAAAAAGATATATGTATTTCATAAAAATTAAAAATATACAAAGTAGCAACAGAAAAAAATTAGAGAAAAATGATTATATGTAAGATTCGAATATTCAGATTGCTTCATTGCTGTCACTGTCGCTTGTACCAAGTAGTTCCGTTATAAACGAAATCGTAAGAGAATCATGCGAGATTTTTCCGATTCATGGGCGAAACATGCTGATTCGGCCATACATTTCATTTACGAAAATCTCATATAAATGTTCCAAATTCGTGCAAGAACGGAATACAGAAACATAGAGATTTTTCGTGCAGGAATACAACACCGAATCGTTGGGAAAGTTTCGTTAACAAGCAATAGGCAGAAAGGTGAGAAAAAATATTTTTTTTCTTTTCTTTTTTTATTTATTCTTTGATTTTATTTTATTGCGAATATTTTCTCTTTGGATCACATCATCTGATTCTGTAATCTTTGATATATCAGTCATTCAGGCCATTATTATACCACGTTTACAAAACGATATATGTTTCAACTTTTGACGAAAAAATTACCCCGAAATATAAGCAAAAATGAAGCTTTACAGGAAGTCATGGGCAAATACAAGACAGAAAGTTGAAGAATTTTCAAGAAAATTTTTAATGAACGAAAACAAGACAGAAAGTTGAAGAATTTCGGACAAGAAATAAAATAGTGAAGAGGTATGGCGTGTTCTACTGTTTTCGCTGTTACTTTTTTTTTCTTTTATTGTTGACGAATCCATTGCAAATGAGTAAAACAATATTCTTCAAGTCTGTTATTGACGAATACAAGACAGACGCGCTTAAGAATATTCTGCAAGCCTGGCTTAGTAAGTTTCTTAAACAAATTTAGGCAAGTTTCTTAAACAAATCACCAAAGATCGACTCATCCATGGTGTCCGAGACTACTGGGTAACCATCAGTCTGAGTCGTAAAAATACATGCATACGTACATGCAATTATAAGGATTACCAGATGAATAAATTTATATTTAGTAGATCTAATAAAGTGCGTGTAAGATTAAAATGGGCATTTATTTCGTTTATTTTTATTATTGAAATTTTTGTTTTTTATCTTTAAACTAAAAACCGTGTAAGATCGAAAACGTGCTAACCGAGTACCGTGTAAAACGGGGGATATTTGTATTTCACTCCAACACTTTTTATTTTGGGTTTGACATACTAACGTTTGCGACGTAAATGTCGATACGTATGAATGACTGAATTAACTTTTGTATATGTTGTTATCATAATTCATTATTCTTTTTTAATAGCCATATGAAGCAATGCTAATTCTTATGAGTTCCAAAACGAAACCTAAAATGTTTTAAACATTTTTAAATGTCTATTTTCAATTTATTATTATTTTTTGTTTTTTTTTTGGTTTAGTTTCAGTAGCACTTCTAAAATGTAGCAACAATTTTAACAGATTGCAACTAGTGGAACAGTCTTTACCAATTTTATATATTTTAACTGACTCAATACATTGCATTTCGAAATTTTGTCTATTTACACCAACCTATAACTGTCAAGTTTATTTTTAGAGCTGCATTAGTTAATTTGTAAGAACTGCACCAAGTAAATATTGCCAGACACTGTTTTGTCTAAGTAAAAAAAAATATGACGGTTTTAATTAAACACTACTTTTCTCAGCTTTTTTCTAAGTTTGGATGGTAAAAACTTTTTAAATTGAAATTTGAATCGACTTATTCGTAGAAGCAACGAATTGACACTGTTTCGATATACTTGAACTAAAGCTTACTAATAGAATGGAAAATGTGATTTTTCTTTTTTGTTGTATATTTTTTGTAATTTATATTGCTAACCGGCCAGACTCACTGCATGCATCCTAAAAGCTTCTGGAGCTTGTATTGGTTAGAAGAGACCGCATTAAAATACATTTTGCTCAATTTAACTCTAGAGAAAAAGAGATGAACATAATAGATTGTCAGAGTCACGCATGTTAGCACGTGAGTCCGTTTTTTATATGTTTTGCTTTTGGTTATGCATTCGATAAACTGTTTTCAACGTGTTGTACGTTTTGCAGATATATTAACTACGCAGGATGGAAAAGTTGTTTTTTTATGGGTGAGGTAAATGGTGTTTCATTTTCTGTAGTTCTGTGCTTTAAATCTTTCCCAACAAACAATTTCGCTAGTACTGAATTCATTATTGAATGCATTTATTAATGCTATGTCTACATAGAGAGTTAAGTTTGAGCTAACAGTACAAAGCTGAGTTTAGCGAGAAATAAGGTGCGGGACATAACAATATGAAATTAAATTTTTTTTTCAATTTTAAAATAAAAAATTTTTAGTGTATTTATTGAAAACTTCTTACAAACAGAAAGCTTTTTAATTGTGTCCCTGGTACAGATAACAGTGGCTCGTCCCTGTAACTTATACCGATCGTAGTTACCGACTCATATTACCGATTGGACGGCACTCTGACGTCACTCTCACCTTTAATGTTTCTATACAAATCTGAATCGACTTCTGTTCAATTCGTTCGCTTCAAATCGATAATCTTCGATTTCACTTTAACGGAACTTTTCAAAAAAGTGTTTCTGTACAAAAAGTGAATCGATAAAAATGTGTCACTTTTGTCACTCGCTTTGCGACAAGTTAGAATCCCACCGATTTATCTAAAGCAGGGGTGCGCAAAATATACATTCACATTTTTGTGATTGTATTGCAAAGCTCTGTTTTAAGAGCTTGCACTGAACGAAAAGAACGAGTTTGCTTATTCGTACTATCACAGCATAACGCAGAATGATAGTTTGTGTTCTACAGGGTTGCGACCATAGTGAAAACTTATTGCTTAGCCGAGCCGAAAAACACATTGGAGCAATAGAGATACATGGCTTGGTTTCTTTATTTCACCAATGTGTTTTTTGGCCCAGCTTAGCAATAAGCGTTCACTATGTACGCAACTCCAGGCAACGCAGAAGCGAGCGGCCGCATCTTCACTGCATGAAGTTCGTAGAGCAACTGTTCGTACTATTTTATTCAGTGTAATAAGTTCTCACCGCGGCTAAAAAGATTTTTTAATTGAAAGCTGTCGTATGTGTTTGAAAGCTATCCGCCCATGGGCGGCTTTTTGCGCACTCCTGATCTAAAGCCAGTAATGCTGTGTATTATTTAGTTATAAGTACTCGAAATATACCTTTAAAAATGTTTAAATTGAATTTTTTTCTGATTGAAATAATTTGTTGTTATTATAAAACTTTTTAATTTTCAAGGTAATGCAGTTAAGCCATATTGCCTATTTACATAAAAGTTAAAAATTTTAGCAAAATAATATATGCCACGGCAGTGAAAAAGTAAATGCAAATATTTTCTATGTTTTAGTTGCACATCACTGATGGTCAAATTATTTAAATTTATAATTGTTGATTATTTCTGGCAATATTTCGACGACTACATCAAGCCACATTATTTTTTTATAACAATGGACAACAACAACATTCAAAAGGTAAGCTGAAATGATGTGGTATACAGTCCCTGACCAAACTATAATACACATGTTGTACACCCGGTCTGGTGTAGGTCTATCTTATAAATCATAGTTTTCATAAACGAAACTTTTTAATGTTTTTGTATATATATTTTTGTTATATTTCATTACAATAATGAATTTATTGGTATCAGAGCTCAGATACTGAAATGTAGCTTACAAGTCCGAACATGTTTCAGTCGCGATTTTTTGCTACTCTTGTGTGTACGTGTTTCTGTTCATCTCTTATATTTGTGGTTGTAAGCAAGTTTTTGTTACCTTCGAAATTAGTATTTTTGCCAATTAGATACAATAAATTGTGATCTTTTGATATGTGCAAACCCCGTAAAAAAGCTAAAGTCAAAGCCCTAGTGAATATAAAAATGTATTTCAACCTTGAAATTTACGATGCATAAAAAAGTTGAATCCGACCAAGATCTGTGTCCGAAAAGAGAAAGTAAATGTGGCAGAAAGCCAATTTTCACCATAAGTTAAAAAAGATGCCTTAAGAAAATTTGCTTAGAAAACAGATTTGCTATCACAAAATCAATAAAATCTAAATTGAAACATGCAAACGTTAATGCTTCTGAGTTCAATTTCCGCAAAAAGTTAAAAGATCTAAGTTTTAAAGCTGACCGACCAACAAGAAAACCAAAGCTAATAGTTGCAATGAAAACAAAGTGCTTAGAGTGGTCTAAATAGTGGCGTTACTATATCAGATCTGTTTCAGCTATGTCTGTCTGAACAAAATATCCCTCTTTTGGAGTTGCCGAATAATAGTCCAGACATGAACCCCATAGAAAAGATGAAATGCAGCAGACGGTCCAGAATTCATCGACAGCATGCCGCGCCGGATTAAGGCTCTCATAGCTGCAAAAGGTGGCTTAACAAAATATTAAAATTTATAAAAGATTTTTGTATTTTTTAACTATTTTAATAAAAACAAAAAATATTCAATAAATAAAACGTTTTATTTGTTTAGAATCTATTTAATATATTTAACTGCACATTGCAGGTTAAAATAAAGTAGTTTAAATTGAGAAAATGAAAAAAGGGTTATGCACCATCAATCAGATACGCAATTTGGGCACGTGATAAAATCAATATTTTTATCTTGATTTGCATAATAACGTAGCTGAAAAATAACAAAAAACAGAAAAATTTAGTTAAAATATTTTTTTATTTATTCACAGGCTCTATTTTGCATAAAAAAAGCTATGAACACACCCCTCACAGAATTCCCCACCAAAAGTTGCTCATTATTCCCCACAAGCTATGGCTTGAAACATGGCGGTGTGTGAGTGATTTATTGAAATGTCATCAAAAATTCCTTTTGTATGTTGAAAGGCCAAGATCCAACAATAATAACCCATCGGAAAAAAGCACTCCGAAAGGCCTTTTGAGTGCTTGCAAGTCAACTGAAAACGCTGACTCCACGTATGACACAAAAAGCACTTAAATTTAGCTTACTTTGAGCTTCAAAAGACCTCTCTTGGAAAGCTTTCAGTCAGCAGTTCTTTGCATTCTTTCCTCAAAAAGAAAGCTGCAGAGAAAGAGAAAGATAGTGCAATCATCGATAGTGCTTCAAAAGACCTCCCTTGGAAAGCTTTGGGTCAGCAGTTCAGTTGAATACATCAGCGAAAATTTATAATTGACCTGTAATAATAGGTTTGTCCCCGTACTTAAAAAATTGTACGAATTCGTACGATTTTCTGCAATTTCCTGCTCCAGTTCGAGAAATGTGCAAATTAATTTTTCGGCAGGCACATTTAGTAGAATGCAATGTGAGTAGCAGTGTTTTATCTAATTTTTTTCAGTAAAAATAATTATTTTCTTTGCAAAATAAAAAGTTCCAGGTACATTTAGTAGAATGCAGTGTTATAAGCATTTTTATCGAAATCTTGTCAATAAAAAATAATTTTTCTTCTTCATTAGATATCGACTACAGAAACACTGTCACCAACAGTTTATTCCAGTCGAAAAACTAAAATTTGGAAATGGATGAAATTACAATAGCCGAAACTATTAAAGAAGAAGATGCTGCTATTGGCAAAAAACTGCGTGTCACTATTTGCGAGGAAGCCAAGTCTATTTGGGTAGATGCTCCAACAAAAATTTTGATTTCGTTGCTGATGGATTACTTTCCTAACGCTGCGTCTACACCAGACAATTGTCATAAATATTTCATAATCTGTATTAGTTGTAAAATTATTGCCAGCTGCAAGGAAATTGTCTGATTATGACGTAGGTGGGCAAGACAATTGCAAGACAATAAATGACATTTGTTCCGTTATTGGACGTTTCCTTTGAAAGCGAATAGAAAAAAGAAAAAAAGAATAAAAAAGAATATAAAGGCGCTGTTTTTGGTTTGCATATATGTTTTTCGATGTGAAAGTTGTGAGATCAAAAAGTATGGTTTTACGCACAAAATTTATTTTTTTTTCGATGGCCAACGATCTCCAAGTGCCACCACAAGCAGCACAAGTAAGTGCAGCTTTAATTTTTGTTAACATCCTCCAAGTGCCCCACCAGCAATATAGGAAGTGCAACGCAAATTTCTTGCTCATTTCGCAGGCCAACGTCCTCCAAGTGCCACCACTAGCAACACAGCAAGTGCAACGTTAATTTTTGTTAACATCCTCAAAGTGCCACCACCAACAACACAGGATGTGTAACGCATTTTTCTTGCTCCTTTTGTTGCACTTGCTTCTGTTGCTGGTGGTGGCACTTCGAGGAATTTAACAAAAATTACACTGCACTATGAAATTGTTAAATACTTATTAAATTGTTATTTAATAAAACACTTATTAGCATAACTTACTTATGCTGCTTGTGGTGGCAATTGGAGAACGTTGGCCAACGAAAGAAGCAGGAAATTTGCGCTGCGCTGATTTGTACTGGTGGTGATGGCACTTGGAGGACGTTGGCCAGCGAAAGAAGCAAGAAATTTGCGTTGCACTTGCTTCTGTTGCACTTGGCACTTGGAGGATGTTAACAAAAATATTTAAGAAAAATTTGACTAATGCACCGGGAGATCGTTGGCCAACGAAAAAATTAAATTTTGTGCGGAAAACTTAACTTTCACACTACGTTTCTGTTTCGAAGTGCTTTTTTCTAGTTTTTTTACATTTCTCAGCATTTTTGCCAATGAAACGTCAAAAATTGTTAGCATACGTCAAATCGTTGTCAGCTCAATTGTCTGCCTGACAATTGAGACAATTGAGCTGCCGACTGAGAAAATGTGAGTGTGTTAGTAAAAAATGTGTGAGTGTATTGGGATTGTTAAGACAAATTGTCTGGTGTAGACGCTGGGTAAAGTTGGGAAAACCGCAAAGCTAAAAAACAAAAAAAAAGTTTGTGTGTTGGTTAGCGCAACACTCCAAGAGCATGGGTCTGGTCTTAGCGAAGGCCAAGTGCAATCCAAGTTTGATCGCTGGAACCCACTTACAAGAAGGCCAAGTTGCACAACAATCAAACCTCCCGGAATAGGCAGCAAATACCACATTAAAGGTTAAACAAATCCTATTTAACCTATTTCGAATAAATTAAATTTTTGTTTTTTTTTGCTTTTTTGAGCTAGATGAATTGTTTGGGGAGCGAAGAGGGATAAATCCGGAATATGTTTTGGACAATGAAGACAGCGGAACTTCGAGGTCTGAGCTGACTGCAGATGATCTTCAGCTGTCATTGAAATCACTTGTAGAAAAAGCTAAAATAAATTTGTTTTTTCTTGTCTTTTCTTGTCTTTATTTGTTTTTTCTACATCAGCTTCAAAAAAGCGAAGAACCAATAAAGTTCAAGAAGAGATGTTGAGAAAGTTAGAAAAGCTTCAGGAGGACAGAAAGCAATTCCACGAAACTATTAAGAACTACTTGCAGCGAAAAGAAGAGCGAGAAAAAATAAAAAATGAAAGTGCTGAAAGTGCTGAAAGGAAAATGCATCTTCTAGAGTCATTTGTTTTGCAACTACGAAATCAATTTTTTTTTTACTAAATTAACCCATTGATGTTTACGTATGATATATCGTACGCAAAATGAGTTGTGCAAAATGTTTCTCAAAATTCAGCATTCAAGTAAATGTTTAAGATGTTTACGGCATAAGAACATATAAGAATGCTTTTGCCAAAAAATTCTTTCCTAATATTGCTAAAAGCTTTTTTGTTTGTATTTTTCGCGGGAACTTGCGCTGTGTTCAGAAAGTAATTTGAATTCGTAAAATAACTTTGTTAAAACTCATTAAAAACATAAAAATTTAAAAGTGATGTGTTACATAAATTTAATTTAAAAGTCTTTGCTACAAAATGAATACAAGCACAGTGAGATATTTAAATTTTATAGGGTTTTAAAATATAACATACGCTTTATAGCATATGTGGTATACTCAATAATGAATAAAAAGTTAAATATCTCCCCGCACGTTAAATTCAGTTTGTAGTTAAGACTTTTAAATTTAGTTTATGTAACACATCACTTTTACATTTTTATATTTTTTAATGTTTTTTACCAATATAATTAAAGGTAGAGGCACCTGGATTTTGAGGAACATTTTGCAGAACTCATTTTTCGTACGAATTATCATACTTAAACTTTATTGGGTTAAGATATTTTGCTGAAACTTCGTAATTTCCTATTTAAGCCTAATACAAGCTTAATACAATTTAAATGTTTTTTTGATTAATTTTGATTTAGAAAATTAAAAATCCTGTCTTCAATTTATTTCTAATTTAATAATTTCTTTAAACATACATAACAAATATATGGATACTATTGTTCATTGCCTTGAATATTTCTTTCGCGTTGAATATCATTGTAGATGGCATCCCTCACAGCGTTTCCAGTAATTGGATTTTGAACCGCTTCGATGTTACTATCATCCGATGTAGTTTCAAGAGAGAAATCCAAATCATCATTATTGACAAGATTGTGTAGCACAGAACAAGCTCTTACGAAATGGCACAGAATCCCAAAGCTATGCTCTATTGCAACTCGTCCAGAGCTTAAAAAAATGTTGAATTTTTTTTTAGAAAATGCCCATTATCTCTGTAAGGTGTAACCACATAATTCGTGCATGGATAAGCAGAGTCACCTAATAAATAAAAATCTGAAATGATACAAGTAATTGCAGCATTTAATTTTTTACTAATATTTACTTATAGCTTTCTTTTTTATCAAAACCGCCCTTAAAGGATATCCTGGCTAAGGGCCTCAGTTAGTGACAATTTAATTTTAATACAAAATACTTTCATAATGCCACTTACTTCCGCAATGTGATGGTAGATTTTTGTATATTGGGGAGTTTTGAAATATCCAGTAATAATCCGCTTTCTCGAATCTCGCATAAAGATTTTCAAATAATGTTTTAGATATTCTGAAATGTCTACGGAATTAATTTTTAGAATATTAAGGAATAACTTCAGACAAATAGTTCCTGATGCAGCTTATCTTCTTTTTGTCGAAAACTTTGAGAAGTTCCTGGATTAAACTATCATCTTCTGTATTATATTTAGAGATTACTTCAAACATTTCGGAGTCACTGTCACTATCAGATTCACTTGATGAAGCAATAAACTGAAATAGGGAAGCTATTTTATTTCTTTGATCCGACATTTTTCCAATTCTACCAAAATGTTTACAAAAGAAATAAACAAATGTTTTTGACGTTTCGTCATAAGTTGCAACTTTTTGCATAAAACCTGTTCCCGTACTTTTTGCTATTTTTTTAGCAAAGAGAGCATTTTTTTGCCTACTCTCCCAAATTTTGCAAACTTGCGAATTTCTGCTACAAAAGAACGGGAACAGACCTAATTACTACAGAAATGGTTTCAGGCCCGTAGTTACCCAGGGACTAGGTGGGGCTTTGACCCACCACGCGCTTGCATATCCCCCTCATTAGGTTGATTATAAAAATATTTTTTTTTCAAATCAACCGAGATCGTCAAAAAATTGGATGGTTATATAGAAATATGAAAACCAAAATAAAAAATTTTTTTTTTTAATTTTTAGAAAGTGCTTTAGAAAAAAACCTTAAAGATAAAATATTTATATCTCTCTTATTTTGTAAAACACAATTATAAAACTGTGATGGCACACGAACAATTCATAATTTATAAAAACGTGTTAAAATCTTGGTTACAAGATCAAACACTTTTTTTAGGTAGTAGAGGGTTAAAGAAAAGAATCGCTTGTAACTATGTTTTGCATGGGAAAAAATTAATTTTTTTATTGTAAACCTATTCCTCGGTAACCATTCATTCCATCGTTCAACATTATTTGTAAATGTCAAATTAACTTGGATAGTACAGCCAATTTAAGTAACGCTATGGGCAACTTTGACATAAAAAAACGTTATAACAACTAAAAAAAAAGATGATGCGCACGGTAGAAGTCAATCTTTTACCCAAAAATGGAATTTCAGGAAAGATTGCTAATTTATTTTTTAACATTCCATCCTTCAATGAAACCAAATGGTTAACAAGCAGTCTGCCTTCATACCAGTATTAGTACAAGAACTGTATTTTTTCATAAAGCCAACTAGTATTTTTAAGATGGCGATATCATGGGAAATATCAATTGTGCATTTTGTTTAATGACAGTTACTGAAAACTTCAATATTCACGCAGAGAATTCGATCGCAGTTTTTTTTTTTACTTTTGTGACACAGTTGGTTATCAAGATTATTTATTATTTTAATTTGATGACTTAAGTAGTACCCAGTATTATCCATATTTTTATATATAAATATTTAAAAGAAAAAATGTGTCGAAAAACCTGTGGCGGGAATAATGCATTTTACCCTTTCCGTACTCCCATCGAACCGCGTACAATTCGGCTGCAAGTTGAACGTGCTACCATCGCATCATTGCCTCCCTTGTACGAACAAACCCGAAAGCAAGCATAACCTACATCTTTCAATTTATTTCATAGGATTGATGACAAAAAATTTTATTGTTTATCCAAAATGATCATTCATAGATTATAACTTGGGCTTTATTTATTTTAAATTTTTCTTAAAAAAAAAACAAAAACAGCCAGTATATTTGTATATATTTTTATTAAATAAAAGCACAAAATTTCAACAACAGAAAGGACAACTAAACCTTTGCTTCGTGTTCAGAAGCACTAACCTTATGCTTCCGCGCATACTTGTTTAGGTTTATTTTTCGGTGCCTTCACAGTTAAATATGTTGACTTGCATCGTATTTTATGTTGCATTTGCCACGATATTTCCCAGAAGTCCAAGTCCTAAAGAATTGATAAACGAATTATGAACTATTTTTCTTCATCTTTGACGAAACATGCTGATTCGGCCATACATTTCATTGACGAAAATCCCACATAAAATTCCAACGAACGCAATGGCACTGTTTGCACATCATTCAAATTGAAGGATCATTCAAAATTTGTTGTTGTTTTATCAGCGAAAAAACATGAACTCTCTGCGAGAGCGGAAATGAACTTTCAACACTTCATCGCATCAATCAAAATTTTGATGGAGCTCAAGACCTGCATCAATCAATCACAGAGTTGCATAATCAGCTTTTCTGGCACTTACAACAATACTTTTAGTCGGCATCGGCCATTCAATCAAAAAATCATGTGTAAGCAGCTATTCAATCAAATATCTCGAAGAGAGTAAGAGAGAACCAGAAATGCGATATTCTTCATTCAATTTGAATGACGTATATACTCTGCCAATACAGAAATGTTGAGATTTTTCGTGCATGAATACATTACTGAATCGTTGCGGAAGTTTCGTCAACAAACAAGGCAGAAATATGAAAAAAATTGTTTTCCATCTATTTTTATATATTCTTTGATATTATTTTATATGCTTTTTATTTAACACATTATTTCCGATTTGTAATCTTTAATATAATAGCCATTACGTTTTTAAAATGATGTATATGTAACTTTTGACGAAAAAATTACCCCGAAATATAAGCCTTTGCAGGGAAAAAATGAACGAACACGAATCAGAAAGGTTGAAGAATTTTCGACAAATTTTTTAATGAACGAGCACAAGCCGGACGCGTTAAAAAATTTTCGACAAGAAATACAAGAGATAAGAGTTATCGGTTATCGCGTGTTCTACTGTTTTCGTTGTTTACTTGTTCTGTTTGTTTTTTAATGTTGACGAAACCAATACAGATGAGTTAAAGAATATTCTGCAAGTCTGTTATTGACGAATACAAGCTAGACGCGTTAAAGAATACTCTGCCATTCTGGCTTATGCAGCAGTTTGTTTCATTCATTTAAAAGCAGAGTAGATAGTCCGGTAACTCAGTTGATCATGGAAGAACTTGTAACCATCCGTAACCGTGTGTTCAAATACCACAGCATGCGATTTGTTTTAATTTCGATATAAATGTATATCGATATATACATAATCGTAATATATACATAATATATATATTTCTTCTTCTTCTACTTTCATATATATAAATAACTGCATTTGAATTATATTAAAGATATGGTATTTATATGAAAATTCATAGATCTAAGAATAAAACAAATTCAAAGATGCATTCAAAGATGCATTCGTTAATATTGCAGCATGTGCTGTTTCCAAATCAGTCAATGCAAGGCCTACTGCAAAAATTGCTTTCTGAATTTATCAAAACCCGATTTAAGAAATGCCTAAAAGTATGCTTTTATTCTGAAAAAATGATACGTTCAGATTCATATTTTTAGACCGTAATGTACATTTAGAGTATTGAACGAAAGACTCAATTCAATGGTAAAAGAAAGAAAAGAACTACTGAGGCTGTGTGCTATTCGGAACTTTTCACTCGGATGATGAAATTTTGACAGTCTGAATGTGAATATTTGGCACTGGCAAGGTGAATATGATTGTCAAAAATTCATGTAGCCTCAGGGGCTAGTATAAATTTTGACAATCGGCAAGAGAATTTTTGACACAAGCATAATTAGAAAAAAAAAACACTTGTAAGTTCGCGCTTAAAATAACTAAAGTGAAATGAATGAAAGCTAAACTTTTAAGTTAATTATAAATAAAAAAAGCACAAAGAATTAAAAAATAATGGAAATTCCAACAGAACAGCAAAGGAAGTTCTACGTAATATGTAGAACTATATTGCATACTGTCCGCAATCCCATAAAGCCACTTGCTACTCGATAGCAAAGCACTTCATACTCTATTGACCATCCATGATGCTTCGCTGGAATAAACTCCACAATTTTGCAAAAAGAGCTAGCAGATACTCTTAAATGCATTTAATGTTAATGTTAATGTTAATGTTAATGTTAATGTTAATGTTAATGTTAATGTTAATGTTAATGTTAATGTTAATGTTAATGTTAATGTTAATGTTAATGTTAATGTTAATGTTAATGTTAATGTTAATGTTAATGTTAATGTTAATGTTAATGTTAATGTTAATGTTAATGTTAATGTTAATGTTAATGTTAATGTTAATGTTAATGTTAATGTTAATGTTAATGTTAATGTTAATGTTAATGTTAATGTTAATGTTAATGTTAATGTTAATGTTAATGTTAATGTTAATGTTAATGTTAATGTTAATGTTAATGTTAATGTTAATGTTAATGTTAATGTTAATGTTTTGTTTGGAGATGCGCACTGCGACCTATATAGATCTATTGTACCTCCTTCTTGATGCTCCGCTCTTTGACGGATTACAGAATGTCATCCAGACCCAGTTCTCTGATGAATTTGAGAATATTTTTCGGTTCGATGGATGAGATTTCCTCTTGACTCAGCTCGTAGTTCCCCAGTGTTGCTTTGCGCTTGCGAGCTACTGCGTCACAGTTGGTAAGTAGGTGTATTGGAGTCTCCTCCGCTTCTTCGCAGAAACGGCAGTTGCTGTCGGTTTCGATGCCCAATTTCTTCAGGTGGTATTTCAGTTTACAGTGTCCTGTAAGAAACCCCGTAAGAATTCTTAGATTCGGTTTGCCTAAGCTTATGTGCAATTTTGCTCTCCGAGAGTTAAAATCTTTGAGGAGCACTTTGGATTGTTTTAGCTTTGGGAGGCTTTTCCAGAGGTTTGATCTTTTGTGTCTCTCCTCCCTTCTTAGTTCTTCTTTGATAGTGTGTGTGCCCAATCCGCAGAATGGTTCTGGTCCTATAAAGTGTGTGGCTGCGCCTCGTAGCGCTAATTCATCAGCTTCTTCGTTACCATGAATTCCTTTATGTCCTGGGACCCATAGTATAGTAACGGTGTTATTCTTGCCTAGCTCATTCAGTTTTGTTAGGCATTCCCATGTCATTTCTGATGATATTTCACAGGAAGCTAATGCTTTGATTGCTGCTTGGCTGTCCGACATCACAATTATGTCTTGACCTTTGTAACTCCTGTCCAGGTTAAATTGTGCGCACAGCTGTATTGCTTAGACCTCCGCCTGGAAGATACTGGGTGTTGTCCCCATAGGTACCGAGTGCCTGGTTCTTGGTCCATATACCCCTGCACCTATACCTTCCAGTGTTTTGGAGCCGTCCGTGTACCATGTTATACTGTGTGGTTATGTGACTCGCGATATTATTTCACTATCCCACTCCTTCTTGGTACCAAGCTTAATTTCGAAGCGTTTTTCGAAGTTGTACCTTTTTACTATATCGTCTCTTGGTTGATCGATGTATGGTATCTGCCTTGCGATAACTTCTTTCTCTTTATTGCTGATAGTTTTTCCTAATCCTGTTCCCTCTTTTGCAATGCCTATCAGAGTTCGCTTTGCTACTCCCTCTATGAAGAGGTGAAGAGGAGTTAGGTCGAGGATTACTTCTAATGCTGCTGTGGGGCAGGTCCTCATAGCTCCTGTAATGCATACGCAGGCAAGTCTTTGTACCTTTGTAAGCATGTTCCTCATTACTGATAACTTGGTTCTTTTGGCCCATGCTACTGCTCCGTAGGTGAGGATTGGTCTCACCATCATGGTGTACATCCAGCGAAGAATTGTAGGGTTACAGCCCCAGCTTTTCCCTGCCAGGTTCTTACATACCATTAGTGCGCGAGTTGCTTTATTTTTAATTAAATGCATTTAAGTTTGTGCATTGTCTCCATTCAAAATGGCATTTAATGATTCGGAATAACCTCTTGGCCGAATATAGGTAATACCCATAAAGGAATAATGTTTTAGGTAGTGGTCCGGAGCAGAAACACAAAAGCAGTACTTACCCCCTCTCTTTAAAAAAAGTCATAAAGACGTTCAAAACTTTTTGCTTCCGACAGCAAAGCAACCAGAAGTGGAAAATATTTGCGAAAAATTCTGTTAATTTTCAGTTACATCAACAATTTTGCAAAATAAATTAAAGTTCTCGCGCTAATACACTAACGAAATGTAAAACCCCAAAATTTCTAGTTGTCAAAATTTCATTGTTCTTTTGGCACAGCAAAAAAGACAATTTTATTTCAACAGACAGAAATTGTATTCAACTCAGTAACTTCTTTCCTACCACGAGTGAAAAGTTTCCGAATAGCACACAGCCTGATTGTACAATTTAAGATAAGTATGAGCTACTCAAATAAATATGTCTCCGTGGCCCAGTTGGTAGAACAGCTGACTATGGATATACAAGCGTAGTGTGTTCAAATCCTCGTTAAAAGCAAAATTATGAAAAATTATTAAATAGCCATTTTTTCGTTTTAATACAACTAGTGCGGCTAATTGCTGTGTTGTTGTTTTCATAAGAACCATTTCTCGTTACATTGGTTTTAACCCCCCATCTAGCTCGCCGTATTTCTTGTATATGTGGCTATAAAAGTTTCACTTGAAAAATTTATTTTGCGTTTTTAGGCATTCCTTAACAATTAAAAATTCATTGAAATGCGTTACAATAAACAAGAAGTGTTTAAAGACAAGAGTGTTTAAAATTGTCAAGGAGTGGCTGCTGTACAATATACCGTCGCAATTGAATTCGCCTCCTCAGTCTCCAGACCTTAACCCAATAGAGCATCTATGGAAAGTTTTGGACAGAAATGCAGAAATGTAAAGACGGCTTTTATCGAGGAGTGGGCTAATATCTCCGCCGATTTTACAACAAATCTAGTTAACTCCATGAAAAAGCGATTGAAAGCTGTGGTCAAAGCGAATGGCGGGCCACCAAAGTATCGATTTTTTTCAAATTTTTTAAATAAGGTATTTAGTAAAATAAGGTCTCAACTCTTGTATATACTAACTTTTGACTTCAATTTTCAGGTGGTTTTTCATGTAATGAACAACTTTTTATGGTTGTTTTTAATTTTCGATAATTTTTCTATTACCATGTACACGAGAATATACAATAGTTCTGTTAATCATAAAAAATTTAATCCACTGCATTTTTTATTTGCTGAAATTCATGAATTCCGTCGGGACTCAATAGTACGCTCACCACCAATCAGAGCTAATTCTTCCAATTTAATCCCATCAAACAAAACCTCAATCACGACTGGCTCCGTGGCAACTCCCCCAGTAGGAGTCTCTTCAAAAGATGTCAGTAAGTGTGACTCGACTATTCTTAAGCTTATACACACTGCTCCTAAAGGATCGATAGGTTTCATGAAAATGACAACAAAAACTAAAAATGAGGCTTGATTTGTAATTTTCTTACGATCAATAATATGTTGAAATTTAAGTCGGCGCTGCTCCTTTTTGGGAGCTAAGGGGTTAAGAAGTATTTCACGATGTTGATTCATGCTATTGTTTCTAGCAGAAAAACAAACACACATAATACGTATTCAAAGAACTCATTGGAAAGGTAATAAAATCACCTTTTTAACAATATATCAACCAACATTATAGGCTTACTCGTTCCCGAGCTGTGCTCGTGTGAAGATGAAATCAATCAGTTGAAAGTACTAAGTTTTGACTTTGAGAGCGAATTTCTCAGAATCAGTACTTTCAACTGATTGATTTCATCTTCACACGAGCACAGCTCGGGAACGAGTAAGCCTATAATGTTGGTTGATATATTGTTAAAAAGGTGATTTTATTACCTTTCCAATGAGTTCTTTGAATACGTATTATGTGTGTTTGTTTTTCTCCAAACATAGTTGTATAACTGCTCTAATTGATGTAACGGAAGAGTTGCGTTCTAGCATAGATGACAATGAAGTTGGGTTCTTAATTCTCTTAGGCCCAGTTTCACCAACTATACTTAAGTTGAACTTAAGTATAAGCTCTGAAAATGCGTTTTATCAGCCATACTTAAGTTGAACTTAAGTATGGAAAATGCGTGACTTAAGTTGTCAATAGCAAACAGCTGATATCATTCTGCAGAACAATTTTGCAAAACAATTCTGGAAAATATTTTGTGAAAACAAAAAAAATGAAAATGGATCAATGGATCAATGGATAAAATGATTGGGATTAGCTTTGGATTTTTTTCTTTTACTCATTTTAATGTGTTTTACACTTTCCTATTAGTTTCCTTTTCTAATAAGTTTTTGCACAAATGTCAAAAAAATGAACACAAACTATTTTTGATGGTGTTGCCATATTATTGTTTTAAATTTTGGCAATAGTTAAGTACGGATTGTGAAACGCAAATGCCTCAGATAACTTAAGTTGAACTTAGCTGAGGTTAAGCTTAAGTACAACTTAAGTACAGTTGGTGAAACTGGGCCTTAGACCACTCCAAGGCTTTCGATACAGTCGACCATAATATTTTGAAGATAAAACTTCTTAAATTATTTAACTTCTAGCCATCTGCCGTGAATCTTATTGCATCATATCTCTCCGATTGATCGCAAGCTGTCTTTGCCAATAACATTTCGTCAGTCTTTCTACCCATTACAAGAGGTGTTCCTCATGGTTCTGTTTTGGGTCCTCTCTTTTTCTCTATGTACATAAACGACCTACCCACTGTCTTGAAAAACTGTAAGATTCATATGTACGCAGATTACGTTCAGTTGTACGTTAGCTGTAAACGTGAAAACCTCCATGACTGTATCAACAATATAAATACTACTCTGGAAAAAATTGGAAATTGGGCAATAAAAAACGGCTTAAGCCTCAATCCAGCAAAGTCTAAATGTTTGGTAATTGCGAGGAAAATCATTGACATCTCCACTGCTCCTTACCTTTCATTAAATGGAAGCAATATTGAATACGTTGACTCTGCACAAAATCTAGGTGTAGCCTTCAACAGAACCCTAATTTGGAATAACCACATAAATAATAATGTTGGTAAAGTTTACAGCATGCTACGTGTTCTTTGGACGACACAGAATTTTACACCGCTTCAAATACGAATGCTACTTGCTAAAGCATATCTTATACCAACAATGCTATATGGCTGCGAAATATTTGCTAACTGTGATAGTCTAAGTAAAAATAAATTAAATGTTCTTTTTAATAATATTGCTCGTTATGTGTTTGGACTGAAAAGAAGAGACCATGCTTCCCAGTATGCTAAAAGAATTCATGGCTTAACCTTTGATAACTTGCTGAACTATCGTACGCTCTTATTGTTGCATAAGATTATATGTAATTCAGAACCTAGTTATTTGTTTTCGAGATTAAACTTTTCTAGATCCAGTCGTACTAATATGATTAATTGTTTACGTGTTTCTTGGTTAACGTCTGAAAGGCAGTTTTTTGTACACTCAGTTCGTTTTTGGAACTCACTTCCTAATAGTTTAAGATCGTGTAATAACGTTGTGCAATTCAAAAATAAACTAGCTTCGTTCTTTTCTTCGCTGTAATAGTTAATGTCTAGTTAATAAATTATTAAAATGTTTACACGCTTATATTTATGATTGTAATATATATATTTTTATACTTCACATTAGTTGGCTTGTTTAAAGTTTTGAAAATGTTTAATTTTATTAGTTCTATTTGTTTTTACTGTGTTCTGTACTTCCACAAGACTAACTATAACTTTAGATTTTTATATGTTATGCAATATTATTCTATAGGTCATATATTTAATTGTTGTTTACGCTACATGCCTCCGGTACTGTTATTAAGGTTTTAAACTTTGTTGTGCCGGTTTTCGAAAGAGTTTATAAATAAATAAAAAAATAAATAAAATTCAAGTAAGTGATACAGGTAAAATTCAATGGCTTTAAAATCCCAGGGTACTGCTTCCTGACCTCCAAGACCTATTGAAATAATTTAAATACTACTCGTATATAAAATAATAATTCAAATGAATATCGCAAAAAATATTTCGGTTTACAATAATAACTATAATAAAATGATGATACGAATAAATACTTTGTTCATTGAAAGCACAAAAATTGGGTACATGTTTTTTCAAATTTTGTTTATAATTTTTGTATTTAGGATCTAAAATTTTGACAAAACATGTTTTCACAACTATTTTAATTTTTTTGAAATAATAAATGCTTCCTCTTTGAATCTAATTGGTCAACGTTATTTAAAAGTTTATGCAGTCATTACCCAGAAATAAATGGCGACTTCCATGAGTACACATTCTTTTGATATTACACTTAGAGGCCCATTCTAAAGATACGCTTTCATTTTCTGCTAACATTTTATCAAAAACTGTATTCACAGCACCCAATTGGAGGTGTAATTCAGGCGTAGTTGCATGTTTACACAATTATTAAAAATCTTTTACAGTTTTTTTGTACTGATACCGATTTTAGCCAATTTTCATATTTTTTTTTTTGCATTGATTGATCATCCTAGAACGGCCACTTTTTCTAAAAAAATGTATTTTTTTTTTAATTTTAAAGATTAATACAGTTTTTTCAAATTTACAGAGTTAAGATCAAATCAAAAATCATCGGAGTCTAAGGATTTGGATTCTGCGGGGAAAAACACAGAAAATAAGCTATACCAGATCTTAAATTAATTTATTTTGAGGCATTACGAATGAATTAGCAATGAAAAGCAAGAAAATCACAACGTAATAAATAGATAAAGGGCTGGAGAGCTATATTTTCGATTTTAATTTTACTTAAAAACATATCCTCCCGCTATTAGAAAATGGAATTCGAGAAAACTTGCAGGTAATGGACATTTTCATTTAATTTTATCAAAACTGATCGTGCTAGATAATAGGGCTCTCGATTTTTTTCGAGCTTTGTTCGGGTACCCGGGCACCTGGGAACTTTTTAATTTTGGATGAGTTCTTCAAACTTTTTGACTTACGGACGCTTGCTCATTTTAGATTTCGCTCTTATTTCAATTTTTGATATTATAACCAGAGGGACTTTAATAACTTTTTCACAAAAAGTCTTTAAAATATGAGTTTTAAGAAACTTTTATTATGAAAAACTTATTATTTTTGATCAAAAGTAAAAGTTATTAAATAGGAGTTATTAAAACTTAAGGTTTTAATTCTTATTTAATAACATTTATTAATACGAGTTATTTTTTTATTTAAAAAAGTCAGTCATGAAACTTTTGAGACTTGAAAGCCCTTGAAAGGACTTTGATCGAGCTTCTTATGATGCATTGTGTTTGTGCGTGTTGTGAAATGTTTGACCATAAATGACCGAAAACTGGAACTTTAAGTTTTATACCGACGGCTTATGTTCTCAAGAAGCTTTTCATGGCAGTTTTTACTCTCTGAGGTTTGCCATTGCCTACAGAGAGGTGACGGTCGAACAGAAAAATTTATTCACTTGAAAAAATTTCTGTCAGGAGGGAATCGAACCACTTTTTTATTTTTGGGACTTCTATATATTTTTATATTTCAAAATAATTCTATAATTTATTAAATATTATTTAAATCCTTTTGATACCTTTTTTCTATGAAGGCCTTTATCGAGTCTTTTAAATATAAAAGTCTCAAATATCTCTTATTACTAACTTTTTTAATTTTTTTTAAGAAAAAAAGTCCCAGAAGACTTATATTTTAATTTTTTGAATAAAAATAAGTTTTTTAGTTTAAATAAAAGTTAACTGTGAACTTACAATTTAATCTATATTAATTAAAAGTAAATATTAACTTTTATAATTAAATAATATAATAATTTATAAATAATTAAATAATAAAAATAAAGAAAAAGTTAGGTCAGACTTATCTTAAAAAATTATTTTTTAAGACTTATTTTCAAGCCCTGATTATAACTAATGTCGGTCGTGGCGTAGTGGGTAGAGTGTGTGTCTCATACGCCAGAGAACCCAGGTTCGAATCCTCCATCTGACACAGAAAATTTTTTCAATTGAATTAATTTTTCTGATCGGCCGTCACCTCTCTGCAGACAATGGCAAACCTCAGAGAGCAAAAATTTCCATGAAAAGCTTCTTGAGAACATAAGCCGTTCGGAGTCGGCGTAAAACATGTAGGTCCAATTCTCGATCATTTTGTGTTCAAACATTTCACAACACACACATTACAATTGATCATAAGAAGCTCGGTGAAAGTCCTTTCAAGGGCTGAGATGGCCATTTCGTTTTTTTTTTTTGAGTATAGCTTATAGGGATGACAGTTAATTATGAAATATAATCAGTTTTCGAATTTGAACATAGAGATGAAAATTAAGCAGCTTTTTTCAAAAATTTTTCTTAGATGCAAGGAGTTATTATTGTATTTTTTTCTGATTTATATAGCTTATTGTACATAAAAACTACTTTAAAAAATATATTTTTTTTTTAAATAATTTTCAAGCTTTTATATAGAGGGAGCTGAACACGACATTAAAAAAAGACATCCAGAACGGTTCGATGAATATCGCATTTCCCATGCATCTGAAACAAAAAAATCAAACGTAATTTTAAAGTAGAGGCCACTAAAATTTGACATCCCCCTACGCACGACACCCGGAGGGTTTTTTTAAATTATGGCGAAAGTTAAAGTAAAAAATTAAAAAAAGAGCTACATTTTCGTGCGCTTTTTTGTCTTTAAAAAAAAAAACAAAAAATAGTGGGTACTTGAATTTAGGGGGGATGTTAAAAGGACAAAATTACAAACAAAATGCATAAAGATTCATTGAAATTGAATCAATAGATTTCGAGTTATCTATCGAACCGTTTTAAAGAAACCAGTTTCGAGGAAATCGCGTTTAAAGCTTTTGTTTTCAAAATTTTGCATATATTTTTAAAACTACCGGTTGATAAACTTACTATTATTTAATCTGCAATGCCAGGTATCATTTTAATGTATGTATATTCTAGAAACTATGAAGCAAAAAGGTTACATTGTAACCTTTGATGTGTTTTTTTTGCGCAATACACAAGACGTCATTTTTAAAATTATATATTTTTAACACTTACTAATAAAAATATTACATTACAACTAAAAAAAGTGGATTTTTAAAAATTTATCCCGCCAAATGATAACAAAATCCGCATATTTAGCGGGAAATCCGCTGATCTGGTAACAGTGTTTAACGACCTAAACCATTTATGAGCTTGCAGAAGCACAATTGGCCCAGCTACAAATTTGTTTTATTCTATCAACTTGGTGTTTGCACATTTGCAAAAACAACAATACCGACGCATAATGCTCCGTCAGTGGACCAAAATCAATAAGTTAGTAACGCCGAATTCAACAATATTGGCCTCATTTTAAATATAAAAGTCCAAATAAGAAGGAACTGCAACTTCTTTAGTATATATATTATATCTATTTTTTGTTTGTACAGCTGTTCAAAGTTGACGAATATGATATTGAATTCATTAATTTGGCAAAATTACATTTTTGGTTTCAACTACGTAATGTAGAACATTTTAAATTAATAAATAACTCAGTTAAATGAATTTTTAGAGTTTTTTTAATTTATGAAATTGTAAAAGTTTTTTTTCATTTTGGAAAAATATGAAAATTGGGCAATTTCTAGAGTCCGGGGAAAATTAGTTCTTGAAAGTCCGTGAAATGTTATTGCTGTTTCTGTAACAATAAACCTTAATTTATCCGGAAAAATCAAAAAATCTTTCGACTTTTTCCGATTCTTGAAATATTAAATTTTTTCTAAGCGTCCAAAACGCAGTTTTTTTCCTAATATTGCATTTTTAGTAGTGCACGCAAATCAAAATAAGAAGAATTGTTATTGTAAATTTTTTTTATTTGCTTGCATTTTTTCTTTTTGTTTATATTGTTATGCCCCACCCAATTTTCATGCATTTTGCCATTAAAAATTACCTACAAAATCTTAGACTTCTACGTGTGGGGCATTTAATAGTTAGTGAGGCCATCTGTGGTGAATAAAACACCATCATTTTGTGGAGTTGTGAAATTTATCCATACCAAGGAAAACAAGGACTTAGTTCTTAAGGAATATCAAGCAATGAAGAAAAAAATAAGCAATTTGGAATGTGATGTATTTCAAACCAATAGTGAAGTTACCCAAGTGTCATATGAAATGCACTGTACCATGATTGATGGTTCTGTAGCAACTGTTTTGTCAAATACGAGCTCCGCCAGCAGATGCTTCATATGCAAAGCTAGTCCAATCAAATTGAGCAAGGAGCAAGCGGCAACTCTGAGTACTTTAAGTTTGGCTTATCAATTCTTCATTGCTATATATGATTTTTTGAATGCCTGCTTCACATAGCATATCGTCTCCCTGTTAAATGCTGGCAAGTACGAGAAGTAAATAGAGTTGCATTTTTAGAAAGTAAAACACGTATTCAGAGGGAATTTAGAGAAAATCTGGCTTAATAGTTGAGCAAGTAAAACAAGGCTTTGGAACAACAAAGGGCGGGAATACTGCACGCAGGTTTTTTTCAGAAGCCGACGTAGCAGCAGATACCACAAAAATCGACAAGGACCTCATTTATAACTTCTCAGTTATATTACGGGTGTTATCTAGCGGTAAATCTATAAAACCCACGAGTTCGGTGAGCTCTTGGAAGCAACAAGGGATTTATATCTGCAAAATTATAGCTGGTACTACATGCCTACCTCGGTACATAAAGTACTGATCCACGGATGCGACGTTATCAAGTTTTTTGACTTGCCAATTGGTAAATTTAATATTGAAATCACTCATACAACTCATTGTCTAAATCTAACTTTGTTGTAGGAAGTTTATCGGAGGAAGCACTAGAATCAAACCTTAAAAGCGTTCGCAAAAATCGTTTAGAGCACACTAGAAAAACGGGACGAGAAGACACGAACAAAGACCTTTTACGAAACCTTCTTCTGTCGTTGGATGCTTTGATTGCCAGTAAAAGAAATATTACAAGCAAAAAAAAAAAAGAAATCCGACGACAAATTAATCGATTATTATGTTTTGAAACCAGGAACTCAGGTTGAAGCCAATGAGGACTTGTATTCGTCAATAGTAAATCCTTCCGAGTGTTCTTCCGAAGAAAGCTTCGAAAGCGAAAATAAAAATGAAAAAATTTTTGTGATCAATTTATTTTAATTAGTGAATAAATAAATGGAATACAAAAGATTATAATTTTATAAATTCACTGAAAATAAAGAAAACTGCCATTGGCTAATATTTGGCCAGTATTTGGAGCTTCATAGTTTTAAACTTTCTCCATTTTTTTTTTATTTTTGATATATGATTTGACCTCAGACGTATTTAGAATGAAAGATTTATGCAAAATATGCTGGATTTTTTAGCCCATATGCAAAATTTTCTCATACCAATCATATGCACCCCAAACTCCTGTAAAACCGTTAAAAAATGCTAATTTTTGAAAAAAATCTATGAGATTCACAAAAAAACCGTGAATTTCATTTTTGAAATCACTGTACTCATTTTAATTTAAAAACCAAGTTTTATAACAATCGGACCACTATTCTATTTTTGCCCATAATTTGTATGGAGACAAAGTACTGTGCGACGCACAGAGGGTTCAAATCTCAAATTCGTGTGATTAATTGAAAAGCGAAACGCAAAGTTACCTAAGAATTTTTAATGCTATCTTAACAAATAGAGAATTTTACAACACTGGTTAAAAAATGTTATCTTTTTCTGCTTTGGTTTTCCTTCTGTGCCTTATTAATGTTTACTGTTTTTTGCTGTGTTGTTATGCAAAGTGCAGAAAGTGAATTGTAAGCGACACTCAAATGTAAATTTTAGAGTGAAAATTTAAATAAAAATAAGTTTTGCTATGGAATCATCCACTTCAGGTATATTGAAACCGGTACTCAAAAAAATTTTTTGAAAAAAATTAAAAATAAAAAATATCTTTAAAATGTAGTTTTGGAGCATATACATGGACCAATAGTTGCGAATTAAGCTAAATGAAGCCGTTAATCGTAGATGATGTAAAACTATAAGCACTAAGATAATATATTATAAAAAAAGTCTTGCTCGTTTTTGCTGTATTTGAAAATAATGATGATTTTGTATTTAAAGTCACGGACAAAATATCATCAAATTTGCAGTGTTTGTGTTGTTATTGTCTTTTTGCGCTTAAGTTAAGGGGGAGGTAAGATTTGACAACTTTTTTTCCATATTTTTTTTTATTTGTTTCTGAAAGTACAACATCTGAAGAATATTGTATTAAATTTTTAGGTCATTTGGAGCAAAACTAACGAAGTTACAGTGCGTTGAATGACCGTGGCTCTAACTTAGTTTTGCGCGCCTTTTAGCTACCTGCTCTGAGCGGCGAGCGGCAACTGTTTCGGTCTCTATTTTATTACTTTTATCTCCTCTTTTCGTCTTCAGGCAAAAAAAATATGTAACGTACATTGTATCCTTCGATGTAGAAAATATATTTCAGTCTAAAATTGAATTTTGCTCCGATTTCATTTCACACTTTCACACACATTTCACACTTTCACACACATTTCATTAACTCGTGCTCCGTTTTGTTTTTGCTTAGTTTTCTTAAAAAAAAAAAAACGAAATGGCCATTTCAGCCCTTGAAAGGACTTTGACCGAGCTTCTTATGATCAATTGTGTGATGTGAAATGTTTGCACACAAATGATCGAGAACTGGACCTACATGTTTTACGCCGACTCCGAACGGCTTATGTTCTCAAGAAGCTTTTCATGGCAGTTTTTACTCTCTGAGGTTTGCCATTGCCTGCAGAGAGGTGACGGCCGAACAGAAAAATTAATTCAATTGAAAAAATTGTCTGTGTCAGATGGAGGATTCGAACCTGGGTTCTCTGGCGTAAGAGTCACATACTCTACCCACTACGCCACGGCCGACAGTTTTCTTAGAAATTTTATATTTATCATCGAAAAAATGCCGAAACCAACTGGCAGAGAAGGACGTGCACAGGGTGGCCCAATAGTAAGCTGACAAAGAAAAAGAATAATTCCGCAGGATCGAAAAACGAAAGTAAGAGCGTCTAGTGCATCAGCGAAAAAAATCAAATCGAATGCTTCGCTTGAAGTCGAGGAAGATCTTAAAAAACATTATCGAATTATAGACTTTCTTCTAGTTTTTTCTACTGTAGCAACTTTAGTGAAGTGCAAAATGTGTGATAGCTCAGTGGCATTTGAATCTTGTAAAAAAGAAGGTCTTGACTTCAAAATAAAAGTTACGTGTGAAAAGTGCAAAATTCCAAACTATGTTCCGTCGAGTGAAAGAATTGATGGTAATGCCTACGAAATAAATAATACACTAAAAAAAAACTTCGTATTATGTATGAAATATCAGTTACATTTCAAAAAACTGTTTGTTTTTCTCAGCCTACGAAGGCTTTGTACATACTACATATGACTATTTGTACATTGCACGAAAGAACAAAAATTGTATATTTTAAGAACGAATTCGTTTCATTTACTAAAGAAATTTATTTAATATTACGAATGCTTTTGTACAATGTAGGAATGCGTTCGTTTTATTTCTAGAATCTATTTATACATTGCATTCGAACGTATTCGTAATATTAACTTATTTCATTGGTATATAAAACAAATACGCTCATACAATGTACAAACGGAATAACACACATGAAACAAACTCATTCCTACATTGTACAAGTGCATTCGTAAAATCAAATAATTTTTTTGTAGATTAAACAAATGCGTTTGTAAAAAATACAATTTTGTCTGTGCTGCAATGTAAAGTAAATAAGTATGCAATATCTCCAATATATAAAGTATATAAATATATAAATATTTGCACAAAATTGTATGAGCGACTTAAAAAATGTTTGTCCTTTTTGCCACTGGACAAGTCTTAAAAATAATTGTTTCCTTTTCTGAAAAAAAGAAATCTAGAAACAATATAAATATCTGCGAATAGAGTCCATAATAAGATATGCACATATTTTTATTTACTAATTTATTTATGTTATACATTGTATATTAAATTATTTAAGCAATCCTATTTAATATACGCAATCCTATTTTGTGTCAACTGTAACTGTTGTATAACTGCTGGTGGTACGGTTTTATTTTCCATATAGTTTTCTTCAAGTTGTTTCTGCCTGTCGTCAAAATTTTATAATTACCAGTGAATGATACTGGAAGTTCTGGCACTACATATATAGTTTATAGATATGTTTAATAAAAACGTGCACGACTGGATTAAGCGACTCGTTTCTTTGGAGAATTCCAATGTTTCTCGAATGTAATAAGAAACCTGTAAATAAGAAAAACGTCGACGCGAATTTCAACTAATTTAAAAAGAAAATGTAAGGATTCCCTGGTTGCAATCCTTCGGTTAGGCCCATGTCATATTGAGCGTTTACGGCCAATGCCGTAAAAACACAGAGGCGATACGCCGCAACACAAACGCGCAATATGTGCACTCTCGACTAAACGCTCAATATGGGTCGGACGTTAAATTGTTGCGTTGCTTATAAAAATCTTTACACCTGATCGTCAGGTAAACTGACCACGTCTAACCGGCAACCATTCAAGACACACAAAAGTCGACGAGCCGAATATAAACAGCGCCGGGGACTTTCCTTGTATTTAATTTTTTTTTTCCACTTCGGGGTACCGTGGACACAAAACACCACCTACCGTGGTCATTAGCTAGAATTTGCAATTGTTTTTTTGATTTTACTTACACCTCAATGACGGAAAACACGATCAAAAATTCGATCAAAAACAAACATATATTTGAAATATACGAATGACGTTTGATATTGTACGAATATACAAACACTGCCACCGAAACTTTCAAAATTTACAAAGGGCATTCGCACATTTCAAATATTTTTATATTGTAGGCTTTACAAACGTGCATTCGTAGAAAAATGTATGTAAAAAGTGTACGAATTCAAAAATGTTTGTTTTTTTGAAAACACTACAAATATTCTTACTATGTACCAAGCATTTGCACATTCTACAAATAGTCTCCGTTCGTATTTCTAGAAAGATTTTATTCGTATATTTATCCTTAAGTTTTTTTGAGTGTAGATTTGTATGCGTAATGCGAGTTTTATGCCTAGGACATGCCGGGTGTGTGAAATTTTGTGGATTGCTGGACAAGGCAAGTAGTTTTATTTCAAAACCGTGCTAAAATACTTTCATTAGAAAAATGAACACCAGCGTAAAAACTGTAGCGAATAAATATTTTGCTTCTGCCATCAAAGAAGAAAAAGAAAAGACTTGTAAACAAAATAATCGCGAAGACACAGACGAAATTACAGTATCCGGTGACGGCATGTGGAAAAAAAGAGGATTTAATTGACTCTTTGGTGTATCGTCATTGATCGGCTATTGGACCGGCAAAGTTGTTGATATTTTTTGGCCAGCAGTTCGTACTGTAACTTATGTGAAACCTGAAGCAAAAAACTAATACCTTCAGAATATGAAGAGTGGCACGAGGAGCACGTCAACAAAGGACAATGTGAATCAAATCACAGTGGGCCATCCGGTAATATGGAAGTGAGCACTATCGTGAAAATATTTCAACGTTCGATAGAGTTTTTAAAAGTAAAATACCGTAATTATATTGGTGATGGCGATTCCAAAACCTACACCGGAGTAGTCAATGCGAAACCTTACGGTGATAACTTCATAATAAACAATAAAGAGTGTATAAGACACGTCCAAAAAAGGATGGGCAACCGATGGGCAAATTGCATGACTAAGTGAAACCGCACGTGGTCGATGCAAAAACGAAATCTGGTAAAAAAGTGAAGAGGAAAACTCTTCTCGGCAAAGGCAAACTAACTGGCAACATGATCGACAAATTAACGATTCTGTAGACAAAATGAGGAACGTTATATGGGCGAATTTTATCATTATTCTTCGACTGATCAAAATCCCCAGCATGAAAAATGCGATGAATCGTGGTGCGAGTGGAAGAAGGCTGAAGCTGCAATAATATTACGATCATTCAAGCACAGTTACTCGCCACTTCCAGCTGATGTTTTAGACGCAATAAAGATAATAATCTGGGTGGTTTTACGCAGAACAACGAAAGCTACAACCAACTCATATGGAAAATTAGTCGCAAATCAGTGAGTGGTACCGCAACTGTCGTTGAAATTGCAGCATATGTAGCAGCATCTCTTTTTAACGAAGCCTCTACTGCTTTTCTGACCTTCATGCAAGATTTGGGCATCACTTCAGGACAAGTGCGCATGAATGGGCGCGCGCGACAGACTCTGCGGATCAGCAGAGCGGACGAGCAAGCTGCTCGCGAGACCAAAGAAGGCAGAGTTTTACGTAGAGAGGAGCAAAAAGATGCCTTAGATAACGTGGATGATAGTGATGTACTGTATGGACCCGGCATCGATGATGACATGTACCTACGTATTTTTTAAGAAAATCCAGGATTTTTCAAGATATTATCATTTTTTCAGTCTTTCAGTCTCTTCTCTTTCAGTCTCAAAACTTTAAATCGATTTTCCCAGACATGTAATTTTTAAAGTCGGTGACCAGCTACTGAAAAAACTACTGAACCGATCGTTTTGAAGTTTTGCACACATATTCTACATGTAAATATCTCTCTAGTTACGTCGAGTTTTTCAAATTTTTTAATTACTAGCAGTTTCACAATAACAAATAAGTTGATTTTTCAGTCAAAAATCGTCATTTTAGGTCTGTTCGCGTACCCAAAAGATTTTAACAATTTGTGCAAATTTTACAAACCGTCTACGCCTGAAGCCTTGAAAAGGACTGCATGGTTTTGTGGAAGAGCAAATTGGACTGCGCTAAATAATTTTTATCGCAACTTCAATTGGAAATTATGTTTCGCTGACAGAATGTGAATGGCGTGGCTGTTATGGTGCAAGAAATGATCTTATTGGGTATGCGGTCTTTCATCCCCAATAAGATGAGAATCATCAAACCAAAAGACCACTCATGGTTTAATGAGACTTGCAGGATTGCAGTCAGGTCCAAAGAGGAAGCCTTTCAGAACTGGCGCTCTGATAAGAATGCCGATACGAAAAGACTTCGCATTGAGGTGAAATAAATCGCGAAAAGTTTCTTCACGAAACTCGCATCAGAGAACAGGTTCTTCTCTGCCACAAAGGGAGCGAAAACTTTTGGTCATTTGTTAAAGAGTAAAGAATCAGACCATGGACTATTCCAACTCTTTTAAAAGATGATCAAGTCTTCACGAACTCGGCTGATAAAGCAAACCTGTTGGATTGTTTGCACATAACTCCACAATCCCAGTAAGCAGTCAGCCACTACCTTTCGTTGAAAGAACGTCTTCTGTAATGCATGAAATATATTTTCGTACGAGAGCAGTTAAACGTACGAGAGTTGAGGTCTTTGCAAACCTCAACATAAACAAAGCCTCTGGTCCGGATGGCATACCACCACTTGTGCTTAAAGCGTGTGCTTCTAATCTGGCTCGGCCTTTGCGTAACCTGTTTAACATCTCCTACAGGACAGGAGTATTTCCATCTTGTTGGAAGGTCGCAAGGGTGCAGCCGGCATCAAAAAAGAGCGATGCCACAAACCATGCAAACTACCGACCCATATCGATATGCTCTACGCTCGCCAAAGTTATGGAGAGCGTAATTAACTTTAACCTTATGAACTATCTGGAGCACAATGAATTGCTTAGTGACCATCAATATAGTATTCGTAGGGCCCGCTCTACTGGTGACCTTAATGCGTTCACTTATTCGGTGAGAGCAGAGTTGTTGCTCTGGATATTTCAAAGATATTTGACCGAGTGTGGCATAAAGCGCTCGTGTCTAAACTAATTGCATATCGGTGGTATCGGTTATTGGTCGGTGGTTACTTTGCTCGGTGGATCACGAAAAATCTCCGAGTGGGGTCTTGCTAATAGAGTACAGTTTAATGGTAGCAAGACCCAGAGTTGTCTGTTAACCCACAAGCGAATCAATTGTCCCTTAGCTCCCCTCAATATGAACGGTGTAGATCTTATGGAGTCAGATGCTCTTGACGTTTTAGGCATTTCAATACAAGCAGATCTTCGGTGGAATGATCACATTTTTGATGTGTCAAAAGAAGCAGCCAAGTACCTTGGTTTTTTAAAATGGTGTAAGAAATACTTCCCATCTGATCTTCCTCATATTTGATCTATACCTCATATATTAGGCCGAAAATGGAGTACAATTCGCACATTTCGGCAGGGGCTTCAAGATCATATTTGGAGCTTCTGGACCGGATTCAAAGACGTGCGATATATTTGATAGGTGATGGAAAAATTTCATCTTCTCTCAACTCTCTTGGGCATCGTCGTAATGTTGGTTGCCTAAGCTTTCTTTACAGGTACTACCATGGGAAGTGTTCAAGGGAGGTACATACACTCGGGCAGTTCTCCAGTCCATCCCTTTACCATTGCAACTTTGCCCAATAGAACATCGCATTACCGAGATAATTCGTTCTTCGGTCGCTCAGTAAAATTGTAGAACAATCTCCCTGCGATCGTATTCCCCGACAGTTTCAATCTGTGCAAATTTAAATCAAATCTTCACCGACACTACATATTTCCACCTTCCAACTAACTATCACCCGTCTTCCGAATCAACACAATGCTTTCGCACTTATAGGGGGCATCCCCTGAGTGCTGAGTGAAAAAAAACCGGTCTTCTACAGGCCGAACATCTAACACGCGTTTTCTTGCCCTTCTTTCGGTCGCACAGTAAGAACCAGAGAACAGCACAAGCCTACTTGAAATCGTTTTCAAATAGTTGCTTAAAATACAAGTTCCAGCTTGCTTGAGCTTGATAATTTTCAATCATGTATGACTTGTACTTGAATATAAATAAGCCCACGACAGCTTGCGACTTGCAAGTATGTTAGCTTACAAGCGAACGGCACGAAGCCTCAAGTAAAGGAAAAAATTGATGCCTTCGGCAAAAAGGTTGCAAAGCTTGAAATTGAAGACAAATATCCAATAAAAAAAAGCAAGTATCCGGAAAAATTCAATAAGCTTCTTTAGGAAAGTCTTAAGCGTATTAAAACTTTTAAGGGTTCTGTGGAGTCCGTGGTTGGCAATTTTGGGGGTAGTTGATTTCGGAATTGATATTAAAAATTTAAAATTCAAGATGTCGAGTAGAGTTGCCACCTAGATTTTTTTTGTATTTTTGCGAATTCTTTTAATTTTAAAATTCTAACAACGGATTTGATTTTGAATCTTATGTCACAGTTTTAAAATTTAAGCTGAAGGATAGAGCTGCCACCGAAATTTTTACCACAGTATTGCCACCTAGTAAAATGTATTTTTAAGAGTTTTAAAAATCCTTTAACAGTGTTGGGATGTCGCTGACTTCGAATCTGATGTCAGAATTTTAAAATTCAAAATGGTTACTAGTGTTGCCACCTAACTTTTTCTTAGTTTTACGGATTCAGTGCTGGGGCGAACACTAGGTAAAAATAGGAAGCTGAACCCGAACCCGTTGCCAGAATTTCAAAATTGTGTAAATTTTTTGATAATAGTATTGCCACCTACTAAAACGTATTTTTAAGAAATTGAAACATCATTTAATAGTGTTCAGGGGTCGCTGACTTCGAAACTGACGTCAAAATTTTGAAATGAAAGATGGTTAATAGTGTTGCCACCTAAACATTTTTTATTTTTACGAATTCGGTGCTGGAGCGAACAATAGGTAAAAATGGGTGGCTGAATCCGAATTCGAACATAAATAGAGGGGTCTATGTGCCTCCCATTTGCTATATTTTAAGGGGGTTCCGAAACACGTGTTTGACTTACAATTTAACTTACAGTGGACAGTTAAACACGTTTTTCGACGTCTCCCCCCTAAAAATGTAGCAAATGGGAGGATGATAGACCCTCTATTTGTGCGTCTCTGAATGCTTCCCCTCTTATAAACTCCCAAAAAATGGTTAATTTTTACCTATCTTGCTTCCCCTTCAAGATATGACACTTTTTCGAAGATTTATCGAGGATTTTTCGATATATTTAAATTTTATGTTGTTCCATATCTCGAAAGGGTAGCAAAATTGGTAAAAATTAACCATATTTTGGGGGTTGCTAAGGGAGGAAGCATTCTTGAGACACACGAATAGGGGGGCCTATGTGCCCCCATTCGCCATATTTTTAGGAGTGAACGTCAAAACACGTGTTAAACTGTCCACTGTAAGTCAAATTGTAAGTCAAACACATGTTTCGGCCCCTCCCTAAAAATATTAAGATTTTCCTAAACAAGCTAATTGAATTTTTTCGGATTCTTGCTTTTAATTCAATTAATTGGATACTTGCGAGCTTACAAGCTTTTGCCGATCGTTTCAAGCTTTTCAACTTTCTTACCCGACATAGTAAGCCTCAACAACCCAAGTCAACGAGAAAGCTTGGATATGACTTGTAATTGTTTGGTATTTTTGTAAGCAGGCTAAAGCTTGCTTTTTCAAGTTTGAATACATACTTGAACTCAAGTACTTGAAAACGCTTGAATTTCAAGTAGGCTTGTGCAGTTCTCTGGTACGCACCTTCACACTTGGTCGAAGGTAACTTTTTCCATATCAACCATTTCTTGGTTTTTGTCAAACTTTAGGACGCGGAACTTTTTAACTCGAAAATTTGTTTGGAAAGTATCTGGCCAATTTTTTTATTTATAGGCATTTGACTTATTTCGTATTTTCATAACCTTTAACCCACGTGTTATCCTATATTGAATGTACAATAGATTTATTCAATAACCAATATCAGATAAGGCTGAATCTGAATTATTTCAAATGAACAGACAAGATTCCATAACGACTAGGATTGAAAATATTTTTTTTGCTACATCATAAATTTACCTTTATTTTGTCTATTAACACCATAAAAAAGTCAACTTAAAAAACTAAAAATCTATGCCTAGCAACGGTTAAGGCCACACTGGAGTAACGAGCAAGGATGATATAGACATAGTTGGAAAGGGCCAGAATTAAAACAAAAATTGGGCCAATGTGACGTTAATAGGGCTTTTTGTTTTAAAAAGTGGCAATTCAATATTGAAGACTTTCTACTTCGTCACACGGTCATGCCATGGTCTCACAAATAGCACACTTTTTATTAATCTCAACAAGTACAGTTTATTTTTTGGTGGAAATAGTCGAAATTTCCAATTAACAGTTTTGGGAAATCAAAAAACTTTAACTTTTTCGTGTTTTATTTCGTTTAAGCCGTTTAATCCGAACATGGAAGGAAGTTCTTGGTTGATCACAAAAATAGCACACTCTAATTTATATGATTAAATGAAATCACTCTCCATCTTAATAGTGTTTAAGATTCTTTCAAATACATTTTATTTTACGCATTATTTGTGTCAACATTTTTTTAAGTCAAAAAATGGCAAAATAAGTTTTTAGATATGTTGTATTTATGCAAAAAAAAATTTAGCAAAAAATTGCAAAGCATTTCCACATAAAACCGCAAATCGGTTATATCCACATTAAAATAATCGTTGAATGTCAGAAATTAATGAGCAATTTAATATAGACTCTTCTCCGTTAATGCCCGTATGATACTTAATCTTTTTTGTCCAATTTTAAAATCTGAAAACAAGTGGCGCGTGGGCAGGACAGACATATTTTGTAAGAAAAGGATAAACTTTGTTAAAAAAAAAAAAAACGAAATGGCCATTTCAGCCATTGAAAGGACTTTGACCGAGCTTCTTATGATCAATTGTGTTGTGTGTGATGTGAAATGTTTGCACACAAATGATCGAGAACTGGACCTACATGTTTTACGCCGACTCCGAACGGCTTATGTTCTCAAGAAGCTTTTCATGGCAGTTTTTACTCTATGAGGTTTGCCATTGTCTGCAGAGAGGTGACGGCCGAACAGAAAAATTAATTAAATTGAAAAAACTTTCGGTGTCGGATGGAGGATTCGAAGAACCTGGGTTCTCTGGCGTAAGAGTCACACACTCTACCCACTATGCCACGGCCACCACTATAAACGTTGTTACTTTTTTATATCTGGTGTTTTTAAGAGCAGATGCATTAAATAAATTTATATTAGCTTCCAATTCAGCATACATTTATATTAAATAGTTTTGTTTACTCTAAAAATGTCAAATTAATTACACAGTACAACACATAATTTTAGGCCTCAATTCTGACAATTGCACGTGAAAGTAGGCCCAAAATGAAGAACTTGTGCATCATTCGTTTTGTCTTCTTGCCTGCCAAAATATTTTTAATATCGATTTGAAGTTAGTAACTATCGTTTAGGGGAATTTTTCACGTTTTAGGCTCTTTCGTTTGACATAACTCGAGAACCACTAGTCCGATTTAGCTGAACCAAATTAAGAATTACAATTCCTCTAATCTGTTCTTATACCGTTTCCTATGTGTGCAACACTTTCGAAGTTAAAAATGAATGTATGAAGGGAAAAAAGTATTTTTTGGCTAAAAATTTAAATTTTTTTAAAAATTCATAAAAAATCCAAAATGGGAAAAAGTGTCGAATCTAATTACTTTCACGTAAAGTCATATAACCTATGAGCAAAATAAGGCATAGATTATGAAAATCGATGCACGCGTTTCTCATTTATTCACAATTAAGTAAATGTATAAATAAAGCCACGTAACCTGTGAGTAAAGTGAGACATTTTTTGAGAAAATCGATGAATAAATTTATTTCAATTCCAATAATGTTATGAATGAATATACACAAAACTTAAAATAAAAATTCCGATTTGTATTGCAGCTATTCTTACACAGAAAATATGGAATTTATGGAATCTATGCATAAAAACAAAATTTAGAACATTTTCAATAATAATTATAATTATTGTCAATATCCATTCTCGTTGAAGTTGACGCTTGTGGTTCTCATGATCTTCTTTTCTTCGTAGGTTGTTGATATTCGTGGTCTGATTTTGCGTCGTCATCCGAGGAATCCATAATATTCATCAAGGGCTCGTTTTTTCCCATGGGTCCACCAATTTCAGTGTCATCTTCTTCTTCGGAGCTTTTATCTTCATACTGCATAATTTTCGAACTCCACCAACAAACCTCCGCCAGTATCGCATCTAATTTTTTGCCTTTGAATCGCTCTTCCATTGGCATGGTCACCTGGTGGAACCTCTCTTCTTGTTCGTCTGATTCCTGAGGTAATTGTGCCAAAAAGGTATCAAGGTGGAAATGCAGGAAATGTAATTTTAATGTCATGGATGCATTGATTTCTTCAAAATAATACTGCAACTTGTCCACTCGTTTCTGTATGTCATCTCGCTGTACTCGGTTCTTTCCTAAAACGTCTTCGATGACATCTTTCAGTGCGTTCCATGCATGTAGTTGGTTACTATGGTTTGAAAGCACACTTGTGAAAGATTCGCTTTTCATTAATTTATATATCTATATATATATATATAGATATATAGATATATAGATAGATAGATATATGTATAGATAGATATATATATAGATATATATATATATATAGATATATATTATATATCTGCTCCATTGAGAATACCTGTTTTAAATTAAAAAAAAAACAAAAAAATTATTGGTAATGCGAATATATCGAAATTAAAAAATTTATATATGACAATATTTAAATACAGACAAAGATACTTACCTTTTTTAATTTTAGTGTCACTGAGTTTTGGAAAGATGGATTTTAAACAGTCATAGGCGTCCACAATATCCATGACTACCACTGCAACGAATTTGCCAGCTATTCCTAATTTTATGTGGAGCGGTGGCAACAAAATATCATCCAGGTCCTTCATCATAGGTTCATTGCGTAATTGTAATTGTTTGTTGAGCTCGGGAGTTCTTACTTCCCAATCTTTACGTTGATATTGATTCCCTGTGTATCGTGAATTCCAATTACAAAGGAAGCAGAAGTATTTTGGATAGCCGCCCTTTTCTATAATGCCTTTGACCACCTTCAGATCGCAACAAATCTTCTATTTGTGTTCATCGTATTTGATTTCCTTCAAAATGTTGGCCAATGATTTATACGTTCCCTCCTTGTTTGTGCTGAATCCCAATGGAATGGACGGTTTTTTGTTTGTTTTGTGTAACATCACAGCCTTCAAACTGGAAACTGAACCATCGATGAATAAACGCCAGTCGCCAGCGATATAATCCATTCTCCATTTTTTTCACTAAACCTGGGATATCATGGCAGTACGTGAACGTATTTGCTTCGTCAACGGAATAGAATTTCTGAAAATCAGCTTGGCGTTGCCTGTATGATGTTGCGCTGACATTTTGCTGTGCGAGTTTTCTGCTCTTCAAAAATGATGTCAACCATTCGGAGTTTTGTTGTGATAGTCCCAGCTTGGGAACGTAATCCATTTTGATTTCTGTTATCGGTTGTGGTGCATTATTTTCAATATTGGGTGTCCAATCTTCATCATTCACATTGGTCGGATTGGTGAAAACGGTTTCAGCTTGCAGGAACACAGTATCCATACTCGGAGGTTTAGGTGCATCGATATCAGCAGGGCGGTTAACTGGAAGTGTGGCAGAAAATGTAGCAGTGTATACTTTTGGGTTAATTGTTGTCTGTTTAATCCAGGACGAAAATTTGTGCATGCGTAGCACCTGGATTCATCATGTCCAGTTGTGTCTTCCACCCAAATTACTGGCTTCATAAAAGACAACGTTGCACTTCTTCCATGTATCCAATTTACAAGGGTATTATAACACATTTTGCACACAGTGTTCAGCGTAAAATTTGAACCACTTAAATCTGCTTCATCAAAAAAATCACAATACGCTTTTTTGAGTTCCTCAGTAAACAAAAGTTATTCGATAGGGTTTACACATTTACACGATAACACATTTTGCACACAGTGTTCCGCGTAAAATTTGAACCACTTAAATCGGCTTCATCAAAAAAATCACAATACGCTTTTTTGAGTTCCTCAGTAAACAAATTTTTTCGATAGGGTTTGTTTTTTTTAGGACGATATGACCACAAACGTAACAAAAATTATCAAATTTTGGGCACTTGTTATTTTCCATATTTTATGTTTTGTTTTATTTTACTGTTCGCGTTCGTCGACATTGGCTGAATAACAAAAACTCGATCAATGCACACATATAAATACTACGTATTTTTCAATATTTTACTGGCAGGTACTTATAAATGGGCGCATATTTTAAGGGTGCCTGGCTATATACCTGATTCACCACTTGTACGTTTCAAATTGTGCAAAACTTTTCAAATAATGACCACCCTTAAGGCGGTCTTCTCATTGAGCAACTTTTTTTTTTCGACTTTTTTTTTTGCATTTATTTATAGCTTGGGTTGTTGTGAATATGCTCCTAAAAGCATTTTTAGAAATTCGAAATACTTTAGAAGATACAGCCTTTTTTGTGAAGCAAGGTCTTCGTCAAAATGAGCTATTTTTTTAATAAAAAGATAATTTGCAGATAATTTGCTTGAAAGATGCCTTGTATCTGAAACTCAGAATTCCAATGAGTCCTACAATTCTGTTCTTTAGTCACTTTCGCCCAAACACATCAACTCAGGCGCACGCACCATCGAAGTGGCCAATTTCATTGCAACGTGCCTCTTCAACGACGGTTTTATACCCATACTTAAAATTATGGGTTTGATGGGTATTGCGATTGGCAAAAACGCATACGAATACGCACTATCTCGCAATGAAGACAGATTGAACCGATCAGAGACTCGAGCTGCGGCATCATCAAAAGCTGGCAGAACGGCTCGCAGAGCAGAGAGGGCAGCAGAAAGCAGTTTCTACGATAAAGAGGAAGGTGGCCTGTATGGAGCTGGCATCGCCGACTAATATTTGTAAGTAAAAATTGTCAGCTCTTTAAAACTGCATTTAAACATTTTAGATTTTTTTTTTTTTCCCAAAAAAATTACTTCAAACTTTAAACGCGTTTATCTCGAACCCACGTTTTTCGAACTGGCGGCCATGATATCTCCAGTTCAACTGAACCGATTTTCATGAAACAAAGTGGAATCGACGCAGAATTGTCACCATTCTCGGGTGAACCTCGACCATAATTTTAAAAAATTTTTGACTATTTTTTTTTACACTAAACTAAAAAAAAAACCCGAAATTGAAATTTTTTTTTGAATGGCCGCCATTTTGTCAAAAAAAATCACAAAATTAAGCTTGAGGTTCACCCGAGAATTACATCTATACTGATTATAACCCCGTTTTTTTTTTTCATTTCAGACGCTCCGGAGACCCGGAATCGTGGCCGCCGTGACGACACCTTTTTTTTTCACCACCAACTTTGAAGTCTCATTACTTTTTGAACAGCCCACGTATCGAGGCAAAAAAATTTTTTTATTTACTTTGAACCTTTTGTAATACAATAAATAAAAAAAGTTTTCAATTATTCTTTGCGTTTTCAAATAAGAATTTTTTTAAAAAGGGTCAAAAAAACGGGGTTTGAATGAGAAGACCGCCTTAAATGTGGGTGCAATTTCTGTAAAAAAATCATACAGGTAGTTATCATACATTTATTAGCGTTTATTGCTTCGCAATCATAAAAATCAAATAACCTTTTGTTTATTCCTTTTTTTTTAATTCTCAGAATCATTAGCGTTTATTGCTGCGCAATCATAAGAATCAAATAACCTTTTGTTTATTGCTTTTTTTTTTAATTCTCAGAATCATTAGCGTTTATTGCTTCGTAATCATAAAAATCAAATAACCTTTTGCTTACTCCTTTTTTTTTAATTCTCAGAATCATAAAAAAGGTGTCAATGTTTTCTCCAAATAATGTTGTGCATATCTCGAGGAAATTTTTGAAATTGATACATTTACTTAATTGTGAATAAATGAGAAACGCGTGCATCGATTTTCATGATCTATGCCTTATTTTGCTCATAGGTTATGTGACTTTACGTGAAAGTAATTAGATTTGACACTTTTTTCCATTTTGGATTTTTTATGAATTTTTAAAAAAATTAAAATTTTTAGGCAAAAAATACTTTTTTCCCTTCATACATTCATTTTTAACTTCGAAAGTGTTGCACACATAGGAAATGGTATAAGAACAGATTAGAGGAATTGTAATTCTTAATCTAAATTCTAAATTTGTTTCAGCTAAATTGGACTAGTGGTTCTCGAGTTATGTCAAACAAAAGAGCCTAAAACGTTAAAAATTCCCCTATACGATAGTTACTAACTTCAAATCGATATTAAAAATATTTTGGCAGGCAAGAAGACAAAACGAATGATGCACAAGTTCTTCATTTTGGGCCTACTTTCACGTGCAATTGTCAGAATTGAGTCCTAAAATTATGTGTTCAAAAATGTTGGACTGTGTTATTAACAGCACAGTAAATATTTGATCGAAATTTAACTTAACTTAGGCTTAAAGCCTGTATGATACTTAATTAAATTGATCATTGAAAATTATAACTAGAACTGTTTAAATAGCACGAATGCATGGATTCAATTGGTGTGAGTGAGTACGCATATGGTACGAATTGGAGAAAAATTTGCAGGACGGACTGTATTTTGTTTGCATTTTTTTTGCCATTTCTATCAATTCGTTCTTCGTCAAGTTTCGATCAAATTTTTACTGTGCTGTTAATAATTAATTTAACATTTCTAGAGTAAACAAAACTACAGTACTTTTCGCTTATAGCGAACTTGAAGGGACTGGGCAAAATGGTTCGTTTTAAACGAAGTTCGCTTTAACCGTTGTGTCAACAGCTGTTGGGTTTTATCCACATCGACAGTAGATGTACCCGGGTACTTCATACGTTTTGTATGGCAGATAGTTGCTTTTGATATACAAATATTAACTACTACCTGGATTCTTGTAATTTTCTGGTTTTTTTTTTTTTTATTTATTGGAAATATTGTCTAGTTAACAAAACTTTTATCATAATTTGGGAAAAAAAAAATTTGGTACCTAAATAATCCATTTTTACCAAAAATGGGAATTGCCAAAATCCATAAAAATTTAACAATTTCCAAATTCTTTTTTAATCCTTGTAATTTGATCCCTTTTTACCAAGAAAAATAATTAACATTGAATTTTCATTCGCAAAATTCCGTTATATTTGAACTGAAAATCAACCCCTCTTGCTCATAGTGCTATTTTTAGTACCTGCGCAGAATAATTATAACTCATAAAATATTTGTTCAATGTAAACATTTTTTTTTTGGAATGTGTAGGAAAACACGTCTACTAACAGGAACAAAAGGGTATTTGGGAATATCTTGCCTACCTACCCTTGCACAACCAGTTTTGCAGGCAGAAACATGATTTTTTGCGCAGGTTTCGTTTTGAGTAGTTTTGTATGCATAAGTCAGTTTATGTGCGATTTTTGAAGTGTAAAGACCTAAAAATTTATTTTGTGCGGCAAATATATAAAAAGTGAAAATAAAATGGCAGATGGTGAGTGGCTAGCTCCGCGTCGATTGAATGCACTACCGTATGAGGAGCAGCGTGACTATATACGCACATTTGTTGAGGCTTCTGACTCTGAAGAGAGTGACCACGAACAAGCGGTAGATCAAGAAGACTTAGAAGGAAATATTGATGACATTGGTGGTGAATCATCTGACGCTGAACAAGTCCAGGAAATTGTGTATCACCTAGAGGACGAGAGGGATTCAGACGAGGAGTATGAAGAACCGCCACTTGAAACTGGTGATTATTATACGGCAAGAGATGGCAATGTATGGTCGTCAATACCACCAATACCTGGACGAATACGTGCGCACAACGTTCTAAGAAGTCGCAATCCTGGACCAGTGCCATCGACAAATGGCTTGACAATGGCAGAAACCTTCAATCTTATGATGTCAAATGAAATATGTGATGTAATTATTCGAGAATCAAATAGAAAGGCAAGGCAAACTTTTGATGCGTACAATGAGCAGCATCCAGATGCGGAACCACGAATATGGGTGCCTATAACTGAAGTAGAATTTCGTGCATATTTGGGTGTGCTTTTGATGGCTGGCGTATGTCATTCCGGTTATGTTCATACCACTGACCTGTGGAAAACAACTTCACATCCATTATTTCGTGCATCAATGAGCTTACGCAGATTTTGGGCAATCAGCCGCTTCATACGCTTTGATAATGGAAACACTCGGAATGCACGCAAACAAAATGATAAGGCAGCTGCAATTACAGACGTATTCCTGATGCTAAATGCCACTCTGCGCAAGTATTATATATGTGGCACAAACGTTACCGTAGATGAGCAATTATACCCATATCGTGGTGGAACTGGCTTCACACAGTACATTCCATCCAAACCATCCAAATATGGAATAAAAGTGTGGTGGGTCTGCGACGCCATTTCATCATATCCCGTGCAGGTAAATCAGTGTTCATACATTCATTTTATTATATCAACTTGTTGCAAATAAACTAAATGACTAATTCAAATTTCATTTTTCAATTTTTATTTTTTCAATACAGGGTCAAATTTATACTGGAATGGCAGCGTCCGGCGAACGTGAAAGAAACGTTGGTGAGCGTGTTGTGAAGGACTTAGTTGTCAACAATTTTGGTGGAAGTGGGCGAACAGTGGTATGCGACAATTTCTTTACAACATATAACTTAGCAAAAACTTTGATGGTGGACAACAGTTTGGCTTTGTTGGGCACTTGCAACAAAAGGCGTATGTTCGTGCCAGCATCATTTGCCAATCCTAAAGGACGTGAAGCAGAGTCTACGCTATTTGGATTCTGTAACAACATGACGATGTGCTCATACGTCCCAAAAAAAAATAAGGCTGTTGTGATGCTGTCTACTTGCCACGACACTACAGAAACTGCAGGTCCAAAACGGAAACCATTGCTCATACTTGATTATAACGAACATAAAGGCGGCGTGGATAATATGGATAAGTGCTTGACTGAATATTCAACCAAACGGCGCACAAATAGATGGCCTTTAGCATTTTTTTATAATATGCTTGACGTAGCTGCGTATGCTGCGTATGTTATATATATGGAAAACAACCCCCATCTAAAACCATCTACCAACCGCCGTAGGATATTTCTGCAGCAGCTCAGCGATCAGTTATGCAGACCACAAATCGATATAAGAGCGGACAATAGCCATATTACGCGCATATTTTCTACTAGACACGCTATGGAAGCCATATATGGTATGCCCTTGAAGATGAATGTTGGTGCACAAGAGGAAGAGGAACGTGACAGTTCTGGCCGCATAAAAAGAAAAGGAAACTGCTATATTTGCATTGCAAAACGCCAAACGAGAAAAGTATGTGCAATTTGTAATAAGCCTGTGTGCGCAGAGCACTCGAAGGATCATCCACAATGCCTCAGATGCTGCTAAAATTCATAAAATATATTTTTTACTTTCATTATAATGATTTTCTATAAATAAATAAACAAATTTCCATAAAATAAACTAAATATTTCCATTTATTTCTATATATTTGTATGAATTTTCATAGAAGTACCTGGGTACATCAGCTGTTGACGCTAGGTCATTTTCTAGTAACTGGGTTATATTTTCCAAACGGTTGGTCCAATTGACCTGAAATTTCACACCAATATCAATTACATATTTCCAAGCTATGATACGAAGTTTCATCAAGATTGGATCAGCCGCTTGGAAGATATAGCAATATAAAGTGAACTTTGCCATTTATTTCTATATATTTGTATGAATTTTCATACAAGTACCCGGGTACATCAGCAGTCGACGCCATTCCACTAACTTGAATTTGGGCTGTATCGACTGAACTGCTGCTCCAATCTTGATGAAACTTTTCCACATGATGCAAAAGTGTATGGTTGAGGATATCATGAAATTTCAGGTCAATCGGACTAACCGTTTGGAAGATACAGGAAAATTAAAGTTGCAAATGTACCCGTGGGCTCTACGATCGACACAACGGTTAAATGAAGACTTGAAAAAACATGCATGTGCATGCAAGTGCACATGCATGTGAAACTCCTTTGTCTATTTATTAAAACATTATTAGGATATTTTTATACAAAAAATGAGTTTTTAAGAAAATCAGTTATTTTAGTTTGCTTATTACCAATATTAGTTTCATTTATATATAATTCCACTTGAGCCAAGTTGTCAAGAATTTTTTGTGGAGTATCGCGTGACTGAAGAAAAGTTCTTACATCACTTACGCTACACATTGCATCCAGAGCAGTTGTGACTGGGATCGGCTCTTCGTTGTCCATATCATCGTCAAGGTCGTCATCAGCAGCGCAAAGAGACTGCAAAATAGCTTCGTCGTCCAATGCTTCCGTAGTTACAGGGTCGTCATCAAAACATATGTAATCATTGCAGCTTATTGTCCCAACTAAATGAAAATAATAAAGGTTAATTTAAAGTGCGATAACTTAGCAAACCCTTTTTATTACCATCTGTAAAAGTTTCCATTGGTTGGTTTATCAATCCTATTAATGGCAGATCATCATCCGAGTCGAACTAACCCTCATTCTTGGTAAATCCGCAGTGCGAAAGCAATTAACAACTGTTGCCAGTGCAAAAATATAATTTTTTGTTCATAGCACCACTTTTTGGTTCGTTTTAACCGAAAAATAAACAAGTTCTGCGTGCAAATAAAGTTCATTGTAACCGAAAGTTCGCTTTAAACGGGTTCGTAATAAGCGAAAAAAAATTGCATGGTTTAGAAATAAAACGCGTTCTTTTGAAATTGGTTCATTTTAGGCGAAAGTTCGTATTAAACGGGTTCGTTATAAACGAAAATTACTGTATTTAAGATAAATGTATGCTGAATTAGAAGTGATGTGTGTAGCTAATATTAATCAAGGAGGATATATTTTAAAGAGAATTCACCAGACAATTTTTCTCCTTTTGCAGAAAATTTTCAACTGGCCGACTTGGTGGATTCGAAATTATGTTCGAATCTTTGTTCGAATCTCAAAAAGCCGAAGTGCCGAAGCGATGAGAGAGCTTACGAATGGTATTGTAAGCAAACTGAGTATGTGTTTTTGTTTGGTCTTATTATTTGCATGTAGGTATATGTTTATTTTTTAGCTGGACGCAGCGTTTTGGTTGGATAAATTTATTGAAATTTACATTAATTGCTTCCTTCAAACATTTTTCTTCTGATTTTGAAGAAAAATTTTTGATTTATAAATTTTTAGCTACTAAAGAAATAATAGAAATTTTTTCTTCGATTTTGAAGACAAATTTCTTATATCTAAGTTTTTAAGCTGCTTAAGAAATTATAGCTTTTTTTAAAAAAAATGTTTACTCTGATTTTGAAAAAAATGTTTCTTCTATAAATTTTAAGCTACTAAAGAAATGATCGAAATTTTTTTTAGTACAAAAATGTTTCTAATTTTGAACAAAAATTTTTGATCTCTAAATTTTTAACTACCAATGAAATGAAAGATTTTTTGTTTTTGTTAAAAAATGTTTCCTCCGATTTTGATGAAAAATTTTTGATCTATGAATTATTATCCGCTAAAGAAATGATAGAATTTTTTTTTGTTAAAAAATATTTCCTCTGATTTGAAGAAAAATTTTTATCTATAAAATTTTAGCTGCGGCAATGGTAGAAATTTTATTCATGTTGAAAACTTTTTGATCAACCCTTCCCTGTACTTGGACAATTCGAAAAAATATGAATTTCGAAGTGGGATGAGAGAGGCCGTACGAGAGAATAAAATTTTGCTGAGCGCTAGCTTAAAAGTTTTTGTTTTGGTTTTAGAATAAATAAAAAAAACAAACTTTTTATTTTATTTAAAACTATTTATTTGAATTACTTTTTTTATTAAGTTTACACGATCACTTTGAACTATATAACTTAAATAAAGGAGTACTTCGATCTTTCGAAGGTACTCAGTAACTACCTTACTTAACTAACTTAACATATATTTATATCAACTTTAATGTTGATGTTGCAATTTTCATCGGCTATCGGTGTGTATTGATTAATTGTGTTGGTGAACAATTCTTAAGAATTGTTTACCAATAATGTTTTGTCAAGTTGCATTTTCGCTTGCATTGAACTTGGTGTGAACGGAAGTGCAGTTGAACTTATTTCGAAAACAATTCTTTGGAACTGTTTATTGAATTTGGATTATTGCATTTTCGTTTCACCTGAATTTTGTCTGTGAGAACGGAAATGCAAATATTGATATTTTGTCATATATTAATTTTTGCCAAATTTTACTTTAAGTTGTGAGAGCGGAAATGCAGTTGATGCCGAAAGCAATTCGTTGGAATTGTTTATCAAATTGGATTATTGCATTTTCGTTTCACCTGAATTTTGTCTGTGAGAACGGAAATGCAAATATTGATATTTTTAACTTATGTCAATTTTTACTTTAGGTTGTGGGAATGGAAATGCAAAATTATGTAGGTATATATCTATATTTATAATATATGTAAGGGCTTTATTATAACACTTAAACTGGTTTTGCGACAATTGAGAAACGTTGTCTATTTTCTAAAAAAAAACTATTTGACACACTGTGCATGTGTGTTTGTGTGTGTTTTATTTCTACGCTATAGGAACACACTAACTTGTTTTTAAAAACAACTAATTAAAAAACTAATTTAAAATAAACGTATACATACATATTTACATGTACATACATACATATTACACATACATATATAATCTACTTTTAATTATATTATGGCGGCATCCACTTCAATTCTAAATAGTTTTTATTGCATTATACATATATGAAGTAATTGAAATACTACTTAAAAACAAGTGATTGATAAACTACTTTGAATTATATTAAGGCGGCAACTACTCTGATTTTGACATCTTTTAATTGCAAATTTTTAGACCATCAGTAATAGTTTTCAATTGGTTATTTTCAAGGAATTAAAAAAAATAATTTAAATATAACTAATTTAACAAGTAGTTGAAAATATATGCAGACGAAAGTCAATTGACTTATTTAGCGACATCACCATACAAAATATGTATGAAGAAAGTCAGAATTTCAACTAGTTGTGGTTGGCAAAAAACTACTTTATCAACTACTTTTTAATTTGTTGATTTTCATACAGGGTACATACTGGCTCTACAGCACATCTCTATAATGCATCTGTATTGTGTATTGTATTTATCTCGCTGAAGATAAACAAAAACAATAACAAACGATAAAAATTAAAGCAGCTGATATGCATATAAAACATAAATGTAAATTTTACATACGTATTAATAACAACAACAATACAAGCCGTTACTGAGAAATATTCGTAAAACAATTCATTCCAAGAAACAACACGATGTTGCGATAGTGATTTCGGCACGAACAACCATAAGAACGGCAGCAGCAACTGAAGCATCAATGCATAATTTTTCTTATTATATAGATATAAGATATAACTGATTTTTGACATATATTTTATTTTTGTAAGATGAACATTAAAGGCTGTAAGTATATTCCAAGGTGTCCTCCAAAAACGTTAGGATGTGCTTGAAAAAATTTGTGGAAAAGACCCCCAAAAATGACAAACACGTCTGTAAGACGTAATTCTACGTAAAACATATTTTCACGTGCTTGAAAAAATGACAATGGTTATATCACGAAACACTTAGAAGACATATTAACACAACTATTAACTATAAAATATAGTTTTATATATAATATAAAAAAAGTTCTGAGTTGACTGAACAAAACTAGCTATCTTTTGTCAAAAGAGGAAAAAGTAAAAATTTTTGATTTTCCCAAATACAAATGTAAAAATCACTATTTTTATACTTTTGGTTAAGGAAACTATTTTAAACTATTTTGAAAACATTATTCCAATAAATTTTTCATATAAACTGACTATATAATTTTTACTTATTTTTACTCAAATATAAAAAAAAACATATATGTAATAAAAATATTCATACAACCTCTGTATGAAATGTGTACAACATTCCGAAGTTTCATTTTTCAATATTATTTTACTTTTAAAATGTGACCATAACATTTTTAAAGCTCATAATATTTTGGTTCAACACAAGCAAGAATTTCAAAAAGGAGTAGTCAAATGTATCTTTATTGGTTTGTACTATGAAAAAGTATGATATTCCGGCAACTGCGTGATTTTTATGTCCTTACAAAATTGCTCTTTTGCTCTCCTCTTCAGAAAAGAGTATACATTCTTGTGAGTAGACGTCAAATATTTGGACAACCTTATTATAATTGAATCATGCGACTGTGTTGTTGTCGTCGTCAATGTGTTTAAGCTATTATTATTGTGAGTTGACGTCAAATATGTGAACATCCTAATAATAATTGAATAATGGGTACAATATGTTGTGTCTCTGATCAGGTATCAGTTTACGTTCCTTTTTCATTTCTGTGAACACAATTGTTTTAAAAGTGATCAAATAGGGAAAAAATTGTGGTGTCTCGTTATACTTTGCGTTATTTATTTTATTTGTTATAAAAGCACACTTATTCTAAAAAAAGTCAAATGTTTAACTGGAAATACTCAATACGTTGAGCAAATGTATCAAAAATATAAAGTGTGACGAAACACAGACATTTTCACATGTTGTGATTAGACACTGAAATTTTTTCGTTCAGCAGACACACATTAACCGATTGCACAAAAGTTGTACCTGCTGAACGCAGCCAATAAAATTTGGCACTAATCAACAGTTGCTCTCTCCCTGTCAGAATTTTTTGACAGACCCGGGGCAATTTAAAGTGTGGTGAAAAATTCGCTTCCACCTGGTTTTCTTACACAATGATTTGAACATAATTTCGAATCCACCAAGTCGGCCAGTTGAAAATTTTCTGCAAGAGGGGAAAAATTGTCTGGTGAATTCTCTTTAAAATATATCCTCCTTGTATTAATTCATTTAATGCAGCTGCTCTTAAAAACACCAGACATAAAAAAGCAACAACGTTTACTCTTTTCTTACAAAATATGTCTGTCCTGCCCACGAGCCACTTGTTTTCAGATTTAAAATTGGACAAAAAAAATGAAGTATTATACGGGCATAAGATTTGTAAGAAGATGAATCAATGAAGCGGTGCGAAATTGAGTAGAAAAATTCACTCCTGTCAAAAATTTATTGAGGCATGGCTGAATTCAACAAAAAATAGTTTCATAAATGACTACAATTTTAGAATAAAGAATTTTGCAAGAAGAATCGCCACGAAATATGTTTGAAATTTGCCACCAAAACTTCATCCGGGATGGCTACACTCTTGACAGCGCTGGCAGCGGTCTACGCTCGAGTGATGTGCATTTTATCTAGCGAAATAAATTACGCTACTTCTACTCAACAGTTGCAAGTTATGTCATTTAACAGCTGTTTGCGCGCCAATTTGTATAAATTAGTAAACACTCAAATGAAACGCTTAAAATAAATGCAAATTTTCGTGGCTTTTGCAATTTTTAATGTTTTTAACTATCCTTTGCTCCTTGCAATAGTTGAATGAGGTCCGAAATGTGCTCCTTAATAGCCATATCAAGACCATCATCCATTAGCATCTCTAGCACTACGTTTTGCATTAAGTAAACCTCTTAGCAGAAAGAAATTAGGTTTTAAATTCAACAAAACAAAACAAGCGAACAAGCTACATCAAACGTCAGTTGTCAACAGATCTGACGTTCGACGTAGCAGCGCATTCAGAGAAATCCAGCATAAAATGATCCATCGCTACAATAGCGCTCGCCTTGGCAGAATGCATCCATTGAATTGATAACAAAATTAATTAATTTGTATGTATGTTAAGGCATTGTCAGGACTACGATGGATCTCTTTAGGGCTACTTAAGGGCTCGCTCTTTTCATATAACTTGGAAAACAAACTAAATTTGTAGTTGACATTACTAAAAAGTATGCTTTTTATGTGATCATGGCTGCATATAACTGAACTTATTTTAATGAGAACATTTAAAAAGGCGATAGGAAATATAGACTTTAAACTAAAAGTACCTAAAATTTCTCCTCCAAAAAAATTGCGCGGTTCTGCACGTTTTTGGGCAAAATTTCGTTTTTTGGTTTGGCTATTTACCATACAAAAATCACCTAATCTTTTAGTACTAAATTTCACTTTTTGTTTTCGAGTGATAGTTCACATTGACTGCTAGTGAAATGGTAATTATAGCTATTGCTATCATTCGATCATTATGTTGTTAAAAAATTTTAAAGTTTTTAGTTAAAATCGGTCCCCATCCCGCGGTAGTCATACCTTTCGATAATTACTTGTGAATAATATTTACTTCTTTCTCCAGATATTTTCATTTATTTAATAAATTCAGGAGAGCTTATTCTTGTCAAGCACTCCGACACCGCAAGATTGCATTTTAGGCAATATTTTCAAAATTTTGGGCATATTTTTGTTTTTATTGGGTGATTTTTTGATTTTTCTTTAATTCTTATACCCCAACTGCGTAAGGGGTATATTAACTTTTTCATTCCGTTTGTAACGCCAAGAAGGAGGCGTGGCAGGTAAATAAATATATTTTTGATCAGCATCACCTCCTGAGTCGATTTCCGTGTGTCCGTCTGTCTGTCCGTCTGTCCGTTTGTCGACACGATTACAGCCGCAATTTTAAAGCTATCGCTATGAAATTCAAAATATAACTTTATTTTTAAAAAAGGTAGATCAAGTTCGGAAATGGTCCAAATCGGATGAAAACCACTCCTACCTCCCATACAAAGTGACTTTATATTAACCGTAAAATGTCTTTAAAATCCACAAAAATTAAAGAAATGCCTTGAAATTTGGCACGTAAGCTTTGCAATCTTAATCATGGCTCTGAAATTTGGAAAAATCGGATGAAAACCAACCTACCTCCCATACAAAGTGGCCTTATTTTAAAAGTAAAACTCTTTAGAATCTGCTCAAATTAAAGAAATGTTTTAAAATTTTGCACATAAGCTTTGATATTTAATATAAACCATCGGTATGATATTTGGCAAAATCGGATGAAAATCACGCCTACCTCCCATACAAAGTGACGTCATCAAAATAGGAAAACTTTTGTTAATATATAAAACTGAATGTCATCGCGTATGTCGTGGCTAAAGACTTCAAATATACTCCAATATGGCAGCTGGGGGTATTTTAGCTTCGGTACCCTGCCGAAGCACCATCCTTACTTGTTTTTGGGTAATTATTTGTTTTAGTGGTTTTTAATTTTATTTTTGCGCGATTTTTCTGTGGACGATATTTGCTCCTCCATTTCCTACCTCCAACTTTATAATTTTATAGTACTATGGCATAGTACACAAATTTTGTCAACATATATCAACCATTAAACTTTTCTTGTTGAAAATTGCGATAATTTTTTCGGTTAAATTTTTTCAAAAGGGCCTAACACGACTAAAAACGGCCTTGGTGCTTTTACAATTAAAAAGGGCCCTAAAAGCCCCAAATATCATCCTTGGTAACTAGTTACACCACGCCGAGAAAAAGAGCGATGAAAGCACCGCCACGCTTTTTTACGGCTTGCTATGTAATGAAGTCACATCTCACACTTGTCTACTACCAGTAGATGTCGTTACTTGTCTCAGTTTCTAAGGTTTTAGACCTAAAAAAAAAAACGAAATGGCCATCTCAGCCCTTGAAAGGACTTTGACAGAGCTTCTTATGATCAATTGTGTTGTGTGTGATGTGAAATGTTTGCACAACGATCACAAACTGGACCTACATGTGTTACGCCGAATCCGAATGGCTTATGTTCTCAAGAAGCTTTTCATGGCAGTTTTTACTCTCTGAGGTTTTCCATTGACTGTATAGAGGTGACGGCCGAACAGAAAAATTAATTCAATTAAAAAAAATTTCTGTGTCAGATGGAGGATTCGAACCTGGGTTCTCTGGCGTAAGAGTCACACACTCTACCCACTACGCCACTAGTGGTTTTAGACCTCTAATTCCACTTTTTCTGAGCTTGGGGTAAATAGTTACCCCGTGTGGCAGTTAAGGGTTAAACAAAAGATTGGATTATATTTATTTTTAACCAACATAAAAATGAACAAGAACAACAAGACACACGACAGAAGCGAAGTTTTTTTGCAGTTTCATAGATTTAATGGTCTTATTTTAATAAAATAGCTTTTAAATTAAAAAAAAATTAAAATAACATAAAGTAAAAAACACAATATTAATACTCACACCAGTAAATTTTATTAAATTTCATTATTTAAGTATTTTATGTGAAGTGGATTTATATGTGGAATGTATTTATATGTGGAATGTATTTATATGTGGAATGTATTTATATGTAGAATAGAGCCCTGCATGAGTATGCTTTTTCGCCTCCCTGAATATATTCTCTTGCTTTAGAATAAAAAATTTCCTCTATCTCCCTTTTCTGCTTTGCTCATACCTGCTCATACACTCTCTTTGTTTTATTCAGATATACGAAACGAAGAGAATAAGAGCACGATGCTTTACTAACACCAACAGGTAGCAAATAAAGCAATAAAAATAACAAAAATATCAGTGTTCATTCCCTGAATATTTAGCGAATATTTTTTATTCGTTCGTTCGTAGAAAATAGATGCTTTTTGTATTGGGACCCAAAGAAAGGTGGTAGATAGGGGGTAGGTGTGTAGATGTGTTCGAGAGAAATGTTGAGGGGCAAAAAATAATAGGACCTACTTATATATTTGACCCCTATAGGAGTCCAGCTACGGCCGATATAAACTATTTTCGACAGTGTTTGTGTTTTTTGTATGGAAGGTAGCGAGTAAAGCAACAAAAAATAACACAAATAAAAATAAATAACAAAAAGCTTATTGCGGGGAAAACCCAACATATTAACTCTTATTCAGGTCACTGCAGCAGATACCTGAGTATTCGTGTAGTTTCCCTATAGGAACAAACTAACTTGTTTTTAAAAACAACTAATTAAAAAACTAGTTTAAAATAAACCAGTATATGAACTACTTTGAATTATATTAAGGCGGAAACTACTCTGATTTTGACATGTTTTAATTGCAAATTTTTATTAGATTACAAGTTTATATATATTTAACCATGTTATTTCATCAAATAATATTAATTTTAGGCCATCAGTAATAGTTTTCAATTGGTTATTTTAAAGTCATTAAAAAATAATTTAAATATAACTAATTTAACAAGTAGTTGAAAATATATGCAGACGAAAGTCAATTGACTTATTTAGCGAACATCACCATACAAAATAAGTTAGTTCGTTCTATGGAAAAAAGTCAGAATTTCAACTAGTTGTGGTTGACAAAAAACTACTTTATCAACTACTTTTAAATTAGTTGATTTTCCTACAGGGTTGTTAAGTGCTCAGAGAAAAAACTGAAATAACACGTAGATCGCAAGCTCACCTCAGTGCAAGAGTGTATGAAAAGAGTTATAAAAAGTTATTTTCTTGCGCTACATGACCTGTTACTACACGACCTGTTTACATTTATTCGCTTGCAGCTTTGCATGCAGTGCCTACTACAGCAGAGAGTCAGGGTATATTCACTTGATGAATATATTCAAGCAGGGCTCAAATGTAGTATAGTCAATACACAATCCTCTATCTATAAAGAGATTATTGTGATCTACTGCCACATAGCTTTAGTAATACATACTTGATATTGAATCAACAACTGTGCTTAACAAAGACTTTTGGATCACAGGATAGTGTATTAAACTCCTAATCACAACGATGCGAGTTCAAATCCCCGCGGAGGATCATACAAATATTTTTAACATATTGAAAACGTATAAAAATGTATCATAAAAAAATATTACATATAACTTTTGCTGAAAAATGTGTCGTTTGTACGTTTATCAATTTTATTTATACTCGTATTATAAAAAAAAAAAAATAATTATTACAAATGCTTTCAACAACATTTTTGATAACACAGTTGCAATCTGTTGAAAATAACTTTGCTAAACATTCTCAAACGATTTTTTTACTTGATTACACTTCGGGTAGACACATTAAGCCACCGTTATAATTAAGTTTTAAAATACAAAAACAATTTGGACGCTAATCGTATACCAATAAACAAATGAAATTGATCTCAGGCAACGTTAGGGTCGAAAAGGGTTATGGTATGGTATTGTTTAACTTCACACACGAGTTATCAAACTAACCAAAATTTTGTGATTTCTCAAATATTTTCGTAATAAAATGCTATTACTTAATTTTGTTTTTCGAAAAATAGAAAATCTATATACATAGATAATATTTTTGTTTGTTTGAATGTATGTATGTATGTTCCGAATAGACTCCTAAGCTACTGTACGGATTTTTATAAAACCTATATCAAACTATTCCTTAAATTACTGTGATGAACATAGGCTATATACATTTTGCCATGTTCCCTTTTACCACCCACAAATCAATAAAAATGCTATATTTCAGACGGTTTTTGCAGTATTAGACTAGAATTTGGTAGTTCAGTTTGTATGCTGACCCTCGGCAACTGTAGGAAAAGTGGATACCCCCTTTTAATACCCACAAAAAAATAAAAATTATGGTTTTTTCAGATGGTTTTGGTTGTATTGGACTAAAATTTGGTAATTTTGCTGACTGTCAGCAAATATCATTACAATGGGCGTAGCTGTAGTAAGCCTATTCATAAATACTTATAAATCGCTAGCAGAGTACCCGACCTTGTTCGGATAGAGCTAATTTGAGTTGAATTTAATTAATAGCAAAGAAGAAATAATTTATTTTCTTTTGCTCGAAAAAATAATTTATTAAAGCCTATGTACACGGTTTTGAAGAGTCTGCTTAGCACATTAATTTTACCATAACTTTTCATGAACTCTATCCTGCATTGATATACTTGGCAGTAAATTTGGAAAACGGACATAGAGTATATTTTACTGCAGAAATCATACACAGAGTGATTAAAGAAATATCTGAAATCACACTGATTGCGTTTTTTTAAACTATGTTCGAGTGATGATTTCGCGAAGACATTGCTCTGCAGCCAAGTTTCTTCATATTATACATGAACACTAAAGAAATAGAATCTACGGAAACGTCCACAAAATGTCGAAGATGGCTTGAAGTTAAATGAGAATCGGCTCTAGGTAGAGTTTACACGAATCATTGTTATTATTCTCAATACTTTTACCTTCGACTTCTGTTGGAACACATAAAGGGTCCTACAAGTTTCACTTATTTAAGTACTGTAGATGGTGTGTTGCATCCCACATACCACGTGGCATGCGAAGCTTTAGGTCTTCTTGAAAGTGACGACCATTGGAGAAATGCACTGTCTGATGCCGCCATCTCTGAAAAAGCTTACCGACTCAGAGAGGTGTTTGCAATAATGCTGATTCTTTGCCAAATGTTCAACGCGTTATAGTCATGGAACGATTTCAAAAATCAATTTTGCGATGATATTTTGCACAGACATCGCTCACAACAAAATAATCAGGAAATACCTTACAATGATACGTTACTTTTTTTAAGGAGGGCTTGGCTTCGATTGAGAGTACGGTTTACATGCTTGGAAAACGTTTAAAATATTTCGGTTTGCCAGAACCCCAAAGAAATTACTGAAGTAGATATACCTGAGGAGGAACTAAAATTAACTCCAGAACAGATAAATGTCTACAATAAAATATTACCAAGTGTAACGAATAATGAAGTGAACAACACACATTTTTTTATTGATGGCCCTGGTAGTACTGGTAAGACCTTTCTAACTAATATAATTCTTGCTAAAGTTCGTTATGTACGAAAAATTGCAATTGCACTAGCATCGTCCGGAATCGCAGCGACACTTCTAAGTGGCGGTCGAACTACTCACTCAACATTTAAGTTGCGGCTTTCAGTTTCACCATGCAAAACAACACATTCATGCTCAATTCGTAAAAGCGGTGCTATTGCAAAAGTACTCAAAGAAGCATTACTAAGCTAGTTGTTTGTGATGAATGCACCATGACACATAAGGCCCATATCGATGCTGTTAATACCATGTTAGAAGATGTTGGCCATCAGGTCGTGTGATGGGTGGTGTAACTTTTTTATTCTCTGACGACTTCCGTCAAACACTACCGGTTGTACTTAAAGCCACCCGAGCTGATACAGTAAGAGATATCGTGAATAAATCAAATGTGTGTCAATATGTCAAGAAACTTCAATTGACAACAAATATGCGTGTCCATTTAAGAGGAGATCACGGTGCCGCTATATTTGCAGCTCTTTTACTAAAAATAGGAAAACGAACATAACTTTCGACAATGAATTGCTTCATGTTTCAGATACATTGGGTACATGCGCTTCGACTATAGACAATTTGTTTTCAATTGCTTACCCAGATATCGAAAATTTGCGTCAAAAATCTGCCGTATGGTTATGTGGAGAGCTATTGTTTCCACCAAAAATTCAGATGTGGATGTATGTTACAAGTTAATCGATACGATTGTTAATTAAGATGATGTGATTTACTATCCAAGTGAATTTTTTAATTCATTACATTCATGCGGCCTTCTCCCACATAAACTAACATTTAAAATTAGTCTGCCTATTATGTTATTGCGCAATTAAAAACCTCCACAACTTTGTAATGCAACCAAGCAAGTAAAGCAACTTTTACCAAATATTATAGATAATCTATATTAATAAAAACCATTATATGTTTGTTTGCTTATTTGTGTATTTTGCCGACTTACTATAATTACGCTCACTTTTAAGAAATTAAGACTCCAAAACTTCTAGGCCGATTGCGCTGAAATTTTGGCATCAGATTGTTTTCGAGCACTTTTATCGCCCACAAATTAAAAATATATGGTTGCTGAAACGTTCGTGGCGAAGCCGCGGACGACCGGGTCCTGCTGGTATTCTATATAATTTAATTGATTCCGCCGAAAATAGCAGTCATTCAAACAGTAATATACAAATAATCTATATATATATAAAATTGTGTCAACGACGCCTACCCGACGAGTAAAAGTCAGTCGACGAGAGATCGTAGGGCGGACAAGTTCTGTTTTTTAAATCGATGCTGGAAATTAACTAACAGGAGTTTATTTCTTTGAACAGTCATTTCTTTTATTTTCTTTGAAGTTGATTTACTTTTATTTAATAAACTGAATCATATGCGGATGAGTTCCGATTCAAAATAATTGTTTGAATTCTCAATCGGATATCTTGACAATTGTAAAAAAAAAAAAATCTGTTCATTAAATATTTTTTTGAAATTCTTTTTGCGATGGACGTTTTGAATGACGCTGAGTCCGAAAATCGCATTTTTAAAATTTTTGTCTGTCTGTCTATCTGTCTGTTAAAGCATCACGCGAAAGCCACTGGATGGATTTAAATGAAACTTGACATCTAGGTTCCTTATATCCCCGTTCAACATATAGGCTACTTTTTACCCAGGAAAAAAGGTTGGACCCGGTAGGGGGTGCTGCGATCGGGTTCCAGGCATTCTTTTTTTAGCTTATCTCCGAAACCGTTCATCCGATTTGCATGAACATTTGTACATAGAGGTTCTCGGGTACGCTGAGTTTTTTTTGACTTATCTACACTGTTTTATCTCTAACACCAGAGGGCGCTGTAGTACAAATACTTTGAAAAACCTTGAAAAACTCCTAAACGTGCATCCGAATTACATGAAAATTGGTATATAAAGGTTTACCAATACGGTGAATTTTCATGACTTATCTACTCTGTTCTATCTCGAGCACTAGAGGGCGCTGTAGTACAAATATTTTAAAAAACGTCAAAAAACTCCAAAGCCGTTTGTCCGATTTATATGATAATTGGTATGTTGAGGTTTTTGGATACGATGAGTTTTTATGACTTATCTACTCTGTTCTATCTTGAACATCAAAGGGCGCTGTAGTTGTCCGACTTATATGATAATTGGTATGTAGAGGTTTTTGGATACGGTGAGTTTTCATGACTTATCTACTCTGTTCTATCTTGAACACCAGAGGGCGCTGTAGTACAAATATTTTAAAGAAGTCGAAAAAGTCCAAAACCGTTCATCCTATTTGCATGAAATTTTGTATGTAGAGGTTCTCGGACACGATGAGTTTTTGACTTATCTATTATTTTCTCTCTCGAACACCAGAGGGCGCTGTAGTACAAATATTTTTAAAAACCTCGAAAAGCTCCTAAGCCGTCCATTCGAATTGCATGAAAATTGGAAAATAGGGGTTTTCTGATACGTTGAGTTTTTTGGAATTATCTTTTTTGTGCTATCTTGAAAACCAGAGGTCGCTTTAGTACAAATATTAGGAAATCGTTAAAAACTCACAAACCACTCATCCGATTTGGATGAAAATTTGTAAATAGCGATTTTCGAGTACGACAAGGGTTCTGGTGCTATCTTTTTTGCTCTTCCTCGAAACTAGAGGGCGCTGTTGTCCAATTTTTACGTGTGTATGTTATTAAACTGTTCCTTAACGGCTGCACTGATTTTGATGAAATTTTGTGTGTGTGCTTGAGTGGATCCCTGGATGGTTCAGATTCACAATTGGAACCGCTGCGATCGTGTTTTAGGCGTTTTGTCTTAATAGTTTATCTCCGAAACCGTTCATCCGATTTACATGAAAATTTGTATTTAGAGGTTTTCGGATACGGTAGTTTTTTATGACTTATCTATTTTGTTTTATATTGAACATCCGAGGGCACTGCAGTACAAATGTTTTAAAAATCTCAAAAAACTCCTAGCTGTAAATCCGATTTGCGTGAAAATTTTTACATAGGAGTTTTCGGATACGGTGAGTATCTTCGACTTTTTTTTCTGCGCTATCTTAAAGACAGGATGGTGCTGTAGTACAAATCACTTAAGAAATCGTGAAACACTCAAAAACCGCTTATCCGATTTAGATAAAAATTTGTATATCGGATATATAAGATTTGATTATGGAGTATGGAAGGGGCTTTTGAGTTATTTTTTAATTCTATCTTTAAAACCAGAGGGCGCTGTTGTACAAATACCTCAAAAAACTCAAAACAACTAATTCGATAAGCATGATTTTTATAACTGGTTTACGGGTGCCGTGAGTCTTTTGGCGCTATTTTTTTTGCTATATCTTGAACCTCAGAGGGCGCTGTACTACAAAATACAGTAAGGCGTAGTAAAGCGCGAAGGGTGATAAATATATTGTTTTCTTCTTTATGTGTATTTATACTCTACTTTATTTTTTCGCAAATCAAGACAGAAATTATTTAATTTTTGTCCAGTTTCCTCGCGAATTCCCAAAAATTCGTTTTTGCTCTGATTTTTTCAAAAATGTGTAATCTATCGAATAAAACTTGAAAATATATTTTAGCAAGCGATCGGCGGCACGCACACACAAATCACGATTTCCCCAACTTTTCTCATAATTTTCAGATGTTATGATGATGTTATAATTAGGCTCACATTTAGTTCATTTCGTCGAAGTTACCGGCTTAAAAGATGTACACAAATTTCCTTCTAAAGTTTGTGAAGAGTTTTTTCAAATTGACGAATGAAATCGAAAATTATGTATAGCAACTCCCGAGTTAAGCCGGGTATTCAGCCAGTGATGCCACTAGTAGGGAAAAGAGGCTACATGTAGAGAAATTCATCCTTAGTTTTGAGATGTAGGGGAAAAAGGACAGATTTCCAATATATGCTCATATGTAGGGAATTTTTAAAATTTTAAATTTCTCTCTATATTTCTCAAAAAATGTGTATTTATATTCGCATATAATTTCTTTAATTGAGTTGAAATTCTTTCAGTGTGAAAAACCTGAGCAAGTTAAGTCTTCATATATGCTTAAACATACCCACTGACATAATCATTCAATGAGATATATCTCGGCCCTGAATGTCTCGAGCTACTGAATACGCTTCCAAAAATAGCTGCCGAACGAATCAGATTAGATTGCCTATCTTTTTATATCACTGCTCTGGAAGAAATTCAGCAAAGATTGCCGATACAAAACAAGACCTTTTTCAAAGATATGTGCTTTCTTGATCCCAAAATTGTACTGGGGGTCCATACTGAATTCAGCAGGCGTGAGATTGATTTTAAAAATATTTGTGAGAAATTTAAATGTAATATAAATGACGTGCTGGTTGAGTGGAGGTCTATTGAATTTCAATTTCTTGAACCTGAAAAGAAAGTTCTTAAGAACATGGGTATCGAAGAATTTTGGATAAAAATTGAGAATTTAAGGAATTTTAATAATGAAGCAATATTTACCAATTTATCCAAATTAGCCAAGCATTGTTTGATATTGCCTTATGCTAATGCAGATGCTGAACGTATATTTTCTATTGTAACCGATGTTCGTACAAAAAAAAGGAATAAAATCAGTCACGATAACCTCACTTCAATTTGCATAATTCGGTCTTTTTTACAAGATGAAAAACAAGATTGCACTTCTTTTAAATGTAACGAAAGCCATTTCAGACAAATGAATTATAAAGATCTTTATGATCATCATTAAAAAAAAATGACTTTTACCTTTGAATAATTCTGTTGAATCAGCTTTAATCTAAACTAATTTATATGCGTATAACATATGCTTATATATTATGTTTTGGTATTTTTTTTATTTATGTTTAATACCATGATATGGATTTATCAATGTTAACTAGTCAACATATATTTATGTTATTTTTTATTGTTTTTTGTGTACAATTCAATTATATGGATTTATCGATGTTAACTAGTCTACATATACTTATGTTAATTTTTTATTGTTTTTTTGAGTACGTACAATACAATTTTATGGATTAATCGATGTGAAATATAATATTAAATAAACATTTTAAGGCATACGTACATGCTATTTTTTTGTTTGCAACAAACTTTTTGTGTTTCATTTAGATGTATGAAATAAATATGTAGGGAAACTTGTAGGGAAAAATTATGTTTGCATAGGGAAAAGTAGGGATTTTCATGAAATGCGGTAGGGATTTTTTCAAAAATTTAGTGGCATCACTGTATTCAGCTAGTTTATAGCAATCCCATTAGTTTTAACTTGATACTTTGCGTGTTTGAATAGAACTATTGCTTAGCGAGATATGTGCAATTAAGAGCAACCATTTTTTAACCAAAAACGAAATAAGAAACAAAAAAATCAACATGATTTTCGAAATTAGTGACCGATTTTACAAAGAAAAAATCGCAAAAAATAGAAGCATTAAGTACCAAATAGTATCACATTCAAGCAACCGTGTGCATTTTTTGCTCAAATGACTAAGTTTTCTTGCTCTATTTTTTAAAAAAGGGTGCCCAATTGAAAAAGTGTCAAAAATGTACAAAAGCTTAGTCCAGATTATCACTCGTCAAGTATTGATGGTCAATTTTTTTATATCCCCTTTTAAACTTGACCATTCAGTTTATACACATCAAAGAGTTGGCGCTGTAGTTTTGAAAAAGACTTGATTTACACTGATCATGACTTGACGATCAATTCTTTGCTATTCCCTTTTAAATTTACCCTCTCTCACGTTGATGTCCGCGTCTCTCATCCACAAATGCAAGACTTGATCGTCAATTCTTGACCAATGTAAAAAGGGACAAAGCAACAAGACACCGAAAGAACAAAGAAGAGTAACACATAAAAAATACATGTGCAACTGAAATGGAAACGTTAAAATAACGCGAAGCATAATGTCTAAAACTTGAAGGTACATTCAAGTCTGTTCTTCCTCTTTCTTTATGTTCCTCTTTCCCCTTAACTCGACATACTTTCAAGAAAACTTAACGTGTGGAAACTTCTGCGTGCTGTCTGGTAGAACCTTTTTGCCAGGGACGTCAAGTTTGTTTGCTTCCAATGCTTTTCTCAAAGCACTATTTAAAAATATGCTTCCAATGCTTTTCTCAAAGCACTATTTAAAAATATGCCTCCGTCGCAATTTTCCCCACACAAAATATTTTACTTTGCATCAACCAGCGCCAGTAGGTCTGTTCGCGTATTTCTTCAGTAAATAATATTGAGCAGCAACTTGCAAGAGAGTAACGCAAAATTCTCTCTCAAATAGAAAAATATCCAAAAAGATACCTTTACGCAAAATTGCAAAACTTTCAAGCTTCGATTACGACTGAACGACTAACGTCTTGTCTACATTTCAAGTGGAATGGAAAACAAAAGGAAATTGGACATGATGTGTTCTCCTGGAACATTTCGCAAGGTTGAAAGCGGTAAGTTTTAACAAGTGTACCATTGAATCACGGTGGCATGTACAATTTCTCACATACAGTATGTAAAATCCATATTCGTACAGGCTTTTTCAGAGTAAAAAATCTATTATAATATACAAATCATTGAGAGTATTGATTGACTTACCATTGCTTTCATTAGAAAAGAAGGTTAAAAAAAGAAATCATAGTAACACAAAATTTATTTATTAATATGTATAAAAAAAGCGTCAAAAAACTTAAATAACAAATACAAAATCCGTATTCGTACATTTAGTTAGCACTAATATTTTGATGAGTTTTCTTTTTTAATACTTCGTTGGGTATCCTCGCTGCTTCAGAACTGCATGTAGTCTAGTTGGCATGGATTCTATGGATGAAATTTTGTTCCATTCGGCACTTAAACAGCTTTCAAGGTCCTTAATGCTTCTTATGTCATAGTGGCGAAGGTTCATCTTTAATATGGACCATAAGTTTTCAATTGGATTAATATCTAGTTATGAAGACCGTATGTTTAGGATCGTTGTCCTGTTGGAATATGAAATCATCCTCATGGCCGAGATTTATGGCATTTGCCAATAATCCCTTTTTCAAAATATTTATGTACATTCTGCAATACCTTTGATAAAGTGCAGTCTACCCACTCCTGCGGAGCCAAAACAACCCCAAACCATAAAAGATTCGCCACCATGTTTAAATGATGGCAAGAGGTTATGTCTCGAAAGGCTGGTATTGCGTTCTCGCCATATTTTGATGCGCCCATCAGGCACTTTCATATTGAATTTGTATTCGTCTGAGAAAATGACTCTTCTCCAAAACTCCATATCGTGATTTTTGTACTTCTTAGCAAAAAGAATGCGCTTTCTTTTATTTGCTTCACTTACAAAGGGTTTCCGAACTGCTATTCTGCATTGAAAACCCAGTTTTTGCACATAATTTCTGATCGTTTGTGCAGTTACTTTAAGTTCCAGACGTCTTTCATGTTTATCAGCAAGTTTCACACAACTTACCAGAGGGTTTTTTCGAATTTGTCGAAGCAAAAAAGATTGATGTCTTCTATTAAGATTACATTCTTTGAAGATTCGACGGAATCTTCTATTTAGTTCTGATTCCGTCGTTTTTTCTTCAATTCTCTGAGTTCTGAATTTCTGAATTCACCACTCTTCTTGTATTCATTGACGATATATTGAATAGTTGACTGGCTTCTTTTAAATATTTTTGCAATGTCTTGCAAAGATTTGCCTTCGGAACGCAAATCTATAATCACTTTTCTTATGCCATTTGTAATTTCACTTGACTTGCGACCCATAACTTTTATTTACAGAAAAAAAAAACGCTTAACGACATCTACGAAATAACGAAAGTCATCTGATTGTGTTCTACGGTAATTACTACGTCGCAACTTCAGAGCAATTTTTCAAAGTAACGGTAAAATTCCTTACAGTGGAGTCAAAAATACATTTACGTTCATTTTTTAAATAAATAATTAAACATGTGTAGTTTTCATACTTTTCCTTTGTTATCATATTTACTAATAAAATTAATAACTTTCAATAGCCTGCTGCTATTAGGCTACTCATAATATTGAATTTTCTTTTTAAATAGGGTATGTACGAATATGGATTTTGCATACTGTGTATGTATTAGGCCAGGTCAATTTGTTCGAAAAAAAAAATTTACAAAGAGTATAGCAAAAACGAAATCTACGGGCAATTCTAAGAAAATTTGGCCAATAAATCATTTGTCTAAAGTCAAGATCGAGCTGTCAGAAAATTTTTTTAAGTTTGGTAGTTGGAAAAAATATATTCTCATACAAATGAGATTACAATTTTTTTAACTTTTATAAAAACTGGCCAGGGGCTTTTTAAACTAGGAATCTACTTTATTTATTTGTTTCTTTCTAAGGCAACCGCCAGAGGGTGCTACAATAGAAATTTTTGTTTTTTTTTTTGAAAGGAAAAATTCGGGTGTAAGCAAGACCCCACTTGAAAAAGGTTATAAAAAGTTCGTTGTTTGATAGGTTAGGTTAGGTAGAGGCGGCAGCCGGTGTAAATGGAAAACATACACCAGCTCACTTAGACCAGATATGTCCATTGTGATACTGCTGCACACAGGCTTTTATTACTAATGGAACCAACTTGAGCTCCTGATGAACCCTTTTAGACGCCTGACATCAGTCGTTGACAGGTCGTCAAGCTCATGAAAGAAGAAAGAGCCTAAATGTTTGTGCCTTCTTCTGGCTAGCGCAGGACAGGAGCACAGAAGATGGGAGATGGTTTCTTCCTCTTCCTCGTCCCTGCAGCTTCTACAGAAGTCATTTGAGATAACTCCTAACCTGTAGGCATGTCTGCCTATCAAGCAGTGCCCTGTGATGACAGCCACTATTGTGGCTAGTTCTGGTCTTGCCAGCGAGAAGAGGGCTCTCGATCGCCCGAGATCCAGTGTCGGCCAGATAAGCCTTGATGCTTTGCATGTCGAGAGCTCAGCCCACCTAGTGTTGGCTTTCGATATGATATTGTTACTGATTAACAGCTTGAGAGTCGCTAACGGGATACCCGGTGGGTTCACCATGAAAAGTGGCGCTTCTGTCCCATTTATAGCTAGCTCATCTGCCTTTTCATTACCTTTTATGCCTTTATGCCCAGGTACCCATATTAGGTTGATGCTGAAATAGTTCGACATTTCCCCTAATGAAGCACGGCATTCCTTGGCTACTTTAGAGTTTGTGGCTACTTGTTCCAACGATTTTATGGCAGCCTGACTATCAGAGAAGATATGAATTTCCCGTTTAGAGACAACGTTTTTTGAAAGCCATGATGCAACCTCCCCTATTGCCATCAATTCGGCTTGAAACACACTACAGTGGTCAGGAAGCCTAAGAGCCAGAGATATTCCAAGCTCTTTTGAGTAGACCCCATACCCAACCTTGTGGTTTAATTTTGATCCATCTGTATAGAAATATAGACACCCTCGTTTCCATGGTGCACCATTGACCCAGTATGTTCTAGGCGGAATAAGCGTACCATACCTTCCTTCGAAGGAGAGCGAGGGCTTGCAGTAATCAGTTCTTGATGGAATGAAGTTGAAGTTGTTAAGTATGGATGAGTGACTCGTTGTCATACTCTTCCATACTCCCAGTTCTCTAAGTCTTGTCGCCGAACAGGCTGCTGTCTGTTTGGCAACCAGGTCCAGTGGTAAAAGATGAAGTATGGTCTCTAGGGCTGCAGTCGGTGTTGTTCTCAGAGCACCGCTGATGCATATAGATGCCATTCTCTGCACTTTTTGGAGTTGTTTCATATAAGTTACCTTGTCTATGGACGGCCACCATATTACTACTCCATATAGAAAAATAGGTCTTATGCCCCCGGTATACAGCCAGTGAACGATACGAGGCGAAAACCCCCATCTTGCTCCTATGGCTTTTTTACAAGTATAAAGTGCCACTGTGGCTTTTTTAGTGCGCTCTGCTATGTTTACCTTCCAGCTGAGCTTTCTATCTAGAATGAGTCCCAGGTACTTTGCGTTATTCGCAACGGACAGAACAGACCTATTCCGTATGATTGGTGTTAAGGACGGAATTTTATATTTCCTGGTAAATAGGACTATCTCTGTTTTAGCCAGATTAACTCCAAGACCACAGGGCTTGGCCCATTGTTCAAGCCTGCAAAGGGCTCTTTGCATAATGTCGCATAGAGTAGTAGGAAACTTGCCTCTGACTGCGATTGCTAGGTCATCGGCGTCGGCTGCCACTACAAGTTCATCTCTCTCCATAGATAGTAGTACGTCATTTACTACCAAATTCCAGAGGAGTGGAGAGAGAACATCTCCTTGAGGCGTACCTCTTGAGACAGATCTAATGGCGCTGTATGCGCCCAGGTCCGATAGAACTATTCTACTGTTAAGTAGCTTGTCTATAAGCTCTGTAATGATCTTATTCACGCCCAGTCCGACTAGTGCTCGTCGTATTGCTTGTGGTGTTACGTTATTAAAAGCTCCTTCTATATCTAAGAAGGAAACCATAGTAATCTCATTATTTAAGAAGGATTTTTCTATGGTCCCGACCAGCGTATGTAGGGCCGTTTCCACGGATCTTCCTTTGTTGTAGGCATGCTGTGAAGCCGATAGTAGTGCATAATCAATGTTCCTGCGGAGATACAGATCTAAGAGGCGTTCTAACGTCTTTAATAGAAAAGATGTTAGGCTAATGGGCCTAAAGTCTTTAGGGGTGGTATGTGATGTCTTCCCTGCCTTGGGTATAAAGACCACCCTTGCCTTTTTTCAAGCTGTGGGAATATATGATAGACTTATACAGCCATTAAAAATTTTACGAAGCCAAGGTATTATTGTATGCATAGCCTCTTGTAATTCAATAGGATAAATGCCGCCAGGTCCCGGTGATTTATAGGGTTTGAAGCTGTTTACTGCCTATTTTAACTTCCTATCAGAGACGATGTCTTCGACCTTATGCTGGGAACAGCTAAGGTGAGGCAGGGGCGCACACAAGGACGCGCCGCTACCAGGGAAGTGCATGTCTAAAAGAAGGTTAAGAGATTCCTCGCTAGACATTGTCCATGAGCCGTCCGACCTTTTGAGGTAGCCGGGTGTGCATGGTGTGGTAGCAAGAATTTTCCGCAGCCTGGATGCCTCTGAAAAGTCTTCAATTCCTTCACAGAATTGTTTCCAAGAGGATCTTTTAGCTTTCCTTGTTTCAGTTTTGAATATTTTAAGGGCTACCTTGTAGGCAGCCCAATCATGTTCCGCTCTCGAGCATTTTGCCGCGTTGAAGAGCTTCCTGCAGTTAGTTCTTAGGCCATTCAGTTCAGAAGACCACCATTTTGGTTTAAGCATCCCCTTGAATGCCCTTTTTGGGCAGGAGGATGCCAGTGAGCGATTCATGGCTTTGTTTAAGACATCGACTAGATTTTCCAAGTCCATTGCCGATTTTGGTTTTTCAATCGGACCTGATGGCAAAGATTTTGCCAAGGCCCTCCTGTAGAGTCCCCAGTCCGATCTCCTAATGTTAATAGAGGAGATTGGTTTAGGAGACGTGTTAAGGAAGGTATACTCAATATAGCGGTGGTCGGAATAAGAGTGTTCTTCAGACACCTTCCACTCACCAATTTTGTCGAAAATGAAGTCTGAGGCTAAAGTAATATCTAAGACTTCACTTCTATTTTTTATAACAAAGGTTGGGTCTTCACCCTTATTACATAAATAAAGGTTTGTACTAATTAAATACTCAAAAAGTAACTCACCCCTTTCGTTCGTGTTTGTGCTTACCCACACGGAGTTGTGCGCATTGGCGTCAACCGAGACAATGACTCTTTGACATATACCGCCAGCGTCGTCCACCATCTTCCTGAAGTTCTCTGGAGGCGGGCTTTCATCATACGAGAAGTAGGCTGCAGCCAGCCAATAGGTGTTTCCATCAAGCTCTAGACTGGCTGCAACCAGATCTCTGTCAGAGTATCTAGAAATTAGAAATAAATTTATATTGTTTTTGGCTAAGATACATGTTCTAGGCATACTTACGTTGTTAGCTACCAACATACTATACCCCTTCGTCCTCAAGCCGCAGATCCTGCCACCACATACCCAGGGTTCCTGGGTGAGGACTAAATCAAATCCACCTTTATGAAGGTGGACTAAAAGATTCGCCGAGGCGAGTTTTGAGTGGTGAAGGTTAATCTGGAGCACCTTCATCCACTCCAGATTTGTGGCTTTCCACGACCGTTGTGTTGGCCTCTTCCTCCTTGGATAGCTCCTCCGAGAGAAGAGCATCCTCACAGTAGAGGCCAGACACCCCGATGAGGTCAACCGAGTCCACCGACATGGTCTCTTCGAGATCACCATCCAGTGTGCAACACGGGGGCTCAGCAACCTATGCTTCCGCCTGACTTGGTGGAGCTTCGGTTGAAGAACCCAGTACGGACTTCCTGTCCCTGTTGTACACTTTCAGGAGGACCTTCGAGAGCAAACCAGAGGACTCCCTTCTTCTCCTCCAACGGCTTCAGCGACTTGGCGTTAAGCAGCAGAAGTACCTGCCTTGAGGGTCCCACAGGCTCCTCCAGCTTGCCGATAGCCCACCCTTCTGCGGGCATGTCCGGATTACATGTCCGGAACATGCGAAGAATCGCTTCCGCATCATTGGGCTTGCTGGGAATCCAGACTCTAGCCCTGGGACGCTGCGGTATTTCACTTCTCTCAATTGCTTGCAGCTTAGTCCCAGGCCAAACCTCGCCGACTTTGCTGATGGCTGCTTTATAAAAATCAGCCGACCTGTCGTCATCGCAAGCTATCAGTCTTATGTGGCCAAAATTGTACCAGCCGGCATCGTGACATTGGGGGTTTGGACCAGGGTGCTTCTCCAGGACCTGGAAGAAGGCATCGGCTAGTGCGACTTCTACCCACCTCCATTTGTCCCGGGGAAGTGCCCCGTCCGCTCTCCCATTGTCAATGACGGCCAGCACCCTTCCTTTCCCCTTGACCACTTCGCTAAACGACCTAGCTTCAGTGTAACGATTGTGCGTTTTCGGCCTTTTTGCAGCTGGTGTCTCCTCCGAAGATCTTTGCCTTTTGATTGCAATTTCACCCTTATGAGGGGCGCTCTTCGGGGAGGGTTTCCGCTTTCTTGTTCTGGCTCTTTTGCAGTTTAGCTTTGGCACACCTTTCGTACCAGGCCAGTTTCGACGGACGGTAGCGCTTGCTCTTGCCGAGCGAGCCTGAGGGCCGATCGGCAACCATACCAGGTCCGGGTTTGTTCCGGGCCTTTGCTCCCGACGTTCCACGGCCCGAATTTAATCTAGCCGTGGCTTGTGCCGAAGTGCTCGGGCCAAGGTCCTCCCCCAGTGCCTTAGCGGCTGTTTTAATAACCGGCTCTGCAGTCCTTGGTTTTGATGTGGCTTCAGGCGGGACTAACCCACCCACCGAGATAGCGCCGCAGCTTGCAGCTTTGGCTTTTTCCACCAATCGGGTGGATACGGGAATAGAGTTCCGTTCCGGTTTTTATGACTACCGGACTCTTCTTTTTTAATTTTTTTTTGTTTTTGTATTTTTTGTTTATTTGCTTCCATTTGATTCCCACGAGTGTAGGACAATGGAAGGTCCACCCCCACAGAGGTCCCTGTGTGCGGGTAAGGCTAAATAGTATCGGAGGGCGCCTGGTATCCGATACGCTCCGTGAGCGACTGGACTATTTATGATGGGCCTCCAGCCTAGTAAATCCTCGGCACGGGTCGCATAACACCTTGATTCAGCCCATACCTCAAACCGATGGGAAGGACACGCACCAACAGCACTAGAGCTATTGAGAGTCAGAGCACTGTGCCTGCATCCTCCCCTTAGCTAACCGCCGTCCCGGATTGAGACACTGTAGCAGTTATTTCCAGCCGGCACCCACGCGGAGGGTTAGGTAGAGGATTTTTGCCAGCCTTGTTGTTTGATAAAACAATGGAAATGCGTCAAGCAGCTATAAGAAAAATAGTTCATATTAGAGAGATTTTGTGAAATTCAAACGAAGTTAGACCGTATAAGAAACCAATTATCAATATTAATTGCGAAGATTATTTCGATATGATTAATTTGAATGATGACAACATTTTATTTAGTCCTCCATTTATAGCAAATATTCCAAACGAGTATTTGGCACAGTACATTTGCCTTCCAGATCCACCGTCTCTTGACTAGTACTGCCATATACAAGCAATAGAACAACATGTTCAGCTTTTATGTAGCTTTACACGACAGAAAAATCACGAAGGGTTATGGCATCTATATTAGAAAGTCGATGTAAAGTACCCAAAATGGAAAATATGAAAGATTTACAAAACATGAATTTATTTAAAAAAAAAACTCAAGATTAGTGATACTCATTTTATAATAAATTCAAATTTCTTATTTTTTGTATTTTAATTGCATAAAAATAAATTTTTAAAAATAAAAAAAAAAACAATTTTTTTCCTTAAAATAGAAAAAAAATTAAAAATTCTATTGTAGTGCCCTCTTGCGGTTGCCCTAGAAAAATAAAAATTAATAAATTAAATAGATTCCTCATCTAAAAAACCCCAATTAGAAGTTTTAATAAAAGAAATTACGAAAATTTTTAATCTCATTTGTTTGAGAATGTATTTTTTTTCCGACTAGCAAACTAAAACGAATTTTCCGGCAGCTCGATATTGACTTCAGACCAATGGTTTCTTGGGCAACGTTTCGTAGAATCGCCCGTAGATTTCTTTTTTGCTATACTCTTTGTTACCAAAAAATTTGACCCGGCTTTATATGTATATTTTTTAATTCCAAAAATTTATAGATCCAAACTACGACACAAAAATTTATTGCGAGCTGGCAGCCGGCGAACCTTTTGATGAAATTGTATTTTCGCAGAATATAGAGGCAACAGATTCTGGTGTTTTTGAGCCATCCTAGGAATTCGATGATTTTGGACCTATCGAATACTCTGTCTAGTTTGTCTGAAGATTTGATTTAAATTTACACAGATTGAAACTGCTGGGGAACACGATCGCAGGGAGATTGTTCCACAATTTTACTGAGCGATCGAAGAACGAATTATCTCGGTAGTGCGATGTTCTATTGGGCAAAGTGGCAATGGTAAAGGGATGGGCTTGGAGAGCTGACCGAGTGGACCTAGGAAACACACGAGCTGGTGGCGTCAGGGCATGTATCTCCCTTGAACACTTCCCTTGGTAGTACCTGTACAGAAGGCTTATGAAACCAACATTACGACGATGCCCAAGAGAGTTGAGAGAAGATGAAATATTTTCATTACCTATCAAATATATTGCACGTCTTTGAATCCGGTCCAGAAGCTCAAAATATGATCTTGAAGCCCCTGCCCAAATGTGCGAATTGTACTCCATTTTCGGCCTATTATATGAGGTATAGATCAAACGAAGATCAGATAGAGTGAAGTATTTAATTGCCGCCAATAGTGGAAAACAGTGCTCAATTTAAAAATAAAAAAAAACGAATATGGAGCACTATTAGATATTGTCTTTACACTAGAGGACATATTTCACCGCTAGCCAGGTGGAAGGAAAGTTTTTTAGTTTAGAGCGCCGGTATAAGGAAGTTCAACTCCACAAATCATGGTATGGAAGAGGAAGGCAAACTTGCCCAGAATTTACACGCATCTTACAAATTCTAAAAAGAAGTATTGAATCTTACAAATTCTAAAAATAAGTATTGAATAATATTGTGTATGTTTTCATTGTAATTTACAGAGAACTGGATGACCTTTTTAAGGAAAAAAATAATCCCTTCGCCCGGAGTGTTTCCTCGATAGTGAGGTTGAGGTTATATTTGAGAAATAGAAATTGAAATTGATGAACCTTTGGAGTCAGCTCCGTCTGTGAACTGTGAAGTGTTATCAATAGAAAAGTTCGCTTTTTTTATAGAAACCGTAGACTCGACACGCCACATCTAAGAAAAGGAAAACCAATTTCGATGCTTTTATAGAGAAAGTAGAGCAGAGGGAAGCAAAGAGGGACAAAATGGACGAAAACATTCAAAAGTTGTTAGGAAAAAGTGCCAAAGACAAAGTAGAAAGCCTTAAAAGAAAAGAAGCTTGAGCTCAAGGAAAAGAGGAAATTGAAAACCATAGAATTGAGCTCTTGAAATCAATAGTCATCTATTAAAAAAATGAAACAATCATCTTTTACATTTCTTGTCTTTTTTTTTTAACGAAAACGATAATGCAAATCAATTATAAAACTTCGTCAAACGTATTACATTTGTTTTAAAATCTTTTTAAGTTTATAATTATTTCTAACTTTTTTATATGATTTTTGTATGTGTAAAGCTTTTGCTACCCTGCAGTAAATAGCACTAGTACAGAACTATCTATTTCAGTAGCCCTTAGGTAACCAGTATTAGTCACACTCCAATCTACTTTCTTTGCATTCAACTGGCGAATTTTACGTGAACATGCCATAGGCAGGGGTCAATTGCTACCTTTTACATTACAATTCCCGAGCCACTTCACTAGTGCTATAGGGCCAGCTTATTCGCCAGTTAGAGAGATAAAGAAAGTCAAATTTATATATTTTTTTTTCAGAACTCTTTTATTCATGTTGTCCAAGGAAATTAAAACGCCTTGTATATCATGTTTTTTCGAAAATATTACTTCGAACTATATAAGTCATTGTTACAAAATCAAGACGTCAGAAACACAAACAATAACCAGTACAAGCTTGAAGTTGATTGAACTGACCCTTTAATGCATTATCTGGGGTCAAAAAAGAAGTTAGTTCATATAGAACTAGTAACGTAGCTAACGAGAAAGAAGCAATTGGTTACACTCGATACTGGCGATACTCTCGATATAGTATATATAATATAATTAGTATGAATGTATAATAAAAGACTGTAAAAAAAGTTTTTTTAGACTTTATTTTGCCATAACAATACAATTTTTAAAAATAACGTTTTTTCGTATCAGTATCTCTGATTTCGATGGAATTTTATGGCTTCGCATATGGGATCTCGCACATTATTTCCCCTAGGAATTTCGGCATGTACTGGAATTTCGTCAAGTGGTTCTGGATTCGCACCAGAAGTAAATTCTAGATCGTTCTCATTTGCAATATTATGTGAAACGCAATAAGCTCTTACAAAATGGAATAGTTTTGGAAATCCCTCGCAATTTACAATAGTATAGCTATCTGAATCTTTGCTTTAAAATTCCGAATGTGTTTTGCATTGCAATACGACCAGAACTTAATTTATCATTAAAATTTGTCACTATCTCTGTATGGAGTGACTAAGTATGTATTTGTTGCAAGAATATGCTGAATCGCCTTGGTAATCGCTTCGACGGTAAATGCTAATGGATTGGTAATTGCTTCGGTAGTCGGTAATCGCTTCGGTAATTGGTTGGTAATCGCTTCGGTAATTGATAATCGGTTGGTAATCGCTTCGGTAATTGGTAAATGGTTCGATAATCGGTTGGTAATTGGTTAGGAAATCGGTTGATAATCACTTCGGTAGTCAGTAATTGGTTCGATAATTGGTTGGTAATCGCTTCGGTAATTGGAAATTGGTTGGCAATCGCTTCGGTAATTGGTTTGGAAATCAGTTGGTAATCCCTTCGGTAATCTGTAATTGGTTCGATAATCGGTAATTGATTCGGTAATCGGTTGGTTATAGCTTCGGTTATCGGTAATAGGTTCGGTAATGGGTTGGTAATCGCTTTGGTAGTCCGTTGGGTGTCGCTTCGGTAATTGGTAATTGGTTGGTAATCGCTTCAGTAATCGGTAATGCGTTGGTAATTTCTTCGTTAATCGGTTAGTAATTGCCTTGATAATCGGTAATTGGTTCGGTAATCACTTTGGTAATTGGCCTGGTAATCGACTCGGTAATCGCTTCGGTCTTCGGCTTGTCCGATGCTAGGTAGTCCCTAAAAAGGAATGCTGTACAGTAGGGGTGGGCAAAGTTGCTCGTACGTGCAATTCGCCCGTACGTGTACTTTGACTGCACACTGGTTGCTTCACGGGCGACAACATTTGTTTTATAAATTCGATGGTAAAGAACACGAGGGACATGAGCAAATAAAATTAGATAGAGGGCAAGGTTCATTAATATAGGTTAAGTCACTTGAGAGAAAAGCACTCTTTTTTCGCCTTTGCTCGAAATGTCAAAGTAGCTGTTAGCTAAAAATTGTACAGATTCAGGTTTTTTTTTTTCTTGATTTCCTTTTATCCATTCTGACAGTTCGACCGAGCTTCTCTCAAGTGACTTAACCTATACATGATTCAATCATTATAGGGTTATGCAGATATTTGACATACCCTTATTTTATGTTAACAAAAATATTTTTACTCTCTTGAAAAATTACAGCTAGGGTTGTGTGTTCGTCCCAAAAAAAAAGTATGTTTCAGTGGTCTGCTGTGTTTTTTTTAAAATTACTTTTTCCATATGCTTGTGGCAGGCCCGTAGCCAAGGGGGGGGTTTTAGGTGTTCAAACCCCCCTTAGGGTCCAGAGAGTATAAAAAATTAACACAAATGAGACTATTAAATTCAAAATGTAATTTTTTGTAAGATAAACTGAGATAATTACGTTAATTTCCTTGAAGACGCAAAAGTTTAAACATTTTTAAAGCCAATTTAAAAAACTTCGCTCAATTAATGAAAAAAGTGTGTGACCAAATGAAAGATTAACTTTGCTTATAAAAGTCATAATCATTATATTGGAATTTAGCTGCAAGGAGTTTGTATATCATATAACCGTTTTCAATTGTGGATTTTGATGCTCAAAAAGACCCTGATATTCGGAAAAATTTATATTTGAAATTATACCTAGGACGAATATAATATCATAATTTGATTGACTGATTTATGCAATATCTAAGCTTATTGGACCAAGAACCTTTGAGAAAGCATTTGTGTGAATAGACCTTTTTTGTAAATTTTTAAAAGCTGTATAATGCAAAAAATTAACCTCGAAATTTAACACATTATAGGGTATTCCACGTAAAGCGGATGACTAAAAAGCCCATTTTATTTTGTTGTTTTCTCGGTATATAAGACATCTAAAATCTCAAATTTGGCACCAAAATTTAGCCCTGCGCCCAAAACAGGTTTCAAAAAATCAACTGAGATCTAAATATCCTTTTTTTTCGAAAAAGGAGGATTAAAAATATGTATACCGTCAAATTCTATAGGGATTTCATGATTTTTTAATCATTTTAACAAATTCTCATAAGGAAAATGAACAGTTACAGTTTTTTACACTTCGGCATTTTTAAAATTATTTTTTATTATGTTAAAATATTAAAAAACAAATTGGAAGTTCAAATTTATTTTTAATTTTTTAATTTGCAAATAGTTTAAATTTAAATCCACGACTTATTAAAATCTTATGTATCCAAGAAAGATTACTGTATAATAAAAATTTATCCAGCTGAGGAGTATGGTTTTCAAAGAAAGACTTATTTTGATGCGATAACTTAAATAATTTATTGGGTATAAGATATTGGTGCTGTGAAAAAACCAGTTTTTCGATTTACGGCTTTTAAAAAATAATCTGAGATTTAAATATGACTTCTATCGGAGTCGATTTCAATGCTCAAAAAATTTTAATAAAAAAAAAATATATAGTAATTGTTATTGGAATTGCATGAATGTGTCAGTCACGATATCAATTTTTTATGAAGAAATGGAACAGTTCAATTTCTAAAGTTTTTAAAATATTTTCTATAATTATAATAAATATAACTATTTCTATAAATATAATTTCAATTGTTGAAATTGTTTTCGAGAGCAGTAATATTTTGGCATTTAATGATAACTCGAACTAGGGTTCACAAAGGTCCAAAATCTTTTACATAAGCTGGGAATCAATAAAAGCGTAAAATAGAAAAATATAATCCAAATCTAAAGAATACAATTTTTTTGTTCTCCCGTTTATGTAAAATGTCCCGTAAAAGTTGCGAATCAAGCTTTAGCAGGTGAACTTTTTAAAAAAAGTTTTAATTTTTCATAGCAAATTTTAATATCGATTTTAAAAAACTGCAAGAAATCTTACGTATTTTTATTTTTCAAACTAATATTGTTGTATTAGTGAAATTTTGTCATAGAAATTTTTACTTTTTGTGCTAATTTGAAGAATTATACTTTTTAAAAGGCAAGTACAAATTCTCAATTTGTCAAAACATAGGCAAAAAATCAAAAACTTAGTACTCAAAACTAATTTGATAAAACAATTCAATTAACTCTTGTGACCATCTCTCTAATGGTCATTTTAAAACGGGCATATTCACGAGTAGTCTTAAGAGAAAAAGGATTTGTTAAGTAAAATTTCCATATCCTTGCGTTTAGTTTTTTACTAGTGTTTACTTATATATTTTTTTATCAAAATCCCCCCCTAAGGTAAAACCTGGCTACGGGCCTGGTTTGTGGAAAAAATACCATTTTTGTTTCAAGAATTTCAAACTTAACCCTTCTTTTGTCACTGTTGAACTTTAACTTATCGTTGTTATTTTTAATTTTATATTGTTTTTTTTCGGTGTTATTCTCTGCGTTGTGTGAACAAAACTAGCTATCTTTTGTCAAAAGAGGAAAAATGTATGTTTGATTTTCCCTAATATAACTGTAGAAATAACTATAAACTCTGTATCACAGATTCAAAAACATATTTTCAATAAATTTTACCTCTAAGCTGACTATTGTTTATTAATTTTTTTTAGCTCAAAAACATACTAAAAATATTCATACAAATTCTTTGCAAAATGTGTTTTGCATGCACAAAAAAAATTTTTTCAATATTGTTTTACATCAAAAATGTAACCATTACACTTGCATAGATTCATATTCATGCAACTGCAGGAATTTTTATGTCATTAAAAAATTGCTCTTTTGCTCTCCTTTTCAAATAAGAGCATACATTCTTATTCTTGTGAGAAGACGTCAAATATCTGGATAACCTTATAATAATTGAATCATGAACCTATATTATGCCCGTATGATACTTAATTTTTTTTGTCCAGTTATAAAATCTGGAAACAAGTGGCGCTTGGGCAGGACAGACATATTTTGTAAGAAAAGGATAAACGTTGTTACTTTCTTATATCTGGTGTTTTTGAGAGCAGCTGCATTAAATAAATTAATATTAGCTACACACATCTCTTCCAATTCAACATACATTTATATTAAATAGTTTTGTTTATTCAAAAAATGTCAAATTAATTATGCCCGTATGATACTTAATTTTTTTTTACAACTTTTGTCATTGAAAATTAAAACTAGAGCAGTTCAAATAGTACGAATGCATGGATTCAATTGGTGTGAGTGAGTACGCATATAGTACGAATTGGAGAAAAATTTGTAGGACGGACTGCATTTTCTCTGCATTTTTTTTGCCGTTTCTTTCACACAAAAACAAAACACAAAAAAATAGTGACTTGCCAACCCTAGTATTTGATTCTGCATTGCAAAAAGCATAATTGCGCTCATTGCGCTCAGAGCAGTTCTAAATCAAATCAACCATTGAGATAAAAAAATTGCATTTTATAATCATGCTATGTAGTATCTTGCACAAGGTTCATTAATATAGGTGAAGTCACTTGAGAGAAAAGCACTCTTTTTTTGCCTTTGCTCGAACTGTCAAAGTAGCTGTTATTCAGAGTTTTTTTTTCTTGATTTCCTTTCACCCATTCTGACAGTTTGCCCGAGCTTCTCTCAAGTGACTTCTATATATATAAAAATGAATGTATGTATGTATGTGGGTATGTGGGTATGTGGATATGTGTGTATGTCACGTATAGACTCAAAAACCACCGAACCAAACTTTATGAAATTTTTAGGGATACTGAATCAACTGGAAGTGTTCCTGTGAAGTTTGGTGTTGATTGGACAAGGGGGCGTGGTACCTCCCATACAACCCAAATTGGCTCTATCGCCCACAAACCCAAAAAAAATGCTATATATCAGACAGTTTTAATCATATAAAACTAAGATTTGGTAATTTTGTTCAGATAGTTACTTTCGGTGACTGTACAAAAAATGGGCGTGGCCACACTATATCTACGCCCACTTTTCAGCAATCATTTTAATTCCTGAGATGTTCAAGTTTTGATAGTGAATCTTGGTACGCAGGTGCTATGGATACAAGTGGCAGTCACTATGTAAATATAAACGTTGTCACGCCCACTTTTACCGCCCACAAATCAGTAAAAATGCTTTATATCAGACGGCTTTTGCCGTAGAAGACTAAGGCTTGGCAATTTAGTTCGTATGGTTACTGTCGGCCAATGTACAAAAAATGGGCATGGCCGCACTATATCTACGCCCACTTTATCGAAATCTTGCTTATTCCTGAGTTGTACACGTTTTGATAGTCAATCTTGGTATGCAGGTGCTATGGGTCCAAGTGGCAGTCACTATGTAAATATAAACGTTGTCACGCCCACTTTTACTGCCCACAAATCAGTAAAAATGCTTTATATCAGACGGCTTTTGCCGTAGAAGACTAAGATTTGGTAATTTAGTTTTAATCATTACTGTCAGCCAAGTGTACAAGAAATGGACATGGCCGCCCTATATCTACGCTCACTTTATCGAAATCATGCTTATTCCTGAGCTGTACACGTTTTGATAGTGAATCTAAGTGTGCAGGTACTATGGATCCCAGTGGCAGTCACTATGTATATATAAATGTTGTCACGTCCACTTTCAACGCCCACAAATCAGTAAAAAAGTAGAAGACTAGGATTTGGTAATTTAGTTTATTTGATTACTGTCGGCCAATGCACAAAAAATGGGAATGGCCGCACTATATCTACACCCACTTTCTCGAAATCATGCTTATTCCTGAGTTGTACACGGTTTGATAGGAAATCTCAGTATGCAGGTGCTATGGATCCAAGTGATAGTCACTATGTATATACAAATGTTGTTACGTCCACTTTAACCGCCCACAAATCAGTAAAAATGCTTTATATTAGACGGCTTTTACCGTATAAGACTAAGAATTGGTAATTTTGTACATAAGGTCACTATCGGCAACTGTTAAAAATGGGCGTGGTCGCACCATATCTACGCCCACTTTTTCGAAATCATGCTTATTCCTGCGTTGTACGCGTTTTGATAGTAACACTTCATACGCAGGTGCTCTAAGTGGCGGTCAATATATATATATAAAATTTGCCACGCCAACTTGTACCACCCGCAAGTAAAAAAAAAAAAAAAACAACGCGAAATGGCCAATTTCAGCCCTTGAAAGGACTTTGACCGAGCTTCTTATGATGAATTGTGTTGTGCGTGTTGTGGAATGTTTGAACACAAATGATCGAGAACTGGACCTACAAGTTTTATGCCGATTCCGAACGGCTTATGTTCTCAAGAAGCTTTTCATGGCAGATTTTACTCTCTGAGGTTTGCCATTGTCAGCAGAGAGGTGACGGCCGAACTGAAAAATTAATTCCATTGAAAAAACTTTCTGTGTCAAGTGGAATTCGAACCAGGGTTCTATCCCATATGGACCACACACTCTACCCACTACGCCACGGCCGCCACTTTTTTTACCCACAAATCAATAGAACTTCTATAAATCAGACAATTCTCATCGTTAAATACTAAAATTTGGTAATTAAGTTCATACGCTTACTCTCGACAGCTTTGCAAAAAATGTGCATGGTAGCACTATATCTGTGCCCACTCTTCAGCAATAATTTTATTTAATTTATTTATTTATGTATGTATTATAGTTAATTACAATTTAACAATTATAACTAAGTAAGCACTAGCTGCCAGGGCTATCGGTTAGAAATAATTTAAATTCCTGAGATGTGAACGTTTTGATAGTCAAACTTGGTATGCAGATGCTATAAGTCCAAGTGGCGGTCACTTTTTATATAAATTTTGTCACGCCCACAAATCCGTGAAAGTATATAAATCAAAATTTACAGTAAAAGTCGCACTTTATCTACGCCGACTTTTCAGAAATCATTGTAATTTCTGAGCTGTACATGTTTTGATAGTGAAACTTGATATGTAGGTGCAATAAGACCAAGTGGCGGTCACTATACATATAAATGTTGCCATGCCTAAATGTTTGTTTGTATACTAGGGCTCCTCACAAAAAAAAAGGTGTTTGGGTCGGTTGCTCAAAATAACGTTATGATGATCCCCCAAATATTTCGACAGTAGCTGGAAAAGTTTGAAATAAAAAAAAAACAAAAACGAAATGGCCATTTCAGCCCTTGAAAGGACATTGACCGATCTTCTTATGTTCTTAATAACAAACGGTCAGACTTAATAGTTATTTTGTCTTGCCATGTTACTTTTGGTCAAATAAATTATCTATTCATGATAAAATATAGTGTAAAGTGAAGAATTAAATTGAATGGAATTACAAAAAAATTAACACATTTTTTACATTTTACAATTTATTTGACTAAAAGTAGTATGGGAAAAAATTAATTTGAATTTTAGTGAAAATAATATGAAAAAAGTTAAAACAATCCATAAAAATCTGTATTATCTTTGGTCCAACGGAAAAAATTGAACATTTTTGATGCAAAAGAACTTTTTCATTACTCTTATTTCTGACCGTTTGTTTTTTTTTAACTACCATACCAGGCAATATTTTTAGTCGAAATTTTTTGGGGATCATCGTAACATAAGCCATGGATTATTTTGAAGAACCGGACTAAGCAACTTTTTTTTCTAAGAAGCGTGAGGCGACTTAATGTATGTAATGTGGGTATATGTGTATATCACTTAAGGACTCCGAAACCGCTAAGCCAATTTTTATACCAAAGCCTTGAGAGGGTTCCTATGCAGTCTGGTGCCGACCGTAAAAGGCTCCTTAAATACACCTAAAATTTTCGATATCGACCAGTTTTGGATTTTTTTTGTAGGTCGCACAGTCTCGGAATTCAGTATTCGACCTCAATTTACACATGCCGTTCCACTGGTAACTTTTTATGGGCGTTGGTCGAGGGGCGTGGTACTTTTTCGGCACCCCAAATATTCGGTATAGTTTTCGAAATAAGTCACACTCAATAAAACTCGGTACGAACTTACTATAAAAGTATGGCTTCACTAAAGCTACACCCTCTTTTAAGGGATAAGCGCTGAGCGCAGCGAAGCGCGCCGGGAATAAGCTAGTAACCTATATTAATCAATCTTGATCTTGCATTAACCCATGTTTATATTTCGATAACTTCCTGTGTTGCCCTTGCTTTCAAGTAGTTATGCTCAAAGTAAAAGTATAAATTTATTTTTGTGATTCAGTTCTAAAAAATATTAGTTAAAAATATGTTTGGTGGCAGATGTAGAATTATAGTAGTGGCATGGTCTTGTGAAACCCAAGTATAAATATGCCAAGAACTTATTTTTCTCATGGTTTGATAAAACAAGGTAGTGTTAGTAGTATGTAAAATTCTCTATTGTGGTGAGTATAGTACCTGTTAAAGTCAGGTTTTAACGAATAAGAGCAAAACAAATAACAAAATTTGCAAATTATATAATTTTATGTGTTTAACAGCAGCTGTACCCCCGAGACGACGGTACCTTGTTAAATATACCTTAACTTTCCAAAGCAGTTTTATAGCTGCTGGTACTTACTTACTTACTTACTTACTTACTTAGATGGCCGTGACAACCCGTGTCCGGATTTCGACCGACCTCATCAGCTCTCGCCAGGCGCCTCTGCTTTGCGCGCGCCTTCTCCAATCGGATACACCAAGCGCGGTTAGGGCTTCCTCAGCCTGGTCCATCCATCGGAGGCATGGTCTCCCTCGTCGTCGTTGACCAGCGACCCTCGCCTCAAGTACCTTTTTCGCTGGAGCTTCGTCGTCCATACGATGGACATGACCCAGCCAGCGTAGTCGCTGCACAGTTATACGCCGAACTACGTCAATGTCTCCGTAGAGCTCATACAGCTCGTGGTTCATTCGGATGCGATAGTCATCGCCGACTCGAACAGGACCGAAGATTTTGCGAAGAACTTTTCTCTCGAACACCCCCAGAGAGGCTGCGTCAGTTTGCGAAACTACCCATGCCTCAGCGCCATAAAGCAGCACAGGTAGAACGAGCGTCTTGTAGAGTGTTAGTTTTGTCGATAGAGAGAGGGCTCTGGAACTTAGTTGCTTACTGAGCCCGTTGTAGTACCTATTAGCAATTATTGTTCTTCGCTTTATCTCCAGGCTGATTTCGTTGTTAGTGTTAATGGCGGTGCCAAGGTAAACGAACTCCTTGACTTCTTCAAAGTTATAGCTGCCGGATGAAACGTGGGAGTCTAAACGCCGCGCTCCCTTGTTTGTAGACAGCATATACTTTGTTTTACCCTCATTTATCGTCAAACCCACTTTGGCTGATTCCTTTTCGATAGCGGCGAAAGCAGCGGCAACATCTCTCTTGGTTCTGCCAACAATATCAATATCATCAGCGTACGCAAGGAGCTGGACACCTTTATAGAAAATGGTGCCATTACGATGCACACCGGCCTTTCGTACGATCCCCTCCATGATGATGTTGATCGCAAGACAGTGGATCGCCTTGCCTGAAACCTCTTTCAGTATTGAAGGTTTCGGAGAGGTCATTTCCTACCTTGACGGAGCTGCGTGTGTTGCTCAACGTCATTCTGCAAAGTCTAATCAACTTTGCAGGTATACCGAACTCAGACATTGTTGCGTATAGGCAATCCCTTCTCGGGCTATCGAACGCAGCTTTAAAATCGACAAAGAGATGGTGTGTGTCAATTTGATTTTCGTGGGTTTTCTCCAGGATTTGTCGTAGCGTGAAAATCTGGTCTATGGTGGACTTACCAGGTCGAAAGCCACACTGATAAGGTCCAATCAGTGTTTTTGTAATCGGCTTTAATCTTTCACACAGTACGCTTGAGAGAACCTTATATGCGATGGAAATAAGACTGATACCTCTATAACTAGCGCAGAATGTAGGGTCTCTTTTCTTAAGTATAGGGCACAGTACACTGAGGTACCAATCGTCGGGCATGCTTTCTTCTAGCCATATTTTGCTGATGAGCTGATGCATTCGCCTTATCAATTCATCGCCGCCGGTTTTAAACAATTCAGCTGACAGGCCGTCAGCCCTTGGGTTGGGAAACCTTGGGTTAGACGCTTAACCTGTTGATAGAATTTTCGTGCACCCTTCTTGCCCTGGTATACCTCTAGTTCCTCACGCTCACGCTTTTCCTGCTCTCTTTTCTTGCGTCTGAAAAGGCGCCTCTCTTCCTTCCTCTTTTCGCGGTAGTTTTCTCGCACGGCTCGCGTTGCTGCTGACTGCAGCGTTTTTCTGTATGCGGCGTTTTTTACTGCTGTCGCGATGCGACACTCCTGATCGTACCATTGGTTCCGAGGTTGCGGGCGCCGGAAACCAATAACTTCTTCAGCGACAGCGCGTATGTAGTGGGATATATGCGCCCAAAGTCCACCGGCGTCGTCGAGTCCAGAGGTTGGTTGGTTGAGCTTAACCGAGAGTTGAGCGGAGTAGGCTTCGGCAGTCCGTTGTAATTGCAGCTTAGCGACATCTAGCTTTCGTTGCATTCCTGTGCGTATGTTCTTTGCATTGCATAATCGCATGCGGATCTTGGCTGCAACAAGATAATGGTCGGAGTGAATGTTGACCCCCCGAAATGTAAGCACATCTAGAACACTAGAGGCATGCCTTCCGTCGATTACAATATGATCAATTTGGTTTCGCGTTTTTTGATCAGGGGACAGCCAGGTGGCCTTGTGGATGTCGAGGTGCTTAAATCTGGTGCTACTAACTACCATGTTTCGTGCCGCGGCGAAGTCGATCAGTCTTAGACCGTTGTTCGTAGAGGTCTCGTGAAGACTGAACTGACCGACAGTGGGGCCAAAGATGCCTTCCCTTCCGAATTTCGCATTAAAATCGCCGAGGACTATTTTCACGTCATGAACCGGAAGGTGGTCATATACGTCCTCGTGGGTTTTCTCCAGGATTTGTCGTAGCGTGAAAATCTGGTCTATGGTGGACTTACCAGGTCGAAAGCCACACTGATAAGGTCCAATCAGTGTTTTTGTAATCGGCTTTAATCTTTCACACAGTACGCTTGAGAGAACCTTATATGCGATGGAAATAAGACTGATACCTCTATAACTAGCGCAGAATGTAGGGTCTCCTTTCTTAAGTATAGGGCACAGTACACTGAGGTACCAATCGTCGGGCATGCTTTCTTCTAGCCATATTTTGCTGATGAGCTGATGCATTCGCCTTATCAATTCATCGCCGCCGGTTTTAAACAATTCAGCTGACAGGCCGTCAGCCCTTGGGTTGGGAAACCTTGGGTTAGACGCTTAACCTGTTGATAGAATTTTCGTGCACCCTTCTTGCCCTGGTATACCTCTAGTTCCTCACGCTCACGCTTTTCCTGCTCTCTTTTCTTGCGTCTGAAAAGGCGCCTCTCTTCCTTCCTCTTTTCGCGGTAGTTTTCTCGCACGGCTCGCGTTGCTGCTGACTGCAGCGTTTTTCTGTATGCGGCGTTTTTTACTGCTGTCGCGATGCGACACTCCTGATCGTACCATTGGTTCCGAGGTTGCGGGCGCCGGAAACCAATAACTTCTTCAGCGACAGCGCGTATGTAGTGGGATATATGCGCCCAAAGTCCACCGGCGTCGTCGAGTCCAGAGGTTGGTTGGTTGAGCTTAACCGAGAGTTGAGCGGAGTAGGCTTCGGCAGTCCGTTGTAATTGCAGCTTAGCGACATCTAGCTTTCGTTGCATTCCTGTGCGTATGTTCTTTGCATTGCATAATCGCATGCGGATCTTGGCTGCAACAAGATAATGGTCGGAGTGAATGTTGACCCCCCGAAATGTAAGCACATCTAGAACACTAGAGGCATGCCTTCCGTCGATTACAATATGATCAATTTGGTTTCGCGTTTTTTGATCAGGGGACAGCCAGGTGGCCTTGTGGATGTCGAGGTGCTTAAATCTGGTGCTACTAACTACCATGTTTCGTGCCGCGGCGAAGTCGATCAGTCTTAGACCGTTGTTCGTAGAGGTCTCGTGAAGACTGAACTGACCGACAGTGGGGCCAAAGATGCCTTCCCTTCCGAATTTCGCATTAAAATCGCCGAGGACTATTTTCACGTCATGAACCGGAAGGTGGTCATATACGTCCTCAAGACTAGCGTAGAAAGCGTCTTTGACGGCTTCGTCCTTTTCCTCCGTCGGGGCGTGCGCGCAAATAAGGCTTATGTAGAAAAATTTTGCCTTGATGCGGATCGTGGCCAATCTTTCGTTCACAGGTGTGAACCGGGAAACAAGGTGGCGTAGTTTCCGGCTAACAACGAATCCACATCCGAATTCGCGCTTCTCCGCATGGCAGCTGTAGTAGATATCGCAGTGTGCTTGTTTAGAGCAGCCTTGCCCTTTCCATCGCATTTCTTGGATGGCGGTGATGTCAGATTGTATTGTTTTGAGGGCTTCCGCCAGTTGGATAATGGCACCTTCCCTATAAAGGGTTCGGACATTCCAGGTGCATATCCGTAAATCATTGTCCGTTTTTCGTTTGCGGTGGTCGTCAATGTAATTGGGGTTCTTATCCGAGGCTGGTTTAGTTTTCATTGGGCAGTAGTAATGTGGCGGGACCCAAACCCTGCGCACATTCCATGTTTAAGGTCTATGGAGTGACCCGCCGCTCCATAGCTGCTGGTACTAACATGAAATAAAAACTCCCTTTTTATAAACAATATTCATAATATGCTGAATATGCACCACTTGCTTTTTACAACAGCATTCTCTCGCTCTTTCGGTTCTATAAAGAACACTAAAATCTTACAGGCATAACGTGATTTTTTTATACTCTGATATACACTGGGAAATTAAATAAATGTGTAGTCGACTGATTATCAAAAGTATACAGACTGACAGACGGATAATGTGAAATACTGATAAACAGTCGGACATGTAAAAAGCCAGACGAATAGCGAAAAGTACATATATGCTTTTAGCTGAAAATAAATAAAATGTTCAGAAATTTTTCAACTTTACATCTTTATGATGCTCCATGAAATGCGCCATGCCGTTATTTTTAGGAATAAAAAATGTTGTTTATTGGGAAAGTCCATATGAAATCAACCAAAGTTAAGACAGTTTTCTAGTCTAGAGGGAATAATTTTTGAATTTTTTTTAAATAAAAAAGATAATCCATTTTACATTCTTTTTAATTAATGTGGTTTGTATATATTTCAGTTAAAAGTTCGCAAGATTTCATAATGAGACAGCGATGGAAAAATGATAAATGCAAATAAAATTTATAAATAATGTTGGAGATTTGATTTTTTTTCTAACACACAAATAAAAATTTTTACCGTGTACAAACTCGTAAACTTTTCCTACTCTTTTTCGTCATATATTTAGGCAACATGCAGGCGCAGGTTCTACGTTATCTACTTGACGTTCGCTTGAAGACTGATAGGCCGAACACAATGTGCGCGACGAGCGGCAAGCAGCATGTGTCTACTCTGTCGTTGTAGAGAAATGTTGAGCGACTTGATTATATTAAACGCGACAGCAGCAAACTCCAGCTGCTCTTCAACTATTTGTTTATCTAAGTCCATACTGCAATAAAAAAATTATACTACATATTAAATGCTTTATGTTATAATTTATAAACTTACTTTCAAAACTTTAACTCAAAAAACTTCTTTTACAAAGTAAAAAAAAAAGATACGACCACTTCAACAGCCAAACAATAGTAAACAAAAAACCATGGTTGCATTCAGCCTACTCAACAGTTGCCGTTTAGAATAGCAACACTGAGCTAAAAAGAAATACATTCAATTTCATTTTAATTTATTAAGGAGCTATTTAGTAACCAACATTTATTGTTTTTTCAAAAGAGATTTAAAAAATAAATAAATTTAACAAATTAAAATTTTTAATTTTAAAAATTTGTCGAAGTTTCGCAAATTGTTTGTCTGCTTCATCAGGGCGTCTTTTATAGTTTTATAGTTAATAAAAGGCGCCCTGATGAAGCAGACAAACAATCTGACAAATTCGACAAACTTCGACAAATTTTTAAAATTAAAAATTTAAATTTGTCAAATTTATATGCTTTTAAATTCTTTTTTCAAAAAACAATTAATTTTGGTTGCTAAATAACGCCGTAATAAATTAAAATAATTAAAACGTAACCATAAAATAAAAAAACTGAAATATAATCAAAACGGAAGGCAAACCGTGCATTATACATTATTAATTTCTTAATCATTATTAATTTTTTAATCATTGCCCAATTTTTATTCATTATTCATTTTTTTAAAAAAAAATTAATTTTTTATTCATGGCTTCGGTGCAAATGATTAACTTTTTATTTATGCCAAATGATTAATTTTTTTATTCATGGCTTCGGAGCAAATGAATTCAAAATTAATAATGAATAACGAATGTATAGTGAACAAAAATTAATATCGAATAAAAAAAGAATAATTGAAAATTCTGAAATTATTTGTGAATTGCATCCTCTGTGAATAGCATTCATATGAATAAAAAATTCATTCATTATGAATAAGGATAATGAATATTTGAAATTAATAATTAATAAATTTTTTAAAGTTAAATGTGAATTCAAAATTTTATTTATAAATCAATTTTGCATTCATTATGGATTCTTATGTCGTTATTCAGTTGTACATAAAATTCTGAAGTTCAAGCAAAACATCCCTCACTCACCATAAATTTTACAACAGTATAGTTGTAGAAATGTAGAAACAGTACAAGAAATACATGTAAATAAAAAGTGGCAATTGGCTCTTGCCGCTCGTCGCGCTTGTTGTGTTCGGGCTATGAAGCTTGGTTCTTTCTGTAAGTGAGATTAATACATATTTTTCTGTACTAACATAATCTCAAGTGTGCTCTAGCAATTTTGCGTCTCGCAATCCGATTCACCCCCAAATTCGTCAAGCAATTGATTTTGCACTCTGCTTGTTCGCTGCTTACAAGCAGTGGAAGCACGAGTAAGATTTGTGCCCACTCCTACCCCTCAAGGAAAAATTGGAAGGCTTCCATTTGGAAGTGATGGAGAAACATTCCTCATAGTACCATTCGGAATCTTATGGGCAGTTTTCAATTGATGTTGTTTCCAATCAGCTTCCTTAGGAATGCATGTGGAAATAGTAGCAATGCGCAAACAACAAAACAATGCAAACTAAAAAAAGCATTGATTCCAAACCGCTTCTTTAAGAATGCATGTAGAAATTTTTGCTTGTTTTGGTACAATGACAATAGAAAATATTAAAGTCATTGTTTCCAAGCCGCTTATTTAAGAATTCATGTGGAAGCTGACCTAGGATAACTGCAAATACGTATATATGTCAGATTGAAGCAAAGGCAGCTAAAAAAATTTTTTTAAGTTTCGAACTGTAAAATGCTGAATTTCTGTCTTAAATAATGGTAAACCATTCGAGTGCATGATAAAAACAGGACATTCATCAAGCTGCGGCGCGGCGCGTCTTAATAATATTTAGTGTTGTGAAGAACGTCAAACTACAAACGTGAGTAAAGTGATCTAATAGATTAAATTAATTAAATAAAAGTGTAATAACTAGAATTTAAATTAGACCAATAGAAATATAAATTGATAATAATGCCAAAACTAATAGCAGGATTAAGCAAAAGGCATTTTAAAAGATTAGTTTCAAGACAAAAAAGAAAAGAAATGTGAAATTGTGTCAACGGGAGTTTAAAATTAAAGCTATTGAAAAATGTGGCACCGTTTTAGAAGGTCAGGAAGAAGAAGAAGCAGAAGAAGAAAGTAGAAGAAGGACAAGATCATAATTGTCATAATGTAAATTCAGTTAGTGAACATTTGTCAGAATTTGAAGATTCATTATCGCATGATTTGGCAAGCTGGTGTGTGACTTATCGTGTAAGCCGAAGTGCGTCAGATGCTTTGCTGCAAATTTTAAACAAACGTCAAATAAAAGTTCCAAAATGCAAAACAACATTGTTGAAAATGAAATCCATCAATTATAAAATAAACATTTTTTCAGTTCCTCCCGGTTCATACTTTCATTTTGGAATAGAAAAGATCATTAAAATGATGAATTTGCAAATACCACCTGAAATTAATTGCCTTGCTTTAGATATAAGCATTGATGGCCTTCCGCTTTATAAAAGTTCTAATAAAAACCTTTGGCCTATATTAGGCTCATTTTCCTTAAATCATGAAACTAAGCCATTTCTAATTGGTACTTATTTAGGTGAAAAAAAACCTGAATGCGTTAATATGTATTTACGCGAATTCGTTGAAGAGATGAAAATTCTGCAAAGTGAAGGAATAGAAATAGACAATAGAATTTTAAAAATAAAAATACGTTTATTTGAATGTGATACTCCCGCTAAAGCAGTTGTTGTTGGAAGCGTAGGGCATACTTCCTCAAATGGGTGTCTCAAATGTAAACAAGTCGGAAAAAAAATTGATAGAACGCTGACATATAGCACTGACAGTGGCCCTCTCTGAACTGATGACGGTTTTATAAATCGAATAGACATTCTTCATCACCACAAGTATTTTCAAACAAATACTCACATTTTAGATGACATTGGTGTTAGAATGGTATCTCAGTGTCCACTTGACACGATGCACTTGATAGATTTGGGGGTAATGAAAAAAATGCTTCTGATGATTTGGAATGGGAAATACCAATTTCCAAAACTTAGTGCAGAGCAAAAAGATCAACTGAACTCTAGACTAATATCTCTTCGAAGCTGTATACCCAAAGAATTTACGAGAAAACCACGCAGTTTCGAGTTCTTAAAGAAATGGAAAGCTACTGAATTTCGTCAGATAATACTTTACACAGGGATAATTGTTTTTAAAGACATTTTAGATGAAGAATTGTATAATCATTTCTTACTGCTTCATGGCGCGTACCGGCTATTATCATGCCCTAAAAGTTGCATAAATAATTTATCTTGTTGCCAAGAAGTGCTGGAAGCATTTTTCCACAACTTCGGTTTTTATTATGGACATAACAAAATAAGTTATAATGTACATAATTTGTTACATGTAGTGGACTGCGTACGTTTATATGGCCATATAGACAACTTTTCAGCTTATCGATTCGAAAATTTTTTACAACTATTAAAAAGGGATTGTCGACGACCTGATAAAATTTTAAAACAACTAAATAACAGGACTTTGGAACGACAAATATTTATTGCAGAACGTAGACCTCAAAAGCAACGTATTTCACATAAAACTTCACATATTATTGCTTCGCCAATGTACAAAAACTGCAATTGGAATCAATTTTATTTAAATGATAAAGGACAAAACAGCTTTTGTTATATAAAACCTTTAGTACCAATACAGATAAAAGGATTTGCTTTTGATGAGCAAGGCCAGGAATTTGTAATAGGATACCGATTTGAAGAACAGTGCGATTATTTTAGTGAGCCTTTCTCTTCTATGACTACATTGGGGATATGCGTTGTAAATAATATAAGTAAAATTGAAGAGATTTTTCTTGTAGAGGATATCGATTGCAAAGTTGTTTCTATACCAGATAATGATAAAAAAATTTTAATTCCAATCTTACACCATCACATATTTTAAAACTTCTACACCCATACATATTTTCACAAATAAAAAATTCTTTTTTCTATTTAACAAATCTATTTTAAGAAAAAAAATAATCACAGTAAATAAAAAAATACAAAATAATAAAATAATACAAAAAAAAACAAATATAAAAAATTGCTATGAAACAAAACATGAGTGCCAAGCAAAATAATGCACCAACTCAGAAGAAAACTATATTTCATCCCTTTCCAACTTGGGGATTGAATTTCTGGGGATTTTGAGCCTCTCCTAAACAAAACAACATAAAAATCCCCAAAAGTGGACATTTTTGGGGTTTTTAGCATGGGGTTTTAAGTCTCATGGGTTGTGTTTTCGGATTCTGTATTAGGGATTTTTTGTTTGGGGATTTTGTGATTGGGGATTTTGCGTTTGGGGATTTCGTGTTTGGAGATTTTTTTTGGAGGATTTTGTTTTTCGGGCTTTTGTGTTGGGGATTTTGTTTTTGGGGATTTTGCACCCAACCCACCAAACCCATAATGGGATCTTTTTTTGGGGACTCTATATTTGGGGATTTTGTGTTTGGGGCTTTTGTAATTGGGGACTTCGATTTGAGAATTCTGATTTGGGGATTTTATGATTGGGAATATAGTATTTAACCCGATATTACTAAACTTTCGCCAAAATAATTTTATTGCAGATTATATACATCAAATCTATATAATCTATATAATCAAATACATCAAATCTAAATCAGAAATCCACAAAAGCTTCGACTGCCTACTTTCAGAAGAGGTTATATTAGCCTCTAACTGGGATGAAGCTAAAAAGCTATTCAAATTAAAATCTTTAAAATTGTTCAACACTTATGTATTCGGTAAGCTTTATTATGAAATTTATATTTACATTATAATGAATATTATTATTTGTCATTGCAGAAGCAGTTCGTTGCGAAACAATGGGATTTGCTTAATATGAAGGGGCCATGAAGAAGGCAATTCATTTGGCCAAACAACGAATATATAAGAAAGTATTTAGAAATAAAAATGATTAATGAATCAATTTAATTAATAGTTATTTTACAAATTTCACAAAACAATGAAATACTTCTCCTAATTTTTATGAATTTTCTTTGTGTCATCTATACGTTATAAATAAATAAATAAAATAAAAAAAAAATAAAAATTCACTGGTATTGTTTCCACATCAATATTTAAGACAGCGGAGAGGAATGTTTCCACATTCAATTATAAGACAGCAGAGGGGAATGTTTCCACATTCATGTATAGCACAGGGGAGAGGAATGTTTCCGCATTCATTTTTAAGACAGCGGAGAGGAATGTTTCCACATTCATTTTAAGTACAAGGGAGAGGAATGTTTCCATGTTCGTTTTTAATCCAGCTGGAAGGAATGCTTCCACATTCGTTTTTAACACAGCGGAGAGGAATGTTTCCCTCTAATGACATAGTGTATAAAAAAGAAATGGAGTGTCCAACGGAAGGGAATGCTTCCTACATTCCATGGAATGTTTCCTGTTTATATCCGGGAATGTTTCCATTTCCTAGAGGGACTGTACAGCAGTGCCTGTCAATAATAGAAATGAGCGTGTATTGGTGAACAGACAAAATTGTTCATTGAAAAAAAAATTCATTGAAATTAAAAAATTCAACTAAAATCCAAAAATATTAATTTTATGCAATGTTTTTTTTTTTGTTACAATATCAAAAAGGTTTGAGAAATCTTATATTCACTTGAATAAATTTGTCTATACACTGAATGATCATTTATGTCCGTGCTCTCGTCCATGCGTATGGAAAAAACTCTGCAAGCGTTTAATTTGTTTTTAATTTCAGAATCAATATACTTGCTTATTTGCTAATGGTATTGTAAGATAAAGGAAACGTAGCTATAATTAGCGCTATCAAGTTTTTGCTAAATTTTAACGCAAATATCTTTAATAAATGCTCCATCTGCAAAAGGCCAACCTTTTTACAATATTTCAGCTCATTAATTTAGATAATGTCATATTTAATTTAATTTGTTTGTTTTTTACATTGCTCTCATCCAAGTTTTCTTCCATTTCAGTTATCCGATTCTTAATGTTATGTAAAAGAAATTGCGTTTTTGCTTTTATAAAATCTTCGCTTTTCTACATTATCTAATTCATCAATATCATTAGGAAACATTTCATAAAGCCTCTATATATTACTTTTCTTATGTCTTTGGAACGAATCATAACATAAGACGCATTGAAATCCTTCAAAAGTGTTCAAAATAAAAAAAAAGTTTTAAACATGTTTTCATTTTCCATCTTCAAACATTATATTTCTCGCTGTGTAGTATAATAAAAAGCGCTCTCGATGTTGTGTCGTTTCTGTCTCAATAGCGACTAAGCGCTAGAGAGTAAGAATACGTGTGAAGCGAGAGAGCTCTTTAGAGCCCAGGGTGGAAGGCACTGCTGTATAGCAGCGCGATAATATTGTTAATAGCGTGATGATATCGTGAATCTATAGTTTTACTCTCTACCAAAAAATGCTCAACGAGCCTTAAGAAGTTTACACTTCAAAAAAGTACCGGGAAATGATTATTTAAAAAGCCCGCTTTCAATGCTTGTAAAAATTATTTTTGTCGCTAGGTTGGCACAATTCTTCTCTATCCTGACGAGAAGTTTAAGAGCGATTTGCCATTAATTTTGTCTAATGTGTTCGACTCTGTCAGTTCATCTTAAGTGTGCTTTGCAATTGTAACAATGAAAAAAAGTATGGAACAAAGAATTTATCGAAACGCTTTATTTCGAATCACTTAAAATGTTACAGAAAGAAAGCTTACAGTAAACCGACTTTATCAAAAATACATGCATATGAGTAGTACAGTGCATTCAAAAGCGGTCGAGATGTGGTTGAAAATTTGTTTCGCACTGGTCGGCCATCGACGTCTTCTTCTGAAGTTAGCATCAATAAAGTAAGAAAATGGTGATGAAAAATTGTCATTTAAGTTTGAAAGAGATAGTCTCAAACTAGAATCAATTTGTATCATTATACACGCTTATTTGGGCATAAAACGCATTGCCGCTCGAGTAGTTTCGAAAGACTATAATTTTTTTTAGAAAAAGACTCATACAACTCAAAAACTCAATAGACATCACTGAACAACCGCCGTATTCTTCTAAAATGGCTCCGACTGGCTTATTTCTCTTTACAAATCTGAAATTACCACTTCGAAGTACCATTTTTCAGTCGATTCCGGAAAATGAGTTTAAAAATTTTTGATGATTGAACTATTCGTTGTCATTAGTTTTTTAACTCGGAAGGGCTTTGGCGACTTTGAAGGCGATACAGTAAATTCGAATGAATAATAAATATTTTGTACTTTATCGACCAATTCCCTTTACTTTTTTGACGGAATGTATATTTACTTGTCTTTGTTTTACATTAAATAGAAGAACTAAGGGTTTAAGAGTAATTCTAAAATGTGTTTGAGCATGTTTTAACAGAACTTTAATAAAGCATATAAAATGTTTTTATATAAGGTTATTTTAGCCCAAAGAATGAAAGTATTCATTTTTTCGTTTCGTCTGTGTATTTATTCATGTGCTTCGGCTTGATATGCACACTAATGTGTCCATTGTGTGCTAAACAGAAGCGCGTTAAATATTCCCACGACTTTTTTGTTCTCACACCACTTATTTTGTTGTTGATGGCTTATTTCCAATTAACAGTGACGGTGTTTGAAATGAATGTAAATATTAAATTCTTTGAAGTAAAAAAATAATTTTCGACTCACAAGGATAGAGGACAAAAATTTAAGGTTGACCATGATACAATTATAAAGTACAGTACCTCACAGATTATTTCATGCAGTTCTAATTTAAAAATTTGTTGCACTATAATTGAAAAACTAGGTAAGATATTGAAATGATTTTAATGTCACATTTAAGACAATCTTTATGGTTCAACTAGCAGAACCCCGCCAGCTTCGCCAGGCACTTTTTTAACAGGCTTACATTTATACAGGTGTTCGTGTAGTTGAAAGTGTCTGTAAGCTTCTGTATTCCGAAAAGCTGGTTTGAGCCTGTCTGTGAACTGTAGCAGTAGTGATTTTTTTAAAAATTGTAAAGAGATTTGGTGTTTTGCCTTTTACCAGCGAATTTGTAAAAATAAAAAAAATAAGGTGGCAGCTATGAAAATAAAAATAACAGAATTTTTAAATTCTATTAAAAACCAAATTGTTTAATTGAGTTGTAGTATACCGGTTAAGGTGTTTGCCTTGGAAGCGAAAAGGCCATTATTTTTCGTTTCTTCTTTTGTTTTAAAAATTTGCTGTTATAAATTATCCTGCTATTATAAACCAAATTTTAAAACTAAATTGTAGTGGCCGTGGCATACTGGTTAAGGTGCTTGCCTTGTAAGTGAGAAAGCCCTGGATCAAGTTTTTGAATTTGTTTCCCCCCTTAGTGCGTGGAAAACTTCAGAGTTACTTCGTTGAGTTTCGGTAATGTGAAACTTTATATTTTTCTTTTTCTAGTGAACAGAAAGAGTTCGGTCTTTATTGGGCTTACTCCAAGTCCATTCGTTTCTTCCCACCGCGATAGCTCATTATCTTTATTATGTCATTATGTTATGTTCAATTATGTTGCACTGTATTATTCTTTCACTTAGACTGGCTTATAGCCAATATGTACAATGAATGCCTTTATCCGTTTCTCATGTAAAATCGGTAGCTAATTCCGATAATATATTTTTCATTCTTTTTCTGCCACTCCGTTTTCGAGATATTGCCCACTGTAGTTTTTTCTAACAAAAAAAAGTTGGTTCCAGTTAATTGCATATATCTCCAGATCCAACAACAAATGATATAGAAATAAAGCTAATAAAATTCGCTACAAGCAATGCCTCCAACATTTCTTGATAGAAATTTTAGTTTTGGCAAAATAAATTCAATTTTCGAGGATTTTTCTTGTTTTCCAGAAAAATTTACAAAAAAAAAAAAAACAATGCTTATATTGTTTAACTCTATAGAAAAAAATTACTTAACTTTTCAATTCTGACGACGGATTCGGAACATAAGCATTTTTAGCTTATATTCCCCCAGCACCGAATTCGTTAAAATTTAAAAATTAAGGTGGCAATCCTATGGTAAAATAATTACATAATTTTTGAAAGTCTGAAAACGGATTCGGACTAAGTGATCCATATTTAGCTAGTGTTCGCCCCAGCACCGAATTCGAAAAAATTAAAAAATGAGGTGGCAGTCCTATAGAAAAAATACGTAATTTTAAACTCGTAAAAATTTATAAATTTAAATGGCAAGCCTATGCTAAAATAACTACATAATTTTTGAAATTCTGACAACGAATTCGGATTCAGTGACCCATTTTTACGTAGTGTTCGCCCACCGAATTTGTTACAATAAAACCATCTAGGTGGCTACTCTATTTTTTTTAGCCTATAACCTTCCCATCATAATTATCTACATTTAAAAAAATCAACCAAACTGGTTGAAAATTACGGTCCGCAGAGAAAACGAACGCTTTTTTCCACTTTGTTTTATATACATATATAGATTTAGAAACTCAAAAAATGCGAAAATTGTTGTTTGTTTAAACTAGTAAACAAAACTTTTGAAAATACTGCTTAATTTCATGTCACAGCTTATTTTATGCACTTTAACTTAGATCATAAGTTAATTTACAAAAAAAGAAACCAGTCTAGTTTAATGAATCCGTTTAAATTTCAGAAAGTTGTTTGGTACAATTTATGGCAGAATTATAATTGTATCATGTATACAAGGTAGCATTTTTTTCGTAGATTATAATGGTATTGAGCCCCTGTGGCTCAAGCAACCCCTTAAAACTCAGGGGGTTCATTAAAGTAGACTTAAGCCCAAAAAAAATTAAAACATTACAAGTTTTTAAAAAAATCGAATCTACAAGCTTTTGAGAAGTTGCTGGTGTAATTTTGTTCCACTCTTCTAAAACGATTTTTTTTTAATTTTTCCTTGTTGGAAATATCATGTTGCCGAACGTTTTTTGCCAACATTTCTGATAAATTTTCAATAACATTCATGTCTGAACTCTGTGCCATCGGCCCCATTTATTGAATGCAGTTCTTAGTCAATCAAGCCTACACAATGCCAGATTTATGCTTTGGGTCCGTTGTCTTGGTTTGTTTTGTTTTCGGTATTCCTAGATTCGCTGCACTCTGATGCAAATTTTTTTCTTTAAATATTGAGATACATATAGTCCATGTTCATTGTCCATGTTACCCTCAATGAAGTACAAATTTGTAGCACCGGCTGACGACATACATGCCCAAGTCAATAAAATACATCCACCATGCTTCATTCTAGCTTTAAAATTTTCTTTTTGGTGCTCAGTATTAGGCTTCCACCATACGCATGAGATACCATACCTTTAGAGCCAAATATGTTCAAATTAGACTCGTCCCAGAATGGAACGCTGTTCCAGAAGTCCGACTTTTTATTGGGGTACTCCATAGCAAAGGCAAGTCGATTCTGCTTGTATTTTTTTTGCTCATGAAGAACTTTTTTATGGTTACTCAACCATTAAAGTATTGGTCTCGGAGCTCGCGGTGGACAGTTTCCGCACTGCACGGCTTACCTAGTTCTTGCTTTATCTCCGTGACTAGGTTTGGAGCCTTTAACTTTGGGTTCACCTTGATTTTATGTACAATAAATCGTTTATCGGCCTGGTTGAAAATTTTGTGTGGCGCATTTCTGCTATTAAATTAAAGTAGATTTTCATGAACGAAACGTTCAATGATGCTCTGCAATGCAGCGGGACGCACATTTAACAAATTGAGCAATTTTCCGCTGTGATTGGTGGTTTTTAAAATAATTTAATAGCAATTCTCCCTGCTTAATTTTCGTATGACGACCCATTTTTCCAAAATATGGTTCTCTATCTTTACATGTACAATATCACACTCAAAATTGAAAACAGATAATTACTAATACATCAAAGAGAACATAAAAAACGATAGTCCTCTTACATAGCGCGACACGCTGGTACCAAAGTGAAAACAAGCATCTGCATGAAATAATCTGTGACCTGCACTAATCTGTGACCTTCTGCGCAAATGGATTTTTGAGTCTAAAGCTTGTCAGAACTTATTTTTGTTAGCTTTGCTTTATTTATTACTAGCAGGCCCCAGTTGTCCTTGTCCGCGGCTTTGCCATGGACGTTCCAGCAACCATACTTTTTTATTTATGGGTGATGAAAGGGAGTGTGGCAACAATTTTAACGCTAAAATTGCCGTTAACGATCTCGGGCTCGAAAACAATCTACTGCCAAAATTTCAGCACAATCGACCCAGAAGTTTTGGAGTTTTAATGATTTCTTTAAAGTGGGCATAATTATAGCGCCACTACGCCCATTTTTAGTACAGTTGCCGACGGTAAGCATACAAACTCAATTACCAAACTTTAGTCTCATACGACCAAAAACATCCGAAATATAGCATTTTTATTGATTTGTGGGCGGTAAAAGGAGGCGTGGCTATGGACTTTTTTCTTTATCAAGTAAGTATGCTTCCACGATTTTGATTCTCTTTGAATGAGTATGGAGAGAGATATGGCCCAAGACCTTTATTTAGAAAAATCCAAAGCACGCTGATGGTGGTCAGTGAACAGATATGCCAACTCGTTTCAACCAAATTCCCCAATTCTGACTATCAAATTCCCCCACTTCACAAACGATTCCCCCACAAAAGAAATATACGTTATTCAAAACAGGCTTTATATACATGCAATAACAATAGAGTTCAGCTACTACAGCTATATCGCACTTCCTCAGCATTAACCCATCTAAAGCCACTACCCAGTAATCATTGAAAAATATCAATGTTATGGATACCCGTGACCACAAACAAGTTAATGTGGGAAAAATTTACCCACCAATAAATGGGTTGGGCTCAGGGACAACACAAGACGTAACAACTAACCATGCGTATACATAGAACTATTTACACAACTAATTTTAATCTACTTTTGAGTTGACCTTTTGACAAATTAACATCAAAAACGCTACAATTGTTAACAAAGGAACTCATGCGACTTAAAGGAGCAGTAGCCATATAATTTGTTCTACTAAATGGCAAATAAATTAAGTTCTTAGCGTTTCTACTGCTTCTACGGTTAGTGTTAAAATTTATGTGAGAAAGAAGTTCTGGATAATCGAATACACCTGTAATGAGCTGGTGTAAATATACGATATCTGCCGATTTCCTTCGATCACCTAAAGACTGCATTTTTAATAGTTTTAAACGATCCTCATAAGGAAGAAGGTCTAATATGTCAGTTCCACTTAAGCCCCTTAGAGCAAACTGAACAAAACGTTTTTGGATTCTTTCTATTCGATCAACATTCACATTGTAACTTGGGGACCAAACTTGACTTGCATACTCTAAGTGAGGACGCACGATTGCATAATACAACGTTGTAGTTGTAATCATGCTATTAAATTCTTTGGCCCAGCGTTTTACAAGACCAAGCATTGAAGATTCTTTTTTACAAATATTATCAATATGAATGTTAAACGATAGCTTAGAATCCATGCATATACCTAGGTCTTTGACGGTGTCTACACGACTCAAGGCAGTATCTTTAATCTTATAATCAAAAATAAAATTATTCCTTTTTCGCGAAAAGGTCATAGTTTGGCATTTATCTGGATTTAAAAACATATTATTTTTAGAACACCAAACTTCAAAGGATTTTAGATCAGACTGGAGTAGATCTGAATTATCTCTAGAATTAATCGTTCTGTATATTTTCATATCATCGGCATAAATAAGCAGATGAGAGTGTTCAATGACGTGAGTTACATCATTGATAGCTAAAATAAACAGAAGAGGACCAAGGTGACTACCCTGAGGAACACCTGATCCAGCAATAAATTCAGAAGACAATGCGCCTCGGAAACGTATTTGATAAGATCGCTCCACCAAATACGATTTAATTCAGTTCACAAAATATTGTGGAAATTCCATTAACTCAAGTTTAAATAAGATTAGATTGTGTGGTAGCTTATCAAATGCCTTACTAAAGTCAGTGTAAACACAATCGACCTGGTTACCAGAATCAATAGAATTTAAGCAGAATGTTGTAAAATCGAGAAGATTAGACACAGTGGATCTGCCATTCACAAAACCATGCTGACGAGTTGTTATGACTTTGCCACAGTGAATTTTCACCCGATTGTACACCATCCGCTCAAAAAGTTTTGGAATCGATGAGAGCTTAGCGATAGGCCTATAGTTACTGACATCGTTCCTGCAACCCTTTTTAAAAATAGGACTTATAAATGATTTTTTCCAAAAAAGTGGAAAATAACTTTCGTTAATAGATTTATTGAATAATAAAGACAGTGGTTGACTCAAAACGGAACCGCATTGTGTTAACACTGCGGCAGGAACACCGTCAGGTCCAGCACCAAACTCCTCATCGATCGATCTAATATACATTAAAATATCCTCTGGAGTGAAGGATATATGTTCCAAAGATACTCTGGGTTCGGAATTCATATATTCAAAGTACTCTCCATCAGGATTAAAAGAATCTGAACAGAATGATTCTTTAAAAAGATTGGCGAAAAGGCCACAAATTTTGACGGGATTGTCAGTAAATCCCTCAGGAGTTCTAAATGAAGAAGGAAATCCATCAGATTTCTTCTTTGTGTTTACGAATCCCCAAAATTTCTTTGGATCTGTCAATATTCTCAGCTTAACATTATCTAAATATTCGTGATATAATGTATCTGAGCGATTTTCAAATTCCAGAAACAAACGTTTGTAAGTTTCTAGGTCGTTTGAGCCTAAGCTACAGATGTATTTCTTCCATGCCCTATTCCTGTTGTTGCGAAGAGTCTTTAAATCCTTTGTGTACCAAGGGTACGTAGAATTCCTCGCAAATTTGAGACTATAAGGTACGGATTGAGAAAACACAGCAAAGAGTTCCATATAAAAAAAATGTATGGAGTCATCAAGGCAATTTCCATTTATATATTCTAAAATTGCATTAAGTTTGCCATTAAGCAACTGATTCAACTTCAAAAAGTCAGCTTTTTTAAAATTGAATTCATAAAGCTTATCTGCTGAATTAGAATTTACTATATTTGCTCTGTCGGATTCGTACCAAATACTCAATGGTGGATGATATTCATCAACATTAGTTAGATCATGAAAGGCCCTCTTAACAACAACATTGTTACTGTCTGTAGTTAAGACCAGGTCAAGAAGTCTTTCAAGACTATTATAAATACAACTCACTTGTTGTAAGTCTGAACATATATTATCAACAAATATATGTTCTTGGCGGGTCTTCGAATTAGATGCAACATAGTACGTATCATCGTCAGAAGAATGCCATTTTAAATCAGGTAGATTAAAATCGCCCAATAATAAAATGTCGTCATTAACGTCAAGTAAATCAATTATGTAATCTATGCACTCCGCAAGGCTTGCATAGACCTCTACACTACTCTTAGGAGGAACATACGCATTAATAACATATACATTAGAGTTACAATGTATAACTTTAACGCAAATTAGTTCAATATTAGAAGAGCAGGGAATGTCAACAATAAAACTGACAAAGCAGTTCCTTACAGCCAAAAGGACACCACCACCGACAGAAGAAATATTGTCAGTGTATCTGTCTTTTCTAAAAACTTGAAAACTATTGTCAAACAATTCCAAATCAGTAATGCTTCCGTTCAGCCACGTTTCTGTTAACGCGATAATATCCTCAGAGCAATTTTGAGTTGATAGAAATAAGCTCTGCGTCTTAGAACGTAGTCCCCTTACATTTTGATAGTAAAGGGACAGCCTATTTAGTTTTTTTGAGACTGGCGGGCGGCTTGAGTCACCCTTTTAGGCTTATTTTTTGGCTTGAACTCAGTAACAAGAATATTATCGGCCCACAAATTAGAGTTAAGAACAGTTGTAAAATCATCGGATGCAACTGTTAAAATGAAAGAAGCATGGGAAGGCTTATTACCAATTTTTTTGCATGAACAGAATGCATTTGAGTTCACTAACTTGGATTGCCTGACAAACGTCAATATATTTTCTATTGATGTGTCGGGCTGAAGACGTGAAATGAAAACATTTCTGGTCCTCGAAACTGCTCTTTAAGTCAAATGACTGTTAGGCGTAGTTGAAATCGTATTTGGACTACTAGTCAATGGAGGAATAGAAGATGGTGTATAAGAAATCACCGTATTATTATTTTCTGATGGCATTGCTGAGGGCTGCTTTGCCTTGGAAGGTCTGGAGGACGCCTTCTGACTCTTATTTTTGTTTTTGTTTTTCCTCTTTCTTTTAGAGCTTTTAGGGTATTTTTCTGATGAAACTGACAAAATTCCGGAAGAAGCAGTCATGGACGAAGGAACCGAAATGTTATCCTGAACAGTAATTTCATCAGAAACGCTGGTAGTGGGTGCGGCACTAACTTCGCTAAAAAATGAAACAATTTCTCTGAAGTTATTATTTAATAAGTTAAGGCTTTCCCCAAAAAGCTTAATTTTAGAATAGAGTTCATCCGGGGAAAGGGCCCTGCACGAAGCACAATACCAGCGAAGACCAGATCGGACTGAAATTAAATCGTCAAGGCACGATTTAGAAATACCAGCACAAGAAGCGTGGAACATTCGCTCACATGGGCCAGAACAGCTGAACATAGGGTACAGAATATTCTGGCTTTTGCATTGCTCGTTCAGAGAACAAGCAGCAATATTATCAATGGAAAAATAATCCATTGAAAAAAAATTTCAATTACTTTGTGAGCGTTTTTAAATGTAAAATGTGCTTTCAGGGTTGGCACAGTAAAATGCAGCGTACACAAAGTGTTAAGCACAATAACAACACTAGAGACTCTCACTGCACAACAGATAAACAAACACCGCACAAAGAGGAATAGAAAAAATTAGGCATACAAACACTAGATTGTGTGAAGTACAACAAAAACTGTTCTATATTAATAACATAAACTATGTAATCACTATAACTAAACAATGTTTGTATTACTACTAAACAAAATTAATTTCTTTCTTTTAAAAACACATAAATACAGTTCATAATAGTTTTTGATACAAACGATTTAAAAAATTTTAGATTTTTCACTATAATAATTACTATAACAACACACACTAAAAAAACAACACCGATACCGACAAGTAGACGAGATCAACTGAAAAACTTAAAATTATTTACTAAAAAACTTAAAAAAATAACAACATAAATAAGATTATAAAAACGACTTGAATAAATCTTTAAACATTTTATTTCTATAATAATTTTTAATATTTTGTTTTACATATTTGTAAATTTTAAATATATATATAATTAATATTGTTAACTTAATCATAAATACTATTAGCTTGTTGAGGAAGATGCAGCACTGGTATAATTATTTTAATTTTGACATTATCTTTTCTCATAATTACTTACACACACACATACTTGCATTTTTCTCTAATGCGGCCCAAACACACTGCAACCAAAGCAAAGCTGGAAGTGTAATCTGGAAGTTTTTGACGTTTATCGGAATGAAGTCGCAGCGTGTGTGTCGAAGTTACGCAACTCATTGACGGTTGCAACTCAGGTTACGCCAATATTAAAATCATTTAATATTTTGGTCGCAGGCAAGGCTGGTTTCTGCAATCATATCTCGCGTTTCATACAGAACTTTTATGCAAACACGAACAAAACTGGAAAACAAAAGCAGACTACAGGTTTTCTAGTGGCAAGAAGAAAGCTCCTCGAAGAATATTGGACCAAATATACTTTAGCGCATGATGAGGTTGCCGCTTTGAAAACAACTGCAGACAGTGCTGCAGAAGCTAGGAGGCTAGCTAACGACCAATGATTTGCAGCAGTTGAGGCAGCTTACTGCAAGGCGCTTGATGATTTGAACGACCAAATCGATCGAATGATGCACTTTTTTAACCAATCAACATCACATTCGTCCCTCGACGTATATGCAGAGACACACGTGCACACAATCCCACCAAAGTCGAAGCTGCCTAAAATCAAGCTGCCAAATTTTGGAACATCGTTCGTTTTAGTTCGCTCGTTATTTTTGTTCGTTGCTTGTTTAACTTAGTTCGTTAGTTCTAACGAATTAAAACGTTCGTTCTTTTATTTAGTTAGCCTTTAGTTCGTTTCGTTTACTCGTTTATGCACAGGTATATAAAATGAAACAAACTTGGTTGTATTCAAATTAATATTCTTTATATTTTTAATTCAGTTTTTGTTATTTTTAAGCTATCTAATAAAAATGTCTAATTCATATCTGAATAAACATAATAAAATAATGAATAAAACATAATAAAATAATATAAATTAAAACAAAATAAAATAAAATAATATTAAATAAAATAAAATAAAGTAAAATAAAATAAAATAAAATCAAATAAAATAAAATATAATATAATAAAATAAAATAAAATAAAATAAAATAAAATAAAATAAAATAAAATAAAATAAAATAAAATAAAATAATATAAAATAAAATAAAATAAAATAATATAAAATAAAATAAAATAGAATAGAATAGAATAGAATAGAATAAAATAAAATAGAATAAAATAAAAAAAAAAATAAAATAAAATAAACTAATTTTTATTTTTTTTTTTAATCAAATTAATACAATATTATTCCAATAGGTTTGCTACTTAAATTGTTCAAAAACTCACACCATTCGTATTACATCTTACAATATTCTTATGTATTAAAATCAAGCTAATTTTCAAATGAAGCACTTGAAAGGGTTTCTTATTACCAAATTTAATTAATTTTTGAAAAAAAATTAAACAATATGTAATTTCATTTGAATGACTGTATTTCATTTATATTAAAATCGGCCATTGTGACAGCCATGAACTTCACCATTCCTATTAGTGCAGACACAAAAAGTGTCTCAAACCAGGGACTCGAACCATAGCTTGGTAGATTTAGTTCTTTTTGCTCTCGTTTGTTTTGTTCCTACTCGCTGCAAAATCAATTGAATTTAAATGAACTAAAAGAACGAGAATCACTGAACTAGTTCACATAGTTCATGAGTGGGAAACGTTCAATTGAACTAGTTCGTTCATACTACCCAAGCCTAGCAGTCTGCACTATTTAAAAAGCAGTCTGCACGGCGAAGCTGAAGTGCTTTTGCGGAATTTGACCATGACGGAAAACAATTTTTAAACAGCGTGGGAAATTCTGCTGAACGATTCGACAACATTCGTCGCCTAATAAAAACTTATCTGCGAGACATGGTAGCTGTGGGATGACTGATTGGTGTTAATAATCACGGAAATGTTGGATCCAACAACAGTTAAGGAATTGGAAATGTCGCTTGCATCCCAAAACGAGATTCCATCGTATGCTAGCGTGAAGAAGTCTTTGGAAAACCACACAAAAGGTCTCGAAGCTGTTATGTCAACTAATCAACTAGAAACTAAGTAAAGAAACTCGAAGGAGCCTGTTCAACATGCAGTGGCAATCCGTAGCCACCAAACAAATGTGAAGCGGTGCCCAAACAGTGATGGTAAGCACATTCTAATGTTTTGTCCTAATTTCAGGGGCTTGGCAGCGTTGGCGAAACTCAACTTTGTTTTCCAACACAATTTATGAAAAAATTGCTTCAAAGCAGGCCATGGCGCTCAGGAAAGCTCATCTTCGTGAGTATGCAAACAGTGTCAGCAAAACCATCATACTATGTTGCATGAAAGCCTCCGAGAACACAGTGTTAACGTAAACCATGCATACACAGCGAACAGCGAAACAGAGCAACCATTATTCCCGATGATGCTCCCTACAGCTCAGGTAGGATTGCGTTCTGCGACCGGACACGATCTGCGTCTACGCGTGCTGCTTGACAGTAGATCACAAACATCTTTCATCAGTGAATTCGCCGTATAACGCTTGTAACTCAGTCGCCGCCCACTTCAAGTTCCTGTGACTGGAGTTGGTAGATCAATGGTTGGAAAGGCCAATGGCGTGGTCCAATTCTGAATCAACTCTCTCATCGAGTCAGAGTTCAGCATCTCATACTGCCATGACTAGGTCACCTGCTGCCAAACAAGCTAGTAGATCCGCTGCTTTTTGGGGGTTTCTTTGGCCTGGATCTTGCTGATCCAAATTTCTACGAGTCTGAATCCATCAATATCATCATCGGAGCTGACCTGTTTGGTTCTTTGCTGCGCGGTGAAGTACAAACATCTACAAATTGTGCTCCTGAAGCACAATATACCCATTTTGGGTGGATCGTCCCACCTTCCAAGCGCCAATCATAACAGATCTCAATGATCTAGTTCAAAACTTGTGGAAATTCAACGAGCTGGAAGACTTGGCATCGTCATCGGACATGACACAAGATGAGCTTTACTCCGAAAGCTTCTTCGAGCATACGGTACGGCGCATCAGTACAGGACGGTATATTGTAAAATAGGCTACAAAGGATTCCGTAGATTTTCCTGTGCTCGCGGCTACAAAAAAACAACGCCTGGAAACATTTCCAGTTCCAACTTAACCGGATTGAAAAGGACCCTAACATGAAAACACTTTATGATGATTTCATGGCTGAATATATCGCCCTAGGACACATGGTACCAGTTTTTGAGACCAAAGAGCCGACACCAGTTTGCTATATTCCACATCATGGTGTCTACAAAGAATCTAGCTCCACCACCAAATTGAGAACCGTGTTCAATGCGTCTCGAAAATGTCAAGCAGGAGTGTTATTGAATGATTGCTAACATGTGGGACCTAACCTTCAAAAGGATCTCACATCAATTTTTTTGAAGGGGCGCATGCATCGAATCGGATTTATGCCCGACATCGAAAAATGTTATCGACAGACACTAGTCGAAAAAGAAGATGCTGAACTGCAGCATATTATATGGCAAGGTAAGGACGGTAATCCTGCTGTGTATCGATTGCTCACTGTAACGTATAGTTTGGAAGACACCAATAGCTTTATGTATTTGCAGATGCGTCAACGTCAGCTTACGCAGCCATCGAAAATCTTCGGGTAGTGACAGCTATTTGTGCTATTTGTGGCGCTATTTGTGTGTCTAAGTACACGCACGATTCATTTTGAATTGGTCAGCGATACGGCCACAGAGGCTTTTTTAGCTGCTCTGCGCCGATTATTCTCTCAATGTGGATACAGTCACGACATATATAGCGACTGCGCAACATTTGTCGCCGCAAACTCGGTTTTGAAGGAAGATCGCGAAACTTATCGACAGCAACTCAAAGCCGGTGCGCAACTCGTCGAATGCCACAATGTCTCATGGCACTTTATACCACCCGGCTCTTCAAGTGGTGAAGCGATCCTGACATTTTCGGAGATGTATACTGTACTCAAACGGGTCAAGGCAGAACTGAATTCGAGGCCTTTGTCCGCCTTTTCCGAAGACCCTACTGACATCGCTGCGCTGACTCTGGGCCATTTTTTGGTGGGTGGCCCGCTCACTTCAGGTCCCGAGCCAAATCTACCTGACATCAACACCGGACGGTTGACAAGGTGGAAGCAGCTACAACAAATACAACAAGATTTCTGGAAACGCTTTAGTTCCGAATACCTCCCCGATTTACAAACCAGACCTAAATGTCGCTAAGGAAAAGAAAACTTCAAGAACGGCAAAGTGGTTCTGGTTCGAGACGAACGGCTACCACCTATTCAATAGGTCCTAGGTCGCACTGTTGAAGTTCACGATGGAGATGATGACCTAGTTCGAGTCGCTACAATTTGAGCTCAAAACTGTATAATCCAGAGATCTATTTCAAAACTCATCGTGCTGCCTATAGATGATCAGCATGACGTAAACGGTGGGCGGAGCCCAGAAAATCTATTTCTTTCATCGCAAGTGGACGAGGTGGGCGGAAATGTTGAGGAGAATGCAGCACTGGTGTAATTCTTTTTATTTTGACATTCTCTTTTCTCATTAATACTTTCACACACACACACACTTGCATTTTTCTCTAAGAAAAGTAAAAGTAGAGTTTTGCTAATATAATTTTTCAATAACTAATAAACGTGTTCAATTACACCGCGTGCGTTTTATTTTTAGATAAAATTATATAAATAACCAGTTTTGCGCATTATAAAAACAAAGCTAAAAACCCAATATTTTTGGAAATTTGATTTTTTTAAAACGTACTTCTTTCTGGTGATCTTTGTGTAAGTTAAATTCGTATTTGCCGAATAATTTAAAAAAAAATTTTTTTATTCTGGTCTACGACCGTTCTTTATTACGAGTTTAATGCAACTGAATTACAATTTTTATAATTATCTATGTTTGATAACTTAAGCTAACTTAGATAACTCAAACTGCAGTGCGGTGGGTGTTTCGTCAGTGTTCTTTGAATTTTATTGCACTTGCCTGGTTCACATGAGAGCGCAGTAGACGCTGTGTCAGTATTGCGCATTTCGTCGGTATTCCAGATTAGTTGTTGCTGGTATCCAATTGCTTAGTTTAATTTTGTTTTTGAATATTTTACGTGTTAACTTGTATGTTTTTTAAATAAATTAAATTAAAAAAAAAACAGATTACCTTCTTGGTTTCACTTCTTGTGATCATACACAAGCTGATTAAACTTCTTTAAATGTTCATAGGCTACTACAAAATTTATGTCTTTAAGAATTTTTTTTATGAAGTATAGCTCTTATGACTTCTGTAGATAAACTTTTTTTAATTCTGTTTAAATTTATAGTAAAATGCGGCTAAGTGAAAATGTGTTGAACCAGCTTAGTAAAGTGCAAAACATTGGTTCCTTAGCCACATATTTTAAGACCACATCATTTGTATTAAGACGTAAGTCCAAAATTCACTTGTATTACTTACTTACTTACTTAGGTGGTCGTAATAACCCGTGTCCGGGTTTCAGCCGACCTCATCAGCACTCGCCAGGCGCCTCTGTTTTGGGCGCGCCTTCTCCAATCGGATACACCAAGTGCGGTTAGGGCATGGTTCATTCGGATGCGATAGTCATCGCCGACTCGAACAGGACCGAAGATTTTGCGAAGAACTTTTCTCTCGAACACCTCCAGAGCGGCTGCGTCAGTTTGCGAAACTACCCATGCCTCAGCGCCATAAAGCAGCACAGGTACAACGAGCGCCTTGTAGAGTGTTAGTTTTGTCGATCGAGAGAGGGCTCTGGAACTTAGTTGCTTACTGAGCCCGTAGTAGCACCTATTAGCAATTATTGTTGTCTGCTTTATCTCCAGGCTGATTTTGTTTTTGGTATTAATGGCGATGCCAAGGTAAACGAACTCCTTGACTACTTCAAAGTTATAGCTGCCGGATAAAACGTGGGAGTCTAAATGCCGCGCTCCCTTGTTTGTAGACAGCATATACTTTGTTTTGCCCTCATTTATCGTCAAACCCACTTTAGCTGAGTCCTTTTCGATAGCGGCGAAAGCAGCGGTAACATCTCTCTTGGTTCTGCCGACAATATCACTATCATCAGCGTACGCAAGGAGCTGGACGCCTTTGTAGAAAACGGTGCCATTACGATGCACACCATTACGATCCCCTCCATGATGATGTTAAAGAGATCGCAAGACAATGGATCGCCTTGCCTGAAACCTCTTTCGATATTGAAAGTTTCGGAGAGGTCATTTCCTACCTTGACGGAGCTGCGTGTATTGCTCAACGTCATTCTGCAAAATCTAATCAACTTTGCAGGTATACCGAACTCAGACATTGTTGCGTATAGGCAATCCCTTCTCGGGCTATCAAATGCACCTTTAAAATCGACAAGGAGATGGTGAGTGTCAATTTGATTTTCGTGGGTTTTCTCCAGGATTTGTCGTAGCGTGAAAATCTGGTCTATGGTGGACTTACCAGGTCGAAAGCCACACTGATAAGGTCCAATCAGTGTTTTTGTAATCCGCTTTAATCTTTCACACAGTATGCTTGAGAGAACCTTATATGCGATGGAAATATGACTGATACCTCTATAACTTGCGCAGAGTCTCCTTTCTTAAGTATAGGGCACAGTACGCTGAGGTTCCAATCGTCGGCCATGCTTTCTTCTAGCCATATTTTGCTGATGAACTGATGCATGCGCCTTATCAATTCATCGCCGCCGGTTTTAAACAATTCAGCTGACAGGCCGTCAACACCCGCTGCTTTATTGTTTTTGAGTCGTTGGATAGCAACTCGAACCTCTTCATGGCTAGGTGGTGGTACTTCCACTCCGTCATTGTTGATTGGTAGCTCTGAACTGCGCTCTTCATGGGCGGCATTGGTACAACCAATACAACCATTCACTTGTATTACCATTTTCAAATTCGATTGCTCTTAAGCAGCGGTATTCGTTGTCAATAGCAATAAGTTCTTCATTGGTTATTACTTACATACTTAGGTGGCGCCTACAACCGTAAGTCGGTTTTCGCCTGGTGTAAGAAATTGCCCCAGCCATTTCTGTTTTGCTCTTGCTAGCTCTAGTTGGAAGCTCTAGTTTCATCAGGTTGTCCTCTACTTGTTCCTTCCAACGGAGATGCGGTCATCTTCTTCTGCGTTGACCGCCGCTGGGTACCGAATTTTTATGCGCTTTACTATGTTGATGTCGGCGTATAGCTCATTGTTCCATCGTATTCGGTACTCGTCATTGACGCAGATTGGTCCGTAGATTTTACGAAGGATCTTCCTTTTGAACGCTCCCAAAGCCTTTTTATCAGAGCTGTTCAACTTCCAGGTTTGTTCTGCATATAACAGGACGGGCATGATTTGTGACTTATAGAGTGTGGCTTTTGTTCGTCGAGAGAGGGCTCTGCTTCTCAATTGCCTACGGAGCCCAAAGTAACACCTGTTGGCAAGAGTTATCCTTATTTTTATCTCTCAACTGATATCGTTGGTGGAATTAATGCTGAAGTTAGTGCTGGATAGAGGTAGACGAAGTCCTTCACAGCCTCGAACGAGGTGTTGTCAACAGTGACATGGGTGCCACTACGCTGGGACAGTTTGTTTGTTGACACCAAAAATTTCGTCTTATCTGCGTTTACTGCAAGACCCATGTGACTCGACTCTTTTTCTATTTTGGAGAATGCTGATAAGGCCCAAAATCAGCATATTCTAGCAGCATAACACTTCATTAGAATATTGTGCCGCCTTGTCTCAGATCAGCAGCTCGAATGATCTTCCTCATAATTAGGTTCAAAAAGTCGCACGATAAGGAATCAGCTTGTCTGAAACCTCGTTTGGTAACAAATAGGGAGAGAGGTCCTTCCCGATTTTAACTGCGCTGCTGGTGTTGCTCAGTGTTATCCTACATAGACGGATTATTTTGCAGGTATACCAAATTTAGACATGGTGGTGTATAGTTGATTCTTTGTTGGACTCGAAGGTGGCTTTGTAATCGACATAAAGATGGTGGATGTCGATTTGTTTCTCTAGTGTCTTTTCCAAAAGAATGAATTGTGCTTGAGACGTATCGCTGCGAAGTTGGTAACGAAAGAACTCAATTTCAAAGAAGACACCTAGTTGTTATCGCGAAAGACATGCTGGAAATGGTCGAAAACGACGAATCATTCATCGAATCCATCATTACTGGTGATGAATCATGGGTATACGAGTATGACACGCAAGCCAGGCATCAGACGAGTATATGGCGGTCGCCAGATGAACCGAAACCGAAGAAACCACGTCTTTTCCAGTCAAAATAGAAAGCAATGCTCACTGTTTTCATGGACTACAATGGTGTAGTTCACCATGAATTTTTACCAGATGGTCAAACGATCAATAAACAGTATTATTTGGGCGTTATGAGACGTTTACGTGGAGCAATTCACCAAAAACGACCGCAGTTGTGGCAAAACAAATCATGGATTTTGCACCATACCATCGCACAATGCTCATCTTATTCTTGACTTGTTGGCCAAAAACAACACGATAACCATCCAGCAGCCGGAAAATTCACCTGACCTGGCTCCGTGTGATTTTTTCCTGTTCGATCGAGTCAAAAAACCGCTTCGAGGAACACGTTTCACCAGCAAAGAAGAGGTCATGGAAAAATCGGTAAACGCTCTGAGGGCCATACCAAAAACCGTGTTCCAGAAACGTTTCCGTGACTGGATCGAGCGCTGGCATAAGTGCGTTGCAGCAGACGGCGACTACTTTGAAGGCGACAATATTGATTTGGATGAATAAACTTGTACTTTCATTTTTTTCAATAAATAAACCTTTCTTTTTGAACAAGGTGGTATCTCTCTTTTTAAGGGAGTATTCCTGGTTGGCAAACATTTTTGTTTAATTTTTTTTTTTTTGCATATTTTTTTAGCTTGGATATCCGAGAATGTCCAAAAAATGGACAAAATGGTTTTTTGTAATTCGAAATACTTTAGAAGATATGGTCTTTTTTGTCCAGCAATGTTTTCGCCAAAATGCGATTTGCTTAATTTGGCTACTTTTTGAATGCAACGAATTGAAGCAAACACCGAATTTCATTCAACGCGTTCTTTAGTAGGTAATAACTTGTTGGTATACGCATTTTAAAAATAAATGAATACACATTTTAGAGCTTAGGTATTCGAATGTTGGCTTTCGACCTGGTAAGTCCACCATAGACCAGATTTTCACGCTACGACAAATCCTGGAGAAAACCCACGAAAATCAAATTGACACACACCATCTCTTTGTCGACTTTAAAGCTGCGTTCGATAGCCCGAGAAGGGATTGCCTATACGCAACAATGTCTGAGTTCGGTATACCTGCAAAGTTGATTAGACTTTGCAGAATGACGTTGAGCAACACACGCAGCTCCGTCAAGGTAGGAAATGACCTCTCCGAAACCTTCAATACCGAAAGAGGTTTCAGGCAAGGCGATCCACTGTCTTGCGATCTCTTCAACATCATCATGGAGGGGATCGTACGAAAGGCCGGTGTGCATCGTAATGGCACCATTTTCTATAAAGGTGTCCAGCTCCTTGCTTACGCTGATGATATTGATATTGTTGGCAGAACCAAGAGAGATGTTACCGCTGCTTTCGCCGCTATCGAAAAGGAATCAGCCAAAGTGGGTTTGACGATAAATGAGGGTAAAACAAAGTATATGCTGTCTACAAACAAGGGAGCTCGGCGTTTAGACTCCCACGTTTCATCCGGCAGCTATAACTTTGAAGTAGTCAAGGAGTTTGTATACCTTGGCACCGCCATTAATACTAACAACGAAATCAGCCTGGAGATAAAGCGAAGAACAATAATTGCTAATAGGTGCTACTACGGGCTCAGTAAGCAACTAAGTTCCAGAGCCCTCTCTCGATCGACAAAACTAACACTCTACAAGACGCTCGTTCTACCTGTGCTGCTTTATGGCGCTGAGGCATGGGTAGTTTCGCAAACTGACGCAGCCGCTCTGGGGGTGTTCGAGAGAAAAGTTCTTCGCAAAATCTTCGGTCCTGTTCGAGTCGGCGATGACTATCGCATCCGAATGAACCACGAGCTGTATGAGCTCTACGGAGACATTGACGTAGTTTGGCGTATAACTGTGCAGCGACTACGCTGGCTGGGTCATGTCCATCGTATGGACGACGAAGCTCCAGCGAAAAAGGTGCTCGAAGCGAGGGTCGCTGGTCAACGACGACGAGGGAGACCATGCCTCCGATGGATGGACCAGGCTGAGGAAGCCCTAACCGCACTTGGTGTATCCGATTGGAGAAGGCGCGCGCAAAGCAGAGGCGCCTGGCGAGAGCTGATGAGGTCGGTCGAAATCCGGACACGGGTTGTCACGGCCACCTAAGTAAGTAAGTAAGTAAGTATTCGAATGTTGGCAGCGTTTAGTTCACTTTGAATTGAGTTGCAAACCGGACGCGCGAGTGCATACAGTTTTGAAAAGTATGCACCACTAAATCAGAGAGTCCAGGAAGCAATCAAACCTATTTACGAAGCACTGTCATCCGATGATTTGTTGAGCAGATGCCTTGGCTCCGAAACTCAAAACAGCAACGAATCTTTCAACGTACTGCTGTGGTCATTCGCACCAAAGTATATGCACACAGGCGCACGCACTATTTAAATTGCCAATTATATTGCAACTGTCATATTTAACGAAGGTTTTTTGCCAATACTTCAAATAATGAACCTAATGGGCATCCCGATTGGCAACGTCACCTACGATTTCGCCATGTCTCGGAACAAAGAAAATTTGAAAAGGTCCGAAGCCACCAAAAGAAGGTAGAACTGCCCGAAGAGAACAAAGAACCGCTGAGTTCTCATTTTATGGGGCTGGCATTGCAGATTGATATGTGTAAATATTTCACAGAAAAAAAAATATTTTATTGCCTAAAATTTCTTTGTTTTTTTCAACGTTACGTTTTTGAACTTCGAAATCACTTTTCTCCGGTTCTACTGAACCGATTTTAATGAAACCAAATGAAATCGACCCAGAATTCTCGTTTTCAGAATTTCTAAAACTGCATGCTCAAATTTTTCATTTCAATCTTTTTTGATGCAAAAAAATAACTTCAAACTTAAACGCGTTTATCTCGAAAACACGTTTTTCGAACTTGCGGCTCAGATTGTGCCCGTAGTTCTGAACCGATTTTGATGGAACAAAGTGCAATCAACGCAAAATTGTCAATATTCTAGTCTCTATCTTAATCACAATTTAAACAATTTTTTACTATTTTTTTTACACTAAACTACAAAAAAAGACCCAAAATCGGTTTTTCATTTTTCAATGACCGCCATTTTGTAAAAAATAATCGCAAAATTATGATTGAGGTAGGGACCAGAATTACATCTATATTGAATCAAACGCTGTTTACTTTTTCATTTCAAATGATCCGAAGTCGAGTTATCCAGGCCGCAAGCAGCTTACCTTTTTTTCGACGCCCAACTTTGAAGGCCGACAACTTTTTGAACAGCCCTCGTACGGAAAAAAAAAATTTTTATTTAATTTAATATGTTTTTAATACAATAAAAAAACAGAATTTAAAGAACTCTTAGCGTTTTCAAATGAGAAGTTTTTCAAAAGGGTCAAAAAACAGCCTTCCAACCAGGAATACTCCCTTAAAAAATTTCCAGAAAAAACTGTAAACAGAAATTCAATCTTTGAATACAGTGAGTGAATTTTGAGAATGTTGCTTTGCATTTTTAAATTTAAAGATGATTTAAGATGATGATTCATTTTTAAATTTAAACTGCTATGTAAAGCTTCTTGAGGACATAAGCCGCGCGAAGTCGGCATAAAGCTTGTATGTCCGGTTTTTGATCATTTGTGTTCAAACATTTCAAGGGTTTGAAGTCAATGGCTCAAATTTTTGTTTTTTAATTGAATTTAAATTTTGTTTTTGTTCATTAATATAGAAACTTTGCAAAGGTTTTTATGCATATCAATCTGGAACAGTTTTGTAATTTGATATTATTTTTAAATTAATTAAGCCACAAAGGTAAAATTTCATCAATTCTCCCCAAAATGAATTCATTCCCCCATTCCCCCATTGGGTCTAAATTTCCCCCTAATGGTTTATTCTCATCCAGTTGGCAGCCCTGTTAGTGAATCATCTTGTGACGAAAAAAACATTTTTTTTTTTGCATTGCATGTATATTAGGGTGGAGTGAAAAAAGTCAATAGTTTTTTTTCATAAGCAGGTACCCTTCAATGCCTGTGTATGAGACCTAGTAACAGTTCTACAAAATATTTAATTTTTTCGAAGTCTGCACATTTGGCTTAAAGTTTGAAAATTTTTGAAATTTTTTACATTTTTAGAAATTTATTATTAATAATTGAAACAAAAATAACCCTGGCAGGTAGTCGCTAAATAGTTCGAAAATGCCTTTCATAAATAAAGGATTTTTTTTTTAAATATTTTAAGGCGGTGGTTTTAGTCTGCACATGAGGCTTAAGCATATCCAAATATTCATAAAGTTCTGATATTTTTAACGTTTTATTATTTCTGACATCCTCTTATAATGTTAACAAAACTTGATTATATAGCATTCGTTAATCAACTATGCATTGTCTTAGATACATTTGTGTAAAGTTTCCCGATTTTCCTCAGATAAGTAAGTGCAACTCTTCATGGTTTCCCACAAGTTTTGAGCTTCATTATAAGCTTTTGGATTGCACTTGATCTTGAACCAGCTAGGTGAATATACTTTCACGATGAAGGTTGCCAACTCTTTTAATGTTTGCGATGTAGTTTTTGTAGCTGCGTATAATCTTCGAATTCTATAAGCTGTAGTGAACCATCTCCCATGGCAGAGCTTTTCTGGACTCCTGTTTTTAAATTCTTGAAATATTTTTCCAATCGAAACACCATTACAAATACCGTTAAGGTATTGTTGGTCAGTACTTAAACCCTTTTCATCATTACGATCGATTATACCAGTAATAAACTCTATGGGCTCAAACTGAACTATTTTCAATGTATGACATGTTGCCAAACTTTGACCAACAGGTCCAACAAAACCTTTCAGTCCACTTGTAGGTCCATCCAGCTTTTCCACTAGATGCCGTAATGGAGTTCATTTGTTTGTAGTTGTCAAATAACCCACTGCAGAAGTCTACCAAGTTTCTCTTCTAGCATGTAGGGCATTTTCCTGTGTTTGTAGAGCATCCATCACAACCAATGCAAATTGTTTCCGACATTGTAAGATTGTGCTCAGAAAAGTAATCGAAGATATAATTAGCAATGTCAATGGCTTAACCAGGGGTGAAATCGGCTAAGGTGATAGTTGATAGTCGCTGTTTTGATTGTCGTTTTTGAAAACGACACCTAAATACCTATCGCATGAAATCAATAGGAAAGAAGTGATTGCCAATTTGATAATAGATGGAGCAAAAGCGACGATTTTGATTATCAACTATCAATTATCACTTTAGCCGATACCACCCCAGACAATGGAACTGTGTAACCGATGAATCTCGATTGAGGCTCCTCTATGAGGGAAATGTGATCTTCCTTAACAGTTGTTCCGTGCATTTCCCCATCGTCTGTCTTGTGAATACGAAGGGTGTCGTCAATTCCTCCATTAAATTATAAGGCCCGTATTTCTACATTTGTTTCCTTACTTAGAACTTCATGTCGAGATTTGATTTGTTAGCGTCTTACTTTACTATTGTCTATCACAACGTTATTTATAACATTTTCTAAAGATTGATTGGTATATCGTGTAAAAGAGCAGAGGCTAAAGCTGCTGCTGTGACATCAGGTACGCCATACCTATCACATACTCGGAAAAACGATGATATTTTAAGCCTAGTTTGAGTATTTGTGGTAGTAGCTGAGGAAGGGCCGGGAACCAAATTTTCTGGAACACAACCTATTTCTTGAAGATGGACAGTTAAGTCCATAGCGTCCTCATTGTTGCTATACAAGCTAATTTCATTTTCTTCACAACGTTTCTTACAAAATCTTTCTTCTTCTATAATTTTCCTTGCTATTTTAAATTCTAATATCTAAATTCCCCGAAAATAAAAATAAAATTGAAATATTTTTAAATCTATTATTTATTATAAGCTTTTATTTAACTTGCTTCGTTCGTATGTATGTATGTCCGCAAATCTTGCAAACAATTTTTCGACAGCTTGTGGGTCTCCGATTATGCTGAAATTTAGCATACATGTGTAAGCCCGGTGACAATGCAATATTATGAAAAACATTTTGCCACACCCCCTTTTAGAGCACACAAATCAATAAAAATGCTATATCTCGAAAACTACTTGGCCGATTCAGCTGAAAATTTGGTAGCACATTTACATCAAGTAGGAGATAGTGGTTGAAATTTGGCCACACCTCCTATTCCCTCCCAAAAATCAATAAAAATGCTATATCATCATAAAGTATACAATACAATAAATAATGTAAATGGTATAAATAATGTTAATATGTACCGTTAAGGTTAATGGTCTAAATAATTAAAATGCTATATCTAAGGCTTTCAAAATAAAAGATTTACATAATAAACCTTTAAGACTAAAAAGAAAAAAATAAAAAAGTATAAGAAAAAATTTTTTTTAAAAACTAAACTTTTATTTAAAACCAAAACGTGAACTAAAAAGAAAAAATAAATTTCATTGACATTTGTCATATGATGAATTTCATTTAAAAATCTCGATAAAACTGAAATTTTGAACCCGACCACTTCAGATATCAATGAAATTTTGTTCATAGCTAAACTTCATCAATACAAACAAACTCTCATTTTTAGAAATGACTGTTTTGCGATTTTTTGGGGGTGGCACAGTGGGAAATTTTTCGAAAAAACGCGAAAATGGTCGAAAAGAGCTCCATTTAAACTACAATAACTCAGAATCGGCTGAACCGATATCCATGCTATTGGTATCATTAAAAAGATATTTTAACAGGCTTTATGACACGTTTAAAAAATAAAAAAAATTACACTGTAAAAAATTTTATAACAAAAAGAAAATTTTAACTAACGAAAAAACCAAAAAGATCAAGGGTTTTTTTACAGTTTATTACTTTTTTAGAAAGGTTTATCCTTCACATATAACATATCAAAAAATAAAAATGGGTTCTTTTTTAGTTTTTTTTATATAATTTTTTAAGTAGTGGCACTTCTAGTAATTGCCCATATATTTTTATATTGAAGCCGCGAAAAATAGCCAAACATCTGTTATATTACTGAGAAGTGTTCAAATTTCAGTTATATTCAAAATATACTTATAATGTGCAAATGTTATTGATATAATATGCATAAAATAAAATTATGTATGTATACAGGTAAAATAAATAAACATTGCCCCAGGAAAATTATGAATATGTTTTAACCCCAAAAAGTTCTTGCGGCCGTACCAGCCCAAACCAATAAGTATACAGGTAAGCGCATAAAATGCTTACTATAACTGTGTTTCTAGGATTAGCAAAATAAACACACTGCAGGTACCCCTAATTAAAGAATTGATTTTAAAATTGCCTTAAAAATTGCTATATAAATGCACCTGATGAACGTACCGAAAGTTTTCGAAATAATTCGAATAACAGCGAAAATATCAGATCACATTCTTACACATTTACAAAATAGTTCAACAATTCTAACATTTTTTAAATGTTTACAAATAAAAAACCATCAACAATTGTTTATATTATTTGCCATGTTTTTATTAATTTGTGTTTTATTTTATTTACATTTTTTTTAAGTTAATTATTTGTAAGAAATTTTGCGCTGCTCTAATTTGGCACAGTCAGAATATCTGCGCACATGTACAGACGTTTCATTTATCGGAATGAATGAATGAAAGCCTTGAGTTCCTGTTATAGTTTGAGCTTCTTTATATCTTGAAAATAGCTTTTCTTTAACGTTGTTGTATTCGTCAGCATCTGCGTAAGCAACTTGTACGGTGGTCTTATATGTTTCTGATGCCCAGTGATAGAGTTGCCTCGTTGTCTGGATTTCATTTTTATTTGCAATACTATAATTTCGAGCACCTCTCTTCAATGTTCCTCCGATTCCATCACATGCAGATTTTCCGTGACTGGTACGAGTAGCATAAAAGTGCCATTCAGCGTCAATACCAAAATCAGATTTGTGATGGCATAAATGAATGAAGTTATATTTATTTTTATATTGTATCTCGTTTGATATATTTCCTTTTAAGAGGCGACATTTGGTTTGGTAGATGAGGAATAATATGATCATTTATATTTTCAATGAGTTCGTTGCTTTCGATGTTTGCATTACGGCTGGTACAAGTTGGAAGTTCATTCCATTCTTCGCTAATTTCATCGCTGGGCGTTGTTGGTAAATAATTTGAGACTTCATTCTGCTCCACGTTGGATTCATTACGACTGTGCGCCTTTCTTAGTGTATTCCGGCAAGTTTCGCAAATACGGCTACAATGAATGTTGGCGACAGCTGGAAAATACACTTCTTAGTATTTTCTTCTTAGATATTTTTATGCATCTGTACTTATTGTTTGAATTCAATATAAAAATATATGGGCAATTACTAGAAGTGCCACTACTTAAAGAATTATATAAAAAAAACTAAAAAAGAACCCATTTTTATTTTTTGATATGTTATAGGTGAAGGATAAACCTTTCTAAAAAAGTAATACACTGTATTTTTTAAACGTGTCATAAAGCCTGTTAAAATATCTTTTTAATGATACCAATATCATGGAAATTGGTTCAGCCGATTCTGAGTTATTGTAGTTTAAATGGAGCTCTTTTCGACCATTTTCGCGTTTTTTCGAAAAATTTCCCACTGTGCCACCCCCAAAAAATCGCAAGACAGTCATTTCAGAAAATGAGGTTTTGTTTGTATTGATGAAATTTAGCATGAACAATATTTAGTATGAACAAAATTTCATCGATATCTGAGGTGGTCGGGTTCAATGCATGATTTTTACATGAAATTCATCATATATGAATATAGTAGGTATATTCTAGATTCAGAAGAACCTCTCTCTTGTTTACCCATCATCATAATAAAAGTGTACGTAAAGAGGTTAGTTCTTGGGATGCATATAAATTTCGAAACTTTCTTACACTTGATGTGTAAGAATAATTTTTTATTAATTTTTAGGGTTTAAAACAGAAATTAATTTAGAAAAAATATATATTAATATTATTAAATTTTATAAAAAAAAAGAAAAACAAATTCCCCGCGTATTAGAGCTCATTCCCCGATTCCACGACAAGTTGTTAATTCCCCGTAATTTGGGGAATCCCCCACAAGTTGGCATTGCTGGTAGGAACCAAGGACTCGCCCATATCTTGACCATTACCTATGATAGGATGAGGTAAATCCTTATCACGAGTCCTAAGGAACGCCATAACGCAGTGATAAACACACAAAGCATAGTTACACACTGTACTTTAACACTGAACTAGAACAGTAGGACTTATCGCTCTCGCTGTCAAAACACGACCGATATAATGCATAATGTAATGCAGTAAAAAAAATTTTCAAGAATTTTCAAACTTTAAGCCTACTAGGTCTCATGCACAGTCATTGAATGGTACCCGTTTGGTTATTAAAATTGGTTATTAGAAAGTGCTTCATAGCAGCAACTTTAACCTTCTTTTGTTTTAACCCAATGCGCATATAAACCACATTTTGATGGGGAAGACAATATTTTTTTGTTCAAAGAGATATATAGCCGTCAAAGAATTCACTGCTTCCTCAAAATTGGTCTGTGTTCAAAACAAAAGAGAAAGCTTAATCCGTGGTGAAACCTGGGTGTTTTAATATGAAATAGCGAAGAGTTGCACAATGCAGAGTTGATTAACGAAAGCTATATGAACAAGTTTTGATAACATTATAAGAGGCTATTAGAATTGACTTTTATACAAATAAACGGCTGAACGGATTTCGTTCAAACTTAAAATGTCATTGCTATCGTAATTATAATATAATTTTTAGTTTGTATACACATGTCTAGTTCTAAGCTTTTTCATACTTATATCTTATTTAGTTTTAATATGTCAATAATGCAATTGTATACAATATACCATTTGTAATGTACTTTATGAGACAAAAGTCTTACGGTACACCTAATAATCTTAATAAACTTAAACTTAAAACTTAAATGTTGGCAGTAGATTGTTTTCGAGAACGAGATGGTTTATGGAAAAAAGTGGAATTGTATACAATATACCATTTGTAAATGTACTTTATGAGACAAAAGTCTTACGGTACACCTAATAATCTTAATAAACTTAAACTTAAATCTTAAATGTTGGCAGTAGATTGTTTTCGAGAACGAGACGGTTTATGGAAAAAAGTTAGCCCCACAGCCTTTTACCGCCCACAAATAAAAAAATTATGGTTGCTGGAACGTCCGTGGCAAAGCCGCGGACCACTGGGTCCTGCTAGTAGTTTAATAAAATATTTCCACAAAATTTAATTTTAATTTTTTCAAGTTAGGATTTTTTTGTTTTTTTTTTTTTAATACAACAATGGCAAAAAGTAGTTTTTTTTGAAAAGTAAGAAATCACAAATCTGGTAGTTCTCGCCTAATTTTCATATATTAGGCATTGCTTATTTTAAAGAAATATCAAATAGAAAACGAGCTGTGAACCAGGTTTTTGAAAACTTACACTTATACAAAAGTTATTTGGGTTTTCTGAAAAAAACAACACTTTTATTCTATATCGCCAAGTACTGACAAGTCAGACTGGGTTCCTGTGGTCCTAGGAATACCAAACTTTATTTATATTTATTTCAACATTGTACGAAAAAATTAAGAGGGTACCACATAAAAAAACCTCCGCCCCAAGTCGACTCAAACCTCCACGTGGTGTTCCCTGGGCAACGGCAAACTGGCATCCGTCAGTTTGACGGCTACTTTGAGAAGCGGGTCTCCTAGCCTTAAATGGGTTGTGCGTCGGGCTTGAAGCCCACCACGTAAAAAAACCATTTCAATGAAAAGTTACAAAAGAAATATGAGAAAAATGATCCCCAAATCTGATGACGACCACCGCAAACGAAAAACTGATAATGATTTACGGATATGCACTTGTAATGTCCGAACTCTTAATTGGGAGGGTGCCTCTATTCAACTGATTTATATCTTGGAAAGATACAAGGCTGATATAACTGCAATCCAAGAAATGCGATGGAAGGGACAGGGTTGCTCTCGGCAAGCATCCTGTTATATCTACTACAGCGGCCATGCGGAGAAGCATGAGTTTGGGTGCGGTTTTGTAGTTGGCAAGAGATTACTGAATCACGTCCTGCGATTCACTCCTGTGAACGAACGACTTGCCATAATCCGCATCAAGGCTAAATTGTTTCATATAAGCCTAATATGTGCGCATGCTCCGACGGAGGACAAGGACGATGAGATCAAAGATACTTTCTACGAGCGCCTTGAAGACGCTTACGAGCGCTGCCCCCGTCACGACATAAAAATTGTACTTGGTGACTTCAACGCCAAGGTGGGCAAGGAAAACATATTTGGTCCAACAGTCGGAAAGTTCAGCCTCCACGACAACACATCCGATAACGGAATGCGGCTGATTGACTTCGCCGCAGCACGAAACATGGTTATAAGTAGCACTAGATTCAAGCATCTCAATATTCATAAGACCACCTGGTTGTCCCCTGACCAAAAAACGCGCAACCAAATTGATCACGTTTTGATTGATGGAAGGCACTCTTCCAGTGTATTAGATGTACGCACGATCCGTGGTGCTAACATAGACTCGGATCATTATCTTGTCGCAGCTAAGATCCGTACACGTCTTTCCGCTGCAAAGAATGCGCGCAATCCTACACAGAAAAAGCTAGACGTCGACAAGCTGCAGTCAAAACGGACAGACGAAGCCTTTGCCACTCGACTCTCACTCCTGCTTCAAGAAAGCACTCCTCCGATCGAAGATATATGCGCGCAGTGGGCGCACATCTCCCACTCTCTGCGTACAGCTGCCGAAGAGGTTATTGGCTACCACCGTACCCGCCGAAACCCGTGGCACGACCAAGAGTGTCGCGACACCACTGCAAAGAAAAACGCCGCCTACAAAGCCACCCTTCAGTCTGTTGCAACGCGTGCTGCTAAGGAGCGATACAGAGAGAAGAGGAGGGACGAGAGATGTCTTTTCAGGCGGAAAAAACGAGAGGCAGAAAAGCGTGAGTGTGAGAAGATTGAGATGTATGGTGACAGGAACGAGGCCCGAAAATTTTTCGTAAAGATAAGATGCCTGGCCGATGGCTCTAAGACCAAGTCCTCTTTCTGCAAGGATGAAAACGCGAATCTAGTGACAGATATCCAGAGTACACTGACGTTATGGAGGGAACACTTCTCTAGTCTTCTGAACGGCGATGATGACAACAATCCCGCCAATCCGAGATGATATCCCGGAAACCCCAATTATGGATGACAGCGTTGAAGTTCCGCTGCCCGACTATAATGAAGTCTTGACAGCAATAACACGGCTTAAGAACAACAAAGCCGCGGGAGCCGATGGTCTACCCGCTGAGCTGTTTAAGAACGGAGGCGAAGCTCTATTTAAATGCATTCACGAGCTTCTATGCAGAATATGATTGGAACACTGCATTCCAAACGATTGGAACCTCAGTGTACTCTGCTCAATCCACAAGAAAGGCGATCCCACTATTTGCGCCAACTACTGTGGGATAAGCCTCCTAAATATCGCCTATAAAGTTCTGTCTGGCGTATTATGTGAAAGCCTGAAGCCCATCGTAAACCAACTGATTGGGCCTTATCAGTGTGGCTTCAGACCTGGAAAATCTACCACCGACCAGATATTCACGCTACGACAAATCTTGGAAAAGACCATAGAGAAGCAAATCGACACCCACCACCTTTTTGTCGACTATAAAGCCGCTTTCGACAGTCCAATAAAGAATCACCTATACTCCACCATGTCTGAATTTGGTATACCTGCAAAATTAATCCGTCTATGCAGGATGACACTGAGCAACACCAGCAGTGCAGTAAAAATGGGGAAGGACTTCTCTCCCCCATTTGGTACCAAACGAGGTTTCAGACAAGGTGATTCTTTATCGTGCGACTTTTTTAACCTAATCATGGAGAAGATCATTCGAGCTGCTTGTCTGAGACAAAGCGGCACAATATCCTATAAGAGTGTTATGCTGCTAGCGTATGCCGATGATATTGATATCATTGACCATAACACACGCGAGTCAGTGCAGCATTCTTCAAATTATAAAAAGAGTCGAGTCGCATGGGTCTTGCAGTAAACGCAGATAAGACGAAATATCTGGTGTCAACAAACAAACAGTCCCAGCGTATTAGCACCCACGTCACTGTTGACAACACCTCCTTCGAGGTTGTGAAGGACTTCGTCTACCTCGGTTCCAGCATTAACTCCACCAACGATATCAGTAGAGAGATAAAACGAAGGATAACTGTTGCCAACAGGCGTTACAGTAACAAAAGTCACGCTCTATGAATCACTAATCATGCCCGTCCTGTTATATGCAGCACAAACCTGGACGTTGAGCAGCTCTGATGAAAAGGCTTTGGGAGCGTTCGAGAGAAAGATCCTACGTAAAATCTACGGACCAATCTGCGCCAATGGCGAGTACCGCATACGAACGAACGATGAGCTGTATGAGCTATACGCCGACATCGACATAGTAAAGCGCATAAAAATCGAGCGGCTTCGCTGGCTAGCTCATATTGAGCGGATGGAAGACGACGCTCCAGCGAAGAAAATATTCGATTCGGTACCCAGCGGCGGACAACGCAGAAGAGGACGACCGCATCTCCGTTGGAGGGACCAAGTGGAGGACAATCTGACGAAACTTGGAGCTTCCAACTGGCGCCAGCAAACGCAAAACAGAAATGGATGGCGCAATTTCTTACAACAGGCGGAAACCGACTTCCGGTTGTAGGCGTCATCTAAGTTTAGTTAGTTTAATGCACACGTTTCCCAATCTCAGTGCATTACCGCAGTTACTCAAAAAATCAACTTTGGGGAGGGGGGATGGGGAGGCAGTTCTCCATCAATTGGTAAAATTAGATACAGTAGCCCTTATAAGTTTCGCTTAGAGATTGCATTTTTCAAAAAAATGCATGAGAAAATTTTAACTGTTATTCAAAATCAAGAATTTTAAGTTACTTCAGTAATGTACTGAGAGTGCGATACATAATTAATTATCTTAAAAAAAATTATTAAAAAATGCTTTATTTGATCTTGCCGCAGAAAATGATTAGATTTAAGTTTTTTGAGAAAACGCCACTGTATCTGCTTCAAGTAGGAAATGAATACAAGATGTACGATCACGGATTGCTCGTGCAGCCTATATAATTTTTTCTTCGTAAATTTATTTTAGGCTGCAATCACGGTAATTTCAGACAATGTGGATATATAGTGCATATATGTATTAAGGCGGCTAAGTTGGTATAAACAATTTTGCGTTTTGATGTACAACATATCACATTGTATGACAATCATCGCCACCACAATAACCTTGCTTCCTATATACGCGATCATTAGTTCTCATGGCCAGCTTTATATGTTGTTGTCGGGGTTTCCTAAGCCTTACCAGTGTTGTTGAGTTTTCCAAATGTGTGAGACGAACAATGAGTTCACAAACTTAAGAATGAATGTATGAAATTGACACAAAGACACTAATTTCGTTGCCATTGTATATTGTATAGTTTTATAAATGTAAAAATTGTTGGATTTTCGGAGCAAAAAAAAAAAAAATAGAATACACGGGTTGGCTGTTGGATTTCTCCTTTCAATTTATAAAGAAGTTGAACTCAGTTTACATCCGAATACCTTCGAGAACGGACGCGTTTTCTTAGAGTTTTTTTTCGCTTTGCCAGACTGGCCTATTGAGTTTAATTCGGCTTTAACGGCATTCAATGCTCTGCACTCATATCCAACTGGGTAGGGTAGGTCAAGCGTGAAGGGCTCAGTTGACTGCAAATAAACTGAGTATTGGGAATGGTTTTTGTTATAAATTATTTTTTAATTGGTGCGTTCTTTCCATAAGAGTCATACCCATTCTCGTCCCTGAGTGCACCTGTTCATTGTTGTTTTGTGAGGGGATACCTGCAGTTTGATCAAATTGAATTGACTTCAATGATATAAAACAGTTAATGCAAACATTTAGAACACAACGTTTAATATGAACAAAAAAAAAAAATTGTTGGTAATTTAAATGTATAAAAAATATCGTAATATAATAGTGTTGATTGTGTTACAGTTTTAAAATGTGGATTAAATGGATTAATAACATTTTTTAAGGTAATAAACGATTTTTATATGCAATCAAAAAATATATTTAAATGAAAAAATGTAGAAGGGCTTCATGTTACTTCGTAGAATAAAAATAGTTAAAAATTACGTGTACTTTCGTCCTACAATATATTATTACATTATTCCATAACTATATTTTTATTTATTCAAACACTTTTTGTATTGGCACCTATGCTTATTTCAAAAACACAGACTTATTCGTCAGTAAATGCAGCAATTTTTTACGCAATATTCTTTGAGCGATTAATGTTTTTTTTTTGGATTTTCAGATTTTAACATCAGATTTTAATATCACATAAGATACTAAATTTTGGAATCTTTAGATTCATCATCTACCCCCAAAACTACCAAGTAATACTTTTATACTTTCGTTCTTTTTCACCTTCAAATTAAAAAAGCAAAAATAAAAATAATTTTAATTTTGGTCTAATTTACGTCTAATATAGGTTAAAGAAAAGGAAATGTCCATTTCAGCCCTTGAAAAGACTTTGACCGAGCTTCTTATGATCAGTTGTACTGTGTGTGTTTGTAAAATGTTTGAACACAAATGATCGAGAAGTGGACCAACATGTTTTATGCCGACTCCAAACGGCTTAAGATGCTTTTCATGGCAGTTTTTACTCTCTGAGGCTTGTCATTGCTTGCAGAGAGGTGACGGCCGAACGGAAAAATTAATTCAATAGGTTGGAAGAAATTCCAATAGAAATTTTTGGCGACCTCTTGCTTCATACGGCCCATTCAATGGCATATAGAGCAAAATTTCAGTACAAAATTTTGTTCTTGGTTAACAAAAACTACTTTGCTCTACGTGCATTAAACTAACATAGTTGTGACTTGTTATTATTTTTTAACTAACTATTTTGTGCTTTTTTTAATTATGTTAAGAATGGCGAAGTATTTGCGTACATAGCAAGAAAACATCTTGTCAAGAATGTCCAAATACACCCTTCTAACCCTTGTTGAGCGTGTGCTGAGTTTTAAAGCAATTTGCAAGCCAGGTGTAAGAAAATATTAAGAGTTTGAAAAAGTTTTCGGGATGGGCGGGGGTCCAGAAAACTTCTGACTTATTTTTATACTAAACCTACTTTAGAGTCTAGGCTTAGTTATAAGTTTAAGTTAATTTATACATAATTGTTGGTTGTTTTCTTCAGAGAGCTCAAAATATATAATTCTTAATAATGGAAATATTATTAGAGTTATAAGACACACAACATAAAAGTTATGAAAAGGTTGTATTTTCATAAATGAAAAAACATTTTTTTTATGAGATTTGTTAAAAAGCTTTACGAATATCTTTTTCTTCTGTTGTTTTTGTTAATGAATATATTGCTGTTGACCAAAAACTTTAAATGTGTATACTTGAGATCGAGGATTAGGAAATATGTTTTCGGTATTGTCATTTTTACATAAATTTATGGTGAGACATTTAAAAAAATCCCATTGTATAGTTCTTGAAAAAAATACATTCAAACTTTAGCTTTGATTTACTCAAAATGTGGTTTTTGCACTTAGAGCACATGAATCTCCCCGGACGATGATATTATATCCCTGACTCTGAGCCAAAATTTTTCAATTAAATTAAGTCTGGGCGATCATGTAATTGCAAACGATGATAGTGAATGTACGCATTCACCATGGCCACATCTAACAGATGGAAGATAAGACGAATATGATATTGTCTAACAAACCCTTCCAATAGATCGATACCGCCCATGTGTCGTTTGTATTCCAAGATGATAAATAAACATTCGATTTCCACTTCTTTCTTAATCTTTCGGTCTCATCGTACTGATGTAGTCCTACTAGGATATGGCCAGTCCTGGGTGTGTCATTTGGACTTTAAAGTTGTGTGGGTTCCTAGGACATGAATGAAAGTTTCTGTGGATAAAGAATTTAAGTGGGACTTGAACAGCTCCTGGATGCATCATTGGGACATTTTAGGGTTCTGTGGGTTCCTAGGACAGGAATAAGATTTCTGTGGACAAGAAATTCTGCTGGGATTTGGGATAATAAAGTGCATCAAATGGCAATAGATCATTTGGATTATTTGAACTGATCATGCTAACTACATTACGTGTAGAGGCTATGTGTAAAGCACTTTTTCACAAGTGAACGGGATTGGACAAGATGCGGTGCAGCTTTCTTTTTTACTCGCTATAACTCAGTTCATATTGATGCTAGTATTATTTAAGAAGAGAAAGAGTGAATGTATACAGAGTAGTAGTTTAACCTCTTTATTGTTTACCAGCTATGCTGTTGAGAAAGGTACGATATCCCCAATCACAAAATACCCACACACGATTTGCCATTCCGTACAAGGGAAAATCAATTTTTTCTTGTTTTTTTGTATGATAAAATGATTTGCCTTTGTATGGAATGTTGTAATCACCAATGTAGTTATCACCACTTCGTACAAGTGGAAATCAATTTTTTGTATGGGTCTATAATGTTAAAATGTTTTGTCCTTGTACGGTGCTTTTTATGACCAAAATTAGACTGAAAGAAATGCTAAGAATTAAAAAAAAAAAAAAAATATAAAAATACTCAAAATTGGGGATTATTTGGGGCTTTTAAGCATGGGATTTTAATTTTGTAGTTTTTTACATTAGAGATTTTGAATTTTGAGATTTCTTGATTGGGGCTTTTGTGATTGGGGTTTTTGATTTAGGACTCTGATGTGGGGATGATGTGACAACAACTTAATATAGCATTTACAGAAGTACGCGTGGGGGATAACGATGATTGCTGATAATGTTTTTGGGCTCTACACTGGTGAGTAAAAGATATACGCGCCACTGCATTTCGTTGCAGATGGACCTGGGGGGTCAAAGTCCAAAAACCGAATATGAGGAATGAAAGAGAATCAAAAACTACACTTTTACATCCAACAACAATAAAACTGTATTTTGCTTAGTTTATCTTTTGTGCATTTCTTTACCTTATGGGGTGATCATAAAATTATACGCAGTGGTTTTTAATTACGAAATAAAACTTTTTTATTAAAAAAAAAACAAATTTTAAATAAAAAACACTTTTTAATAATGCGTATGACCTCCCTTATTTTGAATTAGTTCAAAAATGCGGTTCGGCATTCTATTTATCAGGGTTCTTGGGGTTGGACTTTCTAAGGAGTCCCAAGTCGCTATTACTGCCGATTTTAGCCTGCAACGCTATTGTATTGCCTGTTGCTGGAGTATATTTTATGAACAAGTATACATTTATATATATATATTTTCAATAGAGTTCATGTCAGGGGAACACGCTGGCCAGTCTAAAACTTGGTTCTTAGGTTCATTTTTGTAGTTGATTGTTTCCTTCAATTTTGAACGGTTTGCTACGTATGGACCTAAACAGGGAAAAAAAGGTAAAAAAAAAATTGAATTTTTTAAAGTTTTTGCGATTTTGACCTTGAAGATGAAGTTTTTGTTGATTTTATATGTTAACAATTTTTGTTCTTTATGACAAGAGCTACAACTTTGCCTCAGACAGTAAATCAAATTCCGAACTGTTTGCAAGATATGAGCTTGAGAAAATGATCAACTTTTCCAAAAATGACACCGAGGCCCCACTTCTTTGGGGGCCCATAAAAAAAAACATGGAGGACTGTGGGCAAAACTGCAACACAGGGGTCTTTTTTTTTTGGTCTTTTATCACGTAGTGGTGTCCGTATATGGTTATTTTTTTTTTGTGTTGCACTGTGTAAGTCTAATTTGAACAGCTGAAAATATAAGACTGAGTTGTCAGATCTATATGCCACATTTATGTGTGATTCTAGAAACTTTATAAAACAGCCTTATAAAAATCGCTAACCAATTCAATTAAAATTTCTTTATGTCATTGGCTGCATTCCGCCAACATTAGCGCTCAAGAAAATTCGGGTGAATGGCTACACTTTTGACAGCGCTGGCAGCTGTCTACGCTCGAGCGATGTGCATTTTACCTAGCGAAATAAATTACGCTACTTCTACTCAACAGTTGCAAGTTATGTCATTTAACAGCTGTTTGCGAGCCAATTGCATGAATTTGCAAACACTCAAATGAAACGCTTAAAACAAATGCAAATTTTCGTGACTTGTGCTATTTTCAATGTTTTTAACTATCCTTTGCTCCTTGCAATGGTTGAATGAGGTCCAAAATGTGCTCCTTAATAGCCATATCAAAACCATCATCCATTATCATCTCCAGCACTACGTTTTGCACAAGGTATATTTAACAAGGTAGTGTCGTCTCGGAGCGGTGGGTACCGCAGCTGTCAAACACATAGAATATCGTAATCTGCAAATTTTGTTATTTGTTTTGCTTTTATTCGTAAAAACCTGGTTTTGACAGGTGCGGTACCCAGCACAAGAGAGAGTTTTAACTACTAACACTACCTTGTCTTATTCTACCATGCGTTTTGCATAAAGCAAACCTCTTAGCAGAAAGAAATTAGGTTTTAAATTCAACAAAACAAAACAAGCGAACAAGTTACGTTAAACATCAGCTGTCAACAGAGCTGACGTTCGACGTAGCAACGCATTCTGAGAAATCCAGCGTAAAATGATCCATCGCTACAATAGCGCTCGCCTTGGCAGAAAGCAGCCATTGTATGGTTTTCTGATAAAATCAGAAATCAGTTTTTTTTAAATTAAAATAAAAATCTTATATAAACAAGATTAAATTGTAATAACCTTTGTATGAGCCTTTAATAGGCGTTGCGCATATGTTACCAAAAGCATGTTCGTGCCGTTTTAGACAAGGTATTTAGCAGGGCGTACTTCTTCAGGAGCTTCGCGAAATGTCAATCCCAGTTGGAATGAATCATAGGTCAATGCTTGGTCAATAACGCCTTATCCGCCTGATTTAAGGCTACGATATTGTCGTAGCATAACGCAGAATATGGTACGTGCATCACGTACTAGATTGTGCTATTGGAATTCCTGTTATTATTTGGCTGGCAAATGTTGCTCTGTTCTTTGGATGCACAAAATCAATTAATGATCTACCTAGCCACATGTCACGTAGGTACTCCAGCACATCAGTAATGTTTGGGGTTGTAAACAGAACGATACCATCATGCATCCAAGATACACAACAAAAACTAGCCTGCAAGAACATGTTCTTATCAATTTAACCTCTTTAAATTTTTCTGTTTTAATAAAATTTTCCAGAATTCCCGGAGTGGATTCGAACACTTTTTCTGCTTTTTGTCTTGTTGAGTTGAAGCCATACAATTTAAATATTCAAATTTTCCACCAATCAGTATGAAAACGAGAAAATAAATTTTAATGTTTAACAAGCACCTTTTAAAATTCTGCAATTATTCTTAAAAAATAATGCATCAAAATATTTGTTCTTAATTAATAATGATTTTAATATTATGTCAAGAATAATAGTCGTATCTTTTTTTCCAAAAGATGGCTTTAGAGTCGCATAACTTTGGCAATACAAGCGATGTGTCAAGCTATACTACAGGGCGATTGAGTCAATACTTTACAATATCACTTCTACCAATGCGATAACACTTTTGGCGATTGTTTAAAAATTCGGAATATTTATGGTGTAATTATATATAATACGTAATTACGAAATGTTTTATCTGGAACAGAACTAAGCAAACTAAGCAATATTAAATGAAAAGTAGTCTATGAATTTTGATAGAATTAAGTCTTAAAGCGCAGTTTGTATAGGGGTTATTTTCACAAATTTTTTTTAGCACATACTAACTTTTTGGGGGAAATATTTGGGTATACTTACATCATTTAATATTCATCGTACAGAGATAAAATATATGAAAAAATATTAGTTATAGGCTCATTCCACCAGATTTCACCAAGGGTGGGCGCATCACCATCTAGAAAAAAATTGACAAAAATATAGATGAATGCCCCATTAATAGACACAACAAAAAAGATTTTTTAAATTTTTTTTCTTTTACCGTTAGCCAGTGGTGCCACTTGAATCGCTTCGGGGTGGGCCCAAAAACCGTGTTTTAGGGTTCTATGTTTTCCCTTATAACTTTATTTCTAAAATAGGTATTGTCTTGATTTAAAAACAGTTTCACATAAGATTAACTGTACTTTTTAATAATGTAAAATTATAGCTTGCCAACTAATGTTTAAGTTTACATAAAATCACCTAAGCTCGATTTTAATCACCCTGTTTTTAGAATTTGAAATTTAGGGAACTTAATAATTTTTTTCTAAATTTCTTATTTTGTTCCTGTTTAACATAATTACATTAAAAAATGTGGTTCAATAATTGCTAGTTTGTAGAAATAATGATTTTAAAAAATGAAATAACGAAAATGTATCTCAAAAAAGGCACATTTCAAAAATCTAGTTTTTTATTTTATTTTTAGCTTAACTAATTTTCAACATTCTGATAAAGTTTTAATAGTGTATATTGCCTTGTTTTTGAAAAACAATAGTTTTTAAAAATGTACCAAAAACTATTTTAATACAAAAAGCGTGAACTTACGTTCATTGTATATAAAAGGGACACCTCATCGAATGCCTTTATATTTTACATGAATTAAGCTTGGCATATTTACAATGTACTTATAAAATCCATTGTTTAGAAAATATTAATTTTAAAAATGTGATATTTATTAAAAAATTCTTCTAATGTTGACTTTGTATCTTACAATCTCTGAATAAGTGGCATTTTTATTGTAGTGTACTCCAAAAATAATAATTTATACAACGCACAACTAAACTAGTTAACTTATATTATAAAATATTTATTATTACATTTATCACACAAACTCATTATTTCTGTAGCACGCCCCTAAATTAGTTACCGCTTGTTTACGTATGTTAAAAAAGATCATTAAACTCAATATATTTTGTCGTCCTTATTTATTTAGTTACACACGCATTATTTATATGCACTAGAACAAAATATATACATGATTGCACCTTCACTTTTTCGCATCTTACGCACTTTGTTACAAAACACTTGTTTGCATCTTTTCTCTTCACACTTTAATATTTGTTATCCCTTTCCAACCTACGCAAGAACTGTTGGTTAAAATTTGATAAAATTTTAGAACCTGCCGTTTTTGTATGCACAAAAATCAATGAAATAAACACTTTTGTCAAATTGCTCGATTATTCTTTATTTTCAGGATACGCACAATTGTAGCACTTCGGTCTTATTGGAAATAGAAACCCATATTCGAATTCACTTCTTTGGTTTTGAAATTTATATCTTTTCTTTATTTTTCAGTATGGAATTTTAAAAAACAATTTTGGTTCTTGTTTAAACATAAATAAACTTTACATTTTGAGCAATACGTACGTGTTCAAGATTTACATCCAACAAGTCTGCAGCATCTTGCTGATGATAAATCATGCTCATGTGTCCAGTGGTTATACCCGTCGAGGCGTTTGTCAGGGCATGGTTGTGATGAAGGACGGTATTTTTGTGAAACACTTTGGGCTCTTTCTTCTTCGGTGTCCGATTCGTATGCCGCTACTGCTTTTTTCTGTACTGCCGTTAGTTGTTCAGCCAATGCCAATCGGAAACTCAACAAGTCATGAGTATTTGCTCGAGATTTGGCATTTATTCTGGAGTGATCTCTGTATTGTAGCCAAGCGTTGCAGCAAGCGAGATCAATAAAATGAATAAAAACCTTTAAAGTCCATTTCCGTGTTTTGAAAAAAGACCTGTACGCCTCCATTAACTGGTCACAAACGTCTACGCCTCCCATTGACTTGTTGTATTTTCTTACTTTTCTTGGAGCTGGAACCTCTAAATACCGTTTTTCCTTTTTGTCCCAGCATTTGACATTTCCAACTGGGTCATATCCATATGCTGACGATGCCAGAGATATAGCTTTAGAGCCCTTCCACTGGACCACAACAATACCGTCTTCATTGTGACAAAATTCTTCCATATTGCCCCTTTTCATTTGTTTCTCATTGGTAAGATGGACGTTTTTAATTCGGTTTCTCATTATTGTTCCAGTAGCATAGATACCACGTTTTAAAAGAGCCTGAAGAAGCGGTATTGTGGTGAAATATCAATCAAAAAACACCTTAGAACCTGCTGGCAGTGTTTCTACCAAACGCAAAATGAAGGCTGGGCCTAAACCTAAGGTCAAGATTGGAAGAGATGTTGTCTTGCCTTGGTAGATCTCAAAATCGAGCACCAGCCCTTCCGATGTTGTTAACACTTCGTTTTTGAATCCCATAACTCTGGGCTTATTGGGAAGGCTTTGTCTCACAGGACACCGACCAGTGAATGGTATCATTTGCTCGTCTATGGAGTAATTATCACCTGGCTTTCTTGGAATACTTCGGCATGCGAATTTGACTGCTTTGATTAATGGATTTATTTTCCAAAATACGTTACGTTGCTTTTTTTCTTCTGGTACTTCATTGTTGTCCACCACATGGAGACACATGCGCAACAGAAAGAAGCGATCTCGGCTCATTGTATCAGCTACAGTCGGAAATCTGGTTTTCTTTTCCCATTACATTCGTAATCTTCGGTAACGTATGCAGCCCATTGCAAGAACAATTCCAAAAACATTTTTTATTTCACTGTAGCCCCTAGGGGTTTTCCACTTACAATTTCCCGTGAGATTTGGAAGGGTTTCTAAACGTAGTTCTTCCTCATCTTCGTCACTTTCCTCACCTTGAGATTCATCTATCGGAAGAGGTGATTGCCAGGTTGCATCTCCACACTCATCATCGCTACTGAAGTCCTCCAAATCCGACTCCAAAAGGTCACTTAGTATTTCCTCTTAAGTTAATTGTTCTAAAAGACGCAATAAATAACAAAAAATATTTTGTGAAACAAGTCCTAACACGCACAATTGTTGCACTTAGCATGAAAGTGGCTAAAAAATAAATTAAATGACAAAATCAAAAATCACTTCTAAATGAAGTGTGTAATGTTTTGATCGTTAAACCACTTATTTGATGATATATATCAGACTATAAATAATTTAAAAAAATTTAAATACTTACTGTTCCGACTCATTTTCACAAATTAGCAAAATGCCGTACTTAAAATATCATTTCAAAACAAAAGCGAATAAATATAACGGCAAATTTTGGTTTTCTTTAAAAAAAGCAGCATGCACAATTGTGTGCTTCAGGTCTTATCACAATACGGCAACATTTTGTTAAATAAATAAGAATTGAATTCATACGCACAATTGTGCGTATACGGTCTTAAAGGGTTATACACACTTTTTTAACTTAAACATAGGATGTTATTTATTTTTAAGTAAATTAAAATTTATGTTTAATATACGAGTAGTAAAGTATTCATTTTAATGTTATGTTAGAAAATAAGAAATGTTTGAAAACACCGTTGTTCGACTATAAAAGGTCGAACAATTTGAATAAAGGATCACTTAATATTCTAAGCTACAAAAGAAGCTAATAGAGTCTTTTATTTAAGATCTTGATTTTTAAGCCAAAAAGAAAAAAACATAGGTGCGTCGTTGGACACACGATTGAAGCGATGCTTTTTATGTTACTGTAATTGTTATTTCAACGCACTTGTGGGCAATTGTTAATTTTTCCTTCGCACTATGCAAAAACAAAACAAAACAAAAACATGTACCAACAACAGCATAAACGCATTCACATCAAAATAAAAAAAAAAAAGATCTCTTTGCCCACCGTCAGGACCGAACCCATGACCCACTGATGAATAAACCGACATTGTTTCCACCGATCCAAACAGCTCTGTAAAAATTTGACGTTGATTTAATATTAAATATATAACTGCAGCAATGTTAACAGTTGTTAACAGTTGTTAACAGATGGCAGTAACAAACTGAGGATGATGACCATTGTTGTCACTTGCAAATTTTAAATAGTGGTAGGTTGAGTCTAAAATGAGTGGTAAATTTTAAAAAACTTTGGAATATATTTTTCTTCTTAAGGAAAAATTCGACTGAAGTCCTACAGCAAAATATCATAAGAAGAATACCATAAAGTAAGTTTTTTCGCGCTGAATTAGTTTTATTGCAAATAATCTATATATTTATTCCGGTAAGGGTCCACTTATTCCAGCAAATCTACGAACGCTACGAAATTTAGACTTTGAATAAATATTTAAATGAAATCTGTGATACCAAAATGATGGAAATTTGAAAGTGAATATTGCTTTTTTTTAATTCTATTTCATTGATAGCAGAGAGAGCCACTCTTAAGCAGAAAATTATTAGATTTTTGAGAAGTGATAGCGTTTAGAAGATATGAGCGTTTAAAAATGAAATAATGGTAAAAAGACTTAAGACACGAACTCGCTGCAATGTGAATAAGAAAGTGTGATTTCCAAAGCGAAGTAGGGAAGTACACCCGATTTTCGGGGCGTTATCACTAGTTCTCATATAATGTTCTTAAAACAGTACTAAAATAATATATTAAATGTGATAATAAATAAAATATATGCAATAAAATTTCTAAAATCTTAATTATAATGCAATAATTTTTATATAAATATATCAAAAAGTGATAGATTTTGGGTGTATAATGGGTGTATAGCAAATAGTGGGTGTAAAAGTGATAGAAGCCAAAACAGTGCTAGATTTACCACAATTGTGGAAAAGTGACAACACTGATGATTCTTGTAGCAAGTGGCTTAGCAGCTACCCAAACCATAAAAATCTGTTAATCAACTCTTGTAGCAAGTGGCTAAGCAGCTACCCAAACCACACAAATACATTAATAGATTATTTTATGTGCTGCAACATAGCTTCAGTTGCAGTTAATACTGAATCAATGCTCTCGCATAAAGAAGGTTTTTGGCTCAATGGATGGAGTATATAACTCCCAACCAAAGGTTTACGGGTTCAAGTCCCTACGGCAGGCGAAGAAATGTTTTTTTATATTTGTTATATTAAATTGTCTTGTTGTAAAAAACACAGAAACAAAGAAACCATATGAAATTCTAAGAAAAAATCTGTCGAAAATTTTTCAGATTTCACTCCAAGCAAATCACATAACGGGGCGTAAAAAGCTTCGCTTCAAAAAAATTTCTGAGGTTTGCTTACAAGCTTGTAAAAGAGGTTTATCATTCTTGCAGACTGAATAAGTGTGTTCGAAAAGAGGAAAGAAAAGGCAACAACAACCACACAGCTGTATTGAAGCTTTTTCTTTCTCTCTCGCCTTCTGCTCAACTACAGCAATGTTGCATTGAAAATTCTTCTCAAATAATTGTCGTTTGCTAACTTTTCTGGTCATTTTTAGAAAAACTACTTAATAAACTATAATCTTTATAAACTGTTTCGAAAGTTTGTTTCTATAACTTATTAATTAATTGCCATAACATGTTTACAATGCAATACAACATTCACTTTCATTGCGACATTCTTTTTATGTTTTGTCTCAGCAATGCGGATCGAGCGTGTCTGAGATGATAGGAAAGAAAAAGTGACAACAACCAAATAGCTCTGTTGAAGCATTTGTTTTTTATTTTGTTACTCTCGCATTCTACTCTCCCTCAACCACAATGTTCAACAAATCTGTATGGCTTTATAAAATATTTTGTTTTTGCATCTTTTTTATAGGGAAAAAGTTGTTATTAATTTATAATTTTTACCTATCTTAGAGTAGAAACATTTATATAAAAATTGTATAGTTTACAAATTAACATGTTTACTTTACAATGCAATAAAAAATACGCTTTCATTGCGGCACCCTCTACTTTGTTTTGGCTCAGCAACGGGGATCGAGTGTGTCTGAGAAGATGGGAAAGAAAAATTAAACACAACAACCACACTCTGTTAAAGCTCTGTAAAAGCATATGCCTTTTTTTACTCTCGCATTTGACTCTCGCAATCTACTCTCCCACAGCAAAGCTATTCAATAGAGCTGTATAGCCAATGAGTATATATATAACAGAGAATTTATTTCGCTCTGAAGTTTAACATCACTCCAAATGTAGCAAGCAAATGGAGACTTTGCAGTTTTGTTTTCGAGATTAAATGTGCGCAGAAGCAATCTGCGCAGAACAATGTGCGCAGAAGCGATGCCGATATTTGTGCAGGCGCAGCGATGATTGTTCTTTTGGTTTTTTATATTGAAATTTTTTCCTGCACAATGTTTACGTTTTGGGCTAGACACTTGCTGCTTGAATGAATTTATTTCAATATGCCAACATTTATGCTAGTTTTAGGTATTTGTATATTTAAAAATATAAAATGATTTTTTTCAATATTTCAATAATTTTTTCAATATTTCTACAATGAGTATATGAATATTTTTTTACGTCAAATAGAAAATTTTTCATTTATCCAATTTATGTTATTTTCAAATAAATAGGATAAATGAATTTTTTCATTTTTTAGCTGCTTTTGCTTGCATAGATTTATTTCAATTTCCCAATTAGATATTTGCAAGTTTAAAAGGTTTTCAATCAACTTGCATGTATTGAATTGAGAAGTTGAAGTATAAAAATATGAAATGTTTTGAATTATCTGAATTTGATCGAATTTATTGTATTGAAAATAATAACATTTTGGAAGAAATAACATTTTTATGCCTGGCTTCCTTGTTGCATGCATTTATTTCAATATGCCAATTAGATATTTGACAAGATTAAGGTATTTCTATGTAAATTCATTTTTTTGAGTTCAAATAATTTCTTTATTTTCAATAAATTGAATAAACAGAATAACTTATAGCAGCGAATTTTTACATCAAAAGAAAAATAATGCGCCGCAGCTGGCCCGCTTCGAACCCGGGCATTTTGATTGCAAGGCGAACGCGTTAAATGATAGAAAATGCTTAATTCATGCTATTTATGAGACCTTGAAATAAATTGGATTAAATCAAATTTTTCAGCACAATGTTTAGATTATTTAGCCGCTTATTCCTTGCATATATTTATTTCATGCAAGATGAAATAGATCCAATTAGATATTAGGTTTTTAATTAACTTGTTTTAATCCACTTGCAGGTTTCTATGAAAATATGAAATTTTTTTTTTCAATATTTCTATTTAGGTACATATATAAAATTTGCATTATTTACAACTATTGTGGTTTCTACGATGATGCAAACAAAAAAAGACAAATTCATTGAATAAGTTTGTTATTGTTTTTGTTCGCATGCATGTGTGTGGGTAGCTGAAATGGAGGAAAGAAATTTGCATGCATTTTTTTTTATATTCTGCTTGTTGTTGCTATCCTATAGCAAGCTAGGAATTTATCAACTGCTGTGCTTCTTGTTGGTATAGTACCTAGGATTTTTTTTCTTCTTGCTAGAATTTTAGAAATTTCAAAGTTGTGTTGACAATCGAAATTTTTAATATAGCTATATATTTATATGAAACCTTAGATATTATTATATTATTATTATTAATAGAATAGATATAGATACTTACTTCAATGTTTAAATGTTTGTAAGTTTTTGTAAATGTAAAAAAATTTAAGAATTTCCCAATTAGATATTTGCAAGTTTCAAAGCTTTTCCATCAACTTGCTGGTATTTATTTGACAAATTGAAGTATGGAAAAATTAAATCTTATTTTTTCAATGTTTGTAATTATATTAAATTTTTTTAGGTCAAATAGGAAATGTTGCATTTAATCCAATTTATTATATATTATATATTATACATCACTCAATGCAATTTACATATTATATTTTCAAATAAATTGGAATAAATGTGGAAAATATATTGGAAATATTTTAAAGATGTTTTAAAAAAGTGGTATAACTTGCAAGGTATAACAATTTAATACGAGATTTTTAGAATAATCAAAACGTTTTCGAAACGAGATTTAAAATTAAATTAAATACAATTTTTGGAACAATCGGAACGTTTTCGAACTGGCGAAAATATGAGATATTTACCAAAACGTGACAAAATAAACAAAAAATTAATTTTCGAGGTTTTTAATAACCAATAAATTATTACATTGATGGAAAAACTCTACATGTTAAAATTATAATTTTAAACTTACCATGTCACCCATAAGCACCTTACCCATTCGGCGATTGCTGTTGTTAAATATGTTGAAACGAATACGAGCATTTTTCAGGAAGAATTTTTCATATAAGAAACTTGATCGGCTATTCGTTTCGAATGTATACGATGTGCATGAAAAAAAAGACTTCTATTTTTTTTCATTAATTTTTCTTTTAATTTCTTTTCATTAATTTTACAGAACGAATCAAAATAAAAACAAGGAGAAAAACATATCTACAAAATTTTATTTATGTGAAATGTTTCATTTAATCAAATGAATTACATATATTGATATATTTAAAATATTTGAAACATTCTTCAAAAACTATCTTCACAAAATATGTGGAAAATAGACATAAAATTTTATTCATAGTAAAATACAATATGTTTAATTTAATCCAATGTATATATATTCAAATATTAAGGATTAAATGTGGATAATATATAAATATATTTTAAACAATTTTCATAAACTATCTTCACAAAATTTGTATGTATAAGCTTTGGCTAATGCAAAACTAACTGCAATCATTTAAATAAATGTAAAGTTTAACATAAAAAAGTGCACTGAAAAAATAACTTTTCATTGATGAAACTTACGTGACACTTGTAACTAACTTCTACAGCCAAGTATGGAAGGTATTTGACCATTATATGCTTATTATACAATATAATAACTTAAAAACTAAAGTGGAATCTTATTATATCATATAATAACTTCCAAAGTGAAGTGAAGTGAATGAAATTCTTATTATATAATATAATAACTTACAAACTAAAGTGAAGTCTTATTATCTCATATAATAGCTTCGAAAGTGAAGTGACATCTTATTATATCATATAATAAGTTCCAAAGTGAACTGAAATCTTATTATATAATATAATATCTTACATACTAGAGTGAAATCTTATTATATCATATAAGAACTTAATATGCGGCAAATATTTTGACTGAAAGTAATGTGAAAAAAATTTAAAGCCAAAAATAGAAAATAGAAAATTTGGAAAAATAGAATAATGTTGTGAAAAAAATTTAAAACCAGAAATTGAAGATAGAAAATTTTGAAAAATATAAATAATTGCAACGAGTCCAAGGTTTGTAAGCAATGCCAGAAGAAAGTTTTGAAAGTGCTTAAAGAGCCTATGACACGAGTTCTGAAGAAGCATAAAGAGTTTGAGGAGCAAATTGAATGTGGGAAAAGGCGAAGAAGATGATGAAGTGAAAAGGCCAGGCGAGAGTTTAATTTGGAAAAAAATTTTGACTTTTTGAAAGTGTTAAAAAAACTTTACATATTCCATACAAACATTCAGTCATACGACCATTCATTAAAACATGCATACAATCGGACGGACATTCGGACGGATGGTCGGACGGACATCGGAACCTTAGCGGATGTCAAACATATTATTAAGGGCTGAAACCATATGACAATGATCCTAACACACTTCCCAAAACAAGAGCTCTAATAAATAAAAAAAACCATGGACTCAATAGGGCTCCCGACTACTTTAAAAAATCCAAAAGGACGAAATTCCTACTTTACCGCAATGTTATTTTCATTGAACACAAATGAAATCGAAAATGCAATATATACTAACAGCCAAGCGAAAATAGGATAGACAGACATACATAGAGACAGGCATACACACATACAAGCAGACAGACATTCACGCATTCATACTGAGAGATATTCGGACAGAAATAACAGCGCCGGTAAAAAAGGAATTTTGCAAAAAATATGTTTCAAAAGGTTGATTACGAACCGTAAACTAGACTTGATCCAGGGCCCCATTCTCTAATTGTGAAACAATCAGTGTGCACTGAATATTGTGTACACATCCACTTTCTGATTAGCACAGAAAATTAATTTTTTTACTTTTTAAGAGAGTACCTACACAATTAATTTATTTTGTACACACTTAGGGAATAGAGCCCCGCGATCAAAAATTTTCACTCTACTTACCTAAGCACAGGGTTGGTACTGAACCAAGTTTTAACCTCTTCGAGCCAAGGCACGAGGCGTCAAAGTGACGCGCACACAATCGGCTGCTCGTGTTGATTTCATCGACATTTTTTACGTCCAAGTTTTTTATCCATTTGGACAACAATCTAGGTTGATTTTTGGGAAATCCATACAGCCGGATTTTGCCTTCCGTATTCACTCCCGGACAACTCTTTACAAAGCAGTTAAGTGACATTTTGAGACAAATCAAAAATAGCAATAAACAATTAAATCTCAATTAAAACACGAGCACGAACGATGCGATATAATTGGCATTCAATAGATCATTGACATAGCTATTATCATAAGAAGTACAGACAACTGCAATCGATCTTGCAGATTGCATATTTGTACTTTTCTAAAATGCCAAAAAATCTGCAAAATATCATTGCAGTGTTTTACTCAAATAACAAGTTAAGTAAGATTTAATTTTGAATACTTTCCTTTTTGAATACTAATTTGTCAATTTAATACCTGCAAGTTATTCCAAAAGCTTTGAAAGTTGCAAATATCTAATTGGGAAGTTGAAATAAATTTGTAATTTATACATGTAAATGAATATAAATGAAACATTTTCTTGCCACACGTTCTTTTCAGCCTTTTTAAATTTGTTTAAGAAAACTTGTATTCGATTTTTTCTAACTTCATTTAATTTGTAATTAAGAAAAGATTTATTAAGTTGAGTTGTGGTCGACTGGTTAACGTGTTCGCCTTGCAATCAAAATGCCCGGGTTCGAAGCGGGACAGCGGAAGAGCATTATTTTTCTTTTGATGTAAAAATTCGCTGCTATAAGTTATTCTGTTTATTCAATTTATTGAAAATGAAAGAGCTTGGATTAAAAATGCTACATTTTCTATTTGACCTAAAAAAAAATGAATTTACAAAGAAATACCTGAATCTTGCCAAATATCTAATTGGCATATTGAAATAAATGCATGCAAGGTGGTAAAAATATGTTATTTATTCCTATAAAATGTTATTATTTTCAATACAATAAATTCGATCAAATTCAGATAATTCAAAACATTTCATATTTTTATACTTCAACTTCTCAATTCAATACATGCAAGTTGATTGAAAACCTTTTAAATAAAGGTTGCAAATATCTAATTGGGAAATTGAAATAAATCTATGCAAGCAAAAGCAGCTAAAAAATGAAAAAAATTCATTTATCCAATTTATTTGCAAATAACATAAATAAAATATACACAAATATACACAGCAGAAACCAAAAAGTGCTAGATTTACCACAATTGTGGAAAAGTGACAACACTGATGATTCTTGTAGAAAGTGGCTTAGCAGCTACCCAAACCATAAAAATCTATTAATCAACTCTTGTAGCAAGTGGCTATGCAGCTACCCAAACCACACAAATACATTAATAGGTTATTGGATGTGCTGCAACATAGCTTCAGTTGCAGTTAATACTGAATCAATGCTCCCGCATAAAGAAGGTGTTTGCCTCAATGGATGGAGTATATAACTCCCAACCAAAGGTTTACGGGTTCGAGTCCCAACGGCAGGCAAAGAAATGTTTTTTTATATTTGTTATATTAAATTGTCTTGTTGTAAAAAACACAGAAACAAAGAAACCATATGAAATTCTAAGAAAAAATCTGTCGAAAATTTTTCAGATTTCACTCCAAGCAAATCACAGAACGGCAGGTCCTAAAAGCTATTTAAAAGTAAAAGTGGTCAAGTCTAAGTAAAACCGCGAAACGCGACGAAAAGCTTACTTGTAAAAACCGCGCTTCAATATACCACCACAATATTTATGTGTGGCCCCCATTTATACAGGTTTTATTTATGTTGACGGCATAGGCAAACATATTCGATTTGATAAAAAACTAAAATCTATAAAGTATCATATCAGACCCTGGTTTTACTGTTTAAAATATTAAAAAAATCGTTATCAAAGGACAGTTCAAATAATTAAAATTGTCATAGTTTCGTTTTTATAATTTAAACTTTTTTTTATTATAAATTAATATTATTATAAATTTTATTATATTGAAGTATTATTATTAGAAAAATTTCAATTCATAAAATAAACTTTTGGCAGAGCTTAAGTTAATCCTAACATAATTTAAATTAATCTTGACATGCATTTTTTTTACTGCAACACAAAAAGGAATTTAAATTTTTGTCGATTTTTTAAAAATCTCCAAAACTGAAAAAAATTTTAATTTCACATAAATTGACGGCAGATATTGAAAGCTTTACACAACAAACAAAGAAATCGGAATTTACAGTGGTCAAAAATTAAATTGGTTGGTTTAGGTTTTTTTTTCTTTCTATGTGTTTTGAACAGTAAAACTAGAGTCTGATATGTTGACAGCCCTGAAATTCCGAAATTTTTGTAATACAAAATCAAAAATATTAAAAACACATTAATTTTAAAGTTAAAGTTTCAAATGATATATAACTCTTTACGATTTTTTCTATGATTTTTTTTGTGTTCGAAATTCCAGAAACAGATACTTTGCGGATTTTTGAAAAAAAGTTAAGATTCACCAGCTAAACTTTTTTCTTAGAATTTTGGTTTTCTTAATTTTGTGCAAAAAAGAGCTCAAGACTATGCTATCAGCATCAGTGTTGTTGTTGGTTAAAATTTTGTATTTTTGAATTTTCGTGAATTTTTCGACATTTTCAAAAAGGTGCTCTTCTGATAAAAATTCCATAACGACCAACTTATTCAAAGTAATCACACAATTTTTGTATTTGTATTAAGAGTTGGTTAAGAAAATAGTTCAACAACATTTCATGTTCATTGTAATATTTTAATATTTGGATTTTTAAGATTTTTTTTGTTGCAACAAGAAAGAAAATGGGATTTTTTCGAAAAGTAAAATATCACAATTCTGGTAATTTTCATCCGTCTTTTAAATTTGATACGTCATTTTAAATAACAATCAATAAAAAACGAAATACGTACCAGGTATTTTAAAAAAAAAATCCCCTCCAAGTATTGTTTTTATTACTTTTTTGATGAAATACCAAGAAAAACTCATATAAAACGATTCTAAAACTTTCGGACTCTGAAGCGAGTTTTAAAAGTTCATCAATCGGCAGGAAACTTTATATATTTTAGTTTTATACCAAATCGAATATTTTTAGTCTATGCCGTCAACATAAATAAAACTTTTATAATAATTTTAAAATAGCACATTTTTAAAGGATTAATATTTTCTAAGCTATTGAGGGTATTAAGACTATTAATTAATTACTAGGTTTTATAAGTACATTATAAATAGAAACTTAATTCATGTAAAATATAACGGTATTCGATGATGTTTCCCTTTTATATACAATGAACGTAAGTTCACGCTTTTTGCATTAAAATGATTTTTGGTACATTTTTAAAAACTAATTTTTTCAAAAACAAGACAAAACACACTCTTAAAATTTTATCTTACTTACTTACTTAGGTGGCCGTGACAACCCGTGTCCGGATTTCGACCGACCTCATCAGCTCTCGCCAGGCGCCTCTGCTTTGCGCGCGCCTTCTCCAATCGGATACACCAAGTGCGGTTAGGGCTTCCTCAGCCTGGTCCATCCATCGGAGGCATGGTCTCCCTCGTCGTCGTTGACCAGCGACCCTCGCTTCGAGCACCTTTTTCGCTGGAGCTTCGTCGTCCATACGATGGACATGACCCAGCCAGCGTAGTCGCTGCACAGTTATACGCCGAACTACGTCAATGTCTCCGTAGAGCTCATACAGCTCGTGGTTCATTCGGATGCGATAGTCATCGCCGACTCGAACAGGACCGAAGATTTTGCGAAGAACTTTTCTCTCGAACACCCCCAGAGCGGCTGCGTCAGTTTGCGAAACTACCCATGCCTCAGCGCCATAAAGCAGCACAGGTAGAACGAGCGTCTTGTAGAGTGTTAGTTTTGTCGATCGAGAGAGGGCTCTGGAACTTAGTTGCTTACTGAGCCCGTAGTAGCACCTATTAGCAATTATTGTTCTTCGCTTTATCTCCAGGCTGATTTCGTTGTTAGTATTAATGGCGGTGCCAAGGTATACAAACTCCTTGACTACTTCAAAGTTATAGCTGCCGGATGAAACGTGGGAGTCTAAACGCCGAGCTCCCTTGTTTGTAGACAGCATATACTTTGTTTTACCCTCATTTATCGTCAAACCCACTTTGGCTGATTCCTTTTCGATAGCGGCGAAAGCAGCGGTAACATCTCTCTTGGTTCTGCCAACAATATCAATATCATCAGCGTAAGCAAGGAGCTGGACACCTTTATAAAAAATGGTGCCATTACGATGCACACCGGCCTTTCGTACGATCCCCTCCATGATGATGTTGAAGAGATCGCAAGACAGTGGATCGCCTTGCCTGAAACCTCTTTCGGTATTGAAGGTTTCAGAGAGGTCATTTCCTACCTTGACGGAGCTGCGTGTGTTGCTCAACGCCATTCTGCAAAGTCTAATCAACTTTGCAGGTATACCGAACTCAGACATTGTTGCGTATAGGCAATCCCTTCTCGGGCTATCGAACGCAGCTTTAAAGTCGACAAAGAGATGGTGTGTGTCAATTTGATTTTCGTGGGTTTTCTCCAGGATTTGTCGTAGCGTGAAAATCTGGTCTATGGTGGACTTACCAGGTCGAAAGCCACACTGATAAGGTCCAATCAGTGTTTTTGTAATTGGCTTTAATCTTTCACACAGTACGCTTGAGAGAACCTTATATGCGATGGAAATAAGACTGATACCTCTATAACTTGCGCAGATTGTAGGGTCTCCTTTCTTAAGTATTTAAAATTTTATCAGTATGTTGAAAATTAGTTGGGCTAAAAATAAAAAAAAATAGATTTTTAAAATGTGCCTTTTTTGAGATACAGGGTCCGAAAGTTGACACATTTTTCGTAAATTCATATTTTAAAATTATTATTTCTACAAACTAGCAATTATTGAACCACATTTTTGAATGTAATTATATTAAACAGGTACAAAATATGAAATGTAGAAAACATTATCAAGTTCTCTAAATTTAAAGAGCTAAAAACAGGGTGATTGAAATCGAATAAAACTGAATGTTTTTGCAAAAGTTTAGGTGATTTTATTAAAGCTTAAACAGTAGTTGGCAAGCTGTTATTTTACATTATTAAAAAGGAGAGTTAATCTTCTCTAAAACAGTTTTTGAATCAAGTCAATACCTATTTTAGAAATAAAGTTATTAGGGAAAAAATAAAACCCTAAAACATTGTTTTTGGGCCGACCCCGAAGCGATTCAAGTGGCACCACGGGCTAACGGTAAAAGAAATAAATTTAAAAAAATCTTTTTTGTTGTGTCTAATAATGGGGCATTCACATATATTTTTGTCAATTTTTTTCTAGATGGTGAGGCGACTTTTTTTTTTTTTGGACTAAATCTGATGGAATGAGCCTATAGTGTCAATAAAATGAATATCTAACTGTGGATTTTGTTACTTCTTTAATAAAGTCACGCGATAGCAAAATCAAAGAAGAAAAATTATTATTTTTTTACGAGAAAAATCATGCGTTGATTCTTCAGTTGTTGTTGACAAGCAGTTGCTTTAGTTCGTGACTAAATCACGGAAGCAACATCGTGTTGTTTCTTGAAACGAATCCTTTTACGAATATTTTTCAGTAACAGCTTGTGTGGTTTTTGTTGTTATTGATACGCATGAAATATATGCGTATTTTAGAGAACTGCAAAACTCACTTTTTGCTTCATTAAATCATTCACTGGATTTCTTACTCAACTCAACTCATTCAACAAAATTCAGCGTTGAATAAAATCAGCACAATACTGGCAAACGCGTCTTTTGTGTCAGTTTGAGTGTTTGTTCGTCTAATCGAACTCACATGTTTGAATGAACTAGCGTGGCCGTTGAATAAAATAAAATGATGCTGCTGAAGGCGTCGTTTGTGTGAGCTTTGAGATTGACGGATTGAATTCACATGTTTGAGTATTGGCGTTTAAGTGTATGCGGATATGTGTTTCGTGAATGAGAAATCAAAGAAATAGTTAAATTTAGTTGTTTGCAGTCAATCGTTATAAAAACTTCACCTTTCTTCTTCTTGTTCTCTCTTTCTCTGTCTGCACACGAAAAAACTCATACGTGTATTTTTGCTTTTTGCGTTTCATTCTTGATTAAAATAATCAAGACGACCGTTGATTAAAATCACAGAGACAACACGAAGCACATGGCTTGATTAAATTTCAATCTGATCGATTGAACGCAGACGCCTGATTTTTTCAGTGTTGATCAGTGTTGCCACAAACTTTTTAAGGTTGTAGCTAAAACTGACAAAAAAAAAGAGCTAGAAAAAGCTAAAATTGATAAAAAACGTAGCTAAAAAAAAGCTACAAATTTTTATTGCAGTATTGTGGGCATGAAAAAGAGTTAATTTGATAACATATAAGTTAAACAAACTTTTATTTATATAATACATAGGTACATTTTTTAAATTATAATAAGAGTATAATAGGAACTTTAAATTAAAAAACAAAAACTTAATTTAAAAACAAAAACAAAATTCATAAAACATACAACAATTAATTCATTTCCACAAACAGAACAAAAAACAAATTAAAGTATAACTTAAGAAATATAAAATAATTTTATATATGGTTTGGGAAGATTGCTAATTTATTTTATTAACATGCCCTCCTTCAGTGCAACCAAATTGATAACAAGCAGTTTGCCTTCATACCAGTATTAGTTCAAGAACTGTCTTTTTTTCATAAAGCCAACTAGTATTTTCAACATGGCGATATCATGAAAAATATCAATTGTCCATTTTGTTTATTGACAGTTACTGAAAACTTCAATATGCACGTATTGAATTCGATCGCAGTTTTTTTTTACTTTCGTGACACCAGACCTTGCTGTTTTATTTTTTTTTTGTCAACTATATTATTGCTTATAATTATTTAATAGAAAAAATTTGTCGAAAACCTTTTTTTGCTTTCCGTACTCCCATCGAACCGCGTACAATTCGGCTGCAAATTGAACGTGCTGCCATCGTATTATTGCCTCCCTTGTACGAACAAGCCCGAAAGAAAGCTATGCTATGCTCTCAATTTATTTCATAGGATGGATGATAATAAAATTATTGTTTATTCAAAATAATTAAAAAAAAAAAATGTTGATGCATTTTTGTGGCACAAGACTTGCATCGTATTTTATATTGCATTTGTGACGTTCGTGCAAAAATATATTACTGAATCGTTGCGGACGTTTCGTGAACAAACAAAATTGAAATATGAAAAAAAATTGTTTTAAATTTTTACATATTCTTTGATATTATTTTACTAAATGAGCAAAATGTAGATTCAACATCTGAAAATTATGAGAAAAAAAAGGGAAATCGTGATTTGTGTGTGAGAGCCGCCGATCGCTTGCAAAAGTATATTTTTAAGTTTTCTATTGTATTCGATAGATTGCACATTTTTGAAAAAAATCAGAGCAAAAACGAATTTTTGGAAATTCCCGAGGAAACTGGAAAAAAATTAAGTAAGCATTGAAAATAGAAATTGCAATGTCAAAACAACACCAACTTACGACGCAACTGACTTGCGCATATGTTGATACGTACTCAAATCAAGGAGGGTAGATTCTAAAGAGAATTCACCAGACAATTTTTCCCCTTTTGCAGAAATTTTGAACTGGCCGACTTGGTGGATTCGAAATTATGTTCGAATCTGTGCTCGAATCTCAAAAAGCCGAAGTGCCGAAGCGATGAGAGAGAGCTTACGAATGTTATTTTAAGAAAACTGAGCATCATGGTATAATTATTTACAAGGTAGGAGTGACAGTTCTGTTGACGATTTGGAGTTGGCAAAAACACATTGAAAAAGAGAAAACGAAGAAGCAGCAAAACAGATGAATAGTTAAACTTTGTATTGATTTGACAACTCCCGATCGCCGCTCGTGAGAAAAAATGTAGCTTGTCAAGGCTACCTTGTAAATTATTTTTTTTTGGTTGGATAAATTTATTGAAATTTACATTAATTGCTTCGTTCAAACATTTTTCTTCTGATTTTGAAGAAAAATTTTTGATCTATAAATTTTTAGCTACTAAAGAAATAATAGAAATTTTTCTTCGATTTTGAAGACAAATTTTTTATATCTAAGTTTTTAAGCTGCTTAAGAAATGATAGCTTTTTTTTAAAAATTTTTGCTCTGATTTTGAAAAAAAATGTTTCTTCTATAAATTTGAAGCTACGAAAAAAATGATCGAAATTTTTTCTAGAACAAAAATGTTTCTAATTTTGAACAAAAATTTTTGATCTCTAAATTTTGAACTACCAAAGAAATGAAAGATTTTTTGTTTTTGTTAAAACATTTTTCCTCCAATTTTGGTGAAAAATTTTTGATCTATGAATTATTATCCGCTAAAGAAATGATAGAAATTTTTTTTGTTCAATAATTTTTCCTCTGATTTGAAGAAAAATTTTTATATACAAAATTTTAGCAGCGGAAATGGTAGAAATTTTATTCATGTTGAAAACTTTTTGATCAACCCCTTCCTGTACGTGGACAATTCGAAAAAAAATATGAATTTCGAAGTGGGATGAGAGAGGCCGAACGAGAGAATAAAATTTTGCTGAGCGCCAGCTTAAACAGGTTTTGCGACAATTGAGAAACGTTGTCTATTTTCTAAAAAAAAATTATTTGACACAATGTGCATGTGTGTTTGTGTGTGTGTTTTATTACTACCCTATAGGAACAAACTAACATGTTTTTAAAAACAACTAATTAAAAAACTAATTTAAAATAAACCAGTATATGAACTACTTTTAATTATATTAAGGCGGCAACTACTCTGATGTTGACATGTTTTAATTGCAAATTTTTATTAGATTATAAGTTTATATATATTTAACCATGTTATTTCATCAAATATTATTAACTTTAGGCCATCAGTAATAGTTTTCAATTGGTTATTTAAAAGCAATTAAAAAAATAATTTAAATGTAACTAATTTAACAAGTAGTTGAAAATATATGCAGACGAAAGTCAATTGACTTATTTAGCGGACATCACCATACAAAATAAGTTAGTTCGTTCTATGGAAAAAAGTCAGAATATCAACTAGTTGTGATTGACAAAAAACTACTTTATCAACTACTTTTAAATTAGTTGATTTTCCTACAGGGTTGCTACTCGCATGCTACGTTTGTTTATGTTTTTGCTAAATTTATTGAAATTTCGTCCAATAATTTTTCTTCTGATTTTGAAGAAAAGTTTTTCATCAACAATTTTTTAGCGACTTAAGAGAGATAATTTTTTTTGATCAAACCCTCCCATTTTGAAGAAACATTTTTGGTACCTAAATTTCTTTCTATGCAAAGAAATGTAATTGACAGAAATTTTGCGTTTTTTTTTTGGGTGATTTCTAGCTGCTAAGGAAATGATAGACATTTTTTTATTGCTTAAAAATGTTTCCTTTTATTTTGAAGAATACTTTTTGATATCTACGTATTTCGCTGCTAAAGAAATGATAGCAATTATGGTTGCTTAAAATTTTTTCGTCAAAATCGTATAAGAACCCCTCCTTGTATTTAGGCACATCGAAAAATTTTTTATTTCGAAGTGTAATGACATGCCGTCCGAGAGATTAATATGAGTATGTACATGAAAACACGTCTTGCGACATTGTCTATTTTTAAAAAAAAATCTTTTGGACACTATGTGCATGTTTGTGTTTTGTTTTGGTTTTTACTAAATTAATTAAAATTTACACTTTTTCGTTCAATCATTTTTCTTCTGATTTTGAAGAAAAATTTTTGATTTAGAATTTTTTACCAACATAGAAAGGTGATAGATATTTTAAAAACTTTTTTCTTCGATTTTGATATCTACATTTTTTCGATCTAAGAACGAAATTTATTACATGATTTAAAAAAATTTTGTTCAATTTTATTCTTTATTTAAAAAAAATCTTTACAAATTAATAAGATGCTTTGGATGATTTTCATATGTGAAATTTTTAGAGTTTACTTCCTAATAATCGATTATCGTAATTATAGAATTTGTTTTTTTATTTAGAAAATTTTTTTTATCTATATATTTTTTATCTATAAAATTTCCAGCTAAAGAACTTATAGAATTTTTTATGTTCAAAAAATGTTTCCTTAGATTTTGTTGAAACATTTTTGAGCTATACATTTTTATCTGCTAACTGATAACTGATTTTTTTTTTTTTAATTTTCCTCTGATTTTAAAGAAAAATTTTTTATTTATAAAATTTTAGCTGCTAACAAAATGATAAAAATTTTTTCTGTTCAAAAATTATAAATTTTAACTAACAAAGTTATAAAAATTTTATTTCAAAAATTTTTTCTCTTTGAAGAAAAGTTTTTCTTCTACAAATTTTTAGCTAACTAGCAATCATAGAAAATTCTTTATCAAACATTTTTTTCTCTGAAGAAAATTTTTTTATTTCTTTAATTTTAGCTGCTAAGGAAATGATAGAAATTTTTTCTTGTTCAAAAATTTTTCCTTTGATTTTCTCTCTTCTCAAAGACTCTTCTGCTTTCTCAGAAGTTTTTTGTAAAAAAGTATAAATCAAAACTCAAAAGTAAATTCACTTAAACTGTAGATCACTACATTTTTTAATTTTCACTTAAACACCATTCTGCTTTACGTGAAAAAATAATTTATTACTTAAAAACTTTAAATAAGGAATAAATCACGAGATTATTTCTTTCTGTTGTAGTTATTTTGTATAAAAATGATGTCTAATAATTGTATTCAATTAATTAAAAAAATTGTTAATGTGTACACCTATGAAAAACAACACTGTTTTTATGTACAGACACTAAGTATATAATAATTGTATACAATATATTCTTTAAATGTCATTTTTTTACAAATCAAATTCAATTTTTTGCACTTTAAATTCATAATCAGTAAGAGAAAGATTTTTATTATTATTTTCGCATCTAATCATAAAGTAATACATATGTTTGGTATACCTTATTAAAATAAATTCAAACGTACGTCAAAATATCAAATTAAAATAAATTCTAAATAAATGTAAACACAACCAAGAACAAGAAATTAAAATAAAAATGTCACACAATGTAAATTTTCTACAGTTTTTTTTTTTAATCAAGAATTAATTTGAACAAAACTTATTCTAATCATAATTACAATAATGTTTTCAAATCGAAAAATTAGACATCAACAATTTTTCTTCAAATTCAGACAACCAATTTTTAAACAACTAAGTATCTAACAATTTTTAAGTTGGCGAACTCAAACCAACTTAACAATTGTCAATTTTTAATTTTTCTTCAAACTCGGAAGAAAACACTTCTGAACAAAAACAACGACTTTAGCAGCCATAAATATATACCAAAAATTTTTTTTCAGAATGAGAAGAAAAATGTTTGAACGAAATAATATAAATTTCAATAAATTTAGTAAAAACATAAACAAACGCAGCTTTTCTAGAAATTAAACACAAAGAAATATAATAAATAATCGCAAAAATTCTGTCAATTACATTTCTTTGCATAGAAAGAAATTTAGATACCAAAAATGTTTGTTCAAAATGGGAGGGTGTGAACAAAAAAAAAAATTATTTCTCTTAAGTCGCTTAAAAATTGTAGATGAATAATTTTCTTCAAAATCAGAAGAAAAATTTTTGGGCGAAATTTTAAACATCAACAAACGTACCATACGAGTAGCTAGAAATAAAACACACACAAACACACATGCACATTGTGTCAAATAGTTTTTTTTAAGAAAATAGACAACGTTTTTCAATTGTCGCAAAACCTGTTTAAGCTGGCGCTCAGCAAAATTTTATTCTCTAGGCCCACTTCGAAATCCATATTTTTTCGAATTGTCCAAGAACAGGAAAGAGTTGATCAAAAAGTTTTCAACATGAATAAAATTTCTACCATTGCCGCAGCTAAAATTTATAGATAAAAGTTTTTCTTCAAATCAGAGGAAACATTTTTGAACAAAAAAAATTTCTATCATTTCTTTAGCTGATAGTAATTCATAGATCAAAAATTTTTCATCAAAATCGGAGGAAAAATTTTTTAACAAAAACAAAAAATCTTTCATTTCTTTGGTAGTTAAAAATTTGGAGATCAAAAATTTTTATTCAAAATAAGAAACATTTCTGTACTAGAAAAAATGTCGATCATTTTTTTAGTAGCTTAAAATTTATAGAAGAAACATTTTTTTTTTTTAAATCAGAGTAAAAATTTTTTTAAAAAAAAGCTATAATTTCTAAGCAGCTTAAAAAATTAGGTATAAAAAATTTGTCTTCAAAATCGAAGAAAAAATTTATATTATTTCTTTAGTAGATTAAAATTTATAGATCAAAAATTGTTCTTCAAAATCAGAAGAACAATGTTTGATCGAAGCAATTAATGTAAATTTCAATAAATTTATCCAACGAAAACAAAATACTGCGTCCAGCTAAAAAATTAGCAGATACCTACATGCAAATAAGAAGAGCAAACAAAAACACATGCTCAGCATGATACAATAATTTACAAGATAGCCTTGACAACTACATTTTTTTCACGAGCGGCGATTGGGAGTTGTCAAATCAATACAAAGTTTAACTTTTCATCTGTTTTGCTGCTTCTTCGATTTCTCTTTTTCTATGTGTTTTTGCCAACTCCAAATCGTCAACAGAACTGTCACTCCTACCTTGTAAATAATTATACCATGATGCTCAGTTTTCTCAAAATACCATTCGTAAGCTCTCTCTCATCGCTTCGGCACTTCGGCTTTTTGAGATTCGAGCACAGATTCGAACATAATTTCGAATCCACCAAGTCGGCCAGTTCAAAATTTCTGCAAAAGGGGAAAAATTGTCTGGTGAATTCTCTTTAGAATCTACCCTCCTTGCTCAAGTACCACAGAATTCGGCATCAGCTGTCCTGATTTGCGAAAAAAGAAAATGGAATATAAATACACATAAAGAAAAAAAGATGATGTAGTACAGTTGTATGTTGTAGTACAACGCCCTCTGGGGTTCAGGACATAGCAAAATACATAGCGCCAAAGGGTCACCGCACCCGAAAACCACTTATAAAAATCATACTTGTCGGATGAGTTGTTTCGAGTTTTTTGAGGTATTTGTACAACAGCGCCCTCTGGTTTTCGAGATAAAATAAAGAAATAACGCCAAGGCCCTTTCTTTACTTGATATCAAATCATATATATCAGATATACAAATTTTTATGAGCGGTTTTTGATTGTTTCACGATTTCTTAATTGATTTGTACTACAGCACCATCTGGTGCTTAAGATTGCGCAGCGCGGATACCCACCGTAAACATTTTCACGCAAATCGGAGCTAGGAGTTTTTTGACATTTTTAAAACATTTGCACTGCAGTGCCCTCTGGTGTTCAATATAGAACAAAATAGATAAGTCATAAAAACTACCGTACCCGAAAACCCCTAAATACAAATTTTCATGTAAATCGGATGAATAGTTTCGGAGATAAACTATAATAACAAAATTCGTGAAATCCGATCGCAGCGCCACCTACCGGGTCCAATTGCGTATCTGAACCATCCAGGGATCCACTTAAACACACATAAAAAATTTCATCAAAATCGGTGCAGCCGTTTAGGAACAGTTTAAAACATACACACGTACAAATTGTACAACAGCGCCCTCTAGTTTTCAAAACAGAGCAAAAGAGATAACGCCGAAACAGTTGCCCTGCACGAAAATCCTTTTATAAAATTTTTCATCCAAATCGGATGAGCGGCTTTCTACTTTTTCACGATTTCTTAAGAGATTTGTACTACAGTGTCCTCTGGCGTTCAAGATAGTACAAAAAAGATAAGTCCAAAACAGGCACCGTATTAGAAAACCCCTATATACAAATTTTCATTAAAATCTGATAAACAACTTAGAAGTTTTGCGAGGTTTTTTAAAATGTTTGTACACAGCGCCCTCTGGTGTTCAACACAGAACAGAGTAGATAAGTCAGAAAAACTCACCGTATCCGAAAGCTTCTATACACAAATTTTCATGCAAATCGGATGAACGGTTTCGGTTATAAGCTTTAAAAACAAAATGCCTGAAAGACGATCGCAGCGCCACCTACCGGGTCCAATTGTGAATCTGAACCATCCAGGGATCCACTCAAACACACACAAAGAATTTCATCAAAATCAGTGTAGCCGTTAAGGATTAGTTTAATAACATACACACGTACAAATTGTACAACAGCGCCCTCTAGCTTCAAGAAGAGCAAAACAGATAGCACCAGAACCCTTGCCGTACTCAAAAATCGCTATTTACAAACTTTCATCCAAATCGGAAGAGCAGTTTTGGAGTTTTCACGATTTCCTAAGATTTGTACTAAAGCACCCTCAGGTGTTCAAGATATCACAAAAAAAAATAATATGTCCAAAACACTCACCGTATCAGAAACTCTTATTTTCCAAATTTCATGCAATTCGGATGCACGGCTTAGGAGTTTTTCGAGGTTTTTCAAAATATTTGTACTACAGCGCCCTCTGGTGTTCGATAGAGAAAAGAGTAGATAATACAAAAAAACACAGCGTGTCCGAGAACCTCTACATACAACACTTCATGCAAATCGGATGAACGGTTTTTTGACTTTTTCGATTTTTTTTTAAATATTCTGGTGTTCAAGAAGATCAGAGTAGATAAGTCATTAAAAAACTCACCGTATCCGAAAACCGCTACATACCAATTTTCATGTTAATCCGATGCAAGCTTTAGGAGTTTTTTGACGTTTTTTAAAATATTTGTACTACAGCGCCCTCTGGTGTTCAAGAGAGCACAAAAAATATAAGTCTATAACCCTCATCTTATCAGAAAACCCCTATATTCCAATTTTCATGCAAATTGGATGCAGGGCTTAGGAGTTTTTCGAAGTTTTTCAAAATATTTGTCCTACAGCGCCCTCTGGTGTTCGAGATAGAATAGAGTAGATAAGTCAAAAACTCAGCGTATCCGGGAACCTTTACATACAAATTTTCATGCAAATTGGATGAATCTGGAACCCGATCGCAGCGCCCTCTACCTGGTCCAACCTTTTTTTTCTGGATAAAACGTAGTCTTTATGTTGACCGGGGCTATTAGGAACCTGGATGTCAAGTTTCATTTAAATCCATCCAATGGTTTTCGCGTGATGCTTTGACAGACAGACATACAGACAGACAGACAAAAATTTAAAAAATTGCGATTTTCGGACTCCTCGTCACTCAAAATGTCCAAAGAATTTCGAAAAAATATTTCATGTACAGATTTTTTTTTTTTAAAATTTTATTTATATATAGATGTTTTTATGGATCAGATTATTTCCGATTTTTAATCTTTGATATATCAGTCATGCAGCCCATTAATACACGTCGTTTTTAAAATGATATAAATTGTATCTTTTAACGAAAAAATTACCCCGAAATGTAAGCCTTTGTAGAGAAAATATGAACGAAAACAAAGCAGAAAGGTTGAAGAATTTTCGACAAATTATTTAATGAACGAACATAATATTTGTTATATATACCCAATTAATACAAAGGTATTTCTTGAATAATTACAAGCTCCAAAATGTTTTTTTTTATTTTTATTATATTAACGTAAACCTTCTAAGCTTAAATATATTAAAAAAACCCGCCGTCGATTGTTTTAGGGGATAAAATTCATGAAATTTTTAAAAATTACCATTTCAAGCTTATTTTTAATATTCCGTACATGAGCAAATCACATTTATCTGGATATAATTATGCTTTTAGTATAATTTCATATTTTATAATCGACTTTTTGTGGGGAAATAAAATAGTTTGTAGGGTACTCATATGTAGAGTACCAACCAAACCACTATTGCCATTAAATAAGTCATTTCGATAACAACATATAATTTTTTTTATTTATTTATTTAAAGGAAACATAATTATAAATAATTATATTACTTATATATAAGGCGCGAGCAGAAAGCTATAGGCCAAAAAAACATATAATTGTTCACTTACACTTGTTTCATTTTATGCTGCAATTAATTTGTTATGTTATATTATTACACTCAATATTATATCAATCCAATTTGATCATATCATTTACTTACATTTTATTCTTTTACACATTAGAACATACGATTATGTTAACATTTGCATTTCTTTCTTTGTTTTATTACACTCAATTCATTGCAACACATGTTTATGTTACTCACTTCCCAGTGGGAAAAACGTCCGTGAGGCATACAAACATCCCTTCCGAATCCTCATTACTTTTACAAAGGCATGGCCGCCTCTAGTAAGCTTCCTTCTTTAAAGTATTAAAAGCATCATACGTACTTACGTTTTCCTTTACTAAAATAAAGTGCAGGGAATTTACTCCCGACGATCGGAATCATTCGTGTTTCCATTCTAATGCACTTGATTTAATAAGTGGAATGTATGTACGAAAATTTAAGGTACCCGTGCTGTATTGATATACGAAGTGCACATAATTCATTTAAAACTTCTCCACAACGGAAATTGGAAGCACTGCTTACGTTTTCCCTTACAAAAGAAGGTGAACGCAAGGCCATAAATCTTACTTATTTTTTCGTTTTCCTTTCACTTACTTTCATGATATTTATTGGTTTTTTTTGTTAAAATCCAAAATGGGATGGTAAAATATTTATACATTAAATATTTACCAGAATAAATGTCTTCACCGCCGGTCAGTAGACGTTTGTTCTTAACTCGTTTTTAATTTGGTTTTTGCTACACTTCATATCTGCGTAACATATAGAGTGCATATGGAAATGATTCCTTTCCTTTTGTAGTTGCAATCGTAAGCGAAGATGTAAGGTGTTCGAAATGTAACAAACAACATACATAATTTCGCATGATCCTTTTTCACCACCATAAGTTAAATAATTTAGTAAGCACCTTACGATCTTTCCGACTGGGTTGTGTTGTATTCACTCACACACACACTATGTTGATATACCCTATAGGAACAAACTAACTTGTTTTTTAAAAAAAACTTTAAAAAACTAGTTTAAAATAAACCAGTATATGAACTAGTTTGAATTATATTAAGGCGGCATCCACTTCAATATATGAAGTAATTGAAATACTACTTAAAAACCAGTGATTGATAAACTACTTTGAATTATATTAAGGCGGCAACTACTCTGGTGTTGGTATGTTTTAATTGAAAATTTTTATTAGATTACAAGCTTATATATATTTAACCATGTTATTTCATCAAATATTATTAACTTTTGGCCATCAGTAATAGTTTTAAATTGGTTATTTTAAAGCAATTAAAAAAATAATTTAAATGTAACTAACTTAACAAGTAGTTGAAAATATATGCAGACGACAGTCAATTGACTTATTTAGCGGACATCACCATACAAAATAAGTTAGTTCGTTCTATGGAAAAGAGTCAGAATTTCAACTAGTTGTGGTTGACAAAAAACTACTTTATCAACTACTTTTAAATTAGTTTATTTTCCTACAGGGTATTCACACATTAACCCTTGTCTCTGCCCTTACTTCAAACACTATCGCGTCTGCACTTGGATGCGATTGTATCTCCATACATTTTATATTGGAAAGGCTATGTAGCTTAGATTAATTATAATTTTTATTTATTTTTATTTTATTTAAACCCAAATTGAACTTTTGGCTTTAGCTTCGCAATAAATCAATTGAGGAATACTATTAATCTTTAAATTTTAAAAAATCATTTACTACACAAAATCTTAGTTCAAAATGTCATAATGGTACAATCGTATCTAAGTAACGAGTTCTTGGCAATTCGCGAGGAAACTGGACAAAAATTAAATAAGCATGAAAATAGAAATTCAAATGCTAAAACAACGCCAACTTACGACGCAACTGACTTGCGCATGTGTTAATGCGTACTCAAATACCACAGAATTCGGCATCAGCAGTCCTGATTTGCGAAAAAATAAAGTTGAATATAAATACACATAGAGAAGAAAAAAAATCATATTTATCACCCGTCGCGCTTTGCTACGCCTCACTGTATTTTGTAGTACAGCGCCCTCTGGGGTTCAAGATATAGCAAAAGACATAGCGCCAAAAGACTCACCGCACTCTAAAACCTCTTATAAAAACTATACTTATCGGATGAGTTGTTTTGAGTTTAAGGGTTAAGTGGGAACCAGAATGGTGTAACTTGGAGTACGTAGTATGACCTGTCAAAAGTTAAGATGTACTAAATGCACGGAATCGCACAGAATGCATAGTACGTCTGTGGCTCGTAGCTGTAATTGTAGCGCAATTTCAGTTAACTTTAACTTTGTATTATTGCACTTCTCTGAAAGTTGTATTAATGATGCTTTTTTAAGGATCGGGTATATCAAATCGATACTGCAAACGTTGTCGGTACCGAAATAAGTGTTCGAAATTAACAATATATGTAAAATTGTAAAATTTATAAACAAGTGTTCTCTAAAGCGCTCACGCCGTTCTGGACATATTTTTTGGCGTAGCGTGCTACACACTGAACAGCTGATGCGGTTACTACATGGAATTGCTACAACTACATCGCATTCTGTTCCACGCTTTAGAACAAATGATTTTTGCTTATAATATTTTCACTCAATCACAACATGTGTTAATTACACTCAAAAATGTTATTTATTTAGTAAAGACTAAAGTACCGTTATTTTACTATAAAAACAAAGGAATTTGCCAAATAAAGTCAATTAAGTTTTTAGCTCAAAACAACACTTCTTAGTGACGGCTTTCGTAATAAAACATTTCCAGCCTAACAGCACTTTATAGTGACTGCTATAATTTAAAACATAGTGCCCTGTGGCGTTTCTAAATGCCGGCAAACCTATAGGCAGGTCCTTTAAATTTTTGATTTTGATCCTGCCGTGAAACACTTTATGCCGATCCTGCCGCGTATCACCTCATGACGATCCTGCCTATCACTTCACCTGATCACCTGAAATATAGATTGAAATAACTTGAAATACCAACATTTCGTAGAAGGGCAAATTATTATTATTACTATTATTATATTACTCGTAAGGAGCGAGCAAATTTAACGTAGGTTAGTATTCTACGGTTAAAGAAAACAATAAAAAAATCAAGAAAGTCATATATTTTGTATATCAAATGAAAGATAAATGTTCAGGCTTCAATAATTTATTTGTCATAATTCATAGTAATAACGGTACTTTTTGGGAAAATTACGGCTTTCTGTACGCAATTATTTTACTTTTGCATACAAGAAGCTATAAAAGTTGAAATACTGAACGGATTTGGTTTGTATGAATAATTTTTAAAAGCTTATTCTATTATCTTTAAAATAGTATATAACTATAAATACCGATTTTATACTAAGAATAATAATAAAAATATAAGTTATTTTCTAACAAGATATTATAAAAAGAAAATTATCTTAAAAAATCGATAACTCGAAAACAAATCGATAAATCGAATTTTTTCCTTCGGCCATTCTTATTTATTTTGATCGTACTTCACGAATCAATTGTCAAATCGCGGCACCCAGGAAATCGTAATCTCCTCCTTTTTTTGGAACATTAACGACTCAACTCAATGCTCTAGTGCATTGTTGCTCGAAGGCGCACAAATGTGCACACAAGCTTTTGTGCTTTCACACGTATATAAAGCTCACGTATATAAAAAATCACCTCAGTTCGCTTTGGCACTTCAAGCGGTGAAGACTGCGTTATAATGTATATGCAAAAATAATGTATATTTTTCGTGTATTTAATATTGGTCAAAATGATTTCTGGAAGAGATCAGCAATGTTTACTTTGCCACACTTCACTAGTAAAAACAAAAAGAAGCTTAAAGCTCTCTAACACAGACGCAAAAATGTCTTTGTAAAATCCCTATAGGAACAAACTAACTTGTTTTTAAAAACGACTAATTAAAAAACTAATTTAAAATTAACTAGTATATGAACTACTTTGAATTATATTAAGGCGGCATCCACTTCCATTCTAAATAGTTTTTATAGCATTGTATATGAAGTTATTGAAATACTACCTAAAAACAAGTGGTTGATAAACTACTTTACATTATATTAAGGCGGCTACTTAATATAACTATTCTGATTTTGACATGTTTTAATTGCAAATTTTTATTAGATTACAAGTTTATATATATTTAACCTTGTTATTTCATCAAATATTATTAACTTTAGGCTTCACTAACATTTTGTTTCAAAAAGACATATTTTTATACCCCAACGCGTACTGCGTAAGGGGTATATTAACTTTGTCATTCCGTTTGTAACGCCAAGAAGGAGGCGTGGCAGGTATAGAAAAATATATATATTTTTGATCAGCATCATATCCTGAGTCGATTTCCGTGTGTCCGTCTGTCTGTCCGTCTGTCCGTCTGTCGACACGATTACAGCCGCAATTTTAAAGCTATCGCGTTGAAATTAAAAATATAAGTTTATTTTTAAAAAAGGAAGAACAAGTTCGAGAATGGGCCAAATTGGATGAAAACCACGCCTACCTCCCATACAAAGTGACTTTATTTTTATTAACCGTAAAATGTCTTTAAAATCCACAAAAATTAAAGAAATGCCTCGAAATTTGACATGTTAGCTTTGCTCTTCAGTTCAGCTCTGGCTATAAGATTTGGAAAAATCGGATGGAAACCACGCCTATCTCCCGTACAAAGTGGCTTTATTGTAAAAGTAAAATCTCTTAAAAATCTGCTCAAATTAAAGAAATGTCTTGAAATTTTGCATATAGGCTTTGATGTATAATATAGACCGTCACTATGATATTTGGCAAAGTCGAATGAAAACCACGCCTACCTCCCATACAAATTGGCTTTATTTTAAACGTAAATCTTTTCAAAATCTGAAAAAATTACAGAAATGTTTTAATATTTTGCACATAAGCTTTGATATTTAATAAAAGACATCTGTATGATATATGGCAAAATCGGATGAAAACCACGCCCACTTCCCATACAAAGTGGCTTTATTTAAATCGTAAAATCTCTTAAAAATCCACAAAAATAATGAAATGTCTTGAAATTTTGCACATTAGCTTAGATATATAATAAAAATCATCCCTATGATATACGGCAAAATCGGATCAAAACCACGCCCACCTCCCATACAAAGTGACGTCATCAAAATAGGAAAACTTTCGTTAATATATAAAACTGAATATCATCGCGTAAGTCGTGGCTAAAGACTTCGAATATACTTCAATATGGCCGCGGGGGGGTATTTTAGCTTCGGTACCCTGCCGAAGCTCCATACTTACTTGTTTTTATTTACGACATTGAGCTGCAATACAGTCGTGGTAAACACACTTTAAAACTGATAAACCGCCTCAAAACCCTGTGAAACGATTAAAAATTCTTTATTATTTAAGATATTCAAATTACAAACTGGTAGTGTTTAGCAAACATTGCAAGATTTTGACTCTGTACGGAAATTGATGCATTGCTTAACCATTCAGCAAACACCTTATCACTTCAGTAGTAAAGACGCACGCCTTTCCCTACGTAGCGTCGAGTCTGCTACATCACTTCATTGCGATTGACACTTAAAAGAAGCACTAAGCAAAATATCGGTGTGTAAATCGACCATGATTGATGGTTGCAAAGCGTGGAAAATCCCGCTGACACGCTTGTTTAGCTCATATTTTGAAATGAAGCATCAAAAAGCTGGCTCGTGTTAAATAACAGGCGAGTATAAACACAATTCGGATCAATTGGATCGGCACCTTCGCTCATGTACCCAGGCGGTGGCGTGCCCGTTTTTGTAAACTGCTTCCGTGGTACGCATGCTCACATATGAGCGCAGAGTTCCTCCAGCTTCTGGAACTATCTCCTGTTGGAAGCAGAAATAGTCCAATAAAGAAAGGAATAATGAAATTATATCTACTATCGCAGCGTACTTCTGTTGCGCTCCTTGAATGTAATTACTAGTCCTTTTTTGAATTAACTGGCAATGAAGTTTGGCTGAATCACTTTTGAATTATTTTAAAATCAATTAAAACACAAAAACAACGACATTTCACAATTTTCCATTAAAAAACTCTGATCACTTTTTACTTTGTTTACATTTTGCTTTGAGATTTTATATTTCAGAATTTATTTGTATCGACCAGGCATGATTTTTTTGGCATGATTTATGTATTTTTCAAAACAGGCAAATAAATGATCTCTTTGATGTATAGAAATTTAATATTTTTATGCTTTTAAATTCATCTTCAGTAAGTGGAATATTAAATAGTTTTTAATTGGTTATTTTAAAGTAGTTGAAAATATATGCAGACGAAAGTCAATTGACTTATTTAGCGGACATTACCATATAAAATATGTTAGTTCGTTTTATGGGAAAAAGTCAAAATTTCACCTAGTTGTGGTTGACAAAAAACTACTTTTTCAACTACTTTTAAATTAGTTGATTTTCCTACAGGGATGATCACCACTGCTCTAGTGTAATTCAATCATGTGCGTGAATATATATCTCTCGTTTTGTTGTTTTGTTATTGTTTTTGTTAATCTTCAGCAGTAATGTGATTTGGTGGGATTTCGGGCTCATTTTTGGATTTTTGACCTATTTCAGAACGTGTTGGATTTCGGATGCTAAGGTGAGCTTTTCTACTGTCGCATATTTTTTAAAAGTTTAAATTCTTACACAAATGGTTGTAGTGATGGGAAATATCGAATAAAAAATTTCAAGTTATTCGATAGTTAAAAATATTCATTTAATCGATTTATTCACTCGTTGAGTGATTCACTCATAAAAAGTTGCAAACAAGTAATGGTTAGTATCGAATATCGAATCTATTCACTCACAAGTATTCGATAGTTCCACCACTATACAAAATGCAATTCTGATCTGTATTGGCCAAAAACATGTTACGTAATTTATGAACAGCCCCTTAAAAATTAATTTTATAGAAACTTTTTTTTTGCAAACATCTGTTGACTGGCATACAAATTTATTCATGTTATTTTTAACTAGCTTAAACCCGCCGCTTCGCCGGGTTTTCAAAAAGTTTTCATTCAAAAATTGATAGTGGGTAGGCTTGATTTTTCGCTACCAAAACGATTTTTTATTGTTTAAGTAATAATACAAATTATTAACCTTAAGATTGTTATATCATCTGATAGGAAATCGAAAACCTAAATTTTGGATTTAAATTTTTTTACAACAAAAACAACTTTTATCCAATTTTTTGGCTTAAACTAAAAATTTTTGAACATTTTTTAAAAAAATTTTTAAAAATATTAATACTTTGGTTTAGTAAAAATTTCAACTTATATTTGAAGGATATTTTAACAAATAACATTTTTCAAAAAAAATTATTGAAATCCATTGCAAACTGACTGAAATATTTGGCTTCAAAGCTAAAAGTGTGAATTTCAAGTCGTTTTTCTCTCATTCTCAGCTTATAATTAATACTAAAAAGATCTGGTACTAAAATTTTTCACAGTTTTCAAACTACATACATGATTTTAGTATCAAATTGAAGGAAATTTAAAAGCGTTTATTGATTTTGTTCTCGTTTAACCGAAGTGCAATTTAATCCATTAGGGCCGAAAAAAAACCATAAAAAACAGACATTTTTAGACTTGAAGCAACATTTTGGTGAAAACTATGTATGCCATTGAGCAGAAATAAGTTATTATTGCATGCTAATTTTACTTTTTTTAAAAAACTGGCACTTAAACTTTTGAAATATTATGCAGTATTTAATGAAAATTCGAGACGCATATGTTTCCATATAGTAGCATTGGTTGTTAATGGGTTAAAATAAAGTATCCTATTGCACTCTCTGCTGACCTATAAATATGTGTACAAAATTTTATAAAAATCTGAGTTGTCGTTTAAACGTGATGAGTGAACATAAAAAGTGGCTACAGATTTATTAATAGTATAGATAATTAGCATATTTTTATGTTAAATTAGTAACTCGATAAACATAATATAACTCGGCAGCCAAAATCAATTTAGTAACGAGTCATATCAATAAATACTTGATAGACTTAATACTAACTTCAAAAATCAAATGAGTGAAAAAAATCATTCGATCGCTGAAATCAGTTACTAACTATCGATAGTTGAAATCACTCGATTGTTCCCAACACTAAATGGTTGGCATATTTTTTTGTAATCTTTAACAATTGATTGTTTAATTGATGTTTCATTAATTTTAAATATGTAAAAAGGGGTCTGTATAATCATTGTATATGCCCTGTTTTTCGCAGGATAGTGTAGAATGGTTTGACGAAAAAATATATTATTATTAATTTCACTAAAAATTGATCGCATAGCTAAAAATTCTTTAATTATTTGATTTGAAAAGCATTTATATTCCAAATGTTAATACCAAATCATTTTCTTGTGATAAATGAAACAGAGGAAATGGGAAAAGTGTCAAATCTTCCTACGTATGAAGAGGATTTGACAGAGCCTTAAGAGGATTTAACAGCATGAATTAGGATTTGACATAGATATAATTCAAAAGACCTACAAATATATGAAATATCCAAATATATTATTTTATTGGGAATTCAATAAATAACAAAAAATAGAAGGAACACGTATCAACTAAGGATTTAGCGAACGTCAAGACCTGCACAATTTTTTTTATATTGTATCTTTTTTTTGCGCGTAGATGTCCCTGGCGATTGTAATGGACATGGAAGTTTGGCTACTACAAGCTCGTAAAAAATACATGCATCAATTTGCCTTTTAAAGTATTTGATTGTATATCGCTACCTTAATATAGAAAACATATCTCAAAAAGCCCTAACTCAACATAAAAAGGAAAAAGCTTTAAAAAAATAAAGTTCCGTAGTTTCGAATTTTTTGTAAACGAATTTTTTTATTAAAAACTATAAGTAATATAATGATGTTACCATTTTTTTTACTGCAGAATTTGAAGAACTTTGTTTTTATCAAGTTTTTTTTCTTTTTATAATGTAAAAAAATATATGAGTTAGGGCCTTTCTATATTAAGGTAGCGATATGATAAATAACTATCTTTTGCAACAGCTGTTACCAATCCAACGCAAAATATTCTTTTGATTTCCAAATTTAATGAGGACATAGTCCCCACAAATGGCAACAATGTTATCACTTTAAATTTTTTCCAAATCTTCTCTTTCTAAATCGTCACTTTCATTCAATATTAACGAAATTTCCGAGTCTCTGACACTGTAACTGACGTTTTCATCACTGGACGTATCCTGAAGCACACGCTTCACGACTTTCGGTCTTTAAATATTAAATTTGTTTTCTTTTTTAGCTTTTTGCTATGCTAGATCAGTATTTTTCTGGTGTATCAGTAAAGATTCTTGACTTTCCGGCTGAAAGACTCTTGTTAACTTTTTTGGTATTTAATTTTGGAAGCGGACGAATGGTTTCTGGTGTGCTATGAGGCATTTTATCTACTGAAATGATTAATGAATTGCGACTTAAAGAGATCGTTGTAGAAGTACCTTCAGTTAGAGAATTCAAAGGATAATCAGTAGGCCCGTCGTTAGACTCTCTGTTCTCTTCAAGTCCTTCTGCTTCACAAAACTCGCTATCATCAAAAATGTTGCAATTAAAAGGAGAAATTCCTTTGAACGAAAATCCTTTTGTAATATTCTCAGGGGCGAATGATCTCAGAAATCTGGCACATGATTGCCAGCTACATTGACAATATTGCAATCATTGTCACTAAAGTCCCTCTTTCTCCTGAAGCAGTTTGTAAAAAAGTTCTTTTGCCATTTTCCGCTATGATTTAAAATGTTACGTGATTAGTACAAAAACAAAAAAACTTAAACCTTACTTTAAATGTTTTAAAGAAAGGTTCTCAAGTTTACAGAAAAAGTCTCAGACAACAGCTTTTGATAAATCTCGAAGGCGAGCCAAGCTTATATTTTCAGGTTTCCGCAAACTAATAGATGGATTTCTTCTTATAAAATCCGTTAACCAAACTTTTCCTGCAGCTCTCTCGTTATTCCAAGAAGGGCATTTAATTTTGTTCTTTTTTGCGTAGTCGTAGTTAGACCGTGGTGCTAATTTGAGCATGTCTTAAGATATTTCGCCAACTCTGCCTCTTGCCAGGTAGATAGGACTTATCTAACAGAATATTTAGTGCTAGCCTTGCCTTGTAACTCGTTTGCCACACGGTTTTCAGAAAGAAGCTTCAGCCGATAAATTATTATTCAGTTTATGTTATATTTGCGGGCAGCACTTGTAGGCGTTTCAATCTTATTTTTAATGTCGAGTAGTGCTTGTTGAAGACCCTCTTTATCAACAACCCTTTCAGGGTGCTTTCTTTTGTATATATTAGGCATATTATACTACAAATGATAATAATAAAAAAGTATAATAAGAAGAAAAATCTCAACAACACTAAAGAAATAGTAGGAAGATTTGATAAGTCCTTCTACTTGGTAAATGCCAAATCATTCTTTAACCAATCTTAACCTAATATTTTCCAACTTACCGACACTGTCAAATACGATTACACATCTTATGATAAAATGAGAATTACTGAATACATAATAGTCAAAATCACTAAGAGTAAAAAGAGAGATGTATCACCATTACAGCTAACACACGGCCAAGCTACCATTCCGCTGACGAAGCGTCTACCTATGGAAATCTGATCCGGACGCGCGGACTAGCCTGCGTCGACGACTTATAGCAGAGGCTATAAGCAGCAGCAGCATGAAATATCGTGGGAACGCAAAATCAGCAGATTTAGGTTAGCAAGTAAGTTAGGGAATTAGGCAGTATTTTTAAATAAAGTAGAATAAATAATTAGTTTTGTTTTTAACGACAACTTGTGAAGTTTCATTTAATTTCATTTGCTGGATCAGGGTTAAGTAAAGGTTAAGTATAGTTGGACGGTTGGGCATTAACTAGCATTAGGTAGCCAATGCGGCCAAATAAATCATTTTTTTTAGAACATCCCAAATCTGCAATACTGCGTTTTCGCCAAAAATCCTGTAAAATTCTGTAAGACTCCTGCTTTTTCCCCAAGCGATTGTTTTCGAGCAATGGTACAAAAAAAGGCTTGCCACACCACGATTGCTAAGATCGCCGAATACATTCCGTTTGCTGGATCCACTGCAACCGTTGAGAGTTTCCGTTGATATAAAGAAAACTTGGACGGATGACAAATCCCGATTGAAAGGGAAAACTATCAAAGCCATCTTAATGGTAAAAATTAAATGTCAGCAGTTTTACGATTTCCTAAAAATTCAGCCTGATATGCTCCGACAAATTTATTTGCGAAGGTGGAATCGAGCAAATTGAAGACGACTCAGATGTCGAAACCGACGAACATAATGATTTCAAATAAGTGATTGAAGGTTTATCTTTTAATATTTATACTCATTTATAAAAGTCAATATTCTATTTTTTTAGTTCTTTCTTAAATGAAATATTTTTTATTAAAGAACTAGCTTGAATACCCAGCGTTGCCAGGGAGTGTGTAACATTCAGGGCATGTAAAATGTATGAAAAATGTTTCAACTAATAATGCACAATTATTAATGGATCCATTCTCAACCATGTAATAAAATATTTAATTTTTGGACTAAAGCTTCAGACTTAAGAAAGAAGAGAAGTTTAAACACATTCAATTTATCAAATAAACTTTTTTTATCATTTGGATTTGAATCAATAAATTTACTCAGATAAAGTCTTAAAACTAAAGTGGATCGTCTCTGAATCGAAAAATTCGAATTTTTAGCGGTATTTGGCTTTCTGGCTTAAGATAGTGCAAAAAAAAAAAAAAAATAATAGCGCCAAAACGCTCTAGAAAATCCCTACATACCGATTTTCATCCAAATAGAATGAGCGGCTTTGGAGTTTAAGAAGCGGTTTTTCTTAAGAAATTTGTACAACAGCACCCTCTGCTGTTCAAGATAGATAAAAATAGATAGATAGATAAATTTGTATTGCACAGAATAGATAAGTCATCAGCACTCACCGTACCCGAAAACCTGTATATGGACATTTCCAGGAAAAAGTCCACCGACACGAAAACTAAAAGTTATTAAAAACTTATTATTTAATGATATTATCTTAGAGAAACATTTTTATTTTATTGATATAAGCAATCCAAAAATAAATTCATTTGCCATGATGATCAAATTGTCTGCACTGTTTCACAAATGTAATTTTTCTTTTTAGTTAATGTTTTGTAAATGTTTCGTAAAGTTTTTGTTTTAGCAAAAATGGAATGCATTGGCTAAAAATAATGAAAAATGATTGAGGCAAGGAGAGGCAGAATATATTAGATTTGTTTTTAAATTACAAAATTACTTAATTACCTAATTACTTAATCACCCAATTAAACTACAATGGAAATTTAAGAAAAGTAACGCCAGTAACGTCACGTGAGATGACTAAGTCTAATAACAAAAAAACGAAAAAAAATGTTCAAGCTTGATTACTTGGAAAATAAACTTATATTATTTCAAAACCTTCTAAAAAAGGTTCCCAATTCGCAGAGTTTTGCAAATTTTTTAATCCAAGTCGAAAACTACAATACTTCTGTTTCTTGTAACGTCACGCCGAAGCATAGTTTTGCTTATATCTTTAAATCCATAGGATCGATTGTTGTAATTCTTTTACTTAATAACATATAGTGCTACTTGATAACTACGCAAATATAAAAAACCTTCTTAAAAATTTAACTTTTTCATTCGATTTTTTTAATTGGAAATGCCAGTTTGGAAATGCACATATACAAATTTTCATGCATATCGGACGAGCAATTTCAAAAAAAAAATTTATGTAACTCGATCGCAGCGCCACCTACCGGGCCCATCAACCTGAAGAACAGATCTCCTTGAATGTGGAATATCAACTTTTTTCACCGGCCACTATTTATGTAAGCTAATATATAGACGACTTATTTTCTGCCTTACTTGCCTTTTATAACATTTAATTTTTTTTTTGTAATGGCACTTCGAGCATTTTTTTGTTTTCATTTGCCAGATTTGTTCGTGCTTCAGTTAACAGCTTTTGGAGATCACGCGTTGTCACAGGCATTGAAATAAAGCTTAACATGTCTAAAGAAGTCGGTCTTTTCGAAAATACTTATATGCATACGCTTTTGGAGATTTTCGCAAAAAAAAAATTTATGGAACTCGATCGCAGCGCCACCTACCGGGCCCATCAACATGAAGAACAGATTTCCTTGAATGTGGAATATCAACTTTTTACCGGCCACTATTTATGTAAGCTAATATATAGACGACTTATTTTCTGCTTTAGTTGCTTTTATAACATTTAAATTTTTTTTTTTTGTAATGGCACTTCGAGCATTTTTTTGTTTTCATTTGCCAGATTTGTTCGTTCTTCAGTTAACAGCTTTTGGAGATCACGCGTTGTCACACGCATTGAAATAAAGCTTAACATGTCTAAAGGAGTCGGTCTTTCCGAAAATACTTATATGCATACGCTTTTGGAGTTTTTCGCGTATTTTGAAAATATTTTTACTACAGTGCCCTCTGATCCCTAAGATCACCCTAAAATCACTATATACAAATTTTTATGCTAATCGGATGAGCGGTTTAGGCGTATTTCAACACGGTTTGTACAACAACACCATTTGGTGTTCAAGATAGAGCAAAATATAGCTCTTAATCACTTACCGTATCCTAAAACTCCCATATACAAAATTTTATGCAAATCCACCAGATATCGACCAAGATATTACATTTGAGGGGTTGGATTTGTTCGGAAGGTGCCACGCACTTTTATTTAATACTACCTTTCATTATTCCTAAATCATCTCGCACACGAAACATATTTGCTGGCAAAGTTTATCCTTAATCGGCCCAGTCGTTTTCGTGCTTTAGTTCTGAGTTATAAACTCAATTAAGTTTTTCTCCATATAGTTAAACGGTTGCAACGCCTTTAGTAAGCGGTCTTAATGTACTCGGAAAATAAAATATATCTTTAAACTTGACCTGAGTGATAGTTTACTTCTCTGCCAAATTTCAAACAAATCGGCGAAAAACTTCCGGAGGTGTGTGTTATTTTCCATTCGTAAAACAAATCCTGTAAAGGGCCGAATTTTCGCACTATTATCCTGTTTTTCAGCAAAAATGAGATACGATCGTTAGATATGTACAGTAATCCCTGGCTAATTCGTTTTCATAAAATGCGCGATTTTTGGTAGAATTATCTTTACTTACTTACTTAGGTGGCCATAACAACCACAGCTTGGGTTTCGGCCGACCTCATCAGCTCTCGCCAGGCGCCTCTACTTTGAGAGTGCCTTCTCCAATCGGATACAACAAGTGCGGTTAGGGCTTCCTCGGCCTGGTCCATCCATCGGAGGCATGGTCTCCCTCGTCGTCGTTGACCAACAACCCTCGCCTCGAGCACCTTTTTCGCTGGAGCTTCGTCGTCCATACGATGGACATGACGCAGCCAGCGTAGTCGCTGCACAGTTATACGCCGAACTACGTTAATGTCTTTGTAAAGCTCATACAGCTCGTGGTTCATTCGGATGCGATAGTCATCACAGACTCGAACAGGACCGAAGATTTTGCGAAGAACTTTTCTCTCGAACACCCCCAGAGCGGCTGCATCAGTTTGCGAAACTACCCATGCCTCAGCGTCATAAAGCAGCACAGGTAGAACGAGCGTCTTGAAGTGTGTTAGTTTTGTCGATCGGGAGAGGGCTCTGGAACTTTGTTGCTTACTGAGCCCGTAGTAGCACCTATTAGCAATTATTGTTCTTCGCTTTATCTCCAGGCTGACTTCGATGTTTTTATTAATGGCGGTGCCAAGGTATACAAACTCCTTGACTACTTCAAAGTTATAGCTGCCGGATGAAACGTGGAAGTCTAGACGCCGTGCTCCCTTGCTTTTAGACAGCATATACTTTGCTTTAACCTCATTTATCGTCAAACATTTTGAGGAGAGTAAAAAAGAGTGACATTGAGATGATGGTTTTATTAGAAGAAATTTGTTTAGAGTTTTAAGATTTTCAAATTTGGTAAAATTTACATTTATGTTTAAAAGAAAATGTTTTGTTTTTTTCAAATGGTGCTGTTTACAACATTTGTTATAAAAGACCTCTTGTCACACTGCGGGCATTATGCTGGCTCCTAGATTGACCCGAAAAAGAAAATAATTTTAATATTTTGAAACCTAATGAAAATATCTCCTATCTGAATGACACAGAATTTTAAGTCTTTTTTAAAAATGTATATGTACTTGGAATAAAAAAAAATTGCATGTTTACTTATTTTTTGTTTTAAATTTTGAATAAAACGATTTAAAAGGCTATTTTAAAAATCAGTTTCATTCAGATTGATTAAAATGTTATTAAAAAATGTTCTGCCAAGTATTGTAATGATAGGTCAAGTAGTTTTTGAGCTAAGTTGCCCGCAGTTGTGAAAAATGTAGTTTTGAGATATAATAAAATATAATAAAATAGCAGCTATATTAACTTTATTATTGTATTATGATATATCGAACTCACGGGCGGGTCTCTTTTCAATTTATAACTTTCGTAATATTCAAGATATCTTTATAAGTTTTTTGTACATATTTTTGAGATGTTGTTAGTAGAGATAGTAGGATGTAGAGATAAATTCTAGTTTGGTTGTGACTAGTTGCTAAGAGAAAATACAGCTATAATCGAATTAAAACTTGTTTATAGGTTCGCCTATTCAATCTAATTTTCAGATAGTAGCAGTGTAATAAATCTGTGTGTTTAAAGTAACTAAAGTTTCAACATTAAAAATGCATTAATCAGTTTGAGTCATTAATGTTTAAATTTTTTTTTTACAGATTGAAAAGCATGCCTAAGCTGCTGTTCTGGGCAGTCATTAGAAGGAAATGCTTGGATTGTATCTAAAAAGTTATTGTAAAAAAGTATTATTAAACAACGAATTAGGTATATGCTAAAAAAATTACCCATGAGAATACGGTAAATTTTTTTGAAATCCTTAATTCGTTTCTTTCCATGAGTGCCATCGATATTGAAGTTTAAACTAATGTTTTCACTCAAAACATTGTGTAAGTCCTTGAAACATCTTATAGATGACACCTTTTAAAAAATTAGTTTATGGAAATGTTCATAGAATTTTAGAATAAGGTAAACAGCCGGCATACACATAATCAATAGTCTTATTGTTTGCGTTCTATTCTACATTAACCCACTAACGTCCAGCGTAACCTGATTTCAAAAGTATTACTGCCAGTTTTTCAAAAGAGATGATTGAATTTGCATGGTTTTTAGCAAATACATGCGTATAGTACGAACATCTGTTTTACTTATTAGTCTTACTTTGCTTATACATCTAATTTTTAAAAATTTTTCTTACATAAAGGTCATGATTTTCTGGTACTATTTTGTTTTCCACTGTTTGCATATCCTGTTCCGTTTTGAGTGGAAATAAAGCACCTATTGGAGCTGCAGCGCTTTCTTGTCGAATCAGTTTTTCAATTAGTACTGCTCTGCTAATGCTTCCATAATTGCTGAATGGTGGAAGTGCGCTTTATCTGTAAAAACTTCTATTAAAATAATTTTTTGTTATATGTTAATTCATCATACCATCAAGATGCGATAATTTAGATTTTAATTCATCGGAACATTCACATTTAACATTATTGGCCAATCGGTTTTTCTATGCAATTTGTTGCAAATCTGATCCTCTTTTTCGATCCATTAGTTCTCAATACCAAGTTTAAAAGTTTGTGTTTAAGAAAAATTAGCTTAAGATGAAAGACTATGGAATGATGGTTTGGAACAGAAGTGATTTTGTTAAAATTTTTTTTGTCGATGTGCAATGTTTTGTTTTTATAATATATATGCAGGCATATAAAAAATAGTGGTCATTATAAGAGTATTTTTCATTAATATGCCACTTAGATCACTTCTGTTTCAAATTTCAATCCAAATGTCTAAGATTTGTATGAAAACGAAGTTAAAGTATAAAAAAAGTAGATGTCGATAAAGCCAATCCTACAAGCAACCATGTAAGATGAAAATCAAAAGTAATTCACTGTCATATTGAATACACATTAACTTGCTATGCAATGCATTAATACTAAAATGTTCTCCATTTTCTGAGTGGTTTGGTTCTGCTAAGCAAACTCCTAATGAAATTGATTCGACTGGTTTGAGAAAGAAATTTATGGCATCGTGTAACCTTTTCCCTACTAAAAAATTTTGTTCCCCTTAAACCTAGGTGTGATCGGCAGAATTGGTACAGTAGTTGTTTGGTGGTTCTTTTGTTATCACGCGCTTATTCCAAATATAACTAGCAGTTTGGTTGTATTTAAGTTTAAATCCACTCGGTTTTGAACTCGGTTTGGAACTATTATTTTCTCATTATTTATTTTATTAAAAAGTTGCTGGAGAATATGGATAGATTTTTTTTTAACGTACTTTTTTAAAACCTGCAAATAGTTTTCGAATGAATATGCGGTGGATGATGACAAAATACCTGCATGGAAAATATTATCTGTTAAATGTAACAATGAGTGGACATTAAATGATACACTGTTATATCCAAATAAAACCGGAACTTTTTCTACAATTTGTTTTAACACCTATTAAATAATTGCTGGGAGAATACATAAACTTGCAAGCACAATGCAAAAGAAGAAACTCGTAGAAGAGATCGTCTGAGATTTCATTTTTAAAAATAAAAACACCGGTATACAAAAGAATTTGACGGAATTCTGTAGCTTTAAAATTCAAGATATCATCAAGACTTCTTGGCTTTCGAACGAATTCCTTTGGAGTATGCTTTCGAAGGCCTAATAATTTGTTGGATATATTAATTTTACAGGATTTATTTATTTGTATATTAATCTTGTCATGTAAGATACGTAAAATAAACTTGCGCATTGCTCCTAGATCGAGAAGGTGCATACTATCGAGAGGAAATTGAGTAATAATGTTACTTTTTATATTTTCAAGAGGAGTTCTTTTATTTTGGAAGATATTTCCTATAAGAAAAGCCTTCGTCTGAAATCAAATCACCAGAATTTGGGCTATATGTTAACACACTGCCAATTTGTCATCCTATTTGCGTACATTTGGTGCATCCGTGACTCGAAGTATGACCAGGAACCCCACAAACAAATGCCTTAGCAGGAGCATCGCAAATAATGGAACGAATTTCAAATTTATAAATTTACTAAACAATTACACGCGCTTATAACAAACGAAATTCTTTTCCTGTAACTAAATAACCCGTTTTCCACAACTTTTCCGTTTCTCGTAACTGTTAAAACGTTTGCAAAAATCGTTTCCAAGCACGATAAACGAAGTTCGTTTACTGCAAATTGGCTATAAACGTTTATTGTTCTCTGCGTGCAGTTTTCAAAATGATCTTGATAAAGTTCAATTAGTTTTTCAAAAGCTCCTAAAGCGCCATATCCAGCAATTTTGTACCGTCAGGAAATATTGTTTGAAACCCAATAAGAATGTCTCCGTGCTTTAAAAATCGAACTCTTAGGCTTGAGTAAATCAAACGCTTGTCAAAATATTTTTACATAGACAGAGCCAACTGTTGATTAGTGACAAATCAATTTTTATTTTGTTGGCTTTATGCTTAAAGTATAATAACATAAATAAATTTTATACAATATTGTGAAGTAACATATTGAATGTGTGGTATTTAATAATAAAGTATTAGTACTTTAACCACAGCTCTATCTAGGGAACTAAACACCCTTTCATCCTAGTTGGTCATTCAATGGGTGGCACCATTGCAGTGTTGTTTTTCATAGTTTATGCACTTCTATATTAAATACTCGTATATTATTAAAAATTAACTAAAAACACAGATTTCACAAACTTCGTTTTGCTAATGGGGTTTTCTTAAAAATAAACCATTTCCTGTTTTTTACAGATCTAGGGACATTTTTGGTGAGAAAGATACACTAACAAATCGAATGAGAAAATACGCTACCACCTTGTTTCTACCACGCTCAAATAGAAAAACTGTCAACAATACCCCAAGTGGTCAGAATTACAAAAAAAAAAAATTTGAACACATTTATTTTGAACGAATAAAACATGGATAGTTTAAAAGATTACGGCTCAACAAAAACAGATTTGAAATTTATATTTGTGTACAGTCATTTGGGGGAAAAAAACGAAGTTACTTGGAATGTTTTCTGGTAGTTTTGAAAATGGGTATTTTTTTATAGATTTTGATGTGCTCTTTCCGAATTTCAACTTTGCCACCAAGTATTGTTGCTTAAATATTTGGGATCCGGAGTGCCCCCAGAATTGTAAACGATGTTGCGAATGAAATAATTTGAGCTATTAAAAGTTCAAAAATTGTCGAAACCGGCCCGGTTCTGCTCGAAAGTCCGTTTTATTTTGAGATTTTTTATATGATATTTTTAAAGTAAGAAATTATGCATTTGAGATTTGCGGAAAAAAAAACACAAACCATCTATTTCGATGTTAAATTTGGTGAAGAATCTGATTCTGGACTTGAAATAACCGAATATTTTAGTCCGGTGCCACCAAACTCACTGCAAAATAAGATTTTCGATTATTTTCATACTATTTTTTTCATGCATACCCATCAGGTCGAACCTGATGATTTTTTAAAAACTTATTATTTTAGTCACTGTGTACACAAAATGGTTTTTCATATTACATAAAAAGTTTTTGAAAATTTATCTGGATCGACATAATAGGTAAGCATGAAATAAATGGTATGAAAATAATCGAAAAATCTCAATTTTGCAGTGAGTTTGGATAAAAAATTATATAAAAAATATCCAAAAAAATCGGATTTTCGTGCAGAACCGGGCCAGTTTCGACAATTTTTTAACTTTTAATAGCTCAAATTGTTTCATTCGCAATAATCGCTTACAATTCTGGGAGGCACGCCGGATTCCAAATATTTAAGCATTTTAAATACAAATCTAACGCAGTATATATATTTTTATATACTTTTCATTCGTTTGATAACATCTTGTGATTACTTTTCGTGTGAGTCTCTTTAATTGTACCCTATTTTTCTTCTTGATACGAGTACTTTGGAGGGTTTTAAACCCCAAAATCATCCCTTTGGTTGCGCTGCTGGGTATAAGATATTGGTGCTGTGCAAAAACCAGTTCTCGAATAACGGGTTTCGAAAAATAATCTGAAACTTAGATCTAGTCGATTCCTGCTAAAAAAATTTTATTAAAAAAAAATATTTAGTAATTGTTATTGGAATGGAATGATTTTGTCAGTCATGTCATGATTTTGTCAGTCAAATTTTTATGAGAAAATGGAACAGTTCAATTTTTAAAGAATTTATAAAATTTTCTTTTGAATATAATTTAAATTTGTGTGTTATTTTTATAACTCTAATAATTTTTCAATTATAATTAAGAGTTATATTTTTCGAGCTCGACGAGCCAACGAAACAGCTGTCTAGTCTGCTGTATGATTGCCACTCTATACAAAGGGTATTGTTGTTGTTGATGGTTGTTTTCTTCAGAAAGCAACATAGACCTTGAGCTCGAAAAATATAACTCTTAATTATAATTGAAAAATTATTAGAGTTATAAAAATAACCCAAAAACTTATGAAAAGAGGTCGAATAAATTTACAAATTAAATTCTCTGGCAGAGCACGGCCGTTAAAAAATTATGATAAATTTGTGTGTTTACACACACAATCAAATAAAAATCTTAGTTTTCAAACAAAAAATATTTCATGACGTCATAGTTTAATAGCAGCAGGTTGCTGCAACTAAGACGGACAGTGAATAATAGAAGAACAACAACTAAAAACTATAACATGCCTGTGAGTGGTAAAAAGCTTTGATATATCTTCGAAGAAAGAGCTTACACTGAATAAGTGTGAATCTGAAAATTCGAAGAACTTTAGCTGCTTTTCGTATCATTTGTGTGTACAATGTAATTCAGAGTAATTTTCTCTAACATTGACGAAAACAAATATACATGAACGGCTAAGTTCATCATCGCTATCATATAAAGGCTACTGATGAGTTGGTGTAGCGGCCAACGAAACAGTTGTCTAGTCTGCTGTATGATTGCCACTCTATACAAAGGGTATTGTTGTTGTTGTTGGTTGTTTTCTTCAGAAAGCAACATAGACCTTGAGCTCGAAAAATATAACTCTTTAATTATAATTGAAAAATTATTAGAGTTATAAAAATAACACAAAAACTTATGAAAAGAGGTCGAATAAATTTACAAATATAATATTTAAATTGTCAAAATCGTTTTCGAGAACAATAATATGTGTTGGCCTTTAATGATAACACGAACTAGGGTTCACACAGGTCTAAATACTTGTACACAAGCTGGGGATCAATAAAAGCGTAAGATAGCCACAAAGAAACCAAATCTAAAGACTAAAATTTTTTGTTCTCCCGTTTATGTGAAATGTCCCATAAAAGTTGTGAATGAAGTTTCAATAGGGTGAACTTTTTAAGAAAATGTGGTAATTTTTCATAGCTAATTTTAATTTTGATTTTAATGAACTGCAGGAAATCTTACCTATTTTTACCTTTCAAACTAATGTTGTTAAATATTCCTTGGTGGTTTTTCGGATCTTTGCCAGATTTAGTTTTTCCAGAAAAAGAAGAAACAGACAATAAAGATTTGGTTTTAGAAATTTTATTTATAAAAATACAGAGACAGGGGGGAACTTACCAGCTGGATTGCGCTTTTGATATTAATTTAGCACTCTCATCGACAAGCCGACAAGAGCGCTCTTTTTTGGAGTTTTCGGAATAACTCTGAAAACTCACTCAACGCACTTAGCTGTTTTAACAAATACAAATTATTAAAATTCAACTTAAACTAAACTTAAATACAGGGTGACGGTGTAAACATTGCCGCCCACCTTGCAGCAAACTGCAAAAAACTAGAAAATTATTTAAGTAGATATATAGGATAAAAACTTAAAATGCCTTAAATAAATAAACCTATTCAGTGCAGTTTCATTTTTTAAAATTCAGTGTTTATTTCAGTGTTTGCATATATACATGTAAATTTTCAAAATTCAATTTAATTTAAAAAAAAAATTATATTGAGCATAAGCCCGATAGCACCCATCCAAATATGGTGCTCTGAGCGGTCAACTGGCCGGCAAGAGTCGGAAACAGGCCCGGGAGCATTATCTTGGAGTAAACTCCCACGCCCAACACTAGACTGACCGGAGCCGACTTGAAAAAAGCCTGATCAGCCAACAACAGATTGGCATACGGTTCTAGTATGCGCGCATCAAGTGTTTGAGTCGGCGTTACACACGAGTAACCACGCTTCACCTGAGCCATCACGCTTATTCGATCACTCCGTTGAAACTTGCCGCGAATCTCCAGGCAACACATGCGGTCTGCTCCCGATCGAGAGGTGGCCAAAACGCAGCGAAGCAACCAAGGCCTCGGAAATGATCGACACTGCTCGACACGGGTCTATGAGGGCTCGGACCATATGGACCCGACCCTGCGCTACAATTTTTACCGCAGCCGTGGGAGAAATCGCGACAGCACACTGCGTAACTGTTAGGGGAATCTGTCGTCCAATCATCGCTCGTGCGTCACCCTGGAATCGAGGGCGTTCCACTTCCGAGCGGACTAGCGCCGGTTGGCGGTTACCATCTTGCCGATGGCTTCTCTCGCGTCTTTCGCATCTGCGCTGACCACGTGTTTGCAGTCTTCGCGCTGCTGAGTTTAGTGGTGGTCTGAAGTGATGCACCAAGCTGTTCTGGCCATTGGACGGTTCAGTGGTCGTCAGCCGAGACGGACTGGGTCTCGGTCCAACCCACTTCGCAGCGCCCTCAGCCATCTCGGGCCCAGCGTCATCCGTCAGGGACAGCCGAGACGGGCTTGGTCTCGGTCCGCTCCTTTCGGACAACTCCGAGCTGTCCGATGAACTCTGTTCATCCTTAGCCGGCAGCAGCCTAGACGGGCGAGGCCTAGGTCCACCGCGGCGACGTTTGCCGAGAGGCCTGGACTCATCCAACTTCTCCTGAGAGGGCCAGTGCAACAGGCTATGGTGGTTTTCGCCACAATACTTGCACCGTATTTCGCTATGGCACCTTGCTGTGGTGTGGTTTGGCGATAGGCAATTGGAGCAGTAGCGATGTAGCACCACTACGCGCAGTCTTTCGGCGTGAGTTTTCGACCGAAACTCTGGGCAAAATCTTAACGGGTGCCGTTTATCGCACAATCGACAGGCACCTTCGACGACTTCCTTCGGTTTTCTTATGTTGCGGCAGTTGACCATTTTGAGCTGTAAAAAAAGGGGTTGAGAGGTAGAAATTTTGTCAAACTAGGGTCCTGGCAACGCAACCAGCTTGACGATCGGTCGTGTTATTAAACCGCGTTCCGTTCGAACGTCAGCCACACGTACCCTCGCATCTTTCCCGTGATATAATTTTGTTATTCGGCCCAACCGCCATTCGTTTGGGGGTAAAGTTTCTTCTTTCACAACAACTAAATCATTTATTTCCATATCTTTTTGCGGATATTTCCACTTATAACGCTTGTGAAGCTCTTTTAAATATTCGGTTTTCCACCGTTGGCAAAATGTTTGATGTAAAGCTTTTATCTTTTGCCATCGGTTTACGATTGAGATGGGCTTTTCTGTTATCTCAGGTTCGAACGGGGCTAGAATAGGCGCACCAATTAAGAAGTGGCCTGCTGTTAAGGGAGCTAAATCATCCGGATTCTCAGACATCGGACTAATCGGTCGTGAGTTTAGACACGCTTCAATTCGTGAAAGCAATGTCAAAAACTCTTCGAACGTGTATTTCATACCACTAGCTACTTTCTTGAAATGGGATTTGAAGCTTTTGACCCCGGCTTCCCACAAACCTCCCATATGGGGAGCACCCGCAGGAATAAAATGCCATTCCAGTTTTTGGTGAGAATAGTTGGAAACAACTACATCACGCGTTGAGCTAAGAAACGCCTTAAATTCGCGTTTAAAAGTCCGTGAGGCTCCAACAAAATTCGTCCCGTTATCTGAATAAACGTGTGCTGGACAGCCTCTCCTTGAAGTGAATCGGGAGAATGCTGCCATGAAGGCAGCAGTCGAAAGATCACTGGTAGCGTAAATCTCATGCGTAAACTTTATCAAAAGTCGCGAAAATTGACAATTATATGGCAATATGATTGGATGTCTTTCGTCATAAGAAAGTGCGGGAGAGAACGCTAAGCGTCCTCCTACTCGCAAAACGTTATTTTTATCCAAAAATGGATTCAAGGTTAGGACTGTGCTTTTTGTACTGATAGGGGTCTTTTCCAAAAGGCTGTGACATTCGTCCGGAAAATTGACCTGTTGACATAAAACGATTAATCGATTTTTGACAAAATCAATTTTTTGATTTGAGACCTGACCAGTAGGAATACTTAATTTTTTGTTTTGAACCCGATGGTAAAAACGAAAAACTTGAGCAAGGACTCGTAATGCTCTAGAAAACGAGGAAAACCGATCCAGAACGTCTTCGTGGTTATTGAAGAAGGAGAAATGGGATTGAACTGGTTTTCTTTCCATTTCTGTATCCAGATGCGTTTCCTCTGTAAGTTTTGGCCATGCCTTTTTATCTTTTGTTAGCCAAGAGGGGCCATGCCACCACAGCTGATTTCCGATGAGATCCTGGGGCATTACTCCTCGGCTTCCTAAATCAGCAGGGTTTTCCTGGGACTCCACGTGGAACCAATTATCGTTACCGACCTTCTCGATAATTTTTGACACTCGATTGGCAACAAAAGTTGTCCAAGAGCATGGTGGTTTCCGTAGCCACGCAAGCACAATGGTAGAATCTGTCCACAGATATAGATTTTATTGCTCTACGCAAAGTTCTGGAATCAGGAGCTCCACCACATCAGCGAGCAGAGCCGCTCCACATAGTTCCAGTCTGGGAAGCGAAACGGTTTTTACCGGTGCTACTTTCGTCTTGGAAGTGAGTAAATGTGAAGTTATCTTCCCATCCACACCCTCAACACGAATGTATACCGCCGCAGCGTATGCCTTTTCAGAAGCATCGCAAAATGCATGGAATTCTATCTTGCTCCATGGAGAAAAGTGTACCCATCGTGGAATTTTTACTTCATTGATGTGCGGATAGCTGTGTAAAAATTGCTTCTACTTTCGAAGACTTTGGCAAGTTAAGTCATCGTCCCAATCTATTTTTTCTAACCAGATTTGCTGCATTAGAATTTTGGCAATAACGATTGTGGGACTTAACCAACCAGCTGGGTCAAACAATTTTGCTATTGTTGACAAAACTTCTCTTTTCGTGAAACTATTTTTTATCTCCAATGGCTTTGCTACAAAGTAGAAACAGTCTTGACTTGCATTCCAACGAATACCTAAAGTCTTGGCCACACTCGAATCTTCTAGCTCCAAAAAGTCTGCGTTCAGCAAATGTTGTTTTGGAATGTCAGCGATGACTTCTTTACAGTTGGCTGTCCACTTCCGTAGAGCAAAGCCAGCTGAGCCCAAAGCCGAAATAAGTTCGTTTCGGGTTTTGATCGCTGTCAGTATATCGTGAGCACCCGCTAGCGCGTCATCGACATACATAAAATTCCGAAGAACCATTGAAGCTAGCGGCAACTCTTTTTTCACATCCTCAGCAAGCTGATGGAGTGTTCTGATTGCCAAAAACGGGGCACAATTGAGTCCAAATGTGACTGTTTTAAGCTCAAAGTCCTGGATTTGATCGTCGGGAGATTCTCTAAACAGAATCCGTTGAAACGAAGTCTGTTTCGGATCTATTAGTATTTGACGGTACATTTTTTCAATGTCACTATTGAAAACATATTTAAAGAGTCTCCACTTGACAATCAAACGTGTCAAATCAGCTTGTAGCACTGGACCCGGGTACAGAATATCATTTAGACTGATACCGTTCGATGTCGGACATGAAGCGTTAAAAACTACTCTTACTTTCGTCGAGACGCTATCAGGTTTTATTACCGCGTGATGAGGCAGGTAATAATTAGTCGGAGCCTGTTCATACCTGGGTGCCGACACCTTTACCATGTGGTCCAGCTCCACATACTCTTGTATGACGTTGTCATATGTTGATTTGAAATCAGGTCTTTTCATGAGAGCTACTTCGTTTCTTATAAACTGCTTGTAAGCACATTGGCGAGACTGACCCAAGCTCACTTCGAGAGGGAATTCAGTCTTAAATGGCAATGAAACTACATAGCGACCATCACTATTGCGCCGTGTTGTTTTAGTGAAATGTTCTTCACACCATTTGTCTTCTTTAGTTTTGAAGACGGTTTTCTGGGTTTCCTCCAACTCCCAAAAACGTGAGATCTGCTGATCGAGCGATATTTCATTAAAATAAGTGACGTACGTCGTAGACGTCGGTTGATTTTCTAATGGCATAGGGCCAGTGAAAATCCACCCGAAAACCGTCTCTTGCGCAATCAGCGATCCCAGGACATTCCTACGAATACCATCTAAAATTATTTTAGGGTAAATATCACCTCCAATCAGAACATCAACCTGGGTACTTTTGTAAAAGTTGACGTCTGCTAGAGGGATGTCTGGGAGGTTCTCGATAACGGAGCTATCCAGTGAACAAGTTGGAAGATTTTCAGTAAGTTGCGGAAGTATTAGAGCTTTTGTTTCAATTCGTAATTAAGAATTACCCGGTGATCCTATGAACAACTTGCAGCTCTTTTGAACTTTAGCTGATACGCTTTTGTTCAGACCGGAAACTTGTGCGTTTACTTTTTGGGTAGGGAGATTCAGAAGATTTTGTAATCTTTCTGATATAAATGTTCCTTCGGACCCAGAATCGATTAGCGATCTGGCAGTGTAAACCGTACCTCCGTGACATATGGTCACCATGGTAGTACCTAGAAGAACACTTTTCTTACTAATTGTAAAGCACGTCTGAACATTATCAATTTGCGTTTCGGTAGTGGACTGTATTTGGGTAGCATGAGTATGTGTGCTTGTGTTAGGCGTTTGGGATTGCGGCGAATTTCCAGCATTTGGCATGAACCTTGTACTCGGATTATTTTGGAAATCGCGATGCAAGAGTGTATTGTGACGTTTTTTACACGTTACACAACTATAACTGCTCTTGCAATCCTTGATTTCATGGAAACTTCCCAAACAATTAAGACAGACGTGGTATTTTCTCACCGTCGTCAACCTATCACTCACACTCATGTTTAAAAATTTTGAACAATTTCTCAGCGGATGCTGTTGTGATGGGCAAAGCTTGCAGCTGGAGTTCGATAAATTCACATGATGTGAATTAACTTTCTTCGCAAAGCTGCTGCTTTGTTGGCCGTAATTGGATTTTGGTACAGCACCTTTGTTGTTACCAGAACTCCTGATGTCCGAGACAGTCTCAAGAGTTTGGAAACGGCTAGTCAAAAAATTATCTAAATCTGTCCATTTGGGAATTTCAGATTTATTCACTATGCTCTGCTCCCATAAGGAGAGCGTATGCTCTGGTAAGCGCGTAGAACACAGATAGGTGAAAATTGCATCCCAGTTACTGATGTCGATATCATGCATCTGAAGGGATGAGATGCAATTATTGATGTCGCGCTGTAACCTTTTAATAGCACTCCCTGACTCAGAAGAGACAACCGGGAGATTGAAAAGTACTTTCAATTGGCTATTCACAAGAATCCGCTTATTTTCATAGCGGTCCTTAAGATTTTGCCACGCAAGGGCAAACCCTTCGTGGGTAAGTGGACATTTTTTCACTATTTCCTTTGCTTCTCCTCGAGTCTTTTGATTTAAGTGATACAGTTTCTCAACAGGCGTTAACCGGGCATTGGTTATGTAAATCGCCGTAAACATATCTCTAAAAGAGGGCCAAGACATGTAAACACCGTAAGAGAGCTCTGTATCACAAGGAGGAAGGTTAATATTGTGGATTGAAGAATGCAGCTTAATTTCGGGTTCATGTTTGGACTCATTCGCTTTATTCAATTCATGAATAATTTCACTCATTTTAGCCACACACCTAACATAAGTATCGAAACTAGTTCTATACTTTATTTTTAGGGTTGCGGCGTCAGTGGAACCTTGTCTGGTAGTAGACATTTCTTTAGCGCAAGTCTCGTAAGCTACCTTTACTTCTGTCCAAAGCGACTTAAGTTCTTCTTTATGAACTTCGACAATGAATATCGAATGCTCTTCAAACGAGATCTCGTTAAATTGTTCTTCGAATTCAACAAGTTGATCCGCTAAACGGATAAAAGTAGTTAACGCAGTCATTTTCGTTTCGTTATATGAACTAAAAAGAATGCTGGTAAAAATTATTTAAGCAATTGATATGCAAATTGCTCTTCTTTTAAAGTTTGAAAACTTTTTTCTCGAAAAAACCAAAAATTCGAGAAGAAAAAAGATAATTGACTGATATGCAGTTATTGTTTTCAAGCAAAACAAATTTATGCTAGTTAAAAAACCAAGCGAAAATCTCAAAAAAATATTAATGTGTTCCTTTTATAGAAAGGGCAACCACAAAAAATCAAAAAATAAAAAAATATTTATTAAAGATGATATATAAATGTAATATAGTAGAATATAATATATAACACTATTTCTTCGAGCAACCAAAGAATTTCTTTGTTTTCCAAAGAATTTTTTTTTTTTTTTTTTTTTTTAAAAGTGTTTGACTTTTTTGTCCCACTGTGCGCTAATTAAATTTGAGGGGTTTTTGGTTATGCCTTGCCCACTGTGCGCAAGCACACCAAGAAACCAAAGAGCGCGAGAAAAAAATGTCAAGTGTAGTTGGTGGAGGATTTAGTGTGTGTGCATGTGTGTATGTGTGAGCGCAGCTGGCTGTTTTTCGATGCACGCAGTAAGTTGTGTGGTCAAACAATATTTGCAGTTTCGCTTCAAAAAGAATTATTTCTTTTTCCTTTGTTTTTTCTTATTTGATTTGAAGTAAATTTTTATGACAAAAACAAAACTCAATAGCCATTAGTATTTTCTATTTTCACTGTTTATTTTTACTTTACTTTAATTTAAAGGAAATTATGAAACGAAATTGCAAAATTTTCGATGTTTTTTTCACTTATTTTGACCACTGTTTTTTGCACTTTTTCCACTCTCACACCACTTTGTCACTGCAATATTTGCGTGTATTTATTATTTTTTGGAAATTTGCTCACCGAGATCGAAAGCTAAAAACTTTTATTAATTTTTTTGCGCGCACACAATTTTGCATATATATTTTTTTTTTTTTTTTGATTTTGTTGCGAAAAAATCCCAAACGAATTTTTTACCGCGGTTGGATTTATGAATTTTATAATAGAAAAACACTATTTGCACCGAATAACAAAAAAAAACACTGAATTATAAAAATGCACGCACCTTTTTTTTCCTTGGATTAATTGTTGGGGTTGCTGCTGGTGTTGAGTTTTTGCTGTGGTTTCTCTTGTTGTTGTTTGCAGGCTGTTGCTTCCTTTGGAATTTTGTGGCTTCAAATCCGGCTCGATAGGACCACTAAATATTCCTTGGTGGTTTTTCGGATCTTTGCCAGATTTAGTTTTTCCAGAAAAAGAAGAAACAGACAATAAAGATTTGGTTTTAGAAATTTTATTTATAAAAATACAGAGAGAGGGGGGAACTTACCAGCTGGATTGCGCTTTTGATATTAATTTAGCCCTCTCATCGACAAGCCGACAAGAGCGCTCTTTTTTGGAGTTTTCGGAATAACTCTGAAAACTCACTCAACGCACTTAGCTGTTTTAACAAATACAAATTATTAAAATTCAACTTAAACTAAACTTAAATACAGGGTGACGGTGTAAACAGTTGTTGTATTGTAAAATTTTGTCAAAGAAATTTCTACTTTTTATGCAAATTTTCGGACTCATACTTTTTAAAGTATAATTAAAGAATCTCATTTTGGACCATTATTTAAAATACCATAGGCAAAAATCAAAAACTTAGTGATCAAAATTAATTTGATAAAAAAATGCATGGTCATCTCTCTTAAACAGGCATAATCACGAATTGTCTTAAAAGAAAACGGATTTGTTTGGAATAATTTCAATATCCTTGCTTTTAGTTTTTTACTGGTATTTACTTATAGATTTTTTTATCAAAATCTCGCCTGAGGTAAATCCTGGCTACGGGCCTGGCTGAAATGATTTCAAACTCTTTTTTACATTTATTTTTTAATTTGAACCTGCAAAAGAAAAAAAGAGGGAACGTGGGGTCGTTATCCTATATCAAGAAATGCCAATTAAATTCAGCTTTTGTGCCTATTTTGTATATTCGCACAATCATAACAGCACAATAGATTTATAGTGATAAGTATTTACATTTAAATTGGAAAGGAATATTGGGATATTTTTTTAAAATAAATAATTTTTCAACGTATACTATTTTGTAAAATATATAAAAAATAACATTTTCAAAAAATAAACTTCATCAAAAAAATCATAGGGTACCCTTGTTTTTTATGACAGAAACTGTTAATTAATTTTTGTGTAAAACTTAATCAAATTTTGCAAATAAAAATATGCCATGTGAAAGGAAAAAGGGGGAAATGCAATTTTTAATTTAAATTATTTTTACAAAAAAAAAAAATTACGCAATTGTCAAAAAAAAAAACAAAGAATTTTGTGAAATATTTAAAAAAAGCAGCGGCAATATTTGCATCGAAAGTCATATTTTTAAATTTCGGATGATGTTTTCTCATTCCTTCGGGCAAGCAAGCAAGAAGCACATAGTGTGTATGGAGCCCTGTGAAATATAAACTTTCCAGATCAAATATTTACACATACGGAAAGTTTGAGAAAAATATTATGTTTGATACCCATAATGTGGTCCTTAGCTATAACAAAACTTTTTTTTTAAGAAAATGAATGCATTTTTTAATAAAGAAGATTTTAATAGAAAAAGTTTAATTAGCTTGAGAGGGAGGTTGTCCTGAAACTCGACCAGGAAGCTTATTGTTTTTTTTTTGCATTTTTCAATAGCTTTTGATATGTAGTATATGTTTCCAAAGCGGTTTGGCCGATAACAATTGCACAAAAAAAGTTATTGCATAAGAAAGAAACCCATCTTTTTTATGAAAATTATGAGTATCTCATAAAGAGTGTTTCACAAAAAATGAGTATCTCACATCAATCTTTTTGAAATGCACGCCTGTATTTCTTACCATACTGTGGTAAGAATACTTACCTCAGGCAGCCATAGATGTCGCTAGATGCGATGTGGCGTTGAAATAACGGAAAGCTAATTACTCAAAAAAAATCGTTAACCAAATCTTAAAACACGTTTTCTGAAAAACTTTGTTTTCTTAACTGGTCTTCACGATATCTCAAGAACTACTTTATGGATTGACTTGTTTTTTTTTAAAACAATTCAAGTAATATATGCCGTTTGTTTTTATTTTTTTGAGCATTTTAAAGAGATTAAAATGTAAAGAAAACAGTTCTTAAAATTCAGATGTCCGCCATTTTTGTAATTTTCAACTAAAAAAAACGAAATAGCCATTTCACCCCTTGAAAGGACTTTGATCGAGCTTCTTATGATCAATTGTGTTGTGCGTGTTGTGAAATGTTTGAACACAAATGGTCGAGAACTGGACCTACAAGCTTTATGCCGACTCCGAACGGCTCATCTTCTCAAGAAACTTTACATAGCAGATTTTACTTTCTGAAGTTTGCCATTGTCTGCAGAGAGGTGACGGGGTGATGGGATTTAAACCTGGGTTCTATCGCATAGAAGACACGCACCTCAACTAGTATGCCACGGCCACCACATAAATGTTCAACTATTTGTTGATATTATAGGTATAAGCTCCAGTAAATATAATATAATTTATAACATTTTTTTGTTTTTTTATTTTTGATGACATGATCATGCTGTGCGTTGGAGACCGTTTGGGTACCATTTTTTTGAACGTGATGTTTGACGGCGTAATGACACTTCACATTACACTTTAATTCACCAAACAAAAATATTTGTCTCAAGTTAAAGAATTAATAAATAACTGCCAAAAAACTCAAGGTGTTCATTTACTTTCGTCTATGAAAAAAAAAAAATGTTTTTCGAGCTCTAGATGAGAACCTGTCCTTATATTAAACATTAGTGAAAGTTAATCAATTTCGGGGACGGGCTCTCCTCATGATATCGATTAAATACTGTTCAAAATTTCAACAACTAAATAACAATAAAATTTATTTCTAAAAATTGGATGATATCACGTGTGCCTCTAAAATTTAATACCAAATATGGGTATGTTCCCATGAAAAATAGTGAAGATACTTTAAATTTTTGTCCTCTATAACATATGCGGAAATCATTAAAAATTTTAACTGTAAAAGTAAATAAAAATTGGTCAATGTGGAGTTAATTTTAGCTCAATAATTACCGAAGATAATTTTATTTTCAAACACTACACCCATCATTTAGAATAGTCTTAATTATTTTTACAAATTAATGCTTGCAGGTTATGCCGCTTTATAGGACCTACTCGCCTCAACTTTAATAGCATGAATACTCAGTGGGTCTACCTCCAACGATCTATAGCTGTGCTCTTGAACAATAATAACTTTGCACTTGTTTTGCGTGGCAATTCTACGCGTAAGAACGGTCACCAAAATATTTTCTACACCAACAGGTTCAACCATAAATGAAGTGTCAAAAACAAAACATTTTCCTATTGGAAAGGACATGGACTGTAAGCACAGTTATGTACGAAACAACGTATACCAAATACTGTTACTTCAATCATGGAAGCTAATGCTCTAGAATGGAGGGCAATTGAGAGTGATAACATGAAGCACACTCGACAATGGCCAAAGCACCTTAATATGGAATCGTCGAATAATGAGGCAAACTACGATAACAACGAAAGTGGTGATTGTGATAGCAGTGAATGTCGTGCAGTTGGTAGCGGCTGTGGGTCTGACAAACGCATTGAATCGCTTCAGTGCGCTTTAGAACCGTTTGTGGCCCCTCTAAGCAATAGTAAAAAATGCACTGTTGCTGTTCGAGCGGAAGTAACTAAAAGCACCAACAGAAACACCCATTTAAAGTCATTCGTGGACAGCGAAAGTGGCCAAGAGCCATTGACAAAAGCCATTCCAACAGCGTCAACAACTTCCACAACACAAGCACAGAACGAAGTTTCGTATTTCAGCTGTATTATATCGACTCATGCAGAGAGCTCTGAGCATACCAGTGGAAAAACATGCGCAGTTGTGTATACGACAAACGACGAGCATGACCACGTTCGTTACTTTGGCCAGCAGACTGCTCTTACAGCCCCCAAAATACAAAGGATTCCAGCAGCAACTTTGTCATCGATCCAAAATATTTATACTCAACAGAGAAACACGCAGAGCCCAACGAATACTCAGCAACTACTTGAACAGGACTGCTATAAGGAAAATGGTATAGAATTCGCAAAATATCGAAAACCATCATCTGACAAGGGCGGCCAAAAATTAGTTGTAGCTGAAAAAAATCATTCAATTGGTTTTACAAAATCTGAAACTAATGAAGGTTATTTTCATGTGAAAACCACGATTACTCCGCTAAACATAACAAAAGATAACAAGGTGTTATTTAACAGTGAATTTAATACAAAAACCTATTTGGATTCCATATTTCTGTATATATATAATTTTAATGATTTTGTATGTGAAACGAAAACGGGTGTTGGTACGGAACAGCAGCAGCAGAAGGAACAGAGACTGGGGAGTAGTCAGAAAAGTGTCGATACTTTAAAGGCTATCGTTGCGAAAACCGAAAAAAACTATAGTGGATCGAAAAAGGATCTAGTTGTTAATGATATAATTTTTCAAAGCGAGCTTAATTCGAATCTAATCCATTCCAAGCAAACACAAAAAGTTGTCTATGCAATAGACGGTGGGGTGGTGGATACCGTAGAAGGCCATAGTTTTTATTCAACGAATTTTCTGAACCATCGAATACATAATTCGTACAGATTAAATTTTATTATTTCGAGTGTACGCGATACGCAGGGTGTTATAATATTTATTAACAACGAACTAGGCAATAACCTGAAGGAACATTCTTATATTACCAGCCAGATCCAATTAAGTAGATTGGCTGCCATAGCCAAGCACCAACATAACAAAAAATGCGAAGAGGAATTATTGTTAGATTTTTGGACATTGGACAATCAGAATCTTAAGTCTGAATGTGGTGAGGAATTATTGGATTCAGGTGGCATATTAGTGAAGCAACTAGATCAAGGAAATACTTATTGTAGTAGGAAATCAAGTTACCTAAAGTATAGAGCGTCAGGGACAAATCTATCCAAAGAAAAGCTAATTGAGACATCAAACGTGAACAATTTCGAAGGTAGCAGCCGTTTAAAACGTTTACAACAACATTTTCGTGGTCTGGTTTGCATGCTACGCAGCAATTTGCAGCTTAATTCAGTCAGCAGCATTCATGACAAATCCTTGAAATCATCTGAGCTATCAACGAGACATAAGGAATTCGTGCTGGCAGTAGTGGCAGTGAATGAGGTAGGCGAAGCTGCTCAAGTCAAGAAAAAATTCATAGAAAGGTCGCCATTTTTGTCTCAACAATCTGCAAATTTAAAGGATTTCACAAAAACATCAATAGCAACACCAACAACAGCAACAATAAAAACAGAAAGCGAAGGAGTAACAACAACGACAATAACAACAAAACTACCAACAGCGTCAAGTTCAATTCAGTTCGTATTCGTAAAAGGCACAGGACAGTCGGTGAAAAGGGGATGGCTCGGTGAAAAGGCTGCAAATGAGAAGCAAAGCTTTACGAGTCCAAAGCTTTTATGTGTCCTTGCCAATAATAATAATTCCAATTCCCATACATTCGTTACAGCGAAAATTGTGCGCCTGTCTGATACCAAGACAGGAAAATCTCCAACAAAAACAAATCCAATAACAACATCAGGGAAATCAAGTGAACAGCCATTAACAGCGAATAAATCTGAGAACACAACTAAACAAAACAAGTCGAAAAAATCCACATACGATAGAAAATTAAAAATCGATGATGAATTAATAAATAGTCCTAAAAACGAAGCGCATCAAAACAGCAAAGAAACCAAAAACAGTAGTACGACGTCGCCATATTACCAATTATCAGACACAAATGCAAAAGAGTCACTTGAAACGCCTTTGAAGAATTGCAATTTAGCGCTCCAACACATTGTAAATACCAAGAACATTCTTAGGAGTCAAGAAGAAAAGTTAGAATACGAGTCTGAATCAGTGCAGCATCCATTGTTACCAGCGACTCGATTAAGTGCTTTTGTGTCAACTCAACCCACTCAACCAAAGAAAAACATTAACTCAACTCCAGACACTTCACCAAGCTTCACTGGTACCAACTTTTATAGTGCTACTTCTCAGCTATCTGAGTTTGATGCGCGTTCTCTCACAAAGTTCCACTTTAGTGCGTATGCCAACAACAGCTATGGTAGTAATTACAATTCTGCAATCCTTGGAAACCGTTCTACGGATTTAGTCTATGAGTGTTACGACGAACTACTTGAAGAGATTGAAGCCGATACAAACTCATCTCAGTGCAGCTGCGACGATTGTGTTCCATTATTAGTTTCCGCGTGTGATACTTACTCGAACATTTCACGTGATCGCACTACCGAAGTTCGTGATCTTGAAACATTCAAGCGGCTAAATTCGTTTTCGCAAAATTGTGCGAGTCCAGAAACAACAATTGGAACAATTGTTAACATGCGTGAGGTCAATAACGCCCAACTACGTGGCTTGCTCAAAAAGCCAAATAGACCACCTCCGACACGTAAAAATCGTGTTGTTTTCGATGAAACACGCAACGAGTTCTTTGAGGCCGATTACATTATTTTGATACGTGAGGATTGCGCTTATGACGAGGAGGATGAAGAGCCATGTGCTTGTGGTGAACACGAATTGGTTCGCTTGTGTTGCGAAGAAGGTTGCCAGTGTAATTATGCGCCTGCAGCCGAAGATAATCGAACTCCGCAGGTGAGTGACAAACTCTTATTAACAATCTGAACCGTTATCAAAGCCTACGAAGTAAGTAAAGAATTGATCTTATAAAAATGTAGGGGTAAAACTTGTTATTTGAAAACAAAAAATATATTACTTGGTGGAAGTCCCGGTTCTCATTTTAAATAGAACTTCGCAATTTTTTTTTAGAATATTTACTCAGCGTCTCAGATTTTGTTTTAATCTTCAAAACTAATCCAAATGCGAATTAACGTTAGTTTTAATAAATCTAGCTTATAATAGAAAAATTTAATCAACCTAGTAATTTGGAGATCCATTTAACCAATAAATTTTATTTGTTTTTTTTTACCATAAAGCAACGCCAAGCTTATGCGAAAAACGGAAGTTAATGCAATGTTAAGAATTGAATATATGTATTCAGGTTTTGCTTTCAGAATTAAAAAAAAATTTTTTTTTTGAATTTTTTTTTTATAATCTTTTACCAATACTCATTGAAAAGCTTTTTTCTGTATTCACATTGAAGTACAAATGAATAATAGCTACTTTTGGTTCGTCCTGGTGGCGGCTAAGGGCCACAGTGTTGCGAATCATAGGGGGCATAAAAATGTATGTTTTTGAATAATTGATTTTTTACATAATTTAACTCATATATATGGAAATAAACTTTAGTTAAAGTCTACAAATAACTTTTTTTTAGTTCGATTTAATTTTTTTTTTTATTTTTTAAATGGATTAAGCCATTGTGTTCAAATGTGCCCCCCATAAGGGGCAGCTTTGCACAGCAATTTTATCTAATAATTTATGTACAAATAATACCTTAAACAGTTCTATTTTTTATATATAATGAATGCGATTACCATTAAAACATAAAAAACTTTATTTTTAGCAATTCTTAAAAAAATTAATTTTTAAGAATTACATATGTGAGCTTTATGCCAAGTAATTCCATGAAGCAACAGGTTGCCACAACAACAATGTTCTTTACAGAACAACCACCAGCAGATTAGACAGCTGTTTCGTTGGTCGCTACACCAACTCATCAGTAATCTTCTGTGGCTCATGCAGTCCATTAACTTAGAAAATCTTATGAGCACACCTTCTGCTAAAACCAAAGCGGAATTGCAGTTGTGTGCTTTCCAATTTAAAAAGCAATGTTTTTCTACTTCTTAGCGCAAAGCAAAGGTTCAAAAAATTGACTACATTAATTCTGCAAAGACTTGTTGTTGCGCTCTTTGTTTACTTCTTTTCACGATTCCATCGAAGGCGTGAGAAGTTTTTTTGAAAAAAAGGTGACTCATCTTATTTTCTGAGGTCGGGCTCGTACCAGTTTATACATGAAAAATTAAATGTGGCATTTTTTAATTTCTATTTTGTTCGTAGCAATTCTTAAAAAAATTAATTTTTAATTTAATTAATTTTAATTTTTATTTTTTCATGTATAAAAAACTTTAGTTCACAAATAAGTTTTATATTATTAAGGCATAAACATAAACTTAAAAACATACACATGGAACTTCAGCTCAAAAATAACTTTTATAATTATTTAGGTATATAAAATAGTAGCGTAAAAAAGTACGTAAAAATACAATGGTTATCGATAGAGGATTAAATTCCCAATTGAGTAAAAAAAATATTTAATTAAATAACCTTCAAGGATTTCAATTTCAATATTAATCACATTCATTAATAAAATAAAATTAGTTGTCTCATTAAACCATTTTAAGTTTAGAGAAAAGTCAAAATTAATCATCGCAGCTGTCCTCGATGTTCCAGGTTGGTTTACTGGTGTTGGCTTAGCCTTTACTTCTATGCCATTTATAGACCACTTGTCTTCTATATCGGGATAAAAAAAAAAATTAAAAGAACCTGGCTTCTTCTTTAAAAAGCTGACGTTATAGTTGTTGCCATTTTTCTCAGTTATTTTACCAACAAATCCCATTTTTGTTTAATTTTTTTATTGAAGCATTAAGTTAATATATAGTCTCCTGGATTTAATTCAAATTGATGTATTTTTCTTCCTGACACTACAGCAATTAGATCTTCAGATGAATCATCCGCAAAGTTGAAATCGAGATCTGTACTCGTATCATCATTCACTGAAAACAAGCTTTCATTAGAGTCCGAACTAAAATCCTCACGTTTTTTAGCTTTTATTGGAAGATTAGCATTTTTATCTAAGTTTACTAAGTAAGTTTTATCTAAGTTAAGTTTAAGCATTGTATCTAAGATTTTATCTAAGTTTACTAAGCTTACCGCTAACAAAATACACTTTTACATTAGGTAAATAACTTAAGGGGAGAGGACCTTTATTATTTCAGAAAAATGCAAAATTGTTTTTTCATATTTCGAATGTACGTAATGCTTAGAAATACAAGTTCAAATGCAGCTACTTCTGCGAAAGGAGTTAGAAAAAAATTGAACATGTTCAAAGGTGCCTCCTTCTTTTTGTTAAAACTTGCCGCCGGTGCCATTTCACGGAAAATTTCGAATAAATATTTTTTTTTACATAAATATCAAAGAACTTACCTTAATTTCGTTCAAAATTAATATTTGATTGCAATACATTTTTTCACGAAAGAGAACGATTACTGAACACTCTTTGCACTCTTACAAAACAAAAAAAAAAAAAATAAAAAAACTTACAATGGCACTGCAAAAATATGTTCACCCAACTACATTGACCAGCGAAAGTTGTTGACGTTGTTAGAAAACCGTGTTGCCATGTGAGATACTGGGTTAAGGATCAGAAAAAATTTTTAGTTGAGATTTTATTAGCATTGTTCAGAGGTGCCCCCTTTTCCCCAACAAGTTAGACGGAGAAAATTATTTTGCTGATTTTATTTTAGTTTTCCATGTTCAAGGTATAGGAAAGTTAAAATAAAAGTATTTCAGAAATGTTGGACAAGTAGGCGTGGCAGCGCCCATACAACTTAAACACATTTTGCGCTATATCTTCGAAATGAAAAAAGCTACAACAACGAAATCAAAGGTAGATGCCAATTATATGACTACTAAACAATTTCCAAAATTTAGACGCAATCGGACAAGTAAGCGTGGCAGCCCCAATACAACAAACACGCTGCCGATGATTTTTATTTAAACCATTTAAACTGTTTTTCACTCTCAATGATTCGGTTAACAATGCAAAATATTTTTGTAAAGACAAAATTCATAAGTATAATTCATAGTAGCTCTTACTGGCTGTGGTAAATTGCATAACAGACGCTTGTTATGCAGAACAAACTATTTAATATGCGATTTCCATGGAGGTTGCAATTTAGTACCGCACGAAAAAGATAAAAATAAATATGATGTGACATCACGAGAAGCCTATACTGTTATTATACTGTTATTATACTGTTATTATTATAAAAAAAGACATAATAACCTGAATATGATGAAGGCAGAGCTAGTTTTTTTAAATATTTAAAAATGGAACATTTTTTGCTCACAAAATACATTTTTTTAAATATAAACAGAAAACATATAACTAAGAGATTAAATATTTTTTGATGTACAATATAACAAAAACACATACTATCGCGTTTTCGTTCAGGAGTTTATCATTTTAAAAAAGTGGGAAAATCGTAATATTTTGAAGCAAAAAAGATTAAACATTAATATGATGTGAAGTCACGAGAAGCTTATACTTTTTTGTTATAAAAGTAGACATCATAACCTTATGAATATTAAAAATTGAAAGCAGAGACAAACCTTTTTTTAAAAAAATATTAAAAAATTAAAAAGTTTTAGCTTTAAAAATAAAATTTGTTTTAAATATCAAAAAAAAAAAAAAGGTACACAATGTGTACCCCCCCCCCCCCTCCCCTTCCCCCCGGTAAGGTCTGAGGCTATAATGACCTTACAATAAATTTACGTTACAGTGACGACAAAATCTGATGTACTACACATAATGGATAAAATATTTTTTTATGTACTAAGAAACTAATACACATACTGTAGCGTTTACAACAAGTGGTCTTTGCGCAGCTCTGTGGTGTTTGCGCAGCTCTTCATTCAGGAGTTATGCCATTTTAAAGAAAGTGGAAAAATCATGATTGAAACATGCGAAAAGGCTTATTTTCCCATACAAATTTTTGTAACTCGGTTCCACATGAACTATCGATATGAAGTTTTCATGGAAGGAAGATATGCCACTCAGCAGCCTTAATTCCCAATTTCGAACGATTCCGTGCTCTCAAACCCGAGTTACAGATTTATCTCCGTCCAACTAGGCCATTCGAAACACTGTGGAGCGTTTTCTAAAAGCTGTTTTTTTAAACGATTGGAAACTTTTGTAAGAATTCAAAATGATTTTTATACTTTAAGAGTTTTGGAATATATCTAAACATTTCATATTTCTTTCATCGAACCTTTCATGATACCTTTTCCGAAAATTGTAAATAGAACGATGAAAAATATTGACAAAAAGCGGGGTGCAGTCGTCAGAATTACCAACGGAAGCATTAGCTTCTTAGCATTAGATGTACCATTAAATAATTGAAGCACACTAGATCGTATCACCGTATTTGACTCCGGCTCAATAAATAGACATTTTAAAGACATTTTCGATAAATATAAAGGTTTATATAATAAGGTTTATATATGTCTCGTTTGTTAATTTTTTGCAATTTTTTCCTGATTTTTTATTATATTATTTTTTCCTCGACATATTACCCACTTTATCTTAAAAATTCAAAAATCAACGCTCAGCAAAAATCAGTATAAGCATGGAAACAAATGAAAACGATAAAATTTAATTTTAGCATGGATCTGATAGATTTTATTCAAAAAAATAATATGCTTTCTATTTTTCATTCTTAATTTTCCAAATATTTTCGGGATTCGAGCTGGCTACAGCGTTCGCAACTATCTAGCTTCGCGAAAATGTGCCCCAAACAATTTTCGCCAGTAACTGCAGTAGCTGTCTTGTGCACAAACTGAACGAAACGCTCCGTATTTGCGAGTGGCAAGGATAACCTGTCGGAAATATAACATGAAATATATAATTTGGAATATGAATTTAAAACTGTTTAGATTAATTAATATGTATTTCAGTGCGTGCCTGGAATTTCAATCAATTGATCAGAATATTGCATATCAGGCAGTTGGCACTGGCTGTAAAATTGAAGGCATGGCGGCTTATAGGGTACTTCATTTAAAAAGACGACTTCTTCTGCAGGTCATTAATCATTTTGCGATTATATGGTCTAGACACTATTGGAATTTTTGCGTAACGCCACAATTTAGACACTTCTTTGAAAATCTTTTCTGTGAATTCACTGCGCTTAATTTTTGATTGCACAATGTATGCGAATAATAACTCGATATAAATTATTATTATTAGAGATAATAAGGTTTGAACAGTTCGAGCAAAGGCGCAAAAGAGCGTGTTAAATCCTAATTTCGATTTCGGGAGTTTGGTTGTAGCCCAAGCACTTTAATTTGGACTAACCGAAAAGAGTTGTTGTACAAAACGGCACTTGAACCGTTTGCACACCTTAAGAGTAAAAAAAACACTATTGGAGCTTATTTGATCACACTCTAGAATTCTACTGATCTTTTTATTATTAGTTTTCCTCCTTATAAAGAGAATGAAATTGCCTTTTAATATAATATTAATATTTACTACATTATTATTTAATATATACTACATAAATACATACATACAAGATACGTCAACAGCAAACAACCTTGGCACTGCACTAAGCTCAACATAAAAAACAGCAAAAGTGCAATGACTACAAAAAGAGAACATGAATCCGCTTGCTTGGCCGCCGTTGTTTGTGATAAAAAGTGTAAGAAATCATGGCCTTGAAATCGGTTAATTTCAATGACCATGAAATCGTACATTCTCCCCCGGTAAGGTCTGAGGCTATAATAACCTTACAATAAATTTACGTTACAGTGACGACAAAATCTGATATTGCTGATCTTTGACGTGGAATGGGCTGAGGAGTCCTTGCTTCTGTTGATTGGAAATTGATTTGATGTACTCTTGCCTTCCAAATGATGTAAATCGTGATGGCGATCGACAAGGCAAGTGCTGTATAGCCTATTGTTGAGTAGTGATAATTTATAGTTTGGATTTGAGTAGGCAAATCTAAAGCCTTTTGGTGTGCCAAAGAATTTTGAAGTTCAGTGAAATTACTTAGGTGCGTATCGTAATGATATGGTTCATGAATTAGTGGGCCAAGCTGATTGGGCCTTATAATTTCTGTGAAATTTCCTAGGCTGGTATACGAAGTATGGCTGCTGCTGGAATATGCCTGGTGTCCTTGAATAGTGATAAAACTATCTTTGATAACACATTGAGGCTGAAGCGATAGTATTCCTGATCCTTTCAGGATAAGTTGTTGACTCTGAGTATCACATACGGCAGTTATTCGCTTAGGGGTAGTGACAGTATACATCCATTGGTTCTTGTTGGACAGTTGGGTCAACGTAAAATTTGTTTTTACTAACTCTATCTTGCAATTTGAACGGGTTTCATTGTTGAACAGTTTTGTCTCGCAGGAACATATTTCTGAGTCCTGGTTATGTTTGGGCTGGATGTTTGAGCATAAATATGATTCGGTTCCTGTAAGAATGCACGAGTTTAGTTTGGTTGTGCTCATGGGAAAGTACTGATCTCGATGAGCGTTGATAGCGATTAGGTCATCACAAGGTTCTATTGCAATGATACTATTGTTAACACTGGCGGGCACCGGAAAAAGTTTGTATAGTTCAAATGTCACATAAATCACATAAGAGTATTAAAATTTTAAATATGACGTGGTTTTCTGTTAGTCTTTCTTCTGCGGTCATTAATTTATACAGTTATATGACGTTATCGTGCTCGACAGGAAGTTGCAAGGATGGTGGTAAGAAATTTCGAATTTTTACCAACTCCTCCTGAAGTTAATTGGGTGATAGTAAACTCGGGCTTATTTTTCCATGATGTGAGTCCGTAAGTACGTCTATGATAGATGATTTTATTCGTTGTAACTTTGTCGCTATAATTGTGAGCTACATGGCTAGGGAAATAAAGATTTGAAACAAGGTAGACTGGTAGACAAGAAGACTGTCATCTAGCCTGAATCCTTCCTCAAGGTGATCCAAGGTGTTTACGACAACCTTGCAAATACTCTTTTGTTGTAGCTCTTGGCACATGTTCCGTAATGCTGAAGTCACATTTGCGAAGGACTCTACTTCTGTCCTATAAGGTTTAAGGTCATAGTAAATAATGAGTCGCCAATCGGTTCTGGAAGGCCTAATTCATCCGATTCCTTCGAAGTGAATTCCGGGGTTAGTCTCGAACTCAATATTTTTGACACCTGTAGCTAATGCTTAAGGTAACATGATCAAATTAATAAGTAAGACAGGTAAAAGGCTGAGCGAAGAAGTCCTGCTTTTCTTGCGTGGTATTTCTCGTGTATGGTCGTCTTCTTGTTCTTCCATTTGCAGTGGGGCCAGACGGTGATTAGGACGTTTAAAGATGCCATTTTTCGTTTTGACATCGACTACTCGAACCTTTCCGTCAGTGCCAGGATATGTATTAATAATTCGCCCCATTGGCCACTGCAGAGGAGCGGTATTGCCTTCTTTTAATAACACCAATATTCCATCCTTTACATTTTCAGCTTGATCTTTCCACTTACTGCGATACTGTAGTTCATTCAGGTACTCTGTAGTCCATCTGTTCCAAAACTCATCCATTAAATGGTTTACTAGTTTCCATCGCGCTTGAAGCGATGGGTTCGAGGTATTCTTATTGCCACTAGGAAGCGCTGTTAACGGCTCGCCTATGAGAAAATGTCCTGGTGTAAGGGCTGAAAGGTCGTTTGGATCAGATGACAATGGCGTTAGAGGTCTGGAGTTCAATATTGCTTCGATTTGAATTAAGTGAATAAGTGAGGGAGCAGTTTGTGATACTCCTTACCAGGAGATATTTTGCTGATTTAACAGCCGCTTCCCACAGTCCTCCGAAATGTGGTGATCATGGAGGAATAAAACGAAAGGTGGTACCCAAATCCGTAGATGACTTAATAATTGTGTCTTGAGCAAGACTGCTGTGAATGGTGTGTTTCAGCTCTTCTATCTGGTTTTTGGCTCCGACAAAATTGGTGGCGTTGTCGCAGTAGATATTTTGGCATCTTCCTCTTCATGAAGTAAAGCGCTTGAGTGCACCAATAAATGCTTCAGTGGAAAGATCACTCACAATTTCCATGTGCACTGCCTTTGTACTGAAACAACAAAACACGGCAATATAAGCCTTGCATGGTCGTTTTCCTCTGATTTTGTAGTGTATCCAAATTGGACCGCAAAAATCAACATCTGAATTGAGGAACGGACGCTCTGGATGCACTCTGTCATGTGGAAGGTTGCCCATGATTTGTTTGAACGTATGAGGACGGTCATGTGTGCAACGTACGCAGTGATGAACTATAGATCTAGCCATGATTTTGCCTTTTATGGGCCAGAACCGCTGTCTTGTTTGAGCAAGAAGTGCTTGTGGACCGCAGTGAAGGTTCTTGGTGTGCAACTCCTTCATTATTAACTTTGTGATTGGATTATTGTACGGTAATACCATTGGATGTTTAGCATCATATTGAAGATTTGATTCAACAAGTCGTCCTCCCACTCTGATGATTCCTTGATTGTCGAGAAAAGCTGATAGTCCGTGAAGCACACTTGTCTTCACTACTTCTTGCTTCTGTGATAATTGTTGTATTTCTTCACGAAAATCGCTAAGTTGTACTGTTTTGATGACAATTAATGCTTCATTAAGTTCTTCGGGTAAAAGTGTCACATTAATTGCTCTGTTACCTTGACGTACATATATGCCTGATAAATCGCAGCACATATCCAACTACTCGTTGCAATGTCGAAAATGAGTAACGATGATTTATCTTGTAAACCATGTCACTTATATCTTCATTAGTTGATACAGCAAGAACATTAATCCTTCTTTTCAACTCCGTCTGATCTGGTATGGCGAGTTTCTTGCTGAATGGTTTGGGCCATGAATCCTCCTTTGCATGAAGAAAGAGAGGACCATAAAACCAAGTTGAGCAACGTTTTATGTCTGTTGGCTCAACTTCTCTGGACAGTAAATCTGCAGGGTTGTTTTTAGAACTAACATGTCGCCATTGTTCCACTAATGTGAGTTCCTGAATCTTGCTGATGCGATTGGATACAAATGTTTGGAACGATGATGGCTCCGAGTTTATCCAGTGCAGGACAATTTCAGAATCAGTCCACAAAAAGGTTGTGTAATCTTCAACAGACATGTCCTGCTTCACCTTGGAGATCAATTGTGCCCCTAATAAGGCAGCACACAGCTGTAGCCGAGGAATTGTTTGAGTTTTCAGTGGTGCGACGCGTGACTTTGAACACAATAAGTTGACTGTTATTGTTACATCGTGTGTTAGAGATCTGATGTATACCGCAGCTCCGCTCTGAAGCGTCTTTGAATAGGTGCATTTGAGCTGTGATATGTCGAGGAAGTCTTATATCATTGAGAGCCTTAAGGTTTTGTCGAAATTTTGCCCATGAAGTGTCCATTTCAATTGGAAGTGATTCATCCCATGATATTTTTGCTTTAACAAATACTGGAGCCATTAGTACAAGCGGGTCAAAAATGTGTGCTACATCGGATGTTACAGACCGCTTCGTAAATTTTGTAATCGAGGATTCATTAGTTTTTATACAAAATTCATCTGATTTTGGGAGCCAAATGACCCCAAGTGTTTTAATGCTCTTGTCGGAATCATTATCGAAGTCCAGGTCTACTTCTTGATCGTCAGTGGGTATTCCTTGCAGTAATTTTGCGTGATTCTCGCACCATTTTCGAAGTTTCATACCAGTTGAATCCAATATTTTAATGAGTTGCTGCTTCATTTCTAAGGCGTCGTTCAATTTGTTTGCACCACATAAGCAATCGTCCACATAAAATTCCCTTTCTAATGCAGCTGCACCAAGTGGATATTGCTGTTTATGTACCCTTGCTAACGTTTGAAGGCATTTTGTAGCCAAATATGGTGCTGCTCTTGTACCATAAGTGACCGTCTTAAGTTGATATAACTGTAACTTGTTGCTGCAGTTTTCTCTCCAAATTATGATCTGGACTGTTTCATCTTGTGGATGTATACGAATCTGGCGATACATCTTCTCAATGTCGGTGGTAAACACAAAGCGTGGAGATCTAAAGCGCATTAGTATTGATGTAAGATCACTTTGTATCACAGGACCATTACACATTTTATCGTTTAGTGATGCTCCACTAGATGTTTTAGTTGAAGCGTCAAATACGACTCTTAATTTAGTCGTGCTGCTGTCTGGTTTGAGGACACAGTGATGCGGTATAGTGCGGAGACAACATGTTTTCCTCGTTAATCTTTTCCATGTGCCCAAGTGCTTCATAGTCCTGCATAAATTTTGTGTATGATGATTTGATATCTGGATTATTATTCAGCCTTCGTTCTAAAGAAAAGAATCGATTCATTGACATCTGCTTCGATTCCCCTAAATTTGACGGGCCATCCTTGAATGGGATTCTTACAATAAATCGTCCGTTTTTATCACGCCGAGTATGCTGAACGCATTTTTGTTCTGCTGCTGTGAGGTTAGTTTCTGGAGCCTGCACATCATCAAGTTGCCAGAATTTTTCCAGAGCATTGTTAAGATCTTCATCTGTTGAATATACTCCACATGACAGTATGTTGTCACCACCACCTTCTATCTTACCGCTGCAAAGCCATCCAAACACAGTTTTTTGAAGGCTTGGTAAGTCGTTTGCCAGCTTGATTTGACCAACGGGCAAAAAAGAGTAATAGTATTCAGCACCTATTAGTAAATCAATTTGTCCTGGTGTACCAAATTCTGGGTCTGCCAATTGAATGTTTTGTGGAATAGGCCATTTTGACATATCTAGCATTCTAGTGGGTTGAGCTAAAATTATTAAAGGCACCACAAATGCCTTAAGGCACATTCTAAAGTTGTTTATTCGTGATTGTATTTTTGTGTTGACACTATACTGTGAACTCTTTTTTCCTCTAGAGACGCCTTCTATCCATATGGGCCAATTTTAGCCTTTTGACCAATTTTTCAGTTATAAGGTTCACCTGTGAACCTGAATCAAGAATTGCTCTGCATTCGATAATCTGTCCGTTTGTTGATGATATTTTTATTTTTACAGTACCAAGTAATACATAACTACTGTTTGATGTAGTGATTAATGAAGCTTGATCTGACTGATTTAATGTGGCTGCCACTGGAATGTCACTCGTTTGTGGTTCCATGCAGAGCGATGGTTTGGCTGAAGTTGATAGTTTTTTCACGTGAAGCAACGAATTGTGATTTTTGTTGCATATGTTGCAGTGGCGACTTCTGCATTCTTGAGCCATATGTCCAGACCGGAGACAATTCATGCACCGTTTAAGTTTCTGCACGGACCTTATGCGATATTGAATATTAGATTGTAGAAAGGCCTTACAATGATATAGAGGATGTGGTTCTTTGTTGCAAAACGCACACTTGTTTGATTGAGTTTGGACCACAGTTGTTGTAATTGTTTTAATTGGGCAAAATTTGTTGCCCACTGCCTCCAATGATTGGAATCTGTTTTCCAGGAATTTCAGGAATTGATTTATTTGTTGAATCTCTCTTGAGTTTTCCAGTGATTGTTCATACACTTAGCCAATAAAATGTGAAGTAGCAATGGACCCCAAGAAATTGTTTTAATTTCCAGATTGTTTAGAGCCAGAAGTCCTTTGTACGTAGTATCGTGTAAGGGCCTCACATCTGCCGCGGACGGGTTGTTTGGCACTCCAGACTGATTTAACAATTTTTGAATTACTGTTGATACAATGACCCTTTTGTTATTATATCTGTCTTGCAGTAGTTTCCATGCTGTGGCATAATTTTCACTACTCAATGCAAGATGTCGAATAAGATTCTGTGCTTCGCCGGTAACACTTGTCTTAAGGTACCACATTTTTTGCGATGGTGGTACCTGCTGCTTATGACTAACTTCTGAAAACAAGTCGTGAAACTGTGTCCATTGCAGATAATCACCGCTGAATTTTGGAATTGTGATTTTTGGCAAATGAAGTGGGCTCATGGCTATTTGTGTAATCGGTGTGGTAACTGGCTGGACCTCAATTGATGGGTGTGCGGTTAATTTGATTGACAGTTGGACGAGCACCTGCTGAACTGTATCATCCATATTATAATATTCATCTATATTATATCCTTGAGAGCTCGGAGTATCACAATGTTCCCAAATCGTAGCATTAATGGCCTCGATCCTCGATTTGGCGCCACAAACGATTGATTGTGTTTATTTTTAATTCATAGAATTGTGGTGGCTGGTCTTCATTGTTGTCAATCAGACTCTCACAAATTCTACTTTGTGAAGATATGGCTTCTACTTGCTTTCATATAATTCCAGAAACATTCACTAAACTAAAGCTGCCATCGCCTTTATCAGTGGTTGTGGTTGCCATACGTGGAGTTGCTTCTGGGCGGCTTTTGTTGAAAGGGTTATCATCTGTTGTTCAAATTCTTCCTTAAAAGTATCCACTACAGCCATGATTTCATTATAATAGTTTGCAGTGAAATAATCGTGGTCTACTTTTAATCCGGGTACTACTCTGAGCTTGTTATCTTGAGCCTCAAACCGTGCCCAGGCTTCGTCTAAACGATGAATACGATTTTCGAAGTAGGATGCTGTCTTTTTGCGATCGGCTGGATCCTTCTTGTAGTTTCAGACTGCTTCTGCTTGGCCGTAGGCTGCTTCGATTTTCCTGACGGCTGCGGTTGATATGTGATTCTTGCTGAATCACATCGGGGTCACCAAATGTTAAATCCTAATTTGGATTTCAGGAGTTTGGTTGTAGCCCAAGCACTTTAACTTGGACTAACCGAAAAGATTTGTTGTACAAAACGGCACTTGAACCGTTGGCACGCCTTAAGAGTAAAAAAAACACTATTGGAGCTTATTTGATCACACTCTAGAATTCTACTGATCTTTTTATTATTAGTTTTCCTCCTTATAAAGAGAATGAAATTGCCTTTTAATATAATATTAATATTTACTACATTATTATTTAATATATACTACATAAATGCATACATACATACAAGATACGTCAACAGCAAACAACCTTGGCACTGCACTAAGCTCAATATAAAAAACAGCAAAAGTGCAATGACTACAAAAAGAGAATATGACTCCGCTTGCTTGGCCGCCGTTAGCTGGAGTTGAATGTTGGTCAAAAAATGCTAACGCTGCAAGTGCAATGCCCAGGATGTTTGTGATAAAAAGTGTAAGAAATCATGGCCTTGAAATCGGTTAATTTCAATGACCATGAAATTGTACAGAGCGTTTTCTGTCAAGTGCTACAACTCGGGGTTCTTCAACTCTCAAATTGAACCCAGCAAACTCTGTGACTCTTAAAATACTCTTTTAAGATTCATAAATGAGTATTTATCGTTATAATGCGCTCAAAAAATATTCTTTTATGAGTACATTTTCGTGGGTTGTGGGCTCCAAAATATGATTCATAATAATGACTGTTTTATGTCTCTTTTTGGGCCCAAAATCAAGACACTTTAAGACTCCTTCATGAGTCTTTTTATTGCGTACTCATAAAACATGCTGAAAAATACTCTTTTAAGAGCAATTTTTTGAGGCACTCAGAAATTGTTTGCAGGGAAGTAGCAATCAGATCGCAGTGTTTGTACATACAAACAAACTTTTAGTTTTATCTCTATTATTTATTTTGTTTTCTGGTTTATTCTGTAGCTTCTCTAGCTTAATAATGAAGTTGATAGAAAAAAATTACGAATTTTGGTTAGGAGCTGTTCATAAATTACGTAACATCTTTAAATGGGGGAGCGGTTGAACATTTGTGCCGAAGTGTGTCATGGGGTGGAAGGGGGTAGGTCGGTCTAGCGTTACGTCGCAACAAAAGTCGCAAAAAAATTTCAAATTTTTTTAAACTTATTGGACACAGAAAAAAAAACATACTTTAAAATTAAACAAAAAATTTTAAAATATAAATTTAACGCGTTTGTGTTTCTATAAAACAAAATTTAAAACAAGCGTGTTTAATTTTTTTTGTAAAATTTTCATTTCATAGTCTCATTCTCACATAAATCTCATTTTTTTTTTATATATACATATACTTTTCTCTTATTTTTTCTTTTTTATAACAAAACATACGTCGCTATCTAAGATTGAATTAAAAAATTATGTGTAGTAGAATTATTGAGCAGACAATTGAGACTAAGCTGAGAAATAAATTTGATTGTTTGAAAATATTTTTTAATTGGACTTTCAAAATTTGAAGGTAAGATGAAATAAAAACGTATTAATTATTTCAATATACGTATATTAAAATATTTCAGTATTTTAAGCCGCAATAAAACAAACAAATTTCATCGAATGAACTTAACATTTAGTATTCGAGGGTTCCCAGAGGTCGCTGATCACGAATCTGACGTCAAAAACGCGAAAAAATTAAAAAAAATGGCACCGAAAAAATGAGGGTTAAAAATATTTGTTTTCAATTTAAAAATTATTATGGTTGTGTTTGCTTCATATTAAGTCAGCTACTTTTAGCAAACAGAAGTTGACATACCGTTCACCATTGACGGCTAAGCCCGACTAAAAAAAAACTGGCTCAGACATACCCAAAGCACTTATTGCGAGTCACAATTAGACTTTTTTTGGTAACTTTTAAGGTCCCAAATATTTCACACTGTCTTCTACTTGCTAGTTGCTCTCACTCAAAAAAGTGCTGTCCTTGCCACTCATTACCATCGAATGTGAAATATGACTCGTCATCCATAATGCAAAAAATATTTTAAACCAAATTTGTCAAACGTACTTTTTGGACACATTTTTGAGCTTCCGTCAGCATTGGCTTACTTTTTCGTGACCTTTTTTGGATTGCCATTGATAGAAGATACTTCTTCGCTGCTTTGCCATCACATTCAAACTTTTCTTCAAATCTCTGTACGATTTTGCCACTCTTCCATCAGTTATTCGCCTTAGCTTAGACCTTGTCGCAGAATCATTTCATGTGATACTTTTACCAGAGCCAGCTTTTTTCCATGTGGTCTTTTTGAAAGTATACGTTGCCAAGATGTTGTAAATAGTTCGGCGATTGATTCTTTCTTCAACAATATGAGAAAAAATATCCGCTTGTGTCCAATCAGAATAAGATTAAAAAAATAACAAATTTTCTCACGACTTTGTTTTTGTTTTTAAGACATTTTGAATACACCTAAGAAGTTACCATAATAAAATTTTAACTGTTTGTCAATATCCCATGGTCTCGATGGTTATCGATAAATACGCATCATTTCAGTTATTAATGTTTTTACAAAGTTCAAAAAATTGTCTAGATTTCATTTCGCATACGTTAATATGAACACAATTTCATTTAATTTGAACACATATTCCCTCAGTGTAAATATTGCTTTCATTTTTTTATTTAGAAAATAACGCACTTAATAAAACGAATGGATTAAAAATAAAAAAAAAAAAAAACAGTTAAGGCAATGTTCAAACCGGGCAACGATATAAAAGACATTTGAAACATCTTGAACAAGTGTAGCAGCTTTAAAAAACAAAGATTAAGAGTAAGTTAGAGCAGCAAACTTAGCTAAAGTAACGTTTTTTACTCAACTGAAGAGGGGATTCTTACTCTAAAGCAGTCATCGAAAATAGTTTTTGTAACTTAAAGTTTAAAGCGAACATCAAAGTGTTGTAAAAAATTAAATTTTTGAATTTTATTCTGAGAAATTAAGTGTAGTGTGTGGCATTTTATCGGTTTTGAGTCTCTTTTGTTTGGCGTGATCACTTTTTCGATATCTTCAGTCGTTACCGAGATTCAGAGGACTTATTCTGTTGTATGTCATATGTAGTATGTGGCAACTTATTATCAAATTTGGAAATTAAGTGTCGTATGTAATAGCGAAATAGTTTCTCCATACTTACTTACTTACTTACTTAGGTGGCCGTAACAACCCGTGTCCGGGTTTCGACCAACCACATCAGCACTCGCCAGGCGCCTCTGCTTTGCGCGCGCCTTCTCCAATCGGATACACCAAGTGCGGTCAGGACTTCCTCAGCCTGGTCCATCCATCGGAGGCATGGTCTCCCTCGTCGTCGTTGACCAGCGACCCTCGCCTCGAGCACCTTTTTCACTGGAGCTTCGTCGTTCATTCGATGGTCATGACCAAGCCAGCATAGTCGCTGCACAGTTATACGCCGAACTACGTCAATGTCATCGTAGAGCTCATACAGCTCGTGGTTCATTCGGATGCGATAGTCATCGCCAACTCGAACAGGACCGAAGATTTTGCAAAGAACTTTTCTCTCAAACACCCCCAGAGCGGCTGCTTCAGCTTGTGAAACTACCCATGCCTCAGCGCCATAAAGCAGCACAGATAGAACGAGCGTCTTGTAGAGTGTTAGTTTTGTCGATCGAGAGAGGGCTCTGGAACTTAGTTGCTTACTGAGCCCGTTGTAGTACCTATTAGCAATTATTGTTCTTCGCTTTATCTCCAGGCTGATTTCGTTGTTGGTATTAATGGCGGTGCCAAGGTATACGAACTCCTTGACTAATTCAAAGTTATAGCTGCCGGATGAAACGTGGGAGTCTAAACGCCACGCTCCCTTGTTTGTAGACAGCATATATGTACTTTGTTTTACCCTCATTTATCGTCAAACCCACTTTGGCTGAATCCTCTTCGATAGCGGCGAAAGCAGCGGTAACATCTCTTGGTTCTGCCAACAATATCAATATCATCAGCGTACGCAAGGAGCTGGACACCTTTATAGAAAATTGTGCCATTACGATGCACACCGGCCTTTCGTACGATTTCCTCCATGATGATGTTAAAGAGATCGCAAGACAGTGGATCTCCTTGCCTGAAACCTCTTTCGGTATAGAAGGTTTCGGAGAGGTTTCCTATCTTGACGGAGCTGCGTGTGCTGCTCAACGTCATTCTGCAAAGTCTAATCAACTTTGCAGGTATACCGAACTCAGACATTGTAGCGTATAGGCAATCCCTTCTCGAGCTATCGGACGCAGCTTTAAAATCGACAAAGAGATGGTGTGTCAATTTGATTTTGTGGGTTTTCTCCAGGATTTGTCGTAGCGTGAAAATCTGGTCTATGGTGGACTTACTAGGTTGAAAGCCAGACTGATAAGGTGAATAGTTTATCCATAAGTTTTAAACAAATTTATGTCGTATGTTCCTATCTATGTTTAAAAAAGTGTGAAAAAGCCACAAACGACAAACCAATTCTAAACAAATTTCACATTAAGTTCTTAACGAAATGAGGTTCGATCTCTAAATTTTATAACTGTATAATTCATCCCATATGCGTATCCTGTATAAATTTGAAGAAATTTGGTCAGCTAAAGAGTGGTTAAATTTTAAGGGCCGATGTCGAATGTGAACCACACCTAAACGTGAAGTTTTTTTCTGCATCTCATTTGACATTTCTCAATTTCAGACTAACTCAATTTGAACCATGGAAAGATACACAATCGAGCAACGCGTTAAAGTTATTCAGGCTTATTATAAAAATGGGCGTTCAAATCAAAACGCATATCGTGCACTTCGTGATTTTTTTCGGTCAATTTAATCGTCCAAATGTGCGTACAATCGGAAAATCGTGCACAAATTTGAAAAAACCGGGTCTGTAGAAGATGTGAAAATACTAGTGCATGCTCGTACAGCTCGTGCTGCAGAAAATATTGCTGCTGTTCGCAACTGCGTGGCTGAAGAGCCGTACACCTCAACTCGTCGTCGTGCCCAACAATTGCACCTCTCACGCTCGTCGTTGATGAACATTATGCATGAAGACTTGCATTTACACGCTTACAAGGTGCAATTGACTAAAGAACTAAATCCTCTTGAACATTTCAAGCGTCGTCAATTGTCAGAATGGTGACAAGAAATGGCAACAGTGGATGATCAATTTTCGAAGAAAATCTTCTTCAGTGATGAGGCACATTGTCACCTCAGTGCATTCGTTAATGAGCAGAATCGCCGCATTTAGGTGAATGATAATCCAAGAGTGATTATCGAAAAACCAATGCACCCTCAAAGAGTGACTGTTTGGTGCGGTTTATGTGCTGGCGGCATCATCGGGCCGTATTTTTTCCAAAATGAGGCCGGTCAGGCAGTTACTGTGAATGGTGTCCGCTATCGTGAGATGATAACGAACTTTTTATGGCCCGAATTGGAAGATATGGATGTGGACGATATGTGGTTTCAACAGGACGGTGCCACTTGCCACACAGCTAACGAAACAATGGCTCGTTTGCGGGACAAATTCAATGGCCGTGTTATCTCACGTGGTGGCGATGTCAAATGGACGCCAAGATCATGTGATTTGATACCGTTGCACTTCTTTCTTTGAGGTTATTTGAAAGAAAAAGTGTACGTCGATAAGCCAGCAATAATTCGAGAGTTAAAGGATGAGATAATTCGGCACATTAACGGCATAGAACCTCACTTATGCCTCATCGTCATCGAAAATTTAGACCATCGGATGAAGGTGTGCCGCCGAGGTCGCGGCGTCCATTTGGCCGATATTTTGTTCCATACATAATTGAACCATACCAATATTATCATATTAAAAGGAAATGACAATAATTTCTCAAATAATTTGTGTTTTATTCAAAATCAACATCGGCCCTTAAAATTTAACCATCCTTTATATACAAAGTTATTAGCCCTCAAACTATGATTTCAATTTACTCAAAACTATCGAAAGCCACATACGACACTTAATTTCTCAGGCAACGAATAGTCGCAATGTAGTTCGAAAAACTCAATACATTCACACTTCTTTACAAATACAATTACACTGGATTCAGAGAATTTCAGAGCCAGTGTATTTTGACATCAGCGGCTAGTGTATGTCAAAAAAGGCGATATCAGTGTTGTTTTTAATTACTTTTGGTGGAATTATTTCGGGTTTTCCTCGATTTCGTACAGGAAGCAACACTGTTAGCTTGTTTACAATTAAAAGCAAATGAAACAAATGTGAAAAGTTGCAAATTAAAGTAGAAAATATGCAATTAAAGTAATGGAAAGAAAATCGAAAATGGAAAGCGGCTATCACCTTTCCATACGACGACATTTTGTGTATACACTTTAGAAAGCAAGCACAAATTTGAAATAAAGCACAAGTAAACTGCAATAGCAGCGAGAACCTTCGCATACGATGAAATTTTTTTAATGAACTTTCACTTGCATATGTAGCAACTCTTGCTACTAGCATGAAAGTTCGAAATTTTTCAAATCATTTGAACAGTACGCGTATTCTTTCACACTTTTACTGTCACTAGCCTGTGTAACTGTGTTAATGTCAGAAAAGCTTTCATTTAAGCTTAGCTCTGTTCATATTTTTCATTAAATTTTTCATAAAATTGCTTGTCAAACACAATAGAACACCGTGAAATTTCTATGTAATCTATGCTTTGTTTTATGTTTTATACATTACTAGCTTATACCCGGCGCGCTTCGCTGCGCTCAGCGCTTATCCCCTATAAGAAGGTGTAGCTTTAGTGACGTCATACTTTTATAGTAAGTTCGTACCGTTTATTGATGTGTTTATTGAAAGTTTTATTGATGTGTGACTTATTTCGAAAACTATACCGAATATTTGGGGTGCTGAAAAGTACCACGCCCCTCGTCCAACGCCCATAAAATGTTACCAGTGGAACGGTATGTGTAAATTGAGGTTGAATACTGAATTCCGAGGCTGTGGGACCTACAAAAAAAAAACCAAAACTGTTCGATATCGAAAATTTTAGGTGTATTTAAGGTGCCTTTTACGATCGGCACCAGACTTCATAGGAACCCTCTCAAGGCTTTGGTATAAAAATTGGCTTAGCGGTTTCGAAGTCTTTACGTGATATACATATATACCCACATACGTATATACATTAACGCCGCACGCTCCTTAGAAAAAAACGTTGCTTAGTCCGGTTCTTCAAAATAATCCATGGCTTATGTTACGGTGATCCCCAAAAAGATTCAACTAAAGAATTAAAATTATTTCTAATAAACACACCTTTAAGCATGAAATTTTTCAATACTTTTCTTAAAACCAGACTTTGTTTTTTTTTACAAATACAACCAGAATAAGACTTGTAGGTCCAGTTCTCGATCATTTGTGTTCAAACATTCCACAACACGCACAACACAATTCATCATAAGAAGCTTGGTCAAAGTCCTTTCAAGTGTTGAAATTGGCCATTTCACGTAGTTTTTTTTTATTTGCGGGTGGTACAAGTTGGCGTGGCAAATTTTATATATATATATATACATATTTTATATATATATTGTATACATTGTCAATATATGTATATATATATATTGACCGCCACTTAGAGCACCTGCATATGAAGTGTTACTATCAAAACGCGTACAACGGAGGAATAAGCAGGATTTCGAAAAAGTGGGCGAAGATATGGGGCGACCACGCCCATTTTTTAACAGTTGCCGACAGTGACCTTATGTACAAAATTATCAATCCTTAGTCTTCTACGGTAAAAGCCGTCTGATATAAAGCATTTTTACTGATTTGTGGGCGTTAAAAGTGGACGTGACAACATTTGTATATACATAATGACTGTCACTTGGATCCATAGCACCTGCATACTAAGACTCCCTATCAAAGCGTGTACAACTCAGGAATAAGCATGATTTCGAGAAGTGGGCGTAGATATAGTGCGGCCATGCCCATTTTTTGTGCATTGGCCGACAGTTATCAAATAAACTCTGATATAAAGCATTTTTACTGGTTTGTGGGCGTTGAAATTAGACGTGACAACATATATATATACATAGTGACTGCCACTTGGATCCATAGTACCTGCACACTAAGATTCACTATCAAAACGTGTACAGCACAGGAATAAGCATGATTTCGATAAAATGGGCCTATATCTACGCCCATTTTATCGACGGCGGCCATGCCATTTCTTGTACACTTGGCTGACAGTAACCATTTAAACTAAATTACCAAATCTTAGTCTTCTACGGCAAAAGCCGTCTGATATAAAGCATTTTTACTGATTTGTGGGCGGTAAAAGTGGGCGTGACAAGGTTTATATTTACATAGTGACTGCCACTTGTATCCATAGCACCTGCGTACCACGATTCACTATCAAAACTTGAACATCTCAGGAATAAAAATAATTGCTGAAAAGTGGGCGTAGATATAGTGTGACCACGCCCATTTTTTGTAAGTCACCGAAAGTAACTATATGAACAAAATTACCAAATCTTAGGTAATCAAAATTAATTATCAAACTTTTGTCGACAAGCTTTTTCAGCCCTGATGTGAAGTTAGGAAATTGTTAACTTGCAACCCTGTGAAAAATACACATAATTTATGTATACCAAAAAAATCACATTTTTTGTTATAATAAGAAAAACTTAAGTTTATATACAGTCCACCAATAAAGAGAATAAATTGAATTTAACCGCAATTAATTTGTGTTCATTAATTTGTACGTGTGCAAATCATCAATTCAAAAACAATTTGGTCCTATCGAGCCAAATAAGAATCCAGCAAATTAATTCAACATTCGCCAACTTACGACGGACACAGGAATTGGAATTTTGCGTTGAGCATTCGTTAGCAGTCATCGGAGCACCAGCCCAGACCACGAAGTGCTATATTCATCAACATTGCCAGCTGTAGCAACAGCACACGGCGCACACAGTGAAGATTTTGCAACTTTTCTTCTCGAGCATTAGTTAGCAGTCATCGGAGCACCAGCTCAGACCACGAAGTGCTATATTCATCAACATTGCCAGCCGTAGCAACACCACACGGCGCACAAGGAAAGTTTTTGGAGAACATTTGTTCGTTGCTTTAAGTCACACAAAGCACAGCGCTTTGGTACGGTAAGGTGGACGCAAGTGGCCACAAAGGTGCGTAGTCCAAACATCGCAGTAGAAGTGCATGGCAGAGTCGAATCGCTGACACATCAAGTGCGCAGAATCTCATCCACAATCGAAGCAATAATTGTCATCGTTGCAGAAAACGCCATCTCGTGTTTGTCATAAACAGGTTACATTATTTCATATCGTTGGTTTTTGTATGCAATAGTTAAGTTTATACTTAAGCTAAAAACCAAAATATATCTAAATCATTTGAAACGGAATCGAATTGATTCTAATTTGAGTTTTTTTTTATATATAATTATATATATATAATTCAATACTTTTTGAACTTTATTAGCTTGACAAACTTTTTTACCTTTAAAATACCATTTCATTCTTAGGGAATACTCTTTCCAAGGTTTTTTTGTTTTTAATAATATGAACCAAGGTAATGGTATTACATTAATTTAATATAATCATACATTTTCCATAAAATCAACATTCTTTGCACCCTTTCTTTATATGATAATTTTTTCTTGAACAATGGACGGGTTAAAGAAAAAGCGACAGATTGTTAAAGCAGCGATCACGCGCATTCACAACTTTTGCGCAAATCAAGATGCAAGCATTGATGAAATTAAAGTTAGAGTTGTCAAACTTGACGAACTTTTCAGGCATTTTGAGGAAATTCAATTAGAGATCGATTCTCTTACGAGGTCCCCTGACGAGGTAGCGGCTGAAGAGACTTATCGAAGTGAAATAGAAGAGAGCTATTTTGCTGTCAAAACTGTGGTCGTCATGCGAGCACGTGAGGAGGAAGCAAATCATACCGTAATGGAAAATTCAGCAGCCAATTCAGAAATGGCAACAGCCATGCAAACTCTTATGGAAAACCAGAGCACAATGGCTCTTATAATGCAGAGGATTTCTACAAACCCTAGTACCGGAGCGACGTCTCCATTATCAAATACCAATGAACAGCAACAACATAATTCTTTGAAACTTCCAAGTATACAGATTCCAGAGTTCGATGGAACGTACGTTGAATGGATTCGTTTTCGTGATTTGTTTGAAGCAATGGATAATATAATGAGTCTCTCCGGTGTGGAAAAGTTCGAATATCTACAAACACGACTTAAGGGGGATGCTTTGTCACTTATAAAACATTTAAGGCCTACAAACGACAACTACGAAATTGCATGGGATCTCCTTAAAAATAAATTCAACAAATCTGATAAAATCAAAAACGCATATTTCGAATTGTTGTTCGATCAGCCATCTGTAAAGATGCCCGTGGCTTCTGAAATCAAACCTTTGTTCAACAATTCTAATGAAAGCATCAATGCCTTAAAGGCGCTTGAAGAGCCTGCAGCGCAATGGGACTCTATCTTGTTATATCACATGGAAAGGAAGTTAGATCCTGATACAATGACGTTGTGGTGCAGGGAGCGTAAGGCAGAGTCGGTTTCATTCTAACAATTTTTAGACTTTTTGGAACAACGTCTATTAGAATTAGAAATCGCTCAACGGAACAAGCCTCACTCTCCAAATGTAGCAGGAATTCGCAGTCGTCAACAAAGCGTGCACACTTCACTGGTGCAGTCATGCCCTGTGTGCAAGGAACAGCATTACATATTTCAGTGCACCAAATTTAAGGCGCTTAATGTTGATAACCGCAGCGAGATAGTCCGCAACAATAATCTTTGTTTAAATTGCTTACAAGGAAATCATCGGGCATCTGAATGCCAGCGTTCATCTTGCAAGATGTGTAACGCTAAACACAACACGTTGCTTCATCGAACATCAGCATCAGGAAACGACCTAAGGCAAAGCTCACAAAATTCTGGATTGCCAAGCAAACAACATGCTTTATCGTTTGCTGTCAATTCGATTGATCAGAATAAATTAAACAACATTACATTACTGCCAACAGCAGTCGTCTTAGTATAGGATGGTACAAGCAGTTTCCAGCCCTGCAGAATCCTACTTGATTCTGGGGCCCAAGCCACGCTTATCACAGAAGCGTGCGCGCAACGTTTGCAACTAAAGCGAATTAAAGACCAGACGCTTCTTTACGGAGTTGGATCAACCGGCAGTTGTTACACTCGAGGCAAGGTCGAGCTCACTTTGAAGTCGTCGCTCAACAACAAAGTTTGACCCAGAATCTTCCAGCTCACAAGATATGCAGCAATAAACTTAAGTTTTTTAAAAAAATGAAACTTGCTGATCCCGAATGTGGCACACCAGGCCGTATCGACATAATATTAGGAGCTGACATGTTTTCTGAATGCGTTCTTTCGAACAAGGTTATACATCCGTCTGGATCACCATGTGCAATGTCAACCACATTTGGCTGGGTTTTGGTCGGTAAAATCGCAGTATCGCATCAACCACAAATTTGAGCTGCACATGTCTCATTAGATTTTTCTGCACAGCTTCACCGCTTTTGGGAGATAGAAGAGCTCCAAAGCACCACACAGTTTCTTACTGATGAAGAAGAGAAAGCAGAGCGACATTTTCAACAAAATATTCAGAGAGAAGCTTCCGGAAGATATATTGTCAGGCTGCCATTCAAAACTGATGAGCGAGATTTCGGGGACACCAAATCAGCGTCAGTGAAAAGGCTTTACAGCATGGAACGTCGTTTCCAAAGTAATCAATCGCTGGAGGAGGAGTATAAAAATTTCATGCAAGAATTTATCGATTTAGACCATATGGAACCTTTATTGTCTTTATCAGCCAACGCGGGCTACTACATGCCTCACCACGCAGCACTACAACTAAGCTTAGAGTCGTTTTTGACGCCTCGTGTAAGGGTTCGAACGGCATGTCGCTCAACGATCGGCTAATGGTCGGCCCAACAGTGCAAAACGATTTATTTACCATATTATTGCAGTTTCGAAAATACAAAATAGGATTTTGTAGTGATATCGAGAAAATGTACCGTCAGGTACTTGTGCATACAGATGATCGTTCATATCAAAGTATTGTTTGGAGAGACAACAGGAATGAATCACCCAAGACATACAATCTCAAAACCATAACATATGGGACAGCCGCAGCTCCTTTTCTGGCCACACGAACCTTAAAGCAAGTTGCAACAGATTGCAGCGAGTCGCATTCTACAGTGGCTAACAGCATCAATCAGTGTTTCCATGTAGACGACTTTATGTCTTCTGAAACAGATTTAGCCGGCGCAGTCAAACTCAAGGGCGAACTCTGTGGCATTTTGTCAAGCGCTGGGTTCCATCTTCGGAAATGGTGCTCCAATGTTCCAGAGTTTCTGGAAACAATTAATATCAATGACAGAGAAATATCATCAGACACCATAATTGATGACTCCCAAACGGTGAAGACATTAGGTCTGCTATGGGATACTGCAACGGATTCATTCAAGTACAGCGTGTTTTTACCGACAATGACGCAAGAAGTGTCCAAAAGAACAGTGCTATCCGATATATCAAAAATCTTCGATCCAATCGGATGGTTAGCTCCAGTTGTGGTATCCATGAAGATTTTAATGCAGAAACTGTGGCTCAAGGGAATTAGCTGGGATCAATCACTGCCAGAAGATATTTTGAATCATTGGATTGAGCTTAGAAATAGCATCGTTTTGATACCTGATCTTCGAATACCAAGGTGGCTGCAATTTTCAGACGAGAAAAATGTCGAGATACATGGATTTGCAGATTCATCGGAACTGGCGTACGCTGCAGCGATATATTTAAGAATTCTACACGCAGATGGTTCAATTTTAACAAATCTTATTGCTTCGAAAACAAGGGTAGCACCTGTTAAACAGATTACACTTCCTCGCCTTGAACTGTGTGCCGCCCACTTAATGGTCAAACTGGCAGTGAAAGTTCAAAGTGCATTGCATATTCAACAAGCAACACTCTATGGTTGGTCGGACTCGACCATAGTATTATCATGGATCGCAGATCATCCACGTAGATGGAAAAACTTTATAGCAAATCGGACCTCATACATAATTAATGTCATTCCAGCTAAGCAATGGCATCACATTTGTTCGCAAGATAACCCTGCAGACGTGGCCACACGCGGAATGTCACCCTCAGAACTCATTAACAACCAGCTTTGGTGGCACGGGCCTCCAATATTGAGGACACTTAATAGATTCCTTGAGAATGCGCCCAAAATACCAACAGACGTTGATATGGAAGAAAGGAAAAACTTTGTTTTCCACGTATCTACAAAGAGTGAGATTGATTTAGTAGATTGGTTCTCAGACTTCAACAAACTACTCAGAATTACAGCACTTCTCCTTCGTTTTTCACAAAACTGCCAGCCTAAAAAACATGCTGCGTCAACGGCGCTCTTGACTTCGAAAGACTTACAGTCATCGCATATGGCGCTTGTAAAAAACGCACAGCATAAAGCATTCTCATCGGAAATTCGCGTGTTAGCATCGAGCAACCAGTTACCAGCTAACCACAAGTTAGCAGCACTTGCACCATTCATCGATGAAAGTGGATTGTTGCGAGTTGGTGGTAGGTTGGAAAATGCAAATATTGCCTACGACCAAAAGCATCCTTTGATTTTAAGCAAAAATAGCCATCTTGCAGAACTGATTGTTAAGGATTTACACCAGAAATATTTACATGCAGGCTGCCGTCAGCTTCAATACCTTCTAGGTCTTAAGTACTGGATACCCTCGGTTAGTTACGTAATAAAACGATGTGTCTACAAATGCACTACGTGCATGCGGTTTCGCGGTAAACCATTCGAGCAACAAATGGGTAATTTACCACAACATCGTCTTGAGATGGTTTCAGCGTTCGTCAACACAGGAGTTGATTTTGCCGGTCCGTTGCAGATTCGATCTTGGAAGGGCCGTGGAAGTAAACTTTATAAATTCTGGATCTCTAACTTCATTTGTCTAACAACCAAGGCTATTCATTTGGAGTTGGTTACCGAATTGTCAACGGAAGCATTTTTAGCAACACTGCGAAGATTTATAGCACGAAGAGGCCAACCAGCTCATATATATTCGGACAATGGGACGAATTTCGTTGGCTGCAATCAGAAACTGAGGGATCTTATGCAATTTATGCAAAAATCAGCAACACGGGACAGTATAACTAGAGAAATGGCCAAACAACACATTGAATGGCATTTTTCACCGCCCTCTGGAGCACATTTTGGTGGCTTGCGGCAGGCGTAAAGTCTACAAAATTTCATTTGAATCGCGTTTTAAATGATGCCTCAGCTACATTTGAAGAGATGCATACAGTTATATGCCAGATTGAAAGTTGTCTCAATTCCCGACCACTTTGTGCGAAATTTGATGATGATATGGATCCGCTCACACCAGCCCATTTTTTGATTTTTCGAACAATGTCATCTATTCCAGATGAGGGTAATTTAACAACAAAAATTAACCATTTAAATCGGTGGCAATACTTGCAACGGCTTGTCAATCAATTTTGGAAACGATGGTCAACCGAATACATTACACAATTACAAAAACGTCCCAAATGGAGCCAAAAATTGCAAAATTTGCAATGCAATGATCTTGTAATCATAAAGGAAGATAATTTACCACCCACACAATGGTCAATTGGAAAGGTTACGGATACACATTCAGGAGCAGATGGTTTGGTGAGAGTAGTGACAGTAAAAACTGCTAAAGGCTGCTACAAACGTCCCATTGTTAAACTCTGTCCATTGTTTATTGATATTTGAAAGCTGATGCTTTCAAAGGGAGGCAGGATGTTGGAAAGTTAGTTTTCGTTTTTTTATGTCGACAAACTTTTGTCGACAAGCTTTTTCAGCCCTGATGTGAAGTTAGGAAATTGTTAACTTGCAACCCTGTGAAAAATACACATAATTTATGTATACCAAAAAAATCACACTTTTTGTTATAATAAGAAAAACTTAAGTTTATATAAAGTCCACCAATAAAGAGAATAAATTGAATTTAACCGCAATTAATTTGTGTTCATTAATTTGTACGTGTGCAAATCATCAATTCAAAAACAGACGTGATGGAGGATGATCTTCCCTCGGCGGTCGGTTTTCCTCAATCCTCCGAAGACGCTTAAGTAGAACAGTCTTTCTACACTACTCAACTGGAAAAGTTGCAACAAGAAATGTTTTTCTAAAAAATCATTTGCCTGGATGCGCGTCTGCAGACAATTTTTGTCGGGCTTTGCTCACTTTGAAAGACCCGAACAGTGGATTGCTGTTTTGTTTCGGAATCTAAGCGAAAGACCCATTTTAAAATCATGAACTATCATATTTGGTTTAAAGTTGCTAATTTTTAATTTACTCGTTTTTGATTTAAAAATGCGCAATTTTGAAATAAAAATAACACCTTAATATTGTATTTGTAGTATACATACTTATAACAGCACTTAGTTTCGTTTCGCGATTATGCGACGAAGAAGGTTCAATTCTTAAATTGAAAAAAATATATTATAAAATATATTTTAAATAAAAAAAAAAATTAATTAATATAAGTGGTCCCCTTCGTTTGTACCATCTTTATCGTGTTTCGTTAACAATCAAACTTGCGGAAATAGTTTGTTAGAAGTTAAATTTATTTAATTCAAATTTACCTATATTGATTGTAATTTTTTATTAGTTTCATGAAGAACTTGCGTACTGATTTTTCAAACTAATACCTAACAAACTCTCAAAGGGATGAACTCGATATCATTATTCGAGTACATCAGCCTAAGAATGCAAGACTTTCCAGCCTTAATGAGAGCAATGAGCGCTTTTAAAGCAACACTTTACGTTTTTGTAGAATAAAAATAAACAAATCTATATAAATAAAAATGAAATGGTGTTCGTTGGATTCCGATGCACTCGTGAACGGCTCAACCGAATTGGATGGACTTTCTTTATTTTGTTGATATTTATACGAGGATGGTTTGTAAAAAAAAATGAATTGCTACATCCTCTTCTACCGCCCACAAATCAATAAAAATTCAATATTTCAGACGTTTTTGGTCGCATAAGATTGAAATTTTGATAATTAAGTTTGTATGCTACAAATACAAATCTAAACGTTTGAGCGGATTTCACTCAAACCTAAAACGTGAATTACTTGGGTCCTAGATTAGGTTATTGCATACTTAGTTTTAACCACGCTCCCTTTCACCGCCCACAAATCAATAAAAATTCAATATTTCCGCCTGTTTCGATTTTATGAGACTAAAATTTGGTAATTTAGTTTGTATGGTTATTTTCGGCAATTGCACCAAAAATGGATTTCCACGCCCTCTTTTAACACCCTCAAATCAATGAAAATGCTATACTTCAGACGGTTTTGGTCGAATAAGACTGAAATTTGGTAATTCGGCAACTGTACCAAAAATGGGAGCGGTGGCACTATAAGTACACTCACTTTTAAGAAATTATCAAGATTCCAAAACTTCTGGGCCGATTGAGCTGAAATTTTGGCAGTAGATTGTTTTCGAGAACGAGATGGTTTACGGGAAAAAAGTTTGAGACACCCCCTTTTACTGGAACGTCAGTGGCGAAGCAGCGGACCACTGGGTCCTGCTAGATCATTAATAATAATGTTGATTCTTCGTCTAAATTCAATTTTAGTATTTGTAACTATCCCCAGAGAGATCACTGAAAATTTGGTCGAAAGTATGTCCAGGCGCATACAATTAGTCATAAAAAATAAAGGGCTTTGGACAAAGCAGTGGATATAGTCTAAATACAAATGTTCTTTTGAAGATGGTCAAAAAGTGCAAAACTGAGTGAATGCCGCATTTTTAAGTTTTGTTGTTGTAACTTTTGTTTTTGTATTACATGAATTGTTCTGAAAACAGAGTTTTGTTGTAAACACTTTAAAGAATAAATGGTGAAATTTTTATTAAGTTTTGTTTAATATTAAAGAATTAGCAGGCTGATGAATGCAGAATTACAAAACATCCGCTCAGTTTTGATTGCCACTTATGTAAAAATTATTCCAATTTGTATTGATTTTAAATTCAAGTTTTATTGAGAAGACTTTAATATTTTCAAAATTTAAATTCTAATAAAAAAAACCACAGGTGCGTCGTTGGACACACGAGAGAATCGAAGCTTTTTCGCAGTTACATAGATTTGATAGGTTAATAATTTTTTCTTTTTAATAAATTAACTTTTAAATTCAAAAATTGAAAATAACATAAAATAAATTACATATTTAAATTACATTCACTGCAACGCTGAAATTTTAAAAATGCTGAAATTTACGAAAACTTCAGTGCAATTGCTGTTGTTTTGGTTTCCCGAAGTTTGCTTAAATTTAATCATCTATTAGTTGATGAAAAATAATCGCCGGGATTTTGCGAAGAAAAGATGTGTTCAGTAATCATAAGCGAATCTGTGTAATGAGTGTGAATCATTGTGAATATGATAAATTAGGAAAGAAGAAGAGCATGCTATCAAATCCCGTCTAAAAGCAAATTAAATGTCTGCAATTTAGAAAGAAAGTGCAATTCAATTAGTTTCTTTTAATTGATTTATAGTTTTGATGGCCGCTTATAAAAATTATTAAAGTATAAAGTACATATATAGTACATGTACATGCGACAAGGAGACTGTCTGCTGACATGCATCGCATGACTAACGAAATGAAGCGATGGCTATTTTAAGGTTGACAGATGCATGTGAAAAAAAAACGAAACATTAAAAACGGTCGCTCACTTCAACTCGTCGGAAATTTCCGACTTCTGAAATTTCAGACTTCTGAAATTTCAGCAGTGAAGTGAATACCCGGAAGTATTCACTACCAACAAAATGAAGTGATGGCGATTTTGAGTTTGACAGATGCATGAGAAAAAACGAAACATTAAAAACAGTCGCTCAGTTCAACTTGTCGGAAATTTTTGATTTCTAAAATTTCAGCAGTGAAGTGAATACCCTTATTAATTTGTGTTAGTTTTTACATACAATTTTATTGTTATAATATACTGCCACATCGACAGTTCGCTTCGAAAATGGGAAAGTTATACTATACAATTCCACCTGGCACATATTTCGTTTACAGTGAATGTTCGTTTGCAATGAAGAAAAATATCTTCTTTTTTCTGAATGGCGATAAGAAATCGAAAGGTATTTCATACCAGTGTTACCGCTTTACTTATAATAAAGGTTAGTCCGAAAGTGTCAACAAATGTATCCAAAAGTATCGACTTTACATTAAAAAAGTAAAAAAATATAACTTTCTTTGGGTTTGTTTCGAAGTATTAATCGCTTTGGAATCGTAAACGAATCATTTATCGAAACATAAACAAACCTTCGCTTACGAAGTAACTTTCTTTTACGTATCGATATCAAACTCGTAAAATATCGACGACATCGAGAATTATTCCTAACTTTTTCAATTTTCGAAATCGAAGTCGGATTTTGTGCCGGGTGGGATGTCGCAATAGATATGTTGGCAATAGAGCGTCGAGCATTTCGGCATACTTTATACAAAACCTATGACTATAAGATAATTTTGACAGCTAAAAATATATAAAAACCCAGAAGCTATTTAGTAAAAATTTTAGAACTTTATCCCAATACTAGTGAATGTATTTGATCTACAATAGTTACCGAAGTTTGCCGTAAAACTCTAGGTCAACAAGGTATATCAATTTAAGTCAAACTAATAACTCGGTGTCTCGTTTTCTGTGTAGCTGAATATTTTTTTTCTTTTATTTGCAGAGTCCTAAGTTTGCACCACCCATTGAATTTGTGGATGAAGCCGCACTAAGTCCACCGGATGGCTACAAAGACAATGGAATGAAAAACACGTTGGGCGGTGCTTTGAGCGGTCATATATTTGGTGCACAGCACATACAACAACTGCAAGTTATTCAACGTTTGCAGCAGCAACGAGCGGCAATGTTGGCTGCACGAAGTGGCAGTCAGATTCCTACTCCGCCGCCTCCAGTCGGAAGTGCAACTATAAACCAGTCACAACAACAGCAGCAGCTCCACGCCATACCTGGTACAAACGTACAAAAAATTGCTGCAACTCAACCCCAACAGCCCTCGCCCGATGAGGACCCACAGGCAGTATGTACCGAATGCGCAGAGTGTGCTGAGTGCGCGGCAAAGCAAATACAAGATGCAGGTAATTTTTTATACATAGAGACACAATTCACCGTGTGAGACAGGTATGATAAAACTATGAGAATAGCTTGGATAAAACGGATGATTTTCAATTAATTTGACGACTGCCGTTAAAGTATGGCATATCGCAGGAATGGGAGAAAAACAGCTTTAAATTAAAACATTAACCCAATCTTATTGCGATTAAATTCTTTAAATTAGAAATTTTATAACTCGTTAGCCAACGAGTGCCACTGTTTCAATGTTTTAAAAAATGACTCATCGAATGCAGGAAAAACTTCAAACGATTTTGGTTTATTTTGTAACGGTAAAATCCGATTTGTATAATGCTTAAAACTAATTTTTCTTTTCCAAGCTGTATGTACTAGAATAAATAAATAATTTTATTTCATGGGCTTTAAGTAAAATATTACATACTCTGGATAAATGTGTCTTCAGAGTTATCTGAAAGCAAGGGGCGCGAATTTGTTATAAGTATGATTTTATTGTGGCGGCCGTTGTCAAACGGTTAAGTTCGTGGACCGTAGTCAAAGAACCGCGGGAGCCCAGATCCATTATATGGATGCATAATTATGCTTTTGAATTTAATTTATCATTTATATTAATATTGATTAAAATTATATTTTTAATCGGCAGTTACGAAACGGCGCACAAAAATAGGAGAAGTTGACGCAGGATAATGAAATTTCGTGGAAAGAAGTCTTAGCAAAAGAAAACTGTTGAAATGGGATTACTGAAAAGTCCACCTTCCATATAACCGAAATCGGCAATCTGGTGTTTTTCCCCAGAAAATTATTCCAAATCAATAAAATTTAGTACGCATAATTACTTTAAAGCAAGAAATAGTTGGTGTAAAAATAAATCAAACCGGTCGGCTAATAGGCCTATCTCGGTTCCCGGACATGACACCCACGGATATAATCCTCAAAATCAGTTTGGAGGTTATGACCACACAATTTTAGGCCATAACACCCTAATTGATTTTAGGGAATATGACCGCCCTGCAAATGGTCAGAACACCCACTGAGCTTATGCCCGTTTTTCAAGAAATACCTTATAATTTCCTTTGTACGAAATGTCTCCTTTTTATTTGTATGGGGCTTTAGTTGGGGGCATTATGTAACAACTTGTTTGGGTCTTATGACCTCTTGCAGGGATGGTCATAATCCCCAAAACTGTTTTGGGTGTTATGACCGCAAATGAAGCGGACATAATCTCTAAATCAATTTTGGGAATTATGTCACGGCACCGCCTACCTTCCAAATAACCATTGCCAGCATTGGGTAATCTGGTATATTTCCCCAAAAAATTATCCCAGATTAATTAAATTTGGTGGGCGTAATTATTTTACAGCAAGAAATAGTTGGCGTAAAAAGCAAGTCATATAAAAGCTTATACAAATAAACCAAATCGGTTGACTAATTTGCTTACCTCCCATATAACCGAAATCGGCAATCTGATTTATTTCCCATAAAACTATCTCATATTAATAAAATCTGGTATACATAATATTTTAGAACAAGATATAGTCGGTGGAAAAATAAACCAAATCGGCCTACTAATACGCCTACCTCCTATATAAACGAAATCGGTAATCCGGTATGTTCCCCAAAATATACCATATCAATAAAATTTGGTAAGCATAATCATTTTATATCAAGAAATAGTTTCATACCCGAAAAAATACATGACCATCAGTTTGACGGATTTGAAAAAATCCCTTTTTTTCACTATGAATTTGTTTCGTAGCCAAAACATGCTCCGGAAAATTACCTACAAATTCTTAATTTTTTAGCTGCAGCCAAACTTTTCAGAAAAATGTTAATAAAGCTTTCATTGAAATCATATTGAATTTAAAAACATTCAAAATGGGTTTTTTGTGGCGTAGAATTACGTCATTCTCATCATTCTCCGAGGTGTGTAGGGTGGTTGATTGCGATCAGAAATCGTTTTTATGTCACACTTTCAGCCTTTGGTGTGCTTAAAATACTGATCGCACAATGTTGATGTAAGCACTTGTTGGTATGGTTGATCCTCACTGGGAAAATTTTACACAATTACATGAAATATAAAGCCAACATTTGATGTTTGTGTTTTCTTTTTATCGACTGCATTGGTTCTTTATTATGATACAATCGATGTACTGAGTACAATCTATGTACAGAAGAACCTCTCTCTTGGTTACCCATCATCATAATAAAAGCGTACGTAAATAGGTAAGTTCTAGGGACGTACAGTCAAACCTGTTTTTGTGCGGTAGATAGGAACCGCAGAAAAAAAATCGCACAAAAAAAAAATTCTTCGGAGACTTCATAAACAGCTATAACATAAAACTTTAAGTAATCTAATAAAGAAAATTTTTTTTATGCGGTTTTTTGTACCGCATAAAAAAATTCTCACCTAGGAAACATTCTATGAAAAAGCGAAAAAGTGGTCTCGAAGCCAAATAAATTACACACGGAAACGTTAAAAATATAGTTTTAATTCTTCATTTTAAATGTGAAAAATACGAAAAATTAGTCCATTAAAAAAATGCATATTAAAAAATAAATTAAAATACATAAATTCATAAGTTAATCAATACTATTCGTCATAGTCCTCAACGCGCATTTTCTTGTGATGATCTGGTTCGAAATCGCTTTCATCACTTGAAGTTATTGTAATGGAGTTATTAGTTGTTTCCATTGCAATGGAATTATTGTCTGCGAAAACCATATAGTCGGTGATAAGTCTTTGTGATGACGGTCGTTTTGTAAGCTTATTATAAATTTCGCAATAACCGGTTATTATGTTTCTTTTGGCTGTTTTCTTATTATGATTATTCATTTCGGGTTATACTTATGTCTAAAAACAAAAATCATAAGAACTAAAACTTCAGAATTGCGTTTTGCTCTTACGCTTTTCTCTTTATTGCTCTTTTTAATGATAATTTCAGCTAGTGCAGAGTTTTTTTTTGCATAGAAAAGATCGCATACAAGAAAAAATATCATAACACAACTCGCACAAAAAAAAATTCGCACGAAACAAATCGCATAAAAATAAAAACCGCATAAATAATATCACACAAAAAAAAAAATTCGCACAAAAAAAGACCGCACAAAAACAGGTTTGACTGTATATAAATTTAGAAATTTTAAAAATGTAAAATACATTTTAATTTTAAAAGCTTAAGGCACTGATATTGTGCAGTAAACCTGTATAATGGATCGTGGTTTATATACAGATAAACCTACTAAAAGATTCAATTCCACTGATATTGTGTAGTAAACTTGTATATTTTAAATTTTGAAAATTTCTAAATTTATATACGTTCCTAGAACTTATCTATTTACGTACGCTTTAATTATGTTAATGGGCAACCAAGAGAGAGGTTCTTCTGAATCTAGAATATACCTACCATATACATATATGACAAATGTCACTGAAACTTATTTTTTTCTTTTTAGTTCACGTTTTGATTTTAAATAAAAGCTTATTTTTAAAAAATTTTTTTTTGTATTATTTTTTTACATTTAGGTAGGTATTATTATTTTTTGGAAAACCATTAAAATCGTAAAGCCAAAATAAAGAAATTTAAATTCAGTGTGAGGGATGAACCTGGTGACTTTCTACCAATATAGCTAAATCTGGTTCAATATTGGTGAGTTGCAACCTGAAATCTCCGCGTTCGTTGATTTTCAAACGGTTTCTTTGTTTTGTCAAATTATTTGTAACCACACTGAACTTGTGCACGCTTCTTGACTTGTTGAGTTTTTTAAATGTACAACAATGATACTTCCTTATTTCAAACACATGGAAATAATATTCAACAATAATATTCCTCTTAAATAATAACTCTTAATAAAAGTACAAATGAATCCAAAGTAACCAATTTTATGTGGCCCCATAATTACTCCAAGAATAATGAAATCCTCAGAGCTTGGTTTTGAGGGTTAAACTGTTCTATGAAATTATTTGTCATGTAATTTTTAATGCTTCATCTGAAGACGTGAAGCCTTAGCGGCTAATATAATAAAAAATTTGTCTAAGAAAACTGCAATCGAATTTCTCGAAGGATTAAAATTATTATGCCGAATGATATGTCGCAAGCTTGTCTGCAAAAAATAGTGCCCGGACTATGCATAGTATTATAAATATAAAAATTACCTTTTGAAGTTGACGGAGTATCTTGGAACATTTTTCTTTTAGTTTCTTCCCGTTGTTTGCTGTTTTGGTGCCTTTTTTCTCGTTTCTTTAAATTTGCATCCATTCCCAACATGCAACCTTCTCGTCCTTTTTGTTTCTGCTTTAACGAAAACAATTTATCCTCCTCGATTTTTATTAATTTAAATGCATCAGGATGTCCGATGTCAAATAAATAATCCAGTGAATCATTCCATACTTCTCTCTTATTTGTATAAATTTTAGATTATCAATTTTTACGTCTACTTAATTCCCTCAACTCATCGTACAAGTTTATTATTTTCTTCTCGGCATTTTCTATTTTTAAAGTAGGAATCCGAGCTTTTTCCTAGAAACTGGTACACTCCTTTACCACAAGACGTGCACTGTCCTTAAGTAGCAATTTTTTAGTTCTTAAATTATAAAAAAAGACTCTAAGGCAATCCCCTATTGACGGAAGCTTACTCCCAGTTAATTGATGTTTTTGAAAACTGATAAGATACATTTTTTCTTTTAATAATGTCATTGTTTAAAACTTTTTTTTCACATTTACAAAGAATCACTTTACTCGAGCGTTTAACGAGTCAAACTGATTACAAAAAACCGCTTTTGAATATTTATTTCTAGTTAAAAAACTTGAAATTTTAGTGAAACTCTGAAATAACGGTTTGTGTCTGTCTATACTCAAGGTAGAATAAGACAAGGCAGTGTTAGTAGTTTAAATTTTCTCTTGTGCTGGGTACCGCACCTGTCAAAACCAGGTTTTTACGAATAAAAGCAAAACAAATAACAAAGTTTGCAAATTATGATATTCTTTGTGTTTGACAGCTGCGGAACCCACCGCTCCGATACGACACTACCTTGTTAAATATACACAAGGTATATTCTATATTTACAGAATACATGATCCTTACGGCTGCTGCTGTCCGCGATAACAGGGCGATTCTTACGTAATTTTCATTCGTAAGGGGCTGTTCATAAATTACGTAACACTTTTAGGGGGAAGTAGTCGAACAAGTGTGATGAAGTGTGACATGGGGGAGGTCGGTCGTGCGTTACGTCACAGCATAATTCTTGAATTCACTTTTCAAAATTTTATACATGATTAAAATTAATTTTATCGTAAATATTGCTTTAATTTTTTTATCGCTCCTAATAAAATGAATGCATCACAAACCTAAAAAGACAGTAACGAAGTGTGACATGGGAGAGAGAGGGGTATTAAATTGGCCAAAAACAGGTTACGTAATTTATGAACATCCCCTAAGGAAAACAAAATATTGAAATGGGAAGTTTAGACCCCCAAAGCACAAAGAGGAAATCTGAAAGATGCACGACTTAGAGGTATGCGATTTGGCTCAAATTTTCTGCATTTGAGTTTTAGACCAAGTGGCATAAAAATCCGCTCAGGGATCTGTGAAATTAAAAAAAAATTTCTCCATAGACTTCACTATCACCCTACTGTGCATGGTAGTTGTGCAATGAAAACTCCATTTATTTTTTTGCTTGAAAAATAATAATTTCATATTATTCCGAAATATTTATTTCCATTTATTAAACATAACAATGAATTACATTTCTTTTTAAATAGCTTAAAAATAAACAAGAACAACAAATTCATCACCAAATATATCAAACAAAAAATTCTACGTCCACACTTACGATACTATCGAAACTGTGTCTTTTTTGTCTGCGTTTTAAGCTTTTACAAATTTTTGTTATACAGTCTTTTTTGATCATTTCTTCCTACGACTTTTAATAAAAAAATTGACGCTAAATCATGTGAAATATGCATACTTATGTATAAAGCAAGGTTGATTTATAAGGTTGTCGCAGGGCTGATCGCACTCTCTTCTCAGTGCCCATAATTGTCAAAACCAGCCAATTTTGCGAATGACTACTATAGGAAAACGGATGATAATAGAGAGCACTTGCAGATTTTCTATGAGCTATCTACTTCGATTTGACAATTATGGGTACTCGCTCTCTCTCTTGCGACAACCTTATAAATCAACCTTGGTATAAAGTATATTGCATACTCATGATACTGAAATTTACGATCTGTTTTGAAATTTGAGCAGGAGAGCGCAAAAGGCCGCCCATGGCCGGATGGCTTTCACATGCATACGATAGCTTTCAATTAAAAAAGCTTTTTAGTCGTGGTGAGAACTTATGACACTGGAAAAATAATACGATCAGTCACTATGCGAACTTCATGCAGTTATGTTGCCGCCGCTCGCCGCTGCGTTGCCTTATTGAATACGACATCATATCCAATGTTGTCACTTTACCACAATTGTGGTAGATCTACCACTTGTTTGGACTTTTTAAGCATCTACCACTTTTACCACCTACTATTTGCATTTTTCCAAAATCTACCACTTTTTATTTCAGCCTCAATTTATGATTTGTAAACAAAAATTAATGCATAATAAACTCCAGTTTTAGAAATTTTATTGCAATTTTTTTACACACATTTTTATTACACACAAGTTTACAAAAAATGGTCAACTTTTGGACCAAAGAAGACGAAAGTGGTTCCATATGTATTATCTTTTGTAGTTTTCAAAATATTGGCCTTCTAAGTCCAAAATATTTAATAATTTTGCATTATATGCATATTTGTAGCCATGGAACATTTTTATCGTTCTATGTAATTTAAAAAATATTGTTTCACAGATTAGCTATCAGATAAACTATCAATGGCATTGGCAAAAAGTAAACTCCTTACATAAATTCCAGAGATTGTTCATGAAAAAAAAAAAAATAAATAAATTTAATTTACATGGATATATAAAAAAGTTCCATGACTGCAAATAAAGAATGCATATAATGTAAAATTTTGAAAATTTTTTAATTTATAAGGCCAATATTTTGGAAACTATAAAAGATAATGAATTGAACTAAACAGAAATGGTAAGGTCTAATATTACTTATTCAAACCCATTAAAATTCATTGAAATCGACGGATGCATTAAAAAGATACGGTATAATTAACAGAAAAAGAACCGTTTTCACATTTTTGCCTATATCTCCAAAACTTGACCTGATATAAAAACGGACTACTGATTTGAACTCAGAGCACAAAAATACGCACAGAAGTACTACGTCTTTGGTCCAAGACCGTCTCTGTTTAACAGGATGCAGAACTGTTTTTAAAACATTATATGCGAATTATTTGTTTTTGTTGCAATAAAACTAATTAAACGTGAAAAATATCTTTATGGTATAGTTCTAATGAATTGTTTTATGTCTTGCTACATGATTTGAATCGAATTTTTTTTTTCCAGGAGAAAATTCTACCACAGTTTTTCTAAATCTACCACTCATTTTAGACTCAGTCTATCACTATATAAAATTTTCAAGTGACAACACTGATCATATCATTATCGCGTCTGTTCGTTCATTCGATACGATCACGATTCATGAACCTTATAATGGTTATCCAGATATTTGACATACCTTTATTTTATGTAAATAAAAACATTTTTACTCTCTTGTAAAAATGACAGCCAGGGTTGTGTGGTCATCCCAAAAAAAAAAGTATGTTTCAGTGCTCTGCTGTGTTTTTTTAAAGTTCTGTATCCATATGCTTGTGATTATGTTAAAAAAAAAAGTGAGCAATAATTTAGTAAAATTTATTGACATGAAAATAATTTGTGGGAATTTGTTTCAGTTTTTATAGCGTCATTATCTCTAATTACTTTGTGTCTTAATATGTGATATTTTTAATTTCGAACTAGTGTTAAATAATTTCAAATAAAAAATGCCTTCAACATGTAGGATATTTAAGACGTCGTATGTGTTCGGCAGTGAGCAAGTGCGAAAGTACGCAGTGCCGTTGGATTTCCGTATTAAAAAATCAAACAACTTTATTCTAACAATGACCAATTTTAGAATAAAAAGAAAATTCATGTTCAAATTAATATCATTTTTGATTCAAAAATTTCAAACTTGTCCCTACTTTTGCCACTATTGAATTTTAATTTAACGTTGTTATTTTTAATTTTATATTTTGCTTTTTTCGGTGTTATTTTCTGCGTTGTGTGAACAAAACTAGCTATCTTTTGTCAAAAGAGGAAAAAACTATGTTTGATTTCCCCTAATATAAATGTAGAAATAACTATAATCATCCTTTTGGTTCAACAAACGATTTCAAAACTCTGTATCACAGATTTAAAAACATATTTTCAGTAAATTTTACCTCTAAACTGAATATTGTTTATTACTCAAAGCTCAAAACCATAGTAAAAATATTCATACAAAGTCTTTCAAAATGTGTTTTGCATACACAAACCAAATTTTTTTCAATATTGCTTACGTCAAAAATGTAACCTTAAACTTTCAAAAGCTCATAATAGAAGTTATGTTCAAAACAAACAGGTAGTTGAAAACGTAGTAGTCAAATGTATCTTTAGTAATTTGTACAACAAAAAAGTATGATATTCATGCAACTGAGGGATTTTTATGTCATTAAAAAATTGCTCTTTTGCTCTCCTTTTCAAATAAGGGCTATGTTATGCTGGCGGTCATGGGCACGTCACGGTCACGCATTGTTGTTGTTTGAGAGAGTGAGTGAGGGAATAAATTTTGACCGCAATGGTCACCAAATGATTCGGCTGTCTTTGCCAAATCACGGGATCACAGCAGTGTTGCGTTGGTAAATTATTCACGACATTCCTTGATTTGTATGAAAATAGTACACTTTTTGTGAGAAATGTAGGAAATCATAAATAAAACTTGCGCAAAGCAACACTGCGATAGCCATGTTTATTTGTGCAATTTATGCAATTTTTGTTTGACTGTATTTATCGAAAGTGGCGAAAACAAAAAGGATAGCATAAATAATGAATTTATTTATAATGCATAATTTTATCATAATAAATTAATTAACATGATCTGCTTTTGCGGTTGCGTTTTTTATTTTGCGTCAATAAATATATTATCAAACATTTCTTAATGATGTTCCTGTGCCTATCTTGCCAAAATGTAATGTTTTTGAAATAGGCGATGCCAAATTTTAACGCCTGCAGTCCGTAATCAATTTTTTCCATTTCGATTTCTAAAAATTCGTTAAAACTTGTGGAATACGTACAATGCGCGCGAAAAAGTGGTAGATTAACAATTTTTTATTAACATAAATGATACTTTTTTGAATAAAGTACTAAAGTAGCGAAAAGTGTAGTAGTGATCAGGGATCAAATGACCGACACCATAACACACTTTGGTCATAGAGTGAATCAAATCAAAAAAGAGCGTAAAAACTGACGTGACCGAGGATCATATGACCGCCACCATAACATAGCCCTAAGGGTATACCATGGTAGAATTATAAGGTAAGGCCGACTCGGAGAGGAATGGAGTGGAAAGCAGAATAAAGCGAGATAAATGTCAAAATCAGCTGTTCATCGCGAATTTCTTTATGCTCACGTTTCGCAGTTGTTTTTTGGTTAAAACTGTTACAGGTGTTTTTTGCAGTTTAAAGATTTCTTTCACATTTTATAGTTTTTATTACACTTTTTTTATAATATTTTCACTCAAATTAGCACAAATTTAACACCAGCGAACGCACTGTTTGCAACTTGGAAACAAAATATTTTCTTCATTTGCAATTTCAACGAAATTCGTCGTTTTGACATATATGTTCCTTCTCACTATCCACTCTTCGTTGACGCGTGAGAGCACTCAGCGGAGCGGCCCTACCTTATCATTGTATCATGGGGTATACATTCTTATTCTTGTGAGAAGACGTCTAATATCTGGATAACCTTATAATGATTGAATCATGGATATGATCATACGTTGTACGAACTTCATTCTGTTAAGTTGCGGCTGCTCTATTCAGCGTTGCCTAAGGTTGCGGACATGGTTGATTAATATAGGTTAAGTCACTGAAAATTTCTTTAAAAATCATCAACTTGCTGTGGATCATGACTCTGAGTATACAAATACTGCTCAAAATAAGATTTCTTCACTTAATAATTTAAATCCAGTCATAAAATTTGGAGATAATGTTTCTCCATGTGTTTGCAACAATGATATACTTTCTCAATTGAACTCAAATTTGCCGGTTGATTGCCGTGGCATTCTTACTTTAACTGAAGAAGTTGCTGAAATAATCAAATATTTACGTCCAAATAAAAAATCTACTGGTGCGGACAATATGCCTTACGCTCTTATTAAAAAATTCGACTTAAGTATCTTTTCTATTTTAACAATTTTCTTTAACCATCTGCTTGCCATATCGTATTTCCCAAGATGCTGGCCGTGATTACACTTATTCCTAATCCTGGCAAAGATTCGTCTCTTGCAGAAAACTGGCGTCCAATTTCTATGTTGTGTTGTATCTCAAAGATATTCGAGCGAATTTTGGCGATTAGATTAAATAAACATCGTGATACCTTAGGTCTCTATGATAATCAGTTTGGGTTTCTTGGTGGTCATTCTACAAATCAGGCTTTTGCTAGATTACAGGCTGATATAAATAATGGCTTAAATGAAAACAAGGTCACGACAGTTGTGGCGCTTGATTTGAAGGCTGCTCTTAATACTTTATGGCATGATGGCCTTGTACACAAAATGTATATGCTTAATTTTCCTGTATTTATTATTAAATCAATGCTTTCTTTCAGGAAGTTTGTCGTTCGACTAAATGGACATTTGTCCAAAGTTTTTAATATGTACGCAGGCGTGCCGCAAGGCTCCCTGTTAGGTCCTTTATTATTTATTTTTTACGTTCACGATGTTCCTTTGCACAACACCATCAGAGTTCCGCAATTTGCTGATGATACCACGCTTCACGTTTTCCATAATAACCCAGCTCAAATACAAAATATATTAAATATTTTTCTTATTGACATTTCTAAGTACTTTAATGATTGGAAATTAGCTTAAAACAAAAATTAGACTGAACTTATTCATATAATGGGCTTTGTTCTTGATACAAATTTGAAATTCAAAAAGTCTGTACGTAACATGAAAATCTGTTTAAATGGGTTTTTATTGCCTATTAAAAATGGCATTCGACTACTTGGCATGCAAATTCAAACAAATAATTAGTTTACCAGACATATTAAAATTAGGCTAAATAAAGCCAAAAAAGTTAAATTTCACTTAAATCGTATTTTTAAAAACTCAAAAATCAATATTAAAATAAAGACAAACATTTATAAATTGTATATTCGACCAATTCTCATGTATACTTCTCCAGTTTGGTGCGGTCAACCTCAGTTATCTAGTCATCAAATGGAGCTATTTAGAGTATTTGAAAGAGGATGCCTCAGATCAACTGCTTATATTAGGCGCGCTCGTGGTTCCTTTAAACATATTCGTTTTTCTAAAATATATGACACGCATATTGGGCATATTAGTTTTTATAACAAATGTTCTTATTTTAATAGTTCAAAATTTGATTCAATTATGCGCAGATTTGGTTATAACCAAACATATAGTTGTATGCCAAGCCTACTCGATCTTCATAACTCTGGAATTTTTATTGTAAATTATGACTTAAATATTTTTAATACTTGGTATGGAAATATTCTTGGGCTGGTTTATAAAACTAGTTAAATGAATTATTATATCATATAATTAATTGTTTTATATTTAATTGATGATTTAAATAATTAATTAATTCCTTGATCTCTATACTTTAATTCAACCTTTATATCCACTTGGGTTTTCTATTTTGATTTTTACCATTAAATTCATTCTAGTTAGTTAAAGTCAGTTTGAAAAAAAAAATGTTATTCGTTGGCTATGATAAGGTTTTTGTTGATTACCACTTGTCATATTGAATTAAATGTTATGTAAGTTTTAAGTTTTTGATCTTAAATAAAAACTATTCAAACAAAAAAAAAAAAAAATACTCATTTCCTGCAGTTTAAAGGGTGTAAATGCACTTTTAAAGCAGTGTTCAGTATGTCCTTGTACTGAAAAGCGTTAATGATACCCTCGGCCATTCATAAATCACCAACTCCTCTCTTTCTGACGTGCACCCCGAAACCATAACACTAGAAGGAACCTTGAACAGAGCAGTATACAAACTTTCTTTAAACAAGGGAAAAACCATTGCTTACAAGGACGAAGGAAAAAATCTGCTGTGGGGGGCTGATTGATCATAATAATTCGACTCGTCGCCAATGTGACTGATTAATTTGGTTTGGACGAATCAAGGTTTGAGTCATGACAAAGAGATCGTCGAAAATGAGTTCTACTCGTACTTATGAATTTTATATGAAGCCTCTCGCTATGTTTGCTTGAAGGGACCTGTGAGTTAACTGCTTCTGTTATGATTTGTAGTATATGCCGGTCAGAAGATTTCATAATCGTCATTATACTTGGCCGAAGGTATCATCCACGTTTTCTAGTACATAGATAAACTGAACTGTCAGTTTTTACCGTGCATTTGTAACCTTTAAGCTGCAGGAAGTGAGTGAGTATTTCAGTAGGATGGTGATTTATGACTTACAGCGAAAACAACAAAGTACTGGGTGAAGAATAACCATCATCCCATTATTTTCAGATCTTTTCTCTTAGTCGAGACCCATCTCCAATAGAGTCCTTCTGGGTAAAAATTAAAAGGGAGTTGAGACGCAATCCTGCTAGAAGTATAGGAGATTTAAGGACAAAATAAAAGGATATTCGACGATCAATTTCTCTAGAGCATTACCAGGAACTCGTGGATACAATACCTCGTCTTACCGCAGCAGTCATAGGTCAATTATGACTCAGTTTTCGGGTGGCTGAACTGTGAAATGCAAATTTTTTTTTGTTAAGTTTCGTACTCAAATATGGTTGTGGAAGAATTTTTTTTTAATTCACCTTTTTTTAATAATTTTTTGAAGCTTCTTTGTGTAAGTAAATACAAAAATAAATTTGGCCGAACTATTCTGACGAGGGGTAGTATATATATGTAATCGGTATTAAGATGACATAAATGATATAAATGAGAGAGGAACGGAAATGTTCGCTCCTAAGCTACTCTAACGCGGCTCTTCGTTTTTTGCTCGATTGTAAGCTTATATGATAGTAGGTTCCTTTTGCAAGCTGAAGAAGATTTTTTAATTTTTAATGCGACCCATAGACGCCGCAATCAAAGCAAAGCTGGAAGTGTAATTTAGAATTTTTTGACGTTTATCAGAATGAAGTCGCAGCGTGTGTGTCGAAGTAACGCAGCTAATTAACGATTGCAACTCAGGGCTCTCATCATATCGTCGAATGTTTGCTTCATATAAACTCATAAACTCAACTGTCGTCTCGTCTAACGTTCAGTTTGCTACAGTTTGAAAGTCACTAGAAAAAATATGTTCAGTACCAAAAATTAAATTTGCTTAAATTGTTTATTCTTTTTTGTGCTTGGACGTGATATTTGTAGCAAAAATTTAAGAATAGTTGAGTATTTAATCAAATATTTCCGTAATAGTGTGCTTAAAAATATAATATATTGCGGTCAATAAAATAGATCAAGGTTAACTTTCAGTCAGTGGTAATGGTGGCACCTTTTTTTTTTTGAGGCATCCTGATTGACACTCATGCATAACAATTTTAATATGTAATTTATACAATGCACAAGAGTGATGATTGTTCTTGCCAAAAATTTCTTTAGGGTTACTATGTATTTCAGAGTCTTGAATTTGAAGATCTTAATCAATGGGCGGCGAAATTGACCTCCGCCCCGGCGGCTGAAACCCCCGCTACGCCACTGATATGTGTAAGCGTCGAAAAGTGAAGAAATTAACTGTACAAATTCTGGAACGAAGAGTAAAAAGTTGACATAGCAAAAATTACGAGGAAGTACTCTGATATTTTGTTGAGGACACTATTCAATTATTACAGCGAACCAAGTTAAAAACGACAGTGTATAAATTTAGTTCCAGTGAACTATAAGCAATACCTAAACTCTTTTTGCTTCCAGTTTTTTAACGCGACCAATGGCTCTTTGGAAGTGCATTTGACTGGCATGCGATACTTGCCAGGGTTCGTATCTTAACTAGGGTAAAGTTTCCATAATGGATTAATTTATCAATTTGCAATTACAATAACATTACAAATATCTTAATTAAGTCACTTTTATAAGAGTATTTAAAAAAAATATAAAAATTTTTTCGTTTACATTATTTAATTTTAATATGTATTCTACTATTAAATTCCAATGACACTTTAAAATTATATTACAGTTACCGAAAGAAACTGTAAAAATTCAAGTTATTCATGGTCAGTTCTTACATTTTAGTATTTTCCGTGCACTCGGAGTTTTTTCTTCATATAATCGAATGAAAACTCCTTCTACCTCCCATACGAAGTTCAGTCATCAATATGGAAGAAACTTTCTATACATCACAAAAACTAATGTTATCTTATACACAAGCTGTGATTAAATTAAGTTAAACTTATAGTGAAAATATTTTTAATCATTTTATAGACTGGTAACGACTTCAAATAACCTTCAATGCGGTGGTGAGGGTATTTTAACTTCGACCCAGATATTCCCTTACTAGTTTAAACTTATAACGTTTTTCCACAACCAGCAAAATTTGAAACACGGCAATAATTTATTGAAGTGCAAATGTAGGTTAGGGTGTCCTAAAAAAATTGAAGCTGTTTTTTTTTATGTGGTACCCCCTCAATTTTTTTTGTTTGAATTTGAAATAAAAAAAAAGAATAAAAATTTGGTGTTCCTAGGACCACGGGAACCCGTGCCGACTTGCATCGGTACATGATAGTGTTTGGTAATATTAGAAAAAGTGGTAATTTTTTCAAAAAACCCAAATAATTTTGTATAAGTGTAAATTTTGGAAAAGCTGGTTCGCAGTTTTTTTTTTTATTTAATATTTCTTTAAAATAAACTAACAAAAATTAAAATTGGACGAAAACCTCCAGAGATCTGATTTTTTACATTTCGAAAAAAACTCCATTTTATTCTAGTTGTATTAAAAAAAAAATCTAAAAAATCCAAATTTGAAAAAAATTCAATGAAGTATCGTGGATATATTTTCTTAAACTATACCAAATGGAGATACAAAAAATTGTGTAATTATGGTGAATAACCTGGTCGCTGAAATCGTCGATGACATCTTGAAAATTTCGAGTTTGAGTATTTTTACGAACAAAATTCCAAAAAATCTAAGAAAAGAAAAAAAAACAATGATTTAGACATATTCTTGGGCTATTTTCTGCGAAAAATTATAAAACCCCAAATTCGGGAAAAAGTTATAACTGTTGAAACTCGACTTTTTTTTTAAATTCTTAAAGTGCCATTTTCTAGCATTTCGTTACAAAAAAAAATCATAAAAAAAAAACATATAAATTTCTCACTCGGAGTTACTTTAATATTTCTCGAAAAATATTTCCAGGCTTGCCAACAAACCGTTTTTTATTAGTTTGGATTTAGGTATTTTAAGGAAAAAGTCCCCAAAAGTCGAAAAATGCTCTATTTTTTTAATAATTATGCCCTAATTTCATTCATTTATCCCTAAACAATACAAAAATTAAATTTCTTGTATGAACATGTTTTGATGAATGTCGGCACGGGTTGCCGTGCTCCAAATGAGCAAAAGTTTAGTTTTCGTGAGTTTTAAATATAAATGAGTAAAATTAGTGCATAAGTGTTAAAAAATAAGAGCATTTTTTTACTTAAGGTGGCTTTTTCGTTAATATACCTAAATTCAACCTAAAAAAACGGAATAGAAAAGACGGAATGTTGGCAACCCTGGAACTCGAAAATTTTTTTTCGACTATATATTAGAAATATTTTCTTAGAATAGTTGAAGGTGCTTCCAGTGAAAAATATTTATTTCTCGATTTTTTATAATTTTTTTGTGATCGAAATGCTAGAAAACGGTATTTAAGTATTTAAAAAAAAAGTCAAGTTTCGACAGTTATAACTTTTTTCCCGAATTTTGGTTTTTTCAATTTCTCGCAAAAAATAGTTCAAGACTATGTTTCTATCATTCGTGCTGATTTTGTCCATATTTTGCATTTTTGGATTTTTGGATTTGGACCAGGTTATTCAACATAATTACTCAATTTTGTGTATCTCCATTTGGTATAATTTAAGAAAATATTTCCATGATACTTCATTGAAATTTTTTCAAATGTGTATTTTTTAAATTTTTTTCTGTTTTAATACAACAAGAACAAAAATAACTTTTTTCGAAAAGTAAAAACTTACAACCCTGGAGGTTTTCGTCCAGTTATAGATTACTTTAAAGAAAAATTAAATAGAAAACGGACTGCGAACCAGCTTTTTCAAAATTTACGCTTATATAAAAATAATTTGGTTTTTTTTTAAAAATTAGCATTTTTTCCCCATATAACCAAGTACTGACATGCACCGATGTAAGTCGGCACGGGTTCCTGTGGTCCTAGGTGGGTACTAAATTAAAAAAATAACTTCTACTTTTTTTGGGACACCCTATTGAAGGTGTCTTATCATACATTTACACAATTTTAAATATAAAATTTATAATAAAAGTCGACTCATACTTGCTTTACTTTTATTTCGTAGAATGCACATCTCCACAGTGTCAGGAAGATATTGCACAGCTTGGTGTTCCCACCGTTGCATTGCTTCCTTTGCACACAAGTTCTCCTGAGCGTCGCATCACCCAAAAGGAAATCATTGCCGGCGAGGAACGGCCTAAATACGTACTGCAGGCACAGTATAAACCATCACCAGGTATGTTTATTGCATTCATTTTAGAAGTTTTATGAATACAAAATTAATTCTCTAACCACATTCCAATGAAATCACGCTTATGTTTAATCGATCACTAGATTCGTTCGCATTACCGGGTATTAAAGCATTTGATAGACATTTCAATCATTTAATGAATCCTAATATTAATTTGATTGCTATTTAATTTTTGTTTCAATGCGTGCCCTTTGAATTCAATGTAAGTCTTAAATTCATGCGAGAAGAACTAAGAGCATCTTTTAATTGAAAAGATTAATAATTACTATTTACAGTTACTTAATTGTAGCATATATTGGTTTGTTAAAAAAAAAAGTGAGTTTTTTTTCTGGTAGGCATCACTGTTATCATCAAAGATCTGCCATTTGTTGGCGTATACGCAATTATTTGTATTCAACTGCTTATTTACATTAAAAAATTAAATAATTCAGTTTTTCCTGCTTATTTATTTTTTGGAAGTGGAGTTTTTAGAGTGTTTTAAAAATGGAGACATTTTTACTTCAAAAAAGTCGAAAAAGAAGTTAATGTCGAAGATGGCATTAAAGAAAGACAATGTCAAAAGTGGCTTGCCTGTTTCCGTGATGAAATGAGGTTGACGACGACCAAATCAAGACGTTAGTTAAGACAAACAAGCAGAGAACAGCAGACAAACAAGCAGACAGTCAGAGAAATTGCGAGTGCTCCAAATTTGGCCGATGGAAGCGTTCACGATAATTTAAAGTCACTGGTATCATCCAAAAATTTTAAGTCTGGATCCTGCACGAATTGAAAGAAATTCACAATGTCTATCAAGTTGCCATAAGCGATCGGTTCATGAAAAGTGATAAGCGACCAATATCTCAAACGTGACGGAACTGGCAACGAAAACTAGATTGTCAATAGAACAACAATGTCAATAGAAAAAGAAACTGATTTAAGAAAAATGAAGCGCAAGAGAGGCAAGCAAAGGCAGACAAGACAAAGGCAGTTTGTAACTACTAGTATTGCCAGATGTCCCGTATTAAATGGGACGTGCCGTATTTTGTATTAAATTTTAAATGTCTCACCAGGACAAGACTTGTCCCGTATTTTCAAAATTTTATTTGTCTATGATTTTTGAAAAAGTATCCACATATATATAGTATAGTATGTCTTGACATGATGCATTTAGAAAAAAAGTGGCAACATTTGTATAATTTAAAGTTGTCGGAAGAAATAAATGGTTCAAAAAATTTTCTCCTTCTCAACAAATATATTCTCATTGACTAAAAAGACAGTTGGGGGGAAAAAACATGTTTTGATTTAATAATATTCCGATTTATAAGATACAATCGAAATTAAAAGTGTAGTAATTCTCCAGTTTTTTTTAATTAATTACTTAATTCAACAAAGCCAAAAAGTAAATTATAGTAATAAGGTTAGATTATTCTATTTAAAAGAGCTGTCTCTAGGTATACGGTTAAACTCTTTTCTCTTTGAACATTACTTCTGATGACAATTTATCTTCATGCAATTTGATTTCTTCGACTTAAAAGTGTGATAAGAGAACCTCTTTCTTTGAATTCACCAGATGCTAAGAATCGCATTTTAAAATGCTACTAAAAATTTAAATTTAAACATGTAACTCATCTTGAGAAGTAAAGTACATAGAAATATAAAAGAAAATTTTTTTAAGTTTCCAAGTTTTTTTTGCAATTCAGAGTTTCCACTGAATTACCCAGATAAACGCCAAAACAAGATTAAATTTGTACCCTTCAAAAAGCATTGGGCTTACCGCTATTTGAATACGTTAGCAACACAAATCAAGGCATAAATAATCTTAAACAAAATGATTAAAAGAAAATCCAAACTTAGTTTTGTAAATTTTTTATTCAAAATAGCAAAAGTTATATATTTGCGTTATTTGATAAATGTCAACGTTCTTTTATTTGAAAATATCTAGTTTCCAGATGCTCGAGTTATCAATCAGATCAAAAGAAGGGTCCTCTAAAAAATGATTTACCACCTTGTTCAAAAAGAAAGGTTCATTCACACTGTGAATCGGACTTAACTGTCTGATTCGAAAAATTTTTTTTAGTAGGTTGCCACATGTGTCTATGACAAGGCTGCCAAATATCAGCGTCTCTCGTTGACATTTGGTAAAGTGACAGTGCTTTGTTTACAACAATTTTTTTCGTGTCTTCGATTTTTACGATGAAAAAAATTGATAAACGAGTTTGTATCAAATTTTGTGTGAAAAATGGTTTCAACTACGCCGATACACGTAAAATGTTGGTGAAGTGTTACGGTGACTCTGCTTTAAAGAAGTATCAGAAGAAGGCAAACAAGTGGCTTAACCGATTTGTGAGTGGCCAAAACGAAGTAGAAGACGACCCTCGTACCGTTAAAATTTTCGAATCGGACAGTTAAGTCTGGTTCACAGTGTGAATGAACTTTTCTTTTTGGACAAGGTTGCATTTCATATTAGAACTAAAATTTACTGATAGCAGAAATAGTTTGGTTTTATACATAAAACACAATTATTTCTAATATTTAATTTCACTTTAGCTTGTATAGAATTTGATACTCAGAAATCCTATTTTACTATGCGTAAAATCATGATAAAAACCGACATTTTTTTACCACCTGAAAAAGTGTTTTTTAACATATAAGGTGATGGATTTAATTGACTTGAGTTTAAGACACGTCAAAAATCCTTGCCAAATATTTTTTATTTAAAAATGAAATTTGTTTTTAATAACATAACCCTTTTTCATTTGTCCCATTAAATTTTTAAAAATCCCGTTTTTTCCTAAAAATTTTGCTTTTGTCCCATTTTATTGGAAAAGAAATCTGGCAATAATAGTAACTACGGAAATTAAGCGATGTTATCAAAACAAAAACATCCTGAGCAGGTCAATCGGTAGGTGGTCTTCCACCACAATAATGCCAGGCCTCAAGAACAATACACTCTAAATCAAAAACTTAAGCTCCCGTGGCAAAGACGTGCGTCTTTAAAAAGCATGAAAAAAGTCGTAAAAGTAAAGAAAGTGCACTTTGACACAAAGACTTTTATTCATTAAGGCAAGGACTGTTAGTTCTCAAAAAATATACTTTAAACCAAAAGCTTAGGTCCATGATCTTAAGTACATATTTTTTTAAATGTAACGTTTAAATTGGTGGTGGCTGCAGCAAATAATTTGCGTATGATAATTTCTGCAAAAGAAACAAAGAATTTTATAAATCTGCAACAATGATTTTAATAAATTTTCATAATCAAGTATCTTAAACAGTTCTTTTTTTAGTTTTTAGTTCAATTTCTAATAACTTTTCCAAAACACTGACACACACAAATAAACTTTCAACTGTTAAAACTGTTCTTTTTCCCTCTTCTTTTGTTGCCTTCGTTTGTCACGCTTCGTTTTGTTTTTCTTTAGGAATTTCGTAAAAATTTTAACTCGCACACAATTCTCTTATTCTTCGTATACAAATATGATTTTGAAGAAAGCATTCTTTAAAGTTACAGACTTTGTCTTTGAAACAATGATGCTTACTTTCAAAAAAACAAAGAAAAGTTGTTGATGTTATATACTTTTTTCAATTCCTTGTTAACAAAGAATTGAATTGGTATAGTAAATATTTTATCTTCACGGCAAAGATTGTTTCAATGATTTAGCTTCAAAGAACTTCAGTCTTTTGTTTCGACGGTGCAGCACTTGCAAAGTAAAAGAATAAATCATTAGTGCAACGATCTTTTCCTTGTGGCAAAGATATTTTGGTTACAGTTTTACATGAACTTTTGTTCTTTGATTTTAAGGCGTTCAATTTTCTCGGAGTGCAAAACTCACTGAATGGTACAACTTTTGATAATGATGGGTATAAAAGAGTACGTATGGTATGTTTTTCTTTCAAAACAAGTGTTTATGTGTAGCAGATCGTAGATAACTTTCAAACTCTTCCCAAAAGTTCGGAGTTTTGTTTTGCTTACAGAATTAATTGATTTGGTTTTTAGGAATCAGATAGATATTAGATTATTAAAAGATAGTCAACCCAAAACCAAAATATAAACATTTTGTAACTGCATCGAAACATGTTTTAAGGCTATATGGCATCGATTGTTACTTAAACTACATGCAATGGTTTGAACATAGTTTATGCAAATGGTTTCTTGTTTCATGGATATGATTTGAATTTTTAGAAGCAAGGATAGAAAAGGCGAATTATTTTTAATTTTAAACTTAAAATTTAACCCTTTTGACTCGGATGGAACAACTTATGTAGAACTATAAGTTTAACTTGGTTTAGAATTCTTTAAAAGAACCTCAATTAAGTGCTGAGTTTTTGCTTTTTGAAGATAACCTTTTATTGCCGCATATACAACAATACGGCAAGCTAGATGGGAGGGGGAGGGGGCGAGAGGGGGGGGATAACACCAATGTAACGAAATGGTTCTTACGAAAACAACAACACAACAACAAAACCGTATGAAAACGAAAAATTACTATTAAATAAGTTTTCATATTTTTGCTTCCAACGAGGATAGAACACACTATGCTTGAATGCATAGTTGGTTGTTCTATCCACTGGTCTACGAAAACATATTTAGTTGAGTAGCTCATACTCATCTTAAATCAACAATTGCTATTAATAGAATGCACCAAAAGTGTTGCCAGTTCTTCGTCAACTCTCACTTCGACTTATGGTACAATAAAAGAGGGTAGATGCATGGCTTAGAGCCGCGTGTCAGAACTGTTAATCAAAAAAATGCAAAACAACACTGAGCGGAGACAATTCTGACACTAAAAGAACGCATTATAAGTACTATTACTGCGAATTCACGCTAAAGTTGCTTATTCTTTCGCAGCAATTTAAGCATTTGGGCCTATTCGGTGAAATCTGTTATTCTGTTACGCATTTCCAGTTTATGTTATCAATAAATGTTTATGTTTATCTTATCAATGTTATCAGTTATGATGTTATCAATGATAACATGTTGGCCATAAAAGATCTATTAAAATCGGTATTCAGAATTTCGAACTTTTATGGCATCCTGTTATCAATCTTCGAAAACAGCGGATAAATCTTATCAATTACGCTGAACTGTTTGCAGCATAACAGCAGTAAATTTAATACAAGGCAACATCAAACTGCATTTGTAACGTCATGTCTGGCACAATATTATAGAATCTTAGAGGACGCAAATCGTCTATACTAGTGGCGCTGCGATTGCTTTGCCCGGTGACTTGCTTCTTGCTGGGCGGTCTATGGGCACCAGTACCCGCCTCACACCAAAACATTCTAGTCATGGTTTGTAAGGATACAACGGCTCGACAAAATGATTCCAAGTATTGGCTGATCCCGGATGTGCATCCATAGTACAACAGGGGATTGAGCGACACTATACTAAAATGGCCAATGAAATTGTCTACATATTCCAAAGGCCGATACCGCGAGAGGGTAAGGTGTTGGACTACTCCAGGTGGCAGCAGAATCTTATCGGCGTGCTACGAGTTGATCTTGCTTATGGATCAGATGTGCAGCTGCTGGAGCCACCTAAAGAAGTGCGTATAACTGTTACGCGGCTCGCGTTCAGGTAAGAGATGACTTTAATTGCCTATGAAAGGAGAAAATAAATTACTTTTCTCTCCTCAGAGACAAGGAAAACGAAGATTCGGCCTGGCAGCTGTATGCGTGCTCTGTGGAACAGCGCTATTTGGACTAAAGGCCGGTGCATATGAGCCAGCCGGAGACGCTATATTTATGTGAAATTATACCACTTTTTGAGCTAGGCGCTTTGTATCACGACTTCCATTTGCTTATTGCTGATGATGAATATTTGCTGCAGATGAATATTTTCTGCAGATGAATCTAAATATTGGGCACATGCATGATCTAAAAAAAGTATAAAAAAAAGGTGCAAAACTTACTGAAGGTGATCAGTGAATCCAGCCTAAACCAAGCCACAAACAGTGGCCAACGCTCTGCTCCGATTCTACAACCCAGTCAAATAAAAACATTGTTGCCGGCTTGCTAATAAGGAAACTGAATTCAGCAATTTAACATCTGACTCCAATCCAAGCGAGGTATCTTCGCTGACATCATTTGCCTGAAAAGTTGCATTTGACAACTGTGTGTAACGCGAAGCAAATGTTTGCAAAATACCAGCAAGTATTTTGATAATTACTTTTATATTTTTTACTTAATTCTAAACCTACATTATTGTGCCAAACGTTTAAGTTGTAAAGAAATAACTGTTTTTTTAGCTATACGTCTACCAATATAAAAAAAATACGTAAGCAATTACAAATTATGCCCGCTCTGTATTGTTTATTTAGTAAATTAGTAGTTCGTTCATAAGTGCTGCAAGATTATAAAGAAGATTAAATCAAACAACTGATTTCAATTGAATAAAATGCTTTATTTAAACAATTTTTTCGCTTTATATTCCTAACATGTTCATCTGCATATTTGTGTTGAAATAAACTAGGTATTTTTTCTTTTAGTTATTATAATAGGTGCTGATTTTGGTTTATAAACGTTAAACATTCATTTTCCGATCAATATATTCACTTTCTAAAAATTTGTTACGATAAAAGAGAGAAAAATGTATTGTTATTCTGTTATCATTCATAACAGATTTCATAGCAGATTTTATCATGCCGAATACGAATTTAAGATTTTGTAAAAGATTTTTTAAAAGTTCGAAAAATCTGCTAGGATTCATAACAGATTTCATAAAAGATCGTTGTGCAGAATACGAATTTTAGTCTCGTAACAGATTTTTTGACAGCTCAAAAATTTGTATGGGAAATCATAACAGAATTTTTTCATAACAGATTGTGCCGAATAGGCCCAATTATCTACTAAAATGTATTTCTTGCTAACGGTAGAAAAACATACAAGCGGAGATTGTTTATGAATATGACAAAAAATATTCCTTGCAATTGGAAGGCGAAACGATTGTTCTAGTGTTGATTGAATTGTTCTATTTGTTTGTTGTTTGTTTCAAAGTGTGAAAGCTAATAATATTTCAATTTAATATTCAAGTTGAAGTATTGCCAGCTTATCTACCACTAGATTGCTGAAATTTTCCAGAATATGTCTTATATGTATATATTCCTGTTCCCTTTTTTCTGCTTTTCTTAATTTTCTTTCGTTGATACACACTAGAGTGGGTCGGTCTCCATAAAAAAAAAAATTTCGAAAAGCCCGCCCCTTATTTGAAAGCTTACGTCGAAAGATTTCCATCGCCATAAAAATTACTTTCTTAGGCACCTTGTGTGAACCACCAAAACCGTTTTTTCATGATAGCTTTGATAGTTTTGATCCGATCATCAAATAAAATATTTTGTTGAAAATGTATTGATGAGCACTAAAAGGTTCTAAAGGTGTCATTGACCTACAACATCGACTTTGTTAAATAATTTCAGTTACCCAAATTTCGACCCCCCCTAAATTAAATATATTTTATATAAAAATAAATCCATTCAAAAACTAATAACTTTTTGCCTTGGAAGTATTTACGTTATTTAATAAACAAAAAAGTTACAGTCGACCAAAATAAAAAAATTTTCTATGCAGGTTGCTATGAAGGTTGATGGTAGCACCAAAAACCGAAGCAAGCAGAGACGTGAGAGAAAAACAAAACAAACGTACAAAAATCTTCGATCTTTAGTGTTATATTCGGCGCTTGCTGCAATTTGATTAAATTATTTTTACATTTGAATTTCAATTTGTAGAGTTTTTAATTTGTTACAGTTTATTTCCAATCTCTGCCTAATAATACCTAAAAAATATTCGATGCCATAAAAAAAGTTTTTCGACGCGTGTGAAATTAATAAAAACAAATTACCCACAACACATGATGTAATTCTACCTTTATTATTTCTGAAACATGAAGGTAAAATTAATAGCCTCATTTTGTATTCCTAACGAAGCATTCAACAAACGATGGCTATGCGATCGATGTTGAATTCAAACAGAAATATGTATTTCGAACGAAGCTTAAGTGGGAACCAGAATAGTGGGACCTGTCAAAAGTTAAAATGTACTAAATGCACGGAATCGCACAGAATTCGTTGTACGTCTGTGGCTCGTAGCTGTAGTTGTAGCACAAGTTGAGCTAACTTTAACTTTTGATTACTACACTGCTCTGAAAGTTGTATTAATGATGCTTTTTTTAAGGATCGGGTATATCACATCGATACTGCAAACGTTGTCAGTACCGAAATAATTATTCGAAATTAACAATATATGTAATATCGTTAAAATTTATAAACAAGTGCTCTCTGAAGCGCTCACGCCATTCCGGACATATTTTTTGGCGTAGCGTGCTAGACACTGAACAGCTGATAAGGTTACTACATGTAATCGCTACAACTACATCGCATTCTGTTCCACGCTTTATCGTTAGCTCATTTGACAAGCTTTTGTGTGATATGTACATTCAAACTGTTATACACGAGCAGTTGTCAAATGTGACGTTGCCATATCAAACAGTAGGGAATTTTTCTGTATATTATCTACTTACTTCAAAGATTTCTTAAATATGTTGCTTTGTTACTTATATGTTGGCAGTGCTTTTGTTCGGTTTGTGTATTCAATAAATAAACTTTGAGCAATTAAGTTTGCGGATTTTTTGAAGCGAAGCTTCTTACTCCTCGTTCTGTGACTTGCTTGGAGTGTAATCTGAAAAATTTTCGACAGATTTTTTCTTGGAAGTTTGATGGGTTTTTTGTTGCTAACGCTTAATACAACAAGAAAATTAAATACTCTAATATTAAATACTAAAAAATACTTTTTTTCAACACACTATCCACCAGGCCACAAAGACTTAATAGAAGCAGTTGTTAATTCAATATTAATTATAACAGAAGCTATGCTACAGTAGATCGTCACCATCTATTAACAGATAGAGAATTGTGTATTTGCTATGCTACAAAAATTTGCTTTGATTTGCCACAAGGTGTCTCCAGCATCGGTGTGTTTGTATTGTGAATGCGTTTGTGGTGTTGTTGGCACGAAGAAAATTAGCAATGCCCACAAGCGCGTTGACAAGTGCGTTTTTAAGTGTCAAAAAAGTAGATGATATCAATAAATATAAAATTAACAAACGCATGCATGACATCAGCAAGGTATCTAAAATGTTTGTTAAATTTTGTTTCGTGGTGCGTTCTCTTATATTTCTATAATAATATATATTTAATATATATTTTTATCCTCGTTCTGTGATTTGCTTGGAGTGAAATCTGAAAAATTTTCAACAGATTTTTTCGCTAGGTAATACGCTGTTGAAGGAAAAAATTTGTTCAGTGAGCCAAGTTCACAACCATGTGTGAAGAGTTAAAATGGAGATTCGCTGGTATTATATGCCCGTATATGTAATTGGCGTGGAAATTTGACATTCAACAATAAAAAAATAAGCAGTAAATATGTTTTCTGTATATATGTAATTTATTTTATGTTAATTTAAATTTTTGTGTTTAAAAGTTCATTTATTAAAAAGAGAAAATTATTAAGCTAACAAATCTATGTAACTGCGAAAAAGCTTCGCTTCTCTCGTATGTCCAACGACGCACCTGTGTTTTTTTCATTATTATTGTTTTTAGTGATAGAGTCATTGCTTTTGACATATCAAAATAAAATATATGCAGCTGTTGCAGGTTTTATTCTTATTTTATGTATTTCAAGCACTTCACAGCTTTGAGACACTCTTTATACAACAGTACTTTCAAAAAGCCCATAGGATGACACATAGATAGCGTTACTAGATTTTTTCCATATGATTTTTATTTAGTACCAACCTTCAAACGATACGTATAAAGATTTGACAACAATCTGACAATTGATTCGTGAGCTATAGCATTTTGTGTGCAACTATTGTTATTGAAAAAAAAAAAATGGAAAAAAGTGAATTTCGAGTTTGATAAAGCATCTTTTTGATGAAAAAAAAAATATAGTGGAAACCAAACAATGGCTTGATAAACTTTATCCGGATTCTGCTCCATCGAGACAAATGGTGGAAAAGTGGGTTGCTGAATTTAAACCAGCAAATCAGTACCAACTCAGACTGTTATTCCACAAAACATCAAAAAAAATCTTCAAATTGGTTATGAACGGTCGCAAATTGAAGGTGCACGAGGTAGCTGACATTGTAAAGATATCAAATGGTAGTGTTTTTACCATTTTACACGAACTTGGGTATGCGAAAGCTCTGTGCAAAGTGAGTGCAGCGTGAGCTCACAGTCGACCAAAAACAACAACGAATTGATGCTTCAGTGGCGCTGTTAAACCTCAATAAAATCGAACTCCGATATGTGACAATGGATGCAACATGGCTTCACTATTACACTTACTTACTTACTTAGGTGGCCGTAACAACCCGTGTCCTGATTTCGGCCGACCTCATCCAATCGGATACACCAAGTGCGATTAAGGTTTCCCCAGCCTGGTCCATCCATCAGAGGCATGGTCTCCCTCGTCGTCGTTGACCAGCGACCCTCGTCTCTAGCACCTTTTTCGCTGGAGCTTCATCGTCCATACGATGGACATGACCCAGCTAGCGTAGTCGCTGCACAGTTATACGCCGATCTACGTCAATGTCTTCGTAGAGGTCATACAGCTCGTAGTTCATTCGGATGCGATAATCATCGCCGACTCGAACAGGACCGAAGATTTTGCGAAGAACTTTTCTCTCGAACACCCCCAGAGCGGCTGCGTCAGTTTGCGAAACTACCAATACCTCAGCGCCCTAAAGCAGCACAGGTAAAACGAGCGTCTTGTAGAGTGTTAGTTTTGTCGATCGAGAGAGGGCTCTGGAACTTAGTTGCTTACTGAGCCCGTAGTAGCACCTATTAGCAATTATTGTTCTTCGCTTTATCTCCATGCTGATTTCGTTTATGGTATTAATGGCGGTACCAAGGTATGTCAAAGTTATAGCTGCCGGATGAAACGTGGAAGTCTAAACGCCGTGCTCCCTTGTTTGTAGACAGCATATACTTTGTTTTACCCTCATTTATCGTCAAACCCACATTAGCTGACTCCTCTTCGATAGCGGCGAAAGCTGCGGTAACATCTCTCTTGGTTCTGCCAACAATATCAATATCATCAGCGTACGCAAGGAGTTGAACACCTTTATAGAAAATGGATGAAAAATAGATGTTGAAGAGATTGCAAGACAGTGATCACCTTGCCTGAACCCTCTTTCGGTATTGAAGGTTTCGGAAAGGTTTCCTACCTTGACGGAGCTGCGTGTATTGCTCAACGTCATTCGGAAAAGTCTAATCAACTTTGCAGGTATACCGAACTCAGACATTGTTGCGTATAGGCAATCCCTTCTCGGGCTATCAAATGCACCTTTAAAATCGACAAGGAGATGGTGTGTGTCAATTTGATTTTCGTGGGTTTTCTCCAGGATTTGTCGTAGCGTGAAAATCTGGTCTATGGTGTACTTTCCAGGTCAAAAGCCACACTGATAAGGTTCAATCAGTGTTTTGGTAATCGGCTTTAATCTTTCACACAGTACGCTTGAGAGAACCTTATATGCGATAAAAAGAAGACTGATACCTCTAGAACTGGCGCAGATTGTTTGGTCTCCTTTCTTAAGTATAGGGCACAGTTAGAATCTGGTTTAACAAGTACACCTGCCGCAAGAATTAAGTACTTGGGTCTTCCAGACCTAGGGTAATAGTTCATGAAACAGACAACCAGAACTTATGTGTTATACAACAACACGGACCCGTTTATGTTTTAACTAGTAAAACATACATACGGGGCATCCGGTGTAGCAACACAAACATGGAAGCCGTTTCACAAACACAAAGCATCACCCAGTGCCCTGTTGATTAGGAGCATTATGCAATAAATTTCATACTGCCCGTACTAGCATCACCAGTTTAGATTTCAGTAGCGACGCACTTACCATCCATCTACTGGTGAAGACGAGAACTATCCAATCTCTTCCATATTAAGACAGATATGCCCTTTTATCAATCTGGACCTGTGTAGCATTCACACAACCACAACCAGTACGAAACTCCCCGAAGGGCCAGCCCACGACAGTCATCTAGGCAACTCGATTCCGTCAATGAGGATCCAAAACATCCCCGCAAAAAGACCAAAAATACACTTATGCAAGACCGTGCTCAATGAGCACTGAAAGGGCCATTTTAACAGCTCACAGCTGCCGCCGCCAACTATTATTCTTGACTGGTACCTACATAGGAAGATCTTTTGTTGCCACTCTTAATCTGACAGTCCGGATGATCTAAGGATCTCAACATCCAGACAGAGTATTGGCCTTGTTCTCAGGGACAAAACATCGACAAGCAAGCCCCAAGGAAAGCCAGAGCGTCGGCATATGAAGCACGCATGCCAAAACACTCACATCCATATTTATCGGACGATTTAAGGTCCCAGTGCGGTGGATAGATAGGGTCTACCCCATTTGACGGGTTAAGACTGTCCCCGTACTAACAAGTTTTAAGGTCAATTGCTATACCTTCGCAGGCTTGTTTCATATCGATATACCGAATATGACCTGCTACCAAGATAGGCGCCACCCCGAGCTCTTGGTTGGCCCTATCAGTTGTTACGTTTGCAGGACGTATCCTACAAACAACCATCCTCCTTTATCCTGGCTTTGGACAGGCAGGCGCAATTAAGTTCCTAACCTGGCGGAGTTGTATAGGGCACAGTACGCTGAGGCTCCAATCGTTGGTCATGCTTTCTGCTAGCCATATTTTGTTGATGAGCTGATGCATGCGCCTTATCAATTCATCGCCGCCGGTTTTAAACAATTCAGCTGCCAGGCCGTCAGCACCCGCTGCTTTATTGTTTTTGAGTCGTTGGATAGCAACTCGAAACTCTTCATGGCTAGGTTGTGATACTTCCACTCCGTCATCATTGATTGGTGGCTCTGAACTGCGCCATGGGCGGCACTGGTGGAATCGTGGCCAGTAAGTAAATTGGAGAAGTGCCGTCTCCACAATCTCAGCACACACTGTGTATCCGTATTCAGATCTCCATTTTCGTCTCTACTAGTGGATGCTCCGCGCTTGAAACTTTAGGTTAGACGCTTAACCTGTTGATAGAATTTTCGTGAATCCTTCTTGCCCTGGTATACCTCTAGTTCCTCACGCTCACGCTTTTCCTGCTCTCTTTTCTTGCGTCTGAAAAGGCGCCTCTCTTCCTTCCTCTTTTCGCGGTTGTGTTCTTGCACGGCTCGCGAATCACCAGAATCTAAAAGACAGTCAGCTGAGTGGACAACAGTCCACGAACCGAATCCAAAACGAGCAAGGACCCAACAGTCGGCTTGTAAGGTGATGGCGTCTGAATTTTGGGATGCGAAAGGAATAATATTCATCGACTAACCCCAAAAAGGAACCACCATCAACAACAACCATTACTGTGCACTTTTGGATCGATTGAAGGCTGAAATCGCCAAGAAATGGCCACATTTGCAAAAAAAAAAAGTGTTGTTTCACCATGACAATGCACCGTGTCACAAATCAATGAAAACAATGGCAAATTTGTATAAATTGGGCTTCGAATTGCTTACCTACCCACCCAGACTTAGCCCCAGCGACTTTTTCCTGTTTTCAGATCTCAAAAGAATGCTTGCTGGAAAGAAATTCAAGTTCAATGATGAAGTTATCGCTGAAACTGAGGCCTATTTTGGCGAGAAAGAGAAATCGTTCTATAAAAGTGGTATCGAAAAGTTGGAAAATCGCTATACTCGTTGTATCGCTTTCGAAGGTTACTATGTTGAATAATATAATCGAGTTTTATCAAAACTTGTTTTTTTCTTACGTATCCTACGGACTTATTGAATGACCTGTTATATTTATATATTTCATAATATATTTTCCTTTAGGTTCAGAATTTTCCATTTCTTAACCATTCTATTATCGACTGCAACCACAACGATAGCATAAATGTGTTCGTTTGATTTTGACGTTCGGATTCGTGGTTTCAGTGATCGTTAGAAATACATATTGCAAATATGTAACTGTACTACGGCATCGTTCTAATCAGCTGTTATCGTTGTTTGGTTCTGATCGAATTACAAATTTCAAAAACACGAACGAACACTGTTTTGAACGAAACGATTGATCGGATAGGAATACAAAATGAAGCCATTAATTACCTTGTAGAACAGCATTACGATATTATAAAACATCCGGCGAAATACATTGAAGAAGAATGGAATAAAATATTCCTGATTTCTTAATGCAAGTGCGGTATAGAATAGAAAATGCAATGTAACTGCTCTACTTTAAGAAAAATACCGATAAATTTTATTTAAGGTAACGCGGCGGTGGCGGTTCAAACAGGGTGCCTAGAAATTTTTTTTTTATTTATATCGACTGTAACTTTTTTGTTTGTTAAGTAATGCAAATACTTCTAAGGCAAAACTTTATTAGTTATTTAATAGTTTTATTTTAATATATAAAAAAAAAATTAAAAAATTTGAGTAACTGAAATCATTTAACAAAGTCGATGTTGTAGGTCAATGATACCTATAATCCTCGTATTCCTAAACCTAGTTCACATCAATACCTTTTCAAAGACATAAAATAACCACAGTTTTGATGAAAAAACGATTTTGGCAGTTCACACAGGGTGCCTAAAAAAATATGTTATGGTGATGAAAATCTATTGATGTAAGCTTTCAAATAAGAGGAGGACTTTGCGAACTTTTTTCGTCGAACCGGTCTAATACGCACTTATCAGTTTTTGTGATATGAGATGCTATTTGTTCCGCATATGACTCCAGTGCAGTTTTTTATCGTTTTTCGAAGTAAGCCTTGCAGTGATTGGAAACAGCAAATGCTGCAATATTAACGAATGCAACTTTGAATCCAAAATTTGTTTTATTCTTAGATCCGTGAATTTCTATATAAATACCATATTTTTCAAAGAACTAAATTTATATCGGATTTAAGAAAATTGCTAAAATTGGGATTTGAACACACAACCTACTGGTTACAAGTTCTTCCATTTACCAACTGAGCTATTAGACTACCTACGCTACTCTACTTTTGTCGAAACTAAAACATCAGAAAGTTATGTTGCGAAAATATCATCACAATTTTTGTAATAAAGTTGGAGTTTCTTCTATATATGTACATGTCTGCATCACTTAGCATTTAATATTGTCGCAAATGCAACATAAAATACGATGCAAGTCTTGTACTAAAAACGCGTTAACATTTTTAACCTTGGAGTACTAACCTACGTAAAATTTACTTACTCCTTACGAGTAATATAACGTATAGTGAAAGGAAGGTTAGTATTCTAGGGTTATCTGTGTAGGCACGGTAAAATAAACCCAAACAAGTATGCGCTGTAGCATAAGGTCAGAGCTTCTGACCACGAAGCGAAGATTTAGTGGTCCTTACTTGGGAGTACTTACTCCGTAAAGCGGAGGTATAATCGATTAATGATTATTTTGGATAACAATAAATTTTTTTAGTAACAATCTCATGGAATAAACTGGAAGATGTATATGCTTGCTTTCGGGTTTGTTCGTATTTTGTTCGCTTTGATGCAAGGGAGGCAATGGTGTGATGGTAGTACGTTCAACTTGCAGCCGAATTGCACGCGGTTCGGGAAATGGGAAAAATACATTATGCCCGACACAGGTTTTTCGACAAATTTTTTCTTTTAAATATTTATAAATAAAAATATAATTCAAAAAAATATGTCGTCTGTGATATGAGGATCGACCCTGGGTACTACTTAAGTTGTCAAATTAATAACTAGTCAGCCCGTGTTGCGTTAAAACGCCAACATATTCAAAAAATTCTAGTGTTCAAGCGATTATATAAAATGTACAAACAAAAAGTTTGGCAATTCTTTTTCAACTGTATCACATTGTTATTGAATAAACCAATGCATAATTTCAGGCAGCAAATTTAATGTGTCTATAAGCCAATAGATGCCGTCATGATAATCACATAATTTTAGGCATCGCATAGGAAACGTACTTTCTCTAAAGAAAATTGTTTTTGCTTTTTTGAAAGAAATACACGATATTTAAGAAAAAATAAAACCTTATTGCACATCTACAGCTTTCTATTGCTACCCTATTTATGACAATCGAGTCTCCGGTAAAGATTCAATAGTCAACACAAAAAATATGCTTGCGTAATAATAAAGTAGATACAATATGCTCGTTCTGGGGCAGGAGGAGCAAGCCGATGACGTCACTCCGGTCCAGCGCCATCTAGTGGAGTTTTTTTTGCTAAAAATGTGCTTTAAAAATTTGCTTTAAACTTTTAAAATTGGCAAGTTTGGTGTATATCTTTGCTTAAAGCTATTAAAATTGGCAAGTTTGGTGGATGTCTATGCTAAAAGCTATTAAAAATCGGCAAGTTTGATGTATGTCTTTGCTTTAATCTTTTAAATTGGCAAGTTTGGTGTATGTCTTTGCTTTAATCTTTTAAATTGGCAAGTTTGGTGTATGTCTTTGCTTTACGCTTTTAAAATTGGCAAGTTTGGTGTATGTCTTTGCTTTAATCTTTTACAATTGGCAAGTTTGGGGTATGTCTTTGCTTTTAAGCGTTGATCATCATTTTATTTACTTTATTATCGGTAGTGGTAGTCAAGCGAGTTCTTATCAGTGCTTGCATGTTTTGTTTTTTTTCTTAACCCTCGAATACCTAATAGCAATGAATCAAATTCTGAGTGACGAGATTAGCTTAAATGATATGACTTCCTATATGAAAATATATATATTAATATGGGTTGAAGCAATTTAGGTACGGCGAAGGTTGAGGGACTAAAAAAAAATTTTATAAATTTATCATTATGGTGCTAAGTATTAGGTGCGTGTATTAGATTTGTATAAGTAGTTTAAGAATTGGATAACAACCATTTGAAACATAGGCGTATATAAGTGGGATACATCTGAGGCACAAGTCTCAATCCCCGGCCAAGTCGTCCATCAAAATCTCCGCCTCTGGCTTATATTTTATGTAAATTCAAGAGTCTGTAAAGCTTCGAGATGCAGAAACTTTGAGAACATTTTAGAAGCCGACTTATGTCATTGTATGCCGAAGCGAATGGCGTGAGAGAGAGAAAGGTAGAGAGAGAATTTTGATAGTAAGAGAGAGAAAAAGAGCAGTGTAGAAGTTTAAAGCTAAAATTAACGAATGTTTGTGGTAAAATTCTAATAAAAATTTATGTAAATTTTTCTTTATTATTATTATTATTATTATTATTATTATTATTATTATTATTATTATTATTATTATTATTATTATTATTATTATTATTATTATTATTATTATTATTATTATTATTATTATTATAATTATTATTATTATTTATATATATATATATTTTTACTAATTGTATTATTTTATTAATGGAAAACCGCGATCTTATATTTAATTCATTTTTTTCTGATTTCATTTGTTAGAGGTGAATATTCAATTAATCGATCATGAATTACTAAACAGTGAGCTGAGGATCTATCTGGAATCGGTTTATTTGCTTTGGTTTCAAATTCATTTCGTGCATCAATAGGTCCAACTTTAACTGCTTCATTTTTGTGTGTTACATCAACATCAATAATTGGTGCAATAGCCTTAAATCCAACGATATCTAGCAATGGTTTAGGTTCCCGCATATAATAACTTTGTTGAAAGTTTGCATACATATCATATAGTACAGCATACTGTCACATTTCAAAGCGACTATTTAAATCATCATAGGGATATGATTCAGAGTTTATATATACTTTTAAATTTGATATATTACAATGATCAAATATATTTCCTTCCTGTTTACTATTTTCTCTTTGTAAACCGATTATAAGAAATCGTGGTCTTTCATTTTGCGGTGAAAGCTTTACATTCCATAAAACTTTTGTTTCCTTTGGTAATATAGGATTTATATGATAGTCCCAACTTCTAAACGCCATTGGTATTAGCAAATTTTCGTTTTTAATTATCTTGTACATTTCCAATTTTGCAAAGTCTGATAATTGTATATGAGGCATTTTCCAAACTATGTCCAGTATTGTTAGCTTTAACTGATCAGTTCTATTTGTAGAATGATATGATCTATCATTATATGAAGAACGTTGAAGGATAAGTTCATGCATCGAATTTAATATTATTTTATTATAATCTTCAGCAAAACCCGGGAACATTTTCAACGGCACACAACAACTAAAATGAGAGTTTTCCAATGTGAAATTTTCATCAGAAACCCAACCCGCGTTCTTAATGTGCCACTTTCAGCTTTATTCAATGATACGAAATTTTTCATGGTTGATGAAATTCCAAGATTACGTGTACGCTCAACTTCAAAACCATTAATTTTATATCGAATTTCATCGAACAGATATGAAACAAAGTTGTTTTTAAATTTCACACCTGTTGTTACTATATCATTTCCTCCTTCCTGTTTTACTATAAAGCCATGAATTTAAAACATACTCCCACTTGGTAAGACAAAGAGATCCTGATTTTGAGTGGGTATACGAATCTCGTCGTTATTGTTAACCCTCCGATGAGTGACAGTTCTGAACTTCACGGCCGTGTGAAAAGGTCCCTACGGACCTTTTTTGTAAATGATGTTTTTTTCATATAAAAAAATTTTTTTTTAATTTTTTTTTGTTTTTATTGTTTATAACTAAATTCTACATACAAAAATAATTTTTTCAATTTTTTTAATTTTTTTTTTTTTTTGCTTGAATAAAAAAGTTTAAAAATTATTGTTTTTGAGCGTGTACTTCTTGTCCCCCGCCCTGTGCGCAAGTGTTGCAGCGATGTAAAAGTGTGCTATGTTCTCCGCAAACAGCGTTGCCGCAGCCGAAGCAGTGTGCCCGCGTTTTCCGCTGCCGCCCGTACTCAGAACGGCAAAGGCGACATGACGGTCTACTTGACCTAGCCGCAAACGACGGTGCATTGCCTTCCATCGGTCTTGGTAATACCTGAAATGAAAAGAAAAATAAAAAACAAATAAATATATATTCTATTCTTGAATTTGAAGATGTTTTTCTTACCCTGACATCGAATGCTTCCATCGCATTGCGTATCCTTGGATATGAGGTTATATGGTTGTTCATGGCACGTTCTTCGATATTTGGTGTGGCCAATTGTTTCGTTAGCAGTAACAAGAATGACCGCCGTCTGTCACTCCTTTTTATAGGCTTCATTTCGTTGTAAATCGTAAAAGCAGCAAATGCAGCGACGTCCAGCATATTATAAAACATGGCCAATGGCCATCGTTGTGTTGCTCTTTTGCAGCTGTAAGTGCCTAGCATTTGATCCATGGTATCAACGCCGCATTTGTTGCCGTTGTAATCTAATATGGCATAGGGCTTCCGCTTCTCGATTTGCTCGTCAACGAAGCAGGTGTAGTGCATTGTGGAGAGCACGTTCACCACTTTATTTTTTTCGGCACGTATGAGCATAACGCTATATCCCCTTCGTTGAACCCAAATAATGTACTATTGATAGTGCGCTTCGGGTTCTTCTTGAACTCCTGTAGAATGAATGTTTTGTTGTAGCGCACTGTACCAACATATGCGGTCTTCCTCCTCAACAAAATACGCGCCAAGTCAAGAGTGGTAAAGAAATTATCCGCGTATATAGTACGGCCAGCATCTAAATATTTTTCCACAAGATCCAGCACTACGTTCTGCCCTTGGTTTATCTCCCGTTGTTGGTTTGGCAGTTTTCCAGAATATACCATTCCCTTCATAGGATAATAACTCTGTGAGTCGCATAACCACCATACTTTCAAACCATACTTAGCTGGCTTTGACGGAATATATTGAGTGAAGCGGGTTCGAATTTTTCTTAGAATTTTTTGTTTTTACCATCATCCCTAATGTCTTTGAGTTTAGGTCTTTGTGTTCAGAACAAGTAAATTATGTGTTGAAACAATAAAAAAATTATAATGATGCCCAAAAACATGCATTTATTAGTGAAATTCAGTACAAGGTCCATACGGACCTATTCACACGTCCGCGTACTATTCTCACTAAAACCTCAATAACTCCTAAAGTAATGATCCGATCGGCTTGATTTTTCCAAAAGATGCGCAACAAAATACTCTTGGAATACAGATACTTTGGGGGGGAGGGGGTTGTAGTGGCCGAAGTAGGAGTGATTTCAGTTTGAAAAGGCAAAAAGGTCCCTAGGGACCTTCTCACTCATCGGAGGGTTAAACGATTTTTGGTATGGGTAGTAACTATGATAGTCTCTTTTTATATGACTCTCATCGTACATAGGTTGTTGAAGTACAATGAGTATTTCATTCATATTGAATTATTGGTTGATTGATTATCGATATTGTGATTGATTGATTAATTATCGATCAGTTTTAGCAGGTATCTGTTTAACAGTACAGATCAGTTTTAGCAGTTAGCTGTTGAGTGGTACAGACCAGTTTAGCAGTTAGCTGTTGAACAGCACAGATCAGTTTTAGCAGTTAGCTGTTGAATAGTACAGACCAGTTTAGCAGTTTAGTAATAGTTGCTGTTGAGTCTTCTCTCAAGGTTAAGTCCGAATCATTTTAAAAATTCTATATTATATCTTGTCAATGGTTTTTTAGCTCTTCTTCCTCGTTCCAGTGTTGATGTAGGACTAACTGAAAATCCTCTTTACTTACTTACTTAGGTGGTCGTAACAACCCGTGTCCGGGTTTCAGCCGACCTCATCAGCTCTCGCCAGGCGCCTCTGCTTTGCGCGCGCCTTCTCCAATCGGATACACCAAGTGCGGTTAGGGCTTCCTCAGCCTGGTCCATCCATCGGAGTCATGGTCTCCCTCGTCGTCGTTGTCCAGCGACCCTCGCCTCGAGCACCTTTTTCGCTGGAGCTTCGTGGCTCATACGATGGACATGACCCATCCAGCGTAGTCGCTGCACAGTTATACGCTGAACTACGTCAATGTCATCGTAGAGCTCATACAGCTCGTGGTTCATTCGGATGCGATAGTCATCGCCGACTCGAACAGGACCGAAGATTTTGCGAAGAACTTTACTCTCGAACACCCCCAGAGTGGCTGCGTCAGTTTGCGAAACTACCCATGCCTCAGCGCCATAAAGCAGCACAGGTAGAACGAGCGTCTTGTAGAGTGTTAGTTTTGTCGATCGAGAGAGGGCTCTGGAACTTAGTTGCTTACTGAGCCCGTAGTAGCACCTATTAGCAATTATTGTTCTTCGCTTTATCTCCAGGCTGATTTCGTTGTTGGTATTAATGGCGGTGCCAAGGTAAACGAACTCCTTGACTACTTCAAAGTTATAGCTGCCGGATGAAACGTGGGAGTCTAAACGCCGCGCTCACTTGTTTGTTGACAGCATATACTTTGTTTTGCCCTCATTTATCGTCAAACCCACTTTTGCTGATTCCTTTTCGTTAGCGGCGAAAGCAGCGGTAACATCTCTCTTGGTTCTGCCGACAATATCAATATCATCAGCGTACGCAAGGAGCTGGACACCTTTGTAGAAAATGGTGCCATTACGATGCACACCGGCCTTTCGTACGATCCCCTCCATGACGATGTTAAAGAGATCGCAAGACAGTGGATCGCCTTGCCTGAAACCTCTTTCGGTATCTAGGAAAATCCTCTTTCCTAAATATAAATCATAATTATAATTGTTCTGGCTTGAAGTGTAGTCTTACGGTAATCTTTTCCCCTCGAAAATTTATAAGGTCGCCGTCTTGACTTAAGATTCTAATCGTTATGTTGTTTACTTGTTGACAGGCAAATAAATGACATTTTGAGGTTTCTCTTTAATCTTATATCCGGGTGGAACATCTAGAGGAAATTCATGAATAGTGTGAACCAAAGTGCTATTAATATATGATCCATCTGTCAAGTTGCTTTTGATACGTATTGTATTTACATTTGTAATATTTAAAGGTAAGTCAGATTGAAATTTTCTAGTAGTATCTGACTGATCTATATTTATATATTTTGTTTTTTCTATATCTTGTAATGGCTCTATAGTAACCACTTTGATAAATTCCTCGTACGGTAGCTCATTTTCTATCAACTTTCTTTTACTGAATCCCAACAACTGTCCTACACTGTTTGGTTTTGAAAAATCTATGTCTTCGGAGGAAGTAATTTCAGTTTTTAGAGTGTTATTGTTTCGCTCAATTTTTAAGTAAATTGAATCATCAATGGATTTTATACTTTACTCTAAGAAAGAAGCAATGTCTTTCAGTTCATATGAACCAACTGGAATTGTAATAGTATGTGGTCCGATATGGAATAAATTATTGTGATCATGTACATTTGGTATAGAATTAATTGATACAAAGTCTACAAGTCCACAAACATATCTTGAAGATAATTCAACCGGAGGAAAATATTTTGCAACAAGAGTTGAAGTGATTCCGCTTAAAGAGATTGTTATTGATATTATGCGTATTCGTTATAAACTGATAGTCTATACCTATAGAGTGGCCTATATACCTATATAGATAAAGAGTGCCCCCCTATGCCTATGGCATTGGCTTATTGCTATTATTGCATTGGATTCTGAAGAATTGTTTGGATAGGATCGCACTATTTGCTATCTCCCTTTCTCTCTCTTACTGTCAAAATTCTCTCCCTCCCTTTCTCTCTCTCACGCCATTCGCTTCGGCATACAATGACATAAGTCGGCTTCTAAAATGTTCTAGAAGTTTCTGCATCTCGAAGCTTTACAGAGTCTTAAATTTACATAAAATATAAGCCAGAGGCGGAGATTTTGCTGGACGACTTGACCGGGGGATTGAGACTTGTGCCTCAGATGTATCCCACTTATATACGCCTATGTTTCAAATGGTTGTTATCCAATTCTTAAACTACTTATACAAATCTAATACACGCACCTAATACTTAGCACCATAATGATAAATTTACAAAATTTTTTTTTAGTCCCTCAACCTTCGCCGTACCTAAATTGCTTCAACCCATATTAATATATATATTTTCATATAGCAAGTCATATCATTTAAGCTTAACTCGTCACTCAGAATTTGAGTCATTGCTATTTGGTATTCGAGGGTTAAGAAAAAAAACAAAACATGCAAACACTGATAAGAACTCGCTTGACTACCACTACCGATAATAAAGTAAATAAAATGATGATCAACGCTTAAAAGCAAAGACATACCCCAAACTTGCTGATTTTAATAGCTTTTAGCAAAGACATACCCCAAACTTGCCAATTTTAAAAGCTTAAAGCAAAGACATACACCAAACTTGCCAATTTTAAAAGCATAAAGCAAAGACATACACCTAACTTGCCGATTTTTAATAGCTTTTAGCAAAGACATACACCAAACTTGCCAATTTTAATATCTCTTAGCAAAGACATACACCAAACTTGCGAATTTTAAAAGTTTAAAGCAAAGACATACATCTTTGCACATTTTTAGCAAAAAAAGACCCCACTAGATGGCGCTGGACCGGAGTGACGTCATCGGCTTGCTCCTCCGCTCCTACTGCCACAGAACGAACATATTGTATCTACTTAATAATATCGAAGATAGATAGATAGATAGATAAATCCTCTTGATAACCAACCATGTCATGAAAGTAAAAAAAACTGCGACATAATTCTGTACGTGAATATTGAACTTTTCAGTAACTGCCCATAAACAAAAGGTACAATTGATATTTTCCATGATATCGCTATGTTGAAAATACATGTTGGCTTTATGAAAAAAGACAGTTCCTGAACTACTACTGGTATGAAGGCAGACTGCTTTTTAAGAATTTGGTTGCATTTAAGGAGGGAATGTTAATAAAATAAATTAGCAATCTTAAAAGAAATCTGTATGTAAGATGGTTGAAATAGTTTATATAACACTATTATTTAGGTTTAACATGACAAATCTAAACTCCAAGCCTCAAACTCAAAACTAAACTCTTAAAATTCCATATATTAGTTTCAACAGACCGATGCTCCCAAATTTCACCGATTTAAATTACTCCATAGAGAATTTGTGTTCGAAAGTAAAACTTAAGTTTGAGTATTTTAAGGAGCAGTATATTCAATGCTGAAATGTATACTCGATATAATAGGCGGGGATCCATCAATACTAAAAGTGCAGTTATACAGATTTAAAAATGTTTTGTATTAAGAGATAGTAAATAGCAATACGAACAAAATAAGCCTGGTATGACGGGGTCTACCTGGCACCAGCATTTTTTAAGGATTTTTTTATTATTAACAACAGTAAAAATTTGCATTTATCGCGGAAATTAATTTTAACCACCGCATTTTATTGTAAATTTTATGTGATTTTAGAAAAAAATGGTATGACAGCTTCCATTGTGGCGAAAAATTTTACCACTGATATGTCTTTGAAATAAGTATGATAGACTTTTATAAACATAAGGTATGTTTCATATTTTTATAACGCCACTTCAAAGTTTGAAATATTTTTGTAACGGCCAGTTAAAACAAAAAGGAATGTTTTTTGAATTTGGTCATCTAAGCACTACACCTATAGTGAGCTAGAGTAAGCAAGTCTATTCTTATAACGGTACATTGCTTATTGCTAAATATCACATTTTAATGCTGTTCCATATTGACAATGCCACTTGAAATCATTCCTTGTGCTACGTTTGAAGTGTAGAGTTTAATAAAATTGTATATTCAGTTTTCAAGACCATAACAATAGAAAAAAAATTAGACCGAAATGCTCGTGGAACCCAACTTACTAGCAAAGAAAAGGGAAAAATAAAATTCTTAAAGAATGCGATGAAATTCGGGCAATCGGACGTAGAATTAATCCCAGCAACAGAGTGATTCAACATTTTTTTGAAATGACCTCAAAATTACGGTAAAATAAAACTTTCGGGCCATAAGTAAATCTTCTGTGACCGCGATCAGCGGAAATTAAGCCAAACTGCGGGCAACACTACCCACAGTTTAAACGAGTTGCGGAGTGTTGTTACTGAAGAAGTTTCCCAAACAACGGTATGGAGAGTGCTACATCAGCGTAAACATATCCGCAGTGAACTTATGAAGTGTGCTCCTGCTCTTTCTAGCAAACATTAGAGAGCAAGCTTGGAATTTGCAAGAAGGAACATAGGAGCAAATTTGCCATTAGTCAGCTTTTAAATAATGTTTTAAACGAGGTCTCACATTGAGGGTTTTAATTTGCATGCCATTTTGACAAAAAATGGAATCTCGGATAGATTTCGCAATGGCACGATATACGCCGCAAATCGCTTCGTTTTTCAAAAATAAGTTTTGGTGGAGGGAATGTCATGGTGTGAGATGCTTTTTCTGAAATTGAATGCTTACACTTGCAGTTCGTAGGTTCAAAGATGAAGAGCACTGATTACTGCTGAAAAAACTGGCAGACACAACTAGCTTTCCAGCAATATAATGCGGCAATCCACGTAAATCGAGAGACTAAAGCATGGTTTCAGGTTTGATGGTTTCATAACATTGATTTATTGGAGTGGTCGGACAGATAATTCGGAAAAATAACAGACAACTAGTACTCCTGTGGCATTCGGAAATTCGGCCATATCAAAATTAATATTAACGTCTATACTTAGTATCATATTCACTAGGGATGTCAATCCCGGGATTTTCTTTTCGGGATCCCGGGATTTTCACAAACAAAAAAAAAAAAATTGAACCATGACAAAGCTGCGCTGCTTATGTGACAAGAACTAGATAGCATAAATTATTTTTGGATTCAACCCCTTTCATTCATTGCTAAAAAGATCAAGCAACGCAGAACAATATATCATGCCGTTCTGAACTTCCTTACAACTGCTGAATTGAAGTTAACCGAATTCGATGAACCGTAAATCTGCAACATAGCCAGATTTAAAATAGAAAAACCTTTATAGAGGCTTAGAAGTGAAGAGACTATTTTCTGGATAAGAAGTATCTAAAGATTGTAAAGACGATGAGTGTTTGAAAGTTTTAGAGGAACCTGCGACACCAGTCGCAGTTTAAAATTGCCAGATATTCTGACTCAGGAAATTAATCTGTTTTGTGGTGGAGGCATCGTAGTCGAAATTAAGAGATTGCTAACGATTTTCTAATAAATACTTCCCCAACCGGCCCCCTTATAAGCGGGTTATATTTGTAATTAAATGCGAACAAACCTTTCTGATGAATCGTTAGACCATTGGTCAGCTAAAGGC